>OY728167.1:648416460-650957710 GCA_963277665.1 Viscum album | reverse complement strand
TTTTTCTCAAAAACTAGTAATTCAAACACATTTATATCCCGAAGAAACATGCTATGACACCATTTATGAGTTTTGATTGATCATCTATTGATCATTGGAAGTATAAACTAACTAAAACACAGGAAGATGTATCTACATGTACTCAATGTTTATGTATAACTGAATAATAAAGAATAATAGTATACCTAGAACACTTACACCATAGTAGCCAACTTCTATGAATTTAGGATAACATTTTAGGAAGGTCACAAGGAGTAGTGTACAAAAGTACTCTGCCTCTATGGGATCACACTACCTAATTAATCCTTTATCATCTTAAGAGGATTCCTAAATGATGAAGGGAGCTCTATTTTTCATCAATAATGATAAACACTTTACGAAGATGACATCTTATGGAACTCTTCATGAATCTTATGTTCAAAAATCATTATAATAAACTCAATTCGTCAACCCCAATAAAAGTGATCATATATCTTTTATAGGTGAATCTAGAGACTCCACATTTGTACTGCATCATATGTGTTATGGCCCACTGGGTATAATTCAGTGAACTCATTTCAATGAGTAAATGAAAATATTTAAATAAACTGACTACATGGTTCAAAACTGATGAAACCATTTTTGAGATATGTTTCATCGCATGTGTCTGTATGTGAATATAATGAATATTTAATAATGTATATATATATATATTGTATTCATGCATCATATTCATGATAATTTACATGAATCATATGGATGAACTAAATTTACACTATATAATATCACACACACACAAACACGCACACATATATATATATTCTTCATTCATTATATACATGTGTTCATGTCTCTTATGGAAGTATTTTTAGTGAAAATGTATCAATTGTAACATAAGATTAATTTTTCTCTAACCTCAACTTCTATTTTTGTTGATTTATGTGCTTGAATTTGGATGTTAATTATATTTTATATGTATTAGGTGATAGAATTATAATGAAATTAATGTCTCTCTTGGTTATTGTTATGTGCATAGTGATACTTGGAATCAGACTTCTCACTAGCTTTAGAGAATATGCACCGTCTAGAAAAGTGTGGGTTGGCTAGTTGTCGCACCATGCCTACAGTTGTTGGAGTTTTTAGTGCCATGTAATTCAAAGACTTTATATGAACTAATTTAATATACCTTATGATATGATATCATATAGTGTTATTTATTTATTGGTGAAATTTGGAAAACCTATGTTCTGGAAATATAAGAAGTGAGATGTAAGAAATAAATGTGAAGAAAATTTATATGGGAAGGGGGAAGAATAATTAGGATCCCATTGAGACGTTACCCTTAAAACCGTAATTATAATTATGAAAAAAGTTTGATCACTCCTTTTATAAGTCTTACATACACTCACCCAATAAAACAATAAATAAAGTAAATAAATACTATAAAACACTTGTATTAACCTTAAAGGAGTACAAAGTATGTGGCTATTTATGACCAAATGAAAAAAGACACCTTCCAGACAACTAGTTCAAAAATGTATAATGTATAAATCAATATTTTAGAAATTTTTACACATTTGGAAGACTTTGTGGTCCCAACTCAAAGACAATGAGGATTCCCACATTGACTTTGGAGATAAGTGGCACACTATTTATGGCATTGATGGATTCCTTTTTGTGAGTGGATTAAAATTAAAATGATTATTGGGGTGTGCAATTTAATTTCATTTTCAAGAATTAAAAATAGTGATTTTAGTCCCATTTTCTTTTTCCATGTCTGCATGGTGGGGATTATCTTGAAAATAATGAATTTGTCCTTGTAAAGACACTTTCATACTCCTCAATCTACCCATTTTCATTGAGGAACCAATTTTATAAAATGGAACCATTGAATTTAGATGTTTGGGTCTTGAAGATATTCACCTGTATTACTCCTTTCAATATTCTCACTACCAACAATATTCGATTCATCATTATCTCCCTCATGAAAAGGAATATTACTCGAATATGAATAATAATAAAATAATGGTCATTGTTATTAAATGTTTCACTAAAATTTCCCTAAAAACATATAAGGTTAATAATTCATGTGTTTAAATTAATTCTATCTACAAATTAGAATGAACTGTCTATACATGGATGTAGTTTATACTTTATTTTGGATGAAAATAAATCCTTCCACAAATTTTACACACCAAATCCTTAGGATCAAGCGTAACGTTAAGTCAATCGATTTTTACTTTATTTTCATATTTTTCATTTATGATATCAATATTGGTGTTCACTTTGGTATGAAAAGTACGATTGTATGCGATGGAGATTAAAACTAGAGGGGGGTGAATAGTGGTTTTAAAAATTAAAAATAGAACAATTATAGTTTTTTAAATTATAGATTATGTAGTTAGGTCTATGTTCATGATATGAAATTATGTAGAAATAAAAATAAAGAACCCATATATTTATAGTTGTTTGGATTACCGTGATCTTATTACACTTCTTAACATTCTATATTCTCCTTTAATATTGATACACACTAAGAAACTCACTTTTAATGGTGTGATAACATATTAAAAACACTTCTTTAAAGGCACAACCAAGTAATTTTTTTCAGGAGACTAAACCAAGTCTGTGAAATGGATTTTGTTCTGGAGTCACAACTCAGGCTTCCTTTTAAATGGTAGAATAGCCAAAATAAACAAGACATGATTTTGATGTACAAAATCATAATCCAAACACACAAAAATTAAAAAATAATAATAAACTATTAATAAAAAAATTAAAAAAAAATCTTTGTAGATCATCAAAAGATGTGTAAGATGATGAATCTCGATGATCATTGATCACTTTAATAGAATATGGATGAAAATTGATCTTCATTTATGATCTTAGCAAATGAATAGAAGTGATAGATGATTCTTGGTCATTTAAGAGATGTAAAAATTGTGTAACAGCATTGTAATTATCAAAAGTAATCTCAAAAGAATTTTTTATAGTTTTATTATATTTAATGATCACATATTTAACCAATTAATCCCATAAAATCATTATGTCACGACCTATCCTAGTGGGTCCCGTGTCATAACTCTGCAAGCCCACCTACAATAGGCCTGGGGATTATGACTAGCACCGAGTAGGGATATCACTTATATGGAATGAATTTCATATGTACCTATATGCACACAGACATCTCCATCCCACAAAATTATAAAATTTAAAAACCACTAAGTAACTAATGCATACAAAAAACTATATCTGACAAAAAGTTTATGAAATGAAGTAATGTAAAATAAACATGGAAAAATACAAGGCCACCACAAAGAGTCTGTAAAAACAAGTCCATCCTATAAAGAAAAAGGTACAGGGATTGTTGTTTGTAACTCGTAGGAACACACCTCACCCTCCCTAGTCACACAAAGCCATTTTGGTCCAGGTCCACCATGGAATTTATCAAAAGGTCGATCATCTGCACAAGACATGAAACATGCGGGAAAATTCCATGTAGAGGTGAGTCCAAAAATACTCAGTAGGACACCCCAAAACCATAATGAAATACAATGAAGGAATGTACAATGAGATATAAATAATAATATGTCTATAGTACATATAACAAATATATCCATATATATTAAACCAAGAAGCATTGACTTGACGTAAGTCACAACCAATGTATACCAGAAATAGGAATTTAGTTTGAAGATTCCACGAAGCACTCATCAAGGAGAAAACACTCCTTGTTCTGAAAGCACAATGACGTCCATCTGAGAGGTTCTTCTAATCAGGTACTTTAATGAGGGAGATATGATGATAGATCTAAATAAAATATGATACAATAGATTAGGATCATTTTCATGGCCATAGGGTTATACCAATAACTCCATCTAGATTAAATTTCTATGTATAGGATTGACATTGGGTTGGATTTGTCACGTCAATACCATGGACTCATCCAAGGGAATGAAGATGAATAGAGGTTCCTACTTGGGGCCACTTAGGGGATTCCAAAAACACTATCTTGGAAGTCCAGTTGAAGGGATTTTAGTCCTAGTAGTAGGAAACAATTCCAAAAATCCATAAATTAAACAATAAAGGGAACAAACCCTAACAAAAAATTCCCAAGATACGGAGGCAAATATATTAAATTCTTGTATAAAGGAGTACACAAAATGTAGTAAGGGAACACGTCATGTCCCTTGAACTTGGGTACTTTACATGTACAATGGCCTATGTCATTCAACGAGTGTCACGTATGAGAGCATTACACAGTGAGTAAAGGGAACTACATGTCATGCCACTGTATCTGGGGACCGGCCCGTGTATCTATCTTTGTGCCAGTACACGATGTCATCCCGTGTATCCATGATCGTTTACCAGTACATGGAGTAGCCAATGTAAATGGTCTAGGACTTCCCATGTGGGTGAGTACATTCATTGTAGGTAACCCATGTATGCCACCATGTGTATGTGTACCTCCTTAGGTACATGCATAGTTTTTCCAATGGGTCACGTGACCTATAGTTAGGGACTACACGCTATGTGTATTGGGTTTTTGTAGACCATGTCTTCTTGCTCATGATCATGCTATCGATATCCTGGCATCCATTATTGTGGTCAGTTCTCCATCAAAATCTAGATATGAGGTCATCAGGTCACACCATCACAGAATCGGTAGGATTTGATCCTTCAATTAGCTAATAAAATGAATCACCACTATTCTTTGATACATGCCTAAGAACACGAAATCGATACCAACTATCATTCGATCCACTGCATCCACCACTTTTTCAACCCTATCCAGTCATCCTGATACCATATCTTAAGATTGAAGTCATTGTTACAGGAATTTAAGGCACAAAAATCGAATGTATACAAGGGGTTTCAAGGCATGGGGAAAAACGAAGAACGTGTGATGAAGAACGTGTGATAAATAACGCATGAATCCGGGAAAAAAAACAAACCAATCAAGAGGGATGATCCTTGATCAATTTTCATGTCGATCTTGGTTAGTCACCACTATAATGATAAAAAAGCAAAATAATCACATGATCAAACTACTGATAAACCCTTCAAAAAAACACATCCTACAAATTTGATTAATTTATGGGCCAATCAATTCATGGAATGTTCCAAATTCCTCATTGTAATTCACGAACTGGAAATATAATTAAAATAATGCATCATACCTTGATTTTTTTTATTTTGATTATGAAGAACGATAATTGTGAGATCACCACTGGAGATATCTGTCAGGATCGGTTCACGATAATCATCGATCCAATGTTTCTTCTTCGTCCATCAGAAGGATCCTCGAGGGGATCTGCCTCCAAATATTCCATATGATTTCAGGGTTATGAAGATATCTCTAGATCTCCAAAAAGAGGAATTATTTAATAATTTACTAGTCATTGCATTAACAAATTTACACTGAATAATTTTATAAAATTATTTTATTCATTTTGGGCGTGTGAAATCTTTTTCGCAGACACCCTATGATGGAAAATGATAGGTTTATACTAGGATAAAACTATCATTCTAAACACAAAAGTTCCCTCAAATTTTTGAATTGGGCACCCTTTTATATGTTATTCTTATTTTTCAAGAAAACCATGTGTGCCTGCTATTTAATATTTTAATATATTTCAAACATTTTTTCCAGGCACAACGCGCCTCAAAATCATATTCCATCTCACTTCCTTTTCATGAAATTAATCCATATAATAATTAGAAATAATACAGTGATAATCAAATCATTACATTCTCCCCACCTTAGGGATTTGCGTACCTGAAAATCCAAAAAAATGGATACTAAAAAAGATGAGGATAATGAGCAAGAATCTGAGCCTCCTGCTCCCATGTGCTCTCTTAGAGATTCCCATGCTTCCATCATACACTCACCAAAGGAATTAATCACACACCAAGTATCATCTCTTTCTGATCCTTAATCTCCACCAGGTACTTGGAAGAAGTTATTGTATCCTCAATGTCTAGATCACCCCAATCGATGACATGCAATGAACATGAACACACCTCTTCAGCTGCGACACGTGGAAGACATCTTGTACCCTGTCTAACTGGAGAGTTAGAGATAAGTGAAACACCACCTCTCTTACTCTATTCAGTATTTGGAAATATCCAATGAACCTTAGAGATATCTTTCCACCTTAGCTAAATATTCCTAATCTACATTGAGGTGAAACACATAGGAACACATGGTCCCCTTCCTATAACATGAAAGGACTCCATCACATGTTGTCATAAGACTTTTGATGGTACTACATAGTCTTAATCCACTCTGGGATGATCTGGAACTTCTCTGTTGTAGCTCACACCAACTCTGGGCCCATGAGTGCTTACATTCCTGGGTTAGTCCAGCAATGTGGCGACCTTCAGGGATTCTGGTAAAAATCATCAAAAGGTGCCATGACAATAGTGGAATGCTGACTATAGTTGTAAACAGACTCCACCAATGATTGGTGATACCCCCAACTACATACAAAGTCTACCATCCTTTGCTTGCACAGGAAGCCTAACCATACGGTCATGAAAAGGTGGAGAGATACTATGAGGATGCAGATGCTGGGGGGGTAGTTCCTTGTAGATATTATGGTTGAATTCCCTAAGACCTTCGGGTCATGTAATCTCCTAACCCTACGAGCCATGTAATCTCTGAGCCTACGGGCCTTGTAAGGGTTCCCCCTCATCCCTTGAAAGAGGGTTATCAAAAAATCAATAAAAATGAAGGCCTTCGGGATATGCATGAAAAAATAGAGCAACACTGTCTGAAAAAATCATTGATAGTTCTCTATGGAGTCAAACTATCTCCTGAACTTATAGACATCCCAATCTCTCTATTGACAATTTTTATTGGATTGTTAGAATGTGGGAAGACATTGTGATTTGAAAAATGATCTCCCAGATAGCATCATTTCCATAGGACGTATGTGGTAAACCCTTCATTAATTTCATAGATATCCCATTCCACATCCATTTTGGCACCTCAAGAGTTTGATCCAAACCTGTTGGGGCTTTGTGTTCAGCCTTAACTTTCTTGAAAGTAAGGCATCAAGAAATGAACCCTAATACTCCTTTCTTCATCCCGATCCACCAAAATTGATATTGGAGGTCCTGGTACTTATTTGATACACATAGATTTACCACTAAATGTGATGTATGAAACTCCAAAAAAACCTCCTCCCATAATATCACTGGAAATACTATATTTCTTATGAAAACATGGGTATTCTCTCAACCTCATCAATGTCCATCAATAGAATGCCCTATGGATATTTTAGCATATTGATTCTCATAGATGGTATCCCTATGATATGCCTCACAGACCCATTGTAAGAGTGGAGGGGTGAAAACCATTGACTAAAGGTAAGTTTCTCTATCTTCATAGAAAAGGGATAACTCCAATGAGGTCACCTGATCCGACCCCTCATTCAGAAACTATAAACTAGATATCCTTCTATGATCATCTACCACCATGTACCACTTTCCAAGAGTATATACAATCTCAAAGTCACTATCATGGAAGAACTATATCCATTGACTTTATCTCAAGTTGATATCCTTATAAGAAAATATATACTTGAGACTCTACTGATCAGAGTAGATGGTAAACCTCTAACCCTTCAGGTAGTGTCTCCACAACATCAAAGAAAATACTAAAGTTTCTAACACAATATCAGGGGTCACATTGTTCTTCACATGTGGTCTCAAATGATTTGAAAAATAGGCAATCACTACATTCCTCTTCATCAGGACACAACCAAGACTAGTTCCAGATAAATCGCAGAAGACTACATACTCGACACCCTCCTCTAATAATCTAAAGATCATAAAACTTGTCAAACTTTTCCTTAACTACTATAAAGCCTTCTAGAAATTCTCTGTTCACATGAAAGGATTACCCTTTCCAGAAAAAGTTGTTATAGGTGTTGTTATTCTATAGAAATCATGTATGAATCTTTGATAATATAATTCCAATCTGAGTAAGCTCCACATCTCTATCACGCTCTTAGGTGGATCCCATGCTTACACTACTTCAACCATGGTTGGGTCCACTGCCACTCCATCCACTAAGACAACATGTCCCATGAAGTGGACCACCTGAATCTAGAACTAAAACATTGACATATTTCCATATATCTAGTTCTCTATGTGTATGACTAGAACTATCCTTATGTGTCTTAGGTTCTCCTACTAGAACACCGAGTACACAAGGATATCATCAATGAATACCAGAACTAACTGGTCTAAGTAATGTTGAAAGATCTAGTTCATGAGTCCCATGAACACTGTTGGGGAATTCATCAAACTGAAGGGAATCACTAATTACTCATAATGACCATAATGAAATCTTATGGCCATCTTTAGTATGTCCTCATCTCATAATCACAACTGGTGGTAGCCTGATCTTAGGTCAAAATTTGAGAATCATGTGGCCCCTATTAACTGATCAAAGCGGTAATTGACCCTTAGTAGTGGATATTTGTTCTTCAAAATCACCTAGTTCAAGCACCGATAGTACACACACAACTTCAATCTCATGTCTACCTTTTCGGTAAACAAAATTCGGGCTACCTAGGGTGAATCATTTTGTCTCATGAAGCCCTTCCTATATAATCCTCCAACATCCCCCTCGGCTCGCAATGTTCTATGGGATCAATATGATATTATGGTGTACATATCGGTGTTTTCTCATGGTGTATATCAATAAATAATTCTATCTCTTAGTAGGTAAGTAAACATAGAACATATTCTAAAAAGATGTCTTTGTACTCATCCACTACTGTAGGGAACTCAAAACTCATAATATCCACTGCACCAAGGGTCTGGCTAGCCAACTAATGAGTAATCAGCTGCACCCTCCTATGCATGAGTCCATCATTTGCTGCATGGGTTTAATTATCTCTCACAATGGAAAACTGTATTCCATCACTTCAGACACACCACACCATTAGATTAAAATACTAAATCTAGGCATAAAATATAGAAAAACAATACAAACCAAGAATGAAATCATAAGGTCTCATCACCACCACCAAGAGGTTTCAACCCAAACTATCGCCTCCAAGGTTAATGTCACACTTTTGACATATGTGTATGATCACTGAGTATCCAGTAGTAGGTGTATCCAACCATAAGGGCTGAGTCAATGGTTCAACAAGAATTTCTAGGTCTCACACAATATATGTTGAAATAATGGAATATATAGCACATCTTTCTATCAGTACTAAAACGAATTTAGAAAAGACATAGATTGTACCTCAAGTCATTACTAGATCCCCTAGGTAATAATCCTCGATTGCATGTAGTTTTCCCTACCCCTATCCTCTCATTCCTCAAGCCTGGTGTGGACCACCTTGGGGTGGTAATGGTAACTAGTCGAAACCTAAACCACATCATGATGCTCCCCATCTCCTCTTCCACATCCTCCACCTTGTGGATATTCCTTCACCTGACATTGTCTCTATCTTGGTGGTCCATCCATAGTATCCCTACTAGCTATATAGAGTGTTGGAAAATCTAGAGTGAGATTTTCCAATCCATCACTTGAATAGCACCGCCTCTCTTTAGGATGACTGGGACCACCCCATTACCCCTGAAGATTAGATACTCTATCCTGGTACCTCCTCCTGAAACGTCTCCCACATACAGGCCCCTAATAATAATGCTAGATCACTACTATGGATGCCTCTGCTCCTTTTCTTATACATACTATCACTGGTTGTACCTACTTATCCATGTAGATTCCAACCACCCAAGCCTGCTCAAGAACCCCAAAATTTGTAGGAATGTTCACAGACATAAAACTAGTTCAGATGTCCCTACATAGATCTTTCTCGAAGTTTCGAGACCTGAATTATTGATCTTGAACCTTATCCATCGATTAGTTGGAAAGGTTGGTAAATATCAAAGAATTATATTCCACTGAAATGATGCCCTAGAAGAGCTGTAGAAGCTCCTGGATAGGTACAATCCTCAAAGTTTCTGGTGAGAACTCCTATCTGATGAGATATTTAACTCTATGCATGAAAGAGTCAACTCATCCTAATTATGGGTAACAAAACTCCACCATCGCCCTGCAATGCTTTGTTGAAGGCTCACTTCCATGACCTCCATATGATCTTATTGTATCCTGAATAGATAGAAAAATCATGTCACCACCTCAAACCAGTCTGGATTTGCCTAAGGGATGGGATAGCCTGGGAACATGAGTGGTCTCTATTACTGAAAATCATGAAGAACACTCAGTTTTCAGTCATCATTCGCTGGTACTATAGGTGCTATGTGATTCTCTATAGGTCGCGGTATGGTTGGTGTGCCACTTGGAAGTAACATCTAGGTAACTGGTCCCTGTATCATATCCTCATCACTAATGGGATCATCCTCATGATCAAGATGTTGAATCCAAGATAGTATGCATCATTGAGACATCCTGTAAGTAAACAAGACGTACCATGCTTAACAAATATATTTGGAGAGATGACTAAAGAAGATCATGAATAACACAACTCATTCCTATATGATGAAAGTCACATTTTTTTCCTAAAACCCATGTTCCCATATATCGATCCAAAAAACTAGTGATTAGAGTCCCGATGTATGTATACGTCAGCTGACACACCAACACTAGTGTCCCAGACCAAAAATATGAACTTGGAAATCGTAACACTACTTCCCCAAACTAATCTCCAAAACTATTGGTCCTAATGTAGAAAATACTACTCTGATACCACTCTTCACTGAATTTTATCAGTGGGGCCCATGCCATGACTCCCCAATCCCACATTCAATCAACTAGGGGTTGGTGACTAGCACTGAGTAGGAATATCATGGACATGGGTGGAATTTCATATATACATATACGCACACACACATCTCCAAGCCCGCAAAATGATGAAATTTGAAAACCACTATGTAACTAATGCATGCATACAACTATATCCCATAACCAGAGTTTGATAGGAAGTAATGTAAAGTAAACAGGGCCAAATAAAATCCCGCCACAAAGACTATATCGACACAAGTCCAGCCTATAAGGACAAAGGTACTGGGACTACTATCTGTATCCTGCAGGAACACACCTCAACCTGTTTGGTCTCATAAATCCCTATTTAGTCCTACTCTACCTAGGATTACATTAGAAGGTAAATCATCAGCACAATACACGACAGGTTCGGGAATATTTCATTCATGGTTGAGTATAACAGTACTTCGTAGGACACACCAAAACAAAAAAGCAATACAATGAAGGAAATTACTATCAGATCTACACATGTATATTTATACAATACATATCATAAGAATATCCAAACATACACAAACCAAGACACAATATGTAGAGGTTTGTCACACCCACTTCATATTATCCCTAGGACTATATTTTGAAGTTTCGACAAAGCAATCATCTAGGAGAACACACTTCTGAGTCTGATAGAAATAATGACATCTTTCTGAGAGGTATTTTCATTAGGTACTTTAATGAGAGAGATTCATTGATATATATGAAGATAATATGATTCAATAGATGAGGGTCACAACTAGGGCCATGGGGTGATACCAAAAACATCATATGGATTAACCCTCTATATAGATGATCGATGTCCAATAGGATTGGTCAGGAGGTCAATACCATGTACACTATCTAAGGCACAAAGTTCTATAGAGGATCTTACTGTGGGCCTCTCAATGGATTCCTAAAACTCAATCTATGAAGATCTAATGAAGGGATTGTAACCCTAGGAGTAGGAAATGATTCAAACTAACATTTAGTGAAATTTTAAAGGGAATGAACCACAATGAACCTTTACCATGATACAGAGGGAACGAGATTCAATCCATATAGAAAGGTGTAAACAGTATGTTGTAAGGAACATGTTGTGTCCATTAACCATGGGTAATACCCTTGTATAATGGAATGTTTCAATCATGCCATGTCATGTATAATAGGATTAGACTATGTATAAGGGGGAATACACACTGTGTCACTGTAACTGGGATCTCACCCGTGTTCCCAGCTGTGTGCCAGTACACAAAGCCATCATGTGTATGTGTGCCCATGTAATAGTTCATGGGGTAGACCATGTACATAGTCTAGCACATGCAATGTGGGGGAGTACATGTAGTGTAGGCAACCCATGCACTCCAACCAATGTCTGAGTACCTCCCATGGTATGCGATGAGTTTGTCCAAGGGGACACACACCATGTATTCAGGGTCTATTTGCCTTGTGTATTGGGTTATTCCATACCTTGTATTCTTCTTCTCACTCATTCCATCAATCTATTGACTTCTATTACGTGGGTTATTTCCGCATGAAACTATAGGTATGCGGTCCTCTTGTCCCACCATCACCAAATCAGTGGGATTGGAGCCTTCAATCGGCTTGGGAAAAAAATTATCATTATTCTTCATTACACACTGAAGAACCCATAAAGGTATGTTTCACTATCTTCATAGAAAAGGTATAACTCCAATGAGGCCACCTGATCCAACCCCTCATTCAGAAACTATGAAATAGATATCCTTCTAAGATAATCTACCACCATGTACCCCTTTCCAAGATTATAGACAATATCAAAGTCATTATCATGGATGAACTATATCCATTGACTCTATCTCAGGTTGATATCCTTATAAGAGAATATATACTTGAGACTCTACTGATCAGAGTTGATGATAAACCTCTAACCCATCAGGTAGTGTCTCCACAACATCAAAGAAAATACTACAGTTTCTAACACAATATTAGGGGTCACATTGTTCTTCACATGTGGTCTCAAATGATTTGAAAAATAGGCAATCACTACATTCCTCTTCATCAGGACACAACCAAGACTAGTAACAGATAAATTGCAGAATACTACATACTCGACACCCTCCTCTAATAATCTAAAGATCATAGAACTTTTCAAACTTTTACTTAACTACTAGAAAGCCTGCTGGATCTTCTCTGTGCACATGAAAGGATTACCCTTTCCAGAAAAAGTTGTTTTAGGTGTTGTTAATCTATAGAAATCAGGTATGAATCTTTGATAATATCCTTCTAATCTGAGTAAGATCCGCATCTCTGTCACGCTCTTAGGTGGATCCCATGCTTACACTACCTCAACCATGGTTGGGTCCACTGCCACTCCATCCACTAAGATAACTGCCCTAGGAAGTGGACCACCTGAATCTAGAACTAAAACTTTGATAGATTTCCATAAATCTAGTTCTCTATGAGTATGACTAGAACTATCCATAAGTGTCTTAGGTGCTCCTACTAGAACACCTAGTACACAAGGATATCATCAATGAAGACCAGAGCTAACTGGTCTAAGTAATGTAAAAATATCTAGTTCATGAGTCCCAGGAACACTATTGGGGCATTCATCAAACCGAAGGGAATCAATAATTACTCATAATGACCATAATGAAATCTAAATGCCATCTTTAGTATTTCCTCATCTCATACTCACAACTGATGGTAGCCTGATTTGAGGTCAAAATTTGAGAATCATGTGGCCCCTATTAACTGATCAAAGAGGTAATTGACCCTTGGTAGTGGATATATGTTCTTCAAAATCACCTAGTTTAAGCACCGGTAGTCCACACAAAACTTAAAGCTCATGTCTACCTTTTTTTTAAACAAAATTGGGGATTCCTTGGGTGAAACATTGGGTCTCATGAAGCCCTTCCTCTATAAGTCCTCCAAAATCCCCCTCAGCTTGTAGAGCTTTATGGGATCCATATGATATTATGGTGTAGATATCGGTGTTTTCTCATGGTGTATATCAATAAATAATTCTATATCTTAGTCGATAGGTAAACATAGAACATATTCCAAAAAGCCATCCTTTTACACATCCACTACTGTAGGGAACTCAAAACTCATAAAATCGACTACACCAAGGGCCGGGTTAGCCAACTAATGAGTAATCAGTTGCACCCTCCTATGCATGAGTCCATCATGTGCTGCATGGGTTTAATTTTCCCTCACAAAGGAAAACATTGTTCCATCAATTCGGACACACCACACCCTTAGATTAAAATACTAAATCTAGGCATAAAATATAGAAAAACAATATAAACCAAGAATGAAATCATAAGGCCTCGACACCACCACCAAGAGGTTTCAACCCAAACTCTCGCCTCCAGGGGTCATGTCACACTTTCGACATATGTGTATGATCATTGAATATCCACCAGTATGTGTATCCAACCATAAGGGCCGAGTCAATGGTTCAACAATAATTTCTAGGCCTCATACAAGATATGTTGAAATAATGGAATAGATTGAACATCATTCTATCAGTACTAAATCTACTATAGAAAAGACACAGATTGTACCTCAATTCATTCCTAGATCCCCTATGTCATAATCCTCGATCACATGTAGTTGTCCATACCCATATCCTCCCATTCCTCAAGCCTAGTGTCGACTGCCTTGGGGTGGTAATGGTAACTAGTCGAAACCTAAACCACATCATGCTGCTCTCCCATATCCTCTTCCACATCCTCCACCTTGTGGATATTCCTTCACCTGACATTGTCTCTATCTTTGTGGTCCATCCATAATATACGTACTAGCTATATAGAGTGTTGGAAAATCTCGAGCGATATTTCCAAGCCATCACATGAATAGCACTGCCTCTCTCTAGGATGACTGGACCCACCCCAGGACCCCTAAAGTTTAGGTACTCTATCCTTGTACCTCCTCTAGAAACGTCTCCCACATAAAAGCCCCTAATAATAATGATGGATCACTACTATTGATGCCTCTGCTCCTTTTCTTCTACATACTATCAGTGGTTGTACATACTTAGCCATTGTGGTTTCAACCACCCAAGCCTGCTCAAGAACGCCAAATTTTGTAGGAATGTGCACAGACATAACACTAGCTCAGATGTACCTACATTGACCACGATCGAAGTTTTGAGACCTGAATTATTGATCTTGAATGTAACGCCCTGACCCCAGTTACCCAGAGTCAGTGCATTATTGCGTAACATTGGAATTATCACAAAATATCAATTCTCAAAAGACCAATTAGTTTAGTAGCCTTGGAAACACTAGATACATTCATAAATGTTACATTACATCATAAAGTGAAAAATCACAATAACATTGTCTCCATAGTCCACACTTCTATCCCCTTCAGACTATCCCTGTAGGTCAGTCATAAAATATTTCATCACATCCTTGGAAAAATAAAACATTGAAAGGGGTGAGGTCAGATGCTCAGTAAGGATAACAATATAGCAGAAACTTTCATAAATAAACATAAATATTTAAGGTGATGTATAACTAAAACAAAATCCCTTTAAACTTGAAATTTAGCATAATATGGAAAAAGTAAAATGAAATAATTCCATTTACTTATTCACATGGATATTCTACTGGTCGAATAATCACATGAAATATCAATTACCACTTTTATAATGATGGAATGCATAATTCCAGACTATCATTACAACGTAGCCAAGGCCTCGTTCCAAGACTACAAATAAGATTTTGTCAAGGCCTCATGCCAAGACACTAGTTTGTCTCATGAGACCTGCTGATGCATCTAGGATCTATACCGGGCTCCACCTGTCACTTATTAAGTCCAATGCATTCCTCATATGAACAAGTTTAAACATATCATAAACCATAACATAATCGTATCACATAAAACATGCATAAAATAAAAAATAAAATTTCCACATTTCAATCACAAGATATCAATACAACACATTGATATAATAAAAAATTATCAATACCATTTTCAATACCAAAATAAATGAAAAGTAAGACATGGTATTTATTTTTCATTTAAAAAAAGTTATAGCTTGTAGAGGAAGCCGAAACTCAAATAATGGTCACGGCGGTGGAGAAGTCGTTGTCACCACATACGTATGACATAAAAACATTCATTTTTGTAGTTTAGTAAAACGCTTCGTATAAAATGATTCCTTTGGAATAAAAGTAAAAGTCAAAGGGGTTTATGCACAGTATAAAAGAAATTTGTGTATAAAACAAAAATGCCTCAATGAATGGAGATTTAGACGAAGTCCCTTAAAAATATCATTTTTTTAAATAAAATAGATCTATTATGTTTATTCACTATAAGTACACATAAATAATGTAAAAATACAAGATAGGACATAATAATATCATGACGTAATTTGAAAGTAGGAGATTATCACAAAGAATGGAAATTGGGTTAAGAAGTACCCTTACCTCGTGTCTGACTTGACTCGATCATTCTTTAACCTCCTGAATAATAAACTAGAGTTAATTTCTACTTGCATAAGAACATTTTTCAAGTTAATTATTCATTTTATATCACTTATTACAATGTTATGAACATTATGTAATTATTTATGTTAAAACGGTCGTTTTGTCGATCTTTGGCACTTGAGTCAAAAATAAACTTCTTATAATTACAAGTTGTTCATGTGGAAGTATATAAATTATATCCAGAATTATATTAATGATTTAGGTATAATATATATCATATATATCCATTATATACATTCATTTATAATATTACATAACATTTAGAGGTAAGAAATGAAATGCACCGTTCATGGAGATGGTAAGCCGTACGTACGCATGAACGCTACTTTCATTTCTATTTCGTATTTAATGGAATGAAATCATAATTATATAAAGGTGTATTATAATTACAGTATAATATCATATATAGTATCATTTACTCCATCCTTTATACATCCCACATATGGCATTAATGATTCAAATCACTTTGTGGGGGTAGTAGTCCGCACTTCCTAAAATGAAATTATCGCGTTTACCCATATTGGAAATCATAAAGTTATGCCATAAATGAGAAATACAGAAGCATAAGGAAAAAATAAAAATAATATATAACATATATAAATATAGTGACATCTTAATGTCCACCATGAGAGGTGTTAAAAGAATATTGAACAATCATCGTTTCGTGAGGCAGAAAATCGCCAACCACAGAAACAATATGTTCTTTAACCATTAGACGAAGGTGTGTGTAAGTGTAAATAAAATAATTCTCATAAAAAATCCTATTATATTGAATATACTGGTTTTGTTACAAAATAATGGAATAACAAGAGTTTAAGGTGTTGGAGAATCAAAATAAAACAAAATAACATAAGAGAAGACATTACCTTAAAATCGGGTAACTCTTTTTGATTTGAGCCAAAGGCTTCCTTGGGAAGATTTATGCACAAATTGAGGCTTCTAGGAGTAATATAGGGAAGTTGAGAGAGTATTTGGGTAGATTTTGGCCGAGCCAAATGGCTTTGATTTTGTGAATAAGGTGGTAGAGGTGGGGGCCTTTTATAAGAGGAGAGGAGGGGCACTCTTGGAAAGTAATGAAATGTTACATTATTATGAAGGACTTTTAGGATTTAAATACTCCTGCAATTATATATTTATAGGATAAGGTGATACGGATTCGAAATATACCCATCCAATAGGTTTTTTACAAGTGTAAGTCTTAGATTTTACATTATCTTTTCATTTTATTTAAATCATTAATTAATGAGGTAATCGGTGCATCATCATGGTGTCATAATAATAATAATTTATTTAATGTCTAAAAGTTATATAAAAAATATAATGATGTAGGAAATATTTTTATCTTTCCAATGAATATTTATAGTCTAAATGTTAACTTATATAACCCCATGTAATAATTGTTTTAGTAAAACAACACATGTTTGTGACAATTTTATTTTTACTTTAAATAAAAAGTAATTAATGTCATTTTCTTAACCAAGTGGCTCCATAGAGTCCCCAAGTTGACCCATGGATTTTCTTGGTCGGAAATGACTCATCCAATAATGTTAGAACATGTGTCAAGATATTTTCATATTTTTATAATATCATTTTTACCTTAAATTTCACTAATTAACTCTAATCGCGATTAATAGAACTTAAAAGTTACTATTCACCAAAAATTATTTAAATCCCATTGAACCACATTTTACTTAATAATTAAAATTATGTATATCACATTTTTTAAATTCAAATCACAAAGGTGGTAAAATTTCATTTAAACGAAAAATCAATTTTTTAACTACCACTTAGTGGTTTCACTATTCATCAAAAATCAATGTTTTTCAGAACAACACCAAAAATTAACCCAAAGCTATATTTTATATTAATAATTCCAAAAAGATGTCCATTTTACAAATTGAAAACATATAATTTGAATTAATTAATTTAATAATTAATTCCCGCTGTCACAACAAATAGCGTGTTTTTAAGAAAGAATATCAATCAAAAGATTGACAATTGTTTATGTCCAATTTCAAAGTGAAATTAATTCTAATGACCACCATTGGATAAAATGGTAAAAATATATTCTAATTAAACTTCAGAACCACTCAATTGTATAATTTATCAATATAAATTATTTTGATTAAAAAAGTTGTTTTTAATTATTTTTCACTATTCCTCGAAAATTGGATGTTCTCAGAAAAATACAAAAAATTCAACATAGTCTAATTTAGATATTCCAAATCCAAAAATGAAGTCCATTTTGAAATATAAAATTTAAATAATTCAATAAAATGGGTATTACTATTCATAACTGCTACTTTTATTGGTCATGGTGTGTTAGAACTCGCGGTTGCGTACAACACACGTTGCTCTATTATTCAAAGAGGAGCGTACCATGGATGCTTGGGGTGTTACATTCTCCCCTCCTTCAATAAATTGTGTCCTCGCAATTTTAAATTGTTCTTCGAAAATAAAAGGTTGAAAATAGAAAATACCTTTGTGGAAAACCAACATCGGAAATAAGGTTAACAAAATTTAGCCTTAATAAGAGGGAAAGGGAAATGAAACATTCACCACCAAATTATGATCTCGATTAGGAGAACATTGGTGGAAATTAGAGACATATAATTATAGGAAAAACAAAAATATTTATAGGGAGTGATTGAGGTCATCAATCACAAACAAATGTAAAATTGAGGGCCTCAAAGCCTTCAATCTATGTTGATTTAAAATATCATCAGTTCAACAAAACATAAGGTATTAAGATAACACATTTTTTATTTTAATATCCCTTTCCTAAAGTTTAAGAATTAATCTATTCATAGAATAAGAGATAGGCATATATATATATATATGCCTGACAAGTAGAGTTTCAACATTCAACTAACTTCTATCAAAAACCCATCTTTCACTCAAAAAGATAATAGAACTCAAAAATATTATATTTATCCTAATCATACAAGATTAAAAATATTAAAACATACCATTTATATTGGGAAATGTATTTTGTAATAACCAGGGACTTCCTGTAGGCTAGTGGTAGGTAATAAAGGTATGTCGCACTATGGTTGTGGGTTCGATTCCTACAGCTTTGTCTGACGCGATGGGTTATCCCCCGACCCACAGGTTGTCCTTTTCCTAAAATATAGTATTATAATATTCCAAAAATAATCTTCAGAAATGTTTTAACCTTAAAAAATACTATACAAAGTTCAACATAATCCATTCCAACCTTTATAGATATCCAAAATACCTCTGTCCAGACTTTCTCTAAATGGTCTCTAAATTCCAAAATCAATTGTATCATCAGATTCCTCAAACAAAGTAAAGTTTCTCTTATTGTCACATACAAAAATATGATAACCTTCATCATATTAAAACCATAATAAAAACAAAAAGTACTTCAGTACAATCCATATATATATATATCACATTATTCTTATAACCAGAATATAATCCTTGAGTCCAAAATCACCAATACATTAATTATTCCAATTAAAATGTAGTAACAACATAATATTGGCCTTGATCCCTTGGCCTTTTCTGAGTTACGTTTCCCTGATTCTTAGGACATTAATTTTCATAATTCCCCATTTCTCTACAATTGTAGCATTCAACATTGATAGCCTCTTTCTTTCCCTTGCAATCACGAGCTTGGTGACCTTTTTCTCCACATTTGTAACAAACTCCCATTCCTTTTAGGCAAGTATCAGGGAGATTATTTCCACAATTATCGCATAATGGAAAATCCTTATTTCCCTTTTTCCCTTTATCTGTCTCTTGTTCCACCATTCTCTTCTTCTCTTTCTTTACTTTATTGTCATAAGATTTTGAGAATTCCTTTTATGTCTTGATAGCACATGAGACAATATCTTCGTATGATGAGAAGGATTGTGAGACTAAGGCTCGACAGAGAAACGGTTTTAACCCATCAAAGAAACGATCAATCTTACTTCTTGTGTTACGTATGTAATCTGTAGCATGTCTTGCTAACCTTGTAAAGTTGGCCTCATACTTTGCGACATTCTCATCCTCCTTTTTTCTGAGACTCAGAAATTGCCTTTCCATATCTGCTCGATGGTCACAAAGAAAGTATTTTTCTAAGAAAAGCTCTTTGAACTCCATCCATTCCATATTCGATACTTCATCATCCTCCTTTGTGTTTTGAATTAATGAGCACCATTGATCAGCATCTCCAGTGAGGTGGTAAACTGCCATGATAACCTTTTCCCTTTCACTACTCCCCAAGGAATGGAATATTTTCCCTAAGGATTTTATCCATTGCTCAGCTACTAATTTATTTGTACCCCCAATAAATGTTTGTGGTTGCTGTCTCATTAAGTGATCTAACATTGATCCACCACGCTGTAGATCAGGGTGCTCCATATGAGTAGGGTTATTATTCATAACCAGAGTGAGTTGTCCCAGTATGGTGATAAGCTGATCAGCACCAGTGGTTTCACCCACTCTATTATAATTATCTTGAGAAGGAGGGAAATCCCTACATGGAGTGCATGAATTGATATGGATTCCATTCCTTTCACTAGGCACCATTTCTAAAGAATTTCATAAACTAGAATAGTTTCTGAATCGAAATACATAATTCTATACTTGTAAAACACTTAATATAAATTGAACTATAATCATAAAAATGTTTTCTTTGAGGAAGTATATACTCATAAAACCTTCATAATGGTTTGTAATGAAAATGAGAATTATCCTAAGCATATCCCCCGGGAAGTGTCGTAACCAAGAGTGCAGCAAGGCCCGTTTTCATGCACCAGTTCCTGTTCGAGTCTAGCTCAAAGCTGTGTTTTCATGTTTTACCCATAAGTACATTTGTTCCAGAGCCGCCCTTACCTGCTCGTATCCAGACAGGGATGTATTTCTCGGAAAACTCACACAATCTCTATCATCCATCATCCGACGGCCCAAAATCTATCTTCGGGCTATGTACTCTAATCAGATTTTATCTAAATCTAGCTTCCAAGGTTAGTACTAAACTGCCTTTGATACCAACTATAACACCCCGAACCCAGTTACCAAGATTCGGTGCATTATTGTGTAACATTGGCATGATCACAGAAGATCAAGTCTCGAAAGGCCGATTAGTTTAGTAGCCTTGGAAACACTAGATACATTCATAAATGTTACATTACATCATAAAGTGAAAAATCACAACAACATTTTCTCCATAGTCCAAACTTCTATCCCCTTCAGACTATCCCTGTAGGTCAGTCATAAAATATTTCTTCACATCCTGGAAAAAATAAAACATTGAAAGGGGTGAGCTCAGATTCTCAGTAAGGATAAAAATATAGCGGAAGCTTTTATAAATAAACATAAACATTTAAAGAAATGTATAACTAAAAAAAATGCCCTTTAAAATTGAACTTTAGCATAATATGGAAAAAGTAAAATGAAATAATTCCATTTACTTATTCACATGGATATTCTGCTGGTTGAATAATCACATGCAATATCAATAACCACTTTCATAATGATGGAATTCGTTATGTCAGACTATCATAACCACATAGCCAAGGCCTTGTGCCAAGACTGCAAATAATATTTTGTCAAGGCCTCGTGCCAAGACACTAGTTTGTCTCATGAGACCTGCCGATGCATCGAGGAGCTAGAGGGCTCCACCCGTCACTTATTATGTCCAATGTATTTCTCATATGAACAGGTTTAAACATATCATAAACCATAACATAATCGTAACACATAAAACATGAATAAAGGAAACATAACATTTCCAAATTTCAATAACAAGATATCAATACAACACATTGATATAATAAAACATTATCAATACCATTTTCAATACCAAAATAAATGAAAAGTAAAACATGGTATTTATTTTTCATTTAAAAAAAAGTTATAGCTTGTAGAGGAAGCCGAAACTCAAATAATGGTCACGGCGGCGGAGAAGTCATTGTCGCCACATACGTACGACAAAAAAACATTACTTTTTGTCATTTAGTAAAATGATTCATTTAAAAATATTCCATTTGAATAAACGTAAAAGTCAAAGGGGTTTACACACAGTATAAAAGAAATTTTTGTATAAAACAAAATATGCCACAATGAATGGAAATTGAGACGAAGACCCTTACAAATATAATTTTTGTTAAATAAAATAGATCTATTATGTGTATTTACTATAAGTACACATAAATAAAATAAAAATACAAGATAGGACATAATAATATCATGACGTAATTTGAAAGTAGGAGATTAAACCAAAGAACAGAAATTTGGTTAAGAAGTTCCCTTACCTCGTGTCTGACTTGACTCGATCATTCTTTAACCTCCTGAATTGTAAAATAGAGTTAATTTCTACTTGACTAAGAACTTTTTCAAGTTCATTATTCCATTTATATCACTTATTACCATGTTATTAACATTATGTAATTATTTAAGTTAATATCGGTCGTTTTGTCGATCTTTGGCACTTGAGTCAAAAATAAACATCTTATAATTACAAGTTGTTCATGTGGAAAAATATTAATTATATCCAGAATTATATTCATGATGTAGGTATCATATATATCATATATATCCAATATATACATTCATTTATAATATTACATAACATTTAGAGGTAAGAGATGAAATGCACTATTCATGGAGACTATAAGCTGTACGTACGCATGAACGCTACTTTCATTTCTATTTCGTATTTAATGGAATGAAATCATAATGATATAAAGTTGTATTATAATTCCAGTATAATATCATATATAATATCATTTACCCCATCCTTTATATGTCCCACATATGGCATTAACGATTCAAATCACTTTGAGGGGGTGGTAGTCTGCACTTCCTAAAATGAAATTATCGTGTTTACCCATAATGGAAATCATAAAGGTATGCAATAAATAAGATATAAAAAAGCATAAGGAAAACTTAAATATAATATATATCATATATAAATATATTTACATCTTAATGGCCACCATGAGAGTTGTTAAAAGAAGATTGAACAATCATCGTTTCGTGAGGCAGAAATTCGCCAACCACAGAAACAGTATGTTCATTAACTATTAGACGAAGGTGTGTGTAAGTGTAAATCAAATAATTATCATAACCACATCCTAGTATATTGAAGATACTGTTTTTGTTACAAAATAAAGGAATAAAAAGATTTTAAGGGGTTGGAGAAGCAAAATAAAACAAAATAACATAGGAGAAGACATTACCTTAAAATCGGGTAACTCTTTTTTATTTGAGCCAAAGGATTCCTTGGGAGAATTATGACCAAAGTGAGGCTTCTAGGCATAATATAGTAAAGTTGAGAGAGTATTTTGGAAGAGGTTGTCTGAGCCAAATGGCTTTTATGTTGTGAATAAGGTGGTAGAGGTGGGGGCCTTTTATAAGAGGAGAGGAGGGGCACTCTTGAAAAGTAATGAAATGTTACATTATTATGAAGTACTTTTCAGATTTAAAAGGTCCAAAAATTATATATTTCTAGGATACGGTGATAAGGGTTCGAAATCTACCCATATAATAGGTTTTTGACAAGCGTAAGTATTATATTTTACATTATCTTTTAATTTTATTTAAATCGTTAATTAATGAGGTAATCACTGCATCATCATGGTGTCATAAAATTTTTAATTTATTTAATGTCTAAAAATTATATAAAAAATATCATGAGGTATAAAATCGTTTTAGCTTTCCAATTAATATTTATTGTCGAAATGTTAACTTATATAACCCTGTGTAATAATTGTTTTAGTAAAACAACACATGTTTGTGACAATTTTATTTTTTACTTTAAATAAAAAGATATTAATGTCATTTTCTTACCCAAGTGGCTCCATGGGGTCCCCAAGTTGACCCATGGATTGTATTGGTCGGCCATGACTCATAAAATAAGTTTAGGACAAGTGTCAAGATATTTTCATATTTTTATAATATCATTTTTACCTTAAATTTCACTAATTACATTTAATCGCGATTAATAGAATTTAAAAGTTACTATTCACCAAAAATTATTTTAATCCCATTGAACCACATTTTACTTACTAATGACAATGATGTATGTCAGATTTTGGAAATTCAAATCACAGAGGTGGTAAAATTTCATTTAAACGAAAAATCATTTTTTTAACTACCACTTAGTGGTTTCACTATTCATAAAAAATCGATGTTTTTCAGAACAACACCAAAAATTAACCTTAAGATATATTTGATATTCCTAATTCAAAAATGATGTCTATTTTACAAATTCAAAACATATAAGTTGAATTAATTAATTTAATAATTAATTCCCGCTGTCACAAAAAATAGCGTGTTTTTAAGAAAGAATATCAATCAAAAGATTGACAGTTGTTTATGTCCAATTTCAGAGTGAAATTAATTATAATGACCACCATTGTATAAAATGGTAAAAATATATTATAATTACACTTTATAACCACTCAATTGTATAATTTATCACTATAAATTATTTTGATTAAAAAATTAGTTTTTAAGTATTTTTCACTATTCATCAAAAATTTGAAGTTCTCAGAAAAATACCAAAAATTCAACATAGGATAATTTCGATATTCCAAATCCAAAAATGAAGTCAATTTTGAAATATAAAATTTATATAATTCCAAAAAGTGGGTATTACTATTCATAACTGCTACTTTTATTGGTCACGGTGTGTTAGAACTCGAGGTTGCGTACAACACATGCTGCTCTATTATTCAAAGAAGAGCGTACCATGGAAGCTTGGGGTGTTACATTCTCCCCTACTTCAATAAATTGGGTCCTCGCAATTTGAAATTTTTCTTCGAAAATAAAAGGTTGAAACTAGAAAATACCTTTGTGGAAACCCCACATCGAAAATAAGGTTAATAAAATTTAGCCTTAATAAGAGGGAAAGGGAAATGAAAAAGTCACCACCAAATTATGATCTCGATTAGCAGAACATTGGTGGCAATTAGAGGCATATAATTCAAGGAAAAACATAAATATTTGTAGGGAGTGATTGAGGTCATCAATCACAAACAAATGTAAAATTGAGGGCCTCAAAGCCTTCAATCTATGTTGATTTAAAATATCATCTGTTCAACAAGACATAAGGTATTAGGATAACACATTTTTTGTTTTAATATATTTTTCCTAAAGTTTAAGAATTAATTTATTTATATAATAAGAGATTGCATATATATATATATGATTGACAAGTAGAGTTTCAACCTTCAACTAATTTCTACCACACACCCATCTTTCACTCAAAAAGATAATAGAACTCAAAAATATTATATTTATCCTAATCATAAAAGATTCAAAATATTAAAACATACCTTTTAGATTAAGAAAACTATTTTTTAATAACCAGGGACTTCATGTAGGCTAGTGGTAGGTAATAAAGGCCTGTCGCACTATGGTTGTGGGTTCGATTCCTACATCTTTGTCCGACGCGATGTGTTATCCCCCGACTTGAAGGTTGTCCTTTTCCTAAAAGTATAGTATTATAATATTCCAAAAATAATCTTCAGAAATGTTTTAACCTTAAACAATACTATCCAAAGTTCAACTTAATCCATTCCAACCTTTATAGTTATCCAAAATACCTCTGTCCAGAATTTTTTTAAAAGGTCTCTAAATTCCAAAATCAATTGTATCATCAGATTCCTCAAACAAAGTAAAGTTTCTCTTATTGTCACATAAAAAAATATGATTACCTTATCATATTAAAACCATAATGAAAACAAAAAGTACTGCAGTACAATCCTTATATATATCACATTATTATTATGACCAGAATATAATCCTTGAGTCCAAAATCACCAATACATTAATTATTCCACTTCAAATGTAGTAAGAGCATATGATTGGCCTTCATCCCTTGGCCTTTTCGGAGTTAAGTTTCCCTGATGCTTAGGACATTCATTTGCATAATGCCCCATTTCTCTACAATTATAGCATTCAACGTTGATAGCCTCTTTCTTTCCCTTTCAATCACGAGCTTGGTGACCCTTTTCTCCACATTTGTAACAAACTCCCATTCCTTTTTGGCAAGTACCAGGGTGATTCTTCCCACAATTATCACATAATAGAAAATCATTCTTTCCCTTTTTCCCTTTATCTGTCTCTTGTTCCACCGTTCTCTTCTTCTCCTGCTTTACTTTATTGTCATAAGATTTAGAGAATTCCTTTTCTGTCTTGATAGCACCTGAGACAATATCTTTGTATGACGTGAAGGATTGTGAGACTAAGGCTCTATGGAGAAACAATTTTAACCCATCAAAGAAATGATCAATCTTACTTCTTGGGTTACGTATATAATCTGTATCATGTCTTTCTAACCTTTTAAAGTTGGCCTCATACTTTACGACATTCTCATACTCCTTTTGTCTCAGACTCAGAAATTTCCTTTCCATATCTGCTCGATGGTCACGAGGAAAGTATTTTTCTAATAAAAGCTCTTTGAAATCCCTACTTTCCATATTTTATACTTCATCATGTTCCTTTTTGTTTTGAATCAATGAACACCATTGATTAGCATCTCCAGTGAGGCGGTAAACTGCCATGATAACCTTTTCCCTTTCACTACTCCCCAAGGCATGAAATATTTTCTCTAAGGAGTTTATCCATTGCTCCAATACAAAAGGATTCTTACCCCCATTAAATGTTGGTGGTTGCTGCCTCATGAAGAGATCTAACATTGATCCTCCACACTACGAATCAGGGTGCTCTATACGAGTAAGGTTATTATTCATAACCTGAGTGAGTTGTCCCAGTATGGTGATAAGCTGATCAGTACCAACAGTATCCCCCACTCCATTATAATTATCTTGAGCAGGAGGGAAATCTCTACATGGAGTGCGTTCATTAATACGGTTTCCATTCCTTCCACTAGGCGCCATTTCTAAACTATGTCATAAACTAGATTAGTTTATGAATCGAAATACATAATTCCATACTTGTAAAACACTTAACATAAATTGAACTATAATCATAAAAATGTTTCCTTTGATGAAGTATATACTCATAAACCCTTCATAATGGTTTGTAATGAAAATGAGAATTATCCTAAGCATATCCCCCGAGAGTTTCGTAACCAAGAGTGCAGCAAGTCCCATTGTCGTTCACCAGTTCCCATTCGATTCTAGCTCAAAGCAGTGTTTTCGGGTTTTACCCCTAGGTACATCTGTGCCAGAGCCGCCTCTAGCTGCTCGTATCCAGACAGAGATTTATTGCTCGGAAAACTCACAAAATCTCTATAATACCAAAATTCTAGGAAGTTCTTCTATACTAATCCTCAAAGTCTATCTTTGGGCTATGTGCTCTAATCAGAAATTATCTAAATCTATCTTCCAAGGTTAGTACTAAACTGCCTCTGATACCAACAGTAACGCCCCGACCCCAGTTACCCAGAGTCCGTGCATTATTGCGTAACATTGGCATGATCACAAAAGATCAAGTCTCGAAATACCGATTAGTTTAGTAGCCTTAGAAACACTAGATACATTCATAAATGTTACATTACATCATAAATTGAAAAAACAAAATAACATTGTCTCCATAGTCCACACCTCTATCCCCTTCAGACTATCCCTGTAGGTCAGTCATAAAATATTTCTTCACATCCTGGGAAAAATAAAACATTGAAAGGGGTGAGCTCAGATGCTCAGTAAGGACAACAATATAGCGGAAGCTTTCATAAATAAAAAAACATTTAAGGCAATATATAACTAAAACAAAATCCCTTTAAACTTCAACTTTAGCATAATATGGAAAAAGTAAAATGTAATAATTCATTTTACTTATTCACATGGATATTCTATTTGTCGAATAATCACATGCAATATCAATAACCGCTTTCATAATAATGGAATTCATAATGCAAGACTATCATAACCATGTAGCCAAGGCCTCGTACCAAGACTGCAAATAAGATTTTGTCAAGGCCTCGTGCCAAGACACTAGTTTGTCTCATGAGACCCGTCGATGCATCGAGGAGCTATAGTGGGCTCCACCCATCACTTATTATGTCCATTGCATTCCTCATATGAACAAGTTTAAACATATCATAAACCATAACATAATCGTATCACATAAAACATGCATAAATGAAACATAACATTTCCACATTTCAATCACAAGATTTTAATACAACACATTGATATAATAAAACATTATCAATACCATTTTCAATACCAAAATAAATGATAAGCAAAACATGGTATTTATTTTTCATTTAAAAAAAAGTTATAGCTTGTAGAGGAAGCTGAAACTCAAATAATGGGAATGGTGGTGGAGAAGTTGTTGTCGCCACATACGTACGATAAAAAAACATTCCTTTTTGTTGTTTATTAAAACGCTTCATATAAAAATATTTCTTTTGAATAAATGTAAAAGTCAAAGGGTTTTATACACAGTATAAAAGAAATTTGTGTATAAAACAAAATATGCCTCAATGAATGGAGATTAAGACGAAGTCCCTTAAAATATCAATTTTTTTAATAAAATAGATATATTATGTGTATTCACTATAAGTGAACATAAATAAAGTACAAATACAAGATAGGACAAAATAATATCAAGACGTAAATTGAAAGTAGGAGAATAACCCAATGAATGGAAATTGGGTTTAGAAGTTCTCTTACCCCGGGTCTGACTTGACTCGATCATTCTTTAACCTCCTGAAGAATAAAATAGAGTTAATTTATACTTTCCTAAGAACATTTTAAAGTTCATTATTCCTTTTATATCACTTATTTCCATGTTATGAACATTATGTAATTATTTAAGTTAATAACGGTCGTTTTGTCGATCTTTGGCACTTGAGACAAAAATAAACTTCTTAAAATTACAAGTTGTTCATGTGGAAAAATATTAATTTTATCCAGAATTAGATTCATGATTTAGGTATCATATATATCATATATATCCATTATATACATTCATTTATAATATTACATAACATTTATAGGTAAGAAATGAAATGCACCGTTCATGGAGATTGTAAGTCGTACGTATGCATGAACGCTACTTTCATTTCTATTTCATATTTAATGGAATTAAATCATAATGATATAAATTTGTATTATAATTCTAGTATAATATCATATATAATATCATTTACTCCATCCTTTATGCATCCCACATATGGAATTAACGATTCAAATCACTTTGAGGGGGCGGTAGTCCGCACTTCCTAAAATGAAATTATTGCGTTTACCCATAATGGAAATCATAAAGGTATGCCATATATGAAAAATAAAGAAGCATATGGAAAACATAAACATAATATATATCATATATAAAAATAGTGACATCTTAATGGCCACCATGAGAGGTGTTAAAATTAGATTGAACAATCATCGTTTCGTGAGGCAGAAATTCGCCAACCACAGAAACGGTATGTTATTTAACCATTAGATGAAGGTGTGTGTAAGTGTAAATCAAATAATTCTCAGAACAAAATCCTAGTATATTGAATATACTGGTTTTGTTACAAAAGAAATGAATAAAAAGAGTTTAAGGGGTTGGAGAATCAAAATAAAAGAAAATAACATAAGAGAAGACATTACCATAAAATCGGGTAACTCTTTTTTATTTGAGAAAAAGTCTTACTTGGGAAGAATTATGCCCCATGTTAGGATTTTAGGAGTAATATAGGGAATTTTAGAGAGTATTTGGGCAGAGGTTGGCCAAGCCAAAGGGCTTTGAAGTTGTGAATAAGGTGGTAGAGGTGGGGGCCTTTTATAAGAGGAGAGGAGGGGCACTCTTGGAAAGTAATGAAATGTAACATTATTATGAAGTAATTTTCGGATTTCAAAGGTCCCAAAATTATATATTTCTAGGATAAGGTGATAAGGGTTCGAAATATACCCATAAAATTGGTTTTTGACAAGCTTAAGTCTTAGATTTTACATTATCTTTTCATTTTATTTAAATCATTAATTAATGAGGTAATCGTTGCATCATCATGGTGTCATAATAATTTTAATTTATTTAATGTCTAAAAATTATATAAAAAATATAATGATGTAGGAAATATTTTTAGCTTTACAATGAATATTTATAGTTTAAATTTTAACTTATATAACCCCATTAAATAATTGTTTTAGTAAAACAACACATGTTTGTGACAATTTTATTTTTACTTTAAATAAAAAGTTATTAATGTCATTTTCTTACCCAAGTAGCTCCATGGGGTCCCCAAGTTTACCCATGGATTGTCTTGGTCTTCCATTACTCATCCAATAAGGGTAGGAAAAGTTCCAAGATATTTTCATATTTTTATAATATAATTTTTTCCTTAAATTTCACTAATTACCTTCAATCGTGATTAACAGAACATAAAACTTACTATTCACCAAAAATTATTTTAATCCCATTGAACCACATTTTACTTCCTAATGACAATGATTTATGTTGGATTTTGGAAATTAAAATCAGAGAGGTGGTAAAATTTCATTTAAACGAAAAATCAGTTTTTTAACTACCACTTAGTGGTTTCACTATTCATCAAAAATCGAAGTTTTTCAGAACTACACGAAAAATTAACCCTAAGGTATATTTCATAGTTCTAATTAAAAAATGATGTCTATTTTAAAGATTCAAAACATATAAGATTAATTAATTAATTTAATAATTAATTTCTGCTGTCACAACAAATAGCGTGTTTTTAAGAAAGAATATCAATCAAAAGATTGACAGTTGTTTAAGTCAAATTTCAAAGTGAAATTAATTATAATGACCACCATTGGATAAAATGGTAAAAATATATTCTAATTAAACTTTAGAACCACTCAATTGTGTAATTTATCACTAAAAATTATTTTGATTAAAAAGGTTGTTTTAAAGTATTTTTCACTATTCATCAAAAATTGGAAGTTCTCAGAAAAATACCAAAAATTCAACATAGGCTAATTTCGATATTTCAAATCCAAAAATGAAGTTAATTTTGAAATATAAAATTTATATAATTCCAAAAAGTTGGTATTACTATTCATAACTGCTACTTTTATTTATCACGGTGTGTTAGAACTCGAGGTTGCGTACAACACACGTTGCTCTATTATTCAAAGAGGAGCGTACCATGGAAGCTTGGGGTGTTACATTGAACCTTATCTGTTGAGTAGTTAGAAAGGTTGGTAAACATCAAATAATAATATTCCACTGACATTCTTCCCTGGAAGAGCTGTAGAAGCTCCTGGATATGCACTACCCTCAAAGTAGCTGGTGAGAACTCCTATCTGATGAGAGATTTAACTGTATCCATGAAAGATTCAACTCATCCTATTTATGGGTAACCAAACTCCATCATCGCCCTGCAATGTTGTGTTGAAGGCTCACTTTCAGGACCTCTATCTGATCTTCTTGTATCCTGAATAGATAGAAAAATCATGTAACCACCTCAAACCAGTCATGATTCGCCTATGGGTTGGGATAGCCTGGGAACATGAGTGGTCTCCATTGCTGAAAATCATGAAGAACACTCAGTTTGCAGTCATCATCCACTAGTACTACAGGTACTACGTGATGCTATATAGGTCGGGGTATGGTTAGTGTGACACTTGGAAGTAACATCTAGGTAACCCGTCTCTATATCATATCCTCGTCACTAAGGGGCCCATCCTCTGATCAATATTTTAGATCCAAGATTGTATGAATCATGGAGGCATCCTCTAAGTAAACAAGGTGTACAATGGTTAATGAGTATATTTGAAGAGATGACTAAAGAAGATCATGAAAAACACAACTCATTCCTATATGATGAAAGTCACATTTTTTCCTCAAACCCATGTTCCCATATATCAATCCAAAAAACTGGTGATCAGAGTCCCAGTGTCTGTATACGTCAGCCGACATGCCAACACTAGAGTCCCAGACCAAAAATATGAACTTGAAAATCATAACACTACTTTCCCAAACTAATCTCCAAAACTCTTGGTCCTAAAGTAGAACATACTACACTGATACCACTCTTCCCTTAATTTTATCAGTGGGGCCCATTCCATTACTCCCCAATCCCACATTCTATCAGCTAGGGGTTGGTGACTAGCACCGAGTTGGAATATCATAGACATGGGTGGAATTTCATATATACATATACGCACACTCACATCTTCAAGCCCAAAAAATGATGAAATTTGAAAACCACTATGTAACTAATTCATGCATACAACTATATCCCACAACTAGAGTATGAAAGGAAGTAAAGTAAAGTAAACAGGGCCAAATACAATCCCACCACAAAGACTCTATCGATACAAGTCCATCCTATAAGGACAAAGGTACTGGGACTACTGTCTATATCCTATAGAAACACACCTCGGCATGTTTGGTCTCATAAATACCTATTTAGTCTTTCTCTACCTAGGATTACATCAGAAGGTAAATCATCAGCACAAGACATGACAGGTGTGGGAAAATCTCATTCATGGTTGAGTATAACAATACTCAGTAGGACACACCAAAACAAAAATGCAATATAATGAAGGAAATTACTATCAGATCTACACATGTATATTTATACAATACATATAACAAGAATATGCAAACATATACAAACCAAGACACACTATGTATAGGTTTTTCACACCCACTTAATACTATCCCTAGTACTATATTTTAAATATTCCACGAAGCAATCATCTAGGAGAACAAACTTATGAGTCTGATTGAAATAATGACAACTTTCTGAGAGGTATTTTCATTAGGTACTTTAATGAGAGAGATTCATTGATATATATGAAGATAATATGATTCAATTGATGAGGATAACAACTAGGGCCATGGGGTGATACCAAAAACATCATATGGTTTAACCCTTTAAGTATATGATCGATGTCTAGTAGGATTGGTCAGGAGGTCAATGCCACGTACACTATCTAAGGCACAAAGTTGAATAGAGGATCCTACTATGGCCCTCTCAATGGATTCCGAAAACTCTATCCATGAAGATCTACTGAAGGGAATGTAACCCTAGGGGTAGTAAATGATTCAAACTAACATTTAAGGAAATGTTAAAGGGAATGAACCCTAATGAACCTTTACCATGATACAGAGGGAACGAGATTCAATCCATGTCGAAAGGTGTAAACAATATGTTTTAAGGGAACATGTTGTGTCCCTTGACCATGGGTACTCCATTATAGAATGGAATATTTAAATCAACCAATGTCATGTATAATATGATTAAACAATTTATAAGGTGGAATACACACCGTGTTACTGTAACTGGGATCTCACCCGTGTTCCCAGCTGTGTGCCAGTACACAAAGTCATCATGTGTATATGTTCCCTTGTAAAAGTTCATGGGGTAGCCCATGTACATAGTCTATTCCATGCCATGTGGGGTTGTACATGCCGTGTAGGCAACCCATGCACTCCAACCTGTGTCTGAGTACCTCCCATGGTATGCGATGAGTTTGTCCAAGGGGACACACACGATGTACTCAGCGTCTATACGCCCTGTGCATTGGGTTATTCCATACCTTGTATTCTTCTTCTCACTCATTCCATCAATATATTAACTTCTATTATGTGGGTTATTTCTGCATGAAACTGTAGGTATGAGGTCCTCTTGTCCCACCATCACTAAATCAGTGGGATTCGAGCCTTCAATCGACTTGGGAAAAAATTATCATTGTTCTTCATTACACATCAAAGAACCCATAATTGGCACCCAACATCATTAGATATGATTATTCTTCCACTGATATACCTCCAATAAGTCATTCTGATGTCGGATCTACAATTTCAGGTAATTGTTCCATGAATTGATGGCATAGGGATCGAATGTTCACAAAGGGTTTCAAAGCAAGAGGAAGAAAAATGAATGTGTGATGAAGAATGCGCAAATCAGGGGAGAAAAGAACAAACCAATCCAGATGGAAGAACATCGATTTATTTTCATGTCGATCTTAATTTTTACCCATGATAATGATAAATTAATCAAAATAATCAAAATATCAAACTCTCTAAAAAACATCCCTAAAAATACCATCCTCTAAATATGATCCATCCATGGCCCAATATGCTCTTGGATTGCTCCATGTTCAACATAGGAATTAAATAATGGGAAATAACATAAAAATAATGTATCCTACCTCAATTTGGATCAATCATGAATGATGAAAAATATTTATGTCTTCGTCATTGGAAAGATCTATCAAGATAGGAGTGCGACGATTGTCGATCCCAAGTTTCGTCATTGTCTGTCAAAAGGACCCACTAGAGGTTCTCTCTCTAATATCTCAAGAAGATTATAGTGCAATGATGATAACCCTAGATCTCTGAAAAGAATACTAATTTAAATATTCACCGATTTCTTCATCAAAAAAATGAAATAAAATAATTTTTTAAAATAATTTTATCTTTTTTGTGCCCGTAATAACTTTTTCACAAACGACTCGTGCCAACCAACATTAGGTCAAACCTTGGGTAAAACTATAATCCTAAACACAACAAAAACCTTAGATTTATGATCCAAGCAACAGTTTAAAATTTATTCCTCTTTTTACAGAAAACCACACGTACATGCTATTTAATATTTTAATTTATTTCAAACATTTGTTCTGGGTAAACTGGGCCTTAGAATCGCACACCGTCTTAGTTCATATCCTCAAAATTAATCCATATATTTTTTAAAATAATACATAGAAAATAATTGTCATTATAATTTAATTGAAATATCTACTAATAGAATCATTATATTCAATCATTGTATGCCACTTATTAGTGAATAAAAAAATGTCACTTTTACCTATAATTTGAAGATGTTTCTTTTAGTAAAAATTAGTTCATTAATTCATATATTTCAATAATTAACCTATTAAAACCATTTCTAATATGTTAATTAAAGAAAATAATAGTATATAACATAATGAAAAAAAATTCTCTTATGAACCTGTAGTAAATTAATAATTCAAATACTAGAGAAAACATATAATAAAATAAAGAAGATAATAATTATAATTTTCATATGAATTTAAAAAATATTATATATTCAAAAATTTAGAAGAATTTTTGTAATGATATATAATCATTATATAAATCATTAAAAGATTAAAAATAGTATAAATAATGTTTCAGAAATATTTTTTTTTAAATTGATACTAAATAGGATGTTGTAAAAATGTAATTTTTCTAACAAATAAACAAATTGTAGAAGAGATCATGTGAGGAAATATCCACCTAGTTAGTATTATTACCATGCACCTCATGGTCAGTATTCTTACTATAGACCTCACTGTTAGTATACTAACCATAAAAGAAAAGTCCCTTTAAAAAATGCACCCATTAAAATAACATATTCGGACAGAATAAAATAATTATGGTATGCTCACCTTCTAACTCCGAGTAAGGTGATTTGGTCCCCAGAAAGTAGAAGACTCACAGTAAAATAATGTAATTATCACATTATATACACTCACACCACAGTTTCACTCATTTTAATGTAGAAGGATTCCTAAAAAATGGTTACTTATTGCGATGAAAGGGTGTTGCTTCTGCTCTGTGAAACAGGGTGTCACTGAACTAAGTTGAGCTTTAGAAAAGATTTTTCCTTATGCTGGAATCGCATTCTGTAATCACACATCATATTTTTTTCATGGTTGATCCTCAAGTATATCAATCAACCAATCCCCGACTACCATCATGATTCCATTTGGGGTTCATCAAATACACACCCCAATCCACTCACTTAGGATTTTTCATTCCAATATACCTAGCCTAATTCATTCACTCACATGATCTCCCATCCGGTCCTTATAAAAATAATCACTACTTACACTGTGGATGGCCCTCCCATGGGTTTGACCCCTTGGGTCCCCTATGTGGTTGAAGGAAAGCTCAATTTAATCAGTTTGGCCCTTAATTTTTTACTACAAGCCACCAAAAAATACTAGAAGAGATATAAATGAAAAATATAAAAAATGATGATTTTAAGAAAACATTAAACATGAAAAAAAAATGTAAATAAAAAATGACTATTTCTTTAATTTTATTTATATTTAATCAATTAAGGGAGATAGAAATTTATCAAAATAAATATATTCCTTAATTAATGCACATATTCAAATTCCAATAATCCCCCCTTTATAACTTAAAAAACAAAACATTTATTAAATTTTGAGAAACATTACCCCCTTTTTGAAATGTATCAAAAATTACATTAAAATTAAATTATTAAATAATTTTTCCTCTTAAATACAATCAAATACTTAGAATAAACATAGAATAAATATTTCTGGAAGTGTAAAATTTTGTTACACAACATAGCTAAATAGATGTTGAAAATAGAGACCGGTATAATTAAAGAAGTAATTACACTAAACATAAATGTTAAGCTTCATAAATACCGAGTTCAAACTGAATTTTCTCAAATTTGATAGAATGTAAAGTTATAAAAGTAAATTAATCAGAATCATTTTTATATAGAAATAAAATATCATGATAAATCACTTTTATTTAAAACATCAATAGGAAATGAAATCTAACATATATGTGTTTTGTTATAGAGTGTTACAGACTGATTTTACAAATTAAAATAGCAAAGGAACTATAACACAATATTGGAATTTTATCACAACAAATCTCAAAATAACCTAATGTTTTTTAACTACATACACTCTAAACCAAAACATAAAACAACATATACATCCTCAGTTATAGAAAATTCTACTGATTGTTGTTTCTTGTAATTCCATGAAATTAATCTTTTACCTAAAATGACACATACATTTTGTTCTTTTCATGTTATGACTACAACCTCCAATGTTATAATCAGAGTAAGAAAATAAATCAAAAAAATTATAATTTGAATAATATAAACCAGGGTTTACTATTACCTTAATATATATAATTTCTTTTTTAACCGCTTCAGATGACTATCCTTAGGGTTGGACAAGAAATATGGAATATAAACATACATAAACATTATTTCTGGTCTAAAAGAAGTGATATACAATAAATTTCCTGTCATGCCTCTATAAATTTTAAAATCAAATGCCATTCTAGATTCATTCAAGTATAAATTGATATTGGTACTCATTGGGGTTTTCAAAGTATTACTATAATCAATTCCAAAACTCTTAATAATTTCCTTAGCATACTTACCCAGATTTAAGAAAATAAATTCTTTTCATTAAATTTTTTTAATGTAATAAAAAATTAAATTCTCCCATTACACTCATCTAAGATTAAATTTTCATTAGATTAGAAAAAACATTACATAGTAAATCAGTTTTTGAAGAAAATACTATATCATTAACATAAACATGTATAATAGGTGTATCATTTTAGACACTATTTATAAACTAGGATGGATTAACCCTTATCAAAATATTTTTTAATAAATAAAATAATCAGCCTTTCATTCCAATCTCTAGGATCTTGCTAAAGATTATTTAATTCTTTATTATAAAAAAAATGATTTGGAAATTTTTCATTTTCATATCAAGGGGGTTGTTTAATAGAAAATTATTTAGAAATTATTCAATTTAAAAATGAAAATTTTACATTCATTTGTAATAATTTTATATTTTGAAAGCAAGTATAGTCTAATAAATTTTAAATATCATCCATTTTAGAAACAAAGGAGAAATTGAATATTCAAATTCAATGTCCTCTTCCAAGGAATAAAATTTATCTACTATTCTCACATTATAGTTAATAATGATCCATTCTTCCTCAAAAGTATTATGAAATATTCATTTAATTCATATTGTTGGTTTATCATTTGTAAATTCAAAAAAATTCAAAATTTTATTTATTTCAAATTGATTTAATTAATCATGCATAGAATTAATCCAACATGAATCATGTAGAGCATTATAAATGTTGAAAGGAACATAATCAATAACTGAGGAAATGTTTCCATAGTAAATTAAAATAGATTTTCTAGTTAGTATTATATAATCTACATTACCAATTACTTTTTTAATTGGATGACCATTATGATTTTTCAATTCCCTAGTAAATGTTTTAGAAGTGATATGATTTCCCTCAATAGAATAATTCTCTTTATCTAGGGCATTATCATTACTAAAATTTATTTCTCTAAATTAAAGTTAATCTTTCTCTAAACTATAATATTTCTTGTTATTAATATTTTCAATAAACATAACATATATAGAATCTTCAACTAATAAATTTATATTATAAAAAATTATATAATATTTTCTATTATTCAATTATCCAATGAATATCCCTTCAAAAAATTGAGAATTTCTTTTTTCTAAATTATATTTTGAATTTAAGATGAAAATTTTTCATCTAAATTCCCTAAAATATCCAACTTTATGTTTATACCATTTAAGTAGTTCATAATAGGTCTTATTTTAAAAAGGTACCATATATAATATGTTAAATATATGAAATTAATTATTAATATATTATCCCTAAAAATATCTAGGCTCATTAAATTCCATAAGTACTGATCAAGCCATTTCTTATATTGATATAATGTTTCTTTCAACCACACAATTATATTGTGGTGGACTTGGGGATGAAAACTAATTTTTGTATCCATTTTCTTCACATTATTTATCAAATTATAATTTATCAAATTCACCACCTCTATCACTTTTGAGAGTGATGATTGAATTTTTTTTGAATTCTATAATATTTTTATAGAAATCAAAACATTTAGTTATTGTTTCATTTTTGTGTGATAAGAAATAAATCCTAATAAATATACTATAGTCATTTTTAATTATAAATTTATACTTTTAACCACAGAAATTAGTAGGTTTTAGGGGTAAAAAACCCAATATGTAATAGTTATAAACATCTAGAAGTACAAAAATCATTAATAGATTTAAAAAAATTTCTCTGTTACTGACCCTTTAAACATGAATCACAGATAAAATAATTAAATGTATGTAATTTTGGAAATTAAAAAACAATTTCAGGCTTTAACAGTTTCGTAAATATTATAATTTTTTAATTACTAAGACCCATATTCCCTTTAATTACATCTACTTCTAAAAAATTCAACAATTTAACCTTTTTTGTTTTGGTCTGAGAAATCATTAGTGTAAAAATTCTTTTTTCTATTTCCAGAAAATAAGAAAGATTTATTTTTCAATATAGTACATTTATCATTTTCAAAAATAAAATTTATTCCATCATAAAAAACATTGATATAATTGTTATGTTTTTTTAAACCAACAAAAATTGATAATTTATAAATAATAATAGTTTTTGAAAAACTAACATTTCAAATACCTTTAATATAAAAATTAATTTTTTCTCTAAATGTGACAAGGATACCATCACATGAATTAAAAGATATAAAATTTAAAATATCAACCTTCATGTTTCGAGAAAATACACTGTCTAAATACCACAAGCCTTTGATACTTATAAGGAAGATTTACTAAAATAAAACAATCAAACAAGTTGTTTTAGAACCTAGGAAAACTTGGGTCCAATTGGATTATTAGTTGAAAATTTTGGAACAAAAAATGATATAAAGAATTTATTAGTGGGGCATTTAGAAAATAAAAAACTTGAAATTAATTTTCTAGTATACCCAAATTATTTTTTAAATGCATGTGAAAATAAATGGGCATAGTTCCCTTTAATTATCCATTTAGAATAGGTTACACAAGAAATACTTCCTTTTTAGATTTTAATAATGTTATTCTTATTTATCCTTGGAGATAAACTGTTATGACCAAAAATATTATTATTTCAAATTAGTTTCATCAATGAAATAATTATATCATATTTTTATTTATCTTGATGAAATTTAGATAAATTCCCTTCATGTTCGAAAACATAATTTTTCAAATTCATATTATTCTTTTCAATAGTCACCTAATCTGTATAAACTTTCACATTAGATCCAAAAGTCATGTTTCTTAATTTCATAATTTCTTGGATAAGCTTCTTAAAATAATTTTCAACATTAGTTAAGTCAACTATACCTACATTTAATATTATTTCTATATCTTTATAATTCAATTCAATATTTTTTTTTAACACATTCATTGTTTTCTTTTGGTTTTTATAACTGAAAATCATAATTCTATTTATATTTTTCATTCTGGGAAAGATATAATTTTATATTTTCTACATTCACTTTTTATTTAATCAACTTATTTTTTTTTAAATTTTTTATGTCAGGTTAATTTATGATTTTCTTGATTCCTTTATTTCTTAATTATTTATTTTTCATAAATAGTATATTAACTTTGAAATTCCAAGAATAAGAATCGGAACTTGAATCATTATCAATTTAATTTACATTTTAAAATAAATAATTATGATATAAATTAGCTGGAGTAATTAATTGAGTGAAAATTTATTTAGTTACCTCAAACTATATACCTAGCAGACCAATGTTCCTAATCTCTAGTTCACTTCTAGAATCACTGCGTGAGTCAGAACTGTCTTAGTAGTACTAGCCTCCGAAAATGCTTGTCATTATTTTATCCTTTTATCCTTTTCTTTATTTGGATGTTTGAGTTTGGGGAAGCCTTTCCTAATATTATATATCTTCCTACATACATAATAAGTTAATTTAGAATCATTATTATTATTATTAGAATTAACATTCTTATAATACGTTATGAGAATTCTTTTGAACATTCTATTACAACATTTTTTTTTCATGAACTATAAAAATATCTTACTAAAATGGGTCATCACTTTGTCACTTTCATTGAATATAGATTCAGACTTATTATATATTTCATTAATATTATAAGTAAAATCTAACATTTTTTCTTTATAGACTCCTCACTGTAATTTCTTTCAACTCTAATTTATAATTTATCAATGTCTATTAGTTCATCAAAGGTATGATCGTTAAAATTATTACATTCATCGATGGACACCTTATTTGAATTCCATATTTTTGGAAGATATCTTGGTAGTCATTTAACATGAAGTGTGTTTTATAGTATGTCACCAAGATCACTCATACCATTTATGAAACTTGTAATCCAATGGAACATCTTGTTTAATAATTATTCATCTCTCAAATTGATGTCCCGTTATTCTTCTCAGAGCATTCCTAACTTGGTTCTCTTTATCTTTTCATTTCCATAGTGAGTCACTTAATTAGTTATACTTATATCATGGGTTTTATTACAATATGAGACATGGAAAAAAACTTATACTTATAGTACATTAAAAAAATTACTTTATAATTAAAAACATAGTTTAACCTGCCATTACCTACAATTGTTTTGAGATCTAATTTGGGTAAATCATATGGATTATCCATTGTAGAATGGCGATCCACACATAGTTGTTTTAGGTAGGATTGTATTTTATCTTTCGAGTGCATGTAGTAATTTCCATCAAGGAATATTTGTATTTATGGAATCTATCCACTATTGACATTAATACCTTCAATCATAAAAGAAACTGTTATTTTATTCCATAGATATTAAATTTTTTGATATCAATTTTGCATAGAGTTACACATAAATTGTAGAAACAATCATAGATTTTAAATGTCATTTCAAGGATTAACTTCCTTTATTACACATTTTTGGATAGAAAGTAATAATTAAAAATATAGGGGGGTTGAATGGTCATTTTAAAAAAATAATAAAAAACAATCATAGTTTTATTAAATAAATATTCTATAGAGAGATCTATTTCCCTGAAATGAAATGTAGTGGAAATAAAAAATAATGGACATAATGATTTATAGTGGTTTAGATCACCATGATCATAGTCTAATCCTTAGCCTTCTATACTATACAATAAGATTGGTATTGTCTATGAAACTCACTTTTAAAGGTGTGAAAACCTATTAAAAAACATAGAATTTACAATACATGGAGGCACAACCTATTAATTTTGTAGGAAAATAAACCTAGTCCGTGAACCAATTTTTTTGGGAGTCAGAACACATAAATCCATATAGATGAAAGAATAAAAAAAATATACAAGACATACTTTTGATAGGGAAAATCATAAATGAGACAAAAATATATTATAAATTGGAAAAAAGGAATTATATAAATAAAAAACATACATTGCTAACCCATCATATTATAAACAATTGTGGAATATTATTAAACTTGATGATAATCGATCAGTTTAATGGAATAATTTTAAATGTTTAATATCATCTATGATCATAAAAAAATTAAAATAAGGTGTAGAAATTTCTTTATTGCATGATAGAATCAAAAATTGGGTAATACCATTGTATTTATTAAAAGTAATCTCAAATAATTACGGTGTAGTTGTTTTGTATTACTTGATCACACATTTAAAAAATTAATCCCACAACATCATTAATTGATATATCTTCTTGGATCATAAATATATCAAATCACTATATTCAACTTGTCCGTGAATAACCAAAAAAATATTGTCGTTACAAATAATTTGGAAATGTAGAACTTATTAACAAATAGTTCCCAAATTATTTTGTTTCATTATGAATGATTTTAAAAAAAAATCTAATTATTTTTTAAAGAAAGTGATTTTATTTTATATAATTAAAACAAATAAATTTTCTCATATTGATTTATAGTAAAAGATTAATTCAAATATTAAAGAAAAATGAGCATAAATTGAATAGAATGTAAATCATAATTTTATACGAATTTAAACAATATAATATATTAAAAAATTTATAAAAAATCAGTATGATATATAATTATTTTATAAATCAATAAATAGTTAAAAAATATAAACAATGTTTCATTAAAGCATTTTATAAAAAATGACACTAAAACAGAGTGTCGTAAAAATATAAGTTTTATATAAAATGAAAAATGTGTAGAACTAACTGTGTGAGGAACAAGAGTCACAGTTGGTATACTTACCATGCACCGCATGATTGGTATACTGACAATGACATCACATTAAATTTAAAAACAAACAAGCAATCATTAAAAAGGTACAAAAAATAAAATAATCCTGGAAAGTTGACCTTCATACTCACGGTATGGTGAGTTGATCCATGGTGAGTAGAAAATTCATAGTATGGTCAAGTAAATATCCTGGTAAGTTCACTCACGTGGTATGTTCACTCACGATAAAGTGGAATTAATCTTCATGGTAAGGTTACATACCATGATGAAAGCACTTTCTTGCTACTCAGTGCCACTAGGTGTCACTAAACTAAGTTGAGCTTTGAACAAGAAACCGCCTTACACCAGTATCACACATTATCAAACAACATCAGATATAGACAATTTTCATACTCTATTATATATTTTAACCTCTCCCATAGACCCATAAATATTATTGGGAGGGATCATCACCCACACACCACTATCCACTCACCTGGTCTTCGACTTTCTAGCATTGCCTACGTAATTCATGCACTCACCAATGCGGTCCTTTAGGCCATATAAACATGTACACTACTACATCTATGCATGGACATTGGGATGGTTCTCCCATGGGGATTACCCCTTATCCCCCTTTTTGGTTGATGTTTGGATCAGGTTATCCCTAGTTGGCCATTAATTTTATACTATAAGCCAAAAAGATATGTTAAAAGATATATAAATAAAGTAAGTAGAAAATAATGATTTTATGACAACATTAAACAATAAAACATGAAAAGAGGAAATTATTATTTCTTTTAAAAAACGAATTTAATAAATTATATGAGATGGTAATTTATCAAAAAAAACTAATGAATGAATACTTAAATTCAAATCCCAACATGAACCTTTGATTTTTTTTCAATTTCATCATGTACAAGATTAACAACCTAATTAGTAAGAAAATGTAAAATCTATTTATGTAAAATACATATATAAATTCAAATAGTAATAAGTGAGTAGTGGAAAGTAAAACTCGATTATATAAAAACTCTATATCATTTTTCCTATTTCTTTAGAATTTTTTGAACAATTTCACGCAACAGGGTTGAAAGAGTCTCACTCGTCACTTCAATTTGTCCATCTTCTTAAGGATGTTCAATAGTTGAGAATAATTTTTTTTTATGTTTATTTCACAATTACCTCCAAAAGTGGATAAGGAATTTTACATCCTTATCACTTAGTTTTTTAGCATGAAATGGAATGTGCCATATTAATAAATCAATCCATAACAATGAAAAAAATATTATTTCTCAATGGTGATCAAGTTAATCACAACAAAAAATTTGATGAAAAGTCAAATCCCATGAAATTTCATGTTTATAGGTCACACAATTTCTATAAATAACAACACAGTCATTTCTCATGTTTAGATAATAATGTTTTTCATTAAAAGTTGTTGAATTTTTATAAACACCAAAATTTTACATCAATCCACCCCCATGAGTTTCTTTTACAAGTAATTTTCAAGTTGATCTATTTATAATTAACATTATTCATCTTTTAAAAATAAACCAACAATTTTTTTAAATGCATTTAATTAAATATTTTTCACAAGATTTATAAATTTCTATAAAAATTTACTTCAATGTTATAAATTCCCTTAAACATCTAATGTCTAAGAAATCCGATATGAATAAAATTAATAAGTATATACCTTCAACAATGATAATCAACAATCACAATTTCCTTACATTTTTTGTGTTTGATCATAAAGGGGAAATCCTCAAAGAATTATTGCTAGGATGTATGCCTCTAATTTAATATACCATGGGACTTAAAATACTTATGAAATTCATGTTCATCATGAGATATTTACCCAATTAATATTTTTTCCACGTTTTTCATTTTTATTTCAACATATTTTTATTTATCGAATGTTGAATAATTTAATTGTTCTACATTCAATTTCTCACTAAATCAATCCATTGGACGTGACTCTTGACTCAAAACTGAATTCATATCAACTTCTAATGTGTCACACTAAATCTAAAAACTTTGGTAAAATCTGATGGACACAATATTGAAGCATCGAAAAATTATACTTTGAGTGTGTTAAAATATTTTTCTTGTTTTTTACCCAACTTAAAAACCACATGTTTCATGAAATGTTTGTTTGGAGGTGCAATGATGTATGGAAAATCATTTAAAAACTCATATAGAATATTTACAATCCATGAAAACGTATAGCCTCATTTGAATTATTTGGCTTCAGACACTTGAGTTTCTTTTACCTTTTATCCATCTACATAGATCCCTTCTTCCCACACAAAAAAAGCAATGAAACAAAACATATTACATATCAAAAATTAATTTAGAATATTTTCATAAATATGGTATTTCTTAATATTTACACAAACCAAAATAAGTTATATACATAGTTATATATAGTTTTTATATATATCATGATATCATCCAAAGAGACAACCATGAATTTTTCAATGAATGAATGAATAACATGGTTCATTGTGATCATGATTGAACTTGATGCATTGGTTACCACAAATGTAATAAAAATCCACTTATACAAACGAAAATAAATTATAAAATATGTCTCAAATTCATATATTTCTTTAATTCATGTTATGTGGTAGCAACATTTAAGATCAATTTCGAAAAAGAGACCATCCCCATGTAATGCAAGAATGCTAAAAAGTTGAGGGATGAGACATTAGTACACAACAATTATTTTTTATGGCATCATAATCCATGAACATTCTCTATGTTATATATTTATTAAGTACATGGATCACCAAAACAGAACATGGAATCATTCTTTCACTCTTGAATCCTTTCCTCGTGAGATATTTAATTTGGTGATGGACCTCTCTAGTCTCTCTTGAATTAGTTCTATATGTAGTATTGATAGGAATTAAATATATAGGGATTATAAAAATTATATGATCAATGAATCACAATGGGTGAAATCCATAAAATGTGTCATTGAGAAACCAATCATGATATTCCTATAGCAAATACAAAAAACAAGATGGGAAAGAATTCTTAAGTTCATTAATTTCAAGGTATGAATCATTAATATTGATTACGAATACATTATTACTGAACAATATTATCTTAACCTCACTTTTTATTGAAAAAAAATCACATTCTTTTATCTATTTTTTTCTCATTAATGTTTTCTTCCATAAAACCATATTATTTTTCATTTAATATAATTTTTTTCTCAACTCAGTACACTTCTTCTATCACTAACTTTTTAATTTTTCCCATATTATTTTTCACACATTTCTTTTCTCTATTTATATTCTTTCTATATCCACAATTGATATTCATATTCTTGTATGACCTTCTAGGGTGTTGTTATAATTTTTATTCCATTGAAAAAAGGATTAATAGTTTCTGTATCCATTGTATATAACCCTCCAGTCAAACATGCATGGTCTTCTATGTGAAAATGTACTTACTGCATTAGAGAAATATCACAAACAATCCAATAAAGATATTTCATTATGAAAAAAACTATGGATTGATTTTTTACTCATAGATCACAACTTCCATTAAAAAAAATTCAACTTTTAGGGTCTAGGATTATTAATTGTAGGAATACAAAAATTGTCCACCAATAAGGTACTAGTCACATTAGCAAAAAAATCACTATCAATGATTATGATACATTCCTTTTAAATATTGATACATCTTTTATGAAAAATGTGCTCATGTGTCTCCTAATTATGATAATATTTTTCCTGAATGTTTAGAGATCTTGTTATCACAAATGCAACTCCATGGACTAGTTCTTCAACATCCACATCATTGTATTCCTCTAATTATGGAATTTCATATTTGCTAGAATCATTACTCAAAATGTCACCACTATCCAAAATAGTCATTTTCAAATTTTTAGGATATTTTTATATGATATACCTAAATATATTACACATAAAAAAATATTAAGATATTTAGAAGTAAATTTAGGGTCACTTTTACCTTTATAATCATAATTGGTAATTTTTTTACACTTACCTATATTTTGGATCACATTTAAAATACCATGTTTTTGACTCAATCTAATTTAAGGTTTATTTGGAATCCTTTGAATTAAATTTCAATTAATTCTCTTAACATACTAGGCTTCATTGGGATTAAAATTATCTCTCTCCCTTTACCAATTTATGTAGAAACTCCTCCAAGTCAAAGTTGGCTTTAACTCCACCATATTAATAATTTTGATATTTAAGCCATTGATGAAACTTTCCATCTTAACTTCTTGGACCTCCACCAAACATGATATAATTAATTATATTTACCTTTCCTTATAGTAATCCACACACAAGTAAACATGAAAAATATGTTTCAAATTAAAATGTAAATATATATATATATTGATGAATAAAGATCCACCTTTTGTACATTAAAATCTCCATATCTTACTATTTTTAAATTGGCCTTCCCCCATTAAATTTTCATATTATAACTAGTCCCAAAAAATACTTACATTCCTTGAGATTAATTTATTCCAAAATAACTTTCTTATCCTCCTTTTTATTGTTATGTCAAAACATGTGTTCAATATTTCATGGACACTATAATTAGAGTTCCAAATCATTGTTCCCTTGAAATGATATAAGTGTCTCAGTGATTCTTCCCAAACTATTTTCTATTATTGAAACACATATTCCTCACCTATGGGATTATTTATTCAAAATTAGAGTACTCACTATATGTGTGACACCCCCCAAGTCACTAGTACATTTAATTTTTTTTCTTTTTTATCTTTTTATGAATTCCTAGAGTTCCTAAGTGCTAGGGGTACAAACCATGAGTTTTTTGGAAAGGAAAACCTAGGAATACAGTTAGCGCATGGTTTGTCAAAGTGTATGGGTAACCATGGGAGGGTGTTGTTGTTTATGACAATTGGGTTTTACACGGTTTGATAATTTATATTAAAACTCTGTGATACCTAGGGTAAATCATGTGGTTTATTTTTGGGGGAGAATGCTTCCCCACACGATTGTACTAACCATGAAGCCAAACATTGTGGCCCAATCCATATACGTAAAAAAAATGTATTCTTAAAATTAAGACCATGTCTTATTTTTTTGATATTAAGGATCATTTGTATCCTCCAATATGGGTATCCCCTATAACATTGATTGTAACTTCATCCCCTCCTATATGGTGGATTTATTTTTTTTGATATTGGGGTTTTGGCTCGAGGTATGTTGATATCTTCATAGATTATTCTTCTTTTACCCTTATTAGGTTTTTTTTCTTCCATTTTGATAGAATGGTGTCACCCTAGTGTGTATTTTGGTATAATATAGTGTTTTTGATGTGGGATTTGGTTTGTTTCATTATGTAATAGGTGTGTGAGGCACTGTTTATCATCTTCCTGGTGGACATCTTCGATGGAGATGAGCTTTGGATTAAATCAGAGGTAGTTTTCTCTATTTAAGGAAATTTTCCATGGAGTACCAACTGATTTATAATTACCCTTGGAGTTTTTTTAAATTGAAATTTTAATGAATCATGATAGACTTTTATTCCATATTTGATATGTTTTAGGTATTATTTGGGAAATTAGGGTTCTTTTAGTGAATTTTCCAAATGTGTGTGTCTTGTATGCACCCCACGTATCTAAAAAATGTCTCCAAGGGCTCTGTGGGTTTCAAAGAACATATAAAGTGGTTTTTTGAAATTATTTTACCTTTGGGAGGGTGTTTTGATTAAATGGTCATGTTTGGTTATGAAATGGATTATGTTATAGCTTGAGTGATATGGGAACATGTCTGTGGATATGTTGGAATGGAGAAGAGCTCTAGTTAACTAAGGTGTGAGTGAGGGGTTTTATCAAGTGACCCTATAAACCATTGAGGGAAGACAACGTGATCTTCTAGTATGGTATTTCCATGTGAACATGTGAGTCATTGGAGGGAGTACCGTGCAAGAATCCAACATAGATTCCACAACACCATGAGAGACATTGGGTAAAAAGACTATGTTAGTTTATAGTATGGACTAGAGGAAGACTCTAAGATCTTTCATTTTTCTAATCTATAATTCATACTAGTTTACTTATTCATGATAGGTTGGAAGGTTAGAGCCCCTAGTTTAATATTACACATTCCATTTTTTCTTATATTCATACGCATTTAATTAGTTCCATTATGATTTAATGAGATTTATTATTCCCATTTGTTCATTTCCATTGATGTAGTTATATGATGTTAATGTCCGTGATTCATTTTATTATTAATTTTTGGATATGTTGAGCACATAGAGCCTTGATCTTTATTTCTTTATTTGATCAATTTTGGAAACTATTTTGTAAAACACTTTTTTGTTTGAAATGGAAAACAATGGTATTTTAAAAGTGTATTTAAAAATTGAATGCTTTCAAAGTGGTCTAGTTTTGAGTATAATTTGATACTAGTTAATTAGTTTTCATGGGTAAAATCCTTAAAAGGATTAATGGAGGTATCATAATAGGATTCATGTCTAACATCCTATATGGGACATTCAATAATTATAGATTTTGTTTTTCATGAAATAGGTAAAGGGAAGGTTACTATGTTCCAGGGTGGCTCTTCTTGATTACATCCATCCATTTTTTTATGGATAAGACGTGGTCTTCGATGTATTGGATCTCATGGGGTAGTTTTTTTGGTATTTTTTATCCTTTGTGATGTAATTAGGCCTTGTTTGGAATAGTTCACCTTTATTTAGGTTTCAAGTTTGTTTTGAGATACTGTGTTTATGTCATGTTTTGGAATTTTTATGTCATGTTTTGGAATGTTTTTATATGGATGTAAGTTGTTGTTTATGGTATCTTATTCCCTTGTGCTACTAAATCTAATGGTTTATGTGTGTACATACAATTTAGGGATGGGTCATACCAGTTTACATAGGGTGAAATTTTTCCCAATTGATATTTGGTTTTTCTCGGTTCTTGTCTCCAGCCAATAGTGATCTAGAATTCATTTTCGGTTGAGTGTTAGGCCAACTTGGGTGATGGGTCTTGTTAACCATTATTGGTTCATTATAAAAATGATATTAGAGAAGGTTTTTTTGTTATTTGTGGATTGGTGGTTTACTTGATGTATGATTTTTGGTACTCGAGATATACAAATGGGGGAGCGCCTCGCTAAATCTTCTTCATTATGAACATTGAGTCTCTATAGGTGGTTTGGGATTGTTGTTTCATTTGGATCCCAATTATGTGTGATTTTGATAAATTTTAATGATATTTTCAGATCTGTGGAAGGTCCCAAGGTAGTCTTGGGGGCTGATTTGAATTTTGGGGTTAAATAAGGATGTACATAGGAGGTTCTCGATTAGTACACATGGTTAGTAGAGACCATGAAAAGCCCATGTAGTTGTCCCTTCCCACTAAAGTCACACCCACATGGTTTGTATCAAATTTTACAAATTGTGTGGAAAAACCATGCATAGTGTAAAATACATGGTATTTTTTTTCTCCTTTTTAATTTTTGGTTTCATGGGATGTTTGTGTTTCTTTTTTATACCCATATTTTGGGTATTTTTGGATATTTTGAGGTGTTTAAGGTAAAATTATTCTTGATAAAGCTTATATTTTGTGTCTTATAGAAACTTCCTCCTAGAAGAACCTTGTCTATGCATAAATACGGTGTAGTGGAAAGTACCACATAGGTGAACCCTCATCTGGATCTATATATGGTGGAGTTGAGGATTCATATGATCTAAACCTTGGGTTAGGTGGGGGGTTATGAGAATTAATGATCGATGGACCATTTTCAAGAGGTTTCAAGGAAAAATCCCCTAATGTTATGTGCTGGAAAGGGACCCAATGAGCTGAAGGAGTGGTTGGATCGTATCAAGAAGATGATTAAGTTATTGAAGACCCATGAAACATATAAAGTGATATTTTCCATGTATGTTTTAGATAGACCAGGTAGAAATTGGTTGGAGTCAATTGTTCTCTCAAGAAATAATATGGATCTCACAAGGATGACATTTAAATTTTCCTTCAACCGGATGTTATACCTTGATAATGATTACAAATTTTATATTTTGGACTTGAGGATATATATTAGATCTATTCTCATTATTTGGTGATGGAGTATTCTACCAATTTATCTAAAAGGGGGTTGAGTCCCTTGATTTCTTGAAGCTGGACTTGGGTGATTATCCAGTGATGGAATATGCTGCAATTTTTTTGAGTTATTTCATGTCTCTATGGATCTCCTCACAAATTAATACCAAAAGGTTTGATTTTTTAATATGGGATTGAGGTTTTAGATCAAATATATGCTCATTATTATATTCCTACTGACCCATTCATAGGTGTTCGATAGGGTAATGATAGAAGATTAAAATTTGACTTGAAAAATAGATCTCAGTGGTTTTTTATGTGGGTGGGATCTAGAGTTATTATTTTGGAAAAAAATTAATTATGGATGAGTCTCATAATGTTATAAAAAATAGTGTCGAATAGTTGACCATATTTGACTCTATGTTTTTTACAAGGATTAAACCATTTTTTTCAAACTAGTGTGGGAAATTGGGACACATCCAGTTGAAGTTCCCCAAGACTCTATGGGCATTCCATCAGTTTAGGAAGTCATGCAATATCCATCTATTCTTTTAGTCACCTTTTTATGGGTGTAGTGTGGTGTCCACTTTTCCAAAGGGATCCCAGGTGATGTTAGAGGGTTATAATGGAAGAGGATCATGTCATCGTTGTAAGCAGAATTCTAACTATGGGAAGAAGACATAGTCAGGTTCTGAGCTAGGGAATCTCGGTAGAGGAACTGTTATTCTAGAAGACATGAATTATTGTACATACACCATTATAGGTTATATGTTTATTTCTTAATCTATGGAATCCATTTAATTTGAAACTAGTGCATCACATTCTTTCATTTCATATAATCTGATTGATTCCTTGGGTATACGATCTCAGTTTATTCCGTATGTTATGGATTTTATAACCTTGTTATGTCAAAATTAGGAGTGAGGTTCATGTTCCCTGAGTTTCATGTCATTTTATTTGGTGTGGAAGACGTTTGGGAATTATTTTTATTTAACCTAGATTTGTTCTACCTTATTATCAGCATAGAATGGTTGATCAGTTTCAAGGCGTCGGTCAACAATTATCACTACATGTTCCAGTTCTGTATACCAAACCAGAGTACCCATATTTTTTAGGGTGAGTGGGTTCCATGTTCAAGAAGGTAATGACTAGTTACTATAGAGTTGGGGAGGATTACATGCTAGATGAATCGGTTTTTTCTTTTGGCTATTGAGAAGAGGTTAATTGAAGAGCTTCATGTGGCTATGGTCTATCACCCTGACATGTTTCTAGTGGATTTGTTGGAATTTTTCCCCTAAGAGGGGATGATTTTAACATCTATATGATCTTTTGTATGAGCATGATTTCCCTTCAATCTTATTGTATGGTTCTATATGAGATGAAGGTTCAGTAAATGGATCTCAAGGGAAATAGTTTTATCTAACCCAGTGTGTCACCATTGGCTTTTCTAGTTCAATTTTCTAAGAATGCGGATGGTAGCCTATTACTTTTCATAGACTGTCATAAGCTTGACCAGGGGATTATAAAGAATAAATACCCATTTCCCAAAATTAAAGATAAATTTGACCAACTCAAAGGGTCTTGTTGGTTATCAATGATTGATTAAAGATTAGGGTACCACCAGTTGATTGTTTGGGAATAGGATGTTACAATGTCCACCTTTCAAATCTAGTAATGTAATGCCCCAAACCTAGAAGCTCATAGCTGGTGCCTTATTTTATTACTTTGGAATTAAGATAAGGAAGATGAATCCAAAAGGAACGACCAGTTTAGTATTTTTATAAACAAGATAAATACATAAGTTCGACATTATAACTTGAAATGAAATACAACATATAAGAGTTTTTGGGAACATCCCCAACTATAAGTTTATCCCTGCATGTCATTCATGGTAAACATCTTCATGTCCTAAGAAAATGAAGCATAAGATAGGGGTGATCTCAAACTCTAATTAAGGGTAATATTTACATTGGAATATATCATAGACATAAAGATTAGGCATGGTGAATAACTAAAAACACATGCCTTTAAAAATAAACTTGAATACATTATGGTAGAACTAAGAGCTGATAAAATATTCCATAACAAAGCACTATAATGGGAATTATACTAGTCGAATACCCACATGAACTTTCAATTACTATTTTGATAATGTGGGAATTCATAATGCGAGAGATCATAACCAAACTGTCAAGGCTTGGTGCCAGGACCATAAATACTCATTTTGTCAAGGCCTTGTGCCAAGAAAATAGTTTGTCTCATGAGACCTACCGATTAACCAAGAGGCTATAGAAGGCCCACCCGATACATACTATGTACAATGAATTCCTATTATGAATTTGGATAAACATGAAAAACATATACATTAATATTGAAACTAACATATGAAATGTAAATAACTTTCTCCATACAATAAACATAAACTCTAACCATTCTATGTAAATTGGTGAATGATATTAAGATAGAACATCCACATCAAACTAATTAGAAACCCTCAAAAAATATTATGTATATGATATCATAATATATAAACCTCTATTAAATACAAGATTCATAAAATTATGTTGACCTAAATAAAGATAATTTTAAATGATACCATTGAGAATTTGGTATGGAAATAATCCTTAAACATTCCAAAGTGTCCCATTCCACCATGAAAAATTCAAATAATAATCCCATAGAACATCATGATAATAAGGATACTCTTGATATGATATAATAAGTGTAATTACATACACCACATGCTAGTAATAAGTTGTGAACAAGGAATATATCTCATAAAATATTATGTGAGTGGAGAATAATCTATTTTATTATGGAAAGAAGAGTTTTTTGGGAAAATCATATGTATTTTTCATAAATATAATTTTAAAGATGTATATACCATAAAATAAAATTCAAGTAGATTGATATTACATTTCAGGAATAAATGATGTCCCACTAATGTGAAGTCATTTAAAATGATTTTTTAAAGAAGCTTTATAATTAAAACATTTTAGTGCGGTTTAAGGAATTAATTAAAGAGATTTTAAAGTGCAATGGAATTTTTACTTTCATAAAATCAGAAATGAACCAAAATGTATTTTCATGTAACAATGTGTGGTTTTAGAAAGATAAATCAAGCTTACAATATATTATAGAGTGAACTTCAAAATAGGTAAGAATTTGAGAAGTTCCTTGAACCGGGATTGCATTTCAGAAGAATTTTTTAAATATTCTTTTAAAACATCTAAATACAAAAAATAATAAATAATTATTTTGATAGGTAAACATATATAGAACATCCACAACTAATTTATGATGAGTAAAAAAGAATAAATAAGAATTTCATTAAGGTGAGTAGAGAATAAGAGCAGCCCGAATGAAAATGGTGGTTCCGGATGAAAATACTTAAAAAGTTGTAATCAATTGAATCATATGACCCAAAAATAATAATAATAAAATGATAAATTTAATATAATTAAAATAAATATATTAAGTATCTGAAACATCCACAGGAAGTATGAATTCACCACACACAAGTAATAGTATTGAATATAGAATATCTCACAAAAATGGAAGTGAGATGAAGAACCCCCTACAATCATTTTTACATGGTAATAGGTGTTCTTGTGAGGGATTAATGAGAAGTAAAGGGGTATAAAATAATTTATATATCATAAGGGAAGTATTGGGGAGGTTAAATTAAATACCCCATCATTAGAATTTAATATTAAAAGGACATAACATAGGGGGGATTCTTGAAAAAAAGTGCGAGAGAGGATCCCATACCTTAAATTCGTGGGTGTTCATTTCATGATCTTAATCACCTGAATAACCAAATTAGGATCATTAATAAACTATTTCAAACCCCTTTATACATTTATTTGTCTTATTTTTTCTTTTTTATGTTCATTTTTTGCTTTTGAGATGGGTTAAGGGATACAATTTCATTGTTCGTGAGTTCTCATTTTCATAATATTCATGATCGACTCACTTATAAAAGAGTATGGTAGTTCATGTAAGATGGGTGTTGATGTTCAAAATTTATATTATATTTTATTAAATAAATGAATATTATTAAATGGTTATAAAATTAATTTTTTTATTTGGAGTGGTGGTGAATCATTAATTATAAATTCTTGGATTTATTTGGCAATTTTGCCCACAATTTTCTTGTTTTGTATTATTAGTTTACATCATGAGTGCATAAGGATTGTAGAACATTACATAAGATAAAATAGATATATAATAGTCTGGTTCAATCATAAAAATGGTTTCATTACTATATTTCAATAAGGTAAATCAAATTGAATTCACTGTCATCCTTGAATCTGATAAATCAACATATCTCGGACAATGTTTCATTTTTATTATAAATGAGTTCAAAAGGAGAGATGAAGATGAATTATCCCATTAGAATAACAACATTATAGTAAATTTATGGTACTTGAGTTGTCATACCATTTGGATGTTGATAGGTAAGGAATTAAAATAAAATAATGGAACATGAAAATGAAAGAAAAGAACAGAGTAATTTTACCTCTCAAATTAATCTTCCTTGAGAGCCTCTTAAGGGAAGAGGATTCATTATTTTTATGTTATAAAGTGATGATAGACATGGGGTAGGATCTTGGGAGGATATTTTGAGCATAATTTATACAAGGAAGAATTCTTGATAGGGGTGAAGAGAAGAGGAAGTGCTAGGGGTTTTATAGTGGAAGAGATGGCTGATTTGTGAATATCTTATTTGTTATTTTATTATTTCCCTCAAGGGAACCAATACTATTCATTATTATGACCAAGAACAGTAATATGTTCATTTATATTCTAAAAATGTTTTATTACATCATCCATGATACTAGGAATAGTGAATTTAACTGAAAATGTATATATACGGTAAATTACCATATTTTACTATTCATCAAAAATTCAAGTATTTCAGAAAAATCCCAAAGAGTCACCCTAACCATTTTCTGAGAAGTAGAATTAAAAATTGAAGTTAACTTTTCAGAAAATTATCAAAATATGACTAATTAAATTTTCAATTAAAATCATGATTTATTTTAAAAATACATTTTTATTACATTTATTTACTTATTACAAAACATAGGTATATCATGCATTAAATTAAATCCCATATATATATACAATCATAGGTGAGTTTACTATTCATAAGGGTGTCACTATTTATAAGGTTATCATTACTATTTATAAGGTTCTATTTCTATTCACAAAAACATATGTTGGTTATGTGAGACTCTAAATAACATACCGATCACAATTGTGTATGTCCGATTTTCGAAATTCAAATCATAGTGGTGTTAAAATTATATTTACTGGCTAGGTTATAAAAAATTTGTGTTTTGTAGAGACCCAATGTTTAATTCATTCAATATTAAATTTATATTTAAAATATTGGGGTGTTACATTATCTCCTCCTTAGAAAAATTTCTTCCTCAAAATTTGATATTTCACATTGAATGTTATTGTTTGTTACCTGAAAATTTACTTGTGAAAAAAACATATACGAAATAGAGTTAATATAATTTCATTTTTAAAAGGATAAGAAAAAATATGTGGTCAAAATAATAATAATAATAAGTAAATAAATTATCCTTTCGAATGGAGCGACATTGATTGGAATTGAAAACCTGGGCATAGAAGGAAAACAAAACAATGAATTTCTTATGATAGGAAATAGGTTTAGATGAAATTGGATTACCACAAAACCATAAACTACAGCTTTGAGAAATTTTCATTAATGTTATCAACTATTATGGTAAAAGAAAAAAATCATGACTATTTTTGTAGAGTTGAAGGATTATTCTACTCTATATCTATATAAATATATTTTTATATTTTATAACCATGATATTATCCTTTGATTGTTCCTTGAACTACCTAAACATCATATCTTAGAATAAGTTGTATCATGTGGTGTCATTAACCTCTAAAACCTCATAAAATGATCAATTTAAACCATTTCACAAATGGTTTAACATTCCAATATATGAAGATCCAATACTTAAATATCATTCCCATGTTAGTTAGTAATATCCAATTTATTTTATCCATATATATCATCCCTCTACAACAAAATTTACATAATAGTATTATGATACTAATAGGAATTTTCTATCCCTCGACCATATATTTTCCAAATGTTTGATCTGCTATTGAGTCACTTTTCCTTAGTCCCATTAATAATATGACCTCAAATCCATAAAGAAAAAGTGTTGCAGTACAATCATCATATATTCCATAATTTTTATAACCAGTATATTGTGGATAAAATATTCAAATGACCTTATTCGTGAAGAATCATATTAATCATTCCACTTCAACTATGGAAGTATCATAATTTTTTCATTTTCTAGTAACATCATTTGGGGCATATTCCAGGGATTCTTGGGAGATTAACTCACATATTATCACATTTCCTTGCAGTTGAAGAATTGTACATTGGATACGTTTTTCTTTCCCTTACATTCATGAAATTGGTGTCCTTTTTCTCCACACTTATAATGAACTCCCATTCCCTTCAAGAATTTACTAGGTTGATTCTTTTCACAGTAATCACATGTGTATAAAACCTTTATTCCCTTCATTCCATTATCCACCTTTTTTTGTCATCCTCTTCTTTTCATAATTCCCTTAAAAGACATAATAATCAGATAATTTTTTACATATCTTGTAAGTGCATGATACTATTTCCTCATATTATGAGGATACATGGGAGACTATCTTTCTAGAAACGATTTCTTATGACTATAAGATATATGATTCTTTTTACACTTTTCATCATGTGAATTAGTGAAGTTTTCATTCCTTTCTATAGGTTCCATTTACATTCGATTCCATATACTATATTATCTCATATAATTATGAACTCTATATAACACTAAACATTATATATAAAATAACATAAACATATGCTTCATAGATCCTATAACCATATACATTGGTTACTTTGGGAGAATAAATCCTACATAATGGTTGGTAATAAGCTTTTGAATTTACCAAAGAATATCCTCAAGGACTGTTGAACCAAGAGTGCATCAAGGCCTATGGTCGTGCACTAGTTCTCATTCGATTATAGCTTAAACAAGTGTTTTCAGGTTTTACCCCAAGATACATCTGTTCCTAAGCCACCTCTATTTGTTCACATATATATATATATATGGATCTATTTTCCTTATAAACCACATAATATATTCCTTATAAAAATTCTAATATGCCCTTGATTTCTTATCCCCAAAGTCTATCTTAGGGTTTGGTACACTAATCTACTTTTTATATTTCTAGTTTCAAGTTTTCTACTAATCTTCCTTTGATATTTACTGTAACGCCCCAACCCTAGAAGATCAGAGTTTGGTACCTTATTTTATTACTTTATCATAGATTCAAGGAATATAAATCCAAATGGATCGATCAGTTTAGTAGTTTTGGATACAATATACATACATAATTTCAACATTACAACTTGAAATGAAATACGAAATATATGTTTTATTGGGAACAAACACAACTATAATTTTATCCTCAGAGGTCATTCATAACAAACTTCTTCAGGTCCGGAGAAAATGAAACACAAGAAAATGGTGAGCTCAAACACCTAGTAAGGGTAAGAAATTCAACCTATTAATTCACAAACCTAAACATTAGGTATTGGGAATAACTAGAAACACATTCCTTTAAAAATAAACTTGAACACATTATGGTAGTAATAAGGGCGGAATAAATATTCCATAATAATGCACTATAATGGGAATTCTACTAGTTGAATAAACCCATGAACTTTAAATTAATTGTTTGACAAAGAGGGAATGCATAATGTGCGAGACCATAACCATACTGTCAAGGCCTCGTGCCAAGACCATAAATAACCATTTTGTCAAGGCCTCGTATGAAGATTGTAGTTTTTCCCATTAGACCTTCTGATGCACTGAGGGGATATAGCCGGCCCCACCAAAAACTTAATAATTCTAATGCATTCCTCTTATAAATCGGTACAAACATAAACAATAGATAAATTCATATTTAAAATAACATATGAAATGTAAATAACTTTCCTCATATGTTAAACATAAACACTAACCATTCAAGCTAAATTGCTGAACAATATCTAGATAGAACATCAACATTTAAACTAATAAAAAACCTTTAAAACATTTTTTATATTATATATTTATATATAATCCACTATGAAATAAAAGATTCATCAAAGGATGTTGACATAAATAAGGATAATTTTAAATGAGACCATTGAGAAATTCTGTAGGAAATAACCCTTAAACATTCCAGAGTGTCCCATACCACCTTGAAACATTCAAATAATAATCCCTTAGATTATCATGAGATTAAGGAGACTCTTGGTAAGATATACCAAGGGGAAGTACATACACCACATGCAATGAATAAGTGGTGAACATGGAATATATCTCATAATAGTTAAAGTGAGTTGAGAAAAAACTATTTCACTTTAGAAAGAAGAGTTCGTTTGGAAAATCATTTGTATTTTTCCTAAATATAGTTTTAACCATTTATATCCTAGAAAATAAAAGGTAATTAGATTTATATTAAATTTAAGAATAAATTATTTCCCACCAATGTGAAATATTTTTAAAATAGTTTTTAACGAAGCATTACAATTGAAACATTTTAGTGAGGTTTAGGAAATTCATTACATAGATTTTAATGAACAAAGGAATGTTCGCATTCATAAAACCAGAAATGAACCAAAATATCTTTTCATGTTAAAATTTGTGATTTTAAAGAGATAAATCTGTCTTAAAACAAATTATAGAGTGAACTTCAAAATTTGTGAGAATTCGAGAAGTTCCTTGAATCATGATTTCATTTCAGAAACTTTTTTAAAGGATTATTTTAAAACAATTTACTCCCCATAATATAATGAAGGATTATGATTGGTAAAAATATATATATCATCCTCAAATAATTTATTAGTAGCAGAAAATAATAAATATAAATGTCATTTAGGTGAGTAGATAATAAGAGCAACCTGAATGAAATTGGATGTTCAGGTTGAAAATACTTACAACTTTTTAATCAATGGAATCGTATGCCCAAAAATTAATAATAATAAAATGATACATTTAATACCATGAAAATAAAAGGATTCATGATACGAATCATCAATGGGAAGTATTCATACAAAAAACACAAGTAATAGTAGTGAATATGGAATATCTCACTAAAATGGATGTGATATGAAGAAACCCCTTACAAACATTTTGGCATGGTAACAGGTGTTTTTGTGAGGGATTAATGAGAGGTAAAGGGGTATCCCTTAATTTATATATCATAAGGAATGTTTGGAAGAGTTTATAAAACATACCAAATAGTTATGAATTAAAAATAAAAGGATACAAATAGGGGGGATTCTTGAATAAAAGTGTGAGAGAGGATCCCTTGCCTTAAATCTGATGGTGTTCATCGCATGATATTAATGACCTGAATAAAAAAATTGGGTTCATTAATTAATAATCATATAACCCTTTATAAATTTATTTTGTTTAGTATGAATTTATTAAGTTCATTCATATCCTTTTAGATGGGTTAAGAGATTCAATTTCTTTGTTCGTGAGTGCTCATTTTCAAAACATTCATGATCAAATCACTTATAAAAGAGTATGGTAGTTCATATAAGATGGGAGTTGAAGTACCAAATTTGTTTTATATTTTATTGATTAACATTATGAATATTATGGGGTTATAAAATTTATTTTTTTTATTTGGAGTTAAGGTGAATCAATAATGATAAATTATTGAATTAATTTGGAGATTTTTCTCACAATTACCTTATTTTGTATTATTATTTATCATCATAAGTGCATAATGATTTCCTAAAATTAAATAATATATAATACATATATAATAGTATGCATAATACATAAATATGGTTTCATGATCAAATTTGAATATGTTAAATCAAATTGAAGTCATCGGCATCCTTGAATGTGATAAATCAACAAATCTCAAACAATGATTAATTTTTAGCATAAATAACGAGGAAAGGAGAGATGAAGATGAATTTTCACATTAGAATAACAAAACTATAGTACATGTGTCATACTAGAGTTTTCCTAACATTTGGATGAGTATAGGTTATTAATGAAAGTAGATCCAAGGGACATGAAAATGAATGAAAAGAAACAAGTAATTTTACCTCTTGAATTAACCTTCCCTGAGCGCTTCTTAAGTGAAGAGGATTTTCCATTCATATGTGGAAAAGGGATTTCAGACATGGGGGAGGAGCGTTGGAGGATATTTTTTACTATTTTAGACAATGAACAAGGCTTGAGAGGAGTCAATAGAATAAGGAGTGAGTGGGGGTTTTATAATGAAGGAGAGGGGTGATTTGTGAATATCTTATTCATTATTTTATTATTTCCCTCTTGACAACAAATAGTATTGATTCTTGTGACATAGAATAGTAATATTTGAATGTGAGTTAGAACCATGTTTTATTAAATCATCTATGATTATAGGGATAGTAAATTTAATTGGTAATGTATATATAAAGTAAATTACCATATTGTACTATTCATATAAATTTGAGTATTTCCGAAAACCCAATAAATCACCCTAACCATTTTTTAACGTGTTGAATTAAAAAATGATTTCCATTTTTTCAAGAATAATTTTCTAAATATGATTAATTTAATTTTTAATTAAAATATGAATTTACTTGAAAAATACAGTTTTTAAAACATTTATTTACTTATTCCAAAACATAGGTACATCATATTTTCACTTAAATCCTATTTATATACTATCATAGATGAGGTTTCTATTCATAAGGGTATTTAACTATTCATATGGGTAACATTACAATTCATAAGGGTCAATTTCTATTCCCCAAAAAATATATTGGCTATATGAGACTCTAAATAACTTAATGATCACAACCATGTATATTAGATTTTTGAAATTAAAATCATAGAGTGGTAAAATTATGTTTACTAGATAGGTTATAAAATAATTCTATTTTTTAGAGACTTAATGTTTCATGCATTATATATTAAATTTATTTTCAAAATATTTGGGTGTTATAGGTAGACACACTTTGAGTTTTTTGTTATTCCATTTGGGCTTACCAAAAATCATATAGTCTTCATGGAATTGATGAAATGGATATTCAACTGATATTTTTACTATATCATAGTTTTTTTTGTAGATTAAATATTGTTGTATTACAAGATCGAGGAGTAGCACGCCAACCACGTGGAGGTTGTTTTGTGCTTTTTGAAAGAGCATCATCTATATTCCATGTTTCCCATCTTTCTGTTTTATATTAATGAAGTGAAATTCATAGGCCACATGGTTTCTGAGGTAAGAGATTCCATGGATCTAGAGAAGATTTGAACCATCGTGTATTGGGAGAGACCCAAGAATGTGTTCAAGATCTATAGTTTTTGGGCATGGCTGGGTATTATAGACACTTCATTCAGGACTTCTCTAATAAAACTTCTCCCTTGATAGAATGTTTTACAATATGGGTTAAGATTAAGTTGAATAATAGTTGACATGGTGATTTTGAGTAGTTCCATACAAATTTGACATATTCATATGTTTCAATTCTTCTTGATCCTAGGAGTGTTTACGTAGTGTTTTTTTAGGCTTCTAGTGTAGGTTTGGGGTGTGTGTTGATGCAAGAAAAACATGTGGTGGCATGTGGATAATGGAAAAATTCCCACATGGGTGGAGTTATCCCACCCATTACCTATAATTTTGTAGTTTTAATACATATTATGAAGGTAGGGTGAAATTACCTCTTTAGTGAGTAGTTTGACTATAAATTAAGATCATAATATCCTGATGTATAATTTCACTCAAAGGGACTTGAAATTCAAAGATATATACTATATGGAGTACCACTAGACTTTTGATTTCGTGATTTCAGATAATACCAATAAGGGAAATGTGGTTACTGATGTCTTGAGACAGAATATTCTAGTATAGGTCATTTAGGGTTTGGCATATGAGTGGGGTTTGAATTGTTTGTTTTGTTATCTGAGGAAAATTGTGTAGAATTATACATGCTAGGATCATTTAGACACTATGTAGGTTACACCCTCTCTCATCGATAGGGTGAGGATTGGGGTTGTATCTAACCCCAAGCTCCATTATATTAATATTGCCTTAAATGGTGAGGAGACCTCGGGTGATTAGTCTGAGTCTCCGGATGGTTCTCTTTACTTCAAGAAGTTTTTTGTTGTTTCATTGAGACTACGGTAGGATGTGATAAATAAGGTACATCATTTAAGATGGTCTATTCACCCTACATAGAAAAATAAGTTTTACACCTTAAGAGGTAGGTATTGGTGGCTTGGGATGAGATTTTTAGTGTTAGAATTTATTTTCAGTTTCTTAACCTATCAGAGGATCAAAGTTTATAATCATAGACTCATCGGGTTGTTGCAACCACTACCCATTTCATTAGGGAAGCGAGATGATATATTTATATATTTGGGGATAGGGATTCCACATACTCTATGGGGGAAGGATTTCATATGGGTGATTTTTGATCATCTTATGAAATCAGGCCACTTTATTCCCATTAAGTAGTTGATAATGATAGTGTACCTCAGATTCAAGTATGTCTGAGAGGACACTAAACATCATGGGGTTCCATTAGAAATAGGTCTATATCAAGATACCAATTTTATGTCTCATTTATGGAAGATACTCCAGTAGTATTTGGGAACACATCTAATTTTTAGCACGATGAATCACCCATAGATGGATGGTCATTATAATTGGGCCATCCAGATTCTAGAGGATATTTTTTGGGCATGTGTACTCAATTTTTCCAATTTTTGGGAAGGTAATAAGTATTTGGAAGATTTTTCTTATAAACAATATACCATGCTTCAATAAAGATGTCCTTGTCTATGCCAGCATACATATGTCCATTCCAATTTCATTTTTATTGTGCTGAAGTAAGAGAGTGTTCCTTGTTTGGGCCTAGCCTTATATAGAATATGATCGAGAGAGTGAGAGTTGTTCAGAATTAGAGACCTCTAAAATTCCCTATAAGTCATATGATGACCTTCATCATCTATTGGTGTTTCAGGTTGGTGATCTGGGGTTTCTATCAGTATATGTTTAGTTGGGAAATTGTTTCTTGGTTAAGTAGGAGAAGATAACATTACATTGTGTCTGGTCATTTTAGGTTTTGGAGAATCTAGGATAGGTATCCTTTTGGTTGCAGTCACCTCCATGGATTACCATGATCCATGAATTATTTAATTTCTCTTAGTTGTATAGATACCATCCAGACACCTCTCATGTATTGGAGTGGGAATATATGGATTTAAGACCTGATATCACAATGGTGGAGTATCCTATTCATGTCATAGAGGGTTCAAACAATGTCATATATAGAAAATTGATCCCATTGGATAATTAAATAGGGAAGCATGGAGGCGATAACTATAAAACATGGGAGATGGAATCTTCAGTTAGGGAATAATGTCCTCACCTATTTTCTTCTAGTGAATCTTGGGGACATTATGGGGGAAGAATGTTTCATAATCGGGAGTTTGTGACACCCACTAGGACATTGGAAAATCTAATTTTGTATATTTTTTTATTTAATATGTTCTTAGAGTTCATAGGTTTCGAGTGTAGAAATCATGAGTTTTTGTGAAGGAAGACCATGGTGCATGGTTAGTGAGAGGATTGTAAAACTTTATGGTGGTGCTTTAGCTTGTGATACCAGAGTTTTCAATAGTTTTGGAATTTATTTTCAACCCATGTGATACCCAGGGGAAACCGTGAACCTTGTTTTTTTAGGAGATAGTAGTGTCGCATGGTTGGAACATGGTTTTCCAAACCATGCAGCCAAACCCTGTGGCATAGACTAGCTCACTAAAAAGTGTCTTTTATCCATTTAGCCACAATTGGGTTTTTATGAATTCATTTTTCTCCTAAAAAAATGTGCATCCCCTATCACATGGCTTGGAGATTAATCTTCTCCTCCTTGGTGGTTTTCCATTAGTGATATTGGGGTTTTGTTGTGAGGAATGTTGATTTATTTGTGATTTCTTTATCATTTTACCTTCTTAAGTATTTTTCTCTTATTTTTATGGATGGGTGTAACCATTGTGTCTATGTAGGATGAATCTATGGTTTTAATGGTGTTTTTTTATTTCATTATTTTATAGGTGTGTGAGTCTTTTTTCTTCCTCTTATAAGTGAACTTCATTATGGGTGATGTGCAATGGACCGAATTTGAGGTAGGTGTGCCTATTTAAGGGTGTTTTCCATAGAATACCATTAAAATTATAATCACATTAGGTTTTTTGTATAAATTTCAATTTAAATGATTTATGATTGATTTGAAATCTATTTTGATGTTGCTTATGGATTTTTATGTAAATTTGGGTGGTTTAACTGGGTTATCCAAGTGGGTGCGACCTATATACACCTAAAGTATTTGATAGAATGTTTCAATGGGTTTTATGGGTTTTGAAGGACTTATAATGTGGATTTCGAAACGGGTTTTCCATAGTATGGGTGTTATAGTGAAATGGGATTGTTTTCTAGTGAAATGTCTTGTGTTATAGAATTATTGATATGGTCACTAGTTTGTATTTTGTGGATGTGTTGACATGGAGTAGAACATGGGTTAACCGGGGTGTGAGTGGGGGGGGGATTGTTCGAAGGGCCATGTGATCCTTTAGAGGGAAGACTGTGAAATATTCCATTACGGTTTGTTCGAGTGGATGTGTGAGCCATTTAAGAGAGTCTTGTGCGATCCTTCAACTTAGTTTTAATGGGGACATGAGTCCCTTTGGGTATGAATACCTTTTTAGCTTCCATGTTGGGCTTGGGGAAGACCATGAGTGCTTCTGTTTTGCTGACCTAGCAAGTATACTTGTTTACTCACTCACGATATGCCTTATTATTATATACCCTAGGAGAAAATTACACATGGTAGTTTTGATTATATGATTATGCCTTTGATTAGTTCCATTTTGATTTGATGAGATATAGTATCCCCATTTTTTCATTTCTATTGATATTTTTATATAATATTTATTTTTGTGCTCAATTTTATAATGTCGTGTTGGATATGTTACCCTTATTTTCGATAGAAAATTATTTATTTATTTGACCCCTATTGGGAACTATTTTGGAAAACATTTTTTTAAATGGAAAACCAATGGGATTTTAATATTGTATTTGAAAATAGTTTTTTTCAAAGTGGTCTAGTTTTCAAAATGTTTTCCAACTAGTTTATTAGTTTGCATGGGTAAATGTAACCCCCCATGATTTTAAAATAAGTTCATTGTATTTGAAAGAGTGTATGAAACAAAAAAAAGAATATAACGGAATATAATATCCCATGATATTATAATATATTTACCATTTTAAATTAATTAAATCTGTGATATACATTACAATGCATTCATCACTATGTTATCATGCATTATATGCAATACCAAGTATTACAAAATACTTTTAACAATATTATTTAAAATGAAACTTATAACCTAACCATTAAATTTGTGGTTATAAATAGGATTTACTAAGTTCTAAAAATATATTTTTTAATTAATTTGATATCAAATTATTAAAAAATTATAATAAAAACCAATTGAATATAAATGAAATTTTTTTATAGAGCACAATTTTTTGCACCCAATGATATTTTATCATAATAAGTTGAAATAATTTAATTATTATATGATAATAATGAGATTTATATATTATATATTCAATCAAATGTGTTTAAATTCATCAAATAGACTTTATGGTCATTATATAATAATAAATTTAATTTTATGCACAAAACGTGATAGTTTTCTAATGTTTTTCCACTTTTTAATGGAAAATTTGATTTATACCTAAATTTAGAAACATTTAGAAATGTTATAGAAAAAAATAAACTTCATTTTTGAAATATGAATTTTAAAATTATATTATAGATAATATTTTGTATTTTTCAAAGAATATTCTTTTTTTTTTGATAAATAGTAAAAAAAAATACTAAATTTTTAATGAAACAAACTATTTTTTAAAAGTATTATGAGGTAAAATTAAATTTGAAATATGTTTTAAAGATTATTTAGATACTTTAAAAATATTAATCATTTATAGATCATTAGGATAAATTTTATATTGAATTTGGATATAAAAATATTGCAATCTTTAGAACATTTTCACCTTAAAAACCCGATGTCTCGCCACATTTATAAGATTAATTTTAGGTTATTTTATTCCATATATGTGGTTTCAATTTGGAAAAATGGATTCAATATTTGGAATTCTAATAATTTATAAATCATAATTGGGTCAACTTAATATTTTAACTTAATGATTAGTTAATGTTTTTAAATTTAATTATAGTGATTATGGTAAAAATGGGCTTACTTAATGACTAAAAATAGAATATGTGTTGGAAAAACGACCCTAAACATGATGAAAACAAAAGTTTTTAGAAAACTTTATACCTTAAAACAACATGTATAAAATTATGTGTGTTTTGAAAGCCTCTTCATAGGTGAAAACATGGGGAGCAGACAATTCTTTTAAAAAATTCCAAGTGTGCCCATTCCCCCACTTATAAAAGACCACCCACTCTCACACTTATTCACACATTTAAAACCAATTATGATTGTACAATACCTAAAAAATTAAATACCCAGAATCCATACCCTCATCCTTGAATCCTTATATTGCGTAGAAATCAAACCTTTTAATGTTTTTGGGACAACCTAAGGAACATAACTGAAGAAGAGGTAACATTGTTTTAAAGTGTTTTCATTTTGTTTCCTTCTCCACATCATTAAATTATACTTATATAATTATTATATAATAACCTATGTATAATAAAGATACTTATATAATTTTATTTTAAAGTAATGACCCTTAAATTCCCACACTTCTATTAAATGGGATATGCGGTCATCATTATTGTGTACGATGGACTACCGCTTTGCTAACTGATATTATTCATTCTTCCATTTCCGCCATTACATGTTGGGAATAATGATTTATTTATAGTCTATATATAAAATTTATGACATTTAAGATGTATATATTCTTATTTAACTATTATATCACACACACCTTCATTATTTCCATTATGTGTGAATATGATTACAATGTTTGTGGACATGTGGACTACCGCCACATCAATGCAATGTGATTCATTCACTCTTTATATGAAATTTATTAAGGATGGTTTAGTTTTGAATATGTGATAAATATTACATAAAAATGAAAATTGGATTATAATATACATATATATAATTTAATTTTATTCTTTTAATATGATAATAAAATGGATGCAGCGTTCATCCGTACGTACGCCCTACTTTCTCCAGGAATTGTGCATTTCATTTCCTATCAATAAATTTTATGTAATAATATAAAAACATATATATTGAATATATATGATATTAATATCATTTTTTACATATTTTATATTATAAAATAACGATCTAAGTAAGAGGAAAAACAATTAACAAGTCCTAACATACTTAAAAAACAATGTAGTTATTACTCGAAACAATGAATATAATGAGAGATTATTAACATACAATAAATAATATGTTATAAAATGGTCATATATAATAATATATATATATATTAATATGGTTCTTCTATAAGTTAATAAATTTAATAAAACCATTTTATAGGTGGTTAAAATATGTTCTACTAAAGGAAGCATAAAGAAAGGTGTTTGTTAACTCAATTTCCACTCATTAGGTTAAATTTCTACATCATTGATTATTTCTTGAAATCATTATGTCCATATATAATTTTTATTATATTATGTTGAATTTAAACAATATTTATGGGGATTTATTGTGGATACACATAATTTATTCAATTAATAATTCTCACCTCATTATTATGATAATTTTAAGGGTTATTTTCACAATCTCATTCTAGTCAATATTGTTTATTCTTCAATATCAGTTTTTGGAAATTACATGATAATTTCCTAATAAAACGTAAATTTTCTTCTAATCTGTTGTTTCAAGACCTTTTATATAAATAATACCATTATTATACTATTTCCTATATAAAATATTTTATAAAATGATATCAAGAAAACCCGACATCATTTCTCTCTTTGATCGATAATTTGTTTTAAAAAACCATATTTTCTAAAGAGTTTACAAAAATGTTTCCATCAACCTTTAATAAATGATTTATTAACATATATTTTTACCAATTTTTTCTATTTACAAATTTTTCCAAAGGAATATTCTTGTCACATACCAAACAATGAAATTTTTAATACCTTTTATATTCCAAAAAATGTTTTTTACCTTAGATGACATGTGTGCAATTAATCGTCATCCTTTTATTGAAGCACCATTTTCAATTTGATGAATATTTTTTAACAAACAAATTTGAAAGTGATTTTCAAAGAAAATGACTTTTAAAATGTTTTTCAAAATTAAAATCATATTTTCCTAAAAAAGGTTTTTAACAATTTTATTTCAACAACAACAACAATTCTTATTCTCACATGAATGGCTATACATTATAATAAAACCATCCTTATTCTTCCCATGGAAGGTTTATGATTATTTCCACTAAGGATAGTGTTGAAATTTATGTTTTTGATTCATTATATAGTCATTTACTTCCCCTTGAAATATTCAAATTCATGTTATTGTTAGACGTTAAATATATCTATTTATCAACATTTCAAATTATGTATATGGTTATTTCCAAAACTGTATACCATTTTTACATATGGTGTTTACTCTAACAGTTATTTGATTATCTATTGAAATATTGATAAATAAATATAATTTACTCAACATGTATATTTGATAAGGAACATTTTTTATGAATTAAATCAATTGTTTGATATATAAGGAATTATTTTGATATGTTTTTAATGTGTTAGGGGTCATTTAATATAATCCCCTCGATGAATCGATAGTCTCATGGGATAAAATTAGTTTGAGAAAAAATCTTTTCATTTATTTATAATAATTTTTAAACCTATTTGGAGGATAAATATTGACAGAAACTATCTTCATGATAGATCCTAATAGTTCAAATGGGTTTTCTCCCACAGACATAAACTGTATTTAGGATAGATCTTGATTTTAACTATCTTTAGGATATACGATGATATTTTAGACATTTGGCATCATTTAGAATATTTATTCTCATTCTCATATGATTATTTATATAGAATTATTTTATAATATTTTATTCTTCGCATACTATGCTCAATTTTTTGATTAAATGGAATGTGTGTTCAGTTATTTAACTTTCCATATTGTTTATACACTTTCATCTTAGTTTATTGATTACATGGAATGTGTTCCCAGTTATTTACTTTACATATGGGTTATGATCATTGATTCATTTTTTCATTCATTTTACTTAACCCATACTGATCATTTGTGCTCAGCCTTATTTTCATTCCTTCCCCATTGTATGAAGATGAATTCTTGGAATGCTTTTCAAGGATTTGGGGGGTTTTTTTTCATTATGTGTTTCTTTATTTTCAACGTAAAATGGTCATGATGTATGTAATCTGTTTTCCAAAATTTCGAAACTGATCGGTCATTTGGGATTGGATTACTTGTAATCATGTCAATGCAATAAAGAAAATCACTAGATCATGGCTTCTAGGGTCAGGGTTTCTATAGTTGTTTTTAAAATAAATTTAGTATAAAACATTTGAACTAGATTTAGAAAAACATATATTATCGAACATTAACCTATGATATACATTAAGGATACTTATAGAAGAACAACCCAATGAAACAATTTTTATTATTATGCGATTAGGTAAACATAAATGTTTAAATTTATGTTATGTATTTCATAATTGTTTGGATTATACATTATGCTTCATAATGATATGATCTAATCTAGTGTATGCCCTTATTTAGAAATGGATATTGGATAGAAAAAGGTTATCTACACTCATGGATAATTTAGGGATTTAACTACTAATGAAACCAACAAAAATGGTATTGTAATAATTAAAATTATTGATATATTTGGGTATCATAATCATGTTATGAAAAATTACATTTCCTGGATAGAGTAACCTATTCCACAATTAGATTCTCCTATGTTGGATAACTTTATGTAATAGAATCCCTCATCATTCTAAGGGAATACTAATCCAATTATAGGGGAGCAATGGATTATGTCTCTAGAGAAATATTTATGGCATTTGGATGTGGTGAAAAGGAGAATGTTACATTTGCAGTGTACTGTCTCATATGTGATGATGATTAGTGTTAGTCGTTGATATAGAATAATAGGGAGGAATAGGAAATAGATCTCGTGAATGGTATTCCTTTAAAGAGATATTCTTTAACAAATATTTCCTTAATGAGAAAAAAAAACAAATATGAAGATAGTGTTACATAGATTAAAGTAAAAGGAAGAAGAGAGTGTTATTGAGTATGTTTCTACCTTTACAAGGTTATATATGTATTATAATTGTTAACTATGATGTATGAAGTACAATATTAATCCCCTATTTGTTGTAATTAATTCAATTCTCTGAAGGTCACTAATATCTCAAAAATTTTCTTCGTTCGATGAAATATTTTTTTGTTCTATAAATACAAAGAAAGAATTATCCAAGATTAATGTATTTAAATGGATGAAATATAATATGAGTACATAAGAGAAAATAATTGAAAAAGGGAAGAAGGGAAACAATGACTTCATAAATGGGTCACTACAAAAAATAATGAAAAGGGAAAAATAAAAAAGTGAAATTCATTGTTTTGACTATAATGAAATTGGTTACGATGAAAATAAATGCCTCAAGCATCAAGGGAAGCTAAGGGTTTACGGTTAATCTTATTCTATTAATACAAATGAAGTAGAATGATTTTTGTTTTTGAGCATTTGGATCTAATAAATATGTTATATAAATATTTTATTTATGATATTATCATAATTAGGATTATGAAATATATATAAGGATTGTACTAAATTACAATTTCGTTGTGGATTTGACAAGATATGTTTTACTGTACCAAGGAAAAAAATTATTCCGTGACACGTTGAACTTCTGGGAAAACACATGAATGAGAACCCTTAATATATTCCTAAAGCATAGATAATGATGTTTTTTTTAAAGAGATGATTTATATGTATAATGTAAATTGGATAATACTGACTGAATTAGAACTAATTAATGAATTTTTTATGCTATCATTGATTTAATTGAAAACATTTTTTGATTTGAGGAATATATCCAATAATCTATTTTTTATAAGTAAAAAAGGAAGCATTCAGGTTTTCAATAAGTTTTTATTGTAATCCATGTTATTACCTTGTTTTAAGATAATATAATATGAAGGTATTCCCAAGGATGGTATGTGAATATTAGGAGAAAATACATGTTGTTTTGGGGATTATTGGTAAGTTGAACAGTTTTTGTAAAAGGATCTTGAAATAAAATTCTATCATATTTCCATCATTTCAGATGATATCATTGACATTTTTATATATATTATATTTTTTATTTTGATCCCCTTAACATTAAATTGATCATTGAATTTATTAGGACCAATGACGTTAGTCACTCAATATAATTATTTACACTTTTCCTCCAAGACCATATCATCAGTTACAACTAATGTTCTCCTATGTGGACACCTTGGTATGTGTCAATCCATATTATGATTTTACTTCCCACTATATCATATTTATAGGATATTTTATTAATATTTCTCATGATTTTGGATTTCAATAAAGGTATTTTAAAATATCAACCTCTTTATTACCATGATCTTGATTTAATTGTGAGGATATAATTTATTTAAGGTTGGAGAATGTAACACCCCGATATTTTAAAATAAGTATATTGTATTTGATATCATGTTTTAAATGAAAAAAAAGAGTATAAGAAAATATAATATCCCTATAATTTACTATATATTTACTATTTTATATAAATTCAATCACTAACATAGCTTTAAATGCAAGAAACATTGAGTTATTTTGTGTTAAACACAAGACCAAGTATTACTAAATACTATTAACATTAATATAAAAAATGATATTTATCGTCAAAATGTTAAATTGGATGTTATAGATAAAATTTACTATCTTATTAAAAATATGGTTGAATTTATTTGTTACCAATTAATTAGAAGTGAATATAAAAGGCATTTTAAAAAAATGAAATGCTCTTATAAAAGAACTATTTTATGCACCTAGAGATGAATTAACTCAATAAATTAAATTATATTATATTTTTAAATTATATTAATTAAATTTATATATTATATATTCAATGAAAAAAATTGGCATTCACCAAATATATTTTGGAGGCATAAGATAATAACAAATCAAATTTTAATCATAAAAACTGTATTTTTCAAAAGGTGATTTTATCACCTTTTAATGGATCACTGGTTTAAAAAATAAATTTTATAAATTTTATAAATTTTATCTAAAAAATTAAACTTCATTATTTAAAAATTAATTTCAAAATTATATTAGGGTGAATATTTTGTATTAATATGAGAACTTTTATTTTATTGATTAATAGTAAAAAAATATTAAATTTTAATTGAAAACTAATTTTTCATTTAAATAGTTTATGAGGATAAATTATATTATAATTTTTCATTAAATTGTCATTAGATAAATTATACATCTATTAATCTAATTGGGTTCATTTGGATCAATTTTATATTGAAAATGGATATAAAATCATTTCAAACCATTGAACATTTTAAATTTAAAAACCCACTATCTCGCCACGTCAATGAGATTAATTTTAAATTAATTTTTTACAATAATTTGTGTTTAATTTGTAAAAAGCGATTCAATATTTTGAATATGAATAATTTTTATTAGCTAATTTCATAATCTTTATTTTTTACCTTAATGATTAGTGAATGCAGTTGAAATTTATTACAGTGATTAAGGTAAATATGACCATACATAATGAATAAACATAGAATATACCGTTTAAGAATGACCCTTCAATTTTCCAACACCAATTTTCAATAAATAATTATGCATTAACACTTAATGTATCTAATTTTGTGTATTATGGTAGCCTCTTGATATGTAAAAACTTTTGGGGACACAATCCTTTCCCCGCTTATAAAAGTCCACCCCCTCTACCACTTCATCAAACCTATAAAACCAATTACTTTATCACAATAACTGACCATTTCAATCCCAAAAATCCCTCCCATAATCATATAATACTTATATTAGTTATAAATAAAACGTTTAATGGTTTTAGTGAAAACCTGATGAAAAAACCTGAACAATAGGTATTGTTTTTCTTAAACCATTTTTATTTTATTACCATCCACACCTCCTTCAATTCACCTTATATCATAATTATATAATAAACATGGTATATTCAATATAATTATATTTTTCTATCTTCATTTTACTACCAAAAACATAACACACTTCCATAAAATGGAATACAAAATCATTGTTCATGTGTATGTTTGTCTTTATCCTTACGAACTAATGTCCTTCGTTCGTCCAATACAACCTTTCATGGTTAAGAATAATGACATTTTTATTGTTTTATATTATATTTATGATATTTAATTTGTTTTTATTCATTTGGAATTATTTTATCACACACACCTTCATTCTTTCCCTTTTGTGGAAATATGATAACATCGTTTGTGGATTTTTGGACTACTGCCTCTTCAAAGTGTGGTCATTCGGTCATGCTTTATATGGAATGTATTAAGGATGGTTTTAATAAACATATGGGATATATATTAAATAAAAATTATAATATAATTATAATTTAATTTTATATAATTTACATTGATTTGTTTTAAAACGATAATAAAATGGAAGCTGCATTCTTGTGTACGTACGACCTACCATCTCCCTAAAAGATGAATTTCATTTCCTATCACTAATTTTTATGGATTACTCTCTATATATATTGAATATATATTATATTTATATCTTGGTTTACATCCTAGATATTATTAAATCATTATCTAAGTGAGATGAAAAAAAATAACAAGCCAAAACATACCCAAAAAAAAATGTAGATATTAACCCAAACAATGAATATAATTAGAGATTATTAAGGTATAGGAAATAATATATTATAAAAGCATAATATATGATATCATAAATGTTAATATGGTTCTACAATAATTTAAAAAAATGGTTGAATCCATTATATATGAGGTTAAAATATTTTCAACTAAAGGATGTGTAAGGAAAGGGTTTTCTTAACTCAATTTCGACTCATTAGGTGGAATTTATACATTACTGACTATGTCATGCTACGATTATGTATGTATTGACTTTTAATTATATTAAATTTTATTTTAAATTTTTTATATGGATTTATTATGGATAAAAATAATCATTTAATCATATTTTATGACCACAAGAGTCTCAAGTATATCTTATCTTAGAAGGATATTAACATGAGACAGAGGAAATGGATAGAGTTCCTCCTAACTATGACTTCAAGATAGTCTATACTCCTAGTAATGGGAACTTTGTTTATGATTAAATTAGGAGGAGATCATGTTTTCAGTTTTTGGATGATTCATAATAGTAGTTTTATTTATTGGAGTTATTCTTAGTGGATAGGGATGGTGGTTTGTATCTTCAATCGATAGTTGTTACCCCACCACATTTACAGTGTGTTAAGGAAGCTCAACATAGAGATACCAACTACGAGACCTTACATACTCAAATATCGAATGGAAGTGATCCAAATTAGTTTTTTGAATGTGGGTATCATGTTATCCTTTAAAGATGATGGATGATTGTACCAGTGATGCTATAAGAGGAGCTGATGAGTGATTTTAATGCAGTTCCATTAGAGGTACATCCATGTGTGGAAAAGATGTTCTAAGACCACCAGTGTCATTTATGGTGTCTAGGAATGAAGAAGGGTCTATAAAATTTTGCCTCATGATGCCTCAATTTTCATTAGAGGAATTCTCAATACAAAGTTCTATTGTGTTTAGACCAACCCATTGAGGTGGAAGAATGGAAGTGGGATGAAATATCTAAGGACTTCATGAAGGGATTACCATGGAATCTAGAGTAAAAAATGTCGTATGAGTGAACATAGACCAACTCACCTTATTGGTAAACTTCATCTGTATTTGAGAGAAAATTTCAATATAGAGCTTGGTATTCCTCTATGAATAGAAGATAGTCCATCTCCACAGAGTTACCTCAACAGTCATTACAAACTATGATTCTCTCTTCAAGTCATGTTTATGGAAAAGATTATATTGGGACTGTAGGATATAGTTAAATTTGAGCATAGTTTTTCATCCCCAAACTGATGGTTAGAAGGAGTGAAACATTCATGTTTGGTGGATAGGATGTGGGCCTTCATGTTGGACTTTTTCCATGGTTGGGAGGATCATCTACCCTTGGTGGAGTTTACACACAAAAATAGTTACCATTCCACAATTAATATGGAACCATTAAAGGATTTATATGGTAAAACCTATAAGTCCCCAATTTTTGGAATGATATAGGTATATTAGCATTAATGTACCTAGAGTTGGTGAGATTTAGGATTGAGAAGGTGAAAATCATCAAGAGGCAGAAGAGGACTGGACATAGCCATCATCAGTCTTATGTGGAGTGATGATGGAGGCCTTTGGAGTTTAAGGAGGGAGACCATGTGTTCCTAGTGGTCGCACATAAAGATATATTATGAATAATTTTACATCTATAAAGTTACATATGATATTCATTGGCCCTTTAGATATATCGCATAGAGTTGGTGAGGTGGAAACCCGATTGGATCTACCATCATAGTTAAACTGGGTACACGATATCTTCCATTTCTATTAACTAAGTAGATTTAAGCACAAACAATCACATGTTTTCTACTATGGTGATATGGAAATCGAGGATAGAGATACATTTGAATAGTACTCGATGGAGGTAGAGGATCAATAGGAGTGGATCCTATGTGCGTAAGAAAATCCATTGGTGTGTGTTGGATGGAAGCATGGGAATCCTTAGGAGATCACCTGAGAGAGGGAGACATGAATGTGAGCGTAGTACCCACATCAATTTGAGTAGTTATTTTTTATTTTTTAGATGAAAATCCATAATTTTGGGGGAATTTAATGCATATTTTTTCATGTAATTAATTGAAACATATTTAGTAATATTTCCTGAGATAAAAACTCAGACAACAGAATATTCCAAGGCCTGGTGGGTATAGAACATATATTTGAAAAATATTATGTATATTAATATCACACATTATATGTATTCATCAAAAAGTATAGTAACTCCCACATGTTGTCTCTTATGATAAATACAAGACTAACACTGAGATTAAAATTTGGGTTTTACCTTAGGCACAACATAATTTTTTTCGACATTGGTATTTTTGTGAAAAAATCATCACATGTGTAAATAAAAAATTAACAAATTAATCAATTAATTTTCATTTGATATGATTAAGGTACCTAATTAAAAAATATTTAAACCCATTTATATCAAAATATCTTGTATTACCTCATAACCTAGGAATTTGAGAGAGGCATATGTGGGGGGTATTAAGTAGATGAATATTAAAAGATCACGATTTGGTGATTGGTGTGCAAATGGAACATATGAATATATTTAAAGGAAATGGAACTGAATCATTCTTTTACAAAAATTGATCTGAATCCAGTTATGACACTTTTTGTATGTGTATTTATCCTTATTTTATTATCCCACTAAAACACGAATCAAATCAACAAATAGACTAGTTTGAGGGTTGATTGTTTTGTGGATACAAAAATATTCATTGGGTTTTTAGGATTTTATTTCTATGTAATTATATATCATCATTCATAATTATAAAGAATTTTAATTAAGGTGAAAATGAACATTAGATGAGGTTTGTTCCCTTTATTGTTTTATTCTTTTAATCCTTTATACATCGGGCTTTCATCACTAGTGTTTTATTTGACTAGTGGTTTGAAAAAATACTTAGAAATAAACAATTTACCATATATTCATCAGTGAAATAGATTGAATCAATAGATTTGGGTTAGGTATTGTGGATGGATCTTGATTTGTAGTGATGACAGTAGATCAGGTTTGGATTTTGGGACATATGATTTTGGTTTTGGCAAGCGGAGATGGAATTGATCTATGGTAAAGGTTCTTCGATCGATTTAGATGGTTAAAATTTATATCTTCATCAGTGGTGGATATAGATTTAATCTGATCAATAGTTTACAAAATATTCAAGGAGAAAATCTGTGAGGAAGCAGTGGATGAGGATTCCACATTACGATCAAAGGATTCGAGAAATTTCAACATTACATGGCTTGTAACAGAAGAACACAGACCTTGTGTGGGTCCCTGGCTAATATGAAAGAGTTCCAGGTGAAATAAAACATCACACACCCAATGACCCATACTTGATGGATTAACGTGTATCCTAGAGGATAAAAATTCATAGACATGTCCATATACCTGGAATTAAAAGAGTAGATAGGTTGATCGTTTTACTAATCCATGGCCTCATATAAGCACACAACTAGGTACATGGACACACTAGGTGTCTACGATTATAGAAAAAGGAACGGGTTGTGATACGTGAGTATACTCGGAGCTGATGGGACATGCCATATACTAATAATACATAAATTTAAATTCATAGAATATTTGGTAGAGGCCTTTTTCCACTTATTTTGGACTAGTTTTCTTAAGGGTGTGTTCTGTTGATCCATCCATGTAAGGGTATAACAACCGTAAACCCACACTCCCAGATTTGGTACTAAAATCGAAACATTACATTTCCATCATTGATATTGATGGACGTGACCCAATTTTCATCATCCATAAGTTAAAATATCTAAATGAAATATTGGATGACTTGTATCCCAAAGGGTAATTTAGGTTTATATTTTAAGAGAATTATAAGAAACACTTTTATAAAAAATTAAAATGTTATTAAATTATCATTTCTCTAAATTAATCTATATTTTTTATTTTGAAATAAGTTATCTTCATTATCAATATTAAATACTTCTAAACATCACTTCTTAATAACATGGGGAAAATAAAATGCAAAAAATGGTGAGATCAAATACTTGGTAAGGTTAATAATTAGCATTATGAATTGAATATTATTAATGAGAATATGAAGTGCATGAGGATATAATAGGCTCACCCAGTGCTATCTAGGCCACCATATCATATAATTTGTAATGGGCTCACCTAGTGTTATCTAAAATGTCCCATAATATATATTATAATGGCCTCACCAACTATTATCCTATTTATTTAAGTCATTTTTTTATTACTTGTAATGGGTTCACTCGTTTCCCAGTTTTAACAAGGAATTATCTTTTTTTTGTTAATAAAGTGGTCTTGAACCTCATCCTTTTCAAAAGAAATCAATATTCCATTCAAAACATGTTGAACCCATGGAAAGGAAACAGGTTTTATGTTAATCTCTTTGAAACCTGATTAACTTTTGGAAACTAAAAGGGTTCCATAACATTCACTTTCAATCATCATTAACCCATGTATATAAATGGGTTCCATAAAAATCTCATTGAAATAATATTAACCCAAGGAAAATAAATGGGTTCTATAAAAATCTCTTTGAAATAATCATAATCAATCTAGAGAAAGAATGAGGATAATATCATTTAAAAATATTCCCATTAGATAATAATTAACAAAAACGTTTTTTGACATTTATGAATGGAAATAAAATTTAATATATTTTTAGGGAAATTAATTTTTCAGTTTTAAAGTCACTTTTTAAAAACGAATAATTCAAAAAATACTATGAAAATCCTTTTCTTTGATAATATCCTTGGAAACATAAATATGTATCTTTAAAAATCATTTAAAAAATTTTATTTAAAAAATCTCCTTTCGATTTTGAAAAACACATTTTAAAACATTTTGAAAATTCTTTTCTTTTAAAATAGCCTTGAAAACATATAAAGTAATATTCAATTAAAATGGTAGTCATGATTGTAGAATATTCTCTTCATGGCATACACGTTAAAATAATGGTTTCATTATATTTTTTTGGTAAAATACAAATGGTAATTCTTGGAAAAAAGATATGAATATTCTTTTAAAAATAATGTTTCTAAAACAATAAATCATTTTAATAATGATAAAATCATTTTTTTGAGAACATTGTTTTAGAGAAAAATGGTTTTCAATCGAAGAGATAAATAAAGAGGTTTTTATTGATAAAAGTTTCTCAATTATTTTAAGTACTAAAGCGTAGAAAATGGTATTATTACATGAAAATATCCATAATATTTAGATGAGATTAAATTTTATAATATCTTATCACATGTTCATTAATAATCATTAATTATTTTTATTTTTTGTGCGCTAATAGCCATGTTTTCTCATTCGTGATTTATTATGAATGTCTACTTTTTTGTGAATATAATATAGTTATATAATCTCCCAAATAATAATCATGAAATAATTATCATATTTATACATCAATTATATTATAAATCCATTTATGAAATATGGTTATGAAAAATGAAGTATATTACGATCCTTGTGACGGTTGGTCGTATGTATGCACAAGTAACATTTCAATTTTTCAATGATCATTATAAAAATTAGGTAATTAATATTTCAAATCTAAAGAATGTTAATATTATCATATTAAATATATTATTTCTTTAAATAATATTATATATATCATTCATGTGGTGTGATAATGAAAAGATAATAACATCACTTTGTGAAGGTGGTAGTCCACACATGCACGAATGATGTTATCATCTTTTTAGTGTAAAAAAGAAACTGATATTTTATATTTTAATCATGAGAAATATTTCATTAATATAATAATTATGACATTTATATCACATATAATCATTAAATTTATCCTTATTAAGTTTAATGTAAATCATTAGTGAGAAAATGAATCACATCCCTTCATGAGGTGGTAGTCTACTGTACACAAGAACAATGTTCTTGTGTCTCCTAAGAAATGGAATGTAAAAAATATTTGTATGATATAATTATTCCATAAGTAAATTATTTTATAAATATCATATATGTATAATTTTATTCATCATCATACAAAACCATGAATTTTGGTAAAGGAAAAACAGATGACATCGGTTCACGATGATTTAGTCTGCCGCACACACGAACATTGGTTTCATTGCCCATTTGATTGAAGTGGAGAAATTTTTTTGGTAATGATCCTGTTAAAAAAATTTCCTAATATATTTTAAATAAATAGGTCATTATATAAGAACTTTTTAATAATAATTGAATGATATGGATAAATAAATAAAATAAAGACACTCATTGGAGAACATTACCTCTTCTTCAGGTATCCTCCTTAGGTTTTCACTATAGACTTACTATGATGGATTTATGTACAAAACAATGATTAAAAGATGAGGGTAAGAAATTTGGGAAGTTATTTTTTCAGGTATTTTTCAATCCCAACACGTTTTATATTGTGAATAATATAGAAAAAATGTGGAATTTTATAATTGTGGGATATAAAACACTTGGTATTTTTGAAAATAATTGAGTGATCCCACATTTTTTATAGGTCACAAGGGTCAAAATTTACAAATTATAAAACCATATATGTTTAAGTATCCAAATTGTTCCATAAAATTGTTTTTATACAAGTTTATAGGTACTTTTACCCATATCATTTTAATTTAACCCCTGTAGTAAACTCATTTTAACCCTATTAGTGATAATTAATTTTTAATTTATTCACTATTCATTTTGGTAAAACAAATAATGTTGGAATTATTAAATAATATATATATATTTTTAATTTAAAATGTTTAATTCATTATTCAAAATTATCTTCACATATGAGTAAAAGATAAATGACAAATTAATCTTATAAACATGATGTGAAAGAAGGGTTTTAAATAGAAAATCTTCAAAAGGTTACAAATTTTTATATCAAATTTCAATATTAAATTGGTTAAAATTATATTAATTAACTTAATAGATATATAATTTATCTAATTTTACATGAAGAAGATTTAAAATGAAATTTCTCTTTAAAAATAATATATATGAAAATGTAATTTTCAATTAAAATTCTATATTATTTAGTATTCATAAATAAATTCAACTTTATAGTAATTTTTTATAAAATCACACTTATATAATTTTTAAATTAATATTTCACAAATGATCATTAATTTTTATAATAAATATTTTATGATATTTAAAAATTAAATTTAAATAAAAACTCGCAAACGTGATGAAAAAGTGGGTTTTCAATAAGTGTATTTTTTCAATCACAATATGATTTTAAATTAACAATTTCTATAATAAAAATCAATGAATGAATCTAAATTGAAATTTATTGACATATAATCTATAAATTACATTCATAAAATTCCCCATTATGTATTATTTTAATAAATTAAAATGGTTAAACATTATGTATTTAAAAATAATTTTTAAGAAAATCCCATTTTTAAACAAAAAAATCAAACTTATAATAAAAAACATAAAGTTGATTGAAAAGTAATATTGTAAATTAAAAATAAATAAATAGTTATTATGTTACATTAAACAAAAAAATATTGTTAGTTTTAAATTACATAATTTATTAAAATAAAATGACATTTTTAATAATCATAATTTTTCATTATTCACTAAAAAATAAATATTTTAAGAAAAACAAAAAAAAATCACCTTAAGTAAATTTTGATATTGAGATTCAAAAAAAATTAATTAAATTTTATCAAATAAATTTTCTACAAGTTCCAAAAATTAATTATAAAATTTCTCCCTAAAATACAACAAAAACATTTTAAAGAAATATATTTTTGAAGAATAAAATAACGTTGATAAAAATTGTTTAACTACTTACTAAATATTTATCAGTATATTATATTTATTGTGAAATATATATATATATATATTATAAAATAGTTAATAAAATTAATACCGAACAAATTAATGGCTATGTATTAATTGTTATATATATTATGGGTCATTTAATATTGGTGTTGTTTTTTGAATACACTATCAAACATAAAAAATATCTGGGTTTCATGTACTGAAATATATTTTAAGATATTAAATTTATTTAAAAATAAATATATCATAACGTCTCAATGTTTTACATTCTTATCTAATCTAATTTTTTAATTTGTCTTATGCTATCTAATATAGTTTTATTCTTTTAAAATCGCATGGTGTTACACCCTATCCATTTTAATAAATTACATCCTCACAATTTAAAATTTATATTTATAATAAAAGGATGGAAATTTGAAAATATTTTTTTATTAAAAACACATTGTAATAATGGTTAATAAAACATCCTCTTAATAAGGGAGTAAGGGAAGTTCAATAGTTATATGGAATAATACATAACTAGGATTCAAAATATGATAACATCGGTGAGAATGGAAGAAAAATGTAAATAATTATAGGGTGAGATTGTGTTCATTGATCACAATCTAGTGAATGATCAATGGAATGGTATGGGACACAAAACCATAAATTATTGACGATCTCAGAGTTTGTATGATTTATCGAATATCAATATAATAGTATAACCTTTTTATTTCAAAATAATTTCCATGATTTGATGAATTTTTTTCCATATTGACTAAGATCATAAGGAAATAAACTTCCCTCATGTGTATAATTTCATAATTTTATGAATTTCCCCCAAAATTTCAACTTCATTCAATAAACTATTAATGAAAAATTATTCATGCATGAAGAAATAAACATAACGTTTAAATACCAGATAACCATAAAAGGGATAACAAGATATTTATCCAATCATTAGACATTAAGAAAAACCAAATTTGTTAGAACATAGTAAGATAATTACAAAAATGAATAAACCTTCATAAGATAAATTAATATACAAAAATTCAATTGTAATTACCAATGTTGATAATAAATAATTCCATAACCCTATATCCCAAATAACCTCAATAATGTCCTAATTAAAGAGTGTTTTAACCTTAAATATTATCTCTTATTATTCAAATTTCAATAACAAAAATTGGTTATCGTATTTTTAGATAACATTATCCACATAGTCACCAATTCACGTTTCAGACCTGTGGTTATATATTAGATAAAATGTGTATTCTCTATATCAAAGATCAAATAAACCCTAAGGCTATCAATACCATTAATCTTATTTCCATAAAATTTAAATTCATATTTCATGTTAAAACATGGTTATAAAAATACATAAAGATATAAGAACCTATCATTAAATTTCTTTCATCAATTTTAGATCTAATTGCTTAAGACCTCATAGGGGAATTTAATAGTTTAAAATTCTGATCATCCTTAGGATTATAGCCCTAAAATGGTATCCATAATTATTAAGATAAACTCACATGAAAACATATTAATCTCCAAAGTAATATAAAAATTTCTTCTTATTCCAAATATATCAAACTCAAATCTGTAGTCCTAGATTCAGTGATAAAATCATCAAATTACATTTTTGGATGTGATACCAATGGAGGTGGACCAACATTCTTTATCCAAAACATATAATATCCAAAGTAAATATTGGATCAACAACATTCTCAAGGACATTTTGGGTTTATATTTCTAGTGAATTAGGGAAAACTACTTAATAAAAAATACCCATGTCATTAAATGAGCTTTTATCTAACATAATTCAACTTTCCATATTTCACATTAAGTCATCATCATCCCCCATATAATACAGTTATAGACATAATTCATTCAAAATGATTTCTTGATAACATGGGGAAAAGGAATCATAATAAGGGCGACCTCAAATGCTCAGTAAGGGTAAACATAACTATTAAAAATTAAATTTCATCAATGAGCATAGAAATGCATATGGGTATAACTACATAATCATATTGAATGAATGAATTATAAAAGAACTCATAACCATCCATACCTAGATAATGAAATAAGAAAACATGGAAAAGGAAATAGTCATAAAAATCGATAAACATGGGCCATGTGCTTCAATATTGATTGAAAGAAACATTATATACCCATAAAAAGAATCACCGAAATTTATTGGTATCTTAGAACATTTTTCTTCAAAATTCATGTTAAACCATATCAGAAATCACTTGAGCCTAGTTAAATCCCTATTAAAAACCCTCAGTTAACTCCACCCTTCTTGCCTCTCAAGAAAATGTATATTCCAAAATGAATTAGAGCTCTATTTGGGTGCACCCATCATTTAATCTATAAAGGGCTCACTCAATCTTTTATGGGTTTCCCCATTACATAAAATATAACGGTATCACCTGATGCTATCTAGGCTACCTCGTCGTTTAATTAATGTCAAAAAATAATAACATGAATAAAGTACAACAATCTTTCATTCCATTATAAAACTCATAAAATCTATCATTATTGTTTTCGTTACATGATTAACCCATGGAAAATAAATGGGTTTCATGTCAACCTCTTTGAAAAATGTTTAACCTGTGGAAATGAAATGGGTTCTATAAACATCTCTTTGAAACATGCTTAACCTGTGGAAAAAAAATTGGATCCATAATAATCTCATTGAAACATGCATAACCCCTGGAAAAAACATGCTCCAAAAAATCTATTTGAAACAATCTTAAACCATCCAAATAAATAATGATGACGGTGTTATTACAAAATTTCCTCAATGGAGAATAAGTAACTACATGGGTTGTTCACATTGATGAATCAAAATACACTTAAATTAATATTGAGGAAGATAAAATTTTCAGTTTGAAAATAAATTATTTATAACTAATAATTAACAAATTATTTTGAAAACCCATTTCTTTGAAAATGAACTTGGAAACATTATAGGATTATTATAAAATCATTTTAATCATTTCTTGAGGAAAATTTACATTAAATTTTGAAATAGTATTTTTAAAATAATTTTAAAATAATTTTTTTAAATAACCATGAAAATTTATAAATGGATATTCATATAAGATAATGTTCATGACATCAAAAAATTCAGTTCATTCCATACACATGAAAATAATGATTCCTTTCATATTTTCAATAAAATTAAAATGGGTATTTTTTGAAAAAAGGCATGAAAAATCTATTCTTTAAAAATTTAAAGAGATAAAATTTGGAAAAAAATTTTAAAAAATAATTTTAGGACTTCTCAAAACATTTTTTGAAAACATTTTTATAAAACATTATTTCGGAAGAAAATGGGTTTTCAACCTAAAAGAGAAATAAAGATGATTTCTATTAAAAACAATTCTCAATTATTTTGAGTTACAAAGATTTTAAAATTGTAATATTACATAAAAATTTCATGAATATATATAGGAGAATAAAATCCTTGAGAATTGTTGATAGGAGGATCATAAGATTTAAAAATTATAGACTTAATCATAAACAATTCCAATAAACGACGACATTGTAGAATAAAATTCCTACCACATTGGTAACATAGAATCATAAGCCCAATTATAGTTATATACTCAAATGGATATGTAAAAATAAATAATTTTTAGTAAAATATTAATAAAATACATTAATTTTTTGTATGTACACCAAAAAAATAGGTGGTCAATATGGAATGTGTCTCGCAGAAGTAAAAAGTGAGGCTAAAATACCATACCTCAAAAATATTTTTGGTTCAACATGATTTATTCTTATATATATTGTTTCTAAACATGTTGTTAAATAAATTAAAAAACCATATATATATATATTATAATATATGACCCTTTTATAACATCCTATCACCCATTCTTTTATAATCTTTCATTCCTTTCAGTGTTTCGGGTGTTAATCGCCTTGTTTTTGTCATTCATATTTTTTTTATGAAATTCCAGATTCTTATTCATATAAAATTTTTATATAATCTCAATAATAATAATAATGACATAAATAAAAAATTTTCAGATCATTTATATTTTTAAAATCTATCATTAATAATGGGTTTGAAAAATGATGTATGTTATGATCATGGGGATGGTAGGTCTTATGTATGCATGAGTAACATTTTTGTTTTCGATGATCATTATGGAAAGTAGGTAATTAATATTTTATAATTATATAGTTATTATAATATCATATATACTATATTATTCCATTAAATATTATTATATATATCATCCTTATGGTGTGTTGATCAAAAGAGAGTCACAACACTTCGTAATGGCAGTAGTCTACACGTACAAGAACAATGTTATCGTTTTTTTAGTGTAAAAAATAAAATGATATCTTATATATTCATAATTATAAATTTTTCATAATTATAATAATTATTTATGTTATATCACATAAAATAATTATCTCCATCCCTATTACCCTCCATGTAAAGTGTTAGAGAGAAAACGAATCACTTTGCTTTACAAGGCAGTAGTCGTCCATACACAAGAATGATGTTATAATATCCCCTATAGAATATAAGTTAAAAGAATTTATATTATATAATTAATAAATATGTAAAAATATTTTATAAATATCATATATAAAATTTATATCCATCATCATACCCTATCGTGAATGGTGGTAATGGAAGAATGTATGTTATCTGTTCGTGAGGTGCTAGTTCACCGTACACACGAATGATGATTTTGTAAACCATTTGATGGAAGGGGATATGGTTGTCGGTCATGACCTTATTATAAAAAAATACTATTATATTGAAGATATTTGGGTTTTTATATCATTATGTTTTAATAATAATTGAATGAGGAGGAGAAAGAAATAAAATAAAGATCCTCATTTAACAACATTACCTCTTCTTTGGGTATCCTCATTATGTTTGAACTAAATCCATCAAAGGATTAATTTTTGTTCAATATAAGGAGTATAGTATGAGTGGATAGAAATTTTTATGTAATATAGTTTGGTATTCTCCAATAAAAATATGTTTTATGGTGTTAATAATATAGGATAGGGATCATCCTTTTATAAGCAAGGGACATGACATAGTTGGTATTTTTGAAATGAATTTAGTGATCCTACATTATTTACATGTAATAAGGGAAAAAAGGTACATTATCAAACCTAATTAGATTTATGGTCTGTATATTACCAAAAAATATATTTTCTTACAATTGTATAGGTGATTTTCACCCTTATCCTTTTAGTTTTACTCCCGATAAACCAATTTTTTTCGTAACTGCACAAATTACTTTTTAATGTATCCACTATTCATTTTGGTAAAAAATTAATTTGATATTATTATAAAATATAAATTTTTATTTTTTAAAATATGTAATAAATTTTTCTAAATTTTTTTCACATAATTATCAAATCTGAATTTAAAATTAATCACGCAGACGCAATGAGAAATTCGGTTTTTAAAGAGAAAATGATTCAATGCTAACAGAGTTTTTATAAACAATTTAAATATAATTGTGGATAAAATAAAATAAATTGGATTAATTGATATTAAATTGAACTAATTTTAATTTTAAAATAATTTAAAATATAATTTTACATTATAGATAATTTAAATTAAAACTCACATTTCTATTAAAATTCTGTATTTCTCATTATTCATAAAAAAATGTATCTTTTTAGAAAATTATGAAAAGGTCACACCCGAATAATTTTAAAATTATTATTTCAAAAATTGATCATATTTTTTAAAATAAATTTTCTAAAATTGGAAAAAAAAATTCAAACAAAACTCATAGACGTGATGAAAACATTGTTTTTTTATAAGTGTATTTTTTCAAGCACAACGTGATTTTTTATTTACTCCACGACTTATAAAAATAATAGTTTGAATATGAAATGAAATTTATAGATATATAATATATAAATTTAATTCAAAAATCCTTAATTAGTAATTTTTTTAATTAATTACAATGGATAAACATTATGCATTTTAAAACAATATCTTGAGAAATATTATTTTAAATCCCAAAAACATACATATAGTAAAAACCAATATAAATTTTATTTAAAATTAAATAGTTATATTTAATATAAATATATAATAAATATTTTAATTTAAATTATTTTCAAAACATAATATTACTTTTATATTATTTAATTTATTTAAAATAAATGGCATTTTTACAAAAGTAGTTATTTTCTCACTATTCACTCAAAAATCAATATTTTCAAAAAAATACAAATAATCACATGAAGTAAATTTTGATATTATAATTCTGAAAGATGTTTTTAATTTTTTCAAATAAATTTTCTATATTTTTTAAAAAAACCTACTTATAATATTTGTTCCATGGAATATAATAATTTTTTTGAAGAAGACATATTTGTGAAGGATGAAATTACATTACTCAAAATTGATTGATTACTTACTAGATATATATTAATATCTAATATTTTGTATGATATATATATATATCATTAATTATTTATTATTATTAATACCTACAAATTTAACAGCTAGGTTTTGACAATTATATATATCATGGGTCCTTTAAGCTCACTGTTACATGTTGAATACACTATCTAGCATAAAAACATCTAGGGGTTGTGTGTACCATAATATATTGAATAAATTAAATTTAATTAAAAATAAATATATCTTAATGTCTTGGAGTGCTACATTCTCATTTAATCTCATCGTTAGGTGTTGTTGAAGCTATTGAAAATAGTTTTCCTCTTTTAAAATCTGTGGGTGTTACCGTTGGTATAGTATGTAATTACATCTTAAGTATAGGATTGTGAACATATCTATGATATTATTTGTATATAATGTAATATGAATCCATACCAAAGGGCTGTACTGGATCCTCTGTAATTTTTTCCCTAGGTAGGGTTCTCAGAATCGATGTGATTATTTGACTAGTAGAATATCCATGTGCATGATTATATGGTAATGTTTGATTTATTTTCTACATATTATATTCCAGTATATGTTTAAAAGGCTATTGTTTTTATTACCCATATTTCCTTAAAAGTTCATAGATTCAGCTAAATTATTTACCCTTACTGAGCATCTAAGCTCACCCTTTTCTTATGTTTTGTTTTTCCCATGATTCCACGAAGTGTAATATGTTTGATATGATGGGTTAATCTAGGCGAATAATAGAGTTCTCAACAGATTATTTATGTAGAGTTTTATGTTTTAATGTTTAATGCTACATTCAAGAATGTATTCTATTTTCTAAGACTACTAAATTGATCGGTCCTTTGAGAATTGACTCCCTATAATAATGAAAATGTATTAAAATAATGCACTAGATTTGGGCATTTGGGGTTGGGGCATTACACTAACACCACACATCACCCCATAAAAACCTCAAGTAAGAAGTAGGGAGGGAAGAGTACCTCACATAGTATCTAACAATTTCTACTAAAAAATTAGATGATAAATAGCATGAAACTCTTATCATCTTGCACGTGGTAGGATCGTAGACATCTATAAAATGCATCTGCCTATGGCCCCGGCCACTTGCTCCTTGGTCCTGATGTGGGAATCCTGGTGGTGGTTGAAGGACCTCATAAAATTATCTACCACCCATAGCTCCTACATACCCTCTACCAGCATTACCTCCCTGGAGACCACCCATTCCTCACCTGTGAGATCGCTGATCACGGTGTTCTATCTAATGTGGTGTTTCATCTGTCATCTTCTAGGAATGATCAGCACATCTGGTCGGGAAGTCTCTTTCCATGTGACCTCACCCATCACAAGCCTAACAATGTCCCTCCATGGGCTTTCCTAGTGCTCTACATTGTCCCTGACCATGTGCCTAAGTCTAATCATGGGGAGGCCTCCTACGTCAAGGCCCTACCAACTAATGTCTTGTAGCTACGGTAGATGTATGAGATTTGTGTTTCCTCTATCGGTTCCATCTAACTAGAATTACACTAACATAATGCCTTATGTCACCAGTTCTCACTTCATCACCCCGACATAGGTGGGGATGCACAAGGGTGCCATGCTGACATAGATCTCCCTACAGATTACCTACTCAAGATTCCATGCCCAAAATTAGCCATCAGGGATCATGTAAAAATTGTAGAATGAATGGTCTACGAACATAGTCGTGTACTCACTCACTGTCATCCCTTCCTGCTAAAGCTCCTTGAATTTGGATGGAGCGTAAGCAAAGGGGTAGTACTCATCATGAAATAGCTTCTGAAATTCATCCCATGGGAGTACTAACTCATTGTGAATGTGAATAACCAGCCTTCCCCAACAACCAATTAATCCATTGAAAAAAAATTATGGCCAAAAATACCATCTGATCTATCCATGTCCAAAAAATCCTATAGTGGTGGACCACCAACTCTTGACAACCCTCCACTTCCTGAGGGTCTCGGTCACCATGGAATCTCATATAACTCTGATACTGGTACTCACAGAGTGCACTCTGCCTACACACATCTTCATCCTACCATGTTGGGTCTAACTACTACTCAACAGGTGGTGGTGCTACTACCTATCCACCTCAAAGAAGGGGGATCATATTATTGATCCTTAACTGAGGCCTCATCACTCATATGGTCATATTCAAGAAACAGTGCTTGTATCCTTGCTAGATATTAATGGGGAGGCATCTTGAAACATACCAATGTGTACCATGATCAAATAAGAATATATATATATATATCAACCCCAATGGGGAGTTGAATCAAGAAGGACAGTCAAGATCAATCCTATATGATGCATGTACAAAAGTTCCCTACAACAAATGTCTCAGCATGCTGAGTTACCAAGTGGGTAATCAGGGTCATAGTGAATGGCTACATCAGTTGCGGCACCATCACTAGGATACCTGGTCTGAGAACCTCTCTCAAGACATGTTTATATTCTTTCCCTAAACCCAAATAATGATATTTTTAGGGAAACATTCGAATAACATCCCAAGGGTCGAACCACCTTTTATACCAATTTTTCACTACCCAACCCACACCAAGGCTCGAACCACAACTACTCCAAGCCCAACTCCATAGAATAGGGGTGGCGACAAATGTCGAAGGAACAAAAAACCTAGAGATTCCTTCTCCTATGAATTTGTACATACACATGAAACCAACTCAAAGAAAAAGTACAGAGGAAAAGGAACAAAATATACAAAACTTCTATAAAAGGAAAACAAAAATTCATCAACCCCTAATATGTTTAAGTACAGAAAAGTAAAATGAAAGGGGGAAATGGAAAAATACATGCCCAAACAAAAAAGTTCCACAACCTGGTAGTAACTGAAAAGTGAAACAACTGAGAGAGCCATGCTCCTGGATCCCAATATAATACCACCATATGCGGTCCAAGCACCCTGTATCCATATTCTCATATAAAGTCACAATCAACATGTCTGTCATCTGCATATGGAATGAAATGTGTGGTAAAATCCCATATAGGGTTGAGTATAGAAATACCCAGTAGGACACCCCATTAAGGGGAATGGAGAATCATAATAGATACACTGAAGTGGACAGCAGTAGATATGAAAAGGTTTAGTAAAAGAGTACAAATCATCCCAATGAGATAGTGAAAGAAAAATCATCCAAAGACAAGGATATCAACATGGTGAGGAGATGAACATCATGTCAAATCATTGCTACCTATAGTTGGAGAGTAGACTTCTCCGACCATGAGAATCTTGAAACAAAAATTACATGGTATACTCTTTGTGTCTTCACCTCTCCTAGAAAGAGAGTATCCAAAACCCAAGGAGTGAGTACTGAAAATATGATATATAGATATGATCATTCAAAGAAGCCCAAATGAGAGATTTAGGGGATCACCATCTCATATCTCATCCCAGTATATGATTCTCTAATAGTTCCATACCAACTATGCCATGTATCCCACACGTCTACCCTAAACACGCAACTTAAAGGGACTCAAAAACTGAACCTTCATGATATCTTCATTGTGTGTAACTATTTCACCCTTCGGGTTTTATGTCACATCACATGGATGCGTCTAGCTAGGGAAAGAATCCACCATCCTTGAGAGTCCAAAGGTACATCAAAGTACATCTCTTCACTATGCTTCACAACTGAAAGGTCATTCCTCAAGGTCGATAACCCATGCCCAGCCCGGCTAGAGGGTGCCACTCATTTCATTGGATATTTGCGTCCAAGTACTTCAGTGGGGATAATCACACTAATGTTGGTGAGGACAGAATTCCCAACCCCGCTGAAGGGTAATACGTTTGAGGGTAAGCCCAATACTGCCATCGGCGAATGCCACTACCCTGCCCAGATGGAAGGTAAGACCATAACGACAATCGAGGAATTCCACTGCCCAAGGGTAAGCCTATAGCTACCCTCGGGGAATGCCACGGCCTAGCTCAGCTTGAGGGTATGTCCAAAACTGGCATCAGGGAATTCCACTACCCAGCCCAACTAGAGGTTATTCCTAGAACCACACTAGCCATCCCTAGTGGATGGTACCTCTCAGAAAGCATACTGTAATTCCACTACCCAGTGCAGCTAGAGGATAAGCTCAGAAAGATCATTAGGGATCACCACAACCTAGCCTAGTTAGTGGGTAAGCACGAAACTGTGCTGGTGATTATGTATGATTGCTACCATCATCAGGCATCTCCTGAAAAGGAATCATGCCTGTAAAATCTTTTATTCTATCTGATATACCACTAAGGAGGGTACTATCTCATTCTATGTGAAAAAAACTCAGGATAGGATACTCACATGAAACAATCCATGTCCAAAAGTATGTGATATGATATATAGAAGATTTATTAAGTGGTACATGATGCGTGTGAGGCCTACATGACATGTGACCCCACCTCATTTCATGGTCGTGTACCTATCCATTATTGGGTACAAAACTACAAACAAGTACCCATATCAATTCTATTTTACTCCCAGAGTACCTGGCACCTCTACCCAAAATGTTGACGAGCGTACGACGCTAGTTGTTGATCTAGAGGGAAAAATTTATTTTTATGGAAATTAGTCCTAAAAAAGCCCCAGATAACAAAACAGATCTCACTGTTTCAATCCTTGCCGAAAAACAGAGAGGATTGAATATTCATTTACCCGAAATGGACTCTCAATGAAGAACTTTAATCTCTTAGCATCGTACCTGAATGATGCTTCCTGTGGGCTGTGGTTCGATCTCGGAACACATCATATAGATTTTACCATTGTGATCCTTATGGAATAACACACGGTATTAGATAATCGTTCGTCCAAAAAAGACACCCGGTAAAAATGTCACATTTCATAGAAAATTCCCAAACCAGACCTCATGGATCCCACACATCAATCCTGCCTTATTTTCACAATATTGTTCTCCAAAATTCCTCCTCAAGGCCAGGATCACAATTCCACTGACGACACATTGATTGATCATTGCATGTAAAAAATATGGTGGGTCAAAACATTAATAATAATAAAATAAAATTATTAGTTTAGAATTTCGAGGGTCTATTCCACGATCCCAAAATATAAATTTCCCAAACTGGCTTCAAAATATTTACCTTGAATGTAGGATCAGGTGGCCATAGACAACACTTAAAACAGACGACGATTCTGATGTTACGGAGGTTTGAAGTCACCTCAGCCCTCATTGGCCCATCCCTACTAGCTCACCCCCACCCAACCTGCCACCTCAGCCCAGCCCCCTTCACCGGCCCACCTCATCAGCCTACACCACCAACTCTCTCTCTCTCCACCTGATTGCCTTCGCACCCTGCATGTGCCATTCCCCACTTGTTCTCCCTGCGACCCTGCCATTGCCTCCGACTCCAATCACCCCAGGTGCCACATACCAACGCATGATGGTGGTCCTTCTATAGACAACATAGACTCCTCTAGTTTCCAAAAAAAATATTTTGAGACCAGTTTTGGGCTCCACATGACAACATATTCACAGAAAAATTATTCTCTTAATGATCTGTTTCCATTTCAGTGTGACAAAAATTAGGCAACACTTCTGCTCGCCACGGCACCCCCTCTAGTGCCTGAAACATGAAACCCTCATAGATCTAGAATCCTTGGATCATGAACTTCACATAATTATGGTTTTATCGATGTTTGTAGTCCGTTTTAGTGTAGAGAAAATTATACATTGAAGAACGATGAATAAGGGAAAAGAAAGAGGGTTCCAAAAATGAATCGGTCGATGGTATTGTTAATAGGGCCATCAACAAAGGGTTTCAAAAAAACAAAGATGATCAGAAATCAATTTAATGAGAAAAACATCAATCGGGGGATACACAATATGAATGAAAAATCCATCTTGGATTTTGGATGCTTCAACACATTCTGTACGCTATGATCTACTTGAATCTACAATCTCATTGCAATCCGTAAAGAATTCAGCATCAATTCGCCATTAGAATGAGAGGATGGAGATCTACTAGCCATGGTATGAAATGAGCCAAATCCTTTCTCATTTCCTTAAAATCCTTTTTATACGATGTATCTAGTGGTCATAGAATCCAAAACTCACACGCTCTCTCACCTGAGGTCACCCCTAGGGTAAACACCACCCTACAAACTAAATCCTGGTTTGGAATTTCAAATCTGAGTCCCCATTAAAAAGTTATTAGAATTAACATCTGGGATAAAATAATTTTATTTAATTATTTTATTTAAAGTTATGTAGTATGTTTTATTTTCTATAGAAGACCCCCTTCGACAGAAGTTATGTCTCATTTAGAGTAAACACCATGCTCCGGACCCATATGTGCCCTCATATTTCTCATCTGATCTATCATTGAAGTGATATACCATTTCCACCGCTTCCATAGTATAAAATATTTAACACCCCAATCCCAGTTTCCCAAATCCAATGCATTATTTATAACATTGGAATATTTAAAAGAAATTAAAATCACAAAGGAATGAATTATTTTAGTAGTTTTGGAAAACCATAAACATACATATGTTCAACTTTACAATGTGAAATGAAATAAAACATGGAAATTTTTTTGAAAATATCCATAACTCCTAGATTACCCCTACAGGTCAATCATAATTTAATTCTTCACATCTTCAAAAAATAAAACATAAAAAAAGGCTGAGATTAGATGCCTAGTAACGGTAAGTAATACAACGGTATTTATCAAAAACATAAACACTTGTCATGGTGAATAACTAAAATCACATGCCATTAAAAATGAACTTCAACATATTATATAAGTAATAATGGTTGAAAATATAATTCCATAATAAATAATAATCATGGGTATTATACAAGTCGAATTACTTCATGGACTATTAATTAATTGTTTCATAATGATGGAAATTCATAATGTCAGACATTTTGAAATATACCGTCAAGGCCTCAACCAATACATCTAAAAATGATTAAGGACTCAGCCAAAACCATATCTAAAATTGGAAAGGCCTTAGTAATGTCCATATCTTTTTTGTCTCATGAGACCTGCTGATTAATCAATAGGCTATAGCGGGTCCCACCCATTGTTGAGTCCAACATATTTCTCATATTAATGGGGATAAACATACAAAACATGAACACATAAAATAACATTCCACAATCATTACACATAAACACTAACCATTCGGAGTAATATGGAGAATGGTTTAAAGATACCACATCTATAGTCAAACTAATCACAAACCATTTAATAAAATATGGTAGATGATATCATAAAATATTAGTCCCATTAATATTCAACAAATTTTTTGGAATAGGAAAAATTACTTTTATAAAATATTTGAGTAATTCTGGAGATAAATACTCTTTTACTTTGAAACATAGAGTCATTTTTGAAAAATATTTGTGTAAAAGAGGGGGAGTTTTTTATTAATTTCAAAGGACACCTCATTATTGGTGTTTGAAAAACAATGGGATTTCCCATGGTTTTGGCCAGGTGGGACACCTCATATAATATTTTATTACTAAATAGTTGACCAGAATTATTACATCATGATTACATCATTAATGATGTCATAAAATATATCAAAAACTCAAAATTGTATTTTTACAATTCATGAAAAACAAAAGCATTTTATAAAATTCTCATAAATTCAGCATAACCTAATATCAATGTTCTGAATTAAAAAATGAAATCCCTTTTTTGAAAATAATTTTCTAAATATGATTAATTTAATTTTAAATAAAATCATAATTTATTTGAAAAATAAATATTTTAAAACAATAATTCATTTTATATCACCTTAAAAATTAATCAAGATCTCATTAGGTTATAACATTAAGACAATAAAATAATAATATGATTTAAAACTCATAAAAGTCATATTACATTTTATATAACTATTCATAAGGGTATGTTAATATTCACCACAAATTATGCTTGTCTTATCAGACTCTAAATATCTTACTGAATGCAACTGTATATATCGGTTTTTTGAAATTCCAATCAAAGTGGAGGAAAATTTATGTTTACTGGATAGGTTATAAAAAAGTAATGTTATTCGCATTACTATTAATTAGGGTATATTCCTATTCACAAAAAATTATTCCTGTTTTATAATACTCTAAATATCTTACTCAAAGAAACTGTGTATGTTAGTTTTTTGAAATTCAAGTCACAGAGGAAGAAAAAATATGGTTATGAGCTAGGTTTGAACAAAGTTGTGTTTTCTGGAGACTCAGTGTTTAATGAATTCAATATTAAATTTATTTAAAAATCCTTGGGGTGTTACATTCTCCCCCCTGAAAAAAATTTCTTCCTCGAAATTTCTAGATTTTTACCCCACAAAATGATTTAGGTAGTTCTTCAACATAAGCTCCTCAGGCTCCCATATTGCTTCTTTAATTCTTTGGTTTTTCCAATGTACCATTACTAGTCATGTCTTCTAATTCCACAAAACCTGTTACTTAGTGTTAAGAATCTTGATAGGATCTTCAATGTAAGATAAGTTAGGATCTAGTTTTATACCATTAGAAGTGGGGACATGCATTTGGTCTGGAATTTCTTTCTCAATCATGATACATGGAACACATTTTACACCTTATAAAGGATGTGAGGAATTTTAAAATGATAAGCCACAGCTCCAATTCTCTCTAGAATTTCAAAAGGGCCTTTATAACTAGGTCTCAGTTTCCCTTCCATTCTAAATCCTATAACACCATTCCATGGATATACTTTCACGAAAACGTGATCTCCCTCCTGAAATTCCAAATCCTTCCTTTGATTATCATCATAGCACTTTTTTCTGCTTTAATTTGATTTGATGTGGATTTAAATATTCTTTACCTTTATTGTTTTTTCTTCTATAAGCTTTGGACCCACAATCTTCCTTTCACCGACTTCATCCCAACATGTCATTTCAACATCTCTTTGCATACAATGCTTCTTATGGTACCATTTGGATTCTTGAATGGAAACTATTATTGTAGGAAAACACCCCCAAAGGTCAATAATAACCCCACATAACTTGAAAATCATTTTATCATGATCCCAACATGTCTTCTAATGTTTGGATCATCCTTCCAGATTTCCCATCAATTTGAGGATGCTAGGCAGTACTCAAACAAAACTCAGTATCCAAAGACTTCTGAAGACTTGTCTAGAATTTCAATTAAAACAGAGGATCACTATAAAAAACTATTGAAATAGGTTCTCCAAGAAGTCTTAAAATTTCATTGATATAGATTCATTCAAGGAGTTCTAGTGGAAAATCCTCCCTTATAGTGAGAAAATGTGCAGATTTCAGAAGTTGATCCCCAATTACCCATATTACATCATTCTTTCTTGGAATTTTGGGTAATCCTATGAAAAAGATCATGATTATGTCATCCCATTTTCACGTAGAAATAGTCATAGGTTGCATGAATCCTCTAGGATGTTGTCTTTAATCCTTCACTTATTGACATACTAAAAATCTTGATACATAATCAAAAATTTCCCACTTCATGTTGTCCCACCAGAAATGTTCTTTCAAATATCGATACATTTTAGTACTACCAAGGTGTATTGAAAACTATGAGATATGGGAATCATCTAATAACTCCCCTTTCCACTCAGGGATAGAGGGAAAACATAGCCTCTTCCAAAATTTCAGAATTCCATCTTTACATATGAAGTCATCCATCTTCCCATCTTTCATAGTATTAATTTTATTTTTAAGGTTATCAACATCAGACTGAGATCTTTTAATCCTTTATAATATGGATGGTTGGGAAACCAATTGAAAAGGTAATGATGTCCCACCTTCTTTGATAATTCCCACATCCTTATTTTCTAGATCCATTAACATAAGATCCCTTTCAATCCTCAATTTTTTTGGTCTCCATGACCCTTCCTTCTTAATGCATATTTCTCCTCATTTTCTTTCCTCATGCGGTAGTGTATTGAAAAATAATAATCCTTATGTAGTTCAATCCATATCCTTTTCCTCATGTGGATTTCTTACTATGAGAAGATATATTTTAAACTCTTTTCGTCTATATGTATCTCACATACTTCACCATAGAGATAGCGTATCTATATTTTTAGAGAAAATATCACAACAACTAACTCAATATCACGAGTAGGATAGTTTTTCATGAATTTATAACTGCCTAGTTTTATATGAAATAACTCTATCATTCTACATAAGGACATAACCAAGTATTTTCATTGATGCATCACTATTGATCACAAACCCATCATTCCCCGATGGTAGAGTCAGGATCAGATAATTCACTAATCTCCTCTTCAATTATTCATAACATTCCTCGCATTATTTTGTCCATACAAACATAAACCTTTATAAGTAAGCTTGGCCATTAGGTTGGATAAATTGGTGTAGTTATAAAGAAAATTCTGATAATAACCTGCTAAACTAAGAAAACTAAATACCTCGGTAATGTTTGTTGGATTAGGCCATTCTTGAATAAAAATTTGTTGAGTTAATAAGGTTTTCCATATGACTTTTCAATTCCTTCATACTTAGGGGAGATTGTTAAGTCAATAAGGTTTTCTTTTGACATTACTATTCCTTCTTGTTTTGAAAATCAAAAACACCTTATCTCAAGGAAAGTCTCTTTTTACCCTGTGTTTTTCTTCTATAAGGTAAAATTTCCTTTCCCAAGGAAATTTATCCTTACCATGTTTTCATTGTTAATATCATAATTTATCTACGTATAAAATTCGGTTTGTAACCTAAACCTCGGAATCCTATAAATACCTAGATATGAAGCATTCTGTTTCAGGATCTGAATTCTCAGAATTCAGGTTACGAACTCTTCTGAGTTCTGAATCCGAATTCTGAATATGAATTCTGATTATGAACTCTTATGAACACTGACTCTAAATTCTTGTTACAAATTCTTCTGATTTCTGAATCTGAATTCTGGTTAAAAATTCTTTTGAGTTATGACTCTGAATTCTAATGAATTTAGACTCCAAACATTGAAAGTTAAGACACTGAATTCTCATGAATTCTGACTCTAAAATTTGTATGTTCAGACTCCGAATTCTCATGAATTATGACTCCGAACATTGTAAGTTTAGGTTCTGAATTCTTGTGAATCCAAATTCAGAATTTCCTTGAAATTTAGACTCTAGAATTCTAAGAGTTTAGGTTCTGAACTCATATAAAGCAGAATATGAATATTCTTGTATTATAGACTCTGAATTTATTTCTGGTTGGACTCCAAACATTCATTTTCTTACATTCTGAATATTTGATTTTAGTTATGTAACCATATTTTTTCTTACACTTGTTTTGTTATAAAATGATGTCGTGCTTTTAGTTACTGACCCACCATTGTTTGAGTGACACATTTATAAGTCCCTCTGAAATTCAGGGGAAAATATGATCGTTGGAGGAGGGAGCTGACTGTTCAAGTTGTGCCTATAAATAGGGAATCATTTGAAATAGCTCATAATTTTTTTGAAAAACAAGTCGATCAATCGAGAGATTAAATGCTGCTAAAGTGATTTCTAGAGAGGGAGGATTTATTGCTTTGTGCGTACTTAACATCTTGTTCATATTTTCTTTGTGAGACTCCGATTTTTGTTCTGTACAATAGAGGGATTCCGAGGATAGGAAGATAGAGGTTTCAACTACCTTGAAGTTGAGGGCTTTCTTGATGAGGAAGGCGGAGGTGCCGACTACCTTGAAGTTGAGGGATTGCAGGGATAATAAGACAAACTCTGATCTTCATATCAAGGGCTTACCCTGGTGTGGGTAAGATAGAATTTCTTGAAAGTATAAATCAAGGGATATTTATCCAAGGTTGTAGGATACCCTTCTCTTTGGGTTAAAATATTTATTACTTGTTACTCATTTTTTTACAAGTTTTCCGCTGCATTTGTATTGTTGAGGAAGGTAAAACTATCTTATACTTCTTTATTCTTGTACATTGATTTAGTAATATTCTATATGCTTTAAGGTTGAATATTTGTGGTTGTAAACATTCATTAAGTTTCATTTCCAGAACCATAATTTCAGAATTTCAGTCTCAGAATCATATTTACAGAATCAAGAATGTGTGTATAACTAGAGGATTTTTGAATTACCTTGTTTAACCTTGTTATACATAACAATATTTAAATGTTCCAAAGGAATTTTTAAAAGTATACAATCCACCCCCCTCCTCTTGTATTTAGAATCATCATTAGATACTCCATACAGTATCTCTATTATTTTGATCCTATATTTGGTATTATAGAGTATATCATACTCACATACCATCTCAACAATTGGTATCAAAGGATTTGTTCAATCTGAAGTAATCTCACTATTAGATTCAGAAGAGAATTCATCTCATTCTTTTCCTGAATCAGTTTTTTGTACTCATGTAGTTCAGATTCATTTCTTCTTAGAGATACTCTTGTTCAATATTTTCCATGCTAGGGAATATTTTCCTTTTTTACAAATTCTTTTTCTATTGACAAGTTTTTGAAGAAATAAATTTCTCTTTAATATGGTAGGAATAAATGTCGGTTCCATAGACAATCTCAATCCAAAAAGTCCACCTATTATTAATGGGAATGATTATGAATATTGGAGAGATCGCATGAATACATTCATTATCAATATTGGTGTTGCTAATTTTTTTATACTTACTGGAGGATATAAAATCTCTGACAAGGAAGTTAGTACCTTCACCAATCAAGAAAAGAATGAATATCAACTAAATTATAAGGTACGCAAACTTTTCTTTGATCCATGACTAGAAATATATGTAGCCAAATTTCATCTTGTGAAGCAGAAAATTGTATTTGGAAGAAACTCGAAGTTACTCACTTCGGAACTTCCAAAGTTATTGTAACTAGAAGAGCCATGATCAGAGCTGAATATCATGGTTTATACTTTATTGAGAACCCATATGTAAGGTGAAACAGAGATTCATGACTATTGTGAATAGTTTAAAATCTATGGGAGGAAAGGATTAGATGATGAATCTCTTGTAGATAAGATCATAGAAATCATGCCTAATGAGTGGGAATCCAAGAGGACTGTTATTGATGAGAACAGAAAGGTTACTCATATTTCTCTTGATGAATTGATTGGAACTCTTCTTCAACGTGAGACTAGAATGAAGAGAGATGATGATGACATAAAGAAGAATAATGGGAATGGAAGTGTTGCTTTTAATACAACTTCAAATCATATGAAAGCTAATACTCCCGAGAGAATTACAAGATCTAAATCTAAGAAGATTGTTATTCAATCTGAATCTAGTGAAAGTGAATCCTCATAGAATGAGTTAGAAAATCTTTCTCGACGGATAAAAAGATAGCTGGACAGAGGAACTTTCAATCTAGATACAAGAAGAAATAAAGGATAGATAAGAAAGATTCAAAAGTTACATGTTATGAATGCAAGAGAGTTGGACATATAAGACCTGATTGTTATATGCATAAGAGAAAAGAAAGAAAGGAAATGAATTCTGAGAGAAACAGAAAGAAGTACTAAAAGGATAATGTTAAGAAAGACTTGAAAGCCAATGACACCTGGAGTGTTAGTGGTGGTGAATCTTCAGATGAATCATAAGATTACGAATCTTCTGGACAGAAGAATCATGGTCTAATAGCCAGACTACCTATTAACAATCATTTCTTAATGGCTAAGGTACACAATGCCGAATCAATGACCAATGTTTCTTTAAATGAAAATTATAGTGATAATAAATACTATAAATCTTCTAATGAAGAATCTTCTTTTAATGAAGATAATACTTTACCTACCTATGAATAAGTTTTAAGGTTTTCCAAACTTCTTGAGATTGAGAATTCAAAACTCATGAAAAATCATGACAAGGAAAAATATAGGAATACTATTCTTACTAAGGAAATATTAGATTTCCCTAAAGTTCTTGATAAGAAAAATTTTGATTTCGAAAGTATTTCCAAAAATCTTGAGGATGTAAATTTTGAGATGAATAAACTTTCTAAGGACCAAGAAAATGTAATTTCTAAGAAAAATGTTTTTGAGTCTTACAATAGGTCAAAATCATATGTTCTTGAAGACCAGAAATTCGTTATCAAACTGAAATCCAAAATCTTTTTCGTGAGGAAGTGCCTTTTAAACATTAACTTAGGTAAGGAAATTTTTGATAAAATGTATTCTCAAATCCGACCTCTAAGGAATAGTTATGGTTTTGGTTATACTACTTATAAACTTTTTTTAGTAACAATTATTTTGTTCCTCCAAGTGCTCAATTCTGCACTAAGAGTCAGTGTGGTGGGAATTGGGCAAAAAATTGTTCCATAAACAAAACTCAATCTTTATGATTTCATAAAGCCTAATTTTCTAAGAAACTGTGGGTGCCTAAAATTTTGCTTTATAAAATTTACGGATCCAGGAATGTTTGGGTTTTGAAAGTCTAAATTTTTCAAATTTTTAGGAAAATAGAGAAGGTAACAATAGAAATATATAGTACATGGAAAGTTGATGTTCCCGACATATGACTGGTAACAAAAACTACTTTGAAAAGATTATCAATATAAAAGGAGGGAAATTAACTTTCCAAGATAATGATCAGGGAGAAATTATTGGTATAGGTAACATCGTTCTTTGGGAAAAAAACTTTGATTTCAAATGTTTTATTTGTTATGGGTCATAAGAACAATCTCATTAGCATAATACAATTATGTGATGAAGGTTACCTTGTGAATTTTAGGAATAAAAAGTTCTTAGTACAGAATTCCAAGGAATAGTTTATTCTTTATGCCCATAGGCAAGAGAATGTTTATACACTAAACATAGAAGACCATAAGAGCCATGATATACCATTACTTAATGCAATGGAAGATCATTATTAGTTTTGGAATAGATGGTTAGGTCACTATAATCTTAGGAACGTATACAAAATTTCTAAGAAAAGATTAGTTAAGGATCTACCAGAGCATAGATTTGATGCTTAAAAAGTTTGTGACCCTTGTCAATATGAAAAGCAACATAAATCATTTTTTAAATCAGTCAGTGATGTCTCTACTACTAATGAATTATAGTTAGTTCCTATGGACCTTTTTGGTCCTACACAAACAGGAATAATTGGAGGCAAGTGTTATGTATTTGTTTTGTTTGATGACTACACTAGATTTACGTGGGTCTATTTTCTAGCAAAGAATTTATAAGATTTTTCTTATTTCATAATGTTTAGAGCCCATGTTTAAAATGTGAAAAACCATCCATCGAAAACTATTCTTAGTGATCATGGTGGAGAATTTCAAAATTCTGATTTTGAAACTTCTTGTAGTAGAAAAGGCTTTACTCATAACTTCTCAGCACTTAGAACACCTCAACAAAATGGTTCTTTTGAAAGAAGAAATATAATTCTTCAAGAGATAACTAGAACCATGTTGAGTGAATATTCTATAGAAAAACATTTTTGTTATAAATCTGTATGTACTACTTGTTATACTATAAATCGAGTTTTGATTAGACCATTTCTTAATAAAACTTCTTATGATTTATGGAATGGCAGAGAACCTAGACTTTCATACTTTAGGGTTTTTGGTTGCAAGGTATTAATTCTGAATACTAATGATAATCTAAACAAATTCACACCGAAATCTATTGAAGGAATTTTCATAGGCTACTCCACAACTTCTATGGATTATAGAGTTCTCAATAAAAACACTTGTACTGTGGAAGAGAGAGTACATGTCAAATTTGATGAAACTGATCCTTTTTTTTAAAAAAACCCTACTAAATCCTCAGATGTGTTTTCAAAGAATGATTATCAACCTTTTTTAGAAGATCCTTCTGATAAAAAATTTCCCAAGAAAATGTTTCTAAAGCATTTACCCTAGAGGATTTCCAACCCTATGTTGATGAACATGTTTTACAAAACCCAAATCAGTTGTTTCTAAAGAATCATCCTAGTGATATCATCATTGGTGATGTGAATCAACCAATAAGGACTAGAAGTTCCTTAAGAAATGAATTAGAATATCTATCATTCCTTTCCCAATTAGAACCAAAAAGCACTGAGGACGCTTTAGGTGATGATGATTAGATTAAATCCATGAAAGATGAACTAAATGAATTCGAAAGTAATAAAGTATGAACCTTGGTTCAAAGAACTAAGAAAACTTCTATTATTAGAGTAGAATGGGTCTTCAGAAATAAGTGTGATGAAAATGGAATCATTGTAAGAAATAAAGTTAGATTGGTTTCTAAAGGCTATAATCAACAAGACGGAATAAACTATGAGAAAACCTATGCTCCAGTAGCTATCCTTGAATCTATTTTTACTTTATTTGCCTTTGTATAATTCTTCAATTTCACAATTTTTCAAATGGATGTGAAATGTGCTTTCCTTAATAGTTATGTACAAGAGGAAGTTTTTTTGAACAACCTCTTGGTTTTGAAGTTACAAAACATCCTGATCACGTTTTTAGACATACCAAATCTTTATATGGACTTAAGCTAGCCCCTCGAGCTTGTTATGATAGACATACATGATTTTTGCTTCAAAATAATTATGTTTAGGGAAATGCAGATCCAACCCTTTTTATAAATAAAGAAAAGAAAAATGTGTTGATATTCAAATTTATTTTGATTTGATTATATTTGGTTCAAATCAAAAATCTTTAACTGATTCCTTTGCAGATCTATTGAAATATGAGTTTAAAATGAGTATGATGGGTGAGTTAACATTTTCCTTGGTTTTCCAATTTCTCAAAAACTAGAATAAATCTATATATCCTAACATAAGTATATTAAATATATTCTTAAAAATTATGGATATGAAAACACTAAAATTATATGTACTCCCATTGGTACCTCAAATACACTTGATCTCGATGAAGCTGGGAAACCAATAGATCAAAAATCTTTTAGAGGTATGACAGGATGTTTACTTTACTTGATATCTAGTCATCTAGACATAATTTTTTCATTATAATTATGTGCAAGATATCAATCCAATCTTATGGAATCTCATTTAAAGGTAGTGAAAGGAATTTTTTGCTACTTAAAGGGAACCATTGATTTAGGACTCTTCTATACTTCTCGAAATGATTTTGTTTTGAAAAGTTTTTCAGATGTTTACTTTGGTGTATGTAGAATGTATAGAAAGAGTACTTCCCGAACATGTCATTTATTAGGAGATTCATTAGTTTGTTGTTCATTCAAGAAGCAAAACTCAGTAGAACTTTCCACTGCTGAAGCTGAATATGTAGCAGCTGGAAGTTGTTATGATCAAGTGTTGTGGATGCAACACACACTCACAGAATATGGTATGAGTTTTACCAAAACACAAATTTTTTGTGATAATACAAGTTCCATTCCTCTTAGTAAAAAACCTGGAAATCAATCTCTTGCAAAGCACATATATATTAGACATCACTTTCTTAAAGATCACACACAAAAAGTAGATATCATTCATAAATTTATCGGAATGCAAGATCAACTTGCTGATATTTTAACAAAATATTTACCCTATGATAGATTTTAATACATTAAATAGAATTTTGGAATGATAATTGTAAGGTAATATTCCTTGTTAACTTCTTGTGGAATCAATCTCATTACAGTAATAAACTTATTTTTATAGGGGGAGTATATTTTTTCATATGTTTTTCATATTTTTCGTAATGAATTTTTTCATGTTTTTCATAATGAAGTTTTTCATGTTTTTCATAATGAAGTTTATCATGTTTTTCATAATGAAGTTTTTCATGTTTTTCATAATGATGTTTTTCATGTTTTTCATAATGAAGTTTTTCATATTTTTCATAATGATGTTTTTCATATTTTTTGTTATAAAGTTTTTCATATTTTTTGTAATGAATCTTTTTATATTTTTCGTAATGAAGTTTTCCATATTTTTTGTAATGAAGTTCATCATGTTTTTTGTAATTAAGTTTTCATGTTTATCCTAATGAAGTTTTCCACGTTTTTCGTAATTATGTTTTTCATTTTTTTTATAATGAAGTTTTTCATATTTTTCGTAATGATTTTTTTCATATTTTTCATAATGAAGTTTTTCATATTTTTTGTAATGTAGTTTTACATATTTTTTGTAATGTTGTTTTTCATATTTTTCGTAATGAAATTTTTCAAAATTTTCATAATGGAGTTTTTCAAAATTTCCGTAATGGAGCTTTTCAAAATTTTCATAATGAAGATTTTCTATGTTTTTTTCGTAATGGGTATTTTCATAGTCAGTTTTTAAAAAAAATTGTATTCAAGTTTTTTTTCAGAACCTACAGTTCTTCAAGAAGGATTTTTTCCTCAATATGAATAATCATCCTTGAAATACAAAAGGTATGATTCTTTCTTGATTTTTTATAATAACCTTTTACTTGCTGGTAGTTTCTTTTGTTTTTAAAATTTTCTCGGATTCTAGTTTCCTTAAATCCGAATGTTTTCCTTTAAAATACTCAAAAGATCAAATCCTACAAAATTTTTCTTTAAGCTATCATTTCAACCGTTAGATCTAATCAGAAGAATTCTCAGCCATTGGATTGAGATAGGAAGTTGAACCATCAAATCAAACACCTATATAAAGGAACACCGAAGTGTGGTCCCGCATTGATTTCAAGCCTTTGCGTGCCAAAGCTCTGCCCCTTTACAAAATACTGTTCTGAAATTCTCAGAGTTTTCTCAAGCTCGAATGTCTGCAGAAGAATCCTATCAGAAAGATTTGTCTACTGTCAAGATGATTTCAGAGTGGAAAGTATATAGAGAAATCTTGGTGCATCTGAATTTCTTTAACAAATATGATTCTATAATCTCCAAGAACATAAAGCTTAATGGATGGGAAAATGTCTACATATCAAAGCCAGGGGCTCAAGACTTGGTGTATCTGGATCTACTTATTGAGTTTGATGAGTCAGTTAGACTTTTTAAGGAAGAAGGTAGAGATAATTTTTCATTCAAATGTTATGGAAAAACCTATTCTTTATCTTACACGAAGGCAGCCAGCTTAGTTGGAGTTCCATTCGAAGGGGAACAGGAATTTTGTTCCCATAAATTGTTTGATTTTCAAGGAAGTTTTGTCAAGGTAAATATTATGGAGTGTCTTGGACTTACAGATGTCAAGACTGCGAATATTTCTCACCTCTCGACAAATAATCGGATCATTGAATTATGGGATCCAGATTTTATCGTTCCGAGAAAAGGTGATAAAGACACCTTAAAGAAGAGTGACATGTTCATCTTAGATTTTCTAGTGAATCTGGGGAAGGTAAACATGATGAATCATATTCTCATTATGGTTGAGAATATTAAGAATGGGAACTTGAAAACACAGATTATTATGTACCCGGCCATTCCTTCCAAGCTTATATGTTCGGTGCTTGGAGTCCTTCAAAAGCCCTTGTAGTTCCAAGTCGAGGAATTTCAATGTAATAATGATCAGTGATAATACTCTCAAAAGGATGAAAGTTGGTTTTTCTAAGGAGACAAGGGAATTCTATGACTTACCAGAGGAAGAGGCTGAATTTGCTTTGAAGGAACAGGAAGTTTATGAACCATCAAAAAAATGAGGAAAGAAGAGGAAGTTGAAGTAAGTGGTAGAAGAAGGAAAAATCTCAGAAGCTAAAAAAACTCGATCCACAACTCCAAATCCCAAGAAGAAAAAAGCTTATCTGGATGAGGATGTCGCCATGTGGAGGGAAGAAAAAAAGAATCTTAAGGAAGGAGAGCCACAGTTTGGATTGGATCCTACAGAGGCCAAATCTTTGAAAGATAAGGCAGTTGATGAGCCTGAGAAGCATGATAAGGAAAAGAAGTTAAAGAATAAGTTTTCTGAAACCGAAATAGTTCAATCCCTTCTAAGGAATACTGAAATAGCATCCTAGAATATCCCAGTACAGAAATCGTTGTTGGTTCAGACTTTACCTGAGACTCCGGGGAAGAAAAATTTCACTCCGGAAAAAGTCAAAGAAAATATTGTTAAAGAAAAGTTAGTTGAAGAAAAAGGAGAAAAATTGGTTGAAAGTAGTGATGGTACTAAAGACCTTATAAAGTAAGTTGAAGATTATCATGAAAAGGAAACCCCATTTAGAAACTATCAATCTAAAATACTGAAGTAGAGTCTTCAAAGCTCGCAACTCCTAGGAAGGATGAGGAAGCTGAAGATGGGAAGGGTGATAAAGAGGTTAATAAATTATCTGAGGAAGAAAGTTTTAATCAACATTTCATACATGGTGAGGATGTTGAGGCTAGATATGAGAAGGATAATGTAGAAGAAGATAATATTTTTCAGTTGTGTGATAGTGAACATAAGTCTCCATATGTGGAAGTTGTTTTGATAACCGATAAAGGGAAAAGGGTGGTTGAGGACACACCTACTAAAGTTTTTTCAAAGAGGAAGGAAGCTCTTGGATCTTCGAAGAGGAATCTTGTTTATCTAGAGAAAGATCCCTCACCATGAAAAGTCTTGGATTCGGAATCATCTTCTCTGGGACATGATTTTGTAGTCCAATCCTTGAAGAAGCTTGTTGGAAACATTCCAATTTTTTCAAGCATAGATTCTAGATGCTAGATGCTTCAACATACTTTGAACCAAAAATCGGATTCAGTGTCCATGGTGATGGTCAAGTGTGTCAAGATGGAGGCATATTTCAAATCTTTCCTTATCAACTATGAGGCCCACAAAAGATCTTATAAGAAAATGGTTAGTTGATCAAAGAATATAGTTGAAGATTTGAGATATCATGATGAGTTTCAAGATGATGTTAAGGAATCTTTTGATATTGAAGATAGAAAAATCAAGGATATCATAAATACCATTGAGGAAAAGCTAAATCTTGAGCAAAATACTCGGATTTAGGAGGTCAAGGATCTGAATGGGATGTTGTACTCTGTTTCTCAAAGATGGAAGAGAGAAAGGGATCTCTGGATCGAGATCGAAGAGAATCTAGTCAAGCAAGATGACTTGTTGAACACTCAGACAGAGGCTCTGAAGGCTCAGGAAGAAAATATCAAAGCCCTAGAGAAGCAAGCATAGAAAGACTACAAGGATCTAAAGAAGCTGAAAAACATTGTGAAGAAATTGATACCCAAGGGGAAGTAAGTAAAATAGATCCAATCCAATATTTTGTTGTATTTTATTTCATTGTACAAATTCTTTCTATCTTAATGAAATTTTTAGTTGCTCGTTTTTTTTGGTTGCTTTGTACTAATATTTAAGCTACCATAAATATTTTTCCATTACTTAAAATTATTTTTTAAAATCACAAAGTGGGAGAATGGAGAAAAGAATTCTAAGTGAAGAAGAATTATCCCTAAGTAAGGGGAGTTTATCTAAGGGGGGGTTTCATTTTAGAGATTTCCGTACTCAAGATAATGAAAAATCCCATTCCGGAAATCTATAATACAATTTTTAGTTTTCCAAATCCAATTGGGGGGGGGGGGTTATTTGTATTTATCTTTTCCAATGTGAAAAGGGAGATAAGTTTTAATCGAAAAGTCTTGAAAAATATTTTCTAAGTCATCTTATTCTTTATCGAAAGGATGTTTTTTCTTTCCAAAAACAGGGATATTTTTGAGTCAATAAGGTTTTCATTATGACATTTTGATTCCTTCATACATGGGGGAGATTCTTATCTCAATAAGATTTTCTTATGAATTTATCATTCCTTCTTGTTCTGAAAATCACAAAAACCTTATCTCAAGGAAAATCTATTTTTACCATGTGTTTTTCTTCAATAAGGAAAAATTTTCTTTCCCAAGGAAATTTATCCTTACCATGTTTTTTTTTCATATCATAATTTTTCTAAGTATAAAATTTTGTTTGTAACCAAAACCTAGGAATCCTATATATACCTAGATATGAATCATTCTGTTTTAGGATCTGAATTCTCAAAATCCTAGTTACAAACTCTTCTGAATTATGACTCCGAATTCTGAATAGGAATACTGATTACGAACTCTTAAGCATACTGACTCTGAATGATTGTTATGAATTCTTTTGAGTTCTAACACCAAATTCAGGTTACGAATTCTTATTAGTACTGACTCTGAATTCTAATGAATTTAGACTCCAAAATTTGTAAGTTCAGACTCCGAATTCTCATGAATTCAAACTCTGAACTTTGTAAGTTTAGACTCTGAATTCTTATGAATTCTGACTCTGAACATTTTATGTTACGGTTTCGAATTCTTTTGAATCCAGATTCTGAATTTCCTTGAAATCCAGACTCCACGATTCTATAGATTTTGGGTTTTAAATTCCTATAAAATAGAATATGAATATCCTTATATTATAGACACCGAATTCATATTTGGTTAGACTCTGAACATTCATTTTCATACATTTCGAGTATTGGATTTTAGTTATGTAACCATATTTTTTCTTACACTTGTTTTGTTATAAAATTATGTCGTTCTTTTAGTTACTAACAAACCATTGTTTGAGTGACACATTTACAGGACCCTCTAAAATTCAAGAGAAAATATGACCATTGGAGGAGGGAGCCGACCGTTGAAGTTTTTCCTATAAATAGGGGCTCATTTGAAAGAGCTCGGAATTTTTTGAAAAACAAGTTGATCAATCTAGATATTACATGCTGCTGAAGTGATTTCTAGAGAGAGAGGCTTTATTGCTTTGTGCGTACTAAAATTCTTATTCAGATTTTCATGGTGCGACTCTGATTATTGTTGTGTACAATCGAGGGATCCCGGGGATAGGAAGAAAGAGGTGCCGAATACCTTGAAGTTGAGGGATTCCTTACTGAGAAAGATGGAGGTGCCGACTACCTTGAAGTTGAGGGCTTGTGGGGATATAAATACAGACTCCTATCTTCATATCAAGGGCTTACCTTGATGTGGGTAAGACATATTTTCTTGAAAGTATAAATCAAGGGTCCTTTATCCAAGGTTTTTGGATACCGTTCTCTTTGGGTTAAAAGATTTATTACTTGTTACTTGTTTTGTTACAAGTTTTCCACTACATTTGTATTGTTGAGGAAAGAATAACTATATTATACTTCCTTATTGTTGTACTCTGATTTAGTAATATTCTATATGCTTTAAGGTATAATCATTGTGGTTTTAAATGTTCATTAAGTTTAATTTCCAGAACCATCTTTTCAGAATTGCATTCTTTGAATATTATTTCTGGAATCAAGAAATTGTGTAGAACTAGAGGTTCTTTGAATTACCTTGTTTAACCTTGTTAAACATAACCATATTTAAATGTTCCAAAGAAATTTTTAAAAGTATACAATTCACCCCCCCCCCCCCCCCTCTTATATTTAGAAGCATCATTAGGTACTCCATATAGTATCACTATTATTTCTATCCTACATTTGGTATTATAGAGTATATCATACTCACATACCTTCTCAACATCATTATATTCTCATGATCAACAGATATTCCATCCTTAGAAACAATGTGGCCATGAAAATAAACTGATTGAATCCAGAATTCACACTTTCTAAACATCCCCTATAATTCTTTTCTTCTAAGTCTCTTCAGAATAGTGTGCAAGTAATTTTCATGATCTTCATATCTTTTTTAGTACACCAATATATCATAAATAAATACAACCAGAATGTCATCAATATATTCCTTGAAAAATATATTCATTACATCCATGAAAATAGTGGGTGTGTTAGTTAGTTGAAAAGGCATTACTATAAACTTGTAATGCTCCTACCTAGTTTGAAACACTATCTTTGAAATATCTTCCTTCCTCACTCAAAAATGATGATATCCAGATCGAAGTTCCATCTTCAGAAAATATTGGGATCCATGAATTTGATCAAATAAATCATCAATGAATGTTAGGGGATACATGTTCATTTTTTTATATCATTGATCTCACTATAGTAAATGCACAACCTCATATATCCATCTTTCTTCTTAATGAAAAGATTTGGGGCTCCCCATGGGGAGAAACTATGGAAAATAAATACTTTATCACTCTATTAATCTAGTTTTATATTTAGTTGTATGAATTCAACAGTGACCATTCAATAAGGAATCTTTGCTATATGCCTTGAACCAGGACATAAATCAATAGAGAACTCAACTTCCTTCTCTGGAGGATGTCAAGGTAAATCCTCTAGAAAAGTTCAATATATTCCATCACAATATGTACATCCAAAATTTGAATTTTCCATTCATCACTCATAGTTATTGAGTTCTAATCCTCCCCAATAAATTCATTTAGTATAGCTACTGGGGATGGATATATATAATAATGAGATGGTTATCTTTCTACTCTAAAGATAAGGGATTCTACATCGTTCAAAAAAAATTAACCTTCTTATTCTTGAAAAATATTATCTCATCATGATTAGAAATCCAATCCATACTGAGAATTATATCAAATTAAATAGTTGTAATGATAATAAAATCTGTAGATAAAGAACATTTATATACCATAATAGGGATTTCCTAACACATCTCTCTTTCAATGATAATTTTCTTAGGAGTTTTGACTGAAAACTCCTTTATTAAATCCGATTGGAAATATATATTTTTTTTTAAAAAAAATGGGATGATATAAAAGAACGAGATGATCCAAAATCAAATAAATAATTGTCTATGTTTATGAAAAAACTTAATTTACATGCCACCAAATCATTAGGAACTTCAATATCAGTTGTTTGTGATCACATAAGCTTTTCCTTTATCCCTTGGCCTTATTTGGGTATTGTTTCCTTGAATCATGGGACAATCATTTTCATAATGTCCCCTCTCCTTGTAGAATTAAACATTGGTAGCTTCTTTCTTCCACTTACAATCCAATGATAGGTGGGATTTTTCTAAAAACTTGTAACCAATACCTATACCCTTCATGCAAGTACCAGGGTGTCTCTTCCCATAATTATCACAGGGTGGAAGGTCTAAAATTACCTTCATCCTCATTTCCTTATTTCCTTTTCTAGAGTTTTTAGCAATGATCTTCATCTCTTTCTTTCCCTTAAAATTATAAGACTTCAAGAATTCATTTTGCATCTTGATAGTACATGAGACTATATCTTAATATGATGAGAAACACAGGGAGATTAGTGGCCTTCAGAGGAATGGTTTTAAACCATCAAATAACCAATAAATATTGGTCCTTAGATTACATATGTAATCTGCAACATGACTTTCTAACCTTGTAAAATTGGCTTCATACTTTATATAAAATTTCCATCCTCTTTTTGTATGAGACTCAATAATTGTCTCTCCATATCTTCTCATTGTTCTTGAGGAAAATATTTCCTTAAAGTACCTCCATTCAATTTCGTTTATTTATTCCTCCTCCATTGTCGTTTGAATCAATGACCACCATTGATCTGCATGTCCCAATAGATGATAAACTTCCATGACATCCTTCTCCATTTTATTATATCCCAAAGTGAGAAATATCTTCTCTAGGGAACTTATCTACTGCTCAGTAACAAATGGGACTGTAGTCCCATTTAATGATGAAGGTTTTTGTTGGAAAATTTCCCTAACCATCCTCCTCCACGTTATGGATCTGGATGCTTCATATGGGAAAGGTTATTGTTCATAACTTGAGTCATTTTTCCTAGTATAGTCATAATTTTCTCATCACCAGTCGTAGCTCTAGTTTCAACATCAGTGTCTTACATAGGATGGAAATCCCAAAATGGAATACATGCATTGAAACAATTTTCATTCCTTATACGAGGTTCCATTTCTAAATAATGTCACAAACTGGATTAAGTTATTAAACATAATGTATATCCTCAACTTGAAAAATACATAACAATATTTAAATCCTATGCATTGTTAATCCTAGAAACATAAATAACATTTCATTGAGAAAAAAAATTTAAACCCTTCATAATGTTTTGAAAAGAAAATGAGAATTATCCTAAGGATAACCCCCATTAGTGTTAAACTAGGTGGGTAGTATGGCCTATTTTCGTGTATGAGGATACCATGAGTCAAGCCTGAAACTCCTTGTCTAATTTTTTACTCCTATGTACATCTATTCCATAACCACTTCCTCTTGTATTATCCAGACATGGATGTATTTTCTAGAATTATCCACATAATCTATTCCTTACCAAAATTACAGGATGTTAACATATGTTTATCCTTAAAGACTATCTTAGGGGTTTTTTTACAAATCTATACTTTATAAATTTAGTTTCCAAGTTTTCTACTAAACTTCCTATAATACCAACTGTAATGCCCCAACCCAAGTTGCCCAAAGCTGGTGCATTATTTATAATATTGTCATTTTTACAAGAAAGTGACATCCCAAAGGAATGAATTAGTTTAGTAAATTTGTAAAACTAGATACATACATAAGTTCTAGATTACAACTTTAAATTAAATACAATGTGAAAATTCCATTGAAAATATCCTTAACTCCTAGGTTACCCTTGAAGTTCATTCATAATATACTTCTTTACATACTAGGAAAATAAAACATAAGAAATGGGTGTGATCATATGATTAGTAATGGTATGTAAAATAACCGAAGTTTTAAAAAATATAAACACTATGCATGGTGAATAACTGAAAACACATGCCTTTAAAAATGAACTTGAACATATTATGGTGAGAATAAGGGATGAATAAGTAATTCCATAATAAATCATAATCATGTGTCTTATACTAGTCAAATAACCTCTTGGACAATCAATTAATTTTTTCATAATGAGGGAAATTCATAATAGCATAAATTCTTAAATATACCATCAATGCCTTGACCAAGACTTATAAAAATGACTAAGGCTTCATCCAAACCCTTATTTGAAAATGTGTAAGGACTTATCCAATTACATATATGTTTACTCTTATGAGACCTAGCAATGCATAGAGGGGATATAGTAGGCCCCACCCATCACATTCTATGTCCAATGTATTCCTTATATGAAAGGGGATAAACATAAACAACATGAACATATGAAATAACTTTCCCCAATCTGTACACATAAACACTAACCATTCTGAGTAACATGGAGAATGGTTTCAGGATAGCACATCCATAGTAAAACTAATCATAAACCATTAAATAAAATATGGTAGATGATATAATAAAATATTAGTCCCAATAATATTCAACAAGAGTTTTGAAATAGATAAAATTACTATTATAAAGTCATCGAGTAATTATGTAGATAGTTATAATTTTAATTTTAAAAGTATAGTTATTTTAGAAAAGTATATGTATAAAATAATAATTGAAATAAATAATTTTTCTCATAACAAAATTATTATTTTATAAAAATAAGGTTGTCTAAAAAATATATTATAGAGTGTAGTTGAACATAGGCAATAATTTGAGAAGTTCCATTGAAACATGATTGTATTTCAGAAATAATTTTTGAATGATCCTTTTAAAACATGTAACTCCCCATAAAATAAAGAAGGATTATGGAGGTTATACATATATAAAAAATTAAAACAGAATATTTGATGTGTACATAGGAATATATAATAATCTCATTGAGGTTGGTAGAGAATAATAGTAATCCGAAAAAATGGAGGTTCAGGTAGATAATTCTTACCTTATGTCAGAAAGTATTATACACATACCCTTAATGTACTGGATAGTCAAATTAAATCAATAAATTAACTATTTGAGAACATAACATACATATATTTTAATCATTATAATTTTATTAAGTTCATTTATGTTCTTACTAATAAGTTATAAGATTCAATTCTGTTGCTTTGGAGTGTTTTCTCCATGATTTCATGATTAGTTCGCTTGATTATAAGTAACAAATTTTATTTGGAATGGATATAACTCAATAATTGAACATATATATTATTAATATAAATCCACAATTGGAAATGGTTATATATATCTCTTGGTTACATGTTATGAGGATGATTTATTAGATATAACATTCCTGATAACCATTTAGATTATTTTGGTGATATCCCAATTGTTACAAACTAGTTTGTCATATGATTTAGTATTATGTATATATACTGGTTCCAGGAAATTAAATATGTTATAATAAAAATTTTATAGTCTGGATCAACCATAAAAATGGTTTTATGGACATACATGTAGACAATAAGAGAAATTTAAAACATGTTGTCCTTGAATAAGGCAAATTAACACATCTCGAACGGTGTTTTCAATTTTTTATAAAAGGAGGGGAAAGAAGATATGAAGATGAATTATTGAATTATCATAAAAAAATTATATTTACGTTACTTTATTTATCATACCTTTTGGATGACAGTAGTTTAGGAGATAAATAAAAAATAAAGGAACTCGAAATTAAAAAGAGAAGTTGAGAAATCCCTTAAGAAAATTCGACAGCCAAATAGCGTCATATAAAATTCATAAAATATTTTGATAAGAGAAAAAGAGGCTACTTATAATTCATACATAACATGTAATGTAAGGGGTTTATTTAATGACATATCCCAACATAATCCAATTTAAATTAATGAATAATAACGTAAAAAGAGTTCTTGAAAAAGAGAAGGGCAGTATATTCCCTTACTTTGTAGAGTAACTCCAAAAGCATGATGGTTGGGAAATTAGGGGTTTGAGGACACCTTGGTAGGACTCCAAGTGAGGTAAAAATACCTGATAATTGAGAATGATGAATTTTTAAAGGATGAAAACGAAGTATTGAGTGGGTATTTATAGTAAAAGATATGGAGTTTTTTATGAATTAGAAATTACACCTCATTAGTGGTGTTTGCAATACCATGGAATTTCCCATGGTATTTACCGATTATTTTCACCAAATGGGACACCTCATATAATATTTTATTAATATAGAGTTGGCCAGAATTATTAAATCATGATTACATAATTAATGATATCAGTAAACATATCGAAAAATCAAAACTTTATTTGTACAATTCATGAAAAACATAAGTATTTTATAAAATTTTCAGAAATTCATAATAACCTTATATCAAGGTTCTGAATTAAAAAATTAACTCAATTTTTCATAAATAATTTTCTTTATATGATTAATTTCCATTTTAATCAAAATCATAATTTATTCAAAATATAACAATTTTAAAACTATAATTTATTTTATGTCACCTTGAAAACATTATCAAGATATCATTACCTTATATCCTTAAGAAAATAAATAAATAATATGATTTACTATTCATAAGGGTTATATTACTATCCATAAGGGTAATTTACTATTCACAAAAAATTAATTTTGTCTAATCATACTCTAAATATCATACTGAACGCAACCGTGTATGTCAGTTTTTCAAAATTCAAATCACAGTGGTGGAAAATTATGTTTACAGGATAGATTATAACAAAGTGGTGTTATACATATTACTCTTCATAAGGGTATTTTAATATTCACCAAAAATTAATTTTGTCTTATTTGACACTAAATATCATACTAAAGGCAACTATGTATATTAGTTTTTCAAAATTCAAATCATAGAGGTGGAAAAATTATTTTTACACGCTAGGTTGTAAAAAAGTGGTGTTTTCTGTAGACATAGTGTTTCATGAATTAAATATTAAATTTATTAATAAATTATTTGGTTTTTAAGAAATATACATAATAGTTTAATAAAAAAAATTCTCTGGCACACCGGCCTCAGAATCGCACATCGTCTCAGCAGCTAACTCGGGAAATATGTGTAGAAATATACCAAACACTTACACTACAAAAACGGGGTCTCTCCAAGTCATGAAAAAGACCCAAGGACCTCTAGGTTGAGTTTTTTAATATATTTCATCCAATATAAATGTATATTGTCATAAATTATACTCAATTAAGTTTAATCCTCATGTGTTTCGAACATGCGGCTCATTGATTTTCCATGTGAGATTGTCTCTTTGAGTTTGATAAACATGGTTACCTAAAATTGTTTATTCATACAATGAAAAACTACTTGTACTCCCACATCACTTATATTTTTTATATTAAATATAAACACTACAAGTGTTATGTATTTAATAATTTAAAAATTAATAAATGTATTTATTAGGTGAGATATAATGGTTGGGTAAAATAAAACAATTCCTTTATGGTCTTTCCATGCAATGTGTGCCTTTATTACATGATTTCTTTGTTTTAATTCTTTTTAAATATCCTTTATAAACAATGTAACATGCTCAATGGGATGAATAATCCTTTTATTGATAATAATAATTGAAATAATAAACTAAAAGTAAAATGATTTTTCCCCTCAAGGGTTCCTGTTTGAAATATGTTAGTCTGACTTCTTTGTCCATATTTTCATCCATAGTCCATTGGTAGTTTTAACATCATTACTAAGTAAACAAGTGGATCTTAAAAAAAATTAATATAATACCTTTATGTCGAAATAAATAACATATGTTTTGAGATTTTTTCTTATAATATACCATCAAGTATATAAATTTTAAATATATTTTGTATGATTTGAACATCAATATCTTATATTGATAACAAATCCATGTGGAATTTTGTATCTTATACATAAATTTTTCTTTGATTATGATTTGAAACATGAGTTAGTATTCTATTATCCATTCCTTTTTGACCTCTATAAAAATTTTTCTTTTTGTATCTTCTCCAATTTAAAATTTAAATTTCCAATCTACCATTCAAAATAGAGATTTTCCTATAGGAATGATGTTTCCTTGTTATTTTATTTTTATTTCTCCCTTTTTGAATGGTATTGGATTTCCATATTTTTCTATCCCATAATCAATAAATGTTTCTAAATACATTTAATTTTTTTACTTTACTTCCTACCAATTTCTATTTCTTATCTTCTCTTCCCATAGAAGGTTGTGTCATATCTTACATTATAGTATATACTATTTTTCATTCGTTAACCTATTGTTTAAATTTTTTGGGTTGTATTACTAAGTATCACTACTTTTACACAGAGTAATTTCCATACAAAACTATGTTGGATTCAATATACCACTAATTATCATTCATCCATTATCCCTCACACTATTTTATCTAGTCATCTTATATTTTTGGATTTCAATTTCTTGGATACAGGCATGGGTATTTTGAGAGATTTGGTTAATCTATTTATCTATTCCTGAAAAGGTTTCATGGCTACATTGGATGTGGGTTTGAGTTATTTGAATGAAAAATTATATTCCTTCTTAATTCCAAGATAATTTAGACTAAATTGTATGAAAAATACTCGAAAATCATTACAGTTTTCCCTTTTATAGGGAAAACAGATGTTTTCTTCACATGAATACTTTTTTATAATACACTATTATATCATTATTGTATTTTCCCATGCAATCTGTAAATTGTAACATTATTGATGTTTCCTTTCTAACTCCATGATGATACATTATGATCACTCTAAAAATTCTTTACACTAATGAATTGATAATTTATCTTCGGATGTTTCTCTAAACTCCCCATGTATTTCGTCTATTTTACATAATAATGTGATGGTGATTATATAATATAAATGTACATGTAATTATTTAAACTATGATAATAATCCTATAGTAACAACACCACTCTTTCTTCCGTTATATCATTAAACTATTACTTTGAATCATTTTTCTAGTCCTCTTATACCTATATGTAGTGCCAAATGTTTCTTGATGTATTTATGTAATTGTAAGGTAAAAAATTCCTATATGTGTATAAGGTTTTAGTATCACAATAACTAGTAATGAATAGACCATCTTCATGGGGATAGGGTATTTATTAGATCATTGATTTAGTTACGTTCAAAGTATGAAAACTATGAATGAATGGTAATATTTTGGGAATCATGATAAAAATGTAAATTTTGTATTTATTTTTTATTAATTTTATTTCTATGAAAACGAGTTTTAAGAAGGGAAAAATTGAGTTTTGAATTCCTAGTATATAATTAGGGAAATATTGGTAGTGTATGGATTTAGAATTCATATTAAATGAATTTCTAATAAAAATTTATCAACATCATCAATTTCATAACATTAAATCATAGTATGTCAAAAGAAATACTCATAGGGTCATGAGTCCCTACTATTGTTTACTAATACTTATGATATGTTGTCCATTCATATTTTATAATTATGTTCCCACTATATTCCATCAAATTCCATTAAAAATTCATTGATCAGAACTATTTTCCATGATTTAGTCTTCTACTCCATCTCGATCATCCTCACCTTACGATTTATTTACTAGTAATTGATAAATTATTTTTTAAATAAGAAGATATGGAGTCACATATTTCTATATTTTAATTAACATGAAACAATCAGTGATTTAAATCCCTTTAACCCCATAAGATATTATATTCAATAATACTAAAAAATGTTTAAATATTGTGTAAAAGTTAATTATTTATCATGAATCTCAACCCCTTATTCATAAATAGTCTACAAATACACCACAAAATGGATATATAGATTACGTGAAATGAATGGAAAGTGAATAAAAATAAGTGGGATGAATAAAGGATGAATCAGAGTAAACTGAATAGAATAAACCACTATTTAGTCAGTGGACTTCAGGCATAAATCATATCATTTGGAATGATCAACCTTCTAATATGGATCTGTGAGATTTTTATTATATCACTTAATAACTTTTTGGCTACACACTCCCGTTATAGTTCTACATATTTTATGAGGTTCTTTATTGACCAATTTTTGATAGAGAACAAGTGTGATTCAACCTTCATATTTTTCCCTCCCTCTCTCACTTTACAATATACATTTTTGTGTCCATTATAATATCCTTACATGAAATGAGGGAAAATATTTCTATAAAAATTCATTATATTATCAGGCCACCATAAAATAATTCAGATGAAATCAGTGGCACTTGTTTATCTTGAGTGGTCCCTTGGAATCGAATTTATATATTTTTCAATAATAATCTAAATGTAGAAGTTTTGATGCATCTCCTTATGATATATGAAATCATTTTTTATTTTCATGCATGTAAGTGCCCCTTTTCAAATATAGGATAGTGGTGATATTTAATTTTTGGCAGTGGAAAGAAACATTCAATACCATTTATTTCCTTGTATTGAGAAACTCCACCTTTATGAATTATTCATTGCCGATGAATCAAATAAATGGGTAATGGATCGTTATCCTTTATATGGAATTTCGAGATTATGAAATAATGAAATATCGTATCTTGTCCTAGATATGTGTTTTGATCTATCCACTTCTTTATATTTGAATAAATATCTATGAAATAAATAAGGATTTCATGATTACTTTTTATTTCACATTATATGTAATTGTAATAGGAAATGAATCCCTTCTTTAAAAATGATTTATATGCCTACAAACATGGCAAGAGAACATGCACCAGATCCCAATAATTCTATAGAGCCATCAATGTCTACGGGTCAGTGTATGTATGAATGTGTTGACACTCCATTTAGACACATAGATGAACATTTATTAAATAAAAATACCTTATGTAAAAGAAAATAAGAGAGGGGAAGAAGGGAAAGGATCGTAACATAGCCAAATCCCCCCCATGTAGGCCCTACAGAATAGCGTCAATGTATAGGGTATTAGTGTGTGAGCATGTCTTATGGATCTACACATCATCCTGCATGACGGACCTTCACATTATCCTGTGTGAAAGACCTACATAATCCATCCACTTGGCCTATGAAACCATATTTTCCTATAAATAGGTCTCTAGGGATGATAATTTGTACAAAAAAAATCCAAAGAATGCTTGATGCTTTGCTCACCCTATTATTTTTTCTAGGCCCTTAGAAACATTCATGGTAGCCCTCCAAAACATAACGAAGATGAAATTAATGAGAGAAGTGGAACCGAATCCACCCATGTCTAAAAAACACAAAACCTATTCAACGAACCCTCTACTTGTGGTTGAAAAACACAAGTGTAAGGCCCCCTTCCCTTTCTAGGGACCTATACGAGACACTTATAGGAACACCTATAGAGACCCTTAAAGTCAAGAAAAAATCCTTTCCCAAGTGTCTTTTCCCATATAGTCCATTTCCCAGTTTACCTTCCAATCACATAGGCATACCCACACGAATTATTCTAAGCTGCTCATGTATACCTTGCTCATGACTCCCTTGGCTCACCCAAGCCTCTACACTATGAAAGCCACTTCTCAAGACCGATTACAAGACACCAATGGTAGGACCTTTTTTCATTTGTCACCATTTTATGAGAGGGACAAAATTGAAACCTCTAATAAACCCTTATAACATGAAAAATCATGGAAAGAGTCACACAATCATGTCTCCCATTTTCTTATGCATTCCTTCATTTAGAGGTATCCTGCACTTGTCCTACCTAATGTGTAGGTTCCTTAGGGAGAATGTGAGTATTCATTCCCTTGGTCATGAGGACCCCATCCTTTGGGTTGGTGTTAGGGAATTACCTATATTGATTACTTTGGATAGGACCATGACCTTCCCTAGCTATCTATATGACTCAGAGCCTCCAGTTTACAAAAAAGAGTTTGAGGGTCAGGCTATCCTTTCCCATTAACGGGGAGTTATATCCTCCGCATGGAACTAATTTTAGTGAATCCCTCCTAGAGAAGGCCCGTATCCTTTCTTACATGACATATCCTTCATCAGTCCTTCCACTTCATCATACCCATAGGCATAGATAAGAGTTAAGAATTACTATCATGGCTAACAAAACAAAAAGTATATGGGAACCTCATTGCCCTTTCTCTCTCCCTTTCATCCCAATGTACAACAACTGGATGGAATGGGAACTAATGCCTTCTTTATTTCCCTCTCAATTTATATTTTGGCATCTTCCATTAGTAGACAAATCAGATATTGAGGTTTCCTATATTTACCACTTCCTATTGTTTCTCACATCGATAATGACACACATGGGATTAAAATATGAGGTTAATCATGACATCCACATGATCCCACACCCATAGGAAACATTATTACGTAAGATATGATGAAATGAACTATGAGAAATCTGATTCCTGTTAAAATCTAGATACATGAGATGGAAAACTATGGCCTAAGATCAATGGGAATCATTTCATGTGTAATCCCTAACCAAACACGGGTATCATTTCCTACAATAATCCTAGAAATCTAAATAATGGGCATCATACCACATCTAACCCCATCTTAATCCAAGGGAATAATCCTTAGTAGTAAGCTCTGACCAAATATCTAAAATGATTGGGGAATAATTTTTAGTAATAAACCTTAGATTATTCCACTTAATGGTCTATAATCTCATGTGAGGCAATCCCAAATAGGTCCTCCAGAGGTGTGGGTCCTCATAACCAAACTATATGGGCATTGATTCCCAAACAAGTGGGATACATTAGAAGACTTTATGAGGTCCCAACACAACACCACAAATCAACCCCAATTCACTCTAGGACACACTTCCAGTAGTTTCCTATTCATCCTTGGAAATAATATCACTTCCAAGTTCTCTGGACTGCATCAGCATAAGTCCCACAACAACCATTAATATGGAATATTTCTACTAGATATCCTTATCTCATAACGTTAAACTGCACAGTTTGATCCCAAACACATGACCTTAAAAGGTATGATACGCCCCATTAAATGGCATAGAACTACAAGAATTCTAATTAATTTTACACTGATATGTAGGAATCTCAATGATGGGTTTGATCTCGATATAAAAACAAATCTTATATCCCTGGATGATGATACACTTCAAAGAGACACAAAATGTGGCAGAAAACCAACATACTCACAATAAAGAACAAATAATATCTCATCAGTACATAAGATTATAACATTGATATATAACCTAGGAAACTTATAGATATATCTATTGATGAAAAATCTCAAATACATATAAATGATTCTATGTTCCATAAATTCTAAAAATAGATTTTTAATTCAAGGTTCGTCAACATCATGTTTTGGAATTAATGAAGGATTCACAGACATGTCATTAATCAATAAGAGATTCCCATAGTAGGAATCAATAACCCTCCCAAAAGGGTTTGATTAACCCAACCACCCATCCTCTTGAACAATGTCATTTTACAAGTATCATTGTCCAAACACCCTAATGAGCACCTTACATGGAAAGTAGGTCCATCTTTGATATAGAACTGATGGATGTTTCTAGTTCCACAAACATATCCCATTGGAATTAATTACTAAATAGTGATCCTAACATGAATGATTTTATAAAATTCAACCCCCTACAATCAATCATCAGGAGACTGATTTTCATTGGAATCAAAAATGGTGAACATGATATGAATCATTAACCAAAAAGATAGTGTCACCCAACAGTGAACCCCCTTTCAAATTCTAAATAAAATAGGTTCAAAAAATAAAATCTATTTTTTACATGTTCTCAAAAATGAGATGATGATTTGATGTGGATTTTTTTTATTTGTCACTGACCTTCAAGGAACTTACAAAAGGATCGTCCTTCATACCAATTGTCATCGCACCAACTCTCTCTGATGTATACCCTAGATACTGTTCATGATAGGTACTCATCCAAAAATAGGATTTTTTCACCCAACCAATGTCTTAAATTATGGTTCTAGAATTAATTGGTCTAGTAGAATCAACAAAATGGTAAAATCACAACCTTAGAGGCCTCTTGAAAAAACCTATTTCCTAGAAATCCCCATAGATCTCTCAATCAGCGACGTCCAGTGGTTCAGAAGAAGGTGATACCATTCACTTTCATCAACCATTTCAATATATTATCCCTAAAAAACTACAAAAATTACATCCCATAGAATATTTTTGTGGATTAATATGCCACATTTTCTTCATCCATAGTACAAAGGAGTCCATCTAAGGGGATCCAGCAAATAGTCACTGCCGACAATGATGCACGATAGTGAACCCTCGACAAGATGAGGGTGAAACACTCAAAAGGTTGTCCAAGATATTCTATAACCAAGAGCACATGACTTCCCACTGAGGGTAAAAGGTAGGTAATAGGGAATCTGGCCACACCAATGTTCCCATTGGATAATCCCACCAATCAAATTTGGGGGAAAACTACGGGTGGGTACATAAACCCAATAGCATTAATTTAGCTGGTTTGAAAACTCATCTGGAATAATCCTAGGATGCCAACATCTCAAATTTGGTGGAACACAAAATATAGGAAAAAACATCTAACCACACCAACCATGCATCCTAGAAGACTTGTTTGGAATTACCTAAGTAATCCCTCTATTCGATTTGAACGACAAGTCATCAGTAGGAACAAACACATGCCCACCTCAATCAAGACTATTAGCAACCTTTACTGGCCATGTCCAAGTAAGTTCATTGATCAAATTAAGTGATGAATTGTGAGAAGGAACACACATCGACCCACGCTTATCAAGCTTACTAGAAACATTTTCTAGCAACACCTAGAGAAGTCAGTCAGAATGTCCATGTGATGAATAGGGGATATACCCACATCTCTACCCCCACATTTGAGTACTATCAACATACATTGGTATGTAATAGAGGAAAATAGTGATAACATACCCCTTCTACTAATATGTAATGGGAATATATCCCCATTATAATAACTGAAGTCACGAATCAAATCATGACATTGTTTAAAGTGTAGATTCAAATTTCTGACAAAATCCTACAGACATGTCAAGACATCATAACAGTGACAAAATTAGTGTCATAGGGATATAGACATATATATTTACCTAACAATTTGGTGTCTTATCAGAGTGACACCATAGAGTAGACACATACCTCTTCTCCCATTCCTATGGGTCATGTGGGAAACTCCCCCACGATATATAAACGACATTATCATGAGCATAAATCTATTCCAATGGGAGGTAATCATCCCATTCCAATGGACACTCTAAGGTAGGAACAATCCCCTTATAAAATTCCAAAAACATGATGGAAAATTAGAATTGAAACATGGGATCCAGTCCAGGAAGAATTCATACATGAAAACCACATCTAACACCAAGTTTCCCTTGTCACTCCCTAGAAGGATTTCAAAAAGAATCATCACCAGAGAAGACTGGAAAAATAAGTCATGATTTTTTTTATCCCCTAATACTTAATAATGGAGTTATTAAATCCCTCATATGATTATTTTTGGTTTCTCAAGATCCTACTCTCCCATTACCAAATTACATGAGTAGTAACAGTAATTCTGAAGGTCCTTTTTAGACACATCACCATGAAGGCTTTCTTCATGACCATAATCTGATCTGTCTTGAGATCCCATATACTGATGAGAGTCATGAAAACTGTCCATGTGGAAATAATATCATATAAAAAGAGGGTATTTCTCTTCATATAACCCCCCATGTAAGTCCTCCCCATGATGGCATTCACTACAAAAGTTCTCTCCATAGTATTGTTTCGTTTCATCCAAAATGGAACTCCCCTAGGAAATTAATTGATGATAAATCCCCCAACTATGAGTAAATTTGGGAAATAGTTCCACTCATGTTCGATTCCTTATCAATAAAATGAAAAATACTTTCTAAACATTAAGATAGTCTAAGGAAAAAGTCATTCTCTAACCCCCCCCCCCCCCTGATCACTTTCCATCCAGGATAACAGAGGACATCCCTGCCAATATTTTTGTTTATGGTAATGAAGTGTGAAATATTCCACTTCAATCAGACTAGGTTGAAGATCCACTGGGAAAAGAATAAAATTACATTCTAAACATGAGGAAACAGATGGCTAAATATGATGTACCAGTCATGTTCTAGCCTTTAGGCACCCCTCAATACTACATTCCCGAGGTGTTGTGAAAAGATGGTGTATATGAAATCTGCCTCAATATATGGAAAATGATTCATCACATAAAAGAAAAATTATTAACCTATTATGAGTATAGAAGTAACGTCAAGTTAATATAAGGGATGAAATGCCAAATTGAATTTGTATCTCTCTTAGCTGCACGAAATCCATAATTCGATAAACAACAACATGCATGTTAACATGAATCCCTCACAACATTATCAAGATTGAGATAGATGATATCTGATTACCTATATGGTTATTATATCAAAGGATGTGGTGAAGAAAAAGAATTAAATTTCATTGTGCTTCCCAACAAGCAAATCCTGTCGGAATTGGTATCATTTAATGTAAAATCTTCAGTCCGACTTCAAAAAACAGACTATAAACACAACTGATGACATGATCCACAAAAAGAGGCCCTGATTGACTCTCACTAATTTCAGGATAGAGTAGATTTGGAAATTGAGAGACTTTTGTTTCGGGCATTGAGAAATATTGATAAATCCTCTTGTTGAAGGGAAGTCAGTCGTTATATAGAGAAAATGTCAGAAATAGTGCAATGATCCTCCAAAGATAGTGATTCGTTTTTATACAAAATTATTAATCCAACCCAGGTTCGAAAATAATGACATAAAATTAGAAGGTAAGACATGACATTAGAATCCATTAAAACCCAAAAGTAACCCCTACCCACATGGATGTGGTTTTTTCAACACAACCTTCTAGGTCATCAAACCATGCACGAAGTGTTGTGAAACTAGAACAGGAATATCCCAAAGATATAGTTCTAGTGGATTTTTAACCTAAGAAACATCCTCCTTAGAAGATATTAGTATTATCCCGATTAGGGGAAATGCCGTAGAATGGATCCTCCCAGTTCAACCCATCCATTGATTTGATATCCTTATTAGGAACGCACATGACTGAACAATCTGGAGATTCCCATTGGATTACTAGCCACCATAAAGTTCAAAAATAATCATTGAATGCGATTAGATGGCCTCATGGTGGTCATGGAAAAATTAAGTCTCACAAAGTCACTAATATAATTCCTACAATGAATTACTCATCATTGAATTCCATTAACACTACCCCTACAGATCATGTATGACACTAGTCCAATTATGAGAAGAATCTAGAGGAGGAAATGTCAATTAAAAATATGGTTCACACTTAAACAATTGAAGGATGTATTCATACCAAGAAGAATAGGCTTTCCCAAAATATGGGTATTCCTTGAAACAATCCTGCATTTCCTCCTCAAAGAGCATCCAATAAAGAAAAGGGTAAAAGTAATATTGTGCCTCTACCAACATCTAAAGGTGTTATATCCCTTATTCATGGGGAAATATTTTCTCAAAAAGATAATGAGATGAATGAAATGTGGAGACATAATGAAAAACTACTCTGAGGAATCCTCCATTCTAGATATATTCTACAAGGACTTCCTCAAAATCATCCTCCCAACTGGCGTACCTCAAAAAATATGAATTGTCCTAGTATCTTAAATGGATCTATAATATCTACTCAACATAGGATAAAAACTACCAATATACTCGATTCCCACAATAGCTGATTGGAAATTCCCCCTATTTGGTATAAAACCGGAACAGGTTCAGGTACATCATTATAGGTGTTCCCCTATAGGTTACCCATTATAGTTACCATCATTTGTTCCATAGATATCCCTACTAACCTCTACCCTTGTTCAAGTTTGTGCTCTTCTTGTCATTCCTCAAAGGCTCATGAATAACTTTTAGTTTCTACCGACTCTATTAGAATACATGGAGGAATGACATGCAGTGGTGAAACTGGATAAGAATCCTTACCAAAATGGGTTGATCCAACTCTTACACTACCCAACATCAAGAATCCTACATTCCAAATTTTCAATTTCTCTCAGGACCCAGAGAAGCACTTGAAACATTTTTTGTCCTATTTTGATCCTTTGATGGGGACCCTAGAACAACAAGAGGCATTGAAACTCATGTTCTTCTAAAATCACTGCAAGGACCAATATTTTTATGTTACAATAGCTTACCAGCTAGGTTAATTACAAAGTGGGAAAATATTTTCCATATTTTTTTATTACAATTTAACATGACATTATAGAAGACCAAAATCCTCAACCTCTCAAACTGAAAACATTGGGGGAATAAGAAGGTCTCAAATTTCATTACATAGTGGAAATGGTTGACATGCTCCTTAAACATGTAGCTTCATCAAGAAGATTTGTTCCCCATATGTATAATGAATCTCAGGGACAAGTTGCACACACCAATCATCCCAATGAAATTAAAAAAATGGTTCTGGGACCTTTCCTAGATAGAAGAAATAGTGTAAGACTCCATCACATAGACGAACTATAACTCACAAGTAATCCCATATGCTCATGGAAATTGAATAGGGAATATAGAGGCTACAATTGTTTCACTTATGAAAGACCCTACCCCCATTCCCACTCAAAAAATCACACCATATCTTGAGGTTTTTAATCTTGATAATAAGCTAAAATGACCACCTCATTAGGATAATCGAAGAGTGTAGAGGAGAAAATAGTTTGGGGAGATAAAGAACAAGTTATATTATTTTTAAAGTGTCCAAGCCCCATGAAAATATGGTGGACTTCGGGAATGTAAATTTGGGAAATACACCTACTATGGTAGCATATGACTTTTCCACCCATATAGAAGAATAGAATGGTGGAATTAAGTTACATAAAATGGTATATAGATGTTCAATTAATGGATTGTTGTAAAATGATTATCCAGATTCATGTAATCCTCCAAGCATATTTGAAACAACCAATTTTTCCCTCGAATGCATTCACTATTAAACAACAGTCTCTTTCGGTGTTAAAATAATTTGAAGGACAGTCTTCCGAAAAGAAACATGTCCAGAATATAAAAAAGAAAAAAATGGAATATGAGAATGTTTCAAGGAAAAATTTATCTATAGATTTAGCCGTGTTCATGCCTAATTTCGTAGAATAATGGGGACCGCCTCTCCTAATGGTACAACAAGGGTAAACCTGCTAGATGGAATCTCTATCATACATAGATTTGGTCTTCAGTTCCATTAATGTTATTCACTTGATGAATCCCTCCTTAGATGTTGTGGGTGACTATGATCCTGAATTCCCTAAAATTGATTAGGTAATTCGGTGAAGAGATTGTCAGTGATGGGGATACATGGGAAGACGTGGTCGTTCTAAGAGTCATTACTCTATCATCTTACATGATCGAACTGTCAACATGGCCAAAAATCGTGGGAGATCTCTCTAATGATCTCAGTAGGAATAAGGCCATTTCCCCACACACGACAGGTTCTTCAAGGACATGTTCATCCTATAAGATTTGGTAGAGTATATGTCATCACCTAATCAACCTCAATGTGATGGGAAACCTAGTTTAACTAATACATCGATAGAAGAAGATCCTCGTGTTCTTATTCCAAGGGTTGATCCAACTACATCAATTAATTCAATTACAAAAGAACTAGAGGAAAAGTATCCCCATGCATGGAAGCATAGACATTTTGATCAAAAGTATGATGTTTTCAAATAGCTGGCCTTGGTTGTGGATAATTTTTCATTATTGGATGCCATGTGTCTATCAAAATACATTCAAGAAGAACTCATAGAGGCCTTGTGAAGCCCTCATGAATTTAAAATCGATTTTTTTGTTACTGAAGTGTACTGTACAAAGGATGATCTTGGGGAATGCCACATGGTCATCTATTTCATAGACAAGGAAAAGGATTCCATTACACAACTACATTATAGACCCCTATATATATCTAGAAGGATAAATGACATTTATTTATAATGTGCCTTCATTAACAATGATCGAGGAGTTATCCTCATTCCAATCCAATCACTTCGTTAATAGGGTTTCAATAAATTTCACTTGTCCCCATCCACTTTAATGTTAATGTGTTATTACAAGAATGATAAAAAGCCTCTAAACAAAATCAAACATATAACATAGTTCTAGGATCTTATTTTTGACATAGAATTCATGGTTGTTCGAAAAGATACTGGCTTTGTCACTCTAACTGGAATGGATTTCCCACATCATTATGGAATTATCCCATCATTGTACCACCAATGCTTCATTTATTGTATAAATGGATAAATTGGGACATTTCTTTTGGAAAATATATATTCAAATCCCTATTGACATAACACTAAAGCACGATTCTTCTACAGTGAAGGGAAATGGTCAGTGACTTACAATTCCACTTGAACCTATGCCATAAATGGTATATAGATGATTTTGGATAGCCCTATCAACCAGATCATCAAAGAGTATGTGATTCCAATCAACCAAATTGAAGGGGTAGGTACGAATTTGAGCACACATCCAATGAATTTTGTGGTTTCAATCATGGTAACTGAACCTGACATCACTATAGAAGTTGTCAACTCTCCAAGTAGTAGTGAAATCCTAGATAAAAACGTCCTCATTCCATCCCAAAATCTTAAAAAGATATTTTACCTTTGACTAATCTTAAATAATTCATCGTGTTAATGGGATGAATTTAATATTATCATTCTCAGTCCATATCTCCCTTTCATAGATCAAAAAATTATCCATACCATCAATCAATCTTGAAATAGTTGATTCATATTATGAATGTCCAATTATTGATTCCTCCCATAAATATGAGGGACCCACCTCATCACCTACATCCTAGGACAAAGATGTAGAGGTAAAGAATGTGGAATATGAATAGGAGGAAGACCATAGGGGTTCCCCTCTAACATTCCAGGTAGGTATTTCCACCATTGTTGATGAACTAATAAAAATAAATCTTAGTATGGATGAAGATCTACGACCCACATTGTTCAGTGTGACCATGACTTCTGAAGAAAATGAGGTTTATACATAGATAATGAAGTAACAATAGGACATGATCACCTAAAATTATATATAGATGGAAGGACTTGATCCCCAGGGGCCACCTAAAACTTGGGTCTTCCATAAGAGCCCCTGGGATATAAAGAGGTATCCAAAAGGACACATCCAACTCACACATCAAAAATTGAGGCTTTAGTGGATAACAAAATAAAGGATTAATTCATTGGAGAAGTGAAATATCCAAAATGTTAGACTACAATTGCCATAATGAATACGAAGATTAAAAAAATTAGTGTTTTCATTAACATCAGATTTCTCAACTAGCACTATTTGAATGATGACTTCTCAGTTCTAATCATAGAACCCCCGATTGCTGCAATGACTAGTTATCGACCCATCTCCATCAGGGATTTCTATTCAGGTTAAAACCAAATTAGGATGTCCCTCGAAGATAAATAATCCACTACATTCTGATCCCCCTAAGGAGTATGGGTAATTCCCTTTGTCTTGAAGAATGTTGGTTCCACATACCAACATGCATTGTATCACATATTAAAACCTTTTTTGCAGAATTTTGTTGAAGGATACATTTAATATATATTATTTATATCCCAAAAACGTTATCACAACTTGGATGACATAAATACCATATTAAACAATATAAGACAATATATCCTGAAGATATACCCCCATAAAATTTACTTTAAGGGTTACATTAAGAATGATTCTCAGCTTCATTATATGCCATCTTGGAATCAATGTTTACCATGAGAAAACAAAAGATATCATTAGAATTTCTCCTCATCAAAACATTAAATAGTTCATAAGACATCATGGAAATGTGGCCTACATCCCAATATTCATATCCAATCTTACACGAAACTATTTTTCCTTCCCCAAACTGATGAAGAATGGGGTCACATATTTGTGGACCAATGACTGTTAAGAATAATTTGATGAATCAAGAAATAAATCTCGATTCCATCAGTATTAATTCCTCATTTTAAGGGAATGTCACTCATTATCTATGTTACATCAATGTAAAAATCATTAGAATCCTTATGTTCACATAAAAAAGAAGATTGGAATGAAAAAACCATTATTATCTTAGATGAAACATGCTCAATACAGAGACTCGTTATTCAGATATTAAGATGAGATTCTTGGGATTAATCTTCATAGTTCAAAAATTTAGGCACTGCATGTAGAACTGTGAGGTCCCATTGGTCTGTTGCAAAAACCCACTAAAATACATCTTCAACAGTCCTATGTTGATAGGAAATTAGGAACAGTTGGATGTTATCCTGAAGCAGTTTTATATAAAATTCAGGAAACAGAAAGAAGTGAAAGGTCACTCCTTGGATGAATTCCTTATGGAACACCAATATGAAGAAACAACATCATTTAATACTGAATTTAAAAATGAAAAGATATTTTCTATTAATGGAAACCCACAATGGTTTGAAATATATTTTTATGGTGCATCTAGTATCCCATTGGGGAGGATAATGGAAAACAATATTATCAACAAATTCAGGTTGGGGATTGTTCTTATCTCCCTATAAAAAGTAGTATTTCCTTACTCTTTCATGTTAATGGAATGTTTTTCTAACAATGAGGTGGAATATCAAGCCCTCGTTATAGTCCCATAACTGTAACTCAAAATATTTGTGGACCAACTAGAGGTGAAAGGTGACTCAGCGTTGGTAACCAAACATATCAATAGGGATTATTCTATTAGAAAGAAAGAGTTAATGACCCTAACTTACTATGTCTGGGGGATAATGGTAGAGTACCCTTAGAACCAATATTCACTCACATACAAAAATCATATAATGATTGGGAATATGTGTTGGAAATTACTACTACATCATTGGAAGATCTAGATTGGGATGAAACGGTCATCAGCATTGGGAATCAACAAATAGTCTCACATTTTAAATTTGTAAGGGAAGATATTATTGTAGTTATTCCAATCCCAATTCCATATTTTCCAAACATTGAGTGGATGATACCAATAAGGGACTACCTTCAGGATGGAGTTCCCCCACCAGATAGAGTTTGGAAAAAGAAAATCCCATTACTAACAACCATATTCACTCTATATGGTGGCCCAAATAAACAGAAGTGCCTCTATAAATGAGGTTTTCAAGGAGTCTGTCTAATATATATGAATATATAAGTGTCATAATTTTTTCATGAAATAAGTACACTTGGGAGTGAGTGATGCCCAGAAATCAGTATACATGCTTTCCATCAAAATCTAAAGGCTTGGGTACTACTAGCTCACTGTGAAATAGGATTGAACAGAATTCACCAAGAAGTTTCATTCCTACCATGTTCCTGACAACATCACCCATCATCCTCTAGAGTTTATACATACATAAAAATACTCCTATCTATTATCCATATGGGAAATGGATGTTGTGGGGTTGTACCCTCTAACTATGACCATGCAGTTCAAATACATCTTAACTACTACTAATATTTTCTCAAAATGGGATGAGGTAATACCCCTCAATGAAGTCAAGGAAAAATTCATTTTTAGCATCATGGAATACTAAATCATTATCAGATTTAGTACCCCTTATGAAATAATGATGGAAAATGGAACCAATTTCTTCTCTACTATGGTAGAAAATCTATATCATGAATACAATACCAAATCCAACCATTCATCCCACTATCGTGCATCATCTAAAAAAATTATAAATCCCTTCAACAAGACCCTATAAAAAATACTCTATAAAATGATGAATAAAGATAAAAAGTCTTATCATGAGAATCTCTTTCATGCATTATGGGATTATTATACTATAACCTATACTTCCACACAATTGACCTCATACTTGCTTATATATAGAATGGATGTAGTCCTTCCCATTGAGGTCCAATTTCAATCACTCTGTATCACCATCTATTACTAAATATCCATGGATTAGAAATCCTAGAAATGACTGGATGAATTGGGGATAATCAATGTAAAAATATTTCATACCATCCATCACTTAGAGGTCCGTCAAAATCAGATAGTGTCTTCTTTTAACAAGATGTTCATCCTCCATTCATTTCTCCAAGGAGAATTATTGATGGTCCATAGAAATGCAATGATACCAAAAAATAATCCTCCAAATATTGAACTATGGTGGGATAAACCATACTCCATACACATTATCCTCTCTTAAAGATCTTATTCCTTAATCTTAATGGATGGGGAGATCATTGTGACCCCAACCAATGAAAGTTACTGAAAAAATACTTTTTGTAATCAAACAACACTCGTGTTAGCTGAATGATGTTAATCTATGTAGAACCATATATAATGAAAGATATAAGGCTCTAAACTACATATCATATCATCTTGACCATATTACGTTAAACTTCATGGTTTATGTCCTTGTAACAAGATGTAAAATTGTATAACATTTTGATCCTTGTTCAAGAAGATCAATATAGTTGGTGTTGGTACCTCTACCAAACCTTCATTCAAGAACTATGTTTGGATTCATTCACATTACAATGAGATACATAGTGATTCCTGGATATCTCATCCAAGGTCTATCTATGATAAAAAATAATATATCGATTTTCCCTATGTATGAATTAGACCGACACATGGATCTTTTCCAGAACTACGTGTGGCATGATACTCATTCTAATGAGATACATAGTGATTCTTATATCTCTCATCCCAGGTCTAGATAAAATTAATAAAAAAATCCCCCTTTCCTTATGTATGATTCATACCTTCATAGGTACCCTTAAAGAACTACATGTTGCATGATTATCATTACAATAACATGTGTAGTGATGCCTAGACACTACATCTTGGGCCCATCCGTCATTTTGAAAAATATAGATTTCCCTTTTCCCCCACATCGAAACCGGATTGGTGTAGTGAAAAATTACTTCAAGAACTACATGCCACATGATTCTTATTCTGAAAAGTAATGTAGTGATTCTCATGTTCTATACCTTGGTCCATCCTCAATATTAATTTCATCTTTTGGTGACCCACATCCGTACCAAATACGTTAAATTGCACATCCAATTTCCTCTTTGAATGATGATAAACTACACGATCTCTTCAGGAACAATGGGAATCTTGACTCTAATTCCTATGAGATACTTAGTGATGCACAGATCTCCAATCCCAGGTCTAGATGCAACAAAATAAATCCCCCACTTCATGTGTACTAGTAATACAATTATAGGGAACCTTTTTAGAACTAAATTTTTCTTGATTATTAACATCGTACGATACATAGTGATGTCGAGATTTTCATTAATGGTTCTAGACACAATATTTCACTCTTTTGCATTTTATTATCTTCATCCTAATCATATGATTTTAAACTGCATGGGATTCAAGAACTACATATGGATTGATTCTCACAGTAATAAGATATGTAGTGATGCATGTATCATACCTCCTACCCCAGTAACTAAAAAAATATAAATTCTATTGTCTTTAATTCACTTGAATTTATTTATTGTGGTGGAATAAAAAATTTACCAATACATGTTCCCACACTGAGAATAGATCATGTGAGATTAGGAGTTTTACTAAAATAGCTACCAGTATGAGTTCAACATATAAATTTTCACAAGGGTTATCATTATCAAGGATGCAAGAGAGTAAATGGCACTTCATATGTACTCCTTGCATTAAAATAAACTGCATGATTACCTCGAGAACTACGTGTGGCTTGATTCTCATCCTAATGATACACATAGTGACATCGATATCTTTAATACTCAGTGCATCTGCCAGACAATATGGAAAATTCCCCCACTTTCCTATGTACGAGTTAGATCTACATATGAAGATTTAATATAGTTTCTCACCCTATGCGTGATCCCATAATAAAAAACAATTTATCCACACATTAATTCAATTACTATAGGGAAACTCATCAGAACAATGTGCTGCTTAATTCTTACTCCAACAAGATACATAGTGATGCTTGGGTCCTATACCCTATTCCATTCATAATTTTTCATTTTTTCTTGTAGAGTCACCTTTTTCCTTACCACAAGACTTAAACTGCATGGATAATGTGTGGTCTATATGAATTTAAACTACAAGGTTTGTTAGAAACTACATGTGTCTTGATTCTCATTTAGTGAGAAACGTAGTGACACTTATGTCTCATATCCTAGTCTCCTCCACAAGGTAAAGTGAAATAATCCCACTCCTATATAAAAAAGAATATATATTCAAGATCTCTTAATTATGGTCCCCTCATAATGGGTCCCCCAACGAAACAGAGATCCCCCCTTATATTTGTGAGTCAGATTTATTCAAGGGACTCTATGCTTTAGGTTCAGTATTAGGCCAAATGCTTCCTTTGTGCTCATAAAAATCCATTCTACATGTTATACTCCTAATTCTGGACACTTTCATGTCCTCAAAATCATTCTTCAGCTACGAGTGATAGAATATCTGATACCTAAGGACTCCTATACATGACTATGTTGTAATATACCTCAGTTGTCTGTACATAAATTCACCCAAAAAATTGGTTTTTAGTTAGAGGATTCCATTATTTTACTACAGAGTAACAACCCCTATTTGGATTTGCATAAAGTCGCCAAAATGGGTTTATCAACCAATGGTAACTTTCCCCTCATGATAATCCTCTTCTATCCTCGTATGATTTGATGACATAATGTTGGAACAAGTGATTTGAATCATCTTACTAACATCCCTCGCATATTTATCTCATGTCCTTTCTCCCAATCTGAGAATCTCAAAGACCATGGATTATAATTCCCTACCACGTGTATGAAGTATTTTGTAATGACCTTGGTTTGGTAAACCATGTATCACCAATCATTTACATAATGATGGGGTCATAGAAATATGAACTGAAACTACATCAATCATATTCCCTACATTTGGGTCGGACCTATGTAGGAAACATATTCCTTTCTATTATTGGGCAATTTTGACTTTAATTTTTTCTTCTATATTCATACACATATCTTCTACAAAAAAAATCATGTTCCCTAGGAAATCTGAAACATACTGTTATCATATGACTTTAAAATCGTGTATGAATTTTTAGCCTCATGTATGAATTTTATATTTCCCATAATATATTTTTGAAAATGTGTAAGTCATTTTCCCTCATGTTTTAGCTTTTTTAGAACATATGAATTTTACACTTAGCAATATTTGGGATTCAGTGGACTTTCTGATATCACATAAGACCTTTCAATAATATTGTATGAATATATTTTTCATATGAATTTGTAATCTGTGAAAGACAGTAAAAATAAAAACTACAAAAAACTCATAATGTTGAGAATAAATATCATATTGGTGAGTGTAGATATTGTAATATTGATATAATACAAGTATATGGTTATGATAACAAAAAACATAGTTATGATAGAATAATTTATAAAATAATTATAAAAATTTATCATTTAAATAATAATAAAAAAATTATTTAAAAATACTATAATAATTTGGAATTATTCAAATTATACATACGAGGTTTTTATAGTATTCAAAAAAACAATCAAACAAATAAAACTTCAATACTAAAAATCCCTTCATAAATCAAGAATTGTCCTAACACTAATTATAATATGTTATTCAAACCAAACCAAACCCTTATGGAACAAAAAACATATGTAGTTCATAATTTATAAACATCTTAGTTAAATACCAACTGGACCACCAGAAATATAGAGAGCATATTTCCCAAACACAACATGTATTATTCCCATACAATATGTAATATTTTGTAATGAACATGTGTGGACATTGATGGATGATATATAGGTGTAAAATATATAACATGGTTGAATTACCAATCGATATAAAAAAAGGGAAGAAAAAAAAAGAAAAATCAATCATAGAGGACCCTTGAAACATGATTGTTTATTCACTCTTCTCGACCAAGCCCACATGCTGTTACTTAGCCCGGACAAAAATACCCAAAATCTAACACCCTGAGTTTTTATGGACCTATTTTTTTTAATAAATTTAAATTTTTATATTTATATTTTAATTAACTAAGTAAAATATTCATTTCATAAGGGACTGACTCAGTGTAAGATAAAAAGAACACTGACTTGGCATATGTTCCATGCAACATAGACTTGGCATATGATGCACGCAACACTGATTTGGCGTACGATACATGCAACATTGAGTTTCTACGAAATATTGAATTTTATTGTTTTTATTATTTAAATAATATATTTATAACCTTTAGGTTAAACATAGTAATATGAAGAGTAATAACTACTTTTCAAATATTGTTTATAACTATTTTATATAAATAACACACATTATTTTTTGTAATGTTCGTTTTATGACTAAAAACATAATTTTCTCGAATGAAATGCTTCTAATAATGAAAGTTATTTTAGGAAAATTTAGAAATTTTATTTTATAAAACAAACATTATTTTTTAATTATTAACATCAAAATTAGATTAGGGTGAATTTTTGGAATTTTTTTTGAGAAGCATCATTTTTTATGAATGGAGAAAAATCTTTTAGTTAAGAACTGCCATTATCTATCTAATTATTAATTTTAAATGATATTATAAATTAGTTTTAATGTCACATTAGATTGATATTATAAATATAATAAAATTAAATTCATTAGAATCAATTCAACTTTGATACTGAATAAAAAATCAAAAAAAATGTTTGAACGTTTTCCTACTTTAAAACCCTGTTATTTCTTCATGCCTATGATATTAGCACTAATCTTAATTTTGCTGCTTCTGTGATTGGAATTTATAAAATGAAACCAAAAACATTGTATTTATTCTAATATTTATAGTCTAATAATTCCATTTTAATTTTTCGGCAAAATTTTTAGTAAAAGTGATTCAAATTAATCATAGCAATTAAGGCTAAATTAAGCATAACTAGAGACTAAACCTTAAAATTAAGGGGAAAATGACCTAGAAACTTGTCCAAAAACCCTTTTCTATAAATATTTCTCCCATAAACCTCCCATTATTGAGTTATTTGCGTTCTTTAATACCTCTTTAGGTAAGAAACGTGTTCACACCTTATTTGTTTCTAAAAATTCTATGTGAGTCCATTTCCTTCCCTATAAAAGGCTACCACCTCTAACAATTCCTCACACCTATAAAACCTTTTTAGTTCATCCATGATATGATAAATTATCCTCCCAAATATACTCCCTTATACTTTTAACCATCGTTTTGGGAAGAAATCCTATCAAGGAATCCTTTTGGCACAAACCAAAAGGAGTTACCCTATTTAGAGGTAACCTCTTCTTTCAATCTCCGTTACATTATTTCCCTTATTCACTGCCTCCACTCCCTTTATTCAATTATGATGTGACAAAACCAGTATCAAACATGTAATAGTATGTTTTTATGCAATGTTTTTGAAGTAAATATACACACACCTCCATCTAATGGATGATGAGCATACTGTTTCAGTGTACTGTGAACTACTTCCTCACGAAATGATGATTATTAATTTCTCCTCTACCACCAATCACGATGTCCATTATGACATAAACATTATTTATATATGAAATTTTTATATTTATTATTTCTTTAAGATTATTTATTTCTTTTACAGCACACGAATATTTACCTTCCATTTGGTTTTAATATGATAATCTCATATGAGGAAGTGTGGACTACCTCCCCTCATAGAGATGTGATTCGTTCACACACCACATGGAATGGGATTAATGAAATTATATGATATAAATAATATTATAATGAAACTTTAATAATTATATTTATATACATCTATATATATAGACATATATATACATATTTCATTAACATAATTTCTTCCAATATGACAATAAAAACAGAAACAACGTTCATGCGTACGAACAACTTATCGTCTCCATTTACGGTGTATTCCATTTCATAATTAATTATGCTATAAAATATTATAATTTACATATAATTTATATAAAATATATTTATATCATTTTTTACATTTTTGAATAAGGATATAAGTATAAGGACTAATGCTATAACAAATTAAGACACATGCAAAGAATAAATCGAGTATTACCCAAAGTAAAACATAACATAGGGTGGTTAACAAGTGGGTAATATAAGGGCATAATCATACCATATAAGGTATTAAGTATAATTATATTCTTCTTTAGAAGATTTATAATATATTTATATTTATTATATATGAAGCTTGTACGAGTACAGAGAGAGTCAAGACACAAGGTAAGGAAATTTTCATCTCACTTTTAATTTCTGTGAGATTCATGTTATGTTCAGCACTCGTTATTTTCTGTGGTGTATATACTGACCATGATTTAATTATATGTATATTATACCTATATTTATGGTTATTAACATATCCATTCTATGATCATTCTTTCATTGGGTTTAACATTCAAAAGATACCAAATCGGTAATATAGTTTTGTCTCAATTTTACTTCTTTGAAACTCAAGTTTTATTATGCACCTAAACTCTTTTTTGAGGTGTATTATTTACATTGTACATATTATATCATTAATATCCTTATTTTAATGATATATTAATCTTTATTTAATTTCCTTTTCTTACATGGAGAGTATTATCCCATGTAACCAAGTTATAATAGTTTATTGAGACAGTCTTATCATTTTTTTGAATGTTTTTGGTTATGCTTCCTTTGATGAAATCTGCCAATAATATTCACGAGTCTCATTATACTATATTTAATAATGATATCCTCATTTTTTAGTACCATTTTTCCTACTCTTTTTTACTTAAGATAATGTTTTTAATAAAAGCGGACTGTCTCGCTCTTCGGTCAGAAATTCATTGTATTCTGAAACCATGTTTTCAAAAATGTTTTCAAAAGATCCTTGAAGATCATTTTCAAGGAAAAATGTTTTTAAAAATTATATATTATTTTTGAAATATTTATTTATAAATTTACAAATAAAAATGTTTTCAAAAGTTTTTATGTTATAAAAATTATTTTTCAAAGAAGAAAGGATGTTTTCTTGATAAAATATTTTTAAAAGACCATTCAAAATTATTTCCAATATAAGATAAAATCCATTGGGGTTGATCGTGCCTTTATGGGAAAATATTTAAATGTTTCCATTCCTATTATTTCTCTGAATTGATTATGTGTTTATGGCATGATGTTTATAAATCATGTTTCTCTTTCACTAGTTAAATGATTTTGAAACCAGCTTCCTTTCATAGGTTATGTTTATGATGAAATGATTATGAAACCTATCTCTTTTCACATGTTACGATATGTTTACATGTTTATGATACCCATTTAATTTCATGGGTTATGATATTTTTATTTATGATCTTTTAGAACTTGTATGTATGATTTCATTATGTGACGGGTGGTGCCTATATTTCCATCCAATGCATTGGGTAAAGATTTATATCCCATGAGATAAAACAGGTCTAGAACAAGGGTTACTCAATTCAATAATACATGGCTAGAATGGGGGTTACTCAGTCAAGTAAAATAGGGATGGGACAAGGGTCACTCAGTTCAGTAATATAGGGATGCAATGGGAGTTACCCAGTTCTGTAAAGGGCTTTGTTTACTAAGATGGTCATGGTAATGATTCCTTCACTACTATAGAAATCAGTATATGATTATGGGTTGCCAAAATTCCATGTCTTACTCCTATGTTATTCTTAAATGGAATAATTCTTTTACTTCCTTTTGATTCATGTCTTATGAACTACCATGTTTTATTCCATGATTTAGGTATAAGATCTTTGATACGAAGGGTATGATATTTTATTTTCATTTTCATGTTCACATACCCTGATCCTAAGGTTTATTCTTACATGTGTCTCGTATTTACCCTTACTGAACATTTTAACATACCCCTTTTTATGTTTCCTTCCCCAGGTTATGAAGATATGTATTATGTGTGATGTGTTTTAGAAGAGTTCTTGTCACAAAGAACCTAGTGGGAGATAATGTAGCTCACTTATGTACCATGGTTTATGTTTCCATGTTTCCAATGGAACTATAACAACTATGGCCTTTGGGAATCTGTTTGTATACTGTTTTAGTATTATACATATGAAATGAAATGTTAATATTTTAAAACTGAGGATATATATACAATACATGAAGCAATATAACTCTATTCGCATGTGATAGACCTACTACATGTGAATATATAGTTTATTCAATGTGTCAACATACCCACTGTTATAGAATCTCTACTAAGGTGATGCATGAATTCATAACTAATAAGAAAAAACACAAAATAAGTCCAATAATCGAGGGTCAGTACTAATATTTCTCAAGTGTGAGTGACCAAAGGTGGTATATATATTTGTTATATCATATTTACTTGGATCAAATAAACATTATATACAAAAATAACCACTAATCCATTTACATTCATGAAAAAATAATATATATAAATAACTACACAACACAATAAAGAAATTCAATATATATGGATGTATTACTACTAGATAAATAAAAAATTGACCATTTTTGTCCTATATATTGCAGCTTCGACAGGGTTTTGAAATTAGGATTTAAAAACTCAAAAAATTTCCAACTCAAAACAATAAGTAGTTTGAAACATGTAAGTTATGTACTATCATAATAAAACACTAATAAATTATGTGAAAATAAATCTCATAAGTAATGAACTATATGAGTTAAAAAACATAATTTGAACATTTATAGAATGAAAAAATGGATTTGAGTTCTGTATGACAATCTATAAACTCATTCAATCATATCTTATTAAAGGATATAATAATTTACTCTCAACAGAACTCTTCACTTTTAATCCAAAATGGCAGGAGGATCAGAACCCTGATCCAAAGAAACCTATTTATGAAACATCATGACTAAATTGATCTAAAATATCAAAATATATATCTATTATCCTTGAAATTCATTGAAAAATGTGGTCAAAATTACTCTCTATCGCTGAGCCCCTCTTTGATCAAACAAGCGACAACAAGTCCCATCCCCAAAATTAATCGAACTAGATGTTCAGAAGATAAAATTATTGTACCTAGACCTCAATAACCATACATGATTATAATTAAACAACCAAAACTATTAATATTAATGATTTTACAATAAATTCCTCACAATAAAATGATTTAAAAACACTATAAAAACATACAAACGGACGAACTTAATCATTGAGATGACACACAACTCTCAAATGAAGGTGTTCCAAAAAAACATTGTTCCTCAATTCCTTGATCCGTATTTATATATGTTGGTATAAAAAATCCTAAATAATAAAATTCATGTTATTTGGGAATAGCTACCACCTATATCAAAATCAAAAGGTTATACTTGATCATCTATTTGAAGCAGTCTAGGTTGTATGGAAAATGATGTGAAAAATACCTAGTTTGGAATCAACTTACAAAAACATGTGAAATGAATGTTAAACCCAAATAAAAAGAACTAAATAAACATCGAGTTAGAATAATTGAAATATTATGTGTATTGTGATTTTCAAAAAAAAAGGTAATAGAATAAGTTATTTAGGAAAAGACACAGAAATATCTCTCATTTTGATAGTCACCAGACATGTAAGAAAAAGTAATTTTAACTAAAATAAAAAAGAAAAATTATGCAACTTCTAAAAACTCTCCTAGAGTATGATTTGAAAAAATAACATTCTCCCTTTTAGAGAAAATAGAATTCAACATACCATTTATCTACTTTTGTAAAATGTATCTTACAGCACACTCCCATTTATCCCCCTTTATGATCATCAAAATATAAATAATTATTTAAAAAAACATAGTGTGATTTAATAAAAATAAATAAATAAGATAAAACTATAATTCCATTCAAAAAAATATTTAAACATAAAAAAATTGGAATTTATTCTCTCATTTGAATTTTTTTGACCGATTCTTTATATCTTTTCAATCAATCCTATTGGAATTTTAACTTATTTAATGATTTTATTGAACTCATTTAATTCATTATTCAAATCTACATTTTGATCCTGAATATAATGAATGTCGATATTCTACTCCTTAATATGTTTTCCATCCTTTTAATGTTTCATAACTATTGATAATTTTCATCTTTAATGTGGAATAGATTGGCCTTTAACTCCACCCGCTGATCCAAAATATTCTTTTGTGACCATAAAATATGAAAATAAACACCTCTAACTAGAAAGAGACCAAGTATGGAATTCATATCCAATGTCATGGATGTAAATTTAAATATTATTTCTATATGCATCATCATTAATGACTACTGATCCTAAATCTAATCTATCCTAGAAAATTCTTTTGGATATTGGATATCCATTGAAAAGTTTTCTTACATTGATTCCACACACTCATATTTCATATTTCTCTTATGGATAGGTCTCCTTCTCTGTTATCATATTCAGAATATTGATATTATTTTTTTGAAACACATCATTATTGTTATAATCTTCTTATTATATTTTCTAGTTTTCATATTCTAGGAACTTATCTTTCTCAGATCCTTGTATCTTTACTATATTCAAATACTCAACAGTTTCTACCCATGTAGATTTCTACAATTTCCCTACATTAATGGATATAAATTGAACCTTCCTGATCTTATCTTTTTGAAAAGTTTCTTACTCTCTTCCCACCTAAAATTGTGACCTCAAATCTTGTTTAAAGGATCAATCCATAATTTCTTAATGAAATAAAGTTGTTTACCTATGATTCTAAAATAATAAATAAATACAAAATGTAAAATTAAAATAAGTTTCTAGTATTCAATATTACACTATATAACCATAAAAGGAACGCTCTTATTGAATTTCTCTTCTGATTCACACTCATTATCTTCTTTTGAAGAAGATGGTACAATAAGTTATCTTATAAAACTCCTTCATCTCCTAAATAAAAACTCTGAAAATATTTACTTCATTCCTGATATTTATTAAAAATAAAACTCCCCCTTTCTCAAGGAGTAAAAAAATATGCAACAAATAAAACATAACAAGGAGAGAAACAAAATTATTCTTCTTGTTGACCTTTAGAAATTGTTTTAAACTTACACAAAACTGCAGATTTAATCACATGTGGTCATTCATATGTTTTCAAGTTCCATGTGTTTCAGTCACTGACACTCACCATTTCTTCTTGAAATAAATGTTGAGATTTTGTTACCCAAATGTGATATGGTTTAGAAATGTTAGGAAACAATACTTTCAAAAGCCACATTTTCCCAGCTCTATGATGTTGAATATCTTCTAGTTCTTTCAAAGTAAATTCTCTACTGGTTCTGAATGACTGAACTTTTTTAACCGAACTTTTGAGTGGATCATTGCAAATTCTCTTTAGTTATATATTGATCATTGAAATCCAGATTTATTTTCTTTATATAATGTTTTATTTTTTTATGGTTACAGGGAATAAAGGATTCTGAAGTCACAATTTAAATATTAATTATCCTTTATAATTCATCTTAATAAATTTTTTATTTTTAGTATTATTTTGGATATTCTGTTTTTATTCTAATTTTGTATTATATATTTCATAAGTAAATTATATTATATATTGGAATTTTGAAAATATGGAAAGGTCCATTATATTATGTATTGATCAGATCAACTTATATATTTAAGATTTCATAATTTTCATAAGTCAAAAATATTATGCATCAACAAGGGATTATGAATGATATTATCTATGGAAAGTTTCAAAAATTTGGCTCAAGAATTTATTTTTCATATTACTTGTATATGAGTATAATATATTATGCATTTTAGTGGATTATTGAAAACGTGTTACATATTTCTTGATCTCATATTTTTTCTATATATAAAATATTATGCATTGCAATTGTGCTAAGACATATATTTCATATGAAACAATTGAAGTTTTTTTCTAAGTCAAAAATGTTATGAAACATTGTTTAGTCTGTAAATTATATTACACACCAGTTATATTTTTTACATATTGAATTTTTAAAAATAAATTTATATTGCACATTGGTTATACGTACATAAAAACTTATATATATAGAATAATTTTGATAATTTAAGTGTATGGATATGAAGATAAAGGGAATTATGGTAAAAATTTATTCTGATATGATTTATCTTATGTATGGATCGAGTGATATGTTATTAAATAGTTCTATATTTTTTATGTTAAATTAAGAGTAATGATTTTTTGTGTTGTGGGATGATATTGGAACTACAAAGTGTCTTAATCAAATTACATTGATATATTAAATTAGTGTTTCATTCACCATGGAAAGTGGATCAGATAGTAATGCAAGAAATATATATTTTATCCTTCCATGGAATATTATTTATCACCGAATGTTTGAAATCCTTTATTAAAATTAAAATATTGAGATATTTAGAAGTAAGATGTTTCTATATTTCATAGATTTTTCAAATAATGATTATTAAGGAGGTTTTCATTTAGGATTTTAAAGAGGATGATTATAGAATGATGACTAAATAATCACTTTTAAAAAAAATGATGTTTGTGACTATTTTGAGAATTTTGGAGAACTATTTTATTTAAATATTTTAATTATTATTAAAAAATTATTGATGTTATGAGATTTAAGGTGAAATTTATGTGAATATTTTATTGATGGATTGAAGAAAATAATCTTAGAGTTTGAATTTAATAGAAATTATCTTTTAGAGAATCCTATATAAAATCTAAATAATGTTTGTGGAGACACAACAATAATGATTTTTGACAAAAAAATTATAAGTGCTAAAACATTGAAAAGAAAATTATTTATAACTATATTCATGTTTACTAAAGCATTGTCGATTTCCCAAGAAAACCTGTTACATAATATTGAATTTACAAGGTTCCGATTATTGAACCACCATTTCATATTCATCAACTTCTAATAAGGCTCATTGTTTTAGTTTATTTTTTAGAGTTTTGTTTACACTTTAATGTTGATCACACATGGTTATACCCCCACTAAAAGGAAACACTTGGTTCTGCTACCTGACAAAAAAAAGGCTCACTTGTTGTTCATGAACTTGATAACAAGTTCTAGGTTATTTTTGTTCCTTATAAAATATGGGTTCTATCTACACATTCTTAAAAGTCTATTCCAGGCTTGGTAAAACATTACAATAGGATGGGTTTGAAATTCACCCAAAAAAGGGTTTTTCTATATTGGATACCCATAATCCTATGATGGGGTTTGAAAATTAGACATAAGAATATTTGGATTCAAACTACTATAAAAATATTATGTGTTCATCTATTTATTGCACTGCTTCCACTCTTTAAACATCCAATTCCCTTTTGATTATTCTTGGAAGTTATATACACTCTCAAGATACTGTGGTGATTTTAAAATTTTCAATTCACATCCCCTCCTTCTTTTTCCATCATCCTAGTTGGGACCTAATATGGGGCACCTCCAGTTAGAGGTACATCCTTGTTTTATATTGTTTCATTTATGTATGAGTGCTTAGGTTGATTCATTGAGAGTCTTTGATGGCGAAAGTAGAGAGAAATATAAAATAGGGATTTTGGAGTTTACTCATGATGTGGATGTAAGATTCATGACATGAATTATTTCAGTGTAGTTTCCTTGAATTACATTATGTTCATGAATGGTTTTGAGGGATTTTAATTAAGGAGACTAGAAATTCAGTGTATGTGCTTATCCCAAAGAATTATGGTGAGAACTCATCTTTCACACCATCATTTTGAATGGTTCCAACAATAAAAATTTAATTCTACCACCCTTTAGGTCTAATTTTTCTTTCCAATTTTTACCATGAAACATTCATTCTATTTTAGAAATTTTTGTGATCGTACTCCCTTCGAGACCGACATCAACAAATTGTTCAAGCATCAAAACTAGTAAAAACATTAATGATTTAAATTATTCTCCCATGTGAATGTAATATTTAGTTCATTCTCGATCCTTTACATTTAATGTTTTTTCTGGTTGAATATGTTTGGGGGAGGTTTTGGGAGTTTTTTTTGGGGTCTGGAGCTGTCGGGGTGCTGACGTAAGGATTTCACATAGTGTAATGATTACACGACATGTAACTATGGGTCATGACTTATGTATTCGGCTATTTCATGGAATATACATGGATAAGTGGGAAATTTTTGAGTTTTATTACAAATCATGTAAGTGTAATTCACAACATGTATTAATTAAAGGCCGAGGGAACATTTTTCTATGAAATATGAAATTTTCAAAAACCCAAGGATATCACATCATGTAATGGTTTCACGACATAAAACTGGTAGGTTTCCAGTTTTATGTTTTTTTATAGGAAGAATTCCATTCATTCAGTTAAACCATCTTCCATATTGTTTTTTCTGGCCCTAAGAGATTTTGAAGGATCCTATATCCCTATACCTGCTTCTTCGATCTATTGGTTCCATTTGGTTCCCTTTGGAAATTAATGGTATGTTCTTCTCCCTTCCTTGATGGTTTTCTCCTATTAATCTTTCAAGAACCTAATATTGTAGTGTGCTTTTGGTTTTGGGTGTGATTTGGTGTAACACCCAAAGATTCTACGGTACGCTTCTCTTTGAATAATGTGATAGCGTGTGTTGTACGCAACACCGAGTTCTAACACACCATAACCAATCAAACAAACTGTTATGAATAGTAATACCTACTTTTTGAAATTATATATATTTTATTTTTTAAAATGAACTTAATTTTTGGATTCGTAATATCGAATTTATCCTAAGGTGAAATTTTGGTACTTTTCGGATAACTTTAATATTTTGATGAATAGTGAAAATTACTAAATTTTAATTAAAAACAACTTTTTAATCAAAATAATTAATAGTGATAAATTATGAATTTGAGTGGTTTTAAAGTATACTTAGAATATATTTTTACCATTTAATATAATGTTGTTCATTGAACATAATTTTACAATTAAACCAGACATAAACAAGTGTCAATCTTTTGATAGTTATTATCTCTTAAAAACACGCTTTTTGTTTTAACAACAGGAATTAATTTTAAATTAATTTCTTCCACTTCTGCCTTTTGAATTTGGAAAAATGGATTCCATATTTGGAATAAGGATGTTAAAATTGTGTAAATAGGTACCTTTTATTTTTAGACATTTTGAATAATTACTGCGGTAAATATTTTATTTACCATGGTTAAGGGTAAATCCGGTAAATAAGGGTTAAAAAATAATATTATAATAATACTTAATTACCCTAAAACGTGTCCTAGCCTTATTTGTTGATATATGTTCGGCCATAGTCATCTTTGGGTCGATTTTGGGACCCCATGGAGCCACTTGTAGGTGATAGGGACACTTTATTTTAATTAAGTTAAAATAAGTACAAAAATGACATAAGTATACATCTTTTAGAAAAACAATTTTTTACATAGGGTTATATATGTTGAATTTTAGACTATAAATATTCATTAGAAAGATAAAAAGATTTCCTACATGATGATATTTTAGTTTAAATTTTTAGAGATTAAATAATTTAATTTATTTATGACACAATGATGATGAAGTAGTTACCATAATAGTGAAAAATTAAAATAATTGATATTATAAATACCCAAATAAATATAATTTAAGACTTATAATGAATTACAATAATTTTATAGGATAATATGACATATTTATATTGATTTAATCAAATTTTTTCGAAGTAATAATTCTGTTATGAGTTTCCCAAAAATCAACTATTGAATAGTGTCAAAATTGACATAAAAGAGTTTTTAAAACAAATATTATATTATTAATTGATATTAAATTCTTAAAAATCTAAGGTTCGGCGAAGAGACTTATATCATTATAGGTGTATCATTAATGGACCACTTTGGGGTCTCTTGTATGTATATGGTATGTTTATTAACCATATAATATAAAAATACAAAGTGACATGGTAAATGTCACACTAATTAACTTAGAGTTAATACTTAAAGATAAGGTTAATATAAGTACCAAAACCTGTCTAAATTCTATTTTTTGAGTTTTTTTCGACCTATCCCCACCTTAAACTTTGAATAATAAACTTTGGAGACATTGGAAACCGAATATGAATTTATTATAAATTAATATTTCTAGCTTTTCCAAAGGTGCCCCTCACCCCTCTTTTAAAAGGGAACTCCTCCTTCTCATTTCTTCACACCTTCAAAGCCTTTTGGTTCGACCAAACTCTGCCCAAATACTCTCCCAACTTCCCTCACTACAACCTAGAGGCCTTAGTGTGATCAGAAAGTCAACCTAAGGATCCCTTTTGATCAAATCAAAAGGAAGAACCCGAAGAAGAGGTAATGATTTCACCACCCTTTTCCAAGTTCCTTTCTTCTTCCACTTCTTCTTCCGTTGTTTTTACCATTCTAAAATAATAACTCCAGTATCATATATATACTATGATGTTCTTATAAATATGGTACAACCATATTCAGTTTTCTATCCACCCTTTTGAATAACATGTCACCATACGTGCGTACGTACGGCTTACCGTCTCCACATCGTGGTGTAATTGTTATTCAATATATTATTATTTGGATGGGTATAATAATGATGTGTAACTCATATAAATAATAAATATAACATGTTAATTATTATTTATATATGATATAACATCCATTTATATATTATTTTAACATCAAAAGAATGATATTGTCGCTCGTGCGTACGTACGGACTACAGTCTCCACGAACACGATGAGATTCATTCTCCATTGTATCCATTCAAGTATAATTATCATTTGATGATTTAAAAATTATTTTTAAGGACTTGATATCATTATGGATATGAATAATATACAACCTATCCATTAAAAGCATGGCTTATGTAACAAAACATATAAAAGAAAACAAGTAAGTTAACACCCGAAACAACGATAATACTAAGATATTATTATCAAATCAATATTAAAAGACCATATATGATATCATATTAATGTATATGATTCTTGTATAATTTAATAACAATTATTTCACCATTATACAGGAGTTTAACCTACCCCAACCAAGGAAAATTACAAGGTAAGGGTTATTTCACAATCTCTTCATTATCTGAGGTTGTTTAAACGTAATAATCTACTGGGATCTCTTTATCATCCACATCCATGTTTCTTAAAAATGAATTTCAAAACATTTTTACTATTTGCAAGAATATGGGTTAAAGTCATTTATACCCTTTTTTGAATTTTTATAAGAGGTTTATAAAGGAATCTTTCCGTCGTTTTCCAAACAAGGTGTTTTTTAACCTTTTCGACAAAATTAAGGTAAGAATGTTTTTTTAACTTATACGGCGGGTGCGGCTATTTTCCGCCGTTATAAAATCATCGAAGCTTCCCTTAAAAGCTCATAAGAATATTTTCAAAGAAAATGTTTTATTTTATAAATATATAACTCTTAAATGATAACAAAATAGAAAGAGATAATTCTCTAAAAATAGTTTTGATTTCATCTATGTCAACATCCTTTAATGGATTTTACGCTTATTTGAAGTTGATTTATTATGATACAAAACTTATATATTGTATTGAAGGTTTTGTGATATGTTTGACTATGGATGTGATATTTTTATACCATTCATGGTTTATGGTGAAAGTATTGACATTTCGTATTCTAGTTTTAATACGAATGTTTATGTTATGTTTAAACCTTTTCATATGGGAATGCATTGGACTTAATATGTGACGGGTGGAGCCCGCTATAGCTCCTCGATGCATCGGTAGGTCTCATGAGACAAACTAGTGTCTTGGCACAAGGCCTTGACAAAATCTTATTTGTAGTCTTGGCACGAGGCCTTGTCTATGTGGTTATGATAGTCTGGCATTATGCATTCCATCATTATGAAAGTGGTTATTGATATTGCATGTGATTATTCGCTTAGTAGAATATCCATGTGAATAAGTAAATGGAATTATTTCATTTTATTTTTTCCATACTATGTTGAAGTTCACGTTTAAAAGGCTTTTGTTTTAGTTATACATTGCCTAAAATGTTTATTCTTATTTATGAAAGTTTCCGCTATATTGTTATCCTTACTGGGCATTTGAGCTCACCCCTTTTCTATGTTTTATTTTTTCCTAGGAAGCGAAGAAGTAAATTATGAATGCCCTGCAGGGATATTATGAGGGGATAATAGTGTGGATTATGGAGACAATATGTTGTTGTAGTAGTTTTTCACTATATGATGTAATGTAAAACTTTATTAATATATCTAGTGTTTCCAAGGCTACTAAACCAATCGGTCTTTCGAGATTTTATCTTTCTTGTGATCATGCCAATGTTATCTAATAATGCACCGACTCTAGGTAACTGGGGTCGGGGTGTTATAGTTGGTATCAGAGGAAGTTTAGTACAAACCTTGGAAGCTAGATTTAGATAAACTCTGATTAGCGCACGTAGACCTAAGATGAACTTTTAGGATTAGTATAGAAAAGATTCCTAGAATTTTGGTATTGTAGAGATTTTGTGAGTTTTCCGAGCAATACATCCCTGTCTGGATACGAGCAGGTAGAGGCGGCTCTAGCACAGATGTACCTAGGGGTAAAACCCGAAAACACCACTTTGATCTAGACTCGAACGGGAACTGGTGCACGACAACGGGACTTGCTGCACTCTTGGTTACGAAACTCCCAGGGGATATGCTTAGGATAACTCTCATTTTCTTTACAAATCATTATGACGGGTTTATGAGTATAAACTTTCTCAAAGAAAACATTCTTATGATTATGGATTATATCCAAAAATAGTTCAATTTATGTTAAGTGTTTTAGAAGTATGGTATTATGTATTTTGATTTATAAACTGATCTAGTTTATGCCATTGTTTAGAAATGGCACCTAGTGGAAGAAATGGAAACCATATCAATGCATGCACTCCATGTAGGGATTTCCCTCCTGCTCAAGATAATTATAGTGGAGCTGGTGATGCAACTGGTACCGATTAGCTAATCACCATACTGGGACAACTCACTCAGGTTATGAATAAAAACCTTACCCGTATGGAGCACCCTGATCCGCAGCGTGGAGGATCAATGTTAGATAGATTCATGAGGCAAAAACCACCAACGTTCAATGGGAGTACAAATCCCTTAGTAGCTGAGCAATGGATATTTTCCCTAGAGAAAATATTTCAGGCTTTGGGGAGTAGTGAAAGGGAAAAAAGTTATCATGGAAGTTTACCGCCTCACTGGAGATGCTGATCAATGGTGGTCATTGATTCAAAATATGAAGGAAGATGATGAAGTATCAAATATGGAATGGAGGGATTTCAAAGATCTGTTTTTAGAAAAATACTTTCCTCGTGACCATCAAGCAGATATGGAAAGGCAATTTCTAAGTCTGAGACAGAAGGAGGATGAGAATGTCACAAAGTATGAGGCTAACTTTACAAGGTTAGCAAGGTATGCTGGTGATTATATACGTAACCCAAGAAGTAATATTGATCGTTTATTTTATGGGTTAAAACCATTTCTTCATCGAGCATTAGTCTCACAATCCTTCTCGTCATACGAATACATTGTCTCATGTGCTGTCAAGACCGAAAAGGAATTCTCTAAGTCTTATGACTTTAAAGCAAAGAAAGAGAAGAAGAGGCCTGCTGATCAATCTGGGAATGGAAATAAGGGGAATAAAGGAAAGGTTGAATATCCATCCTTTGGTAAATGTGGGAAGAAACACCCCGGTACTTTCTTGAAGGGAATGAGAGTCTGTTACAAGTGTGGTGAAAAAGGCCACCAAGCTCGTGATTGCAAAGGGAAGAAGGAAGCTACCAATGTTCAGTGCTACAATTGCAGGGAGATGGGGCATTATGCAAATGAATGTCCTAAGCGTCAGGAGAACTTACCTCAGAAAAGGCCAAGGGATCAAGGCCAGGCTTATGCTATCACTACTGCTGAGGTAGAAGCTCCGAAAGACGTAGTGGCAGGTAATTTAATGGTTTCCTCAAGTTTAGCAAATGCATTATTTGATTCTGGATCATCGCATTGTTTCATATCTTCCCAGTTTGCTAAGAAAATTAGATATTTCCAATTTGATTTAACAAGGGAGTTGTCAGTTAAAACTCCCAAGGGAAGTATCATTGCAATAAAGTTTTGTGAGTCCCCATTAGAGCACATAAATGTTCTTTATCTGCTGATCTCGTCGTCATACCTATGATTGAGTTTGATATAATCCTCGGTATGGACTGGATTTCGGACTATGATGCGATGATTTATTGTAAGAATAAAGAGGTTACGATTCTTGATGATAATGATAAGGAACACCTTATCTTTAGAGCAGAATCGTCACCACCTAATTCTTATTTAGATCCACCCCCAGTAGCTCAACTAAATTCAATTATTTGGGAGGAAGAGAATGAAATGACTGTGGGTGAGGAAAGGAATATTCAAATAGATAATGTACCTATTGTGAAAGAATTTGTAGATGTATTTTAGGAAGATTTACCTGGACATCCTCCAGAATGAGAAGTTGAGTTTTCCATTGATTTAATTCCTAGATCAAGTCCTATATCAAAGACCCCTTATAGAATGGCCACTGTAGAATTAGTTGTACTAAAGAAACAACTAGAGGAATTGAGTAATAAGGGATTTATTCTCCCTATTGTTTCTCCATGGGGAGCCCCTGTTATTTTTGTTAAAAAGAAAGATGGATCTATGAGGTTATGTATCAACTACAGGGAGATCAATGCTATAACGATAAAGAACAAGTATCCCCTACCTCGCATTGATGATTTATTTTACAAACTGCATGGAGCTCAATACTTTTCAAAGATTGACCTTCAATCTAGATACCATTAGTTGTGTGTGAGGAATGAAGACATTCCGAAGACAGCATTTCGAACCAGGTACGGGCATTACGAGTTTACTGTAATGCCTTTTGGATTGAATAATGCACCCTCTGTATTCATGGATCTGATGAATAGAGTTTTCAAGGAGTATCTCTATGAATTTGTGGTGGTATTTATTGATGATATCTTAGTATACTCTAAAAGCTACGAAGATCATGAAAATCACTTGCGCATTATCTTGAAGACTCTGAGAAGACATGAATTATATGGGAAGTTTAGCAAGTGTGAATTATGGCATCATGATATTTATTTTCTTGGCCATATTTTCTCTAAAGATGAAATCTCTGTTGATCCTTCTAAGGCCAAGGCAATCCAAGAATGGCCAGCACCTACGAGTATAACTGAGGTACGTAGTTTTATTGGTTTGGCAGGTTATTATCGACGATTCGTCCAGAATTTTTCCCTATTGGCTAACCCATTAACGAAGCTCACACGTAAAGGGGTTAAATTTGTTTGGACAAAAGAGTGTGAAGAATGTTTCGAAGAACTGAAGAGAAGATTAGTCAATTCTCTTTTATTGACTCTACCATCGAATAATGATGGGTTCATCATTTATAGTGATGCATCGAAGAAAGGACTTGGTTGTGTCCTTATGCAGAATGATAGGGTTATTGCCTATGCATCATGATAGTTGAAAATTCATGAACAAAACTATCCTACTCATGATCTCGAGTTAGAAGCTGTGATCTTTGCTTTAAAGATATGGAGGCACTACCTCTATGGTGAAAAATGTGAGATTTATACTGATCACAAGAGTTTGACGTATGTTTTATCACAAAAAGAACTCAACATGAGGCAAATAAGATGGCTTGAATTACTCAAGGATTATGATTGTACGATACACTACCACCTGGGGAAAGCAAACAAGGTGGCAGATGCTTTGAGCAGAAAAGACCATGGAGTTTTGAACGTGATGAGAATTGAAAGGGATCCAATTTTGATGGATCTAGTGAAGATGGACATGGGAATAACCAGGGAAGGTGAAACATCAATGCTTTTTCAAATGGGTGCCAAACCATATTTACTAGAAAGGATTAAGAGTTCTCAGACTGATGATGAAGAATTTCAAAAGAAGATTAAAGCTGTGAAAGATGGGAGACTGAGAGACTTTGTGTATGGAATTTTGAAATTTGGGAAGAGACTTTGTGTTCCCGATATACCTGATCTAAAAAGGGAATTTCTGGATGACTCTCATAGTTCCAATTTCTCTATACACCCTGGGAGCACCAAAATGTATAGAGATTTGAAGGAACATTTTTGGTGGGACAACATGAAGAGGGAGATTTCTGATTTTGTGTCAAGATGTATGGTTTGTCAACAAGTGAAAGCTGGAAGGCAACATCCTGGAGGAGTCATGCAACCTCTTCCCATACCAGAGTGGAAATGGGACAATATTACAATGGACTTTGTCATGGGGCTACCAAAGACTCCTAGAAGGAACAATTAAATATGGGTTATTGTTGATCGTCTTACCAAGTTAGCACATTTTCTTGCTATAAGAGAAGATCTACCCCTGGAACGTCTAGCAAGACTATATATTAACGAAGTTGTGAGACTTCATGGAGTACCCCTATTGATTGTTTCTGATCGTGATCCCTGTTTTACTTCATGATTCTGGGAAAGTCTTCAGAAATCCCTGGATACTGAACTTCATTTGAGCACTACTTACCACCCTCAGACAGACGGACAATCAGAACAGACTATTCAAACTTTAGAATACATTTTGAGATCTTGATCACTTGACTTTCAGGGTATGTGGGATCAATATTTACCTCTGGTAGAATTTTCCTATAATAATAGCTTCCATTGGATTATTCAGATGGCACCATATGAAGCGTTATACGGAAAGAGATGTCGTAAACCAACCTGTTGGGATGACGTTGGTGAAAGAAAACATACAGGCCCAGAACTAGTGGAGGAAACGATGGAAAAGGTGAAGGTAATCCAAAATCACATCAAAGCAGCTCAAAGTAGGCAGAAGAGCTATGCCGATAATCAAAGGAAGGATTTGTAATTTCAAGTCGATGATTATGTTTTCTTGAAGGTATCTCCATGGAAGGGAGTCATACGTTTTGGTAAGAAAGGTAAATTGAGTCCCAGGTACATCGGACCCTTCGAAATTCTAGAACTAATTGGGGCTGTAGCTTACCGATTGGCAATGCCGCCAAGTCTCTCCAAAGTTCACGATGTGTTCCACGTATCTCTGTTTTGGAAATAAATGCCTGACCCAACGCATGTACTCACCTATGAAGAATTAGAACTAGAACCCGATCTGTCCTATTGTGAAGAGCCCGTCAGGATTCTTGATACGAGAGAACAAGTACTGAGAAACCGGACGACGTGTCTGGTAAAAGTTTTGTGGATAAACCATAAGATGGAAGAGACAACGTGGGAACCCGGGGAACTTATGATGAAGAACCACCCGAGTCTTTTCATGTGATAAGTATTCTAAAAATTTCAAGGATGAAATTATTTGAAGGAGGGGAGAATGTAACACCCCAATCTTCTACGGTATGCTTCTCTTTGAATAATGTGATAGCATGTGTTGTACGCAACACCGAGTTCTAACACACCATAACCAATCAAACTAGCTGTTATGAATAGTAATACCTACTTTTTGAAATTATATATATTTTATTTTTTAAAATGAACTTCATTTTTGGATTCGTAATATCTAATTTAGCCTAAGGTGAAATTTTGGTACTTTTCGGATAACTTTAATATTTTGATGAATAGTGAAAATTACTAAATTTTAATTAAAAACAACTTTTTTAATCAAAATAATTAATAGTGATAAATTATGAATTTGAGTGGTTTTAAAGTATAATTAGAATATATTTTTACCATTTAATATAATTTTGGTCAATGGAAATAATTTTACAATTAAACCGGACATAAACAAGTGTCAATCTTTTGATAGTTATTATCTCTTAAAAACACGCTTTTTGTTTTAACAACGGGAATTAATTTTAAATTAATTTTTGCCAATTATGTGTTTTGAATTTGGAAAAATGGATTCCATATTTGGAATCAGGATGTTCAAATTGTGTAAATAGGTAACTTTTATTTTTAGACATTTTGAATAATTAATGCGGTAAATATTTTATTTACCATGGTTAAGGGTAAATCCGGTAAATAAGGGTTAAAAAATAATATTATAATAATACTAAATTACCCTAAAACGTGTCCTAGCCTAATTGGTTGATACATGTTCGGCCATAGGCATCTTTGGGTCGATTTGGGGACCCCATTAAGACACTTGTAGGTGATAGGGACACTTTATTTAAATTAAGTTAAAATAAGTACAAAAATGACATAAGTATATATCTTTTAGAAAAACAATTTTTTACATAGGGTTATATATGTTGAATTTTAGACTATAAATATTCATTAGAAATATAAAAATATTTCCTACATGATTATATTTTAGTTTCAATTTTTAGATATTAAATAATTTAATTTATTTATGACACAATGATGATGCAGTAATTACCATAATAGTGAAAAATTAAAATAATTGATATTATAAATTTCAAAATAAATATAATTTGAGACTTTTATTTAATTAAACTAATTTTCTAGGATAATATGACATATTAGTATTGATTTAATTAACTTTTTTCGAAGTAATCATTCTGTTATGAGTTTCAAAAAAATCAACTATTGAATAGTGTCAAAATTGACATAAAAGAGTTTTTAAAACAAATATTATATTATTAATTGATATTAAATTCCTAAAAATATAAGGTTCGGCCAAGAGACTTATATCATGATAGGTGTGTCATTAATGGACCACTTGGGGGTCGCTTGGATGTATATGGTAAGTTTATTAACCATATAATATAAAAATACAAAGTGACATGGTAAATGTCAAACTAATTAACTTAGAGTTAATACTTAAAGATAAGGTTAATATAAGTACCCAAACCTGTCTAAATTCTATTGTATGAGTTGTTTTAGACCTATAACAACCTTAACCTTTGAATAATCAAATTTGGAGCCATTGGAAACCGAATATTAATTTATTATAAATTAATATTTCTAGCTTTTCCAAAGGTGCCCCTAACCCCTCTTATAAAAGGGAACTCCTCCTTATCATTTCTTTACACCTTCAAAGCCTTTTTGTTCGGCCAAACTCTACCCCAATACTCTCCCAACTTCCCTCACTACAACCTAGAGGCCTTAGTTTGATCACAAAGCCAACTTAAGGAGCCCTTTTGATCAAATCAAAAGGAAGAACCCGAAGAAGAGGTAACGATTTCACCACCCTTTCCCATGTTCCTTTCTTCTTCCACTTCTTCTTCCGTTGTTTTTACCATTCTAAAATAATAACTCTAGTATCATATATATACTGTGATGTTATTATAAATATGTTACAACCATATTCAGTATTCTATCCACCCTTTTGAATAACATGTCACCATACGTGCGTACGTACGGCTTACCGTCTCCACGTCGTGGTGTAATTGTTATTCAATATATTATTATTTGGATGGGTATAATAATGATGTGTAACTCATTTAAATAATAAATATAACATGTTAATTATTCTGTATATATGATATACCATCCATTTATATATTATTTTAATATCAAAAGAATGATATTGTCGCTCGTGCGTACGTACGGACTACCATCTCCACGAACGCGATGAGATTCATTCTCCATCGTATCCATTCAGGTATAATTATCATTTGATGATTTAAAAATGATGTTTAAGGACTTGATATCATTCTGGATATGAATTATATACAACCTATCCATTACAAACATGGCTTACGTAACAAAACATATAAAATAAAAAAGGTAAGTTAACACCCGAAACAACGATAATACTAAGATATTATTATCAAATCAATATTAAAAGATCATATATGATATCATATTAATGTATATGATTCTTGTATAATTTAATAACAATTATTTCACTATTATATAGGAGGTTAACCTACCCCAACCAAGGAAAAGTATAAGGTAAGGGTTATTTCACAATCTCTTCATTATCTGAGGTTGTTTATACGTAATAATATACTGGGATCTCTTTATCATCCACATCCATGTTTCTTAAAAATGAATTTCAAAACATTTTTAATATTTACAAGAATATGGGTTAAAGTCATTTATACCCTTGTTTGAATTTTTATAAGAGGTTTATAGAGGAATCTTTCCGTCGTTTTCCAAACAAGGTGCTTTTTAACCTTTTCGACAAAATTAAGGTAAGAATGTTTTTTTAAAACTTATACGGCGGGAGCGGCTATTTTCCGCCGTTATAAAATTGTCGAAGCTTCCCTTACAAGCTCATAAGAATATTTTCAAATAAAATGTTTTATTTTATAAATATATGACTCTTAAATGATTTCAAGATAGAAAGAGATATTTCTCTAAAAAGAGTTTTGATTTCATCTATGTCAACATCCTTTGATGGATTTTACGCTTATTTGAAGTTGATTTATTATGATACAAAACCTCTATATTGTATTGAAGGTTTTGTGATATTTTTGACTATACATGTTCTATTTTTATACCATTCATGGTTAATGGTGAAAGTATTGACATTTCTTATGCTAGTTTTAATATGAATGTTTATGTTATGTTTAAACCTTTTCATATGAGAATGCATTGGACTTAATATGTGACGGGTGGAGCCCTCTATAGCTCCTCGATGCATCGGTAGGTCTCATGAGACAAACTAGTGTCTTGGCACAAGGGCTTGACAAAATCTTATTTGTAGTCTTGGAACGAGGCCTTGGATATGTGGTTATGATAGTCTGGCATTATGCATTCCATCATTATGAAAGTGGTTATTGATATTGCATGTGATTATTCGATTAGTAGAATATCCATGTGAATAAGTAAATGGCATTATTTAATTTTATTTTTTCCATACTATGTTGAAGTTCAAGTTTAAAAGGCTTTTGTTTTAGTTATACATTTCATAAAATGTTTGTTCTTATTTATGAAAGTTTCCGCTATATTGTTATCCTTACTGGGCATTTGAGCTCACCCATTTTCTATGTTTTATTTTTTCCCAGGAAGTGAAGAAGTAAATTATGAATGACCTGCAGGGATATTATGAGGGGATAATAGTGTGTATTATGGAGAAAATATGTTGTTGTAGTATTTTTTCACTTCATGATGTAATGTAAAACTTTTTGAATATATCTAGTGTTTCCAAGGCCACTAAACCAATCGGTCTTTCGAGATTTGATCTTTCTTGTGATCATGCCAATGTTATGTAATAATGCACCGACTCTGGGTAACTTGGGTCGGGGCGTTACAGTTGGGATGATTTTTTAGGTATCTTTGGTGTGGTTTAGTCAGATCTTTAATTTCTCATTGTGTGGTTTTTCTTTGCATGAGTTTATTCTTTTCCCTACGGTGCGTGGCGCGTCAACAAAGCTTCTTTGAGGTAGGGAATCCTTTATTTCCATTTTTTATGAATCATTCAAGACATATTTTTTCTTGACTACCTATTGGTTATGGTTGTTATAGATTGATTAAAGATAAATAATTAGATGGTTAATATTGAATGGGAAATGAGAATGATTTTCATTATTTTACTACTTTGGTATAATTGTGATATTTTGATTGTACATGTTTGATTCCTCAATAGAAATTATTTCCATTGGGGTATTTTTTTTAACTAGTTGATATGTTATGTAAATTATTATTTTGATGTGATTTTATATATCACCCTAAAATGGATATTTATTAACCACTTATATTTGGATAATAAATTTGTTTCCCTGGGATTATGATTTTTGTGGTAATTTTGATAATATAAAAAGGAATTTGATAAAATACCCTTTCTAAATATGTTAAATTATTCTTGATGTGTTGTTATGTATGGCCACTATTTTAGGGAATAAATGTGTTGATGATTTTTGGTTGGGGCATGTGGGGATGATGGTGTGATGACTATTTTTTTAGGGTGTCGAGGTGGTAGTTGATTGGTCATGATTTTGGGGTGGAAGGTGGTTATTATTTGAATGTGATTTTCGACATTGAGGTTGTTGATGTTTGGATGTGATTTTGGGATGGTGTGGTGGTGGTTTATTTGGTTGTGCATTTGGGAAGGATACATGGTGGTTTATATATCCATGGTCGTGCGGTGATGAAATGATGGATCGATTGATGGGATGTGATTTTTCTAATGTGTGGTTTCTTTGTGATAGATTCCTAGGTAGTGATGCAATAAAGAACTATTTAAGAATTATTGGAATGGATGGAGATTGGTTTGGATACTGGTATGGAAATGGTCAATGAAAAAATAATAATGGCTTGTTTATTTTAGTTTGGTTAGTGATTAATAATGAAGTGAATGGGCTGGATAATAGAAATTGGGTTTTGGTGTGATGTGTCTTCTAGTTTGTGTGGTGTTACGCATTTAGAGATGGTAACAAAACTGGATATGTTGTGAGTTGGTTAGTGTCTGGTTGTGAACCCATAGGTTGGGCCTATGTGTGTGAATATGTATATACTTTTATATTCTTATTTATTTTTATATGCACACCACCCACATAGAGTGCTATATGGGGACACCTACATTGTCACATGGGGGTGTTTTCCCAATATCTGATGAGGAGGAAATATGGCTAGGTACCCACTATTTTCTACTCTCTCTTCTAGGCATGGTAGGTATTACACATGATGTGATGTCTAAAGGTCTGATAGTGCACAAGATTGTGGTTGTGTTAATAGAGGTATAACAACACATGGCTTGTCTATGTTGATATTACATCTCTTTAGATGATTTTTCATTACATTTCACCAAAACATGCTTAAGGTCCAAATAGATTATTGTTATTGGAAACTTGGAAACATAATATTTTAAATTTGTGAAATATATTTTCCCATAAATATCTTAACCTTTAGTACTCATACTTAAAATATTTCTTCATAATATGTGGAAATTAAACATAATAAAGGGTGATCATTGATGCTCAGTATGTGTAATCATCATTGATATATAAGACAAACATGACCATAGGGTTATCAAAACGCGATCATGAAATTTGAAAATCATACCATGCATACCATGCATACCAAACATCATAATATTGAATCATGCAATAATGATACGTATTTCATAAGACGTGAATCAAAAGACAATAAAAAAACCTGATCCATTGGAGAATAACATTTAATAAGACATAGAATTTTTGGAATACACATAAGTATAGAAAATATTATGTCAAAGAAACCAAGAAAGACATTCATAACATGTTATGGTTGGGAAAATCACCCGTGTACCTAATTCAGTATTGGGATGACCTTTTATGTACCCTCTTATATCATTCTTGGGATGACCTCCTGTGTGCCCTATTATTTCAGGCATTGGACCACCTCCTGAGTACCCTCTGGTTTCAGTCTTTGGATGACCTCCCATGTACCCTTTTGTTTCATTCTTGGTATGACCTCCCATGTAACCTTATTTTTCGAGCTTGGGATGATGACCCATGTACCCTCTTATCTCATAGAACATATATCTTTACGCAATTGTTTATATAAAGATATAGGTCCCACCCGTTTCATACTAAAAATCATATTTATGTGTGTCAAAAGATCATTATCAAAAATCATATCATAACTGATTAAATGAAATGGCCATCATAAAAATTTCTTCAAGTCTTCACCTATGGAAAATAGATAGGTTCATAGTCATTTCATCATAGCATGACCAGTGAAAGCAATTAGGTTTCATAACCAGACAACCCATAAAAATGAAATGGATTTCCTAAAATAATTATTATTATAAACATGAATAATTAAAATAATGAAAAATAAGGGTGTCCGTAGAAAATATCCCTATTAAAACATTAAGAATATCAAAGGATGATATCTTATAGAAGGTAGGATTTTAAAATATTGCTAAGAAAATTTCATATGAAAAAGCCATTATTTTAAAATCACTTTTGTAAATAAGTGAAAATGATTTAAATTAATATTTTTTCATAAAAAAAATCAAAAAACAATTCATTGGAAATATGTATGGTAATCTTGAAACATGGAGTGGTCATTACAACAGGAAATATTGGTCATGTTGTTCATGTTAAAAACAAGGATTATTTTCACATTTTAAGTCAAAGAAAAATAAAAATTATTTTGAAAATGAAATAAATATTCATTTTTAAAAAAATTAAAAAATTAATTAATAAATATTTTTAAATCTTTTTAAAAAAATTAAGTTTTTAAAAAAATGGTTTTTTAGAAAAATATATTTTTGACCGAATATATAAATAAAGACATATTTTCTTAAAAACATTTTCTTAATTATCTCAAATACAAAAGAGTGGAAAATGGTACCATTACATGAAGATATAATGAATAACCAAAGGAAAATAATATTCATGACAATTTATAAGAGTTATATCATAATACTTCAACATTGGATACTTGATCATAAACAATCCTGAAAAATGATGAGATTGTAACATAAAATCATTACCACTTTGCTAACCTTAAATCATAAGCACAATGAAATAATAACATAAAATATCATTATGAAAGATAGATTCATTATATTACATGTTAAAGGGATATTATATACTCCTCCTGAAATATTATAGGTTCATAACGTAATGTACATCTCAATGAAGACAAATTGAGACAAAAATACCTTATTCCTCGAGTAACTTTTAAATCATAATCTATAAGGAAGAGTAACATAAATGGAATAAAATAATTATAATTAAATTATATAGATTCTTGATTTATCAGTTCATAGTGTAGAATATACACCACGCAAAAGAAAGAAGTGGTGAATATGGAATTTGCCGCACGAAATTGAAAAGTGAGACGAAAATCCCTTATCGATTTGTTTACTTTTGATCCAAAATCCCCATATAATAGATATACTCAAATGGATATGTAAATAATAATATATTTATGTATAATAATCATAAAATACATTCATTGGTGGTATATATACCACATAACAAGAATAATTGGTGAATATGGCTTACATCTCATGGAAATAAAATTTAGATGAGAAACCCCATACCTTATGTCTAGATTTCTATTGTACTCATTAAAACATAATGTATAATGAATATAAGTTTACTATTAATATATCATAGAACCATATTAATATTTATCATATCATATTTTTCTCTTATTACTTTATATTACCCTCTAATTAATAATTTAATGTTAACATTACATCTTGGGTAATAACAGCTTCGTTTTTCGTATATGTTTTGACTTGTGATTTTTTTTCTCCCTACCGTGATCATGACTTCATCATATACATAATTTAAACCATGATATAATATCATATATATTAATTATACATGTATTAATATTAATTCGTAAAATTTGGATATATGAAATGAAATAAACTGTTATAGAGATAGAAGGTTGTATTTACATACGAACGTTGTTCAAATTTTCATATCACATTGAATGAAATAAATGTAAATTATATATATATACTATAACTCTAGGAGAATAATTATTTCATATATATCACATATGTTTACTAAACCCATCTTTAATACATTCCATGTAATGTATGAATGAATCATGTCGCTTTGTAAGGCAGTAGTCTTCCCTTCACATGAATGATGTTATCATATTCCCATAAAATGGAAAGCATGGTGGTATGTGTATATAATAATTATAAAATTATAAAGAAAATATAAATATAATAAAAATAATATATAAACTATAAATCTATAATTATTCCCTACCATTAAAGGTGGTAATGTTATAACAAACAACATCAGTTCGCGAGGACGTAGTCTACTGTATATAAGAAAACAAAAGTGATCATTGATGAACAATACTTATTCTTCAGGTAACCCCTTTTGGTTTAAACCAAAGGAATTATTGGTTGAATTTTTTCATAATGAAAGGATTATTGGTTGAGGGTTAGGGGGTATTTTTTCTGGTATTTTCTGGACCAAAAGGTTTGAGATTTTTGGAAAATATTAGAGAGGAGGGGGGCTTTTATAAGTGGGGTGAGGAGAAATCTTGTAAATTTTTGGTAGAGGGAATTGCACCCAAAATTATTTCTTATAATGTGGATCCAATAATTCAACTAAATTGAGCCTAGAAGTGATATGGTCAAAATATTATCAACCAATGGTTTCTTTTCATGTTTCTAGGTCATTTGGTCCCATAATATTAAAGTGAAATCACTTATTAAAATCATTTTTACCTTAATAATTGTGATTAATTTTACCTGTTTTCACGAAAACAATTGGTAAAAAAATTAATTTCACCTTATTAGACATTATAAATTATTCTTATAAAAAATGTGGAATAATATTTTTCAAATTCATTTCACATAACCGAAAAACATTAATTTAATATTAATCCGGTATGTGGGGTGTGGCATCAGGTTTTTATGGAGAAAAGTATAAAAGATTGATATGTTTTTATATCAAATTTCCATTTTAAATTTATTCCAATGAATTAAATTGTAATAATGGTTATATAATTTAAAAAATATAACTATAAAACTAATTTTAAAAAAAATAACTATATAAATAATTTGAATGAAAATTATGTTTTCAATTAAAACTCAAGATTTTTCACTATTAATAAAAAATGAAACCTTCTTAGAAAAGTACCATAATTTAACCATAAGATAATTTTAATATTATATTTCCAAAAATAATGTTTACTTTTTATCACATTAATTTCTAAAGGTGTCAAAATTCAGTTCTAAAATGGGTCTCCCATAAAAATGAAATAAATCCGCTTTTAGAACAAATATAGTTTTTGGCATAAAATTGGATTAATTCTTATCTATTGTCTTGAAAACACATAATATTAATGTAAAATAGATTATTGAATGTATACTATTTTAATTTATTTAAAATAATTTACTAATATTGGTTTAATTTATTTATTGTGGTAAAAAAATTCATTGCAAAAAAATAGTTTTCCAGAATATTATTTCATATATTTTCAGAAGTTCTTTATTATCATTACTAAATAATTGGTCACAAAATAATTCATATTATAAACACATGTAAAAAATAATTTTTTTATTTAATTAATCATATTCATAGCAATGATTCTAACATCTAGTTGAAAACAATCAATATAATAGTATGGCATATTTGTTTTAAACTCGTTGTTGCGTATACCACAATATAAACTTGGAATTTTATATAACACAAACCAAATTTAGTATTTCATTTAATTAAAACTATACTCAGTGTTTCGTGTCATACAGTTGACTGATCATTTTTTGTAGTGTAATATTTATTTGGTGTTTGATATAAATAAATCTTATCTTTGTATAACGTATAACACAAGCCATCAAATAATGTTAATTTATTTGAAAAATATTATTTCTAAAATATGTGGGGTTGTACTTTAGGTGTCGTTTTATGGGATGTGATGTTTCTGTGCTTATGGGGAGGATGTCCCATGTGTCTCTGGAAAAGACTTGATGTAGCACAGGTTTCTTCTATCTTGATGGGATGATATGTAGTGGCTTATGGTGGTGTTCATGCATGATAGGAGGATGGAATGTGGTTAATATTATTTTTGTTTATTATACCCTAATACTCATGTTATTGTTTTGGATGTTCTATGGACCCTGTTTTTTCCGTCAATATATGATGTAGATTTTCTTTTGGGGTAGTGAGCCCAGGTCTCTGTGGGTGTGATGTGATGTGACCGTGGTTGTGGGGAAGTGTGGTATCTGAAAGAGATGGGTGTGCTAGAACATACGACATTGTGGTGTGAGAGTGGCATACCAGTGGAAATGTTGTGCAGGGTTCCCTTTATCGATATGATTCCTATTATGTTACTATACATGGATTTCATTATTTTCTGACCATTCCTTAGTGAGGTTGGGATGGATATTTGACATGTTTAGGTGTTGTTAGTTCTGTTGTTATCTGATGGGTGCATTAGTATGCTTATTTCACATGATCATGAGAGATTTTGGTTTTCCCTACTGAGTATACATGTATTCTTACCCTATGTATATAAACTGATTTTCATGTTTCTAGGAGGACCATGTTTATTAGACTAGATATTACTATCTCAGACCTTGGGTAGAAGTTGTGTTGCTACTTTAGATTTTCTTTTTTGGTATTTACTTTTGGAGACTTTTACGTATATCAATTTTATTTATCCATGAATTATGGGATGGTTTTGGTTTCATATTATATTATTTCATCAGTTTGATTTTCGATGATTCTTCTTATCTCTTGATCCTATTTACGTTATAGTGGTTAATACCTATAATTTTATGAGATTTTTATACCCTTGGTTCCAGTCTCCAAGTTAGGGCCTGTTAGAGGTAGGACTTAGGGGTCATTATCTCTCCCCTCATAGAGATATCTTTGGCAGGAGGGGTCATAATAGAGTTGTATCAGAGGTGATGGTTGAGTGATATGTTGGATTATGGAGTTAGGAATAGTGAGGATTTTAGGGTTGGTTTGGAAATAGTTCCAGTTGACTTTTTTGTGTGACATATATTATGGAGACAAGATTGAAAATGGGATTTTAGGGACACCCATGATCTAGTTCACAATATTTTAGCTTATTGAATGACTAATTGAGATGGACCTTATTATAGAGTAGATAGTAAAGAGAGGTAAAAACACTGTGATGACTTGTTTTTTTGTCTGAATTGGTTTTTTTGGGAATTTTAAAATGTATAATGGAATAAAAATGACTCTTAAAGAAATTCTATACCAACGGGCTTATGAAGTTTTTTTATTTTCAACTATGGATCTTTTTTTTCATCTGTATATGGATCAAGAATTTTAGTTTCAATAGGATAACCTTTCAGATCATTTAATGTATGATCTGGTTGAGTAGAATAATCAGTGGAAGATGAAGTTGCGTGCTTTCCACCAGAATACTATGGGGAAGTCTGAGGTAAATGTTTTAGATGTGTAGATCGAGAGATTTCTATTGGATCTCGAGATCACTTTTAGTTTGATCTGGACCCTATATGAGTATAGTGTTTGTTTCAAAGTTATTAAAATTAGGGGAGATGCACATTAGTGGTGGAAATTATATATGTAAAAGTGGAAGGAGAAATATGTTTCATGGGTTGACTTTTAGAAATATTTTTGGACCTAGTTCCTTTCATCGACCATGAAGGCAGTGAAGATGAAGAAGTTTATTTCTCTTCAGTAGGTGAGTATGTCAGTGCAAGAGTTTGGAATAAATGGTAATGGTCATCTTCACATTTCCCTATATCCCTTTCTAGATGAGGAGTCTTGTGTGAGATTTCTTGATGAGGCACATCATCCTTCTATCAAAAAACAAGTCACTCCTTTTACATTGAAAATGTATTTGGAGGTTTAGAAGAAGGCAGTGGTGATCACGAATATGTACTCATGAGTATGTTTTCCACGACAGTGGAACTAGAAGGGTTCATAAAGTTCAGGGTTTTTAGTTGCACTTCTCATGTTCCTGGGCCTACATGGTTTCAACTATTAGGGAGTTGAACTCAACAGTTTCCCATTTAGTCATCTTGGGCCTGTGGTTTTCATTCTCTTATTGGGAGATTTTTTCTAGTGTCCTTTTAATATGGTGTTCATGGACATCATCATAACAAGTTCACAATGGTCCTTTGATCTCCATTTCATGTTGATGGAATGGTTCAACACCATCTTCATCATCAGTTTCTAGTGATACTATTTTAGTGGTAGGGTTACGCTCCACAATGGGGAGATCGAGTCGGAATAGGCCACCTCAGGATGTTATTTGTGTTTAGGGACCTCAACCAGAGTGTGGTCTTGTAGGTTTTCATCATCAGAGAGTTAAATGATATGGGAATGGTCAGTTTCTCACAATGGAGGTTGAATTTCTAGAGGGGATAGAGATTTTCAGAGGTATGGCATGTTTTTTAGTACTATTATTTGTTCCTTGTTTGATTCAGGGGCTTCACACTACTTTATTTCACCCACTCTAGTATGTGTTCTAGGACTAGATATAGAGAGAATTATCATGCCACAGGTTTTTACTACCCTAGTCGGAGGCCAAACTAGCTTGTTTGATGTGTGTCGGGGATGTAAACTTATTATGGGGCCACATCAGTCTCATGAGGATCTATACATTCTACAGATGTAGCCATACGAAGTTATCCTCACTATCAACTGGTTTTATTTCACGCATATTTTTATCGACTACTTCTATAGGATAGTCATTTTCTTAGACATGGATTCCCATGTGTGGTTTTCATTGTCAAATAGGGTTTTTAGGTTGGAATTCAACATGTGTATCCCCATCTATTTGTTATATGATTAATCAGTGGATTGTGAAGAGGTTGGGATAGAAGAGGTTTCCAGAGTTGTTGGGGGAGTTTCTATATGTTTTTGTCAAAGGGGTTGTGATGCTACCCCCTCAACGTGATGTTGATTTTGGGAATGACTTACAACCCAGTGCTTCTAGGATTTTGATAGCTCCATATCGGATGACACATTCTGAGTTGCGGGATTTGAGAATTCAAATTGATGATCTGATGTAGAAGGGTTTTATTCAGTCCAGTGTGTCGCCATGGGGTTCTCTAGAGTTGTTATCCAATAAGGTGTATAGTAGTCGGAAGTGGTGTATATACTACAAGACGTTGAATCCAGGTATGGTCAAGAGCAGTTACCCTCTTTTGAGGATATATGATAATTTCTCCAAACGAAGAGGGGTATGTTGGTTTTTTAAGATTTTTTCTATTCTGGATATCAGTAGTTGAGGGTGAAGTAGGGTGATATCACAAATACTACCTTCATATGTAGTTATAGTAACCTAGAGTTTATATCCATGTTTTTTGGTGTTACCAATGATCTATCCAAGCTCATGGGGCTTATGAAATTCATGTTACCTGATTTTTTGGATTCGTTCATCATCATATTCATTGATGATATATTCATCTTCTCAAAGTCAGAGGAGAATTATTTCGATCATCTTAGAGATGTTTTATAGGCCCTCCAACAACACCAGCTCTGTGGAATGTTTTCCAAGTTTATGTTTTGGATATGAGAGGAAAATTTGATTGTTAATTTGGGTTCTTAGTAGGGTTTGGAAGTATACTCGTTGATGTTCAAGTTAGTTTTTTCTTGGGAGGAAACCAATAACATAAAAGAGGTTTGTAGTTTCCTTAGTATTGTAAGATATTATCATATGTTTATAGTTGATTTATCTTGATTTGTAGCCAAATTAAAAGTGATCACCATGAATGACCATAAATTTCTATATATGGATCTGTTCTAGGTAGCATATTTCTATCTGAAGAGGAAGTAGTTTAGTGCTCTAGTGCTTTAGTTTCTTAAAGAGGGTGTCTTGTTTGAGATTTTTTTTGACACTTCCCACCTAGTATTGGTGTGTATGGTGATTCATTAGATATATGTGATATCATATGGTTATATTTTTTTATTCCCCCATGAGAATAAATATTCCACCCATGATCTAGAGTTGGTAGCAGTTGTGTTTGTACTGAAGTTGTGGAGGAATCACCTCATCAAGGGGTGCTTTGTCATCTTCATAGATCACAAGAGTTTTGGGTATATATTTTATGTGTTTGATTTGAATATTTTGAAGTGGTTTTGGATGGTTTTGGATTAGGATTATAATTTTGAGATCTCATACACCTCGGTAAAAGGGTGTGTTGTGGCTGGTGCTTTGAGTAGAAATTCATGGAAAGATGTTGTTCGAGGGTCTGGCGATTCTTGGAGAGAAGTAAATGAGTCGGAAGCCTTGAAATTGGATGAAATTGGGGATAATGGTAGATTTTGTTTGTTTCAAACCATAGATTAGCCTTATTTTATTTATCAAGTATAGTATATTCAATGGGGATACTCGAAGGAAGTGGCGATGCACGATCTGGTTGGCAATTTTGATGCTCTATAAGGTTAGTCAGAGGATGGTCAGAAAATGATTTTGTTACATGGGAGGTCATTTTTATAGTATTGACTCACAATGGAGACCATCTTAAACTTCACATATCACCATTGGATGTGAAAATGGTATGATCCAATATGTATCATGGCTTCAGGGTGCAGTGTTAGTGGCTCGGGATTAAAGAGGCGGTGGTAGAGTTCATAGTGCAGTGTTTGGTTTTCCATCAGGTAAACCCTGAGCATTATATTCTTGTAGATCCTTTGCATCCCTTGGAGGTTCTTGAGTGAAAATGATATGACATCTTAATATTTTTCATCAAATGGATACCCTGATATTAGGTAGGTTGTGATGTTATCTGGGTGATTGTGGATCAGTTGATGAAATCAGCCCACTTCTTAGGAATTAGGGAGAGGGGCACATTGGATATTTCAGATAAAAGTTATGTGGATGAGGTGGTGTGATTTAATGGAGTTCTGAGGTACTTTTTCATTGATCAGGACACATGTTTTAGCTTGTGATAATGTATGTAATTACAACTTGATTTTGGCACTCAGTTACGTCTCACCACTACATTCCACCCTTAGAAGGATGGGAAGATAGAGTAAACCATCAAGACATTGTAGGATATGTTTCGGGATTGTGACTTATAATTTGGTGGATATTGGGTACAACACCTACATTTAGTTGAGTTTTTGTACAATATTAGATGTCACTCTTCCATTGGAATGGCTCGATATAATGTGTTGAGTGAGCGAGTGTAACATCCCAAGTAAGTAATTAATAATAGATATTTTTATCTATGTCTATTAATGATTAAGATAGTGTTATAGAGGCTTAAAATGAAAATAAATACAATCTTATGCATGGAATACACTAATATTCTTAAAAGATTGTTTTACTGCCTTTTGATGGAAAACCATTTTTAAATCTATTTTTTGACAATTTTATAAACTATGTTTGTCAAAATAAACTTATTCTTTATGATTGGGACATCAAAATTTACCTTGTGTGAATTTTTGGTATTTTTCTGACAATGTTCATTTTTTTAAATGAATAGTGAAAAATACTGCATTTTACATCAAAACTACTTTTTAATATAATTTATTTATATGATTAGATTATGTTTTGAATTGGTTTTGAAGTTAAATTAGAATATATTTTTACCATTTTATCCAATGGTGGTCATTGGAATCAATTTCACTTTGAAATTAGACTTAAACTGGTGTCAATCTTTTGATACTTATTGTTTTGTAAAAACACACTTTTTGCTCTGGCAGCGGGAATTAATTATTAAATTAATTAATGTGACTTATATGATTTGAATTTTGTAAAATAGACTTCATTTTTGAATTCGGAATATCAAATATAGCTTAGGGTGAATTTTTTGTAATTTTCTGAAAAACTTCAATTTTTGATGAATAGTTAAACCACTAAGTAGTAATCAAGAAAACTGATTTTTCAGTTAAATGAAAGTTTACCACTAATGTGTATTGAATTTTGAAAATCTGACATACATGGTTGTCATTAAGAATTAAAATTTGGTTCAATGAGATTAAAATAATTTTTTGGTGAATAGTAACTTATTAAGTTTTTAATCACGATTAGTGGTAATTAGTGTAGTTTAAGGTATAAATAATGCTTTAATAATATGAAATGACCTAGACACATGTCCCCACCTTATTGGTTGTGTCATGGCCGACCAAGACAAGCCATGGGTCAACTTGGGGACCCCATGGGGACATTTTGGTTGGGAAATGACATAAATAACTTTTTATTTAATGTAAAGGTAAAAATGACCCAAACATAATATGTTTTACAAAAACAATTTTTACATGGGGTTATAAAGATCGGATATTTGATTATAAATAGTCATTAGAAAGATAAAAAGATTTAATACATCATAGTATTTTTTTTATGATTTTTAGACATTAAATAAATTAAATTATTTATGACATAATAATGATGCAGCGATGACATCATTATTTGACGATTTAAATAAAATGGAAAGATAATGAAAAATATAAAACCTACACATGGAAAAAACCAATTGTATGAGTGGATTTCGAACCTTTATCACCTTATACACGAATTATATCAATGTGGGACCTTTTAAAACCGAAACACATTTTCAAATAAAGTAATATTTATTTACTTTCCAAAAGTGCCCCTCCTCTCCTCTTATAAAAGGCCCCCACCTCTACTTCATTTCACACACTCCTCAAGCCTTTGGCTCGGCCAAACCCTGCCCATTTACTCTCTCCACATACCTCTACTCATCCTAGAGTATTCCCTTTGGGTAGAATCCTTTCAAAGGAAGCCTTTAGGCTCAAATCAAAAGGAGTTACACTTTTAAAGGTAATTCATTCTCTCATGTTCATTTGTTTTATTTTGCTTCTCCAACCCCCTAAACTCTTTTTATTTACATATTTTGTAACAACACCAGTATCTTCAATATACAAGGATGTTTTTATAATATTTATTTGAGCTACACTCTCACACAACTACATCAAATGGTTAATGAACATACGGTTTCCGTGGATGGTGAAATTCTGCCTCCCGAAACGATGATTGTTCAATACTCATTTAACACCTTCAAAGGTGGCCATTATGATGTCACTATTTTTATATATGATATATAATATGTTTATGTTTTCCTTAAGCTTCTGTTTTTTCATTTTGGGCATACCTTTATGGTTTCCATTATGGGTAAACATGATATCTTCATTTTAGGAAGTGCGGACTACCGCCCCCTGAAAATGATTTGATTCGTTAATACCATATGTGGGATGTGTAAAGGATAAAGTTAATGATATTATATATGTTATTATACTGGAATTATAATATACTCTTATATCATTATGATTCCATTCCAGAAAATATGAAATAGAAATGGAAGTAGTGTTCATGCGTACGTACGGCTTACCGTCTCCATGAACGGTGCATTTCATTTCTTACGTCTAAATGTGATGTAATATTATAAATACATGTATATTATGAATATATATGATATATATGTTATCCAAATCATTAATATCATTCTGGATATAATGAACCTATGACCAAATTAACAACATGTAAGTGTAAGAAGTCTATTTTTGACTTAAGAACCAAATACCGAAAAAATGAACATTATTAACTTAACTGATTACATGATGTTCATAACATGTTATAAAAGGAATAATGAACTTGAAAAAGATTCATAAGAAAGTAGAGATTAACTCAAGTTTATTATTCAGGAGATTAAAGAACGGTCGGGTCAAGTCGGATACGAGGTATGGGACTTCGTCTCAATCTCCTTTCATTGAGGCATATTTTATTTTATACACAACTTTCTTTTATACGGTGTATAAACCCCTTTGACTTTTACGTTTATTCAAAAGGAATCCTTTTTATACGAAGCATTTACTAAACGAAAAAAGGGGATGTTTTTGTCGTACGTATGCGGCGACAACGACTTCTCCGCCGTCGTAACCGTTATTTGAGTTTCGGCTTCCTCTACAAGCCATACCTTCTTTTTAAAAAGAAAAATAAATACCATGTTTTACTTTTCTTTTATTTTGGTATTGAAAATGGTTTTCATAATGTTTTTATATCAATGTGTTGTATTGATATCTCGTGATTGAAATGTGGAAATTTTATGTTTCCTTTATGCATGTTTTATGTGATATGATTATGTTATGGTTCTTGGGCATTATTATGAAGACGGGTGGTTCCGCGATAAACTAAGGGCGGGTGAGCCCGTTATAGCTCTCCAATTCATTGGGTAACGCGAAGGAGTGAAACGTTAAGGTTTATCCGAAGAGATTTTAGGGAATATACTGTGATGGGTATTCCAAACGTAACCAAGAGGGTTACTCCCTACGTAAGAATGTTATGGATGCCTCAAGTGACCTTTATGTCTTATGATTTCTATGATTTATTCATGATTTTATGAGGTATGTTAAAGTGCCTATGTTTTATGGGTAAATTATGATTTCATTATTATGTATATATGAACTCATGTTTCCTTTCCATGTTTTTTTTATAACCCATACTGAGTTTTTATGCTCATCCCAAGTTTTTGAAATGTTTTTCATAGGTCAAGGGAAAGGTACATGATAAGATGATAGATTCAAGGATGTGTCAAGAAATAATCCATGTTTTATTTTAAATGTATTTCCATTGACGGGAATGAAGAATACTATCTTTCTGTAACCACTTTGTTTATATGTGGAATGTAATGCAAGTTTTATGATCTAATTCTCTAAAACTCTAAACCCGAAAAGATCCTCAATGTGAAATCTTGTAACAACTCAAGATTAAGTAAGGTTTAAGGCTGGGGCCTTATAGTTGGTATCAGAGGTCTGTTTAGATAACTTTAGGAGTTATAATTCTATTAAATGATTATCCAAAAATATTTTTTTTTCGAAATGATATAGCATTTAAAGATTTCCATGTTGCTTCATCTAAGACATGTTTGTTCAGAATGGTTTTCCGCAGAGGAAACAGGGAAGAAGTGCTAGGAAGGCATACAGAAGGAAATAACCTTCCGAATCAGCATCCAGAAATGGTCGGAATTGGAACTGAACAGTTTGTTGCAGTAATGGAACATTTGACTCAAGCGATAAATGGCGGTGGTATCCATGCACGAGATCAGACAGATCAACCACAGAGGAACATGTCAGTGGTGGAACATTTCATGAGGCAACATCCACCATCATTCAGAGGATCATCTGACCCTATGCTAGCTGAAGGGTGGATTAAAGCACTGGAGAAGATTTTTGATGTCATGGGGTGTTCAGACAATCAAAAGGTTAGTCTTTCTATTTACCGTTTGGAGGGTGAAGCAGATCAGTGGTGGTCTATGGTTAAAAATATCAGGGACGCCGATGAGATTGATGCTCTTGACTGGGATGAATTCAAAGGTATGTTTCTTGAGAAGTATTTTCATAAGGCTATTCGACTTAGGATGGAAAAGAAATTCTTGTAATTGAGGCAAGAGGAAGACTCAGTGGCTGCCTATGAAGAAAGGTTCACTCGATTGGCAAGGTATGCTCCAAATTTTATCCGAGACCTTGATAGTAAAATCAATCGTTTTTACTCGGGATTAAAGCCAAAATATCGAAGGGCATTAGCTTCTCGTTAGTTTAAAAGTTATGAAAAGCTTGTTCGATGTGCTGAGAAGGTGGAAATGGAGTTTTCTGATGACCAAGTTTTCTATAACAACCAGCAGAAGAAGAGACCGAGGTGGCAGGAGAAAGGTAAGAATTCTTCAAAAAAGTCTGATGGTAAGAGAACTATGTTTCCAGTTTGTGATAAATGTGGAAAAAGGCATGCTGGGGAATGTATTCTGAATTCTGGGAAGTGCTACCGATGTGGTAAGATGGGACATAAGGCTCGTGATTGCACTGAAAAGGATCAAGGTGAAGGTAAGAACAAATTTGATTTACAGTTAGTGAAATGTTATAAGTGCAATGAGATGGGTCACTATGCAAACGAGTGTCCGACAAGGAGATTGAGTGATGGGAAGCAGTACTACAAGCAGAAAGGGGTGGTGAAATCCTTTGCAACTACTTCAGCAGATGTCGGGCCATCAAATGAAGTTGTATCAGGTACTTTGTTTGTTTTTTCAGATTATGCCAGTGTGTTGTTTGATTCGGGGTCTACACATTCTTTCATCTCTGAAACCTTTTCTAGTAAAATGGGAATACCATCTCAAGAAATGACTCCTGAACTTTTGGTAAAAACACCTGGGGGGAATGTTGAGGCAAAAAGAATTTATAATAATCTTCCTATCCTTATCTGTGGAAAGAACCTACTTGCAAACCTTATTGTTCTACCTCTAGTAGAGTTTGATGTTATCCTGGGTATGGATTGGCTCTCTATTTACCATGCTAAGATTGACTGTAGAGCTAAAGAAGTTTCTTTTCAGAAAGAATTTCAGTTTGTTTACAAGAATAAACCCTTACTTTTGATAACATATCAAGAGGCCGAGAAACTTGTAAAAGATGGAAATGAATGTTACCTTGCACACGTCGTTGAAAATAAAGGAACTGTTCAGATTAATGATGTGCCAGTGGTAAATGAGTATCCTGATGTTTTTCCTGATGAGTTGCCTGGAATAATACCAGATCGGGAAGTTGAGTTTGTTGTTGACTTAGTTCCTGATGCTAAGCCAATTTCAAAACCCCCTTATCGAATGGCACAAATTGAACTTTTAGAGTTGAAGGAGCAATTGCAAGATTTATTAGAGAAAGGTTTCATTAGACCTAGCACATCACCATGGGGCGCTCCTGTTTTATTTGTTAAAAAGAAAGATGGTTCTATGAGACTTTGCATTGATTATAGAGCCTTGAATAATATCACTGTTAAGAACAAATATCCTTTGCCTCATATTGATGATTTGTTTGATCAGCTCCAGGGAGCTCAGTTTTTTTCAAAGATTGACTTGAGATCGGGGTACCATCAGCTGAAGGTAAAGGAGGCAGATATTCCGAAGACCGCGTTCTGTACGAGATATGGCCATTATGAATTTGTAGTAAGGCCTTTTGGGCTACCCAATGCACCTGCTGTATTCATGGACTTAATGAATAGAATTTTCCCTGAGTTCTTGGATAAGTTTGTGGTGGTTTTCATTGATGATATTTTGGTGTTTTCTAAAAGTAAAGAGGAGCATGAAAAACATTTAACGGTTATCTTGAAAACCTTAAAAGAAAAGAAACTGTATGGGAAATTCAGCAAGTGTGAGTTTTGGTTGCAACAAATTTCTTTCCTTGGTCACATTGTTTCTAAAGATGGAATAACTGTTGATCCTGCAAAAACAAAAGTTCTGGAAGAATGGCCAAGACCCACAAATGTAACCGAGATTCGTAGCTTCCATGGTTTGGCGGGCTATTACCGAAGGTTTGTTAGAAATTTTTCACGGTTATCTAGTCCAATGACTAAGATAACTCGGAAGGGTGTTAAGTTTATCTGGACAAAAGAATGTGATGATTGTTTTCAGGAGTTGAAAAGAAGATTGGTGAATGCTCCAGTTTTGGCACTACCTTCCAGGAATGGTGAGTTTGTTATATACAGTGATGCTTCATTGAAAGGACTTGGTTGCGTCCTAATGCAGAATGATCAGGTAATTGATTATTCTTCATGACAGTTGAAAACTCATGAGGTAAATTACCCTACACATGATTTGGAACTAGCTGCTGTTGTTTTTGCTTTAAAAATTTGGAGGCATCATTTGTATGGAGTAAAGTGTGAAATATACACCGATCACAAAAGTTTAAAGTATATATTCACTTAGAAAGAGTTAAACATGAGACAAAGGAGATGGATATAATTAATCAAGGATTATGATTGTACAATTCATTACCATCCGGGAAAAGCAAATAAAGTGGCTGATGCTTTGAGTCGAAAAAGTAATGCTTCATTAACAATGTTGAGTTTGGAATATGATCCTTTGGTTAAGGATTTGATGAACTTTGGCCTAGAAGTTGTTGGTGCGGGAAGTCCTTCTGTTTTGTTTCAGGTATCAGTGATATCTTCTCTATCAGATAGAATCAAGCAAGCACAGAAGCAAGACAGTGAGTTGCAGGAAAAGGTAGAGCTGGTTTAGAAAGGTAAGTTGCCTGAATTCAACATTGATAATTATTGTGTTTTGAGATTTGGGAAGAGATTGTGTGTGCCTTGTGATTCACAGTTTAAGAGACAGTTGTTATGTGAAGCTCATAGTTCTCCGTTTTCAGTTCATCCGGGCAGTACTAAGATGTATAGAGATCTGCGGGAGTATTACTGGTGGGATGGAATGAAAAGAGATATTGCTGATTTTACTGTGAAGTGTTTGACTTGTCAGCAGGTTAAAGTAGAGTGGAAGTTACCGAAAGGGATGCTTCAGCCTTTACCAGTTCCAGAGTGGAAATGCGAGAATATATCCATGGACTTTGTTGATGGATTACCGAAGACATCTCGAGGTAATAATGCAATCTGGGTTATTGTTGATCGCTTAACCAAATCTGCTCATTTCCTTGCTATACGAGATACTTTCTCTCTTGATCAAATTTCCCGTTTGTATCTTAAAGAGATAGTCAGGTTACATGGAGTTCCTCTCTCCATTGTATCGGATCGTGATCCCAGTTTTACTTCTAACTTTTGGAAAGGCCTTCAGAAGTCGTTGGGTACTGAATTAAATTTTAGTACAGATTTTCATCCTCAATCAGATGGGCAGTCAGAACGAACAATTCAGACATTGGAGGATATGCTACGAGCTTGTTCTATGTATTATCAGGGAAGTTGGGACCAACATCTTTCTTTGGTTGAGTTTTCATATAATAACAGTTTTCATTACAGCATACAGATGGCACCATTTCAGGCATTATATGGGAAGCGGTGTCGAACTCCAGCTTTCTGGGATGAAGTGGGTGAAAGGAAGTTGATGGGACCATAATTGGTAGAAGAGATGGCAGAAAAAGTTCAGCTGATTCAGAAACACATGAGAACAGCTCAGAGCAGGCAGAAGAGTTATGCGGATAACCGGAGGAAGGATCTATCTTTCGAGGTAGGTGATCATGTTTTTCTCAAGGTTTCTCCTTGGAAATGTGTGATGAGATTTGGTAAGAAAGGAAAGTTGAGTCCAAGGTTCATTGGACCATACAAAATTCTGGAAAGAGTTGGATCAGTTGCATACCGAGTGGCTTTACCTCCGAGTTTATCTCAGGTACACAATGTTTTTCACATTTCGATGTTGAGAAAGTATATGCCAGATCCATCTCATGTTTTGAGTCCAGAGGTAGTTCAGCTGGAAGAGAACCTATCTTATGAGGAACAACTGGTCCAGATTCTTCACCACAGGGAGCAAGTGTTACGGAATAAGGTGATTCACCAAGTAAAGGTTTTGTGGAAAAACCACATGATTGAAGAGGCAACATGGGAATCTGAAAATGCAATGAGGGATAAGTACCCCCATTTATTCGATAAGTAAATAAATTGAGGGGACGCAATTTTCTAAAGGGGGGAAGGATGTAACATCCCAAGTAAGTAATTAATAATAGATATTTTTATCTATGTCTATTAATGATTAAGATAGTGTTATAGAGGCTTAAAATGAAAATAAATACAATCTTATGCATGGAATACACTAATATTCTTAAAAGATTGTTTTACTGCCTTTTGATGGAAAACCATTTTTGAATCTATCTTTTGACAATTTTATAAACTATGTTTGTCAAAATAAACTTATTCTTTATTATTGGGACATCAAAATTTACCTTGTGTGAATTTTTGGTATTTTTCTGACAATGTTCATTTTTTTAATGAATAGTGAAAAATACTGCATTTTACATCAAAACTACTTTGTAATATAATTTATTTATATGATTAGATTATGTTTTGAATTGGTTTTGAAGTTAAATTAGAATATATTTTTACCATTTTATCCAATGGTGGTCATTGGAATCAATTTCACTTTGAAATTAGACTTAAACTGGTGTCAATCTTTTGATACTTATTGTTTTGTAAAAACACGCTTTTTGCTCTGGCAGCGGGAATTAATTATAAAATTAATTAATGTGACTTATATGATTTGAATTTTTTAAAATAGACTTCATTTTTGAATTCGGAATATCAAATATAGCTTAGGGTGAATTTTTGGTAATTTTCTGAAAAACTTCAATTTTTGATGAATAGTGAAACCACTAAGTGGTAATCAAGCAAACTGATTTTTCAGTTAAATGAAAGTTTACCACTAATGTGTATTGAATTTTGAAAATCCGACATACATGGTTGTCATTAAGAAGTAAAATGTGGTACAATGAGATTAAAATAATTTTTTAGTGAATAGTAACTTATTAAGTTTTTAATCGCGATTAGTGGTAATTAGTGTAGTTTAAGGTATAAATAATGCTTTAATAATATGAAATGACCTAGAAACATGTCCCAACCTTATTGGTTGTGTCATTTCCGACCAAGAAAATCCATGGGTCAACTTGGGGACCCCATGGGGACATTTTGGTTGGGAAATGACATAAATAACGTTTTATTTAATGTAAAGGTAAAAATGACACAAACATAATATGTTTTACGAAAACAATTTTTACATGGGGTTATAAAGATCAGATAATTTATTATAAATAGTCATTAGAAAGCTAAAAAGATATCATACATCATAGTATTTGTTTTATGATTTTTAGACATTAAATAAATTAAATTATTTATGACATAATAATGATGCAGCGATGACATCATTATTTGACGATTTAAATAAAATGGAAAGATAATGAAAAATCTAAAACCTACACATGGACAAAACCAATTGGATGAGTGGATTTCGAACCCTTATCACCTTATCCACGAATTATATCAATGTGGGACCTTTTAAAACCGAAACACATTTTCAAATAAAGTAATATTTATTTACTTTCCAAAAGTGCCCCTCCTCTCCTCTTATAAAAGGCCCCCAACTCTACCTCATTTCACACACTCCTCAGGCCTTTGGCTCGGACAAACCCTTCCCATTTACTCTCTCCACATTCCTCTCCTCATCCTAGAGGATTCCCTTTGGGAATAATACTTTCAAAGGAAGCCTTTAGGCTCAAATCAAAAGGAGTTACACTTTTAAAGGTAATTCATTCTCTCATGTTCATTTGCTTTATTTTGCTTCTCCAACCCCCTAAACTCTTTTTATTTACTTATTTTGTAACAACACCAGTATCTTAAATATACAAGGATGTTTTTATAATATTTATTTGAGCTACACTCTCACACAACTACATCAAATGGTTAAAGAACATACGGTTTCCGTGGATGGCGAAATTCTGCCTCCCGAAACGATGATTGTTCAATACTCATTTAACACCTTCAAAGGTGGCCATTATGATGTCACTATTTTTATATATGATATATAATATGTTTATGTTTTCCTTAATCTTCTGTTTTTTCATTTTGGGCATACCTTTATGGTTTCCATTATGGGTAAACACGATATCTTCATTTTAGGAAGTGCGGACTACCGCCCCCTGAAAATGATTTGATTCGTTAATACCATATGTGGGATGTGTAAAGGATAAAGTTAATGATATTATATATGTTATTATACTGGAATTATAATATACTCTTATATCATTATGATTCCATTCCAGAAAATATGAAATAGAAATGGAAGTAGCGTTCATGCGTACGTACGGCTTACCGTCTCCATGAACGGTGCATTTCATTTCTTACCTCTAAATGTGATGTAATATTATAAATACATGTATATGATGAATATATATGATATATATGTTATCCAAATCATTAATATCATTCTGGATATAACGAACCTATGACCAAATTAACAACATGTAAGTGTAAGATGTCTATTTTTGACTTAAGAACCAAATACCGACAAAATGAACATTATTAACTTAACCGATTACATGATGTTCATAACATGGTATAAAAGGAATAATGACCTTGAAAAAGATTAATAATCAAGTAGATATTAACTCAAGTTTATTATTCAGGAGATTAAAGAACGGTCGGGTCAAGTCGGATACGAGGTATGGGACTTCGTCTCAATCTCCTTTCATTGAGGTATATTTTATTTTATACACAACTTTCTTTTATACGGTGTATAAACCCCTTTGACTTTTACGTTTATTCAAAAGGAATACTTTTTATACGAAGCATTTACTAAATGATAAAAGGGGTTGTTTTTGTCGTACGTATGCGGCGACAACGACTTCTCCGCCGTCGTAACTGTTATTTGAGTTTCGGCTTCCTCTACAAGCCATACCTTCTTTTTAAAAAGAAAAATAAATACCATGTTTTACTTTTCTTTTATTTTGGTATTGAAAATGGTTTTCATAATGTTTTTATATCAATGTGTTGTATTGATATCTCGTGATTGAAATGTGAAAATTTTATGTTTCCTTTATGCATGTTTTAAGTGATATGATTATGTTATTGTTCTTGGGCATTATTATGAAGACGGGTGGTTCCGCGATAAACTAAGGGCGGGTGAGCCCGTTATAGCTCTCCAATGCATTGGGTAACCCGAAGGAGTGAAACGTTAAGGTTTCTCCGAATAGATTTTAGGGAATATACTGTGATGGGTATTCCAAACGTAACCAAGAGGGTTACTCCCTACGTAAGAATGTTATGGATGCCTCAAGTTACCTTTATGTCTTATGATTTCTATGATTTATTCATGATTTTATGAGGTATGTTAAAGTGTCTATGTTTTATGGGTAAAGTATGATTTCATTCTTATGTATATATGAACTCATGTTTCCTTTCCATGTTTTTTTTATAACCCATACTGAGTTTTTATGCTCATCCCAAGTTTTTGAAATGTTTTTCATAGGTCAAGGGAAAGGTACATGATAAGATGATAGAGTCAGGGATGTGTCAAAAAATAATCCATGATTTATTTTAAATGTGTTTCCATTGATGGGAATGAAGAATACTATCTTTCTGTAACCACTTTGTTTATATGTGGAATGTAATGCAAGTTTTATGATCTAATTCTCTAAAACTCTAAACCCGAAAAGTTCCTCAATGTGAAATCTTGTAATAACTCAAGATTAAGTAAGGTTTAGGGCTGGGGCCTTATAGTGAGAGTGTTGTTCTCCATTATATTGGATGTTGGATGGGGATATGATGGTTCATGGTGTTGAAATGGTGTACCTAATAACATAGAAGGTTAAAATTGTTCATGAGAGGATTAATGTAGTAAAATAATGGAAGAATACTTATGCCAATCGTAGGAGTAGACCGTTAGAGTTCGAGGTTAATGACCATGTATTCTTAGGTTTCCCCTCTATGTGGGAAGTAGAGGTCTGGTAGGGGGTTTAAGATTTCCCCATGTTTTTTTGGTCTTGTTGATTTTTTTGTTCTATTTGGCATGGTGGAGTATATATTGGTGTTTCCACCATAGATGTATAGGATCTAAGACGTCCTCAGTGTCTCTCAACATCATTGGTATCTTCACTATTACTCCAATGTTAATGACTATTGATAGATGGATATAAATAATTATGGGACATTTTTTTTTATCATCCAGTAGAGATCCAATATTTCCAATATAAGGAATTGTGTGGTTTGATTAGACCCTTGGTTCTCATGTTGTGGAGGAATTGTGGCCTAGAAGGGAGTACTTGGGTGAGAGAGATTCATGTTCTTTACTAGTATCTGGATATGTTTTTTGTTTTTCTTTTCTCTATTTTTCTTCTTAATTCGAGACCATTTTGATTTTTCTAATGTGTTTTTTACATTGATGTATGATGTGTGATAATTTTATGAGTTATCAAAAGGGGAGGACATGATTATTAATCGAGACACATTATACTATAATAATATTAAACCTATGTGGGAAATTATTGACTTCCAAAGTTGATATTATGTTAACATGGATGGTGGAATTCCTTGATGCATATGTTAGTGGAAGCATAGTTTTTTGTTGTGACAGTTGTTGGTTTGGGGTATGTGGAGGTTGTATGGTTGTGTTGACATGGTTTTTTAGTGATGAGGTAGTTCAAGGTGTTTTTATCCATTTTTTTAATGTTAATTGGTAGATTTGAGGTATAACGAGATCCTTGAGAGGTATATCATGGGATGGTTGTTTAGACCCATTTCCTTTTGGTCTTGGTTTTATATTCTTGAGGGAAACAGTCATTTAAAAGGTATCTGATGTAATGGTTTATGCCTTACTATTCCATTACTTTTCCAATTTTGGTGGTTGGAGGTTTTCGAGGGAGGTTTCAAGTGTTTTCATTGTAGGTTGGAGCTATAGATGTGCAGAAGTAGGGAATTTACTTTTGTAATTATTTCACAATGTGTAAAGGGGGTTCACAATTTGTGAAACCGATTGGTTCACGACTTATACAAATATAAGGGGGAAAGTTGTGACATGTATTACACATTGTATAAGTGGAATTCAGGATGTGTGTTAAATAATGGCTGAGGAAATTCATTTTTTCAATGAAAGTTGAAATTTTTAGAAAAACTAGGATTAAAAACCGTGTACTGGTTTTAAGAAGTGAAGATGATGGGTTTCTAGCCATTATGTGTTTTTCTTAATCGATTACCATTCATTAATCCAGACCCACTGACCTCTTGTTTTATGGTGAGACGTATGAAATCATAAGGGATATTTTATCCCTATTTATCTCACTTAAATCCATTGGTTCCCATTTATACCCATTGAAAATTTGTGGTAAGTTATTCTCCCTTACTTGGTGGGTTTTCTCTTGTTCTTCTTTCAGGAACCTACTGTGGTGGTGTGGTTTTGGTTTGAGTGTGAGTTAGGAGAAATTTTGATGAATATTTTGGGTGGTGTAGGTTGATCCACGGTTTCACATGGTGTGGTTGTGGATTACATGCATTTATTCTTCTTCTTATGGTGTGTATCAAGTGGGAAAAGATTCTTTGAGATAGGGAATCCACCATTTTCTCTTTTTTTTGTATCATACATAATGGATTTATTGTTGTTTACCTATGCACTATGTTTATTCTTGATTAATTAATTATAAACAATCAGATAATTGAAATTTAAAGGGTAAATGGGAATCAATTTCATTATTTTACCACAATGATATTATTTTATATTGCGATTTTATGCATTTTATTCCACATTGGAAATTGTGGTCATTGGGAGATTTATTTTCGCCAAATGATCTGTTTTGTGATAGCTTCTTTTTCTATGATTTTTTTATATCTCCCAAAAATGTAAATCGAATAAATAATTTTTTTTATAATGAAATGGTTTCCCCTAGATTAAATATTATGGGATAATTCCCCTAAAATAATGTCTAAAGTGATAAAAGCCTCTTCATAAATCTGGAAATGTATCCTTGATGTGTTGTGATGTGTGGAAAAATTTTTGGGGATGTGTTGTGTGATTGATGTGTGGTTTGGGCATGTGAGGCTTATGGCTTTATGGTCGTTCTTTTGGAGAAGGAAGGTGGTGGAGGTTTGGCTGTGCTTTTAGGGCTATAAGGTGGTTGTTTTTAGGTCATGCTTTTGGAGTGGAGAGGTGGTTAATGTTTTTACGTGCTATTAGTTTAGTGAGGTGGTTGTCTTTTTCATGCTTTTTGGGTGGTGAGGGGATGTCTAATTGGTCATGCTTCTAGGGTGGTGAGGTGATGGTTCTATGGAAGTGGTGGGATTCATATGATATGTTCTTACATCATTCTACATGCTCGAGTAGTGATGAATTAAATAATTTTTTAATAATGATTAAAATGGATTGGGTTTTGTTTGAATTGTGATATTAAGGTTGTTAATAAAAAATAGTGATGGTTTTTATGTTTTAATGTGGTTTATGATTAATAATTAAACAAATGTTTTCGATAATGTAAATTGATTTGTGGAGTGATGTGTCTTGTGGTTTGTGTGGTGTTCTTCATTTAGAGGAGGAAGTGAAAGTATCGTTGTTCTGAGATGGTTAGTGTTTGGTTGTGAACCCATTTGTTGGTATTATGTGTGGATATATGTATATACTTGTATATTATTTGTTATTACTTCACACACCCAACCCATATCGAGCACTATGTGTTTAAACCCATATAGGCACGCGCAAGCTATTTTTCCCTACATCCATTATGGACGGATAGCTAGGTACCCACTCTTTCTCGATCTCTCTTCCATGTGATTTAGGTATTGCATGGGCCATTATGGAAATAGGCATGATAGTGCACTAGATGGAGGTTGAGTTGGACTATGTTTCTTCATGCAAGATGTGTTGTGGCCACAGTTCTATGGTGGCAAGCCCAGGTGGCTTCAGGAAAGATGTGATGTAGCCTAGGTGTCTATGGGTGGGATGAGAGGGTATGATGTGGATTATAGTGATGGTAATACTTGATAGTAGGATGGTATGAGGTTGATGTTATTTGTGTTCATGATTCCCTACATCACTAGTTATGGACGTGGATGTGTTTTTTCCTAGGTTCTTTTTAGCGAGATGTGATGTGGTCGTGCTTGTGGGGCAGTGAGCCTAGGTGTCTGCAGGCATGATGACCATGCTTGTGGGGTGGTGTTGTATTTAGAAGATATTTGAGCCCCATGAAATATGGAATTGGGGTTTGAGACTAGAATACTAATAGGAAAGTGTTCTGAAATACCCTTTATCGATATTATTATTATTATGTTACTATACTAGTATTTTGTTATTTTTAAGAATTCATGGGTGAGGATGTGATGTATAATTGATTTGTTTTGGTGATGTTGGTTCTGTTTTTTCCTCATAGGGTTCATTAATATGCTTCTTTCACATGTGCATAAGATAATTTGGTTTTATTTACTAAATATATACTTATACTCACCCTATATATATAAAATTATTTTTAGTTTCCATGATGATTACATGGATAGTTATGGACATTAATAGCTCATACCCTGGATAGCTACTTTTTTGCTACTTTAGCTTTAGGTTTGGGTATTTACATATAAAGACTTTTATCTGTATCAGTTCTATTTATGTAAGCATTGTGGGATGGTTTTGGTTTATTTTTATATTATGTCACAACATTCATTGTGGATGATTCATCTTATATACCAATCCTATTTATAATGTTGAGGCTAATTCCTTCATTCTTTGGATATTTTAATACCCTTAATCAAGTCACCAAACTGATGCCTACTGGAGGCAAGAATCATGGGTCATTAACTCTCTCCTCTCGTTGAGGTATCTTTGGAAAGAGGGGTCATTGAAATTAATCCCATTTTTTTCTTTTTAATATTATTTTGACCATGTATTTTATACATATATTTATGGGTTATGGAATGTTTTAATTAATCATTATGATTCATTGAAGGATTTTGAAAGGGGATCCTAGATCTACGAATAGTTGAATGATTCATCATGTTGAACGCTTTTAGGAAGGCATATTCTCTCTCTTAACATATTTCATAGAACATGAGGGTTTGGTTTCCTAAGATGTATTTCTTGTGTTTCTTGATGAAACCCCATTATAATCCACCCATTTTATAGATTTTGAAATTATGGGATGTGGGATTCTCCCACAGTGTGTTGAATAAATTTTTGAAATGAAAAATTTATTTCAAAAACGATTTTTTCAGTGTGGGAACTTTTCATGAACATGGGTGCATGAGTTCATGATTCACATGGAATGGGACTCTTTCGGTTACACTTGGTCGCGTGGTCATTTTGGAGTCAAAAGGATTTTAACACCAAACAACATCTTACGTCTAGATGGATAGTTATAGTTCTCAGGTATGGTTTGTTTAGTGGTGTGTGTGGGAAGTCTTGGGAATTTCCTACTGAGTTGATATACTCACTAATTAAAATGGATACTATTTCATATACAGATGTTTACCTTGATACGGGTAAGGGAAATATCCAATACTTTATTAGTGGAACATGCTGATGTTGCTGTCTCGTTCCTTTGGAGTTGGAGCTCAGAGATGTCTTCCAGTGGTGTTAGTCATGGTGTCACATAGATTCCTTGATGTCTTTTTGTGTGTTCGGATATTTACATGATGTAGACTTATTAATGTTTATTTTAATATTTTGAATCCGATTATGCTTTTGGTTTTTTATTTTTATTGGTTTTTGGTTTGTCTTTTTTATGTCATGAATCATGTTTATCCATTGTATCGTGTTATAGTCAACCTTTGTTGGGTTGTACTCTATTAAAGGGAAATTCATCACCCATGGTTTGGTAAATCCCTTGAATTTTATTGTTAGTATTTGGTTTCCATGGGACGTCACCAAATGTTAGTGCCACTTAGGTTATTCCAATCAAATGGGTTGGGTTAGGGTGTTACATAACTAAAATAACAATTCTTCAAGTGGAATCATAGCTTACTCTTGGTATAGAAAGGTAGACTCTAAAAACAATTTAATTTGACTAAAAATGTGACTTATTTTAATATATAAAGTCAACTCCAATGATTTGATATATAATTTCAACTATCTTGGAATCTTTTCGAAATTATTCTTTCTAGGAGTCATGTTGGAATGCATATTCTTCATATTTTCAACTACATACTTATACTTTACAAACTTATTATGATCATTATACAGTGTGGAAACTGTTAGGACAATTTGTGTGTGAGTGATAGAGTAAGAAGTAGGAAACTACAGAGCCACTAAATTGTAAGCTTCTATATGTGTAACATTATTTTTTATGAGAAATATTAATAGGATTAATGGTTGGATAAGAACATGAACACCATGGAAGAAGACCAATCCTCCAAACATGACAACTGATACCTTCCTAGGACCAAACCTACCAAATTCCTAGCTGATGATAATCACAAAATGAATATTCCTACCACTTCCCAACACCAAAATTCCCAATTTAATACCCCACATGTACACTATTTTAGTTTTAAAGGAAAACTCTACCTTACAAATTATGATATCTCCATTATAATAACACATAGTCACCCCAAATTCTACAACCCCTTACATAAATAAAAACCACAAAAAAATCACACACTCATATTCCAAACATTACTCCCTCGATGAAAAGATGATTTTTATCAAGGTTTATATATAACTATAAAAAATAACCTCTGTCTTATCTTCATATCTTGAACCCTATGAGAGAACATTATGTTTCCATCTCCATGTGTGCGCTTCTTAGCTTCAACGTAGGTTGTACGAGCATTAATTTTACTAGAGCACTTATGTCTTATAATTTCTTGGTCATATATCATTGGATTTTTTTGGGTATTTTATTATGAAACATCTTCTCTTATGTCATGGCATATTGATATAAAATTATGCAGATCATTCACTTCTCTGGGTTTCGTGCTCTTCATTAGAAAAAATAATTCTTTGCAACCAAGAGCACCAAAGGTGGACTCCACATTAGTAAATTGGTTATCATCAAAATATTAAACCAATAATACAACTATCTTCGTTAAATCAAACAATACCATCCCATCCATGAATCTACACTTATGAAATATTGGGAATAAAAATAAATGATAGGATCATTTTTTATAAACATGACATATTTTATTCTACTGATATTTCTAGGTGTTGTGACTTTTACTAGTATCCAATTAGATCCACTACCCTCATTGAGCTTCATCATTTTATTAGCAATCTCCATGATAATTCCATACAAAATCATCTCAAACATGTTTTAACATAATATCACACGTGAAATGCTACCAGTTCCACCTCCAAATTTTCATAACTCATTTTTAGTGTGATGGTAAATCTTAGAAATGAAATTTTCAATGTCTCCATATGTACTGTAGTGTTACTTATCTTCGACACGAGTACACGTTTTTTTCTTAAAAAGTCATATCCATCCTATAGTGATAGTTGTGAGAAGTACCATAAAAATTTCATGCATCATTTAGTGTTCAGGGTGGAGAAACTTCATCACATTGATAGGATTATAGACAATAAAAACTCTCTCTAAAGAGACATCTGCCATCACGATATAGTTGTGCATAGTAGGAATACATGTACCAACAATATATGATCTGACTACTTTCCAAACCCAAAAGATCCATGGTGGATTGTATAATATTTTAATAACACCCATTTTAGTAGACTACCAATGCCTAGGAGTAAATGAAATGAATACTTCACATTCATCACTTAGTTCATTCATATATAAACCAAACCAAATTGAACAAAAACATGAAATTGTGTCGTTTCACTTTTTGTTACCTTTTTTCATCCTTGCGGTTTTAATCATAGTTGATGGTTGAAAATTTATATAAAAACTCTTATTCTACCACAACTTTTTTATTCCCTTGTCACCATTCCATTCTGGACTATAAACATTTTCCACCACTGAAGAAACGGATTCATATTTTCCTATAAAAACATTGTAATCACCATCAATGTGTGTATAGTTGTAAAACAAGAGTCATAAACAAAATAAAATTTGATTCCCCACCCTTAAGTGGTTACACTAAAAACACATCATCAGAAAAACTTCTACTAAACCCAGATATTTGGAATATTATGGTACTCATTTCGATGTGGTGGTTCTTGATTCTCAATTACTTTATTTGGGAGCCCATATTCTTCTTATGAATCTTCAAACAACTTAATTTAGCTCACTTTTGTAGTTCATTTGTTTCACTCATTTTCACTCTGTCCCTCAACTCCTATTTTAGAACATGTCATAAAAAAATCTGCTCATGTAAAAACATGAGGTAGCCTTGAGACAAGGATAGAATACGAACTTTAGAAATTTAATCCAAATGTTTTTGCATGCAACAACCCCATGTCCTATAATCAGTTCAAACAATTGGGAAATGAGTTCATCATCTCCCAGTTCATTTTTATCTAACCCAGGTATGTAGGATTAATTGTATGAATTACCTTCTTTATTCACATGGTTTTCCTCATCCTCATCACTACTGTTTAGAAAAATCATTTTATTCTTCCCAAGTTGGGGAGGTATCATCTCTTATGGTTGTGTTATCATTTTCTATAAGATAAATCATTGTGACACATGAGTTGGCTTATTCCACTTCGCTCTAATGCGTAAACAATAGCATTTCCAAACTCAACTTCCGAACATGATCAATTTGAAATGAGAGTAACATTCCCTGCTTCCATCTTGACACAAACACCCAGTGGAAAAGTTTCCTATAAAATTTAAATACCACTTATATGTTCAATATCCATTGTTAGATGTCTAGAACTCATACCAAGAACTAATAACTCCTTTTATTATTCTATAGTCTCTAATTTTTGAAACTCACCACCTTCATATTCTTCCATAATGGCTTGAATGGATACATTATCATAGAAAAAAGATGTAACAATAATCACCGCTCCTTGTCACTCCTGAATAGATGGTTTAACTCCTACTCTAGATATGTATGTGCTCAACAGTTTTCAATAAAAAACTGGCTCTAGCTCCTCCTTCATTTTATCCCTTACTCACTCATCTTGGCTAGAACTCAGAACAAGAAATTCCTATCAAGGCCCACAAAATTGAAAACAAACTATTCCCCCACATCACTAGTTTAATTAAACACCATCAATGGACAAAGTGAATTTTCCACTCTCAACTTCTGAAACCTTGCCATTAGAGATGGTTTTAAAAATTCCCATGTAGAGTTTGGGGTACCTTTGTTCCATGAAAAAAACTATCGTTGAGAAATTCCTACCTTGAAACGATATTCATAGTAAAACATCATATCTTTTGTTGTCTGATATTATAGAAAATACACCCCTGTTGTTGTGTTGCAACTAAGTGGATCCTAAACATAAAAATCAGGAAGCTCTGATGTCTTTGAAAAATTCTATTTTCCCTTAGTTGGTGTGAAAACAACCACTAATATGTTTCTACCGCAAAAATAGTCTTTCATTTCATCTACAAATATTCTCAGAATATTAGTGGCTACCACATAATACTTACAAGAATCTAATACATGTCATTATTCTACCTCATTCTATGGGTCATGATGTCATCTCTCAATCACCATTTTCATCCTATTAAATGATTTAATTTTTTTAGATTCCTACTTCTTGCCTTATTGATTCTTCTGCCTCTCAATTCGCTCCTCAATGTTCCACTTCCATAGTGAAAATTTTCATTCTATTTTTCACAACTGTACATTAGTAGAATGTGGGTACTCCATATGTCCATGTACCACCTTATCAATACTTTCCTATACAGCCTTCCAAATCCATTGTACCTTATCTTCTATTAATTATACATTAGAATTTCTATTCTCTAACCATATTCTCAACATTTATACCACTCTCATTAACATTTTCAAAGTAGAATGTAGGAAGAGGAGAGAGAAACAAGTATTAGAAATGTATATTTTCTAAAATTCTCATCCCTTTAAAACTCTTTCATACCCAAATCTCATTAAATATTCCCCAATATTTGATTTTTCCTCTAAATAGTTATTTAATTTCATTTGTCAATCTCAGTGATGAAATCGATTTTCCAACATTGATCATTGTTTTCTCATAGTGGTTGAATATCTAGTAGAGACTCAAAATTATTAGAATAATTTTGCCGTGAGAGAGTATGAAAGGAAGTATAAGAGAAAGAACACCTCTAAAGAAGACCACTCTCTTGGAGGCCACAGTGGATTCTGGCCAAGGACCAGCACTACCAGTATCCCAGCTGAGGAAAATACCAAAATTAATTTAAGTACACCCTCCCAAAACCCAATTTACCTATTTAATACACCAAATACCTTAACTAGAATACCCCACTCCGTATTCAAAATTAAAATACTACCCTTAAAACGCACCCTCACACCATCTACTACAACCCCTTACACCAACACACACTCATATTCCTAATAAAAATAGAAATAGATTTGGCATTCATCTCGGAATAATACATTGAAATATCCCTTTTGACATCAACTATCATTGTATTACCATAGTGTATTTCAGAAAAAAAATCATTGAGAGGAAACTTCAACTCATGTCACATATGTTGGATTTCTATAGCCTGATCTATTTGAATGGTGTTGGTATGGATACTAGTGTCCCATACTTTGTGGTTGCTGGCATAGTGGACTTACTGTGTAGTTGTTGGTATAATTATTCATCTTCATTATTATTTCATTTTATTTAGGGTTTTAGTGTGTGAAACTATGATCTCACTGTAATTGTGATCTTGAATTATAATGAAGTGATTCTTACTCTACATAGATGTAGGGATTTTCCCGAACCACATAAATTGATGTGACCATATTCTTCTACTTTGTCTTCTTTTTTTATATTTTTTCTTCATCTATAAACCTCTACCATTGTAACTCTCAGTGTTTCCAAAAAAAACATAATCCTTAATTTCATCATTTGAAATGTAAGAATTATTCTCATAATCTGAAGAATAATCTTATTTATAATTAAATTTTAAATTCATTAAGGACTCTTTGGTTATCTTATCCATGAAACACTAATAATTTTGAGGAATTTTCACATGAAATACGATAATCATCAAGATGTTATCACTATTAATATCACTATTATGAGTTGATAGATATTAACTAGAACTATAAGTTTCATTAATATCTCTTAAAACTTGTGTTCCTTTTTCTATTGGATGATTTTCGATGATCTTTATCTTTATTCATTAATTTCAGACATCTAGGTCGGATAGCCCTGAATTCTAATACTCATAAAAGATAATATCCTACGAAGCATCTATTTTTACAAAACATTCATGTCTATCTTTACCTCCACTATATAAATTCTAGTTTTGAATGTTTTTCTTCTGAAACAATATATCTTTACTACTATGCAACTCACCTTCAGTAAGTTCCCTCATGGTTTTATCCTAACAATATTTATAATTCTTTTAAATAATTACCTTATATTTCATAGAACAATAAGTTTTATTAACAAAATAAATATAATTCATCCAATTTTATTTCTCATAATCTTGGTTTATATTATTTTTATATTTTATCAATGTTTAGATTAAATCATTATATCCCAACTTAGTAATATTTTTAGTATCATAAATCATAATTATCTTTGACTCCCACAACCACTAAAGAATGTCAATGATTTTTTTACTATGACTATTCGTCTATAATTTTTTTCTCAGTAATTGATTTTAATCTATTCATAAGATTCATAATCCTATCATGAATCTATGAAATTTACTCTTCGAGTGGAAAATAAAAAGGCCGATAATTTTCTCTTTACATAGCTCTCTTAATATCATGAACCTCAAAATTTACAAAATGTGTAAATTATTATTTTTTAAATACTGAAATATGTTTTATAAGAAGATATATGAATGTATATTTTCCACTGTATAATATGTTAAAGTGTGTTCTAGACTCTAAAATTCAACCAATTCTTAGATTTATCCTCATAACTATTGTTCAGAATCAGTTGCTCTGGAATCTGGTATTTTCTAGTCAAAATGAGATAGTTATTAAATTAAGTATTAATAACATATGCTTTCCTCATATCTATAAAGTAATCATAATTAGAAAAATCAAGCATATGTTGATGATTCAAATTTATGTGTTCCAAAGATTTGACTAGTAGATCACCTGCCATAGAAAATATATTCACATCTACAATTAATGTAATGAAAAAAGAAATTTTTTTGATTTAAAATGTTGTCCCAAATATGAAAGCTTCAAGAAGGGGGTGAATTGAATTTTAAACAATCAATTTCACCACTAAAGATAATAAGTTTTCCCAAAAGTTATATTTTCCAAACTATCATATTACAATAATAATAAATTTAGTAGAAATTAAACAACATGAAAGTTTTGAACTATTCAAGGTAAACAAACAAAACAGAATTAGAAAAAACATGGAATGAAAAAATATAATTAAGTTCCAGATTACAATATGTAAAATCCTTTAATAAAATCATATTAAAGGATATAAACATTTCTAGTAAATGGAACTATTCACTTTTAATCAAAAGTATCATAACGATCAGTACCTAGATCCAAAGCCACTATGTTCTGAAACTCCCAAACTTCCTCGATATAAATGGTTTAATGATAATAGTAGTATCCCTGAACATCTTCAAGAGACATCAGAAACAGGAAACCCTATACCATACCTCTTCTCTGTTCATATGATAAAAAATAAGTCTTATCCCTGGACTTCTTCTATAACACCCCAAGCTTTCACGATATGCTTCTCTTTGAATAATACAATAGCGTTTGTTATACGCAACTTCGAGTTCTAACACACCGCAACCAATCAAAGTAGCCATTATGAATAGTAATACCCACTTTTTGAAATTTTATAAATTTTATAATTCAAAATTGACTTCATATTTGGACTCAGAATATCGAAATTAGCCTAGGGTGAAATTTTGGTATTTTTCTGAAAACATTCAATTTTTGATGAATAATGAAAAAACACTGAGTTATGGTTTAAAAACAAATTTTTATTTAAATAATTATTTATTTTATTTAAATTTAATTAAGGTTAAAATAGATACATAATACCTATATAAGTTCAATGTAATTCATTGAAGTTAGTTTAGAATAATATTAGATATATAAAAATTTTATTGAACTTTTCACCGTCTTTTACCCACCTCCTAGGAGAATTTGGAAATTCACGTAAAACATAATTATACCACTTCCATGAGTGGAATTTAGAAAATATGAAAGACATGATTAATATCAAGGAGTAAAATGTGTTTCAATGAGATGAAAATATTTTTTTGTGAATAGTAACTTTTTACTTTTATTTACCTCGGTAAAAAGTAAATAGGGTAATTAAGGGTAAAAAAGATATTAATATTACCATAACACATGTTCTAATTCTATTGGAAAAGTTTATCTCGACCAAATACAACCTTAGGAATAAAATATTATCATTTAGGTCCTCTTGGATTACATTAGGACATTTATTATTATTTAATTCAAAGGAGAGTTAAAGGAGTTAAAATCAATGTTTAATTACTAATACATTTTTAATATAAGGTTATAAATAAGATAAATTCTATTTTAAATATTAATTAGAAAGCTAAACATATTTACTACATAATGGTATTTTATTTATAATTTTTAGACATTAAATAATTTAATTTATTTATGACACAATGGTGATGCAGTAATTAACTAATTAATGAAATATTAAAATAATTGATATTATAAATATCCAAAAAAATGTAATTTGAGACTTTTATGAATTAAAATAATTTTATAGGTTAATATGACAAATTATGATTGGTTATATGAATTCCTTTCGAATTAATAATGTTGTTATGAATTTATCAAAAACAAAATACCCAATAGTGTCAAAATTGACATAAAAGAGTTTTTTTAAAAAATATTATATTATTAATTGATATTATAGTCATAAAAATATAAGGTTCGGAAAAAGTACTTACATCATGATAGGTGTATCATTAATTTACCACTTGAGGGTCTCTTGGAATTATATAGTAAGCTTATTAACTGTATAATATAAAAATACAAAGAGACAATGTAAATGTCAAACTAATTAACTAAGAGTTAAAACTAAAATATAATGTTAAAAAAATAACCCAAACCTGTATAAAATCTATTTTTGAGTTTATTTAGACCCATACCCACCTTATACTTGAAATAAATCAATTTGGAGCCATTATAAACCGAATATGAATTTATTATAAAATAATATTTTACGTTTTTCCAAAGGTGCCCCTCACCCCTCTTATAAAATGGCACTCACCCTTCACATCAATTCACACCTTCTAAGCCATTTGGATCGTCCAAAACCTGCCCAAATACCCTCTAAACTATCCTCCATTAAACCTAGAGGCCTTAGTTTTATCATAAATCCAACCTAAGGATCCATTTCGATCAAATCAAAAGGAAGAACCCGAAAAGGAGGTAATGATTTCACCACCCTCTTTCAAGTTCCTTTCTTCTTCCACTTCCTTTTTCTTTGTTGTTTCCATTATAAAATAATAACTCCAGTATATTATATATAATTTTATGTTATTATAATTATGGTACAACCAAATTCATTATTCTATCCACCCTTTGAATGACATGTCACGATACGTGCGTACGTACGTCTTACCGTCTCCACGTCGTGGTGTAATTGGTATTCAATACATTATTTTTTGGATGGGTATAATAATGATGTGTATTTGATGTAATTAATAAATATAACATGATAAGGATTTTTTATATATAATATAACATCCAATTATATTTTATTATTATATCAAAAGAATGATATTTTCACTCGTGTGTACGTACGGATTACCGTCTCCACGACGAGATGAGATTCATTTCCAACTTCACCATTCATCGACGATTATAAAAATATATATATTACTAATAAGTATGTAATATATGACATAATAATGCTACTGCAGTTATATAAATTTATATATATAAGTATTTATGTACTTACATATATCGTATTCACTTACTTCCATTCAATACTATATGAAAAAGGAAACATCGTTTATGGGTACGTACGGACTACCGTCTCCATAAATGGTGTTTTCTATTTCATATATATGTCTATTATACATATTTATATTATAAACATATATTATATATAAATCATGTTTTATATTCTGTAAGTATTTAAATCACGATCTATGTGATACAATCAAGAGTAACAAGTTAAAACACGTATGATAAAGAAAGCGATTATTACCCGAAATATTAATATAACATGAAAATTATTATTAATTGGGTATTATAAAGACATAAATGAATAATGTATGATATCATAAATATTAATATGGTTCTGGTATAATTTAATAACATACTATAGTCTTTATACAGGAGGTTGAACGTACCCTCGACTAAAGGAAAGTGCATGGTAAGGGGTTTTTCATCTCACTCCTTATACTCGTGACATTCTGCCATATTTCCAATATTAACTTTTGTGTGGTGTATGTACAGCCCATAATTGTATTCTTTGTGTAATACACTTTAATTTATGTGTATTTCCATATTCATTGTATGATACCTCTTTCATGGGTTGTATGTTTCGTAAGTTACCAAATTGGTAAGGGTTAATTTCACAATCTCTTTATTATCTGAGGTTGTTTTTACGTAAGTATCCATTGGGACATATTTATTATCCATGTAAATGTTTTATGAAAAAGTTTTTAAAGGGATTATTTTAAGGTACTTTTTACTAAAACATCGTTTCAATTGTTTTAAATATTTATTCTTCTAAATCTTTCTCATTAATGTCCATGTCTTCAAAATGGTTTTCAAAGATTTATTTATATAGACATGAATGTTTTTAAAATGTTAATTCCTTTAAAAAGATTTAAATTGGTATGGTACACTTTTATTCTAAAATGTCTTTAAATGACTTACTTTCTAAATTGTGTGACTTTTAAATGTTTTCATGAAAAAGGGGTATTTCTCTCAAAGATTTTTACAAATCACTTTCATCTATGTCAACATCCTTTCATAAATTTTACACTTTTTTAAGGTTTATTTATTATGATACAAATCATCCATATTGTATTTAAGGTTTTGTGATATGTTTGACTACGGATGAGTTATTTTTATGCCATTAATGGTTTATTATTAATGATTTGGCATTCTATATACTAGTTTTAATACGAATGTTTATGTTATATTTCATCCTCTTCTTAAGATGAATGTGTTGGACTAGTAAGTTCTGGGTTGGGGTCTAGTTACAGCAGACCCTCCGAGTTGGTGTCCGATTATTACAGGCACTATGGGTTGGTGTCCAGTTATTAGAGGCACTCTGAGTTTGTGTCGGGTTATTAGACGCACTCCGGGTTGGTGTCCGGTTATTAGAGGCACTTCGGGTTTGTGTTCGGTTATTAGAGGCACTCTGGGTTGGAGTCCGGTTACAGAGGCTCTCTCGGTTGGGTTCTGATTACAGTTATCCCTTAGGTCTTGGCACGAGGCCTTGACATAGAAATTAAAGTTCGGAATTATGCATTCCATCATTGTGAAAGTGGTTAGTAATATTTCATGTGATTATTCGACTAGTAGAATGTCCGTGTGAATAAGTAAATGGAATTATTTCATTTTATTTCTTCCATATTATGATGAAGTTCAAGTTTAAAAGGCTTTTGTTTTAGTTATACATCGCCTTAAATGTTTATTCTTATTTATGAATGTTTCCGCTGTATTTATAGCATCCCGTCATTTTATAACATTACTTTCATTTCATTACACGGAACTGAGGATTGTTAAGGTTTAGTGTATTGGAAACAAGGAACATAATACATGAAAAAAACATAAAATATTCTTCTTAAACACTTGAAAGACTTCTCCTTTAGTTCATCATAGGTTCATTACTGCATCTCATAACTTGGGGACATACATCAAAAGAAAGGGTGAGCAGAAGGCCCATTAAGGGAAACAAGAGAAACATTTTACATGTGAACTTGAGATACTTCAATAAGGACATGAAAAGAACTTTAAGTCATGAGAAAGAAATCATGAGATACATCATAATAAAAATAACATTTTTCATAACTTGAAGATGTGGATACAAAATTTAATATTGACAATCGTTTCGCTTCATGAAGGTCCATCCCCAAGGTGTCGTTAAAATTACCCAGGTTATTCACCAAGGCGTCGTTAAAAATGGTCATCTCTGGAGATTAAGTCTTTACCCAATTCATTGGATCGTTATCAGGGCGCACCCTTAAATTTGCCTTTATTATCATGTGAGCCACATATATCATCATCAAAAATTTCATAAATAACCCATATAACATAAAATAAATGGGTTTCATTTCATAATCACAACGTTTTAAAAACTTCTTTAAAGACATGATCTTTACGTCACTTTAAAACCCACAGAAAAGGAAGGTGGGTCTCATTTATGTAAATCCCAGAATTTAAAATAGAACATTTTGGTATATATGTGAATACCCCTTTATAAAAAAGATCTTTGAGTATTCACTTAATAATATACAATAACTTTAGAAAAAGAGTGAGACATTTTGAGATGGAAATTCTGCAGCATAACGGCTATGTTACGAGGTTTTAGAAGACATTAAAAAGAGAGGTAAATGGGTCAAACATTCATAAATGACCCATAAAACAGTATATAGACAGAATAAGAAGGATACATGATCATGATAATTAAATTTCAAGGACATACCATTTGAAATGAAAAACATGGAAGGAATACAAAAATTAGATTTCTCTTATGAAAGTTCGGCAGCCTAATGGCGTTACTTAAACTTCAACAAAAATGATTTGAAAAGATCAAATAGGGTATTATATCATGTGAACCTAAGAGTTAATTATGATAGATATAGAGATAATTCCCCAACATAATTAAAAAGGAACTTGAAAGACTTGACATGAAAGTAGAACTTTGAAAAGAATGAGACGGGTGAAAGAATCCCCTAAAAATTTGGCAGCCTAACGGCGCCACTTAAAACTTCAAAATACTGAATTGAAGAGATCAAATGGGGTCTCTCATCATATGAAAATAAGAGTCCCGTATGATATATATAGAGATAATACCCCAACATAACAAAAAGGAACTTGAAAGAATTTACATGAAAGTAGAACTTCAAAATGAGAAGGGTGAAGAACCACTTAAAAATTCGACAGCCTACCGGCGCCACTTAAAACATCAAAATACTGAATTGAAGAGATAAAATGGGGTCTATAATTATATGATCATAAAAGATCAGTATGGTAAATTTAGATATCATACCCCAACATAATAAAAAGTAACTTGAAATACTTTACATGAAAATAGATCTTGAAAAATGAGAAGGGAGAAAGAATCCGTTACAAAAATTTCGGCAGCCTAACGGCGCCACTTAAAACTTCATAAAACGAAATAATGAGAGTAAGAGGGGATATCTCATTATGTGGACATGAAAAGGGAAGTAAGAGGAGTATAAAAGAACACCCTTTAACATAAGAACATGGAGCATAAAAGAAATTACATAAAAGAGATTTCTTGAAAAGAAAGAGAGAGATCGGATCCCTTGCCTTAAAACATAACTCTTAAAACTCAAAGGTTGGGACCTTGAGGGCTTGGGGGAACCATGGGAGGACTAATTAGGGGGTAATGAGACCAGAAATTCGTTGGGGGAGAGTGGGGAGTCAAATGGATGAGAGGATGGCTTGGTATTTATAGGGAAAGTGAGGGGACAAGGCATTAATGGCCAAGGGACACCTCATTAGTGGTTTTGGCAAAACCATGGGCTTGCCAATGGTATTTGCCCATGCTATTGGCCACTTGGGACACCTCATACCTTATATTACTATTCATAAGTCGACCATATTGATTACATACTCAATACATCATTTAATGATGTTATTAAACACCCGTAACTTAAAAACTGTATTTTCACTATTCATCGAAATTTCAACTTTCTCAGAATAATCCCAAAATTTCACCTTAACCAAATATCAATGCTCTGATTTCAAAAATGAAATCCATTTTATAAAAATAATTTTCTAAATATTATTAATTTATTTTTTTAAATAAATACACTATTCACCGAAAATTTATTTTTTCAGAAAAAACCCCAAAAATTACCATAACATAATATCAGTGCTCTGAGTTCAAAAATGAAATCCATTTTATAAAAATATTTTTTTAAAATATTTTTAATTAAATTTTTAATTAAAAAATACTATTCACTCGAAAAAACTAATACTTGAATAATAATTTATGAAACCGTTATTTAACCATTTTATTGAATCACATTACTTGATCAAGGTGCCTATATTATATTAATACTTTCCTTAAGTGAGATTACTAATCCATTTGGACACATTACTAATCCTAATCATAAAATCACTTTTCATAATTTACTATTCATCAAAAATTAAGTTGATCTTATTAGACTCTAAATTTCGTACTGAACATAATTGTAGAAGACCATTTTTTGAAAATCATTACACATTTTTAATTATTTAAGGTTTACATAAACATTTTTAAAATATCTTTTTTATAAAATTCATCAAAAATATGCATACTATATTTATACGGTCATTTAAAAAGTCATAAACATCATCATAAGAAGAAATCCCAATTTTTATTTAAAACAAAGGATTACAGAAGGCAGTTACGGTCTCCTTACATAGCCCCTTATCACGCCAGCATAGGACCTAAGTGTAAGGTGTGATAAGGTGAGAGAATCCGAGGGAGGCTCAGCCAACATCGCACGAGTAGTAATTTCTATCAGTTTCAACTTCTCGTGAAGGCGATCCTGTTCTAGCTTCACACGATGAAGTTCAGCTTGGGTTTGGTCCAGAGCAAAGCCCAGTGGTGCTACATCCTTCCCAAGTTCTGTTAGATGGGCTTCGATCGGTCCAAGACTACTGGGTGTGGCCATCGAATCTTCTTTCTATATTAATTAACCAAGATTACTTGTATTTAGAGATAATAATCAAAACGTTTAGTTTCCAGCGGTCATATTGACCAATGGTTGTATAACAGTCAAAAACCAACGGTATCATTTTAATTATACTCATGTTATCAAATAAAAAAATTTTGTTGAGTATAAAAATAAAATAAAATAACACATAAAATTAGGAAACAAGGTTTATTCAAAATTTCGGGTCGTTACAATATTTTTATCCTTAATAAGCATCTAAGCTCACCCCTTTCTATGTTTTATTTTTCCCAGAATTCCAAGAAGTGTATTTTGATTGATATGTAGGTTTAAGACAAGGAAATAATGGCATTCATAAAGGATTATTTATGTTGTTTTTTGTGTTATAAAGTGTAATTTAACATTCATGTATGTAATCTATTTTCCAAGACTGCTAAACTGATCGGTCCTTCGGGACTTGATTCCTTGTAATCATGCCAATGTATTAAAATAATGTACCAACTCTAGGTAACTGGGGTCTGGGCATTACAGTTAGTATTAGAGGAAGTTTAGCAATAACCATGGAAACTAGATTTAGATAAACTCTGATTATAGAACATTACCCTAAGATAGACATTGAGGATTATTATAGAAGAACTTCTTAGATTTTTTGGTATTGTAGAGATTTTGTGAGTTTTCCGAGAAATACATCCCTATCTGGATACAAGTAGGTAGAGGCGGCTCTGGCATAGATGTACCAAGGGGTAAATCCTGAAAACAACGCTTTGAGCTAGACTAAAATGGGAACTGGTGCTCGACAACGGGCCTTGTTTCACTCTTTGTTACAACACTCCCGGGGGATATGCTTAGGATAATTCTCATTTTATTTACAAACCATTATGAAGGGTTTATGAGTATATACTTTCTCAAAGAAAACATTTTTATGAGTATGGATTATATCCATAAACTGTTTAATCTATGTTTAGTGTTTTAAAATTTTGCGATTAGGTATTTCTATTCATAAATTAATCTATTGTATGCCATTGTTTAGAAATGGCGCCCAGTAGAAGGAATGAGAAATCTAGCAATACGTATGATCCAAAGAGTAAGAAGGATCATATATTTCATGGTATTAAGACAACATTTATAAGGGAAATAGTCTCTCATGTATTATCATCATATGAAGAAATAGTATCATGTGTTGATAAAGTAAAGAGTTCTCCAATTTCTATGGATTTGAAGGGAAGCCAGAGAAGAAAAGGATGGTACAGAGAAAGACAGATAAAGGGAAGAAGGTAAAGAAGGATTTTCCCATATGTGATAACTGTGGAAAGAATAACCTTGGAAAATGCTTGAAGGGAATGCTAGTTTGTTATAAGTGTGGATAAAAAGGACACCACGTTTGTGATTGAGAGGGTAAGAAAAAGGTTTCAAATGTACAATGCTTCATCTGCAAGGAGTTGGGACACTATGCAAACCAATGTCCAAATCATCAGAGTATTCACCAAATGATGCTACTGGATAATAATCAATTTATGATACTACCTCAGATAAAGAGGAATGACTAGTGTTCTTATGTTGTTATTATAGAATTATTTTATTTGAGTGTTGTATCAACAGTATACTGGTTACATGAATTATGGAGATAAATAAGGATTGTACTGCCATACTATTTTATTGAAGATTTGAGATTATATGGTTCTAAGAAAAGTGACTTAATAGTAAGCTACACTTTTTTGAAATTACATTGTTGAAGGAAAGGTAATCATTACTATGGTCCCGATAATGTGGTAGTGATTTTGGAATAAGAGATGGTTGATTTGAATAAATTATATTGGATATTCTTGACTACCTTGAAACTGAATAATGATTTTTCATTGTTGGAGTTAACAAAAATTTTGGATAGAAGCAGTATATCCAGTCTTCTATAAATAATAAGGGATCATGAATGTAATCAATAAGATTTTATGGTAATTCGGGATGTTACCATGTTTTAAAATAATACGTGATGAAGGTGTTCACATGTTATTACATGGAATAAAAGGATCTTCATTGTGTTTAAATTCCTTAAATTTTGGACTGTGAGTTTGGATAGTTGTATTTTGGAAATTTCTAAAGGTTGGAATGGATTATGTTTTAAAGGTTATTTTTGGATTTTTATAAAAGGACAACATGCAGACCGTGTGACAACCCGTCGCGTCAGAAAAAGCTGCGGGAATCGAACCCACAACCATAGAGCGATTGGGATTTATCACCTACCACTGGATTACATGAAGTCCCTGGATTGTATAATGTAGATTCTTTTTTTAAATGGTCTGATATATGAATTATAAATTCATTATATTTGGAACCCAATACGATTAGGATAAATAGAGTATTTTTGGGTTGTATTATGTTTTGGAGTGAAAGATGAGTTTGTGGTAGAAATTTATTAATGGATAAAACATTAATTATAAATTAAGTATATCTCCTTATGATTTTATCTAATTTCATAAATAATTTTTTCAACATTAAGAAAAGGAACTTAGAACAAAAATGTTGTCCTAGATATTACCTTATATCATCACAAATTTATGGCTTCGTGATTGTTAGCCTTTTCATATCCATGTTCTCTACCACTCTCCATCAGATATTGATGGTTAGATTTCTCTTCCATATCTATGTTTTCCTACATGGAACCCTAGTATGTTTTATTTTCGATATCCTTCATACCTACCACTCTTTATTTTAAATATAGGCCTCATTAATCCATTTTTCGATGTGGGATTTCAACTATGATATTTTGAAATGACAACCCCAAGTTACCAATACTGAGATTAAATTGCGAGGATGCAATTTATTGAAGGAGTGGAGAATGTAACCCCCCAATCTTTCATGGTACGCTTCTCTTTGAATAATACAATAGCATTTGTTATACGCAACTTTAAGTTCTAACACATCGCGACCAATCAAAGTAGCCGTTATGAATAGTAATACCCACTTTTTGAAATTTTATAAATTTTATCTTTCAAAATTGACTTCATATTTGGATTCAGAATATCAAAATTATCCTACAGTGAATTTTTGGTATTTTTCTGAAAACTTTCAATTTTTGAGGAATAGTGAAAAAACACTGAGTTATGGTTTAAAAACGAATTTTTATTGAAATAATTATTTATTTTATTTAAATTTAATTAAGGTCAAAATAGATACATAATACCTATATAAGTTCAATGTAATTCATTGAAGTTAGTTTAGAATAATTTTAGATATATAAAAATTTTGTTGAACTTGTCACCGTCTTTTACCCACCTCCTAGGAGAATTTGGAAATTCACGTAAAACGTAATTTTACCGCTTCTGTGAGTGGAATTTCAAAAATCCGAGAGATATGATTAATTTTAGGGAGTAAAATTTGGTTCAATGAGATGAAAATAATTTTTGGTAAATAGTATCTTTTTACTTTTATTTAACACGGTAAAAAGTAAATAGGGTAATTAATGGTAAAAATGATATTAATATTACCCTAACACGTGTCCTAATTCTATTGGACAAGTTTATCTCGACCATAAACAACCTTAGGAATAAAATATTATCATTTAGGTTCACTTGGATTAGATTAGGACATTTATTATTATTTAATTCAAAGTAGAGTTAAAAGAGTTAAAATCAAAGTTTAATTACGAAAACTTATTTAATATATTGTTATACATAAGATAAATTCGATTGTAAATATTAATTAGAAATATAAAAATATTTCCTACATAATGGTATTTTATTTATAATTTTTAGACATTAAATAATATAATTTATTTATGACACAATGGTGATGCAGTAATTACCTATTTAATGAAATATTAAAATAAGTGATATTATAACTATCCAAATAAATGTAATTTGAGACTTTTTACGAATTCCAATCATTTTTTAGGTTACTATGACATATTATGATTGGTTATATTAATTTATTTCTAAGTAATAATGCTGTTATGAATTAATAAAAAACAAAATACACAATAGTGTCAAAATTGACAGAAAAGAGTTTTCAAAACAAATATTATATTATTAATTGATATTATATTCATAAAAATCTAAGGATCGGCGAAAGTACTTATATAATGATAGTTTAATCATTAATGGACCACTTGGGGGTCTCTTGTATGTATATAGTATGTTTATTAACTATATAATATAAAAATACAAAGAGACATGGTAAATGTAAAACTAATTAACTAAGAGTTAAAACAAAAGGATAAGGTTAATAAAATGACACAAACCTATCTAAAACCTATTGTTTGAGTTTATTTATAACCATACCCACCTTAACTCTAAATAAATCGATTTGGATCCATTATAAACCTAATATTAATTTATTATATAATAATATTTTATGTTTTTTCAAAGGTGCCTCTCACCCCTCTTATAAAAGGTCACTCACCCTTCACTCTAATTCACAACTTCTAAGCCATTTGGATCGTCCAACCCCTGCCCAAATACCCTCTAAACTATCCTACCTTCGACCTAGAGGCCTCATTTTTATCAGAAAGCCAACCTACGGAGCCATTTTGATCAAATCAAAAGGAAGAACCCGAAGAAGAGGTAATGATTTCACCACCCTCTTTCAAGTTCCTTTCTTCTTCCACTTCCTTTTTATTTGTTGTTTCCATTATAAAATAATAACTCAAATATCTTATATATACTTTGATGTTATTATAATTATGTTACAACCAAATTCCTTATTCTATCCACCCTTTGAATGACATTTCACCATACGTGCGTACGTACGGCTTACCATCTCCACGCCGTGGCGTAATTGTTATTCAATACATTATTATTTGGATGGGTATAATAATGATTTTTATTTGATGTAAATAATAAATATAACATGATAAGGATTCTGTATATATACTATAATATCCAATTATATATTATTATTATATCAAAAGAATGATATTTTCGCTCGTGTGTACGTACGGATTACCATCTCCATGACACGATGAGATTCATTTCCAAGTTCACCATTCATCGATGATTATAAAAATATACATATTACTAATAATTATGTAATATATGACATAATAATGATACTGGAGATATATATATTTATATATATAAGTATTTATGTACTTACATATATCTTATTCACTTACTTCCATTCAATACTATATGAAAACGGAAACAACGTTTATGCGTACGTACGGACTACCGTCTCCATAGACAGTGTTTTCCATTTCATATATATATCCTTTATAAATTTTTATATTATAAATATATATGATATATAAATCATGTTTTATATTCTGAAAGTATTTAAATCATGATCTATGTGATACAATCAAGAGTAACAAGTTAAAACACGCATGATAAAGAAAGGGATTATTACCCAAAATATTAATATAACATGGAAATTATTATTAATTGGGTAGTATAAAGTCATAAATGAATAATGTATGATATCCTAAATATTAATATGGTTCTGGTATAATTTAATAACATACTATAGTATTCATATTTGAGGTTAAACGTACCCTCGACTAAAGGAAAGTGCAAGGTAAGGGGTTTTTCATCTCACTCCTTATTCCCGTGAGATTCATGTCATATTTCCAATATTACCTTTTGTGTGGTGTATTTACATCCCATAATTGTATTCTTTGTGTAATACACATTAATTTATGTGTATTTACATATTCATTGTATGATACCTATTTCATGGGTCGTATGTTTCGTATGTTACCAAATTGGTAATGGTTAATTTCATAATCTCTTTATTATCCGAGGTTGTTTTTACGTAAGTATCTACTGGGAAATATTTATTATCCATGTACATGTTTTATGAAAGAGTTTTAAAAGGGATTATTTTAAGGTATTTTTTCCTAAAATATCATTTCAAATGTTTTAAATATTTATTCTTCTAAATCATTCTCATTAATGTCCATGTCTTCAAAATGGTTTTTAAGGATTTATTGATATGGACGTGAATGTTTTTAAAAAGTTAATTCCTTTCAAAAGATTCAAATTAGTCTGGGACACTTTGATTCAAAAATGTCTTTAAATGAATTCTTTTCTAAATTGTGTGACTTTTAAATGTTTTCATGAAAAAGGGGTATTTCTCTCAAAGAGTTTTACAAATCACTTTCATATATGTCAACATCCTTTGATAAATTTTACACTTGTTTGAAGTTGATTTATTATGATACAAATCATCCATATTGTATTTATGGTTTTGTGATATGTTTGACTATAGATGAGTTATTTTTATTCCATTAATGGTTTATGATTAATGTTTTGGAATTCTGTATGCTAGTTTTAATACGAATGTTTTTGTTATATTTCATCCTATTCTTAAGATGAATGTGTTGGACTAGTATGTTCTGAGTTAGGGTCTGGTTATAGCAGACCCTCTGGGTTGGTGTCCGGTTATTAGAGGCACTCTGGGTTGGTGTCTGGTTATTATAGGCACTCTAGGTTTGTGTCTGGTTATTAGAGGCACTTTGGGTTGGTTTCCAGTTATTAGAGGCACTCCGGGTTGGTGTCCGGTTATTAGAGGCACTCCGAGTTGGAGTCCGGTTACATAGGATCTCCGGGTTGGGTTTCGGTTACAGTTATCCCTTAGGACTTGGCACGAGGCGTTGACACAGAAATTAATGTTCCGAATTACTCATTCCATCATTATGAAAGTGGTTAGTGATATTGCAAGTGATTATTTGACTAGTAGAATGTCAATGTGAATAAGTAAATGGTATTATTTCATTTTATTTCTGTCATATTATGTTGAAGTTCAAGTTTTAAAGGCTTTTGTTTTAGTTATACATTGCCTTAAATGTTTATGCTTATTTATGAATGTTTCTGCTGTATTGTTATCCTTAATGAGCATCTGAGCTCACCCCTTTCTATGTTTTATTTTTCCCAGGATTCCAAGAAGTGTATTGTGGTTGATATGCAGGGTTAAGCCAAGGTAATAATGGAGTTCATAAAGGATTGTTTATGTTGTTTTGTATGTTATAAAGTGTAATGTTACATTAATGTATATAATCTATTTTCCGAGACTGCTAAACCGATCGGTCCTCCGGGACTTGATTCCTTGAAATCATGCCAATGTATTAAAATAATGCACCAACTCTAGGTAACTGGGGTCGGGGCGTTACAGTTGGTATCAGAGGAAGTTTATCAATAACCATGGAAACTAGAATTAGATAAACTCTAATTAGATAACATTACCCTAAGATAGACTTCGATGATTATTATAGAAGAACTTCCAAGATTTTTTGTATTGTAGAGATTTTGTGAGTTTTCCAAGAAATACATCTCTGTCAAGATACAATTAGGTAGAGGCAGCTCTAGCACAGATATACCTAGGGGTAAAACCCGAAAACACTGCTTTGAGCAAGACTCAAATGGTAACTGGTGCTTGACAATGGTCCTTGTTGCACTCTTGGTTACAACACTCCCAGGGGATATGCTTAGGATAATTCTCATTTTATTTACAAACCATTATAAAAGGTTTATGAGTATATAATTCCTCCAAAAAAACATTTTTATGATTATGGATTATATCAATAAAGTGTTTAATGTATGTTAAGTGTTTTAAAAGTTTGAGATTAGGTATTTTTATTCATAAACTAATCTAGTGTATGCCAATGTTTAGAAATGGCGCCTAGTAGAAGGAATGTGAAATTCAGCAATATGTATGATCCAAAGAGTAAGAAGGATCATATCTTTCATGGTATTAAGACAACATTAATAAGGGAAATAGTCTCTCATGTATTATCATCATATGAATAAATAGTATCATGTGTTGATAAGATAAGTAAAGAGTTATTGGAGTCCTATGGATTTGAAGGGAAACCTTAGAAGAAAAGGATGGTAGAGAGAAAGACAGATAAAGGGAAGAAGGTAAAGAAGGATTTTCCCATATGTGATAACTGTGGAAAGAATCACCTTGGAAAATTCTTGAAGGTAATGGGAGTGTGTTATAAGTGTGGATAAAAAGGACACCACATTCGTGATTTCGTGTGTAAGAAAAAGTTTTCAAATTTACAATGCTTCATCTACACGGATTTGGGACACTACGCAAACCAATGTCCAAATCATCAGAGTATGCACCAAATGATGCTACTGGATAATAATCAAGTTATGATACTACCTTAGATGAAGAGGAATGACTAGTGTTCTTATGTTTTTATTATAGAATTATTTTCTTTGAGTGTTGTATCAATAGTATACTGGTTACATGAATTTTGGAGATAAATAAGGATTGTACTGCAGTACTATTTTGTTGAGGATTTGAGATTATATAGTACTAAGAAGAGTGACTTAATAGTAAGCTACAATTTTTTGAAAATACGTGGTTGAAGGAAAGGTAATCCTTAATATGGTCTCGATAATGAGGTAGTGATTTTGGAATAATAGATTGAGATTTGAATAAATTATATTGGATATTCTTGACTACCTTGAAACAGATTAATGATTTTTCATTGTTGGAGTTTACAACATTTTTGTATAGAAGGAGTATATCCAGTATTCTATAAAGAATAAGGGAGCATGAATGTAATCAATATGATTTTATGGTAATTCAGGATGTTACCATGTTTTAAAATAATATGTGATGAAGGTGTTCACATGTTATTACATGAAAAAAAAATCTTCATTGTGTTTAACTTCTTTATAAATTTTGTATTGTGAGTTTGGATAGTAGTATTTTGGATATTTCTAATGGTTGGAATGGATTATGTTTGAAAGGTATTTTTGGATTTTTATTAAAGGACAACACGCAGACCATGTGACAACCCGTCGCGTCAGACAAAGCTGCAGGAATTGAACCCACAACCATAGTGCGATTGGGATTTATCGCCCACCACTGGACTATGTGAAGTCCCTGGATTGTATAATGTTATTCTTTTTTTAAAGGGTCTGATATGTGAATTATAAATTCATTATATTTGGAACACTATACGATTAGGATAAATAGAGTAGTTTTGAGTTGTATTATGTTTTGGAGTGAAAGATTAGTTTGTGGTAGAAATTTATTAATGGATAAAACTCTAATTATAAATTAAGTATATCTCCTTATTATTTTATCCAATCTCATAAATAAATTCCTCAACATTATGAAAAAGAACTTAGAACAAAAACGTTGTCCTAGATAGTACCTTAGATCATCACAAATTTATGGCTTTGTGATTGTTGGCCTTTTCATAGCCATGTTCTCTACCACTCTCCATCAGATATTGATGGTTAGATTTCTCTTCCATGTCCAAGCTTTCCTACATGGAACCCTAGTATGTGTTATTTTCGATAACCTTCATACTTACCACTCTTTATTTTAAATAAAGGCCTTATTAATCCATTTTTTGATGTGGGATTTCAACTATGATATTTTGAAATGTCAACCCCAAGTTTCCAATTCAGAGAATAAATTGCGAGGACGTAATTTATTGAAGTTGGGGATAATGTAACACCCCAAGATTTCACGGTATTCTTCTCTTTGAATAATATAATAGCGTTTGTTATACGTAACTTCAAGTTTTAACACATCGCGACCAATCAAAGTAGCCGTTATGAATAGTAATACCCACTTTTTGAAATTTAATAAATTTTATCTTACAAAATGGACTTCATATTTTGATTCGGAATATCGAAATTATCCTAGGGTGAATTTTTGGTATTTTTCTGAAAACATTCAATTTTTGATGAATTGTGAAAAAACACTGAGTTATGGTTTAAAAATGAATTTTTATTTAAATAATTATTTATTTTATGTAAATTTAATTAAGGTCAAAATAGATACATAATACCCATATAAGTTCAATGTAATTCATTGAAGTTAGATTAGAATAATTTTAGATATATAAAACTTTTATTGAACTTTTCACAGTCTTTTACCCTCCTCCTATGGGAATTTGGAAATTCACGTAAAACATAATTTTACCGCTTATGTGAGTGGAATTTCTAAATTCTGAGAGAGACGGTTAATATCAAGGAGTAAAATGTGGTTCAATGATATTAAAATAATTTTTGGTGAATAGTAACTTTTTACTTTTATTTACCACGGTAAAAAGTAAATAGTGTAATTAAGGGTAAAATTGATATTAATATTACCCTAAAACATGTCATAATTCTATTATACAAGTGTATCTAGACCAAAAAAAACCTTATCAATAAAATATTATCATTTAGGTCCACTTGTATTAGATTAGGACATTTATTATTATTTAATTCAAAGGAGAGTTAAAAGATTTATAATCAAAGTTTAATTAATAAAACATTTTTAATATAAGGTCATACATAAGATAAATTCAATTGTAAATATTCATTAGAAAGATAAAAATATTTCCTACATAATGGTATTTTAATAATTATTTTAATACTTAAATAATTTAATTTATTTATGACACAATGGTGATGCAGTAATTACCTAATTAGTAAAATATTAAAATAATTGATATTATAAATAACCAAATAAATGTAATTTGAGACTTTTTATGAATTAAAATAATTTTCTAGGTTACTATCACATATTATTATTGGTTATATGAATTCTTTTCGAAGTAATAATTTTGTTATTAATTTATCAAAAACAAAATACCCAATAGTGTCAAAATTGATATAAAAGAGTTTTAAAAACAAATATTATATTATTAATTGATATTATATTCATAAAAATATAAGGTTCAGCCAAAGTACTTATATCATGATAGGTGTATCCTTAATGGACCAATTTAGGGTCTCTTGGAAGTATATAGTATGTTTATTAACAATATAATAAAAAAATAGAAAGAGACATGATAAATTTCAAACTAATTAACTAAGAGTTAAAACTAAAAGATAAGGTTAATAAAATGGCCCAAACCTGTCTAAAACCTATTAGTTGAGTTTATTTAAACTCATACCCACCTTATCCCAGAAATAAATAAATTTGGAGCCATTATAAACCAAATATGAATTTATTATAAAATAATATTTTAAGTTTTTTCAAAGGTGCCCCTCACCCATCTTATAAAAGGGCACTCACCCTTCACTCTATTTCACACCTTATAAGACATTTTTGTCATCCAACCCCTGCCAAAATACCATCTCAACTATCCTCGCTTAAACTTAGAGGCCTTAATTGGATCATAAATCCAACTTAAAGAGCCCTTTTGACCAAATCAAAAGGAAGAACCTGAAGAAGAGGTAATGATTTCACCACCCTCTTTCGAGTTCCTTTCTTCTTCCACTTCCTTTTTCTTTATTGTTTCCATTATAAAATAATAACTCCAAAATCTTTTATATACTGTGATGTTATTATAATTATGGTACAACCAAATTCATTATTCTGTCCACCCTTTGAATGACATCTCACCATACGTGCGTACGTACGGCTTACCGTCTCCACGTCGTGGTGTAATTGTTATTCAATGCATTATTATTTGGATGGGTATAATAATGATGTTTATTTGATGTAAATAATAAATATAACATGATAAGGATTCTTTATATATAATATAACAACCAATTATATATTATTATTATATCAAAAGAATGATATTTTCGCTCGTGTGTACGTACAGATTACTGTCTCCACGACGCGATGAGATTCATTTCCAAGTTCACCATTCATCAACGATTATAAAAATATATATTACTAACAAGTATGTAATATATTAAATAATAATTCTACTAGAGATATATATATTTGTATATACATGTACTTACATATATCTTATTCACTTACTTCCGTTCAATACTATATGAAAACGGAAACAGTGTTTATGTGTATGTACGGACTACCATCTCCATAAACGGTATTTTCCAGTTCATATATATTTCTATTATAAATATTTATATTCTAAATATATATGATATATAAATCATTTTTTATATTCTGGATGTATTTAAATCATGATCTATGTGATACAATCAAGAGTAACATGTTAAAACACTCATGATAAAGAAAACGAATATTACCTGAAATATTAATATAACATGGAAATTATTATTAATTGGGTAGTATAAAGTCATAAATGAATAATGTATGATATAATAAATATTAATATGGTTCTAGTATAATTTAGTAACATACTATAGTCTTCATATAGGAAGTTAAACGTACCCTCGACTAATGTAAAGTGCAAGGTAAGGGGTTTTTCATCTCACTCCTTATTCCCATGAGATTCATGCCATATTGCCAATATTACCTTTTTTGTGGTGTATAGACAGCCCATAATTGAATTCTTTGTGTAATACGCTTTAATTTATGCTTATTTACATATTCATTGTATGATACCTCTTTCATGGGTTGTATGTTTCGTAAGTTACCAAATTGGTAAGGGTTAATTTCACAATCTCTTTATTATCCGAGGTTGTTTTTACGTAAGTATATACTGGGACATATTTATTATCCATGTCCATGTTTTATAAAAGGGTTTTCAAAGGTTTTATTTTAAGGTACTTTTTACTAAAACATCATTTCAAATGTTTTAAATATTTATTCTTCTAAATCATTCTCATTAATGTCCATGTCTTCAAAATGGTTTTTAAGGATTTATTTATATGGACATGAATGTTTTTAAAATGTTAATTCCTTTCAAAATTTTCAAATTGGTATGGGAAACTTTGATTCAAAAATGTCTTTAAATGAATTCTTTTCTAAATTATGTGATGTTTAAATGGTTTCATGAAAAAGGGGCATTTCTCTCAAAGAGTTTTACAAATCACTTTCATCTATGTCAATATCCTTGGATAAATTTTACACTTGTTTGAAGTTGATTTATTATGATACAAATCATCCATATTGTATTTAAGATTTTGTGGTATGTTTGACTATGGATGAGTTATTTTTATTCCATTAATGGTTTATGATTATTGTTTTGGCATTCTGTATGCTAGTTTAAATACGAATGTTTATGTTATATTTCATCCTCTTATTAAGATAAATGTGTTGGACTAGTATGTTCCGTGTTGGGGTCCGGTTATAGAAGACCCATCGGGTTGGTGTCCAGTAATTAGAGGCACTCTGGGTTGGTGTCTGGTTATTAGAGGCACTCCAGGTTTGTGTCCGGTTATTAGAGACACTCCGGGTAGTTGTCCGGTTATTAGAGGCACTCCGGGTTAGAGTTCGGTTACAGAGGCTCTCCGGGTTGGGTTATGGTTATAGTTATCCCTTATGACTTGGCACGAGGCCTTCACATAGAAATTAAAGTTCTTAATTATGCATTCCATCATTATGAAAGTGGTTAGTGATATTGTATGTGATTATTCGACTAGTAGAATGTCTATGTGAATAAGTAAATGGAATTATTTCATTTTATTTCTTCCATATTATGCTGATGTTCAAGTTTAAAAGGATTTTGTTTTAGTTATACATTGCCTTAAATGTTTATTCTTATTTATGAATGTTTCTGCTGTATTGTTATCCTTACTGAGCATCTGAGCTCACCCCTTTCTATGTTATATTTTCCCAATATTCCAATAAGTGTATTGTGATTGATATGAATGGTTAATCCAATGGAATAATGGAATTCATAAAGGATTATTTTTGTTTTTTTGTATGTTATAAAGTGTAATGTAACATTCATGTATGAAATATATTTTCCAAGACTGCTAAACCGATCGGTCCTTCGGGATATGATTCCTTGTAATCGTTCTAATGTATTCAAATAATGCACCAACTCTAGGTAACCGGGGTCAGGGCATTACAACTTCAAACATTATGTTCAAAATAATAGATTGATATCTTCATAATCTATTTTGATCACACATGATTAAAATCAAATAATTAAAATTATAAAAAAAATTGAACTTTTAAAATGAATTCCTTCCAAATAGAATATCTAAGAAAACTTTGGGAAAAATATTCAAAAAGAAGTAATCGAACATCGAGATGATTCACAAATCTTGAATGATGGTGTTCTATTATCTCTTATTCTTTTAATCCTTGATCTCTATTTATAAGCATTTTCATAAAAAAATCATCAATGGTATTCCACAGTTTTTTGGGCACAATTTTCACCTATAGAAAAATTTTATGGTTCCAACTTCATCTTCCTGTCAATATATTATCAGTGGCTTCATAATGTTCTGTAAATGACATGGATTTGAATTGGTTCATGGGAACATGTGATTCAGAATATAAAACTTCATAATTAGAACAAACAAGAACTTCCAGATAGCACAAGTGAAATAGGAAGTGAATTGGGATTTTTGAGATAAATGATATGGAAAAAATCATTTAGAAAATTACTCAATAGTCACCATACTCAAGCTTATCGATTATGGATATTAGAGTCATGGGGCGTGGTTATTTGGAACCAATACCTGTCTATTTATTTAATCAATCAATTATTCAACCGGTTTATTTTTTAGGTTATTTAATCATAGAAGTGTTATGAAAATTTACATCACATGGGTGCTTCTCTTAGTTATCCCACCTTGTTTATTCAACATGATTTGTGTAACATGGGGATTACCCAACACATAAATCACCAACCTAATGTTTATATTATTAATCAAAATTATATAGTATTATTGTATAAAATCCATTAGAGTTGGTATGGGAACTCAACTTGTATCTTCTTGGATGGGGAAAAATTGTGGTTATATGAGTCAACAATCTAGGAACACAATTAAATTTTAGTTATGTTAATGTAATTCACTATGGGAAAACGATCATGGGATATATTTTTGGGGGAATAAACCTAAAACCCATATGTTCCTCCCCATTCAACCTTACCTGGATAAATAAATTATTTTCATACCCACAAAATAACTGAGTTTTTGAAAAAATCTTGTTGTTTTTATTTTTTTCACTTTTCTAAGCCTTTTTTCTTTCTTTGAACTAATAAAAACAATTTATCCAAGAACACTAAAATTGCTACCTTTTTGATTTTTTTGATGTTTTGGTTGAGTACGGTATCAGGAACTGGTTTTCAAGTAGTTTTTGAGCCATAAGGTAACCTTGGAAGACATAAATAAATCCTTGGATGTGCTTATAATGTGCCAGTGCCTTTATTGCATGATTTTGATGGAAAACGTCCAGCACGCCCACTTCCCATGCTTTAAACTTCCAACATCTATGGTGTAAGAAGATACGAACACTTATTGTGTGTTTTTACCAAGGATTTTTATTTATGAAATTTTTTGATAAAACTGACTATTGATTAAAATATATTATATTTTCTTTGTTAGGTTTTGTATAACAGAATCAATTAGGGAATTGTTTTCATATATTTTTTTATCAAATTGAATATAATATAGGGAATGATGATAATGTTAAACAATTGACATACATTTGACTAGGATTATGGGAATTATTTTTATGTTGGATATTGAAAATATTTTTTTTAGTTGGAAGAGAAGATATCTCATTTGAAATTTTTTTTTATAAATGTATAATAATTTTGTTATCAAATCACTATTTTATAATAATATTTTGACGTAAAACATCATTCTGTTATAAATAATGAATGTATGAAGAATGTTAAAGTGACTTTAATTTTAAACCATCATTATGTGTCATATTTGGTGAATTTTATAATCACCTGTTTGTTGAAGGACATAATCACATGTGGTGTATGGGAAAGTTGACTCATCTCATGAGGTATCATATAAAGATAATTGAAATCTAAATATATGTGGATGAAAATGCCTCATCTAGAATTAAATTTCATAATTCCATTTTATTTATTTTTGTGTGAGTTGATGGTTGTGACTATCTCATATATACATTTATTCATAAAAAAATTATTTTATTTTTTTAAATTAGCAATACAAACATCAAATAGATTTAATTTTGTGATAATGAATGTGTTTCCTGGATAGAAATCATCACCCAAAAATTCATTGAGTAATACTAGAACTCCATCCTCCAAGTCCATGGTAGATAATCCTTAGTAGTTATAGATCACATAATAATGAAAATCAAGATTCACAAGTTAAGTATTTTAGAGAAAATACCTAAAAATTCCTCAAAAAATGATAAATTTCAGACTTGCTCGATGAATTATACCATTTATGGAAGCTAAAACTCTTTGAAATTTCATCATAATGGTGGTGGTTATGGAATTTTCCATTCAATGCGTGATGATGACGATGATGATGGAGATCTCTGGCTGAAAGTGAAGATGTATTGAATCTGATAATCAAAAATTGTTTCTACAACTGTCTAGGATGGGGGGAAAGTCCAGATGAACTATTAAGTGGAAATGGATGATAGGGAATCTTTCCCCTCATTCAAAACATTACCCAATGCTTTGGATTCTTGGGATGACTCTAGATAAGGTAGGAGAAGATAAAAATCCCGTACCATGAAAGGGTGATTCCAAATTCTTGGGAGGAGATTTTTGAGAGATTGAGGGATCCTTGGGATGACTCTAGATAAGGGAGGTAAGAGTAAGAAATTCTCTAATGTTTTTTAGTGAATATAAATGGCAGATTGGGTGGGAATATATATGATATGAGTGGGGAATTCTTTATTCTTTCCCCAACAAAGGATTTGTACTCTATATAATAAAATAACAAAAACCACAAACATTCAAATGGTTTATGACCATGTTTTATGAAAAAAGGTGAGTGGTATTAATTATGTTATATAGAAAAGGGCCTAAAATAGTAAAATAATACACTTTTTGATGGGGATGTGAGTCATACTCTTAAAGAAATATTTTTATAACCATAAATATATTAATTGTTTCAGAGGTTTAATAGTGGTTTTATAAAATTAATCAAATAATAATTAAAATCATATTATTTTAAATTTAAAAAATATATTTGTTCATTTATACCCTTAATAGTATTTATTTCATCACTTTTGGGTCATTATGTTGTCATAATACATAATATATATTTAAACGGTAATTAATTTTCCCATAAGATTCGATTTTCTCGGAAATTATAAAAAATTCTCCATTGGATAATTTTGATATTCTAATTCCCAAAAATAATAATCATGTCATAAAAACAAAATTATATGTGATTTTTAACTTTTAAAATAATAAGCTATATTTATCGAGAAATGTTGGGTTTTCGAGAATAACAGTTTTTGAACCCCTATAAAAATTACATTTGACTTCCTAAAAATTATATGATCAGTTATATTTAATAAAAAAATATTCAATAACAATATTTTATAAAAATATTTTTTATTTTACAAATCCAATAATAAATTTAAAGGAATTTCTGTATTTATATTGCATATTACATAAAAATACAATTTCTACTTTATCGTATGAAAATATATTTATTACCAAACATAATAATTAATCATTTATAAAGTAAAAACAATAATAAATATAATAAAAATTTAAATTAGAAGTAAATATAAAAATTCATTCAATGAAGGTTACATTGTTTCCAGTATTTGTTAAATTATTTTTACCCTTAACTATTTTATTTTCCTTTTACCATCGTAATTAATATTTACTATCATTACTATTTATATTAATCATAAATTAAGTTGAAATTGTTAACATATATGATTTATGATGATTCCAAATATGGAATCTATTTTATCAAAATAAATTCCAAGATTTTTAAGAATTTAATTTAATATCAAACCTAGAAACATGGTGGAGAGAGGTTTTCTGACAAATACATTTTTTAGGGAAAAGACGGTTTTAGTTTAACTCTATAACTAGTAACAATATTTATATGAATTTCAATTATTAGTCATAGATATATAATTTAATAATTTAATTTAGATAATTATAAATTTGAGGTTATTTTAATTAATTAAAATAAATAAACATTATTCATTTTAAAACAGTTTTCAGAAAAATGCATTTTTTATCATTACAATAATCTCGTATTTAACTCTAGGATAAATATTATTTAAACCTAATTAATTGAATTATATTTAACAAAACAATAATTTTTATTTTAAATAATATTAAAATAATTTTTGTACTTTTAAATTATTTCACTTATCTAAATAAATGAAAATTTAATATAAAAACTGTATTTTTCACTATTCACGGAAAATATATCTTTTCCAAAAAAATACCAAATTTTCACCATGTGTTAATTTAGATATGATGATATAAAAAATATTTTTTTATAAAATACCTATTTTATAAGTTACATAAAATAATTATAATATTTTTTTCATAAATTAAAATTCAAATTCATTTCTAATGAAAACATATTTCAAAGAACAAACAGACATTACCAATATTTTATTGTTTATTTAATTTTAATTTATAGATATATTCAAGAAATATATATATATATATATATATTTAATTAATTATTTAATCCTACTCATATCTACAAATTTAATGGAAATTTTAAACTGGTAAAATTTAAATAATCATTGTTTGTTTGGGTTTGGTGTTGCGTATTTCATACACTATTGAAGATAGTCTTCTCTTTTGAAAACTAGAGTGATAACATTATGACCCTCAACAAAAAATAGAGTTACGGTTATTGGTGCAGACTTCTCATTCCACCATTTCCTTCCAACAAAATAAAGTGATATAGGGTATTTTTGGTTTTTTTGATTATTGTATGTTAATTTAAGAAAGCATCATGGGGGTGGGTCACCTTTGCTGATTTTAAGTTTTCTGATAAATGATGAAGAATGAGTGTGTCTACAAGATGAAATATGTTTATTATAATTTCTATTACTGTTTTGTTAAATATCTCGTGATAAATTTGAGACTACAATGTAGTGAAAATAGCCATCCCATGGTCTATATCTTCTCATAGTCATCTATACCATGTTTTAGTGCTCTTATAGAATAATATCTGATATTAATTGGTCAACTATCCCCAAGTGATTTTCATATCTCCATGGACTGTGACACATCATATTATTATGTATAAATTGAATGAGTGTTAGAAGTTTTAACATTTAATTTAATCAATGAGGTATAATACAAAATGGTTTGGCCTTTCTATAATGTATTTAACATCAAATCCATTTGGATTCTACCTCATTAGCTAAATGACATGTTAAAACTCAAAGAGGCTCCTTCATTCAGTGGGGGCCTATAAAATGGATATTATTGAAACTAATTTGAAACAATGGACTTGATAAAACTCATTATCAGTGAATACTAGTAGAATGGATAATATGGTATGTTTGTTTTATGATCTCCTTATTTCACATGATCCTGGAAAGTTTTTATTATGTTATTACTCAATATATATGAATAAATATTTCTCAAAAAACCCATCAATGGTATCATATATTTTCATTGGGAAATCTATATGAGGAAAATCAAAATTGATAACTATTTTTTCTATTTATCAAGAATAATTTTTGCAGTTTACTATGTTTTATCTTAAAATGGAGTGGTTGTATGGTCACCTATGTTTTTTAATGAAAAAAACATGACTTGGGATATTAACATGGTTTTTTAACAGTAAAATATAATCATTTTTTAAATCAAAATGATATTTTTAGTTGATCACTATGTTATCCCACATGAGGATCAAGTCGGTTATATGTGGTTTTTATGAGAATAAAGACTGAAAACAATGTGAAACTATTTTATATTTGATGGCATAAATTATTTTTTACAATATAAACACATCATAGTGGAAATATGTTCTATTTAGAAAACTAACAGAAAACATTCATAAAAAAATTCCATGTCCACACCAAATCCACATAACTTTATACCATTTTAAATTTGGTTTTGATTATTGTGATTATACAAAGTTATTATATATCATGTTAAATAATTTAATTGTTCATTTATTTATGTTATTCAAATAAAATATTCATGTATATGAATTGTTCATTTAAATATTCTATGCTTTAGTTTAAATTTTCTAAACCTATTCTTATAAATTTTCATACCATCTATATAATACATACATTCTAGGTATTATTGATGGGTTTTGTTTTACCATTTAATAATTATTGGAAGCAAAAAAACCCAAAAAATAGATGAATTTCTCTTTAAGAACTCAAAGTGTAAATATAATTGAAAAATAGAGAATCATAGTATATCTTTAACACTTGTACAACTGTAGGAATATTCCTTTAATTTAGGAGAATATTTGAAGAATATCATTGAGTTGTGAAAACACCACCCTACCTCTGATGGGATACATCGATTGAATGATCCTTGAAAATATCATGAGGATTCCAAATTAATAAAGGGGTGAAATAAGTTTCATCAATAATGATAAAAAAATACATTGAGAAAATGAGTTCTTAAGAAACATTGCATGAAATTAATGATCAAAAATACACTTAATGAATGTGATTCTTCCACCCCCAAGAGAAGAGATTATATATCTCTTATTGGAGAAGACCACATGACTCCTCATTCGCAATGCATCATTTGCATTACATCCTATTGGGTATAATTCATTAAATTCATTTCAATGGATAATTTAAAATATTTAAATGAACCAACTCCTTGGTTGTAAACTCATGAAACCATTCGAGATAGACATTTCATTACATGGACCCGTATATGCATCTCATGATTTTTTAATAAAAAATATATTATATTCATGAATTATTTCTATTGTAATATAAATGAATCATATGCATGTATTAATGTAAATTAAATCTTCCACCATGGAACAAAATGCATGGAATTAATTTATAGTAAACATGCAGGTATGGGGACTTGACACTAAGACCTACCCCTCACCCCACAAACTGTTACCACCCCACCACAAATGGTTGGGAATATGTATGCATTAAATGTAAACTATATAATATCATATTATATATATATATATACATCATGAATAATATTCATGTGTATAATAATCTTATGGATATATATTTGGTGCATATCTAATAATATCCAACTTATACTGAAATCCCAGAAGGACATTATGAAAAACTTCACAACTATTTGTGAATCCATCCAAACTCTTTCGGATTCCGATTTTTCAAACTCTTCATTTTCAAAAAACAATGTATCCAAAACGTTATCATTCTCCAAGGGCCTAATTATGTTACCTTTATGTACTTAGAATCATTGAAAACAAATATAAAATCCCTATTTCATAGATTTATGAAAAATAAGCCTCTAGGAAAACATTAGTTCTACTCAAGATACTAAGGGGTCTGATGTGATCTCCATCAAACATACTCATTTCTCTACAAAAACATTTCCACCATAATATGTATCATATGAATCTTATGTGTAACTATATAATCCCTTTTTCCATGACATTGAGTGACCATTACACATGAAACATTTTAATCTAGTATAAGAAAATCATGTATTCTTGACTCTTTATAAAATTATTGACCATGTTGACAACTACATTACATTATATTCATCACATATATGAGTACAACACATGCCCCTCATATAAGTATATAAACACATCATATATGACTCAAAAAACATGTAATTTAATTTCCTCAGTTCAATGAAATCAATGGACGGATGAATTTACTTTTCATACTAATGGACAAATCTCTTCTTTGTTATGATCCATAATGAGACATGTTCAACAAAATACCTAAGCACCCCCATATTTGCTATGTTGTTTTTTGTTTTACATTATTAGGGTATCAAATAGTGAGATTTATCATGCCATATATCTCTCCAAATGTAGTTAAGAAGGGTTCATAAAAAACATTCACCCCCAAGTACATAGATTACTATTTGACATTCTAGGAGATATACTTTAGGAATTGAGTCTAGGTACTATGTCTCTACTTATTAGATCATGAATCCATTATTTTTATCTCATATAAAACAATTTTTAATGAATATAATTATCTATTAAATCTTACTAGAAAATATCATTACAACCTATAAAACATCATAATAATTATTAGTTAGGGACAACTCGCAGTCATATTTTTAGGGGATATTATCACTCAACTATTCATGTAAAATATATTATAGCACATTTGAATGAATAATAATTGGATATTTACTTTAACATAACAAAATTAAACATTTAAAATAATTAAAATCCATTTATTATATGTCTCAAACCCATAGATTCTATATTACCCTCATGTTTTTACTTTTGTAATGGGTTTATTGACTAATTATATCATATGTGATTCCTATCACATTTATATTTGACTACCGGATAAATATTATGAATAAAATATTTAGTGGTATAAATCTATTAAGTAAGACAATTTGAATAATTTTGAGGCTTAAAAATCATATTCCAAAATGCGAAACTATTTGAACACAATAAAATCTATTAGATTCATAAAACAATGATACAATGCATAATTGTATTTTTCTACTTAGAGAAATTTATAAGTGCATCATCATCATCCTTATAATTCTTTCCATTAAAATTTTCCCTTAATATTTTCTAATAAAGTAACATTTACATTATTAATTTCCCAAAAAACCTAAATCCTTTTATGATGAAGTGACATTTACTTTGTTTTGATAATTAATGTAACTTTTCACATTTTTACTTACCACCATACCCTAAAATCATGATGTCAATGGTAGAACAATTTTTAATTTGGTTGGTACAATCCTATATAAAATAGGGACGTTCACTTATTCATGATAATGAAATGCAACCCGTTACATTAATATTTATCTTCACATATATTAACGTGTTTAGGATATTAAGTAAAAATATTATAATCCTATACCAATTTAATACTTTATTTTTTATCAATGAAATTTTCATAGTCCAAATAAACCAGTAATATCTTCTTATATATTAAATTCCTTTCTTAATAAATTTATATGATAAAAAAACATGGTGTTTAAGAGATAACATTTATTTCTTTTTTAGTAAGAATACTTAATAATTTAATTATTGTTATTTAGTCTATATGGTATTCAATATGTTTGAATAATTTTTCTTTTGAAAAGAAGAATTTGTTAAAATATAATTTCACATAGATTTTAATAAACATATCTATAAAGACTTTATCCTAGATAAACATTTTTATATATATATTCTCCTCAAAACATGTTGTAAAATCCTAGAAATCATAAACCTTGTTTATGAAATAAATCATCTCATGTTGTTTGTAATAGAAACAATTTGACTAAAAAATATATTATCATATAAGAGATATAATATGGATATACATATATTTTACTTAACATTGTCGAACACTTCAAAAAAATTCTTCTTTTGGTTTGAACTTTTACAGAATGGAACTATATAAACAACACCAATTTAGGTACATCTTATGTCTAGTTGATTAATTATCAAAATTTCAAAACATAAGGAAATATTTTATTTAATTAAATTATATAGTAAGAACATTTACATAAATAAAAATAGGATAAATCCATAACCAGATAAATCTGTATTATGTTTCACTTGAATAATGTTATATTGGTTCGGTTAGGATGATAAGAATTAGTTCCTATATATATCCCCTTAATGGATTGAGGGTTACTATAATTACTTATCTTCAATGACAACTATGAAATTGAATAACCTTTCTTTTTAATTGGTTATGACAATAAGCCCAATTTGAAATTAGAGACACTTTATTTTCAATGATTATATAAAGAAACCCTAAATAATTCGTTTACATAGTGAAAGGAAAAAACCCAAATAATAGTCACTTTAGTAGTTGTGATAATATAAGAAAATGGATAATAATTATAGATTTTTTTAACCAAAACCCTTTAAAACCAACTCTCAATTCACTCAATATTTTTATAATATAAGAAATAGAGAAATATTAATAATGTATGAGAGATAAGATTAATAAATAAAGGAACAAACAAATAATAGCTCATTTGAAGAAACAATTCTATTTATATTGTAACAAATGTTTTCCAAGCATTCTTGGGGCTGTAGTTGTAGCCTACAAGGTTCCCATTGTGGTTTTGGAGGTGTTTTGAGGCCCAAAGAGTCATTGGAATTTGATAGGTACAAAGGGGAAATCCTTTGATGTCTTTCTTGACTTTCTAGAAAAATACCACTGGTCAGTTGTGGGATCCACTAGCTAGCCAATGAGACTTGGTAGAGACCAAGTGCTTGTTTTTTCCTACTAGTTGTCTAGTGTTTTGACTCCAAGTAGATGGTGGGTTTTTTTAGTTGGGGCCTTTAATACAGTCTCCAAATACCTCTTGAACCTATTGATCAATCAACTAACATAAAAATATGATAACTAAACAATAATAACCAAAATCACACAAAATAAAATGGAAATAATCATAAATTTTGTTTTTTATCATTAAAACATCTAAGAGAGTGAGTGTTACAACATGTTATAAATTCTAACATATCATAAACAATGTTTATCCAAAATATCCATCTCATTTTCTCAAATAAAAATTATTTATGAGATTCTTAGGGGAACGTGAAATCACCTTAGGGGGGTGAATCAGGGGTGCCCAAAATTTTACCAATTAAATTCATCTAAAATTATTCCTTTTTTAAGATGATCGAACCTTTTTTATTAGTTAATATTTATGGATATTTATAAATTCAACCTCACCATTTTCTCCATTTTTTGTTAAGGTAATGTGATATAAAAAACACAAGTATTTTTACAAGATTAAACCATAATGTGAGAACCTAATCTGTTCCTTCTAGACTCGGATAGAGACATAGATTTTTCCTATAATAATCATTTAAACAATTATAGGTGTTGTGGGATATTAATATTCTTATCCTAAAATATTTACTATATTATGAAAGTTTAGGGTCTTTATACTATATACCACAGTTGAGTTGTCTCCCAAAAAGATCATCTTATATCCTGATAGGCATGTGGCATTATTTATACTGGAACCAAAATTCTTCCAGGATTCTCCTAATACTTCCTCATGGATAGAAATATGTCTTCCAATTAATCATTCACAATATTTTTCTTGAACATCGACCCCAGTCTCCTTCCAGAGGAATAAAATTTTTGAGTACATGTTTCATTGAACTTCAAGGTAAATAAATTTCTCCAGTTCATGATTTATATCATTACGGAATTCTTCATTTTTGTCTTCGGGATTCAGATAACTCTATTATCACATTAGAACATCATGTTTCTCTCTTCTAAAACTTTTAACCTTTTGATCTTCTGATTGAACGTCTTTTTCATCTACTTCCTCTTTTTTAAAACTAGTAGATATCCCAATTTTATTCACCTTTTCATTTTAACTCATGTGATGTTCACCCTTCTTTTAAAAAATATTCGTTATATGGATATGGGTAACACATATGAATATATTTTAAATTCCTTCTATTTTAGGTCATCAAGTGGCCATTATTTATATCTTATACTGATATCAGGATTTGACTCCATCAAAGATCCCACAAAACATATCATAAATAATCCTTAACTCATTCACAGATCGTGGATTGAATCATTAATTTTACTTTCATTAATATCAAACATTTAATGTACATATCGACATCATCAGAATGATTAACTTTACAACAATGTAATGTCTTTTTGAAAATATTGAAATACTATTCTTTTGATGAAATCAATATTCTCATTTTGCTTCTTGACTTTCCTCAACTAAATATTTTATAGTTCATAGTTATAAAAAAATTTCCAAAATGATACATGTGATTTTCATGGACTCCATACATTGAACTTTAATTTAGTTCTAAATTGGATTGAAACTACTTCTTCAGATAGACTCAAATTTAGATTCCATCTTTTGATATTCTTAATATATGATTATTTGAACTAAACTAAACTTTTGATAATCATATTTCCTGATTGCCTAAAACTCCATCAAAATAGACATTAAGATTTAATAAATATAGTATTCCCCATCTCCGTACATTAGATAAGTCACATGTATATGTATTACCTCTGATACTTCATATTTATAAAAACTAAAGTTTACCATCATAACAAATTATCTTGAATTCAGGTGCATTAAACTCCAGTCCCACTTAGAGTCCAACATTATCAAATTAATCTCAATATGGATCACTTCTAGTCTCCCATAAATTTTATGTTATTTTGATTACTTAAAACCCTAGAATCGTCTAAATTTTCACTTTTGAAAATATAGTGGTTCAAATTTCATAGAATGTACTTCTAGAAACATTAAACATTATGTTACACCTACTACATCATTTTTCTTGTGAAATCATAAAACTCCTTCCAAAATATCCTTTCAGATCCTCCTTTTGAAATCTGCTAATATACTTTCCAACAATTTATAGTTTGGGTTTATCAAATTAATATATATTATAATCCTTCATGGATCATTCAAAATACTATGTTTAGTGAATCTTCTGGTGGTGCCACACTTCATACCTTTTCCATATTTATGGTAGAAACAATCTTTTAAATCATCTAGATTGAATCATATAGACTTTATCAATTCTAAAATTTGGTTCCTCCTTCTGATCATCCTATGTTTTTGAAATTCATTATTATATTCGGATGGTTTTACCTTTATACTTATAGTATTCAGCTTATCTTCATCTAGAATATTCTTTCAAATCTTCATTAGGGTCTTAAATCTCCCCATATGTTGGATTAACTATTAAATGGGTTGTTTAAACTTTACCATTAAGTTGGTACTTCAATATTTTTGTATACCAAATACGGGTAGCATACTTATATAATCTCAATATGTGGTTTATAGTGGTTATTCATCCTTCATCACTAGTCATGAAATCAATGAAGATAAGTTACGAAATCATATGATGTATATAGGAATGTCTAAATAGAAATTATTCCATGTATTTATCCTCCCTATATCAAAAACAGTAACTCCGCTCATCTTAATTACTTCCCATCATCTTCCAAAAGTAGATCTTACATCAATGCCATTCATTATTTCATTTATTTTTTTCCTTCGAAAATATTTTCTCGAAGTGGACTTCAAATGGAACATCTATATGAATTTTTTCCATTAAATTACCCATGTAATTTCCATAAAGTAGTGAAAAAAATACTATATATCATCATCATCATCATCTTATAGGAATTGAAATCTCAACATTTGGATTTGTTTTCAATATCCAATAAAAACATTAAAGTCAATGATATTCCCCTATATTGACAAAAAATTAAAATAATTTATTATCTCCTTCTTATGATAACTTAATGTGAGGGGCCTTCTTCTTTCCTCGTCATGTACTTTTATCTTCTATTTAATAGAATGTAATCCTTGATCATTTTGAGAGAAGAATAACATCCCTTTTCATAAAGAAATAATCCATAATGTAACCAATATTAAGTTTACATTAGCCTTTCTTTATTTAGAAAACAAGATTAATTAACTTAAAAATTAAAATTTTCAATAAAAACCATGTGATTCTAACTTTTATAAAATCTTATTTTATGGATTAGTTCAGAAGAATTTAATTCATCTTACTTTCCTACATCTGTCTCACAAAACATATGAAAAACATACTAGTATAACAGTGAGCAGGTTTCCCCATCATTGAATGATAATTCTTACTTTTTCATCAAAAATTTAGTTTCCCAATTTATATGTAAACATAATATTTTATATTAAAATTGGAGAGTATTATCAACATACCTCAAGGATGAAAATATTATTTATTCTCTATATTTTCATTATCTGGAGGTTCATCTTCATCATCCATAGCTTATGCATATGGGTACTTCAATATTCAGTCCACCTGATTTTTCAGTTTCTGGTGATGGAACACCCTGGTTGTATGGAATATGACTTTTTAAAATCAATTCATAAATATTATAGAATAATAGACTTCATATTTACTTCAGGGATTCCCTTGAATTACGTCATTTCATTTCCCTTTTCAATGAAATCTCTAGATCAATGGTGAATAAAGTGGATCTTCCATTTTGTTCAATTAAAGAAACATGGATGAGAATGTTTTCCCAACCTGGAAAATCTATTCACATTAACTTAATTTTTTTACATTAGTTTTTCCATTTCTTTCAACGAATTGATCATCATTGGTTTCATGGAACTTTTCCTTTCACTTTTATTTTTCACTTTGTGTGGGAGTTTCTTCTAAACATCAACCATGGTTTCTTCCAATGTATATATCACTTTTATTTATAAGATCTACTATCATGTTAATATCATCAAGAATTTATTAGGAGTGTTTTTGGACAACCTAATGCTTAAAAATATTTTATTATTTTTTGGTACGTTAATTTTCATAGGTAACTTCTATTTTACATAAAATAAATACTTGAAGATGTATTCAATCATTCCAGTGTACTCTTGTATTTCTCAGATTGACTTTGTTGCTTGGGATTTCATTAATTGACTTCAAAATTAATGGATATTTTACCACTATCCATGAAGTTTCCTTTTATTCCACCAAAATAGAACATTTTCATGTGAATTCAATCTCCCGTAACATTCTTCTTGGGTGGAAACTTCGTTTTAGCTTCCGATTGTTTACACCTCAAGGTAGATTGACATTTGATCTTCATATTATCTTCCATATGATTTTATTTCCTCCTTTTACTATTCATTACTGAGTTGTGATTTTTTATGTATACCATAACTCTCCGTCTCTATGAACAATTCTTCTACAAGTTCCACATAAATGTTTATGATATTCAAATCATTTGTATGTCAATCGATTTTTCTTTTTCATCTAGGGTTGGGTGTACTAAGCTGAGTTTCGCATACATTTCATTCTTAACCCACTTAATTTTCTACTTATTGTTTCCATAACATTAAATATTATGCTTTCAATTTATGTACATGTATCTGAATGTTCCATAGCCCCAACAGTGGCCAACAATACTTGGCTTCTTTTGTTGTATTAAATTTTTTTGGGGGATAATTCATCTTAAAATTATTTCTTCTAGATATTATCTTCATTTATATAGAAATCCTAAAGGGTACAATGATTTATTTTATTACATACCACTTCACAAAAGAGGTTATTTTCTCACATTTATTCTCCCATCTTTTCCTAGAACTACACCATGCACTATTCAAAGCATAGAATGTAGTGCATATAGATTCATCAAAATGTGGGATTTCTTTTTTCTTCCACTGATCGATAGATTCATATTCAAATTATATCATATTATTCCAACAATTTCATTGATTATTTTCATAATTATGACTTTATTTTTTAATTTTTCAAGTGTTTCTTTTCTCATTTTTCTATGAAGATTCAACTTTACTAGCTTACATGTTTCTCAATTTGATCACAGGCTCAATGAACAATATATTTAAAGTGTTATTATGATTTTCAAGACACCTAATTTTTTCTTCAAAATCAACATTTAACATTTTTATATTTTCTTAATGTAACTTACTTACCTATTTTAAGGAAATAAGAAGTTAATTTACTCAATTTTCATTGACCTCCAATTGATTTTTTATAATATCAATAGTTTCTTTATGTTTATCATTATTTACATTAGGATTTTCCTTAAAAATTACATTACAAAAAAATTCTCACAAAAAATACTTTATAATTATTCCTAGGAAGGGTTGATCTTTTATTGGTAATGTAATAAATTTTACTCCACTCTTTCATAGAGTTTATTAAGATTGTTAGAGTCTTGAAACCTCTTTCTTAATGAATTCTATATCTCATTGAGTTATAATATTAGCTATGACTATTATTCCAAAAATACCTTGATAAATTAAATTATATATAGGTTGACTTAAATAGGCGGATTTTCATGTAATATTTAATTTCTATTAAAAAATATTCAACATAATCGTACTCACCACACCAAGAGAAAACATTTTTTCAAGGATAAATTTTATCAGATTTTCATGAATTAAAAGAATACACTTTAACTTTAATTAGTGGGGGATCTTACATTCATTGAATTTGAGAGGATAACTTAAAATAATTCTAACAAAAATTATTCCTTTGTATTTTCAATGTTTTAGATGAATCCTCCATGTTTCCTACACCAAGAATATCTTTTGTTTACTTCAACTAATGATTAGCTTCTAGTAGAGGCACCTCTATATATTCTTAAAATAAATTCATCACGTCAGATAATTAAACACATTTGGGAATAAAAATGTAGAATAAAATAGAGGCAACTGGTCTCTGAGAGCAATTTGCATTCACAGGGGATATTTCAATCACCCTAAGGGGAGGATCAAGGGAAACCGGTTTTTTTACAATCAATTCCAACTTAAATTACTCCTTCATTTAGTTTGATCAAACCCCCGTTATCATTTGGGATGTATGATTTTGTATAAATTCCCACTAGATATATTTACAATATGTGATGCACCATAACTTTATGACCTTTAATTTTTTTCTTGATGATTGGTTGCATCATGGGGGGTGTTTAGAAGAGTTCGAAGGACTTTAGAGCTCTTTAGAGACTTTTCTGTCCAAAGCGGACTAAACCATGGAATGCTTCATGATCTAGAGGAATTGGTGTCTCTTTTCCAAAAAGGTGGTGGTTTAAATGATTAAAAATACATTTTGGAAGTTGTGGTGAATGGAAAACATCATGGGTGTGGGAATCATGCCCTCAAACAAGCTATTTTAGGATGAAATGGTCAAAAAAACCATGACTATAGATAGGCCATGGTGGAAGTTGTGGTAGTAGTCATGATTTATTTGAAATGACCAAAATGAACACCTTTTTCTTTATATCTTAATCCATTTATATAAGAGAAATGTTTTTGAGGTTCTGGGGGTTTAAAATGCGTTTTAATTCCTTCTTTTCCTGTAATAATCGATTCACACACCTCCTTTGGTGTCTCATCTAATTCCAGATGCTCTAGAAAACATAGATCTTGGTTCAATGATGTCTCTATTTGAGGATATATTGAAAAAAATTTGGGTAATGTTTTTTCTACCCTCCATTGATTTCATATTATCAATTATATATAAATTTTAACATAAAATGGTGAATCAAGTTCTCTTGTTAATGTTTCCTTTCCCATATTTTTCTTCTATTTATTCATCCTTTGGTTTTTATTTTCATGGTCTTAAAACCATCTATTTTTTATATTGTTTGAGCTTTATTTTTTGGTAGCTTATAGATGTAAGGTTCCAGTGAATCTTCCTTTAGCTTGGTGGTGTTTCCTTCTGTGGTGATTGATCATTGATCATCCATTTTTATGAAGATCATTGAAATTAAAAAATGATTAGAGGATTCACTACTTATCCTATTATTTTATGTGTAATAGTAAATTTGTCATGATTTATAAATATTTTTTAATAGTGGAGTTAACATTATTTTAGATAAAACTAGATTAAATAAGAGGGATGGTTTATGGTTGTAGTGATCACATGTGTTTATAACATGTTAATATGTTTCCTATTATTTTTATATATATTTTTCTATTTTTGTTTATTCTATGGTTATCATGTAGCTAATTCTATTGTTAATTATTTTTGCTATGTTTAAAATTGGACAAATAACATCAAATTTAAAATTCCTGATCATGGAATAAAAAATAGGCATGTTTAAATGAAACTGTTCTTATTTACAATTTTATGGGAATAAAATTTATTCTAGATACATTTTTAACTAAAATGGGGTTTCCTTATAATTTGATGAAACTTTAAGATGTTCTTAAAAAACTTCTTAAATATCTTATATATATTTATAGATGATTCAGTATGTTCTATATGGTTATAACAAGTGATAAAGGAATCAGTTAATTCATGATGGTAATGAAATAGTTGTTTTGTAAAGATAAATGTTTGGGGCCGAGTGAGACCATTTTCTTGTGAAGGATGGATGCCTTTATTTTTAAGGCATAAATTCCCTATTTAATTTTCCTTTTACATTCTTCTTTGTGTGATTTATTTGGATGTGATCCTTTTTATGAGATGTAAGTGAGCCTATAATGACTGATGGTTTAGTGAGATAAGGGTGGGGAGGCCTAGGATTGTTGCCACAGTTGATGTTTTTTATGGAATTATATATGATGATATGAATGGTGGTGTTGGGAATGAAACTGGTACTAATGTAACAGGGTAAAAAAGAGATTTCTTTTTGTTTTTCTAAAAGATTAGATGATTTTTGATAATGAATATACTTTAATGTACAGATGCCTAGGTTTCATGTTTTTGTATTCCATTTTACACTACTTAAAGAGACTAGTTTTGCATTGATTATAAATCTCTTCATTGTAGCTTAGGATGAGTCCTAGAGTACCGTAAATGTTGAAATTCTAATGAATGAGAATAATAAATGTTTTATCTTATGGGGTTGATGTCTTTTTGGAATTGTAATGGTTAATAATTATTGAAGAACCATGGGATTGGTTGGATTATGCCTAGAGTGCATGGATTTTAGTTGATAATTATTATAAATTGAAAATGGTATAAAAATAATGAATTCATAATGAATTAATAATTATAAATTTAAAATTTTTTAAATAAAATAATTAAATGAAATTATTATTTGTTATTCTTATGTTGTTATATGATATATAATTCTTAGTAGTGGCAGTCTAGTGTTCGAGAGATGATAACTACAGTTGAGGTTAAAGATATGTATTTTCCTATAGTATTGTTATCAGATATTGGTATATTACTATGTTTTTTATTTGAATACACGACCCCACTCATGTTGTTATGGTAACAGAAAACGAGTGGAATGTATGAGGTTTTCTTCCCCAACATCCTGGTTAGCAAGGAACAAATGGAAAACTACCCACTTTCTCCATGGTCTATTCTCCTAGTAGTATTATTTCTTAGCATGAATGATAGATTTAATTAACATATACATTTGTGTAAATGTATTTAATGACTTGTGGTTATTTAACACACATATTTATATATAGATATAGTATTGTAAAAATTATTATTGGTATTTTGTGTATGGGGTTTGATGGCATGAGGTGTAATAACCATGTACGAGCTATGGTGTCTCCAAGAAGCTACTAAGTTACTATCTAGATATGTGGATGATGATGATGAGATGATGTTATTGATGGGGTTTATAGTATGCGAATATGGGATGATATGATTCATGGGTTCCATGATATGAATAGTTTTCGATGTGTCTTCGTCCATTCGTACTTTTGGAGAGAGATGGATCAGAACATGAAATGTTGGGATATAGTGAAAAACTAGTGGGGAAGTGGTAGAGGGGTGCCTTTTATGATATTATGTTTGATATTATATTTTTTCATGTATTCGATACATCATGATAGATCCGCGATAAGGCTGGAGACATAGCATGTCATTTTAGGTGATGATAAAACATCAGTTGTTGTTCACTAAGATTTAGTATGCTTTAATTATCTTTTTCATTATAGGTTCTAAGGATGATTCTATGAGTACACTTATTATTCTCACCATACATTTATATAAACTATTTTTTATATATAAAAGATTTTTTATAGCTAGGCTGGACAACACTTTCTCGTGAAGTTAATTATGAGCTATTTGGGATTAGAGGTGGGTGACAAGAATTTTATTTTAGTACTTTTAGTTTCTTTTGTTGTAGTTCAATTCTATGAAACAACATGAATATATTTATATATCTCTTTAATTTTTTTATGAGTATAAATTGTTGGGTTTTTCTATCATATGTCCCATTCAACAAGTTCTCTTAGAGGTTAATGCCTCACATTTGTGTGTATAATATACTATCAGTGTTTATTGTCAAACCAAGGCCTATTATAGGTGAGATTTGGGTTTCATTATCTCCCTTATCTAATTTTTGTCCCAAAATGGGTAACGTTTCTGGGATAGGGTTGTTAAAATTTATGTTATGAAGATAATATAAAGAAAATAGCACATATAGACTTTTACAAGGTTCAACCTCAATAAGAGAACCTACTTCTTTCCAGGTCAACTCCCATTTAGTCATGAACACTTCCACTAATAATTGTTTAAATAATTACATGTGGCATGAGAAGTTAATATCCTTAACTAACATGCTTAACTATTTTACACAAGTTAAGAGTATTTATATTATATCCCACAGTTGAGATATATCCTAAAAATCTTTTCCTATCTCCTGATAGTTATGTGGAGTAGCTTATAATGGAGCAACCAATCTATATGGGTTCTCTTCAAAAATACTAAACACTAAATTACCATTACGCAAGGGAAATATTGTACAAAATTATCCATCTTCCTTGAATTATGGGAAATATTTTAGGAAACCCACATGGATCAGTGTACAAAAGTACCATGATTCTGAGGGGTTACACCTCCCAAAGGATCCATCAATATATAAAGAGGATTCTTGAATGTTGAAGGGGAGTTAGCACCTTCATCATGAACTATATTCAACACTTTATGAAGATGATATCTGAGTAAATTTTTATGAAACTGATAATCAAAAATCATTCGAACAAATTCATTTCATACTCCCTCAACAAAAGAGATCATATCTATTTTCTAGGGAAATATCATGACTCCTCATTCATAACACATTATATATGTTATTTCTCACTGGGTACAATTAAATGAACTCATTTCAATGAATAAATGAAAATAATTAAATGAAAAAACTCCTTGGTTCTGAACTAATGAAACCATTAGGGAGATATGTTTCATCGCATGAAACTGTAAATGAATGTCATGCATATTTAATAATTATATATAAATATACACCATTTATATATGTATATTATATTGAAGAATCGTACACGTGATAATTTACATGCATCGTATTAATTTTTTAAATGTACACTATATAATATCATATTATATATATTTATATATATATATACTTCATTCATTATATTCATGTGTTCATGTATCTTATGCACGTATTTTTAGTGCACATGTAACAATAGTAATATAAGATTCAGTTTTCTCTAACCTTGACTTTGGTTTTTATGGAGTTGTGAGATTGAATTTAGAAGTTATTTATATTTTACAGCTGTTATGTGTAATAATTATAATGAAATTCATGTATCTGTTGAGTATTTAATTATGAGTAGTGATACTTGGAATTATACTACTCAATGGATTTACATCATATTATATATCTAGAAATGCGGGGGTTGCTAGATGTCACAGAAAACCATCACTTCTAGATGTTTTTAGTTATATATAATTCTAATCCTTTATATGAAAGAATTTCATGTGACTTATGATATGATATCATAAAGATTTCATTACATGTCAATGAAATTGGTAAAAAAAAGAGTGATGGAAATAGAATAAGTGATATGTAAAAAAAGAAATGTGAAGGGAATTTATATGGGAAGGAGGATGATTAATTCACACCCCAAGAAGAATTTCCCATTAAAAATGTAATTATAATGATGCCAAAAAGGATGATCCCTCATTTGATAAGTCTTACTTACATTCACCTAAGAACCCAAGGAAAATAAGTATATAAATACTAAAAAACACTCAAATTTTTATTAACCTTCAAGGTATAAAATGTATGTGTCTATTTATAGACAAATAAATGAGACACACAAAAACTAATAGTTTACAAAATTATTAAGTCTAAATGGGTATTTTCCACTTGTTTACAAATTTAATATGCATTAGGGGATGAAATACCCATTAGGAAAACATTTTATTACCACCACAAAGACTTTTATGATTCCCGTATTCACATTGGAGATTAGTGGACCACCATTTTTTACATTGATGTATTTTATTTCATAATTGGATTGAAATTCATAGGATCATTCGGGTGGGAAATTTAAGTTCATTTTCTTGATTTTAAAAGATAGATTTAGTACCATTTTCTCCTCTCATTCATGCATGGCAGGCCTCGTCTTGAAAATTTAGAATTTGTCCTTGTAATTCTTCTTTCATCCTCATTAGTCTAGATATTTTCATTGGGGTTAAAATTCCTTATAATGGTTATGTTGAATATATATGTTTTATTCTTGAAGCTCTTCACCCATATTACTCCTTTCATTCTTCTCACAATCAACATGATTCATTCCATCATTCTCTACATCTGGAAAAGAAACTTCCTAGAATATCAATAATGATTAAAAGATGAATGCCACTAAAACATGCATTAATATTTCCCAAAAAACATAGAAGGGTAATATTTCATGCATTTTAGTTAATCCTATCCAAGACATGGAAATAACCATCTCCAAAAGGATGTAGTTTATAATTTATTTGGTTCAGAAATCTCCCCTTCCTCAAATATACCCACACCCAATCCTCAAGATCTATCATAACCTTATGTCTATTGTTGTTTACTTTATTTTTATATTTTTCATTTATTCATTAAATATTGTCATTCACTTTGGCATGAAATGTTGGATCGTAAGCGATGGAAACTAAGACTATAGTGGGGGTAGAATAATCATTATCTAGAAATGAAAATAAAACAACTAGAGTCTTATTAATTAATGATTCGGTAGTGAGGTCTATGTTCACAATATGGAATTTGATAGAAATATAAAGAAATAACACATAGATTTATAGTGGTTCATATCACCAAGATCCTAGTCAACTCCCAAACCTTCTCTACACTATGAGATGATTTATACACACTAAAAAACTCAATTTTAATGGTTTGTTAGCCTATTGTAGACCCTGACATTTATTATACCCAGAGGAAGAAGCTACTGTTTTTATAAGTCACTAAACCTAGTCTATGACATTACTATTTTTCCGGAGACACATCTTAGACATCCTTTTAGGTGGTACAGTAGCCAAAATAATCAAGACATTATTTTAATGGGTAAAATCTTAATCCCAACATGAAAAAATTAAAATAGATAAATAAATAAATAATATGGATAATAAAATACAAATTGAACCCATAATTTCATCAAAAGACGTGGAAGATGATGAATCTTGATGATTGGTAATCGCTTTAATAGAAGAAGGTCGAACCTTGAAGTCCTTTTGTGACCATAGTAAATGAATAGATGTTGTAGATGTTTTTTGATCATATGAGAGAAGAAAAATAATTTTAAAATCATTAAATTTTTTAAAAGAAATATTGAATGATATATATGTAGTTTTTTTTATATTTCTTGATCACATCTATAACTGATGAATCCTATAGCATCATTAATTAAAATATCTACTAAGACAATCAAGTGATCAAACAACTGCATGCCACTTGTTAGTGAATAAAAAAATATAATTGTTTCCTATAATTTCAAAATACATCACTCTATAATAGGGAGTTCACGCATTTTTATAGTGTAGAAAGAATATTAATAAAATATTAAGAATATATTCATCAAAGTAAATGATAGTATTTCAGAAAATTAAAAAAAATATAATTTCACTAAAAATATTTCATTAAAATAATTATTCAAATATTATAGAAAATTGAGAATAAAATTAATAACATAAAAATTATAACTTTAATATTAATTTAAACTATATTATATATTAAATCATTTATAAAAAAAATATGTTATGATATATATTTATTTTATAAATCAATGAAATATTTTAAAATTTATAAACAAATTTGTAGTGAAACATTTTATAAATAATGACATGAAAAAGATTGTAAAAAATTAATTTTTCCAAAAAAAAGTGTGTAACTAATCATGTGATAAAAAATCCTCATGGTCATTATTCAGACCATGCACCTCATGGTTAGTATATTGACCATGAAATAATAGTCAGTTTAAAAAATCATGTGGTCATTAAAAAACAACTACTGATAGAATAAAATGCTTATTATATGTTCACCTTTATACTCACGGTAAGGAGATTTGATCCATGGTAAGTAGAAAACTCACTATTTAGTAAGTTAATTATCATGGAAATTTCACTCACACGGTAAGTTCACTCACAGTAAGTTGTAACTCTTCCTCAAGGTAAGGTTACATACTGCGATGAAAGAGTGTTCCTGTTGCTCAGTGTCGCAGGCTGTCACTGAACTAGGTTGTGCTTCAAATGAGCTACTACCTTACACTAATATTTCGCACTCTAGTCCCATATAATATATTTTTATGGTTGATCCTTCAGTGTATCATTCAAAAACTCCAATAACACCATCGATCTTCCAGTGGGGGATCAGCACTTGCACACATCTATCCTCTCACCTAGGGTTCAGCATGCCAGCATCGCTATCCTAATTCATTCACTCTCAGGTGCACTACTCAAGGAATTATACATAGAACCACTACTGCCACTTTTGATGGCCCTTCAGATGGATCTCTCATGAGGAAGGCCCCTTGGGTCCCCTATGTGGTTTAGGGATAGCTCGTGTTATCTTGGTTTTCCATTAACTTTTTACTATAATCCACCAAGAAATTTTAGAAGATATATAAATGAAAAACATAGAAAATTTATATTTTATGAAAAAAAATTAATCATTAAAATATGTAATTAATAACTAAATTTTTAATTTAGAAATTAAAAATTAATAAATGCGAAGAGATAGTAATTTATCAAAACAAAACTCTGAAGGGATTAATACATTGATTCAAATTCCAAGACCCCCACCCCACCCTTATAAATTAAAAAGCATAAAATTTATTTAATTTAAAAAAACATTATACCCATTTTTTAAATTTATCAAAAAGTACATTAAAATAAAATATTGAAATCATTCTTCCTCTTAATCAGTATTAACTTATTATAATTCACATAGAATAAATCATTCAGGAAGAGTAACATTTAGTTACAAGAGATAGGTAAATAGATGTTAAAAATAGAGATCAGTATAATCAAAGAAGTAATTACACTGAACCTAAATGTTAAGATTAAATAATTACTAGTTTAAACATCATTTTCTCAAATTTTATAGAATCTAAAGGTTTAGTGAAAAAGTCAGATAATTTTTTTTGTAGGAAACAATTCTAAAAATATAACACATTTATTTACATGATGCCCCTAAAAATTAAATTTAACATCTATGTGTTTTTATAGTGATTTAGATTGTTTTTAAAAATTAATATAGCACTATAATTCTCAAAAGATATATAAATTTTATCAAAAAATATATATTAAAATAACATAACTTTTTTTATCCATATAAATTGTAAAAATAAACTTAAAGAAGCTATATATTCAGTTGTAATTGTAGATAGTGGTACTAATAGTTGTTTATTATAACTCAATAAAATTAAACTTATACCTAGAAAATGACACATATATCTTTCACTTTCCTAGTCAATATTACTTCCTCCAATGTTATAATTAGAGTATAATGATAAATCAGAACAATTATGATTTGAATAAAATGAACCAGTGATTATAGTTCCCTAAATATATCTAATAACTGTTTTAAAATATTTAATATGAATTTCCTTAGGGATGGACTGAAATATATAACGTAGAAAAACTGAAAACAATATGTCTAGTCTAGATGCATTGAGATACAATAAACTTCCTATGAAGCACCTATATAGTTTAATATCAACTGTATTTCTAGATTCATCTAAAAACTTTTTTTAAATTGGTTCTCCTTTATGTTTTCATAGTATTACTTGATTCAAGCACAAAACATTTAAAAAGATATTCATCATAATTATATTGATTTAATAAAATACCATATTCTCTTTGATTAATTTTTCATTCATGAAAAAATTTCAATTCTCCCATTAATATCAGGTCAAATTCATATTTAATTAGATTAGAAAATTAATTAAATAGTAAATCATTTTTTGAACCAAAAATTATATCATTAACATAATTCTATTTTATCAATATATCATTTAAAATACTCTTTATAAGCAATGTCGGAACAACCTTTAACAGAATAATTTTGAATTAAAAATTGAGTTAATATTTCATACCAATCTTGAAGAGTTTTCTTAAGACCATATAATTAAGTTTAAAAAAATATTTGGAAATTTAGTATTTTCATATTCAAGGTTTTTTTAACGTAAAATTATTTATAAATTATTACATTTAAAAATAAACATTTTACATCCATTTGAAATAATTTCAGATTTTAAAAACAAGAATAGGCTAATAAAATTCAAATAGATTTCATCCTAGAAACAGAATAAAAATAATATTCAATGTCAATTCCTACTTACTCTGAAGAACCTTGAGCTATTTCTCTTGATTTATTTTTGAAAATGTTTCCATATTCATCAATATTATTTTGAAAAAATACATTTAGTATCAATTATATTCTATTATTTTGTGAAATCAAAAAAATACAAATTTTATTCCTTTCAAATCGATTTCATTCATCATGCATAGAATTAATCCAATTTTAATCATGTAGATATTTAAAAATGTTCAAAGGAACATAATTAAAAACCAAATAAATGTTTTCACATTAAAGTAAGTTATTTTTTGGGATTGTATACCATATTCTACATAACCAATTATATTTTCATTTAGATGATCATTAAGAGTTTTCGATTCTTTTATATTAGTTTTAGAAGAGATATTCTCTCCCTAAATTGATGAATTCTCATTTTCTTGGACATTATATTTTCTGTAGTTGAATTCTCAAAAATTATGACCATCATTGTCTAAAATAGAATTTTTATTTTTATTAATATTTTCAATAAATATAACATGTACTGACTCTTCAATATCTAAATTTCTCTTCTTAAAAACTCTATAAGATTTAATATTATTGTCATATCCCAATAATAACCCTTCATCACTTTTATAATTTATTTCTTCTAAATTATAATTTTTATTTAATATGAAAACAGAGCATCTAGATTCCCAAGAATATCCAACTTTAGGTTTAAACCCTTTACACAGTTCATAAGTGTTCTTATTTAAAAAAATTCTAATAAATAATTTATTTAAAACATGACAAGATGTATTCAAAACTTCATCCCAAAAATATTTAGGCACATTAAATTCCATAAGTACTAATCTAGCCATTTATTATATAGATCTATTCATTATTTCAATCAAACCATTCTATTTTTTTATTCACAGGGTTGAAAAATAATGATTTTATCAATTTTATTCACAAAATTTATCATATTATAAATTAACAAAATCCCCACCTCTATCAATTCTGAAATATATGATTGAAAAATTCTTGAAGTTTTTAATATGTTTAAAGAAAACAAATAATTTTGTTAAAGTTTCATTTTTATGTGATATGAAATAAATAAGGATAAATCTATTATAACCATTTATAATTAAAAATACATACTTCTAACCAAAAAACCTAATAGGTCATAGAGGTCCAAACAAGTCAGGACATAATAGTTCTAAATATTTAGCAGTACTAACATAATTTAAAGATTTAAAACATTATTTTTGATACTTAACATTTAAACATCAATCACACATAAATTACTTACTTGTATGTAATTTTATCAATTTCATAACTTGTTCATGATATGAAATTTTGTGCAATAGTACAATGATTATATGCCCAAACCTCGTATGCCACAGAATTTCAACTGCTTATATAATATTAAAACAATTACCTTTTTGTTTAATTAGATCATATAAATCATGAGTGTAAACATTCTCTTTCATATTTGTAGAAAATAAAAATGATTTATTTTCCAAAAAATACATTTATCATTTTCCAAAATACCATTTAATCCATCATCACAAAACACTGTTATACTTATTAGATTGTGTTGTAAAACAACTTTAAATAATAATTTTTAAATAATAATAATTATAGAAAAACTAACATTACCAATACATTTAATATGACCTTTAGTGTTGTCTCTAAATTCAATAAGGCATCCATCACATGAAATGAAAGATAAAAATTTTAAATATCACCCATTATGGGCCTAGAGTAGACACTATCTACATACCTAGTGTCTTTGATACTTTTAAGGATGATTTACTAAAGTTATACTATCAAACAAATTTTTTTGGTACCCATGCCCACTTGGGTCCAATTGGATTAGTTGTAGAAAATTTTGGAACCCAAATAGATTTTTAGAATTTATTTGTGGACTTTTTAGAAAATAAATCTCTAAAAATTAATTTTCTAGTATAATTAAATGACTGATTAAATCTTAGTGAAAATTCATTGTCATAATTCCTTTTCATCCTCTATTTAAAAAAGGTTATAATGGAAATACTTTATTTTGAGATTTTAACAATGTTAGTCTTATTAATCCTTGGAGATAAACTATTACAACCATAACCATTATTAATTTTGTTTAGTTTCATCAAAGAAATTATTTTTTCATATTGTTCACTAACTTGAACAAATGTAGATAGATTCTATTTATGATTGAAAACATCATTTTTCAAATTCATATTCTCTTTTCAATTGCCTCTACATCTGTATAAAAATCCACATTAGATCCATAAGCTCTGTATCTTACATTCTTATTTTATATCTAAATTTTATTTAAATAATTATAAACTTTAGTTAAATAATCTAGAAATAAATTATATCTTATTCATTGATCTTTATAATCAACTTCCATAAATTTTTTAACTCTTTCATTTTCCACATATAGTTTTTATAACTCTAAATCGTCATTCTATTTATATTTATCATTCATGAAATGATATATTTTCATATTTTCACATTCTATTTTCATTTTACATTTATTTTTAATCAACGTAATATTTTTAATTTTTATATTAGTGTAATTTTAAATATTTATAACTCCATTATTATTAGTTCTTCATTTTTCTTAAGTAGTTGTTTAAAATTGAAATTCATAGAATTTGAATCAGAACATGAATCAGAATCAATTTCAATTTCAATTTCAGTTAAATAATTAGGATCTAAATTTTTATGAGAAATTAATTTCTTTTAAGTGAATTATTTAACTCACACTATATACTCAGTAGATCAAAGTTACCGATCATGGGTTCACTTCCAGAATTACTGCATGAGTCACAACTATCTGAGTAGTTTCAGCCTCCAAAACAATATTTCTTTTCATTTATCCCGTTTTCATTTTCGTTAATTGGATGTCTGAGTTTTGGGTAGTCTATCCAAATGTGAAATTTCTTCCTATACTCATATCATTTCATTTTTGAAACATCTTCATTATTATTAGAATTACCTTTCATATAATCCTATATGAACTTTTATTTGAACTTTTTGTTACCATATTTTTTCCATGGACTTGAAAAACATCTTTCTAAAATAATCTATATATCTGTCAATTTCCTAGACCACATATTCAAATGTCTTATAAATTTCATTATCATTAGAATTCAAATCAATACATTTTCACTTTATAGACTCCTCATTATCAGTTTTTTTCAACTCTTATTTATGCAGCATTAGAGAGCTAATTAGTTCATCTAAGGTATGATATTTAAAAAATTTACTGTCATTGATAGCCACCTTTTATGAATTTCATATTTTTAGAATACATTTCAGTACTCTTTCATATTGAACTATTTTTTCTATTACCTCAAAAATATCACTCAAACCATTTTTTATACTTCTAATCCTAGAAAACATCTGGATTACTGATTCTTTATATCACATCTTGAAGTCAAGTTATTCTCCTCAAAGTATTATTATCTTGGTTCTCTTTTCTTTTTAGTCCCATAGTGAGTAACTTTATTTATACTCTATATATCTTGTGTTTTATTACAATATGAGACATGGAAATAGACACTTTTGATTATATCACATCAAAAAAAATTAATATTATAATTCAAAAAACATTTTTCAATCTCATTACCTACAATTTTTTCTGGATCAGCTTTGGGTTACTCATATGGATTATCCATGATAGTCCACGGATAAAAACATAGTTGTTTCATGCAGGCTTCTATTCTACCTTTCTAGTAGGTATAGTCACTTGCATTCAAGAATAGTGGTTTTTCTAGAATCCATCCATCATTCTCATTGATACCTTTCGTATTAAATGAAACATTTATTTTATTTCATATATTGTTACATTTAGTATATCAGGATTGAATAGAGTTGAAAATAAAAAATAGAAACAATTAGTGACTCTAAATATCCTTTTAAGGAATAACCACTTATAATACAAATTTTTGTATTTTAAGACATGATAATTAAGACTAGAGGGGGACAAATAGTCACTTTCATAAATTAAAAACAAAATAATTCAACTTTTTATTAATTAAATATTTTGTATTGAGATATATTTTCTTGAAATTAAGTACATTGGAAATAAAAATAAAGAAGACAAATATTTATGGTTATAGGAATCACCAAGATCCTAGTACACTATTCATACTTCTCTACTCTGAGAGAAGATTGTTAACTAATATAAAACTCACTTTTAAAGGTTTGATAACCTATTACAGACCCAACCTTTACAATACCTAAAGGTACAACACAATTTTTTATATTAGAGTAAACCCAGTCAGTGACCTGACTTTTATACAGGAGTCATAACTCTGACTTCATTTTAGGTGGTAGAATTACCAAACGAACTAGACCAAATTTTCATGAAGAAAATCATAAACTAGGACCAAACATTTTACAAATATATAACTAAAAGAATAATATTAATAAAAAACTACAAATAAAACACAAAATTTGATAAAAAAAAAATTTAATATGAAGAATCTTTATGATTCCTAATCACTTCAATGGAAGAAGTTTGAACATTTCATTTCTTATATGATCATATTCAAATAATGGAAGTCACAGAAGTTTCTTGATCGCATGAGAGAAGCAAGAATTGTGTAATACCATAGTAATTTTTAAAAGAAATATCAAATGATCAGTGTATAGTTATTTTATATTCTATGACCACATCACTAATAGATTAATCCCATAACATCATTAATCAAAAGATATTCTTGGAGCATCAAGAGATCCAATACCTACATTCCACTTGTTAATGAATAAAAAAATGTTGTTATCAATAATTTGAAAATGCAGAGCTCGTTAACAAAGAGTTCAAACTTTCTAATTTTTCTACAAGAAACTTGTACAAAAAATATCTAATATATTTTTTACAATAAATGTTAGTATTTCCTATAATTTAAAAAAATCACATATAAACAATTAAAAAAATAATATTTCAAAGATTAAAGAAAAGTAGAATATAATGAATGACATAAAAAATTATAATTTTCATACGAATTTAAAAACATTTTATATTCAATAATTTATATAAAAGACATTATAATATATAATTATTTTATAAATAAATAAAATAGTTAAAACAATATAAAAAAAGTTACAGTAAAAAAATTTATAAAAAATGACACTAAAAGAGAGTGTTATAAAAATAAAATTTTTCTATAATATAAAAAAAGTTCACAACTGACTGTGTGGGGAACAAGCCTCATGGTTTGTATGATTACCATAAACCTTATAGTCCGTACACTTAATGAGAAAAAACAATCACTTTAAGAACAAACATTTATTCAGTAAAAAGAAGGCATATAGAATAATATACTCATGGTAAGTTCACCTTCACACTCACAGTAAGTTGTGTTGATACATGTTAGGTAAAAGATTCGTAGTACGATCATGTGACTCCCACAATAAGTTCACTCACATGGTTGGTTAAATCTTGATAAGGTGGAAGGATTATTCATTGTAAGGTTACTTATGAGGATGAAAGCGTGTTTCTTCTCTTATATGCCACTAGTTTTCGATGAACCAGGGTGAGCTTCAGACAAGCTGTAGCCTTATGCGGGTATCACGCGCTATAGTCCCAAATCAGATTTCCACATGGTTTAGCCTCTAATATATCATTTAAATGATCCCATATTATCATCGATATTCTAGTGAGGTATCAACACCTACACACCACTATCCACTAACCTAGGATTCATTCTTCTAGAATAGCCATCCTAATTCATGTACACTTTGGAGTGCTCCTCTGGACCTTATACACGATCTCACTATTACCATTGTGGATGACCCTTTGTCTGGTTCTCCCATGGGGTAGACCACTTGGGCCCCTATGAGGTTGAGCGTTGGCCAGGGTCATCCCTTGTTTCTCCTTAATGTTTTATAATAATCCACCAAGAAATGTTATATGAGATATAAGTGAAAAACATAGAAATTCAATATTTTAAGAAAAAAAAATAAACATTAAAACATGTAAATAAGATATTATTATTTATTTAAAAAATTTGGATTTAACAAATAAGAGGAGATAGTAATTTAATAAAAACCATATAAAGTAATTCATACATATATATAAATTTCAACAAGAAAATCTTTATTTTGTTACCATTTCATCACCTAAAAATTCAAAAAACTAATTAGTAAAGAAAGATAAATTTTCATTTGGTTAAATACATATATAATTTCAAATGGTGATAAATGTGTAGTGGAATCTACACATTGGATATACAAAAAATGTACATGTGGAAAAAAATCCTAACACTTTAGAATTTTTTTAAGCAAATACATACAATAGGGTTGAAAGAGTCCCATTCATCAATTAAATTTCTCCATCCATTTGAGGATGTGAAATAGTTGAGATCAAAAAATTTGTTCCAATTTTATTTCACAATGTTCTGCAAAGGTGTATATGGAATTTCAGATTTTTATCACATAAAATTGTCTTCGTTAGTATATGAAATCTAAAAATTGCTTTGAAAAACGAGTCCTTAATATGAACCAAATCATTATTTTTTTCAGAATGTAATTAAATGAGCCATTTTACTAAATATAATCATAAAAATAAATATGATATATTTTCTAAATGGTCAAAGAGGTAATCCCAACACCAAATATGTAGATATTTCACATCCTTAGACTTTTATTGTTTATATGTCGTACACATTATACAAATAGAAACAACATATTTCCTCAAGTATGGCTAATAAAATGTTCACAAAAAGTAGCTATAGTTTTATCAATACCCATAATTTTCATCAATCCACCTCTATAAGATTTTTTCAACTAATTTTTGAGTTGATAAATTTATAATGAACAATTTTTCTCTTTGTAAATGAAATCCATAATTTTTGTATAAGTAATTAAAGAAAGATTTTCCATAGGATTTCTAAATTTATGAAAAAATCACTATGAATTTCATACATTCCCTTTAACATCTCAAGTCTATGATATCTAATATGAATAAAATTAATAAGTATATAACTTCAAAAATGATAATTGACAACCACATTTTCATTACATTTTTTGTGTTTGATCACAAAGGGGAATGTCTCAAAGAATTCTACCTACAATTTACACCTCTAATTTAAAATACATTGAGGCTTCAAATACTTATGATTTCCATGGCCACAAAGAAATATTTAGGGAATGAATAATTTTTCCATGTTTCCAAGAATTATTTGAACATAAATTTATATATCAAATGTTGAATATTTTAATGTTCCTCCATTCAATTTCTCACAAAAATAATCATTTGGATGTGAATCTTGGGTAAAAACTGCACTCATACCAATTCTTAATGCATCACACTTAATATCAAAACTTTTTTTAAAATCTTATAGACTTATTATTGATTATTTGACCAATTATTATTTCAGTGTGTTAAAATATTTTCCTTGTTTGTTACCCCATTAAAAACCCACATGATTCTTCAAATGTTTATTACGAGGTCCAACGATGAATGAAAAATACATTACAAAACTCTTATAGAAGATTTACAATCCATGAAAACATCTAACCACAATAGAATTATTTGTTTTGGGACACTCTTAAATTTCATTTACCATTTATCTATCTACACAAATCCATTCTCCCCACACAAAAAAAACCAAGAAACCCAATATAATCCATTTATTAGGGTAATTTTTAACGATTTTCAAAATTTTAGTTCCTCTTCATAGTTTAACACACAAAACAGAAGTTCTCTACATGTTTATCTATGGTTTTTCTATATACCAAGACATCATAAAACGAGAAAACCAGGAATTATTTAATAAATTATTGAATAACATGGTTTATTAAGCTCATGAATGAACATGTTTCATTAGTCACTCCAAGTGGAATAAATAACCACTCATACAATCCAAAATATATTTCTAAAATAAATTTTTAATTCATCTCTTTATTTAATTTATTTTTTATATCCACATTTATGATTAAATTCGAATAACAAAGAATCCCCATGAAACTCATGAATAACAACAAGTTGAGGGATGAGAATTCAGTACATAACTCTTATTTTATTCATAGAACAATCCATTAATATTCTCTTTCTTCCATGTTTATTAGGTACTAGTGTCACCAAAACAATGCATGGAATCATTCTTTCACTCATTAATCCTTTCCTCATGGGTTATTCAACTTATTTCTGGATCTTCCTAGTCTTCTGTGGATTAGATCTATATGTGACATTGTTAGGAATTAATGCTCTTGGATGAAGCCAATTATATGATCAATGCTTCTGAATGGTGGAAGTTCATAAAATGTTTCATCGAGAAACAAAACATGATATTTATATATAAAATACACAACATAAGAGGAGAAAGAATAATGAAGTTCATTAATTGTAGGGAAAACATCATTACTATTGAGTAAGAATACTTTCTTACTGAATAGTATTATCATCACCTTACTATTTTTGGAAAACAAAATAAACTTTTATTTTATATATTTTTTTATTTCTTGAATTTTTCTTTCATCCACACTCATTTCATTCCCTTTTAATTTAATTTTTTATTAACTCAATACGATTTTTATATCAATCTCTTTTTTATTTAACCTATATTATTTTTTTCACAAATTTATTTTCTTATTTTGTAGTTTTTCTCCATCCTCACTTGATTTTCATATTCTTATGTGATCCTATTGTATGTTAATATAATTTTTCTAAAATTGAAGAAAGGGGAAATAGTATGTGTATCCATCATATATAACCCTCCTATCAAGCATTTATGGCTCCATACGTGAAAATTGTCCTTCATGCGTTGATGAAATATATAAAAACACCCCATCTTGATATTTCCTAATGGAAAAGGAAATTATGGATTAATTTATTACTCACTCCTCACCACTACCATTCATCCATGAAAACCTATAAGGTTGAGGATGCTTAATAGTAGTAAAATTGAACTACTCCACCAATAAGGTACTAAAAACATTAGTGAAATTCTCACTATCATTAATAATGATACATTCATTTCCCATGATGAAACATTTAGTATAAAAAATGTACTCATGTTGGTCTTAATTATGATAGTATTTTCCTAGAATGTTCAGAGATATTATTGTCACCAATACGTCTCCATGAACTGGTTATTTTACTTCTACATCATTGTATTCCACCAATGATGGAATTTTATCTTTATTAGAGCCATTACTAAAAAGGTAACTATTTTCCAAAACAATCATTTTCCTATTATTAGATAATTGATATGTGCAATACCCAGATCTATGACACCTAAAACACATAATATTATGACATTTAAATGGAAATTTGGGATCACTTTTACCTTTATAATTATAGGTGAAATTTTTTTCCCTCTTCTTTTTATTTTGGAGAAGATTTAAAATCTTTTGTTTTTGACTCATTCCATTTAAAGGTTCATTTGGAATATTTTGAATTAGATTCCATCGAATTGGGAGAACATACCCTATTTATTATGGGATTTAAATTATATCTCTATATTTACCGCCTTTTTTAGATACTCCCCCATGTAAATGTAGGGTTTCAACACCACCATATTTATAATTTCAAGATTTAATCCATTGATAACCCTTTACATCATAACTTCTCAACCCTCTAACAAACATGATAAAATTATTGATATTTACCTTTCTTTATAGTACTCTTCCACGCACAAGTTACCTTGCACAAGATTTTGTAACATAAAATGTAAATATATATACTAATTAGTAGATATACACCTTTTTTTCATTATAATATTCTTATCTTACCATGTTTCAATTGGAATCTTCTCATTATATTGTAAATTTATAATTAATTCCACTAAATACATACATAGTAATTGTGCTTAATTGCTTCCAAAAATACTTTATTACCCTCCAATCAGTTGTGATTTCCAATTTTTTTTCAAAATTCCTTCCCACACCAATGAGAGTTACAAAAAATTCATCCCATGAAAGGATAGAATTGTATTATTCATTCTTCTTAAGTCATTTTCTATCCTTACAAAATATTTTCCTAGCCTATGGGATGATTATTTGAAATATGAGTACCCATATTCTCTATGACGCCCATCAGGTCACTGGTAAATATAATTTTAGATTCTTTTATATCGTTGCATTTTTTCTTGGAGTTATTGGGTGATAGGGGTCAAAACCTTGAGTTTTGGTAATAAAACCAAAGGTTCATGGTTAGCACATGGTTTGTCTAATCGTGCGGCTAAAAAATTCAATGGCAATGTAATTTGTGATAGAGGGTTTTTTCAACATTTTAGAATGCCTTGTAAAACCACAAGAAACCCAAGGGAAATCATGTGTCTTGTTTTGGTGGGAGCCAGTAGCCCCCATAGTTGGCCTAAGAATGCATCCAACCCTTGCGGCGATATCCAGCTTATAGAAAAAAATTATTTTTACCATTTAACCATGTCATGTTTTTATAATTCTGGGGATCATTTTCCTCATCCATCATGAGAAACCGCTCTCCCTTGTCTTGGAGCTTCTCTCCCTCCTCCTTGGTTTATTTATCTTTGAGATATTGGTGTTTTTGAATTATTTATATTGATTTAGTAGGACCCTAGGACACCCTAGTAAGGTTGAATTAGGGTCTCAAATTTTTTCTCAGAAATTGAGGGATCTTTTTCCCAGGTTTGTAGGAACTCGTTAAACATGTATGATGTAAATGTGCAGTAATAAAAACATTCATGTGCTCAAGGAAAAAAACATCACTTTTACATTGTTTTCCAATAATGGATACATCAAATGAGCATACACCGACAGGTGATCGATCATACCAAATTCCACTAATCTTCACCAGTTGTGGATTATAAAAGTTTGTGCATGGTCACTCCGTGCGAGGAACACTAACTTTAATAAACTTCAAGGATAGCTCACTGCATCTCTCAGATCACTTGTAACATCCCAAGGTTTTGAAATTAAATATTGAATGCATGAAACACTGAGTCCCTACAGAACAACACTTTTTATAATCTTGTCGTTAAATATAACTTTGCCTCTACTATTTTGTGAATTTGGAAAAAATGACATCTAGAGTTGTGATCAGTAAGTCATTTGAGTCTGATAAAACCAACTAACTTTTTGGTGAATAGTAACATACCCGTATGAATAGTTACATACCCTAATGAATAGTAATTAATACTAAATAATATTATTATTTTATTTTCTTAAGGTTAAAAGATATTGAGATCTTGTTTAATTTTTCAATGTGATATAAAATGAATTATAGTTTTAAAATTTTTATATTTAGAAAAAACTATAATTTTATTTAAAATTTAAATAATAATATTTAGAAAATTATTTTCCAAAAATGGAGTTCATTTTTCAATTATACACGTCGAAAAATGGTTAGGGTGAATTTTTGGAATTTTTCTGAAAAACACACATTTTTTAAGATTAGTGAAATACGATGAAATATATTACATACAAATTATTAGTTAAATACACTATTTGAAACATTATGAGTGATGTACGAACACTCGGTTCAAACTCACATAAACTTATTAAAATTAGGGTTCATGTGAATAAACACTATTGGTTGTCTTAAAGGAATTAATTAAATCATGAATAAAATATTCAAAATTCATTAATCTCCTACACTATAACCCCCCCCCACACACACACACACATTGTCTTATCTTCATGCCTCTAATCCTAGAAGGTTATAAAATTTCTTCAAGGCTGGATCAATTTCCGGCACAATCGTTTGTGATGCATCTGGAGTGAATGGATCCACAGAACTGCTGAACATGTTGGTGGTTGACGCAGGGAATCTTCCTGGTGCGGAGTCCGCTAAGGATTTGGTCCCTGGGAGGGCAGTGGAGTCAAACAGTATGGATGAGGAGGATTTAGGGTAAAATGGTTGCGGGGGCCATTGTCTAGCTCTAGGGATGAAGAAGCAATCCTAACTCGGATTTGAGGTTTTTGAGGAAGGTGTCTTGGGGAATAACTCCTTTTTCAATTTCGAAGGTGGGTCTGATTCTTCTACTCGAAGGGAGGGAAACATTTCCCACGTCAAAGCTGATCAAAATTGTGTTTCAAAAAATCTCAAAATGGGTGAGTTCTTAATTATTTCTAGACTTTTTCTTCCAAAGGGCTGGAAGCCTCTGAAAATTGATGAACTCAAGGAGCGTGTTTCAATGATTTGGGGCTTCTCATCTTGGAAATGTGTCTCGCTTGGTCGAGGATATTTCCATATGCTTTTCCAAACACATGAGCTTAAAGTACAAGCCTGGGGGTTCAATTCCATTGCACTCAAACCTGGGATTATTTATCTTCGGGAATGGGATAAAAAATTTAACACATCCGAGGTGGGAAACACCACTATACAAATATGGGTTAGGGTTTATGCCTTAAACTGGATACTTTGGCATCCCAAAATTTTGTATGACATTGCTTTGTCTATTGGAATCCCAATTAAAATGGTCAAGGAACCCGAAGTGGCACTCTTTGGTCACTTTTACAGGTTCTTGGTAGAGTTTGAACTCAATGAAACTCTAGTTGACAAGGTAATGTTTGCCACTAATGATGATATTATTGAGTTAAAGATCATCTATGAAAATTTTTTGTAGTTTTTCAAGCACTGTAATGTCATTGGACATGAGTTATCTTCTTATAGACATTCTATTATATGCAGCTTCTACACACTATGTGGACATGATGTCAATAACTATCTTAAGAAGATCAATCCTCCCAAGAAGGCTGATATTCTTCCTCGAATTACACAGGATAGTACCAGCCCTTCCAAGAATGATAATGATACTGGAATTGCTATTGATACTGTCGAGAAAACAAAAGATGTGCCAGGACTTATTTTTGGAGATGTTTCCAACCAAAGGATTGAAGATGGTAGGCCACCTAAATCACATCTTGAGCTTGTGATGATGTCTTGGGCTGCCATTTTCTCTGAAGAGGTGAATGTCCAAAATTATGAACCTTCCTAAAAATTTAAAAATGTTGACTTTCAGCAACTCTAAACCACTCAGATACCAAGAAATGATGATGAATTGATGATTGAGTAAGAAAATGAGGAAGAAAATCATAATGTGGTTGATCAAAAACTCTCACATGAAATCATGGCTATCTTTCGGAAGGGAAAGAAAATTTTAGAATCTGACTCTCTAGTCATTTCAAAATCCTACCCAGAACCAGTTGTGGATAATGAGAGATTTTATCTTGTTTCATATAAGAAGGTGAAGTGTCCGATTGTACCCTTAGTTCAATCAACATAGGGTAATACCACCTCTCAAAATATTTCTTGTTCCATAGAGAAACACGATACTTCCTTGGGCTCCGCTTAGACTGAAGCACTTCGGGGGGGAGGGGATGAAGACTCCATCGACAGGAGATACATCTCAAGACAGATGTGAGGAGAAACAGGAGGATAGCTCTGGCATTGATAGTACTGATTCTGAGACTCTACATTAGCGACTTAAATCCCTTCCTCCAAGTAGGGGGAGATCGTGTGGTAGGGGATGTAGTTGAGGTCGTGGAAGAGTTGGCTGGCATGAATTTAGTTAAGAGGAAAGATAGCTAACTGAAATATTGAAGACAAATATTGGCCTTTAGATTCTTCTTTGGTGTTCTTACTATGTTTTCATGTTCTACCTTACACTTCTTTATTTTACTTGTTTAATAAAATGGGCACAGCCTACACATTTCTCTTACTCTCTCTCTCTCTCTTATTTTATAAATAAAATCATCGTCCGTGAGTTTTCAATTTGCAACCATCATGGACGATGAAGTTTTGTTCTTCTATTTATCCTTCATTACTGGTCATGAAACCATTTTCAATATTATAACAGACTCAAATATATTTATTATAACATACTTAATATTCAATAACTAGTATATGTACATAATATTAAATCATATGACCAAACTAATTCCTGATAATCAAAATACCGCTAAAAAATCTATGTGATTTTCATTAATATTTCATCTAATGATTCATCCTCATGTTATGTAACAAAATTATATAAATTACCATTAAAACCTATGTATGTTCATAAATAATATGTAAATTAAATTTTTTATTTATACATCCATTCCACATGAACTCCATTACATAAGAACAGGTGAACCGATTATGAAAATCAATAAAATGAACACTCTGGAACGATGGAATTCAATATTATAACTTATCAATAAGGACATAAATGAACTAAAAAATTATGATAAACTAAATACATGTCTAATAGGTATAGAAATAAGTTATTAATAAGTTTAATTTCATATTTCCAGACCTTAATTTCACGATCGGAACACATTCAGACTTAAGGTTAGCGTTTTCCACCCAAACCACCATTTTCATTCGAGTTACTTTTATTGTCTAATTACCTCAATAAACATCATATTTATTTTTATTTACACCTCATAAATTATGTTTCAATGTTCTAAATATGTTTTCCAACCATAATCCTTCCTTATTTTATGGGTAGTTACACGTTTTAAAAGGAACATTCAAAATTATAACCCAAATACAAGCCCAATTCAAGGGAATTTCTCAAATTCTTACCTATTTTCAAGGACACTATATAATCTATTTTAATCAACCATTATTTTCCAAAAATCACTAATTTTATAATTAAAATACTATCTTACTTAATTTATAGTTTTATACAAATAATTTTCAAAAAGAACTCTTCTTTTCAAAGTAAAAGTGTATATATTTTAAGAATTAGTCAAGGATTTTATAAGAGTATCTTTATTTGTTTCAACAATCTTGTTGATTCTTATGTATTATTTCATCAACCATATTTAATTTATTGTTTTATGATCAATTTTAATATGGATATTCTATCATAAAACCATTCTCTAATTTACTCCAAATGATTAGTGTATATGCTTAATGTTCAGGGAATGTTAATTACATTCCATATGTTTATTTCAATATGAATGTATATGTTGTTTATGTTTATCACCACAAATATGAGGATTGAATTGGACTTATCATGTAATTGGTGGGGCCCAATATATCCCCTCGATCCATCAGTATGTCTCATGAGAAAAATATATGTGGACTTGGCTAAGGCCTTGCACATTTTGTGATATGGTTTTTGCGGAGGCCTTAATCATTTTTAGAAATCTTAGCTGAGGCCTTGACGGTTTGTTTCAGAATTTCTAGAATATGAAATTCCCTAATTATTAAGCTAGTAATTGAAATTTTATTTTCTTATTCGACTAGTAGAATACCCATGATTATGTTTTATTATGGAATTATTTACTTAGCTAATATTCCTGTCATAATGTGTTCGAGTTTATTATTTGTAAGGGTGTGTGTTTTCAATTATTCACTACGCCTAATGTATATGATTATGTTATCTTCCGATGTATTTATTACTCTTACTGATTATTTGGGCTCACCCCTTTCTTATGTTTCATTTTCCAAGGATATGAAGAATTATGTTATGAGTGACTTGCTAGCATAATCTAGGAGGCTTGGATGTTTCTAATGTAATAAATTAGTGTTGTATTTCCTTTCAAAATGTGATGTTGAACATATAAATATATATCTTTTTTCCAAAAGATACTAAACAACCTTTTCCTGTGGGATTCATATTCCTTGTTTATAAGCCAATGTAATAAAATAAGGCATCGTCTCTAGGAAGATGGGCTGGGTCTTTACAGTTGGTATCAGAGTCGGTTTAGTAGAAACATTGGAAACTAGTTTTAGAAAAAATATATTATGGAAAAAATACCTATGATATTCCTTGAGGATAAACATACAGGAACATCTGGGTATTTTGGTAAGGAATATATTATGTGGATAATTCTAGAAAATACATTGATGTCTTGATAGTACCAGTGGATGTCGTTCTGGCACAGATGTACCAATTATTAAAAACTCTGACAAGTAGTTTCGGGCTTGACCCGAGGTATCCTAGAACATGACAATGGGACTTACTACATAGCTATTTTGAAACTCTTGAGGGATATACTTAGAATAATTCCCATTTTATTTACCATACATTATGAATGATTTAAATGTAAATTTTTTCCAAATTAACCATTTATATGATTATGGGATTATCCATGCATAGAATTTCAATTTATGCTAAGTATTATCCTAAGTTAGGATTATACATTATGATTCATAAACTAATATAGTGTATGAAATTTTCTAGAAATGGTGCATAGTGGAAGAAATGGAAACTGAATGAACATGCATATCCCTTGTAGAGATTTCCCTCTGATGCAAGATAATGATGTTGGATCTGGAGCTGTAACTGGTGTGGAGAAACATATAACTATAATAGGAAAAATTACTCAGGTTATGAGCAATAAACATACCCTTATTGAGAATCCATATCCACCACATGGATGAGATTTGTTAGATCGCTTTATTCAACAACAGCCTTCATCATTTAATTGGACTACAAACCCATCTCTAGCTGAGCATTGGATAAGTTCCTTAGAAAAGATATTTCTCACTTTGACATGTAACGAAAGGGAAAACGTCATCAAGGAAGTTTATCATCTATTGAGAGATGTGGATCAGTGGTGGTAATTAATCCAAAGCACAAAGAGGAGTAAGAGATACAAGATATGTAATATATAGACTTTACGGAAATATTCCTATTGAAATAAATTCCTCATGACTAGTGAGCGGATATGGAAATGCAGTTTCTAAATTTGAGGAAAAAGGAAGATGAGAATATTGAAACGTATGAAGCCAACTTCACAAGGTTATAAAGACATGTTTTGGACTACATACACAATCCAAGTAGAAATATTGATCGCTTATTTGATGGCCTAAATCCATTCCTCTGACCGGAACTGTTCTCCCAAATTTTCTCATCATATGAAGATATAGTTTCTTGTGCTATCAAGAAGGAAAAAGAATTCACTATCTCTTATGAATTTAAAGGAAATAAAGAGAATAATAGGGATTCTGAAAACTTTGGAAAATAAAATAAGTTAATGGGGAATAAGGGAAGAGTTGAGTTTCCACCGTGTGATAATTGTGGAAGGGAACACCATGGTGCCTTCATAAAAGGAAAAAGTGTATTCAAAAAATTTGGACAGAAAATACGTCTTTCTGGTGATTGAAATGATAAGAAATAATATATTAAAGTTCAATGATATAATTTTGGGGATATGGGACACTATACCAATGATTTTCCAAATCGTCAAGGAAACATGCCACAGAAAAGGCCAAGGGAGAAGGGACAAGATTATGTGATCAAAACTACATATATTAAAGTTCCTAATGATATGGGGGATGGTACTTTAATCATTTCCTAAAACATAGAAAATGATTTATTTGATTCTTGATCATTGTTTTCATTCATATCTTCTCAGTTTTCCATGAAAAATAGATATTTCTAATTTTATTTAATAAGGGAGTTGTCAGTCACAACTCATTAGGGAATTATCATTGAAAAAAAAAGTTTTGTCATTCAGTCCCCATTGAATAATATAAATATGAATTATCTACTGACTTTTTTTTCATACCCAGGATTGACTTTTATATAATCCTTATTATGGATTCGATTTCAAGCCATGATGTGAAAATTTACTACAAGAGGAAGGAGGTTACAATTTTTTAGGTCGATGTGGAATCCCTTATCTTTAGGGAAGAAACATCACCCTCTGATTCTCATCTAGATTCATCCCCAGTAGCTCTAATAAATTCAATTTTTTGGGTGGAAGGGAATTCAATAACTATGGGTGAGGAAGGGAATATTTAGATAGTGTATGTATTGATTGTGAAAGAATATATTGATGTGTTTCTAGAGTATTTACCTAGACATCCTCTAGAGTGGGTAATTGAGTTTTAAATTGAATTAATTTCAGATTCAAGATTTATATTAATGAATCTTTATAGAATGTCCACTATGGATTTAGTGGAACTAAAAAAAAGAAACTATAAGAATTGGGTGATAAAGTATTAATTATCCCTCATGTTTCTCCATGGGGAGCCACTATTCTTTTGGTTAAGAAGAAATATGGATCTATGAGGTTGTGAATTAACTATAGGGAGATCAATTCTATAACAATAAAGAACAAGTATCCCCTACCTTGCATTGATGACTTATTTTATCAACTTCATGGAGATCAATATTTTTCAAAGATTGACCTTCTATCTAGATATCATCTATTTCTTGGGAGGAAGACATTCCAAAAGCATCATTTTGAACTAGGTATGGGAATTGAGAGTTTACAGTAATGCCTTTTGTACATACTAATTCACCCTCTGTTTTCATGGATCTAATGAATAGAGTTATCATGGAATATCTTGATGAATTTGTGGTGGTATTTATTAATTATTTCTTGGTATACTCCAAAAACTTTGAAGATCATGGAAATCACTTTTGCACTATTCTAAAGACTCTTAGAAGAAATGAATTATATTGAATGTTTAGAAAGTGTAAATTTTTTCTTCAATCAGTTTCCATTCTGGGCCACATTTTCTCTAAAGATGCAATATCTATTGATCCTGTGAAGATAAAGGCTATGTAAGAATGTCCTAATCTAGTAAACATAAATGTGGTACGTAGTTTTATTGGATTATAAGGTTATTATCAGTGTTTCATTTAGAAATTTTCCCATTTATACAACCCTATTATGCCCCAACCCTAGTTACCCAGAGTCGGTGCATTATTAGATAACATTAGCATGATCACAATAGATCAAGTCCCAAAAGACAGATTATTTTAGTAGCCTTGGAAGTACTAGATACATACATGAGTTTTACAGTACATCATGAATTAAAAAAACAACATTGTGTACCCTTTGAACACACTCATATCTTTTAGTATATTCCTGCAGGTTAATCATAATATACTTCTTCACATCATGGGAAAAATAAAACATAGAAAGGGGTGAGCTCAGATGCTCAGTAAGGATAACAATATAGCGTAAACATTCATAAATAAGTTTAAACATTCAAGGAAATGTATAAAACTAAAACACAGGCCTTTTAAACTTAAACTTCAGAATAATATGGCAATGATAAATAAAATAATTCCATTTACTTCTTCACATGGATATTCTACTAGTCAAATAATCACATGTAATATCAATATCAAATTTCATAATGATGGAATGCAAAATATCGGACATCAAAGCCACATATTCAAGGCCTCGTTCCAAGACTAAAAATAAATATTTTTTCATTCCCTTTTTCCAAGACACTAGTTTGTCTCATGAGACCTACTGATGTATCGAGGAGATATAGCAGGCTCCACAGGTCACTTACTAAGTCTAATGCATTCCTCATATGAAAAGGTTGAAACATAACATAAACATTCGTATTAAAACAAGCATACGAAATGTTAATACATTAACCATAAACCATGAATGGTATAAAAATAATACATCCATAGTCAAACATATCACAAAACCTTCAATAGAATATGGAATATTTTATCATAATAAATCAACTTCAAACAAATGTAAAATCCATCAATGGATGCTTACATATATAAAACCAAAACTATTTGAGAGAAATATATTTATCAATTTTGAAATCATTTAAAATTCGTGTAATTATAAAATAAAACAATTATTTTTAAAATATTATTATAGGATTGTAAGGGAAACTTTTAAGGTGTTATAACGGCAGAAAATAGTTGCACCCTCCATATAAGTTAGAAAACATTCTTGCATTAATTTATCGAAAATGTAATAAAGTACCTTGTTTTGAAAACGACTGATATATTCCTTTCAAAACATTTTATAAAAAGTCAAACAAGGGTATAAATGACATTAACCAATAGTATAGTAAATAGTAAAAATGTTTTGAAATACATTTTTAAGAAACATGGATGTGGATGATAAAGAGGTCCCAGTAGATACTTACGTAAAAAAACCTCGGATAATAAAGAGATTTTAAAATTAACCCTTACCTTGTAAATTTTCTTGATTGATGGTAATTTAACCTCATTTATAATGGATAAATAAATGTTATTAAATTATAAAATAACTTCATACTTAAATATGATATCATATATGATCTTCTAATACTGCTTTGTTAATAATATTTCAGTAGTATCATTGTTTCAATTGTTAACTGATTCATTTTCCTTTATATGTTCTGTTACATAAGTCATGTTTTTAATGGATAGGATTTACTTTATTCATATCCATATTGATATTATGTTCATTTAAAATTCTTTTTATTCATCAAATGAAAATTATTCTTTAATGGTTACGATGGGGAATGAATCTCATCGCGTTCGTGGGGACAGAAATCCGTACGTACGCATGAGCAACAATATCATTCAATTGAAGGTGAAATAATATATAATTGGATTCTATATCATATAGGCAGAATCATTAACCTTTTGTATTTATTATTTACCTCAATTATATATCATTATTATACTCATCCAAATAATGAAGTATTGAATGACAAACTACACTGCGACGTGGAGACGATAATCCATACATACGCACATATGGTGAATTTATCATTTATAGTATGGATAAAATAATGAATAATATTGTTAAATATTTATAATAACATCTCAGTATGTAAAATTTACTAGATATATTATTTTTGAATGGAAACAACAATGAAAGTGGAGGTGTAACAAGAAAATAACTATGAAAGAGTTGACAAAATAATTACCACTTCTTTGAGTTCTTCTTTTTGATTTGATAAAAAGGGATACATAGGTTGTCTTTATGATAAAAGTAGGTCCTCTAGGATGAATTGAGGGTATTTGGGAGGATATCTAGGTAGAGGATGGCCGATCCAACTGGCTTTGGTGGTGTGAATTTGAGAGAAGGATAAGTACCCTTTTATAAGAGGGGTGAGGGTCATTTTAGTAGAATCTTGAAATATAATTTTATAATAAAATAATTTTCGGTTTATAATGGATCCAAAAGGATTTATTTCATTTATAAGGTGGGGATGGGTAGATAACCTCTCAACCAATAGGTTTTTGACAGGTTTATGTCACCATATTAACCTTATCATTTATAATTAACTCTTAGTTATATAGTTTAACTTTTACCATGTATTCATCTATTATTATAATAAATGTTTCATAAACATACTATAAGAAGCCAAGATAATCCCAAGTGGTTCATTATTGACATATCTAAACATTTATATGTCCTTTTTCCAAACCTTATATTTTTAGGAACATTATATCATTTAATAATATAGTATTTGTTTTATAAACTCATTTATGTCAATTTTGACACTATTTGGTATTTTGTTTTTCATAAAATCATAATAACATTATCACTTTAAAATAAATTATTTAATAAACACTAACATGTCATATTAACAAATAAAATTAGTGTAATGCATCAAAAGACTCAATTTACATTTATTTGGGTATTTATAATATCAATTATGTTAATCATTCATTAATAAGGTAATTACCACATCATCATTGTGTCATAAATAAATTTAATTATATAACGTCCAAAAATTATAAATAAAATACCATGTTGTAGGAAATATTTTTATATTTCTAATCAATATTTATAGTCTAAATTATCTTTTGAATAACTCTATGTTAAAAATGATTTAGTTATTAAAAGTTAAATTTAACACTTTTAACTCTTCTTTAAATAAAATAATAATAAATTTCCTAATCAAATAAAATTGGATAAAAAGGGTCATATTTTATTCATAAGGATTATTTTGGTCTAAATAATCTTATCCAATATAATTAGAACATGTGTTAGGGTAATTATAATATCATTTTTACCTTTAATTGCCCTATTTACTTTTAATCGTGGTAAATAAAAGTCAAAAGTTTCTATTCACCAAAAATTATTTTCATCTTATTGAACCAAATTTTAGATACTTATATCAACCATGTCTCTTGTATTTTGGAAATTCAATTCACATAAGTGGTAAAATTATGTTTTATTAAAATTTGCAAATGTGCATAGAAGGTCGGTAGAAGACGGTAAAAAGTTCAATAAAATTGTATTTATCTAAACTTATTATAAAATGAATCCAATGAATTAAATTGGACTAATATAGGTATTATGTTTCTATTTTGACATTAAAATAAATATAAATTAAAAATAATTATTTAAATAAAAAGTAGTTTTTAAACAGTAACGCAGTGTTTTTCACTATTCATCAAAAATTTAAAGTTTCAGAAAAATACCAAAAATTCACCATATGCTATTTTTGATATTCCAAATCCAAAAATGAATTCAATATTAAAAAATAAAATTTATAAAATTTCAAAAAGTGGTTATTACTAGTCAATAACTTCTTTTTTAAATAGCTATTTTGATTTTCCGTGATATGCTAGAACTCGGTGATGCGTACAATGCATACTATTGTACTATTCAAATAGATGCGTACCTTGGAAGCTTGGGGTGTTACATTCATTCATTTTTTAAGTAATTTCATCCTCTAAATTTCTAGAATATCACTACATAAAAAGTTTTTTTTGGTTATTCATTATAAGTTCCTCGAGTTCCCACATCACCTCTTCCATCTTATGCTTTCTCCATAGAACATTTACAGTCGAGTCGTACAGATTATCAACGCTTGTTCTTTGATATCAAGAATCATGATAGGATATTCTCAATAAGATAGATCGGGTTACAGTTCTAATTCTTTATAAGTGTGTACATGCATTGGGTCAGGCATGTATTTTCTCAACCATGATATGTGGAACGTATCATGAACTTTGGAGAGACTTGCTGGCATTGCCAAATGGTATACTACAACCCCAACTCGTTCTAGAATTTTGAAAGGTCTAATGTAGCTGGGACTTAATTTACCCTTCTTACTGAATCGTATAACTCCCTTCCATGGAGATACCATCAAGAAAAATGATCTCCTACCTGGAATTCGAAATTCTTCCTTCGGTTATCGCCATATCTCTTTTTCCTATATTTCGCATCTTTGATCTGGGTTTGGATAATCTTCCCCTTTTCAATTGTTTCCTCAACAAGTGATAGGCCTACAAGTTTTATTTCTCCAACATCATCCCAACAAGTTTGTGTGCGACATCGCTTTCAATATATTGCTTTTTATGGTGACATATGAATACTTGAATGGAAGCTATTGTTATAGGAAAATTATACCAAAGGTAAATAATGATCCCAAATACCTTGAAAGTCATGTGAGAAAGATATCAAAATTTATTTTAAGTCTTGAATAGTCCACTCTGATTTTCCATCAGTTTGAGAGTGGTAGGAGGTGCTAAAAATGAAGTTCAGTATCCAGGGATTTCTGAAAACATTTCTATAATCTTGATGTAAAATGGGGATCATGATTAGAAACAATCGATATGGTTACCTCATGTAGTATTAAAAATTCATTAATATATAGTCTTGTTAAATGTTCAAGTGGTAAATATTCTATTATAGCAAGAAAATGTGCTTACTTGATAAGAAGATCATCAATGACCCATATTGCATCAGTCCTTCTAGAAGTATTTGGTAGCCCCTTGACAAAGTCCATTGTAATATCATCCCATTTCCACTCAGGTATGGGAAGAGGTTTTCATGACTCCTCCAGGATGTTGTCTTCTAGCCTTAACCTGTTCACAAACCATACATATTAACACAAAATCTGCAATCTCCCTCTTCATGTTGTTCCACCAAAAATTTTCCTTCAAATCTCTATATATCTTAGTGCTGCCATGGTGTATAGAGAAATTGGAGCTATGAGCATCATCCAACAATTCCCTTTTCAAATCAGGTATATTGGGAACACAAATCCTCTTCCCAAATTTCAAAATCCCATCTTCATACATGAATTCAACTAATCTCCCATCATTCGCAGCTTTAATTTTCTTTTGAAACTCCTCCTCATCAGTTTTAGAACATTTTATCCTTTCTAGTAATGATGGTTTGGCAACCATTTGAAAATGTATTGATGTTTCACCTTCCATGATTATTCCCATATCCATATTTACTAGATCCATGAACATAGGATCCCTTTTAACTCTCATCTTGTTCAGAACTCCATGATCCTTTCTGCTCAAATCATCTACCATCATATTTTCCTTCCCGGGTGGTAGTGTATAGTGAAATCATAATTCTTGAGTAGTTTGAGCCATCTCCTTTGCCTCATGTGGAGTTATTTTTTTGAGAAAATATACTTCAAACTCTTGTGATCGTTATAAATCTTGAATTTTCACCATAGAGATACTGTCTCTATATCTTCAAATAAAATATTACAGCTGTGAACTAAAGATAATGAGTGGGATTGTTTTTTCATGATTTTATAGCTGTCGTGATGCGTAGGCAATAACTCTATCATTCTGTATAAGGACACAACCATGTCCTTTCTTTGAAGCATCACTATAAATAACAAACCCATCATTCCTCCATGGTAGAGTCAATATAGAATCATTGACTAATCCTCAATTTAGTTCTTCAAAACATTCTTCGCACTCTTTTGTCCAAATAAATTTAACCCCATTAGGTGTGAGCTTGGTTAATGGGTTAACCAATCGGGAAAAAATTTAGACGAAATTTTGATAACAACCTACTAAACCAATCAAATTGTATACCTCAGTTATACTCATCTGTGCTGGGCATTCATGTATTGCTCTTTTCTTTGAAGGTTCAATCGATATTCCATCCCTAGAGACAATATGGATAAGAAAATAAACCTCTTGAAACCAGAATTTACACTTTCTAAACATCCCATAAAATTCATTTCTTCTATGAGTCTTTAGAATATTGCACAAGTGTTTTTCATGATCTTCATAGCTTTTGGAGTATACCAAGATATCATCAATAAATACCACAAAAATCTCATCAATATATTCCTTGAAAACTCTATTCATTAGATCAAACTCGTAATGCCCATACCTAGTATGAAATGTTGTCTTCATGATGTATTCCTTTATCACACACAACTGATGATATCCAGATCGAATGTCAATATTCATAAAATATTGATATCCATGAAGTTTATCAAATAAATCATCAATGTGAGGTAGGGGATACTTTTTCTTTAATGTTATAGAATTGATATCCCTATAGTAAATGTGCAACCTCATATATCCATATTTTTTCCTAATAAAAAGAACAGGGGATCCCCATAAAGAAACACTAGAGGGAATAAATCCTTTATTACTCAATTCCTCTAGTTGTTTCTTTAGTCCCTCTAATTCTATAGTGTCCATTCTATTAGGGTACTTCGATATGGGCCTTGAACCAGGAATTAAGTCAATAGAAAATTCAATTTCCCATTCTAGAGGATGTCTAGGTAAATCCTCTAGAAACGCATCAACATATTATTGAACAATAGGTATATCCTCTATTTGAACATTCCATTCCTCACACATAGTTATTTTATTATCTTCCACCCCAATAATTGAATTTAGTAGAGCTACTAGGGGTGGATGTAGATAAGAATCAGATGGTGACGTTTCTTCTCTAATGATAAGGTAGTCCTTATCATCATCAAAAATTGTAACATCCTTCTTCTACCAATATATTTTTGCATCATGGTATGAAAGCCAATCCATACCAAGGATTATATAAAATTCAATCATGTGTATGATTTTGAGATCAGCAGATAATGTACATTTATATTCCACAATGGGAACTGATTCACAAAACTTTGTTGTAATGATACTTCCCTTAGGAATTCTGACGGAAAACACCCATGTTAAATCGGATTGGAAATATCTAATTTTCTTAGAAAAATAAGAAGATATGAAACAATGTGTTGAATCATAATCAAATAAATAATTAGATATATTTGAGGAAACCATTAAATTACTTTCCATCACATCATTTAGAGCTTCAACCTCCATAGTAGTGATCACATAAGATTTTCCTTGCTCTCAGGGCCTTTTCTGAGGTACGTTTCCTTAGCGCTTAGGACATTCATTTTCATAATGCCCCATTTCTCTACAATTTTAGCATTCTTCATTGACAGCCTCTTTCATTCCCTTGCAATCACGAGCTTGGTGGAATTTTTCACCACACTTGTAACATACTCACATTCCCTTCAGGAAAGTACCAGGGTGTTTCTTCTCACATGTACTACAGGATAGAAATTAAACTTTTCCTTTCTTTCCCTTATTTCCATTTCCAGAGTGTTCCAGAGATCTATTCTTCTCCTGCTTTGATTTAAAGTCATAGAACATAAAAAATTCCTTTTCTCTCTTGATAGCACATGAGACTATATTTTGTATGATGAGTAGGATTGTGAGACTAATTCTCGATAGAGAAATAGTTTTAACCCATCAACGAATCGATCATTCATACTCCTTGGGTTACTTATATTTTCTGCATTATGCCTTGCTAACCTTGTAAAATTATCCTCATACTTTGCAACATTCTCACCCTCCTTTTGCTTTAGACTCAGAAATTCCATTTCCATATCCGATCGATGGTCATGAGGAAATTATTTTTCTAATAAAATCTATTTAAACTCCCTCCAATCCATATTTGAAACTTCATCATCTTCCTTTGTGTTTTGAATCAATGACCACCATTGATTTGTATCTCCTGTGTGGCGATAAATTTCTATGACAACTTTTTCCCTTTCTCTACTCCCCAAAGAATGAGATATTTTCTCTAAGGAACTTATCTGTTGCTCATATACATATGGATTTTTAGTCCCATGGAATTTTGGTGGTTTTTTCCTCATGAATCAGTCTAACATCAATCCTCTATGTTGTGGATCAGGGTGCTCCATACGGGTAATGTTATTATTCATAACCTAAGTGAGTTCTCCCAATATGGTTATTAGCTGATCAGCACCAGTTTCATCTCCAGCTCTACTATAATTATCTTGAGTAAGAGAGAAGTCCCAACATGGATTACGTGCATTGATATGGTTTCTATTCCTTCCACTAGGATCCATTTATAAACAATTTAATACATTAAATTAGTTTATGAATCACAATACATAATTCCAAACTTATAAAACACTTAACATAAATTGAACTGTTTATGGATATAATCCATAATCATAAAAAAGTTTTCCTTGAGGAAGTATCTACTTTTAAATATTTCATAATGACTTGAAAATAAAATGTGAATTATCCAAAGCATATCCCTCGGGAGTGTCATAACCAAGAGTACAGAAAGGCTCATTGTTGTGTATCAGGATACGCCAGGTCAACCTCAAAACTCCTTGTTGGAGTTTTCACTCCTAGGTACATCTGTGTCAGGGCTGCCTCTACCTTCTTGTATCCTGACAGGGATGTATTGCTTGGAAAACCCACATAATATTTACACTACCAAAATTTTTGGATGTTCCTGTATACTAATCCTAAAATTCTATCTTAGGCTAGTGTTCTCTTATCATAGTTTTTCTAAATCTAGTTTCCATGGTTTTTACTAAACTTCCTCTAATACGAACTATAATGCCCTGACCCTAGTTACCCAAAGTTGGTGCATTATTACATAACGTTGGCATTATCACAATAAATCAAGTCTCCAATGACCGATTAGTTTAGTATCTTTTGAAGTACTAGATGCATATATGAGTTTTACATTACATCATGAAATATAAAAACATTGTGCCTCATTTGAACACACTCGTCTCCTTTATCATATTCATGAAGGTTAATCATAATATACTTCTTCACATCCTAGGAAAAATAAAACATAGAAAGGGGTGAGCTACGATGCTCTGTAAGGATAACAATATAGAATAAACTTTCATAAATAATCATAAACAATCAAGGAAATGTATAAAACAAAAACACATGCCTTTTAAACAAAAATTTAAGCACAATATAGAAAAGATAAATAAAATAATTCCATTTACTTCTTCACATGGATATTCAACTAGTCGAATAATCACATGTAATATTAATAGCCAATTTCATAATGATGGAATCCATAATTCTGAACATCATATCCACATTTTCAAGGCCTCGTGCCAAGTCTACAAATAATTATTTTGTCAAGGCCTTGTTCCAAGACACTATTTTGTCACATGAGACCTACCGATGATTCCAGGATCTATAATGGGCTCAACTCATCACTCACTAAGTCCAATGCATTCCACAAATGAAAAGGTTGAAACATAACATAAACATTCGTATTAGAACTCGCATACGAAATGTTAATACATTAACAATAAACCATGAATGGTATAAAAATAACACATCCACAGTCAAACATATCACAAACCTTCAATATAATATGAAAGATTGTATATTAATAAATCAACATTAAAAAAGTGTAAAATCCATCAAAGGATGTTGACATAGATGAAATCTAACCTATTTTAGAGAAATATATCTATCTATTTTGAAATCATTTAAAAGTAACTTAATTATAAAATAAAACATTTATTTTGAATATATTATTATAAGCTTGTAAGAAAAACTTTGAAGGTGTTATAAAAGAGGAAAATAGATGCACCCTCCGTATAAGTTAAAAAAACATTCTTACCTTAATTTGTCAAAAAGTAATAAAGTACCTTGTTTTGAAAACGACAGAAAGATTCATTTCAAATAATTTTATAAAAATTCAAAGAACTGTATAAATTAATTTAACCCATAGTCTATTAAATAGTAAAAATGTTTTGAAATAAATTTTTATGAAACATGGATGTGGATGATAAAGATGTCCCTGTAGATACTTATGAAAAAACAACCACAGATAATAAAGAGATTGTAAAATTAACACTTAGCTTGTACTTTTCCATGGGAGATGGTACTTTAACCTTATGTATAATGTTTCAATCAATGTTATTAAATTATACAAGAACTACATACATAAATATGATGTCATATATGATCTTCTAATATTTCTTTATTAATAATATTTCAGTTGTATCATTGTTTCAGGTGTTAACTGATTCATTTTCCTTTATATGTTCTGTTATGTAAGTAATATTTGTAATTTATATGATGTACTTTATTCATATCCATAATGATATTAAGTTCTTTAATCATTATTTTTAATAATAAATTGAAAATTATTCTAGAATGGTTACGATGGGGAATTAATCTCATCGCGTTTGTGGAGACGGTAATTTGTATGTACGCATGAGCGAAAATATCATTCAATTGAAGGTGAAATTGTAAATAATTGGATTTTATATCATATATACAGATTCATTAAAATGTTATATTTATTATTTAAATCATTTATACTTCATTATTATACCCATAAAAATAATGAAGTATTGAATGACAAACTACACCACGACGTGGAGACAGTAAGCCGTATGTACACACGTATGGTGACTTTGTAATTTATAGTATGGATAGAATAATGAATAATGGTGTACCATACTTATAATATCATCTTGATATGTATAAGGTACTGGGTCTATTAATTTTGTATGGAAGCAACAAAGAAAGAGGAGGTGGAAGAAAAAAAATAAAGTTGAAATAGTTGATGAAATAATTACTTCTTCTTCGAGTTGTTCCTTACTATTTGATAAAAAGGGCTTCTAAGGTTGTATTTTGGGACAAATAAAGTCCACTAGGATGTATTTAGGGTATTTGGGAGGATATTTGGGTAGATTTTGGATGAGACAAATGGCTTTGGAGGTTTGAAGTTTAGAGAAGGGGAAGTACCCTTTTATAAGAGGGGTGAGGGTCACTTTAGGAAAAGCTTGAAATATTATTTAATAATAAAATAATTTTTTGTATCTAATGGATCCAAAAAGATTTATTTCTAGGATAAGGTGTGGATGGGTTGAAAACCACTCAAAAAATAGTTTTTAGACCAGTTAAGTTCACCATATTAACCTTATCTTTTAGATTTAACTGTTAGTTAAATAGTTTAACTTTTACTGTGTATTCTTGTATTATTATAATAAATGGTTCATAAACATTCTATAAAAATCCAAGAGAACCTAAAGTGGTTAATTATTGAAATATATATCCTTATATAAGTCCTTTGAACGAACCTTAGACTTTTATGAATATTATATCATTTAATAATATAGTATTTGTTTTAAAAACCCATTTATGTCAATTTTGACACTATTTGGTATTTTGTTTTTGATAAAGTCATAAAAACACTATCATTTCGAAAAAAAATTATTTAATCAACCCCAACATGTCATATTAACCTATTAAATTAGTTTAATTCATAAAAAGTCTCAATTTACATTTATTTGGTTATTTATAATATCAATTATTTTAATCATTCATTAATAATGTAATTACTCCATCATCATTGTGTCATAAATAAATTTAATTAATTAATGTATAAAAATTATAAATAATAAAATGTAATATTAAATTTTTTATCTTTATAATTAATATTTATAGTCTAAATTATCTTATGTATAACCCTATATTAAAAATGTTTTAGTTTTTAAAAGTTAAATTTAACACTTTTAACTGTTCTTTAAATAAAATAATAATAAAAGTCCTAATCTAATCCATGTGGATAAAAAAGATCATATTTTAACCCTACGGTTGATTTAAGTCGAAATACACTTATCCAATAGAATTAGAACATGTTTTAGGGTAATCATAATATCATTTTTACCTTTAATTGCCCTATTTACTTTTAACCGTGGTAAATAAAAGTCAAAAGATACTATTCACCAAAAATTATTTTCATCTTATTGAAAAATATTTTACCTACTTATATCAACCATTTCTCTCGTAGTTTTGAAATTCTATTCACAGAAGTGGTAGAATTACATTTTATGCAAATTTTCAAATGTGCCTAAGAGGTAGGTAAAAGACGGTAAAAAGTTCCATAAAATTGTATATATCTAAACTTATTATATAATGACTATAATGAATTAAATTGGACTAATATAGGTATTATTTATATATTGTTACATTTAAATAAATATAAATTACAAATAATTATTAAAATAAAAATTCTGTTTTAAACAATAACACAGTGGTTTTCACTATTCATCAAAAATTGAAAGTTCCCGGAAAAATAACAAAAAATCCTTCGAAGATAATATTGATATTCCAAATCCAAAAATGAAGTCCTTTTTGAAAAATAAAATTTATTACATTTCAAAATGTCTCTATTACTATACATAACTTCTTTTTAAACTTCTAGTTTGATTTTTCATGATATACTTGAACTCGAAGTTGTGTACAATGCAAGTTGTTGTATTATTCAAAGAGAAGAATACCGTGGAAGAATGAGGTGTTACAAAACCAATGACAAAGCTTACATGTAAAGGGGTTATGATTGTATAGATAAAATAATATGAGGAATGTTTTGAATATTTGAAGAGGATATTGGTGAATGCTCCAGTCCTTACCCTACCATTAGGGAATGATTGGGTTTGGATCTATCATGATGCATCAAAAAAGGACTTGGTTGTTTCCTTATTCAGAATGATAGAGTTATTACCTATGCATCAAGGCAGTTAAAAATTCATGAACAAAACTATCCCCCTCATGATCTTGAGTTAGCAGTGGTAATATTTTCTATGAATATATGGAGACATTATCTCTATAGAAAAAAAATGTGAGATATATATGGATCACAAGAGTCTAAAGTATATCTTTTCACAAAAAGAAATCAACCTGAGGGAACGGCAATGGATCTAGCTACTCAAGGATTATCATTGTACTATACACTACCACCTAGGCAAGGAAAACAAGGTAGCTTATGAATTGAATAGGAAGGATCATGGGGTTCTCAACAAAATAAGGATGGACTATGATCCTTTTTACATGGATATATTTTTGATGGATATGGGAATTATAAATGAATGTGAAACATTACTACTTTTTCATTTGGTTGCCCAAAAATCTTTATTAGAAAGGATTAAATGTTATCAACCTGATGATGAGGACCTTCAAATAAAATTAATGTTTTGAAAGACGGGAAGATGGCTGACTATAACGAACCATACTTTACATACATTGTTAATACTTCAAAATTGAAGCACACTTATTACAACATATGACAAAACCACAAAGGACCGTATAGGTATAGTGTCTTTAGAAACTGGGAAACATAAACAACTGGTTCATAAATCTTCTACAGTGTCTCCCATTTATTTCATCATATCTAGGGTCCCTTTTAGAATATTCTACTTAATATCCATCTTCCTGATCTGGGGAAAAGAAAACATAAAAGGGTGAGCTCAAATGCTCAGCAAGGGCAAATAAAGGAAATAAAAATCATATCATATCTTTTTGAAAATCATAACCTGCAAAAGAGATCATAATATCTTAACATGGAACAAATCATAGAAGTGAAAATGAGATCCCCATAATCATAACATGAAACTTGAAACTTTGTGGCATGCACACATAATCATGGAAAATCATTTCTTGTTAGTCATGACTCATTGCCAAGACTATCTTAGTGGACAAAGTCCCTTTCTGAACCGAGTCACCCTCGTTCCAGTCCTGTTTCACTAAACCGGTATAACCTACCGTTCAAGCCATGTATATCTCATGAGATATAAAATCTTTACCCAATGAATTGGAGGGAGATATAGGTCCCACCCATCTTATAATGAATCCTTTCTTATGTGTGCCACATAATCATAAACCATAAATCATAGCGTAACCCATGTAATAAAAATGGGATTCCTAAACAACATGACATCATAAAACAATTCATATAAGATAAAGTAATTAATAAAAATATTTCCATCACAACATAATCAAATCCATGTAATAATAGGGATAAAAAAAAGAACCCTTTTATTATCTTATATGGAAAATAATTTTGATAAAATACTTGAACTTCATTCTTGAGGAAAATATCCTTTCTACTTCAAAAACACTTTTCCTTTCTTAACATGTCATAAAATTTTAAACTAAAAAGAGTTGATTATAAATAAACTTGAATACTTGTAAAGGAAGCTTCTTGGAAATAATGTTTTAGAAATCCATTCATGCCGTATAAGTTATAAAATAACATTCTTCGTACTTTTGTCGGAAAAGTCAAAAAGTACCTCGTACGAAAAAACGACAAAAGATTCCTTTCATATTCTTTACTAAAAACTCACCGAAGGTTAAAATTGGATTTAAACTAGTGTAAGTGGATGGAAACAATAGTACATGTTGAGGGAACATGGATGTGGATGATAAAATACAACCCAATAAATACTTACGAATAAACAATCTCGGATAAAAAATGAGATTGTGATATTTCCCTTACCTTAGGTCCAATTTTTTTTGTACGTGTCCGAAGATCCTGTATAATGGTTTAAATAATGTTATTTACTTATTCCATAATCATAAATATTGATATGATATCATATTTGGTCATATTCTTAGCTTCTTGTTAGTAATATTTCATTGTTACTTGTTACTCGGGTCTTTATTGCCTTTTGTTCTTATGCGTGTTTTGCCGAATAAATTCTTATTCTTCTTTTAAGGTTATAGATACCTTATATCCAGAATGGTATTAGTGTAACATATATCATATTTATTCATTCAATTCATTTAAATAATTACTATGTAATGATGATCATGTAGAACGAGTCGCATCACATCGTGGAGACGGTATTCCGTACGTACGCACGAGTGATGATATCGTTCCTATGATCGTGGAATTGTATTGGAGTATATATATATATATTATTTCAGTATCAATATTACTTTATAATAATGATAAATAGATACTCATTACACCATTATACCCATCCTTGTAAGGTGATGGTGGAAAATAGATTACACCACGGCGTGGAGACGGTATTCCGTACGTACGCACGCGCGATGATTTCATTTTTCCGTAGGATGGATAGAAGGTGAATTAGGGTTGTTTCATATTTATAATAACATATCAGTATGTAAGTAATACTTATGTTATTACTTTATCATGAAACAACTAAAGAAGAAGAAGTTGAAGAAGAAAGAAATTGAAAAGATCGGTAATGGATATTACCTCTTCTTTGGAACGCCTCTTTGAATCCTCCACTTAGGGAACTAGGACTGGTCTTTGAAGAAGACCAGGACCTCTAGGATTATTCTAATGAAGTGGAGAGGAGAAAATGGAAGGGTTTGGCCGAGCTTGAGTGCTCAAATTGGTGTGAGGAGGAGGGGGAGGAGGTGCCCTTTTATATGGGAGGAGAGGGGCACCTTAGGAATATCTCAAAATATTATTTTATACTAAAGTCAAAATCGGTTTATAATGGTTCCAAAGGGTCTTATTTCGAAGATAAAGTGGGGATGGGTCGAAATCCTATCAACCAATAGGATTTAGACAAGTTTAGGGTATTATTTTAACCTTATCAATTAGATTTAACTCTAAGTTAAATAATTTAACTTTTACCATGTCTTTTTGTTTTCTTTCACTATATGGTTAATACACTTACTATAACATGCCAAACGAACCTCAAATTGTTTATTATTAATATATATATCCTTATCTAAGTCATTTGGCCGAACCTTAGATTTTTAGGAATAAAATAACAATTAATAATATAATATTTTATTTAAAAACTATTTTCTGTCAATTTTGACACTATTTGTTATATGATTTTTACGAAAGTCATAAAAGAATTATATGTTCGAACCAAGTTGATTAAATCAACACTAATATATCATAGTAACCTAGAAAATTTGTGTAATTCATAAAAAGTCTCAAGTTACATTTATTTTGGTGTTTATAACATCAATTATGTCAATATTTCATAAATAAGATAATTACTGCATCATAATTGTGTCATAAATAAATTAAATTATTTAATGTCTAAAAATTATAAATAAACTACCATTATGTAGGAAATCGTTTTATCTTTCTAATGAATATTTATAGTCGAATTTATCTTATGTATAACCCCATATTAAAAATGTTTTAGTTATTAAACTTTGATTTTAACTATTTTAACTATTCATTAAATAAAATAATATTAAATGTCATAATCTAATCCAAGTGGACCTAAATGGTCATATTATATTCATAAGGTTGTTTTTGTTCGAATTACACTTATCCAATAGAATTAGGACATGTGTTAGGGTAATAGTAATATCATATTTACCCTTAGTTACCCTATTTACTATTAACCGTGGTAAAAAAAAAGTTACTATTCACCAAAAATTATTTTCATCTCATTGAACCACATTTTAGTCCTTGATATTAACCATGTCTGTCGGATTTTCTAAATTCCATTCACAAAAGCGGTAAAATTAAGTTTTATGAAAAATTCAGTTTTTAACCTACCACTTAGTGGTTTCACTATTCATCAAAAATTGAAAGTTTTCAGAAAAATGCCAAAATTTCATCCTAAGCTACATTTCATATTTTGAATTCAAAAATGAAGTCTATTTTACCAAATTCATAACATATAAATTTCATTAATTAATTTTATAATTAAATCCCGCTGTTAAAACAAATAGCGTGTTTTTAAGAAACAATATCTATCAAAAGATTGACACTTGATTATGTCTGGTTTAAATGTGAAATTACATCCAATGACCAACATTGTATTAAATTGTAAAAATATATTCTAAATATAATTTAAAACAACTCAAATTAATAATTTATCACTATTAATTATTTTGATTAAAAAAGTTGTTTTTAATTATAATTTAGTAATTTTCACTATTCATCAGAATATGAAAGTTATCCGAAAAGTACCAAAATTTCACCTTAGGCTAAATTCGATACTCCAAATCCAAAAATGAAGTCCATTTTGAGAGCTAAAATTTCTAAAATTTAAAAAGTGGTTATTACTATTCATAACGGCTAGTTTTAATAATATTTTAATAGTATATCGTTGTTTCGTGAAACTCAGTATTACGTACTACACACGTTATCGAGGAAGGTTGTGATTGCGTGTAATGCAAGGCAAGTCAAGGATGCGTGTTATGCAAGCTCCTTTTTGTGTTTCGTACAACACAAGACATTAGTGAAATTAAAAAGAATATTTTTTCATAAAATCTTGGGCTGTTACACTGACTTTGTATATAAAAATAGAATTCTGAAATTTGGGAAGAGGATTTGTGTTCTAGATATATCCAATCTAAAAAGGGAGTTATTGGATGATTTCCATAGTTCGAATTTCTCTAAAAATTCGGGTAGCACTAAGATATATAGAGATTTGAAGGAACATTTCTAGTGGTATAACAACAAAAAGGAAAACTGCAGATTATGTATCAAGATGTTAATTCTGTCAACAAGTAAAGGTTGAAATGAAACATCCCAAAGGATTCATGCAACCTCTACTTATTCCTAAGTAGAAGTGGGATGACATCACCATGGATTATTTCACTGAATTACCAAAAAAACTAAGGAATAATGACGTGATATGGGTAATTGTGGATCGACATACAAAATGTAACACCCCAGGATTTCAGAGTGTGTTATTTCTTAAAAATAATTCAATAACTTGCACTACACACAACACCGAGTTCAATCACACCATGAATTACCAAAGGAAAAAGCCATTCAAAAGAGGTTATGAATATTATTAACTAAATTTTAAACTTTATAATTTTAGAATCCATATTATGAGTTTCTTAGTCATAATGCAAGAACAGATTCATTTTCAGTATTACACTTTTATCAACTTTTAATAGTGAAACCTTTTTAAATACAATATTTTATACTTTTTGACTAAATAGGGACATCAAAAAAATTTAAAATGAAACATCCCAAGCTTCCACGGTACGTTTCCCTTCGAATAATGCGATAGCGTGTGTTGTACGCAACCTCGAGTTCTAACACACACCACAACTAATTAAACTAGCCGTTGTGAATAGTAATACCTAATTTTTGAAATTATATATATTTTATATTTGAAAATGGACTTCATTTTTGGACTCGGAATATCGAATTTAGCCTAAGGTGAAATTTTGGTACTTTTCGGATAACTTTCATATTTTGATGAATAGTGAAAATTACTAAATTTTAATTAAAAACAACTTTTTTAATAAAAATAATTAATAGTGATAAATTATGAATTTTAGTGGTTTTAAAGTATATTTAGAATATATTTTTACATTTTAATATAATGTTGGTCATTGGACATAATTTTACAATTAAACCGAACATAAACAAGTGTCAATCTTTTGATAGTTATTATCTCTTAAAAACACGCTTTTTGTTTTGACAGCGGGAATTAATTTTAAATTAATTTCTGCCACTTCTGTGTTTTGAATTTAGGAAAATGGATTCCATATTTGGAATCAGGATTTTCAAATTGTGTAAATGGGTAACTTTTATTTTTAGACATTTTGAATAATTACTGCGGTAAATATTTTATTTACCATGGTTAAGGGTAAATCCGGTAAATAAGGGTTAAAAAATAATATTATAATAATACTAAATTACCCTAAAACGTGTCTTAACCCTATTGGTTGATACATGGTCGACCATGGGCATCTTTGGGTCTATTTTGGGACCCCATGGATCCACTTGTAAGTGATAATGACACTTTATTTTAATTTAGTTAAAATGAATACAAAAATGACACAAGCATATATCTTTTAGAACAACAATTTTTACATAGGGTTATATATGTTGGATTTTAGATTATAAATATTCATTAGAAAGCTAAAAATATTTCCTACATAATGATATTTTATTTATAATTTTTAGACATTGAATAATTTATTTTATTTATGACACAATGATGATGCAGTAATTACTATAATAGTGAAAAATTAAAATAATTGATATTATAAATACCCAAATAATTATAATATGAAACTTTTAATGAATTAAACTAATTTTATATGATAATATGATATATTAGGATTGATTTAATTGACTTTGTTCGAAGTAATAAATCTGTTAGGAGTTTCAAAAAAATCAACTATTGAATAGTGTCAAAATTGACATAAAAGAGTTCTTAAAACAAATATTATATTATTAATTGATATTAAATTCCTAAAAATCTAAGGTTCGGCCAAGAGACTTATATTATTATAGGTTCCTCATTAATGGACCACTTGGGGGTCGCTTGGATGTATATAGTAAGTTTATTAACCATATTATATAAAAATACAAAGAGACATTGTAAAAGTGAAACTAATTAACTTAGAGTTAATACTTAAAGATAAGGTTAATATAAGTACCCAAACCTGTCTAAATTCTATTGGTTGAGTGTTTTTCGACCTATCCCCACCTTAACCTTTGAATAGTCAACTTTGGAGCCATTAGAAACCGAATATGAATTTATTATAAATTAATATTTCTAGCTTTTCCAAAGGTGCCCCTCACCCCTCTTATAAAAGGGCACTCCTCCTTCTCATTTCTTCACACCTATAAAGCCTTTTGGTTCGGCCAAACTCTGCCCAAATACTCTCCCAACATCCCTCAATACAACCTAGGGGCCTTAGTTTGATCAGAAAGCCAACCTAAGGAGCCCTTTTGATCAAATCAAAAGGAAGAACCCGAAGAAGAGGTAATGTTTTCACCACCCCTTTTCCAAGTTCATTTCTTCTTCCACTTCTTCTTCCTTTGTTGTTACCATTCTAAAATAATGACTCCAGTATCATTTATATACTGTGATGTTATTATAAATATGGTACAACCATATTCAGTATTCTATCCACCCTTTGAATAACATGTCACCATACGTGCGTACGTACGGCTTACCGTCTCCACGTCGTGGTGTAATTGTTATTCAATATATTATTATTTGTATGGGTATAATAATGATGTGTAACTCATGTAAATAATAAATATAACATATTAATGATTCTGTATATATGATATACCATCCATTTATATATTATTTTAATATCAAAATAATGATATTGTCGCTCGTGCGTACGTACGGACTACCGTCTCCACGAACGCGATGAGATTCATTCTCCATCGTAACCATTAAAGTATAATTATCATTTTATGATTTAAAAATGATGTTTAAGGACTTGATATCATTCTGGATATGAATAATATACAACCTATCCTTTACAAACATGTCTTACGTAACAAAACATATGAAAGAAAACAAGTAAGTTAACACCCGAAACAACGATAATACTAAGATATTGTTATCAAATCAATATTAAAAGATCATATATGATATCATATTAATGTATATGATTCTTGTATAATTTAATAACAATTATTTCACCATTATACAGGAGGTTAACCTACCACAACCAAGGAAAAGTACAAGGTAAGGGTTATTTCACAATCTCTTCATTATCCGAGGTTGTATATACGTAATAATCTACTGGGATCTCTTTATCATCCACATCCATGTTTTCTTAAAAATGTTTTTCAAAACATTTTTACTATTTACAAGAATATGGGTTAAAGTCATTTATACCCTTTTTTGACTTTTTATAAGAGGTTTATAAAGGAATCTTTCCGTCGTTTTCAAAACAATGTCCTTTTTAACCTTTTCGACAGAATTGAGGTAAGAATGTTTTTTTTAACTTATACGGCGGGTGCGGTTATTTTCCGCCGTTATAAAATCGTCGAAGCTTTCCATACAGGCTTATAAGAATATTTTCAAAGAAAATGTTTTATTTTATATGGATCTTAAATGATTTCAAAATAAAAGGAGATACTTCTTTAAAAAGAATTTTGGTTTCATCTATGTCAACATCCTTTGATGGATTTTAAGATTATTTGAAGTTGATTTATTATGATACAAAACTTCTATATTGTATTGAAGGTTTTGTGATATGTTTGACTGTGGATGTGCTATTTTTATACCATTCATAGTTTATGGTGAAATTATTGACATTTCGTATGCTAGTTTTAATACGAATGTTTATGTTATGTTTAAACCTTTTCATATGGGAATGCATTGGACTTAATAAGTGACGGGTGGAGCCCGCTATAGCTCCTCGATGCATCGGTAGGTCTCATGAGACAAACTAGTGTCTTGGCACAAGGCCTTGACAAAATCTTATTTGTAGTCTTGGCACGAGGCCTTGACTATGTGGTTATGATAGTCTGGCATTATGCATTCCAACATTATGAAAGTGGTTATTGATTTTTTGCATGTGATTATTCGATTAGTAGAATATCCATGTGAATAAGTAAATGGCATTATTTCATTTTATTTATGCCATACTATGTTAAATGTTCAAGTTTAAAAGGCTTTTGTTTTAGTTATACATTGCCTTAAATGTTTATTCTTATTTATGAAAGTTTCCGCTAAGTTGTTATCCTTACTGGGCATTTGAGCTCACCCCTTTTCTATGTTTTATTTTTCCCAGGAAGTGAAGTTGTAAGTTATGAATGACCTGCAGGGATATTATGAGGGGATTATAGTGTGGACTGTGGAAACATTATGTTGTTGTAGTAGTTTTTCATTTTATGATGTAATGTAAAACTTATGAATATATCTAGTGTTTCCAAGGCTACTAAACCAATCGGTCTTTCGAGATTTGATCTTTCTTGTGATCATGCCAATGTTACGAAGTAATGCACCGACTCTGGGTAGCTGGGGTCGGGGCGTTACACAAAATCTGCACATTTCTTCGCTATAAGGAAGGATTTTACACTAGAGTTCTTAGAACGAATCTATATCAATGAATTTTTGAGACTTCATGGGGAACATCTCTCAATTTTGTCTGATCATGACCCATGGTTTATATTGAAATTCTCGAAATCTCTTCATAATGCTTTGTATAGTAATCTTTGATTGAGTACTGCTTATCACCCTCAAACAGATGGGAAATCGGAAAGGACGATCCAAAAAATAGAAGACATGTTGAGACCATGATCACTTGATTATCAAGGTATGTGGGATCAGTATTTAACTTTGGTGGAGTTTTCCTACAATAATAGTCCCCATTCAAGTATTCAAATGGCACCATATGAAGCATTGTATGGAAAGAAATTTCATACACCAACTTGTTAAGAAGAAGTTGGAGAAAGAAATCTTATGGGCCCAGAGATTGTGAAGGAAACAACAGAAAAGGTAAAGGCTATTCAAGGTCATATCAAAATTTCTCAAAGGAGACAAAAGAGCAATGCTGATAATCGAAGGAAGGATTTAGAATTTATAGTTGGAGATCATGTTTTCTTAAAAGTATATCCATTAGAGGGTGTTATAAGATTTCGGAAGAAAGGGAATATGATCCCTAGTTATATAGGTCCATTTGAAATTTTTGAGAGAATTGGAGCCATTGCATATCTTTTGGATATTCCACCTAGCCTTTCCAAAGTACACAATATGTTCCATGTCTCATTGTTGTGAAATTACATGTCATACCCAACGCATGTCCTCACATCTGAAGGTATAGAATTGGAACCTGATCTATCTTACTATGAAGAGCATATTCAAATTCAAGACACTAAAGAACAAGTGTTAAGGAATCGGACCACTCGTCTGGTAAAGATACTTTGGAGAGATCATAAAATAGAAGAGGCAACATGGGATCCAGAGGAGCTTAAGTTGAAGACCTACCCAAATCTTTCTATGAGGTAACATTATATTAATTTCAAGGACAAAATTTTTGTAAGGAGGGGAGAATGTACATTACAAGGTTTTGAAAATAAATATAGAATTCATGAAATAGTGAGTCCCTAAAAAAACACATTTTATAATATATCTATTAAACACAGCTCTTACTCTACTTGGTTTTGAATTTTGAAAAACGGTCATCTAGAGTTGTGATCAGTAAGTCATTTGGATTCTGATAGAACCAACATAATTTTTGGTGAATAGTAACATACCCTTATGAATAGTAACATACCCTTATGAATAGTAATTATACTAATGAATAGTAAATATTATTATTGTTTTATTTTATTAAGGTTATAAGATAATGAGATCTTTATTAGTTTTTCAATGTGATATAAAATGAATTGTAGTTTTAAAATTGTTATTTTTTGAATAAATTATGATTTTATATAAAAATTAAATTAATAAAATTTAAAAAATTATTTTCAGAAAATGGATTTCATTTTTGAATTCTACATGTCGAAAAATAGTTAGGGTAAAGTTTTGGGATTTTTCTGAAATACTCGAATTTTTATTGAATAGTGAAATATTGTGTCAACAAATTATCAGTTAAATACACTATTTATGACATATTGAGTTATGTAAGAACACTTGGTTCAACCTAAAATGCACTTATTACTATTATGGGTCACATGAATCAACACTATTGGTTTTTTTGAGGGAATTAATAAAATAATTAATAAAATATTCCGAATTCACTCGTCTCCTCCATTATAACCCCTCCTCTCCCCTCACTCCCTCTTCTCTTCACTCCTCTAAGACATAAATCTCCTAAAATTTCTTCCCAAATACCCTTCCCTAGTCACTCTCCACGTTTAGGATCTCTTGGTCTTTCCAAAAGACAAAAACTCTTTCCCGTAAGGAGTTTCTCAAGGAAGTGGATTCAAGAGGTAATTTCACATTCTATTTCTTTCAATTTCATTCCAAGTTCCATTATATTGTTATCCTCTCCTCACCTAATCTGTCCAAAAGACTATGATAACTCAAGAATAATCTATATACTATAATTATATCATGTTAGTGGAATAACCATCATCAATATTATTAGTCTCTCTTTTTTATTTTATAAATGAAATCATTGTCCATGAGGTTCCAATTTACAACCTTTGTGGACGACGAAGTTTCATTATTCAATTTCTCCATCATTACTGGTCATGAAACCATTTTTACGGTTTACCCAGACTAAAATATAGGTATTATAAACTAATTAATATTCAGGAACTAGTATATGTACATAATATTAAATCATATGACCAAACAAGTTCCTAATAATCAAAATACCGCGAAAATAATCTATGTGATTTCATTAATATTTCATCTAATGATTCATCCTAATTCCATGTAAAAAAATGATATAAATGACCATTAACACCAATTTATGATCATAAATAATATTTAAATTCAATTATAGATATTTACATCCATTCCCCATGATATCCATTACATAAAAACAAGTGAACTGATTATGAAAATCAAGAAAACAAACACTCTAGAATGGCAGAATTCAATATTATAACATATCAATAAGGAGATAAATTAACTAAAAAATATTATAAAATAAATACATGTCTAATTTTTTCTTAAATAATTTATTAATAAGTCTAATTTTTTATATTCTAGAACCATAAGTTGAAGTGCAGAACACATTCGGACTTAAGGTAAGGGTTTTCCACCCAAACCTCCATTTTCATTCGGGTTAATTTTACTGTCTAATGAACTCAATTAAATTATTAGGTATTATTATGTAATCCTCATATTTTTTTTATTTCTATACATATTTTTACCAACCATAATCCTTCCTAATTTTATGGTGAGTTATACATTTTAAAAGGTACTGTCAAAATTATTTCTGAAATACAAGCCTGGTTCAAGGGAATTTCTCAAATTCTTACCTATTTTCAAGGGCAATATATTATCTGTTTTAAGAAACCATTATTTTTATAAAATCAATAATTTTATAATAAAAATTATATCTTAATTAACTTTTGGTTTTATACAAATACTTTTCCCAAATAACTCTTCTTTTCAAAGTAAAAGATTATTTATTTCAAGAATTAGTCAACGATTTTATAAGAGTTTCTTCATCTGTTTCAACACACTTCATGATTATTATGTATGGAATAATCAAATATATTTCAATGAGTGTTTTATGATTAGTTTTACTATGGATATTATATCCTAAAACCATTCAACAATTTACTCCGAATGGATAGTGTTTATGCTTAATGTTCTGGGAAAGTTAATTATATTTCATATGTTAGTTTCAATATGAATATATTTGTATTTTATGTTTATCCCCGCTCATATTAGGAATTAATTGGACTTATTATGTGATGTTTGGGGATTGATATATCCCCTTTATGTATCACTAGGTCTAATGAGACAAATATACATGGACTGTTGTGTCCTGGGCCCAGGATTGTTGGGCCCCCGCCAGGATTGTTGGCGCCTGTGCCCCGGTAACCAATCCCACATCGGTTGTGGAGGGAGATTGGTGGGTGCTTGAAATTCCCGTGCCTACCTTCCCCTCAGCAACGCGTTTTAAAGCCGTGAGGCCTGGGATAGCAACTGATACCAATTATTGGGTCGGAAGAATACCCCAAGGAGGGAAAGATGGCAAGAGGAGGGTGAATTGCCTTTTAAAAATAATTAACAAATTAAAAGTCAAATATCAAAGTGCAGCGGAAAATAAAAGAGGCAATCACACAAGAACTTGATAACGGAGTTCGGCCAAAACCCGGCCTACGTCTCCGCTCCCAACTCAACCGTTGAGAGATTCCTACCGCTTGCTTTTCAATGGTTTTAGCAAGAAACCCACTAGGCTTTAAGGTAGCACTAGGACCTATTACAGCTTGCTTTTATTGGTTTAGCAAGAACCCACTTGCTTTTAATGGTTTAGCAAGAACCCACTAGTCTTTTTACGGGTGAAGACTAGCTCACCGAGACACAAGCCTTTTAAAGGAAAAGCTTGAGAAAACCTCTTCACACCTTAGTGGTGGTGTGAGAACCCAAAGAAGGGGAGATGAGAAAAGAGTTGGGGTTTGTAGGCACAAACCCAATTTTAAAGCTCAAAAAGAGATAAACAATAAAACCCGTAATGGAGAAGCCTTGGGCGCCTTTGATTGATTGATGATGTTTGAGGGCCGCTTCCAAGCTTCTATGGAGGTGCTCTTGGATGTGGAAGTTGTTGGAGCACTTTGGGTTCCCTTGGAACAATCCGTCGGAGCTTCGCCAAAGATGTAAAAATGTGTCCGGTGGCTTGTATGTTGTTCCGGGGCTTCCTAGGCCTTTATTTATAGGCTAGGAACCTTCAAGTATCCGTTGGAGGGCTTTGGAGCCGTTGGAAAAGGCCTCGGAGCCGTTGGGAGGCTTTTGGAGTTGACTGGTCAAAGCCAACGGCTAGTTTGACCAGTGCTACCGGCTGGCCGGTACAGCTCCACCGGCTGGCCGGTGCCTTGGCAGTGGAGGAGAAGTCTGGTCCAGGGGCCACCGGTCGACCGGTACATCTCCACCGGCTGGCCGGTGCCTTGGTAGAGAAGAAGAGTCTTGATCCAGGCTCCACCGGTCGACCGGTGAGGAGCCACCGGCTGGCCGGTGGAAAGACAGTAGATTGCACTATTTGGGCTGGATGCCACAGGTCGACCGGTGGCAGAGCCACCGGTCGACCGGTGGGGAGGCAGTAGCTACCCCTTGAGTCTGGGTGCCACCGGCTGGCCGGTGGTGAAGCCACCGGTCGGCCGGTGGACTGAATTTCAGTCCATTTCTGCCTCTTCCTTGGTCAACTTCTTGGCAATCAAATGCCTATCAACACAAACACTTAAAACACAATGTTAGATAAAAAAGAAAGTGATTGTGATCATGAAAATCAAACAACGAGAGGTTCGAGATGTACAACAATCCAATGTTGTGTCCTGGGCCCAGGATTGTTGGGCCCCCGCCAGGATTGTTGGCGCCTGTGCCCCGGTAACCAATCCCACATCGGTTGTGGAGGGAGATTGGTGGGTGCTTGAAATTCCCGTGCCTACCTTCCCCTCAGCAACGCGTTTTAAAGCCGTGAGGCCTGGGATAGCAACTGGGCCAGAGCGGACAATATTGCTGGGCCGAGGGATCCGATCCATCAATTGGTATCAGAGGGTGGTTGGTCTCGGGACCGTTGTGGGCTTGGGGGGGGGATGTTGTGTCCTGGGCCCAGGATTGTTGGGCCCCCGCCAGGATTGTTGGCGCCTGTGCCCCGGTAACCAATCCCACATCGGTTGTGGAGGGAGATTGGTGGGTGCTTGAAATTCCCGTGCCTACCTTCCCCTCAGCAACGCGTTTTAAAGCCGTGAGGCCTGGGATAGCAACTGGGCCAGAGCGGACAATATTGCTGGGCCGAGGGATCCGATCCATCATGGACTTGGGTGATGCCTTTCCCATTTTGAGATATGGTTTTGGCATAGGCCTTAATCATTTTTTGACGTCTTGGACGAGGCCCTGACTGTATGTTTTGGAATGTCTTGAATATGCACTTACCTCATTATAAATCTAGTAATTGAAATTTCATGTGGTTATTAGACCAGTATAATACCCATGATTATGTTTTATTATGGAATTATTTATTCAACTCATATTCCTGTCATAATGTGTTCAAGTTTATTATTTGTAAAGGCTTGTGTTTTCAATTATTCACCATGACTAATGTTTATGTTTATGTTATCGTCCACTGTATTTCTTACTCTTACTAACAATTTGACCTCACCCCTTTCTTTTGTTTCATTTTCCTAGGATATGAAAAAGTAATTTATGACTGACTTTCAGTCATAATCTCAGAGTCTTGGATGTTTCTAATGGAATAAATTAGTATTGTATTTCCTTTCAAGATGTAATGTTGAACTTATATATGTATCTTGTTTCCAAAAGCTATTAAACTAGTTAATTCTTTGAGATTCATATTCCTTATTTATATGCCAATGAAATAAAATATTGTACCAGATCTGGGTAGCTAGGTCTGGGTCTTTACATCTCTTCTGTCAACTCACCCTAGTTCACTACCTTTGGAGAAGTCTTACTTAGTTTGTCAACATGAAGGTCTATTCAATAGATTATAATGGAAGGCATTATATCTATTCACAATGAGACTCTTCTTTCATTGAAGTCCTAAATTGATGCACTTATATTCAATCTTCAAGAGAGTAATCAATATTTCAAATGAATCACTTTTTAATATACGCATGCACTTTCTCCTATGTGTTTCTTTGCACACACAACTGGTATCTTCAATTTTTTTCATTGCATTCACACAAATCTAAATGGGTGAATTTATACACAAACTACCTTATTTGCTTCTCACATATGAGTGCATGTGTGTGTGCACATCCCTTTTCCTTGTACACTCACTCTTCTTCACTTTTGGTGCCACTATGCGCAATAAGTCATTCACTTGATCTTCTATTCATGGAAACCAGAATGGGTGTTGTATTCATTTTTCTTTCACACTTAGGTGTCTCAAATTATATACATAAGTGCATGTGCACCACGCATGTGTTATAAACTTTTCTTTGAAAACAAGCATGACCTAGAGTTTCTTCAAATAATGCACTTGAGTGCATGCATGTATGTACTACCCATATTCGTTCAAAATAAGTCTTCTTAAAAAACAAACCCTTATAAACTATATAGATTTATAATGTAAACCTAAGGATGTTCTTCTTTTATTTATGAAATAGAAGGGTTCCTACTTCTTCCTTGTGAAATAGGTGCATGGATCTTCTACACAAAGGATGTGCAGTAATTTGCGAAGCATAGTGGGAGTGCAAGACTCTAGAACTGGATCACAGTACACTAAGTATAACTCACAAACCAAGAGAGTTTTGTGGATATTAGTTCATCAAAAAATCTTGGGAGACATGTTATGTTTTCCATTTTCTTTGTCTAATGGTGTTCTTCGTGAATCACGTTTGAGAATTTGTTTCACTTTTTTAAGGCTTGTAGGACTTCCCCTCTTTGTGTAGCCTTTATGGCTTGTGGGACCCTTCTTTCTCTTTGCAAACTAGAAGATAGGAGAGACTCTGTTTTTTATGCAAGATCTCTCGGGAACAGGGGTGCAGCCCCATGCTAGGCCTCAGGGATTCTCCGTTTATAGGCATGGATGAAATATTTTTCCATGTTCAAATCCTGTGAGATATTCCATGGAGATCATTACTTTGAATGCATAAAGTACATGGCCTTTAAATCGTTAAACTCAAACAAAAGATACGTCTTATATCTCAGTGTAATTTATTTTTTTAGTCTTCTCCCATCATGTGAAAACATCACGTGCATTCGATGAGGGTGCATAAAAATCTCCTTCACATATACCTGAGCTTCATCCATGCATGACGCAGCCCACAATTTCATTTACTTCAGCCTTGCTTGATCTTCATTGTTTCGTTGCATGAGTGAAAATAAAATTCCATGAATGATCTCATTAGTTTCATATGATCCAAATTCAATGAACCGGATCATCAATGATGGTCAGAAACTTGATCATGGATGTGAGTTTGCGTCTTTGGCGTACTGTGGCATCGGGAACTCTTCTGCGGGCACGCTCTACGCCCACTCTCTTAGCGGGATTCATCTCAAACCATGCATGGGAATTTCCCCTTGTAGTCCCATGGGCTTATAAATAGCCCTCAAACTTATGAGATGGTCGGGTTATCCTCCCTTAGGCATGTGTGACCCCATGTCCCACATATTCCTAAGGTTGAGACTGGTCGAATAGCTTAGAGGGATGAACCTTTTTTTGTAAACCCCATATAAAAATACTTAGTCAAAAACCAAGTATGCATTGAAATGCATTGCCACCTTAGTGCGTAGACCTTCAAGACTCTTCCCTTTCTTTTTTCTCTTCATATTCAACCACCATTATCCTTATTCTATTCTCCATGCATCATCACTTGAGACAATCTTCATTAACTTCATAGTTCCTTATTCATTTTGACTAATGTTGACAATTTTTGACAAAAAATACAACTTCATACACAAAATTGGTCTGACCAGATTTCTTCATGTGTTTTTCTAGTTTCCCCCTTCTCAAGTATTCTTCTTCCATTTTTATGGAAGGGTGTAACCCTAGTATGGGATTTGAAAAATTATATTTATTGTGATAGGGTATTTAGTTTCTTTCCTTATGTAATAGGTGTATGAGGACTTTTTCTTCCCCTTCTAGGTGGACTTCTTCAGGGGGGATAAGATTTGGATCAAATCTGAGGTAGGAGTCTCTATTTATGGGCGTTTTACATATAATATCATTAAATTTCTAATATCATTTAGAATTTTTTGTTTAAATTTCCAATTAACTAATTTATGATTGATTATTATTCTATTTTAATGTGTTTCATGGATTAGTTTGGAAATTTTGGTGATTTTGTTGGTTTTCTAAATGGGTGTGTCTTTTATGCACACTAAGTATTTTTTAAATGGATCAAATGGTTTTATGAATTTCAAGGAATTTATAATGTAGTTTTAAAAATGATTTTACCATGGGAAGGGTCTTTTGATAAAATGGGCTGGTTTGGTTGTGAAATGGACTCTGTTATATTCAGATTGATATGCGAACTTTTTTGTTGATATGTTGGAATGGAGTAGCACATGGGTTAACCAATGTCTGAGTGAGGTATTTTATCGAGGGACTGTGTGAGCCTTGGAGGGAAGACAATTTGAGATTACATTATTTTTTGTTCATGTGGCCATGTGATCCATTGGAGGTAGGACCAAGAAAGCCTCAAAATTAGTTTCCAAGGGACTGTGAGAGACTTTGGGTGGGAATACCATGTGAGATTCAATGTTGGGCTTGGGGAAGAATGTGAGAGATTCTGATTTTATTAGATAACACATCATAATTGTTTACTCACCCATTATAGCCCTGATAGTTAGATCTCATAGGTGCATATTACACATTCCAGTTTTTTTATATGCTTAGGCATTTGATTAGTTTCATTTTTATGTGATGAGATATATAATGACCATTTGTTCATTTACAATGATATGGTTATTTGATGTTGATTTTCATGCTCATTTTTTTATTCCTTGTTGGATATGTTTATCATGTTGATCCTTGAGCATTTTTTCCTTATTTGATCCATGTTGGGAACTGTTTCGTAAAACCAGTTTTTTTTTAAATGGAAAACCATGAGATTTTAACAGTGTGTTGGAAAATTTTATGTTTTCACACATGTATAGTTTTGAAAAAATTGTAAAACTATTTTATTTTTTTATGTTTAATTGAATTAAATATATTCCTAATGGTATCATACTAGTTTTTGTACCTCACATGCTACATTATACCCTAAGCGTTTTTAGATTCTATTTTGAAAGACACGGGTGAAGGCATGTGTACAGTGTTCCAGGGTTTCTCTTATTGATTACCTCCATTTAGTGTTTTTTGGAGGAGATGTGTTCTAACATGGATTGGCTCTTATGGAGTCATTTATTGTATTTTTTATCCATTGGGATGTACTTTGGCCTTGTTTTCCATGGTTCCACTTTATTTGGGTTTAAGGTTTGTTTTGAGATACCATGTATTTTCATAGTTATGGAATATTTTTTTATGGACATATGTTCTTTTTATGTTATATGATTACCTTATTCTATTAAATATGATGATATGTGTGTTCCCATACCATTTATGGATGGTTCATTCTGGTTTATCAATGGAGAAATCATTCCCAAATGATATTTGGTTATGCTCGATGCGTTTTCCATCCCATGGTGATTAGGAATGTCTTTTAGGGGGTGTACTGGTCCAGCTTGGGTGACGGATCTAGTCAACTATGTTGGGTTTATTAAAAATAGTATATGATAAGGTTTTTTTATTTCAAAGTTAGTGGTAGCCTAGATCTAGGACCTTAGGGACTCGAGAGGTAGGAACAAGGGAGTTCCTGGATAAGTATTCTCCATTATGAACCTAGATAGTACATGGGTATTCAAGGATTGTGGTTACATTTTCATCCCAATTAGGGGTCATTTTGATGATTTTTCAAGAGATTTCATAATCAGTGGAAAGTACCAAGTAATGTTCAAGAGGTGTTTTGTGTTTGGAGGTTGAAACAAAGAGATATAGAGGAGGTGCATAGTTAGTATGCACGATTATTAAAGAAATTGAAAATCCCATGAAGACTTTCCTTCCAAATCCAGTGACACCCACATGGTTGGTGCATAGTTTTCCCAAGCATGTAGCAAAATAGTTCATAGTGGGAAATAATTGGGACTTTTTTGTTTTTCATCCTTCTTTATTTGGGGATGCATACGATGTTTATGTTTCTTTTTGATACCCATGTTGGTTGGTTTCTTTTGGGTATTTGAGGTGTTTGAGGTTAAATTATGTGTGATAAAGCATATATTTTGTTTCATGTAGACAATTCATCCTAGAAGGACCATGTCCATAATAGATAGGGCATCATAGAAAATACCCCCTAGGTGAACCGTCCCATTGATATAGATTTGGTGGATTTGGTGATTCGTATGATCCAAACCATGGGTTAAATGAGTGGTTATGATCTGTCATGGATGGTGGACTAGGCTAAGGAGTTTTCAAGGAATAATTCATCGATATTACGTGGAGACAAGGGACGCAATGTTCCTAAGGAGTGTTTGGATCATATTGAGAAGATATTTGAGTTCATGAAGACCCATAAGACCTTGAAAGTGGATTATTCCACATATGTATTAGACGGACTAGGTATAAAGTGGTTGGGATCAATGGTGATCTCAGGAAATCATGAGAATGTATCATTGAACACCATTAATGAGGCATTAATTGGAAGTTATACCTTGATAATTCTTCCGTATTTTATGAGATGGGTGGAGACCAAAGATATAATATGTGATCATTCTTTAGTGATGGATTATGCTTCCATATTTTCTAATATGGGATTCAGTTCTATGAGTTCTTGATGATAATGAAGGTTTATTGTTCGGTGATGGAGTACGCATCCAGATTTTTTGAGTGAACTCATTTCATATTGGATCTCCTCATTAATTATTACCTCAAGTCTCTGTGTTTGGAGAATTGATTGAGGCCAGATATTTTATCTATGCTCATTCTTCTGTGTCTACCGACCTATTTAGAGGTGGATGATAAGGAAGAGATGGAAGGGGAATATTTGACTAGAAAAATAGGTCTAAGTGGTGTTCCTTATATGGGTGGTAGATATAGTTCTTCTTTAGGATAGAAGTGGAAGATAGATGAGTCTTAGAAAGGAAGTGGAAACATTTTTGAACAGTCGGGAGGTTTAGTTTCTTTGGACCATATAATATATTGTCCAGTTGTATGTTACCAGTGTGGTAAATTTGTACACACCAGGATAAAGTTCTCAATGACTCCAAGTACAAGACACCAGTGTAGAAATTTAGTGAATTCTATTGCTTATATCAGTCAGCTTTGTATGGGTGTAGTGTAATCTCCTCTTTTCCAAAAGGCTCTCAGGTGTAGTCTAATTGTTCTATGAGTGGAATATCATGTCCTCATTATAAGAGTGATTCTCTCTAGGGTAGGAAGACGTAGGGAGGGTCTCAGTAAGGGAATACTTACACAGTAAAGGTTATTCCATAGGACTCATATTTTAGGCCAGGAACCATTATAGGTACGATGTTCATTTCTTATACTTTGGAATAAGTTTTATTTCACATTGACATGTCCCATTATTTAAATTCAATTAATTTAATTAATTGATTTGTTATATGAGATCAGTTAATTCAATATAAAATGGATTTTAAAGCCTCATTGTGTAGGATGAAAAAGTAATGTTTCAAGTTCTATGAGTTCCAAGTCATGGTAGATAGTGTGGAGGTCATTTGAGACTTCCATGTCTTGTACCAAGATGTGTTCATCCTCATTGTCACCATAGACTGGTTGATCTTCTTAAATTTGATGACCAACTATTTTCACCCCGGGTTATAGTTCCTTATTCCTAATGTGATCACTCACATTTTGTATGGTTACTGGTATATATGTTAAGGGAGGTTAGGACTAGTTTATTTAGAGTTGGGGTTGATCTCATGCAAGTTGTATAGGTTTTTTATTAAGGTGATTGAGAACGGTTCAATGGAATATCTTCAAGTGGTAGTGTTCAGGAACACATAAGTATTTCTATAGGATTTTTTTGGGTTTTCTTCCCCATGATATGTTGATTTTACCATTGATTTGATCCCTGGGATGAGCTTGATTTCCCTTCCATCTTATCGGCTGGCTCCGGTTAAGCTGAAATATATAGAAGTTCAGCTATAGGATCTTAGGGGAAATATTTTTTCCAACCTAGTTTTTCACCATTGGCTTTTCTAGTGCTATTTTCAATGAAGGTGAATGGTGTCTTATAACTTTGTGTATACTATCATAATCTTAACTAGGTGATAGTAATGGATAAATACCCATTTACTAGAATTGATGAATGGTTTGATTAGATCATAGGAGATTGTTTGTTTTCAATGATCGATCCAAGATCAAAGTACCACCAGTTCATGGTCTGGGAATTTGATGTACCAAATACCACCTTTCAGAGCTGGTATAAACATTTATAGATTTTAGTTATTCCATTTTGCCTTACTAATAATCATTTATTCTTCATGGAAATTGTGAAATGGGTCTTCCACAACTTTTTATATGCCAACATAGTTGTGATTATAGGCAAAATCTTGGTGTATTCGATGATGTAGGAGGATCACATTGACCATATGGAGGTTGTTTTGGGAGTTTTGAGATATCATCCTCTATATTCCATGTTTCCCAAGTTCTAGTTCTATATTCATGAAGAGAAATTCTTTGAACATGTTGTTTATTTGGCAAGAGTTTTAATGGATCCAAAGAAGATATGATCCTTCATGTATTGGTATTATCCCAAGAAATATTTTTAGATCCATAGTTTTTTGATATTTTCTGGGTAATATAGACACTTCATCAGAGACTTCTCCAAGAAAATGTATGCCTTATTGGATTTGACTGAGAAAAGGGTGAATTTTATGTGTTATTAGAGGTTATATAGAGTTCTTGAGAATTGGTAGATTGTTTTACAACCTCACCTATTTTGATTTTTTTAGACTAGGAGATATTATGTAGTATTTTTTATGCTTCTGATGTAGTTTTAGGGTGTGTGTTGATGAAATAAAACAATGTGGTTCCCTATGGATCATGGAATCTATTCCCACATTAGTGGAATTATGCCACCCATGAAATGGAATTTGGAAGATATAATTCATACACTAAAGATGTGGTGAAATTACCTCTTCAGGGAGTGTTTTATAGTATACTTAGATCATAATAGCATAAAGTATATTTTATCATAGAGGTACCTGAAACTCAGAGATAGATACTAGGTGGAGTACCTTCAAGATTTTGATTTCAAGATTTCATATATGACCATGAAGGGAAATGTGGTTACTGATGAATTGAGTAGGAAGATTTCAATGCAGGTTATTTAGGATTCAGTGGATGAGTGGGGTTTGATCATTTTGTTTTATTATCTGAGCATGGTTTTAAAGGAGGTTAGATGGTGGGAATTCTGGGATAGTGTGCAGGTTACACCCCCCCCCCCCATAATTTTGGAGAGGATTAATAAGGTATCTAACCCTGAGTTATAGCATAATAACATTTCCTTAAATGGGTAGGAGACCTTGGGTTACTGGGCTCGGTCTCTTGGAGGTTATCATTCCTTCAGGAAGCGTCTAGTTATTCCTTATATCTTGAAGCAGGAGGTGATTCATGAGGTGCATCATTATAGTTTTTTCATTCACCCAGGGTACAGTAAGATGTTTTATACCATGAGAGGTCTCTATTGGTGGCTCATGATTAGATGTTTCATGGTAGACTTTGTTTCAAAGAGCTTGAAATCCTAAAGGATCAATGGTGTGCATCCGAGACACACTAAGTTTTTGTCCCCACTATACATGTTAGTGTGGAAGTGGTATAAGATATCTATGGATTTCATTATAGGGATAAATCATACTCTAATTGGTAAGGATCCCATAGGGGTAATTATTGATCATCAAAATAAATCATCTCATTTTCATCCCATCATAAATTTGGTAAGGGTAGAGTACCATGGATGCTAGTATGTTTGAGAGGTTATTTGGCCTCATGGAGTTCCCTTGAACTACTGGAAAAATACCCTATACCAACGGTTCGGAACTGTTTGTATAAGCCTCCAAACGGTTGGTATAGCCTATACCAACAGTTTAGAGAACCGCGACCAAGTAAGCCATGAGGATAGGTCTATACCAACGGTTTTCCCAAAACCATTGGTATATACCTTTACCGACGGTTTTAAAAACCATTGGTATAAGTAATATGAAAAATCTATACTAATTGTTCCATAAAACCGTTGGTATATGTATTACAAAAAAGAAGCATTCAATGGGTTTTCATCCCAGTACCTGGAGTTTATTATTGAATGACCTAACCACTAACCTAACTTGAATTTTGTGAACATAATTTCATAAATATATATATTTATTGTCATAATTATTTTAAATTTTGATTTATTTAATGTTCTCGGTAAGAATATTCCATAAAAAATACATGTAACTATACCAACAGTTCTCAAAACTGTTGGTATATACCTATACCAACGGTTTTGAGAACTGTTGGTATGGGTTATTTGATTTTGGGAACTATACCAACGGTTTTGGACAAACCATTGGTATAAGTCCATATAAGTGACCTATACCAACAGTTTTGTCCAAACCGTTGGTATAGGTCAAAATTAGTGACCTATACCAACAGTTTGCCCAAAACCTTTCGTATAGGTCATATTTATAGTAGTGTTGTAAATATTATTAGATTAATATACCCATTTTAGGTCTTGTTAATGGAAGAGACTCTAGGAGGCTTTGGGAACTCAACTAATGTTGAGCATCGTGTATCACCCATTGATGGATGGTTAGTCTTAGCAGACCATCCAAAGTCTCAAGGATATGTTTTGGGAACGTGTACTTGATTTTGTAAGTTTTTGGGAAAGTAACCTACCTTTGGATGATTTTTCGTGTAAAAAAGGTTTCCATGCCTCAATCAGGATTTCCTTGTTTGAGTTATTGTAGGAGAATCTATTCCAAAACCCTTTATGTTGGGCTAAGGTAGGTGAGTGTTCCTTGGATGGGACTAGCATTATCCAAGAGACAAATGAGATAGTGCAGCTAATTATGAAGTGGTTAGTGACATTTGAAATTCACAAGAAGTCATATTCTTACTATAATAATTATCTTTTGGAGTTTCAGGTTGGTGATATAGTATTTCTTTGGGTATCATTTTGGTAGGGAAATTGCTTCTTGGGTAATCTGGGGAAGCTGGTGTTTCGTTTTGCCAAGTTGTGTCTTCTTGTGGAGAATCTAGGAAATGTGGACTTATTGATGGAGATTCCTCTATGTATTACCTTGATATATGATGTCTTTAATGTCTCTTAAATGAATAAATACCATCCAGAACCATCTCATGTATTGGGGTGGGAAGATACGGAGTTAGGGCCTGATATCACCATGGTGGAGTTTCTTGTTCGTGTAATGTACGGTTAGAAAAAAAAAATACTCTATAGAAATTGATCCCATTTGAACATGTACTATGGAATTTTGGAGGTGATATACATGAGACATGGGGGAAGGAATTTTGGGTGAGGGAATAGTGGCCTCACATATTTTCTTCTAAAGATGCCTGAGGCCATTCCTGGGGAAGAAAGATGCATGGTGGGGAGTTTTGTGACACCAAACAGGTCATTAGAGCATCTAATTTGGAGTGTTTTTTATCTTTAAATGTGTTCATAGTTTTTCTAGTTGTTGAGGGTAGAAACTAGGTGTTTTAGGGAAGACAGGCCAAGGTGCACAGTTAGTGCATAGATTGTCTAACCATGTGATGGTACTACAGTTTGTGACAGAATAGTTTTGTGTTGTTTGAGAACAATTTTTCAAATAGTTTGAGACCTAGGGTAAAACATGATACTTTTTTTTGAGGTTGAATGTAGCCCCCATGGTTGGTGAATGGTTTGACTAATAGTGAGGCCAAACCCTACGGCCATGTCTGTCTCACTTAAAAAGTTTCTTTTACCATTGATCCCCTATCAGGTTTTTATGACTTCATTTTCCTCCTCTAACATGTGTATCCCCTATTCCTTGTATTGCATCTTCTTCCCCTCCACCATGGAGGTTTTCTCTTGTAGATATTAGTGTTTTGGATTGATGTATCTTGATTTATTCATGGTTTCTTCTTCATTCCTCCTTCTCAATCCTTTTTCTATCATTTTTATGGATGGTTGTATCCCTATTGGGGTGTAAGTTGTATCTAGGGTTTGTGATAGTGGTTTTGGTTTTTTCTTATGGTATAGGTGTGTGAGGATTCTTTATTCCTCTTATGGGTGGACTTTATCAAGGGAAATGGGAGTTGGACAAAATCTAATGTCAGTGTCTTTATTTAAGTGTGCATTCATGGAATAAAGTTAAATTTCTTATCACCTTTGGTTTTCTCTATTTAAATTTCCTTAAAATGATTTATGATTGATGTATATCATACGTTTGATTTTTTTTAGGGATTGGATTGGAAATATGGGTGTTTTAAGTGGGTTTTACAAATGTTTGTGGATTATATGTAGACCAAGTATTTGATAAAACGTTTAAATGGGTTTTATGGGTTTTAAAGGATTTATAACGTTGTTTAATAAATTGTTTTTTCTTAGGACGAGTGTCATGATAAAATGGTATTGTTTGGTTATGAAATTAATTGTATTATATCTTGACTTATATGGGCACTAGTTTTTTGATTTTATGGCAAGGAGTAACACATGAGTTTATCGGGGTGTCAGTGAGGGTTATGTTTGAGGAACCATGTGAGCCTTCAGAGAGAAGACTATTCATTATTCCATTATGCTTTGTTCGAGTGGTTGTGTAATCATTATAGGGAGGACTTTTTGGGCCTCCAACATAGTTTTCAAGGGACCATGAGTCCCAATTGGTAGGAATACCATGTCAGCATCCCTGTTGGGCCCAGGGAAGACCATGAGACCATCCTTTTTGTTGAGCTAGCAAATATACTTGTCTACTCACTCATGATGGGCCTGATTGTTAGATATCCTATGTTAACATTACCCATACTAATTTTTTTTGTATACTAATTCATTTTATTGGTTCTATTTTGATGTGATGAGATATATTATTCCGATTTTTTCATTTCTATTGATATGGTTATATGATATTGATATTTTTTCTAGTTTTTATTACTCTTAATTTGATTTGTTGAGAATGTTGAGCCTTGATATTTGTTTCATTATTTGAGACATGTTGGGAAATATTTTGGAAAATTGGTTTTATTCTAAATGTAAATCAAAATATATTTTAAAATTTTATTTGAAAAAGGTATTTTTTCAAAGTGATGTGGTTTTGAAAAAGTTTTCCAACTAGAGAATTGGTTTTCATGGGTAAATGTAACCCCCACCCCCATGCTTTTAAAATAAGTATATTGTATTTGATAGAGTGTGTGACAAGAAAAACCAGTCATAAAAGGGAATATAATATCCTAGAACTTTATAATATATTCACTATTTTAAATAAATTTAAACTATGATATAGCTTCCAATGCACAAAACACTATAGTATCTTGTGTTACACATAATACTAAGTATAACCAAATAATATAAACATTATTATCTAAAATAACTATTATCTCACAACCATTAAATTTGTGGTTATAAATAGTACTCAATATGTTATAAAAATATATGGTTAAAATCATTAGTTAAAAATTAATTAGAAATTAATATCAAAACCAATTTAATATAAAGGAAAGGTTCTTATAAAAAAAACTATTTTTATGCACCCAAAGGAATTTTATCTTAATAAATTAAATTAATTACTATTTGTAAATGATCCTAATGAAATGTATATATTATATATTCAATAAAATGTTTTTAAATTCATAAAATATACTTTATTGTAATATGATAAGAACAAATCCATTTTTCTACATAAAAAGTTTTATTTTTCTAAAGTTAGTTTCATCAACTTATAATGGCCCACTTGTTTTAAAAACTAAATTTTAAAAATTTTAAAAATTATATTTGACTAAATGAACTTAATTTTTGAAATTTTAATGTCAAAATCATATTTGGGTGAATTTTTGGTATTTTTTTATGGAGTTTCACGTTTTTTATGAATATTAAAAAAATACTGAATTTTAATTGAAAACTGACTTATTTTTTAAAGTAAATTATAAAACAGAATTATATTTTTAATTCTTTTTAAAGTTTCATTATATCATATTTACATTTACTAATCCAATATAGGTCATTAGGATCAATTTTATATTGAATATGGGTATAAATCTATTTCAAATGTTTGAACACTTTCAATTTAAAAACTCATTGTCTCGCCTTACCTACGGAACAAATTTTAAATTAATTTTTACCACTTTTATTGTATGAATTTCGAAAAATAGATTCCAAATTTTGAATCCAAATAATTTATAATACCTAATTAGTTCAATATAATTTTTTACAATAATTATTAGTGAATGAAATTAAACTTAATTATTCTGATTAAGGTAAAATTTAGCTTACTTAACGACTAAACATAAAATTTTAGGGGTAAAAATCACCCAAAACTTGTAAAAAAATTTATAGACATATTTTGACCATAAAAATTCATAGATAGAATTTTTCGTGTTCTGGAAGTCTCTTCGTAGGTAAAAACATGGGGATCACACAATTCATTTCAATAATTTCAAGTGTGTCATTTCCCACACAAATAAAAGGACACCCACTCTCCCAAATATACACACCCATAAAAACACTTAGTTTTGGAGAAACCATACCCTATTAAATAACCATGATCCCTAAAATTATCTTATAAGACTTATAGTTTTCAAAAATCAAACCACTCATGCTTTTAGTGCAAACCTGTGGAAGAAACTCAAAGAAAAGTTGATGTTTTTTCTTAAAGATTTTTCATTTTATTTCCTTCTACACATATTTAAACTATAATTAATTAATTATTATATAATTACCAAAGTATATTAAATATATTTATATTATTTTATATTAATTTTATTACCTAAAAATTCCCACATTTCCCTCAAATGGGATACACAATCTTTGTTCGTGAGTACGGCGGACTACCACCTCACAAACCAACGTCAATCGTTCATCCATTACCCCATTTAAATTTTGGAAATAATTATGTATATGTAATTTATATAATATATTTATTATATTTATTATATTTATTATGTATTTATTCTTCTAGAATTATTATATCACACACACCTGCATGCTTTCATGTTTTGGGGAATACGATAACATTGTTTGTGGACGTGTGGACTATCACCTCCTCAAAGAGATGTGATTCTTTCACACATTATATAGAATGTATTAAGGATGTATTTAATAAAAATATGTGATGTGTATTAAAAAATGATATGTTAATTAAAATATTCATATATATCTTTAAATTTGTTTCTATTTATAGGAAACGAAATTGGAAGCAATGTTCATACATACATACGACCTACTGTCTCTATGAATGGTGCATTTCATTTCCCATCACAAAATTTTATGGATTAATATGAATGAATATAAATTTAAAATATATATATATATATATATATTATATTTATGTCATTTTTTAAATCCTTTATAAAAATAAATCATTTTTTAATTAAGAGGGACAAAAAATAACAAGTCAAAGCATACTCGAAAAACAATGCAGATATTACAAGAAACAATGAAAATAATGAGATATTATCAATGGATGGAAAATAATATGTTATAATAAGATAATATATGATATAATATATATATTAATATGTTTACTTTATATGTTAATAAAATTAATAAAACCATTATACATATGGTTAAATGATGTTCAACTAAAGAAATCTTAGGGTAAGGAATTTTTTAACCGAGTTTCCACTCATTGGGTTAAATTTCTACTTTGTAGATTATGACAAGATAATATTATATGTGTATTGACTTTTAATTATTTTACTTTGAACTTAAAATTTTCTCCTATCAATTTATATTGGATACACATAATCAATTCATTTTTTAATTCTCAACTCAACATTATGATTTTTTCAGGTTTATATTACCATCTGTTTCTAATCGAGATTGTTTATTATTGAATATTAGTTGAAGTAAATTAGTTTTTAATTCTATAATAAACCCTTAAATTTTCTTATCCTCTAGTTATTCATGATGTTTTTCAAGTTATAGTTATATTATTCTACTCATTGATACTCAAAATTGTTTAAAAAATATTTTTAAGAAAACCTGAATTCATTTTCCTCTTTGGTCAGGAATACATTTTCAAAAACCATGTTTTCTAAAAAAATTAAAAAATTGTGCAACCTTCTCAAAATGATTTAATAAAATAGAATTTTACACATTTTTCCTTTTTACATACTTCTTCAAAGGAATATTCTTTTCACTTTCTGAAAAAGTCATTTTTCTAACCTTTTCACAATGAAAGGGGAATATTATTTTTACTTTGTACAGAATGTATGGAAATACCCATCACCGTATCTTTGAAGATTCATTTTCAAGTTTCATAAGATAATATTATAGAAAATATTTTTAATGTTATTTTCAAGGAAAATTATTTTCAAAAGGTATTTTAAAATAAAATGGGTATTTTCCTCAAAAATTTCATTAATGATTTTATTTCTTCAACTACCACAACACGTATTGACACTCTAATGAGTATAAATCATATTGAAACAACCCTTATTATACCCCATAATGGTTTATTATTATTTTCACAGATGTAATTATTGAAATTTACTTTTTTGATTCATTTTATATTCATTAACTTCCATAGAAATATTCATTTCTCTGTGATCATTATGTTGAGATGGTATGTGAGTATGATATACTCTATAATACCAAATGTAAGATTGAAATAAAAGAGGTATTGTATGGAGTATCTAATTATTCTCAATATACAAGAGAGGGGGTTAATTGTACACTTTAAAAAATTCTTTTGGAACTTTTAAAGATGGTTATGTTTAACAAGGTTAAACAATGTAATTCACAAAACCTCTAGTTCTACAAACTTGCTTGATTATGGAAATATGATTCCGAGAAAGTGATTTTGAAAAATATGGTTCCAGAAATTAAACATAATGAAAGTTTTCAATGATGAAGATTCTACCTTAAAGCATATAGAATCTAACTAAATCAGAGTACAAATATAAGGATGTATAAGATAGTTATACTTTCTTCAATAATAAAAATGCAGTGGAAAACTTGTAACAAAACAAGTAACAAGTAGTAGATCATTTAACCCAAAGAGAAGGGTCTCCAAAAAACTTGGATAAAGGTCCCTTGATTTATACTTTCAAGAAATTCTATCTTACCCACACCGGGGTAATCTCTCAATACGAAGATCGGAGTCTGTCTTGCTATCCCCGCAAGCCCTCAACTTCGAGGTAGTCGGCACCTCTGTCTTCCTCAGCAAGGAAGCCCTCAACTTCAAGGTAGTCAGCACCTCTGTCTTCCTATCCCTAGAAGCCCTCGATTGTACATAGCAACAATCGGAGTCACACAAAGAAAACCTAAACAAGAAGTTCAGTATGAATAAAGAAATGAATGTCTCTCTCTAGAAATCACTTCAACAGCATGTAATATCTAGAGACATAGAACAGCTGTGAACTCTTTTAAATGAGATCCTATTTATAGGCACATCTTCAACGGTTGGCTCCCTCCTCCATCGGTCAAATTTTCCCTTGAATTTTGGACGGACTTGTACATGTGTCACTCAAACAATGGTTAGTTAGTAACTGAATGCATGCCATCGTTTTATAACAGAAACAAGTGTAAGCAAAAATATGGTTACATAACTAAATTACAATATTCAAAATGTAAGAAAATGAATGTTCAGAGTCTAACCAAAAATTAATTCGGAGTCTATAATACAAGGATATTTGGATTCTGTTTTCTAGGAATTCAGAACCTGAACTCTTTAGAATTCTGGAGTCTGAATTTCAAGGAAATTTTGAATCTAGATTCACAAGAATTCGGAACCAGAACTTACAATGTTCGGAGTCAGATTTCATGAGAATTTTGAGTCAGAACTCATAAGAGTTCAGAGTCTTAATTAAGAGAACATGGAGTTAGAACTCGGAAGAGTTCTTAACCAGAATTTGTATTTAGAATTCGGAGTCAGAAATCGGAAGAGTTCATAACTAGAATTCTGAGAATTTGGAGTCAGAACTCATAAAATTTCGGAGTCTATATTTAGAGAACTCGGAGTCAGAACTTGGAAGAGGTTGTAACTAGAATTTGTATTCATAATTTGGAGTCAGAAATCAAAAGAGTTCGTAATCATAATTTTGAGAATTTGGAGTCAGAACTTAGAAGAGTTCATATCCAGAATTTGTATTCATAATTAGAAGTCAGAACTCAAAAGAGTTCATAATCAGAATTTGTATTCAGAATTTGTATTCAGAATTTGGAGTCAGAACACAGAAGTGTTCGTAACCAGAATTCTGAGAATTCGGATCCTAAAACAGAATTCTTCAAATCTAGGTAATTATAGGATTCTAAGGTTTTGGTTACAAACCGAATTTTACACTTAGAAAAATTATGATATTAACAATAAAAACATGGTAAGCATAAATTTCCCTGGTGAAGGAAATTTTTTCTTATAGAAGAAGAACATCGGGTAAAAATGGATTTGCCTTGGGATAAGGTGTTTCTTATTTTCAAAACAAGAAGTAATGGTAATTTTATAAAGAAACCTTAATGACTCAAAAATCTCCCCCAAGTATGAAAGAATGGAAAATTCATAAGGAAAACCTTATTGACTCTACAATATCCCCCTCTTTAGAAAGCACAAACATCCTCATGAAAAAGAATATTAGGACTTAGAAATTTTTTTCTAGATTTTGAAATAAAACATATCTCCCTTTTCACATTATCAAATATGAATACGACTAACTCCCCCATAGTCTTTGGAACACTATGGATCATATTCTAGATTTCTGGAATGTGATTATTCATTATCTTGAATACGAAAATATCTTTAATGAAAATTCCCCCTTAGATAAACTCCCCCCTACTTAGGGATATTTCTTCTTTACTTTGCATTATTTTTCCTTTCTCCCCCTTTGTTATTTTCAAAAAGAATTTTGGGGAATGGAAAAGAAATTATAGTACCTGAAATATTTCTAAAAAGCATGAAAACAGAAACAATAAACCAAAATTTCATTATGATTTGAATAATTTGTACAAGGAAAAAAATACCACAAAAGATTGGATTTATTTTCCTTCATTTTCCTTGGGTATCAATTTCTTCACAATGGATTTTAGCTTCTTTAGCTCCGTGTGATCTTCCTCTTCTTGATTCTCTAAGGATTTGATCCTATCATCTTGAGCCTTCAGATCCTATTCCTGAGCCTTCAATAAGTCATCTTACTTCACTACCTTCTCTTCAAAATCGATCTACAGATCACTTTCACTCTTCCAGATTTGAGAAATAGAGTACAACATCCCATTTAGATCCTTGACCTTCTGAATCCGAGTATTCTTCTCAAGATTTACCTTTTCCTCAATGTTATTTCTGATATCCTTTATTTTTTCTGTCTTTAGTATCAAAAGCTTTCGTAACATCATTTTTAAACCCATTAATCTCTCTCAAATCTTCTACTATATTCTTTGACCAGCTATCAATTTTCTTGAAAGATATTTTGTGGGATTCATAGTTGATAAGGAAATATTTGAAATTTTCCTCCAACTTGACACACTTTTCCATCACTATGGACACCGAATCCGATTTTTGGTTCAAAGTATGTTGAAGCATATAGAATCTGGAATCAATTCTTGGGAATATCAAAATGGTCCCAACACGCTTCTTCAAGGATTAGACTAATAAATCAGGTCCTAAAGAATATGATTCTGAATATGAGACTTTTCTTGCTGAGGGCTCTTTTTCTAGCTCAACAAGCTTCCTCTTCGAAGATCCACTAGCTTCCTTATTCTTTGAAATGACTTTAATAGGTGTGTCCTCAGCCACGTATTTCCCTTTATCGGTTCTAGGAACAGCTTCCTCATCTGGAGACTTATGTTCAATGTCATACATCTGAAAAATCTTATCTTCATCTGCATTCTCCTTCTCAACTCTAGCCTCATCATCCTCAGGGTGTATAAAGTGAGGATTATATCTCTATTCCTCTGACAATTTATTAACCTCTTCTTCACCATTCTCATCTTTACCTTCATCATCCATCCTAGGAGTTGGGATCTTTGAAGACTTTTCTTCAAAAGTTCATATTGATAGTTTCTTGGATGGGGTTTCCTTTTCATGATAATCTTTAATTTGCTTTATAAGGTCTTCAATGCCATCACTACTTTCAACCTCTTCTTCTCCTTTTTGTTCAAATACATTTTCTTCAACAATCTTTTCATGGGATTTTTCCGAAGAGAAAAACTTATTCCCCAAAGTCTTAGGAAAAGTCTCAACCAAGAACGATTTCGGTACTCGGCTATTCTCGGATGTTATTTTAGTATCACTCATAATGGATTGAAAAATTTCAGCCTCAAACATCTTCTTCTTTTGATTCTTTTCCTTAGATTTCTTCTCAAGCTCATCAACTTCCTTCTCTTTCAAATCTTTGGCCTCTGTAGGATCCAAGCCAAACTACGGATCTCCTTCCTTCCGATTCTTTTTTTCTTACCTCCACTTGGGTACAACCTCATCTAGATAAGATTTATGCTTCTTGGGCTTTGGAGGTGCATATTTAGATTCTTTATCTTCTAAGATTTCTCCTTCTTCTACCACTTCCTTCAACTTCCTCTTCTTTCCTCCTTCTTTCGATGGTTCAGGAACCTCTTGTTCCTTCGGAGAAGCTTCAACCTCTTCCTTTGGTAAGTCATAGAATTCTCATGTCTCTTTAGAGAAAAGAACTTTCATCCTCTTGATAGTATCATCACTGATTAGCATAACTTTTCAATTCCTCGACTTTGAACTGCAAGGGATTTTAAAGGACTAAAAGCACCGAACAATAAGCTTCGAAAGAATGGATGGGTACATAATAATCTGAGCTTCCAAGTTATCATTCTTAATATTCTCAATCGCAATGAGAATATGCATCATCAAGTTTACCTTCCTCAGATTCACCAAAAAATCTAAGTTGAACATGTCAGTCTTCTTCAAGGTGTCCTTATCACCTTTTCTCGGAACGATAAACCCTGAACCCACAATTCAAGGATCTGATTATTTGTCGAGATGTAAGAAATATTTACAATCTTGACATCTGTAATTCCAAGACACTCCATAGATTTTACTTTGAGAAAACTTCCTTGGACATCGGGCAACTTATGGGAACAAAATTCAGCTTCCCCTTCAAATGGAACTCCCACTAAGCTGGCTGCCTTAGTGTAAGATAAAGCATAGGTTTTTCCATAATTTTTGAATGAAAACTTTTCCCTACCTTCTTCCTTAAAGAAACAAACTGACTCATAAAACTCAATAAGGAGATCTGGATACACCAAGTCTTGAGCCCCTGCCTTTGATATTCAGACACTTTCCCATCAATTATACTTGATGTTCTTGGAGATTATAGAATCATGTTTTTTAAATAAATTTGGATGCACCAACCTTTCCCTATATACTTGCCACTCCGAAATCGTCTTCATAGTAGACATATCATTCTAAGAGGATTATTCTGTAGACATTTGGACATGATAAAAATCTGAGAAGTTCGGAATAGGATTTTGTAGGAGAGACAGAGCTTTGACACACAAAGGATTGAAATTGATGTAGGACAACCCTTCAGGGGTCCTTTATATAGGAATTTAATGTGACGGTACAACTTCCCATCACTATCCAATGGCTGAGAATTATTCTTATTAGATCTGACGGTTGAATTTATAGCCCTAAGAAAAATTAGGTAGGATCCAATATTTCTAGGTTTTTAAAGGAAAAAACAGATTTAAGAAAACTAGAATCAGAGAAATTTAAAAAAACTACCAGAAAGTAAAAGGTGATTATGAAAACTCAAGGAAGAATCATACCTTGTAGATTGTTAGGAGAATTATTCGTATTGAGGAAAATTATTCTTGAAATGCTTTAGATTCTGAAAAAAAAACTTGAGTACGAAAAAAATTTGAGTATGCAAATCTTCATCAGTAAAATCTTCATTACGAAAATCTTCATTACAAAAATCTTCATTATGAAAATGTTCATTAAAAAATTTTAGACTACGAAAAAAATAGAAAATCTTCATTATGAAGAATTTTGAAAAACTCCATTATGGAAATTTTAAAAAAAACTCTATTACGGAAATTGAAAAACTTCATTACCAAAAATATGAAAAACTTAATTAAGAAAAACATGAAAAACTTATGAACAAATGTACTCCCCCTATGAAAAGGTTTTTATTACTATTAAGAGATTGATTCCACATGAAGTTAACAGGGAAGATTACCTTAGGTTTACCATTGCTAACTTATGTTTAATGTATTCAAATCTATCAAAGGGTAACGATTTTGTAAAAATATCAGCAAGTTGATCATGTGTTCTGATAAATTGAAGAATGATATCTCCTTTTTGTGAGTGATCCGAAATAAAGTGATGCCTAATATCTATGTTCTTTGCACGAGAGTGATGTGCAGGGTTTGTACTAAGGGTAATGTCATGTGTATTATCACACAAAATTTGTGTTTTTGTAAAACTCATACCATAGTCTGTGAGTGTGTGTTGCATACACAACACTTGAGCATAACAACTTACAACTGCTACATATTCAGATTCAACATTGGAAAGTGCTACTGAGTGTTGCTTATTGCATGACCAAGAAACTGATGAATCTCCTAAGAAATGACAAGTACCATATGTACTCTTTCTATCCATTCTACATCCACTAAAGTTATCATCTGAAAATATTTTTAAAACAAAATCATTTCCAGAAGTATAAGAGAGTCCTAAATCCATGGTTCCCTTTATGTAGCGAAAAATTATTTCCACTGCCATTAAATGAGATTACTTAGGATTGGATTGATATCTTGCACAGAAGCATACTAAAAAAATTATGACTGGATGACTAGCTGTCAAGTAAAGTAAATTTCCTAACATACCTCTAAAAGATGTTTGACCTACTTGTTTCCCAGCTTCATCAAGATCAAGCGTGTTTGAGGTACCAATGGGAGTACTTATACTTTTAGTGTTGTCATATCCATACTTTTTAAGAAGATATATAATATACTTATGTTGGGATATATATATTCCTTCTGGTTTTTGAGAAATTTGAAAACCAAGGAAAAATGTTAACTCACCCATCATACTCATTTCAAACTCAGATTTCATTAGATCTGCAATGGAATCAGTTAAGGATTGTGAGTTTAACCAAATATAATGTCATCAACATAAATTTGAAAAATAAAATCATTTTTCTTATCTTTCTTTATAGAAAGGTTTGGATCTGCATTTCCCTTAACATACTTATTTTGAATAAAAATCTTATAAGTCTATCATACCAAGATCGCGGGGCTTTCTTAAGTCCATACAGAGCTTTGGTAAGTCTAAAAACATGATCAGGATGTTTTGTATCTTCAAAACTCAGAGGTTGTTCAACAAAGACTTCCTCTTGTACATAACCGTTAAGGCAATCAAATTTCACATCCATTTGAAAAAGTTTTAAATTGAATAATGATGAAAAGGCAAGTAAGATATGAATAGATTCAAGTCTAGCTACTGGAGCATAGGTTTTTTCATAGTCTATTCCTTCTTGTTGCTTATAGCCTTTAGCAACTAATCTAGATTTATTTCTTTCAATGATTCCATTTTCATCACACTTATTTCTGGAGACCCATTTTACTCCAATAATATAAGTTTCCTTTGGTCTTTCAACCAAGGTCAGGACTTTTTTCCTTTTGAATTCATTTATTTTATCTAGCATAGATTTAATCCAATCATCATCACCTAAAGCTTCATCAGTGATTTTTGTTTCTAATTGGGAACGGAATGCTAGATGTTCTACATCATTTCTTAAGAACATCTAGTCCTTACACTACTACAAAACTGGGCAAGGGAAGCGCTACACATTTATCAGCGCTTTTTACTAGCACTGATAAAGGGGGTCTTTATCAGTGCTAAAAAAAGCACTGATAAAGGGGGTATTTATCGGCGCTTTTTTACCGCTGATAAAGGTCCCCCTTTATCATTGCTTTTACAGAAGAATTGATAAAGGGGGTGTCTATATCATCGCTTTTATATAAGCATTGATAAAGACCCCCCCCCCCCATCAGTGCTTCTGTAAAAGCGCTGATAAAGTGTAAAATTTAAAAAAAAAACATTTATCAGTATATAAAGCTATAAATCTATTTATATTGATATAAATATAATATTTATTTTTTAAATATGTTTTAGAAATGATGAATGGAAATAAAATTTTAATGTATATGATATTTAGTAAAAGAGGCTTATAAAATAATTTAAAAAATATTTTTAACTAATAATTATGTAATTTTTATCCACTAATCATCATGTAATAACACTTTGAGTGTAAAAAAAATAAAAAAATATATAAAAGATCAAGAATATTATGAAAACACAACTCAAACTTAAAACGGCCATTACTTTTGATCCAGGACTCTGTTTGAGATCTACAGCATATCAAATCGAAGTCTGCGACGAGCTCTACAGCTGTATGGATAGGTGCAACCCGTCAAAGGTTTTTTCAAGGCTAAAAAGGCCCAGAAGGCCTCCAAACTGATTTTTTTAGTCAGGGTTCCTTGATTTTTTACCATTCAAACAACTATAACTTCTGATACCGATGTCTGATAAATGTGTACCATATATCATATCGAAGATCGTTTCATTTTCTTCGATTTGACTAATTGTGGAGCTGAAACGGACTCATGGATTAGAAGTTATGGTCATTTTAACATTCAAACACCACTAACTTCTGATCCGAATGTCCATTTAGCTTGAAACACATATCATCTCGAAGATCATTTCATGTTCTTTGATTTGACTAGTTGTAGAGTTGAAATAGACTTTTGTATTATAATTTATAGTTGTTTTAACATTCTGCATGACTTTTTACATCCACATTTCTATGTATTCATTCATAACTATATACATATATGTGTGTGTATGTGTGTGTGTGTGTGTGTTGTACATATGTATATATTTATTTATATATTTATTTATTTATAAACACACATAAAAACACATACTCTGTAAATGTATTTGAAATTAATCTTATAAATATATATATTAATATAAAAATAAATATACGAATAAAAAATTATAACTATATATATATATTAACATACGAATAAAAAATTATAACTATATATATATATTAATATACGAATATATATATATTAATATAACTAAATAAATTTATATTAATATGGATCTATATTAATATACGAATAAATATAACTATATATATATATAAATAACTTGATATATAAATAACTATATATATATATATATAACTTGATATATCATCAAAGGGAGAACAAAACAAAATGGATAAGTGGTAAAGTTGCAGCGCGCAAGAGGGGAGGTCCTGTGTTCAAATTCCAGTGGCAGCAGGGTCGTGCGGGCATAGCGAAGTGGGGTGCAGCATGCGGGTTGAGGGGGTGGGGGTGGGGATGGGTGAACAAGTGCTGTAAAATGGGGGGGGTCAAGCAAGCGCTGTAACAAATTATATTTTTTTAAAAAAATTTTCAATTTTTTGACTTTTATCAGTGCTAAAAATAGCGCTGATAAAGGACCCCTTTTATCAATGCTAAAAAAATAGGGCTGATAAAAACGACTTTTGTAGTAGTGTTACAGGTTGATTCACATCACCAATGATACTATCACTGGGATGATTCTTTAGAAACAACTGATTTGGGTTTTGTAAAACCTGTTTATCAACATAAGGTAGGAAATCTTCTTGGGTAAATGTTTCAAAAGTATCATCTAGGACATTTTCCTTATTATAAGGATATCCTATCAAAGGTTGATAACCAGTTTTGGAAAACACATCCGAGGATGTAGGTTTGGGTTTTTTAAAAACAAAAGGATCAGTTTCATCAAATTTCACATGTACTGTCTCTTCAACAGTACAAGTGTTTTTATTGAAAACTCTATAAGCCATAGAAGTTGTGGAGTAGCCTAAGAAAATTCCTTCATCAAATTTTGGTGAGAATTTATGTAGATTATCTTTAGTATTCAGAATGAATAACTTGGAACCAAAAACCTTAAAGTAGGAAAGTTCGGGTTTTCTACCATTCCATTACTCATAAGGAGTTTTATTAAGAAAAGGTTAAATCAAAACTCGATTTATAGTATAACAAGAAGTACTTACAACTTCAGCCCAAAAATGTTTGGCTACAGAATACTCACTCAACATGGTTCTAGTTATGTATTGAAGAATTATATTTCTTCTTTCAACAACACCATTTTTTTGAGGTGTTCTGGGTGCTGAGAAGTTATGAGTAATGCCTTTTCTACTACAAAAGTTTTCAAAATAAGAATTTTGAAATTCACCACCATGATCACTATGAATAGTTTTCAAAGGAAGGTTTTTCTTATTTTTAACTTGGGCTCTAAAACATTTAAAATAAGAAAAATCTTCAGGCATCTTTTCTTGAAAATAGACCCATGTAAATCTAGTGTAATCATCGACTAAAACAAATACAAAATATTTGCATCCAATGCTTCCAGTTTGTATATGACCAAAAATATCCATATGCCCTAACTTTAATGCATTAGAATTTGTGACTTCACCGACTGATTTAAAACTTGATTTATGTTGGTTGCCATATTAACAAGGTTCACAAACTTTTAAAGAATCAAATCTAAGCTCTGGTAGATCCTTAACTAATCTTTTCTTATAATGTTTGAAAAAATTCCTTAGGTTACATTGTCCTAACCTTCTATTCTATAACCAAGAATGATCTTCCATTTCACTATGGAAAGGTAGATCTTGGATCTTAAGGTCTTCTAGTTTAGTGTGTAAACATTCTCTTTCCTATGGGAAGAAAGAATAAACTCTTCCTTTGAATTGTGTACTAATCACTTTTTGTTCATAAAATTCACAAGGTAACCTTCATCACATAATTGGATTATACTAATGAGGTTATTCTTAAGACCCTTAACAAATAAAACATTTGAAATCAAATTTTTTCCAAGAAGAACGATGTTACCTATACCAATAATTTCTCCATGAGCATTATCTCTGAAAGTTACTTTTCCTCGTTTCGTCTTGATAATCTTTTCAAAATAGTTTTTGTAACCCGTCATATTCCCAGAACATGCACTATCCATGTACCACGTATTGTTGTTGTTACTTTCTCTATTTTCATGAAAATAAGAAAATGATAGGTTTTCAGAACCCAAAATTTCTTGGATCTAGAAATCTCAGAAAGAAAAATTTTAGGTACCCACATCTTTTTAGAAAATAGGATTTATGAAATCCTAAAGACTGAGTTTTATTTAAGGAACAATTTTTTCCCCAGTGTCTACCACACTGAAACTTAGTGCAGAATAGAGAACTTTGTGGAATAAAATAATTGTTACTAAAAATCGGTTTAAAACTAGTATAACCAAAACCAGAACTATTCCTTAGAGGTTAGATTTGAGAATACATTTTATTAAAATTTTCCTTACATAAGGTAAAGTTTGAAAAACACTTCCTCAAGGAAAATATTTCGGATTTTAGTTTGATAACCAAGTTCTTATCTTCTAAAATATTTGATTCTGAACTAGCATTAGGATCGAAAACATTTTTCTTAGAAACTACTTTTTCTAGATCCTTAGAAAGTTTATTCTTTTCAGAATTTACTTCCTCAAGATTTTTTGAAATACATTCGAAATCAACATTTTTCTTATCAAGGTCTTTAGAAAGATCTGATATTTTTTTAGTAAAAATAGCATTCCTAAAATTTTCCTTATCAGTCTTTTTCATGAGTTTTGAATTCTCAATTTCGAGAAGTTTTCCAATCCTAGAAACTTCTTCATCAGTAGGTAAAATATTATCTTTATCAGAAGAAGATTCTTCATCAGAATAGTTATAATATTTATCATTACTATAATTAGCATTCAAGAAAACATTGGTCATTGATTCAGTATTGTGTACCTTATCCATTAATAAATGATTTTCAATAGGTAGTCCGACTATTTGACCAAGATTATTCTATCCAGAAGATTCGTAATCTGATGATTCATCCGAAGAGTCACCACCACTGGCACTCCAGGTTTCGTTAGCTTTTAAGACTTTCTTATCTTTAGCCTTGTAATACATATTTCTATTTCTCTCAGGATGCTTTTCCTTTCTTTATTTTCTCTAAAGCATAGGAAAATTTGGTCTTATGTGTCCAGATCTCTTACATTCATAACATTTAACTTATGAATCTTTCTTATCTTTAATTTCTTTATTCTTGTATCTGGATTGAAATTTCCTATGTCCAGCTATCTTGTTCATTCTTCGAGCAAGATTTGCTAACTCATTCTCTGAGGATTCACTTCTACTAGATTCAGATTGGATAACATCCTTCTTAGACTTAGATCTAGTAATTCTCTCAGGAGTCATAGATTTCATATGATTTTTAGGTATAGTAAAATCAAAACTACCACTCTCATTATTCTTTTTTATGTTATCAGCATCTCAATTCATTCTAGTCTCATGTTGTTGAAGAGTTCCAAATAATTCATCAAGAGAAATCTAAGTAACCTTTCTTTTTTCATCAATACTAGTCCTCTTGGATTCCCACTCATTGGGAATGATTTCTATGATCATATCAACAACTTCTTCATCATCTAATCCTTTCTCACCCATGTATTGTAAACTATTCAAAATAGTCATGAATATTTGTTTCACCTAACATATGGGTTCTCCATAAGGAAATCATAAACCATGATATTCATCTATGAGCATGGATCTTCTAGTTTTAATGAATTTGGAGGTCCCAAGTGTGTAACATCAAGTTTCTTCCATATACAATTTGCTGCTTCACTATATGAAATTTGGATATATATATTTCTAGTAATGGAGCAAAGAAAAGTATTGAGTACCATATAATTTAGTTGATATTCATGCTTTTCTTGATTAGTGAAGGTACTAACTTCTTTTTCAGGGATTTTATATCCTCTAGTAAGCATAAAAAAATTATCAACACCTGTATTGATAATGAATGTCTTCATGAGATCTCTCCAGTATTCATAATCATTCCCATCAAAAATAGGTGTTCTGGTTGGATTGAGATTGTCTATGGAACCAACATTGATTCCTGCCATCTTATAGAAAAATATTTCCAAAAAAACATGTTAGCAATAAAGGTTTTTAAATAGGGAAAATATTCCTAAGCAAGGAAAATATTGAACCATAGTATCCCTAAGAAAAAAATGAATCCAAACTATACGAGTCCAAAAAACTGATTCCGGGAAAGAATTAGATGAATTCACTTCTGAATCTAATCGTGATATTAATTCAGATTGAACCAATCCTCTGATACCAATTGTTGAGATGGTATGTGAGTATGATATACTCTATAATACCAACTGTAGGATCAAAATAAAAGAGATATTGTATGTATTATCTAACGATGCTAAATATACAAGAGGGGGTGAATTGTATAATTTAAAAAATTCTTTTGGAACTTTTAAAGATGGTTATGTTTAACAAGGTTAAACAAGGTAATTCACGAAACCTCTAGTTATACACACTTTCTTGATTCCGAAAATATGATTCTGAGAAAGTGATTCTGGAAAATATGGTTTCGGAAATGAAACTTAATGAAAGTTTATAGTGATGAAGATTCTACCATAAAGCATATTGAATCTAACTAAATCAGAGTACAAGTATAAGGAAGTATAAGATAGTTATACTTTCTTCAACAATACAAATGAATAGGATAACTTGTAACAAAACAAGTAACAAGTAGTAGATCTTTTAACCAAAAGAGAAGGGTATCCAACAACCTTTGATAAAGGTCCCTTGATTTATACTTTCAACAAAGCCTGTCTTACCCATACCCGAGTAAGCCCTCGATACGAAAATCAGAGTCTGTCTTGCTATCCCCGCAAACCCACAACTTCAAGGTAGTCGACAACTCTGTCTTCCTCAGTAAGGAATCCCTCGACTTCAAGGTAGTCAGCACCTCTGTCTTTATATCCCCAGAAGCCCTCGATTTTACATAGCAACAATCAGAGTTGCACAAAGAAAACTCGAACAAGAAGTTCAGTACACACAAAGCAATGAAAGTATCTCTCTAGAAATCACTTCAACAACATGTAATCACTAGATTCATAGAACAGTTGTGAGCTCTTTCAAATGAGCACCTATTTATACGAATGGATTCAATGGTTGGCTCCCTCCTCCAACGATCATATTTTCCTTTGAATTTCGGATGGACGTGTACACATTTCACTCAAACAATGGTTAGTTAGTAACTAAATGCACGACATCATTTTATAATAGAATCAAGTGTAAAAAAATATGTTTACATAAATAAAATCCAATATTCAGAATGTAATAAAATGAATATTCGGAGTCTAACCAAAAATTAATTCAGAGTCTATAATAAAAAAAATATTCAGATTCTATTTTCTAGTAATTAGGAACCTGAACTCTATAGAATTCCGGAGTCTGGATTTCAAGGAAATTTAGAATCTGGATTCATTGTAATTTGGAACCAAAACTTACAAAGTTCATAGTCAGAGTTCATGAGAATTCGGAGTCAGAACTCATAAGAGTTCAGAGTCTGAATTTAGAGAACTTAGAGTCAGAACTTGGAAGAATTTATAACCAGAATTCATATTCAGAATTCGGAGTCAGAAATCAGAATATATCGTAACCAGAATTCTGAGAATTTGGCGTCAGAACTCATAAATGTTCAGAGACTGTATTTAGAGAACTCAGAGTCAGAACTCAGAAGAGTTCGTAACCAGAATTGGTATTCAGAATTCAAATTCAGAACTCAGAAGAGTACGTAATCAGAATTCTGAGAATTCAGAGTCAAAACTCTGAAGAGTTCATAACCAGAATTAGTATTCAGAATTTGGATTCAGAACCCATAAGAGTTGGTAATCAGAATTCATATTCATGATTCGAAGTCAGAACACCGAAGAGTTTGTAACCAGAATTCTGAGAATTCAAATCCTAAAACAGAATGCTTCATATCTAGGTAATTATAGGATTATGAGGTTTTGGTTACAAAATGAATTTTACGATTAGAAAAATTATGATATGAACAATAAAAACATGGTAAGGATAAATTTCCTTGGGGAAGGAAATTTTTCCTCATAGAAAAAAACATAGGGTAAAAATACATTTGCCTTGAGATAAGGTGTCTGTGATTTTCAAAACAAGAATGAATGGTAAAGTCATAAGGAAACCTTAATGACTCAACAATCTCCCCCAAGTATGAAGGAATGGAAAATTCATAAGGAAAACCTTATTGACTCAACACATTAAACATTAAATTTCCCTAAATATAAAAATTAATTATCATGGACATGGTTATTTCTAAAACCATATACAATTTTTTCATACAGTGTTTACTTTAACAGTTATTTGATTATCTGGGGGGATATTTATTAATCTGTATTCTTTACTCAACATGGTTATTTAATAAGGAACATTTTTTATGAATTAAATCAATTATTCTATATATAAGGAATTCTTTGGTTAGGTGTGAAATGGGTTGGGGACTATTTAATGAATGATCCTCGATGCATTGATAGTCTCAAGGGATCAAATTACATAGAGACAAACCCTTTTAATTTGTTTCAAAGAAGTTTTAAATATATCTAGATAAAAGAACATGATAGTAACTATTGTGATGATAGATATTGATAGTTCATATGGGTTTCTACCCCCTTGACATAATCTATTTTGAGGATAGATCATGACAGTATATATCTTGAGGATAGATATTGATAGTTCAAACATTCAAAATTATGCATTCCATCATTATTAATATTCCATGAGGTCATTAAATTAATTATAATATCTATGTTCAAGATCATGTCACTATTTATATTCCATTATTTTAGCAAATTTTATTCCCACTATATTATACTCATGTTTTGTATTAAATGGCATGTGTGTTCAGCTTTTTTACCCTACCATATTTTTTATACACTTCCTTCTTAGTTTATATATTACATAGAATGTGTTCCTAGTTGTTTACCTTTCCATGTTGATTATTATAATTGATTTATTATTGCTTCCATTGTACTTAACCCTTACTATGAATTTTAGTTAACCCATAATTTATTCATTCCCCGTGGTTTGAAGATTAATTCATGGAATCAGTATCATGGTTGTATTTAATTTTTCTTTTTATTATGTTTTCTTAATCCAAATGTAAGATGAGTATCATGTGTGTAATTTAGTTTCCAAATATACTAAACTGATAGGTCCAATAGTATTTCATTCCTTATACTCATGTATTCATAATAATGTAAGGAACCAGCTCTGGGCTTCTGGGGTTTGTCTCACTACAGTTGGTATGAGATGAACTTTAGTAGAAACCTTGGGAACTAGATTTAAGAAAACATAGATTATCAAACATAATCCTTTGATCGGATTTGAGGATATGTATTGAAGAACATCCTAATGAAACCATATTTATTATTATGTTCATAGATAAGAATAAAATTTTCAATTTATGTTATGTATTTCAATAGTTTTGGGATTATATATTATATTTCATAATGATATGATCTAATCTAGTGTATTCCCTTATTTAGAAATGGATCCTAAAATAAAGATGGGTATCAATATTCCCAAAAAACATAGAGATTTCCTTGATAAGGAAACTAATAAAACTAGTATTGTAACTAATAAAATTATTGATATATTAGGGAAACATAATCATGTTATGAAAAATAACCTTTATCAGATGGAGTAACCTCATACATAAAGAGATTAACCTATGTAGTATTGACCACTAATTTTAAGTGCTTAATCCAAGTCTCTAAAGGGAAATGGAATCTCAAACATTTTCTTCATACAATGAAATAATATTGTGTTCTATCAAGATAGAGAAAGAATTATTTGAGTCTTATGGATTTATAGGGATAAAAGATAAGAAGAGGATATAAGTGAAATTAATGGATAAATAAAAGGATAGAAATTAGGTTATTCCCACATGTGATAATTATGGAATGAAACACCCTATTAATATCTTTTAAAGAGATGGTAGTTTGTTATACATGTGAAAAAAATGTTCATCGGGAAAAAGATTGTAATGGGAAGAAAGAAAAAATTGATATTCAGTGTTTTAACTATATTGAAATAGGTTACTATACAAATATGTGCCTCAAGAGTCAAGGGAAGCTAAGGTTTTAAGGTCACACTTATGCTATTGATAAAAATGGAGTAGAATGATTAATATTTTAGCTTATTTGGATCCAATAATTATGTTGTAAGAGTATTTTATTTATGATAATCTCATCATAAGAATTACTAAATAAATAAGTATTGTATTGTAGTACTATTTCATTAAGTATTTGATAGAATATATTGTATGGTACTGATGAATATGAAAATTGATTCAGTGAAAAGATGAAATTCTTGGAAAACACATGATTGAAAACCCTTAATATATTATAGATGTTAACATAATGGTGGTTGGATAATGAGATGATTGATATGGATAAATTAAATTGGGTAATACGGACTAACATGGAACTGATTAATGGCATGTTTATTTTATCATCGATTGAGTTGAAAACATTGTGTATTTGAGGAATATATCTAATAATCTATGTTTTACTTGATGAATAAGGAAGAATTCATGTTTTAAATAAGGTTTTATGGTAATATAAGTTTTTACCATGTTTTAATATAATACAAGATGTTGGTATTCACATGGTTGGTATGTGATGATTTGGTGCTAATATATGTAGTTTGTGGGATTAATGGTAAATTCATCAATGTTATCAAAATGATATTGATATAAAATGATATCTTATTTTCATTATTTTTTATGATATAATTGAACATTTTAAACCTATTATAACTATGATTTTTAGGCCCTTAAATTTCCATAAATGACTCACATTCTTGTAGTCAATAACCTCAATCACTCTCTATAATTATTAATGATTTTCCACCAAGATAATATCTTTACTTACAACTAATGTTCTCCTACGTTGAAACCTAGTTATGTATTAATCCATATGACCATTGTAATTCCCTTTATATCATATTAAGAGGAAATTTTATTAACCATTTTCTTGATGTAAGATTTCAAAAAAGGTATTTAAAAATATAAATCACTTGATTACCGAGATCATTTTAGAACTGTGATGATACAATTTATTTACGGTGGGGAGAATGTAACATGCCAAGATTTTTACATAAGTACATTATATTTGATATCATGTATGTAATGAAACACCAAGAGTATAAAGAAATATAATATACTAAGACTATAAAATATATTTATTATTTTAAAAAAAATCAATTTATGATATAGCATGAAATCCATGTATCACGGAATAATATTTTGTTACACGCAAGAACATGTATTACCAGATACTATTAAAAGCATTGATAAAATAGAAATTATCTCATAACAATTAAATTTATAGTTATATATAGGATTTACTATGTTATGAAAATAAAATTCTGAATTCATTGGTGACCAATTAATTACAACTGAATATAAAACCCAATTTAATATAAAGGAATTTTTCTTATAAAGAACTATTTTTATGCACCAAGATATGTTTTGCCTTAGTATACTAAATTAATTACTATTATTAATAGATATTAATGAAATTTAAGTATTATATATTCAAAAAAAAAAATTAAATTCAAGAAATAGATTTTATAGGAATAAGGTAAGAACAAATCTAATTTTACCCATAAAAAATATTTATTTTTTAAAACATAGTTTTTTTGCCTTTTAATGGCGCACTTGCTTAAAAAATAAATTCAAAAAAAAATTTAAAAATTATTTGACAGAATAAAGTTTAGTTTTTAATAGAAAAGGTAAAAAATTATTTGAGTGTGACTATTTTGTTTTTTCTATGAAGTTTCATTTTTTGATGAATAATTAAAAAAATATTGACTTTTAATTGAAAACTATATTTTATTTAAATAATTTATAGTGATAAATTTTAATTTTAATTGGTTTTAAATTTTAATTAGATAAATTTTACATATATTAATCTAATTTGTGTCATTTTTATCAATTTTATATTTAATTTGGATATACAAATATTTTAATCCTTTGAACATTTTCACTTTAAAAACTCATTGTCTAACTGCATCCACATGATTAATTTTAAATATTTTTTCCACTTATGTGGTTTTAATTATGAAAAATGGATTCCATATTTGTAATAAGTATAATTTATAATGTCTAAATGGTTAAAGATAATTTTTTAACATAATTATTAGTGAATGATGTTAAAATTAATTACAGTGATTAAGGTAAAAACGAGCTTACTTAAATACTAAACTTAAAATATAAGGTTTTTTAATGACCCTATACTTTAAAACCCATTTTAATGAAATATTTATACCTTAAAAATTCATGTATATAATTGGGTGGGTTATAAAATCCTCTTGGTAGGTAAAAACGTGTGGAGCACACAATTATTTTCAAAAATTCCAAGTGTATCATTTCCCCCACATATAAATAGTCACCCCCCTATACAACTTATTCACACCTATTAAACAAATTATGATAGTAAAAAACTTGCCTAATTCACTCAAAAATGTCCCCCACCCCACCTTCCTATAATCCTTATATTTCCCATAATGAAAATAATTCAACATTTTAGTGAAAACCTTATGAAAAAAACCCGAATAAGAGGTAACGTTTATCTTAAAGCATTTTTATTTTATTACCTTATACACATCCTTTAATTCTCCTTATAAAATAATTATATAATAAAATAATTATATTAAATATACTTATATTGTTTTATGTTAGTGGTACTGCCAACATCTTCACACAAATCTGTAAAAGGGGATACACAATCATCGTTCATGTGTATGGCGGACCCCCGCCTCAAGAACGGATGTCGTTTGTTCTTCCATTAGCACCTTTCAAGGTTGGGAATAATTATGGGTTTATATTTTATATAATATATTTGTGATATTTATGATTTTATTATGCCTCTATAGTCATTATATCTCACACAGCTTCATTCCTTTCATTTTTTTGGAATACGACTGCATTTTTTGTTTATGTGTGGACTGTCGCCTCCTCCAAGCGATGGCATTCGTTCACGCTTTACATGGAATGTAATAAGGATGGTTTTAATAAAAATATGTGATATATATTATATAAAAATTATATTTTAATTATAATATTCAAATATTTCATTTACTTTTATTTATTCTAATAAAAAAAGAAAATGGAAGCAGTGTTCATGCGTACGTATAGCCTACTGTCTCCACGAAAGGTTCATTTCATTTCTTATCAATAAATTTTATGCATTACTATAAATATATATATATATATATATTGAATATATATGATATTATATCATGGATTAAATCTTGTATATTATTTAATAATGATCTACGTTAGAGGAATAAAAAAATAAGATGTCAAAACATACTCAAAAAACAAAATTACTTATTACTCAAAACAATAAAAATAATGAGACTATTAAGGGATAGAGAATAATATTTCATAAAAATATCACATATGACGTGATATATATTAATATGGTTTTTTATAAGTTAATAACATTATTAAATCCATTATACAAGAGGTTAAAAGATGTTCAACTAAAGCAAGTTTAAGGTAAGTGATTTCTTAACTCGGTTTCCACTCATTGTGTTAAATTTATACTTCATTGATTATTCCATGATAATATTATGTATATAATAACTTTTAATTGTGTTATATTTTATTTTCAAATGTTTTTTGTGGATTTATAGTGGATACACATAATTGGTTTATCATCTACTCTAACCACAAGACTCTAAAGTATACCTTCTCTTAGAAAGATCTTAACTTGAGGCAAAGGAGATTATAGGAGTTCCTCTAAGACTATGACTTAATAATAGTTTATACTAATAGAAAGGGGATTGTGGTTGAAGATTCTATTATAAGGAGGTATTGTTCTCACTTGTTTTCTTATGTTTCATTGGACCTTTCCATGTTTCTGTTGTCCTTAGTGGATAGGAATGGTGATTCATATCTTCATTCGATGGTTGTTACCCCACCACTTTTACAACGTGTTTGGGAAGCTCAACATGGAGATACTAACTATGAGACCATGTATACTCATACACACAATGGACAATATCCTAATTTATTTTCATAAGGTGGGGAGCATATTATCCTTTTAAGAGTATGGATGGTGGTTCCAGTGATGCTACAGGAGGAGGTGATGTTGGAGTATTATACATCTCTATTAGAGGTACATCCAGGTGTGGAAGAGAAGTACCAAGACCTTAGGAATCAGTTATGGTGTCTAGGCATGAAGAAGGGTGTAGATAATTTTCTCTTAATGCAATGCGTGTTAGTAGGTGATGGTTTAGAACTACGTTTAAGTGGTATTAGATCAACCCATTAAGGTGACATAGTAGAGGTGGGATGGAATATATATGGACCTCATAATGGGGTTACCATGTATATCCAAAGGACTCAAGGTCTTCTAGGTGATCTTAGACTGACTCTCCATCTCATACAACTTCCTATCTATTCAGGAGTAGACTTAAATAGAGATCTAGGGATTCTTATATATGTAGGAGATAGTTCATCTCCATAGAGTCACCTTGATGATCATTTCAGAACATGATGCCTGATTCACCTCATGGTTATATAGAGGATTAGAGGAGGCATTGAGGATGTAGTTTCATTTGTGAACAAATTTTCATCCATAGAATAATTGAATGAAATAACATACCATTCAATATTTGTAGGACATGTTGCGGGCCTTCATGTTGGAATTTGACCATAGTTGGTAGGATCAGTTACTTTTAGTGGGGTTTACATATAATAGTATCTACCATTCTACCATCGATATGGAACCATTAGAGGCTTTATATAGGTGACCCTAGAAGTCACCACTTTGTTGGAATCATCCATATGAGTCAACACTCATGGTTCTAGAGTTGGTTTGAGCTATTATAGAGAAGGTTCATATCATCTAGGGGTAGATGAGGACTGCACATAGACATCATAAGTCATATGCAGACTAATGATGGGGGCCTTTGGAGTTCAAGGGGGGAGACCATGATCTTTTTATGGTCTCACCCCAACAAATATTATCATGCTATGGATGAGAATAAAGATATATCTAAGAATTATTGGCCCATCCAAGATACTGTGTATATTTATTTGTGGTGTCGATCTACCAATGTTGTTAGACTAGGTACATGATATCTTCTCCATGTCATAGATGAGGATATATTTGCCCAAACCATATCATGTTATTGACTGGGGAAAGTTGGAAATCTATTATGGATATACCTTTTGATATTACCCAATACATATCAGGGATCAATAGGAGAGGATCCCCCTAGGAAAGAAATTTTGTTATTGCATGTCCAATGATAGCATGGGAATCATCCGGAGAGAACCTATGAGTGAGAGATCCAAATGTGAGATCATTACCCACATATTTCTGAGTAGTCCATTTTACTTATTGGGATGAAAATTCATTATGTGGAGAAAATTTAATTCTACATTTTTTCCATGTAAATAATGAAAATGTATATACAAATATATTCAATGATAGGCACTAAGACGCTGCGATATTATGAGGCTCAGTGAGCCCAGAATTTTTATTTGACAAATATTAGGTATATTAATACCGTGGATGGGATGTTTTCATGAAAAAGTGTAATAAATCCAAAAAGGAGACGTTGATCCGAAATCTAGGACTGGCATTGAGTTCATAATGTGGGTTTTACACTCGGTACAATTTTTTTTCTACGTCATGAGTTTTTTGAAAAAGTCATCATGGGCATAAATAAATAAATAATTAATTAATTAATTAATTTTTAATTGGGTTAATGTGATTACCTAATAAAATTATATATAAAGCTATTTATAACCAAATTTCATGGTTTTCCGCATAACCTATTAATTTGATAGAGGTTTCAGTGGAAGAGCTTCCATGGACGAACATCAACAGATCAAGCTTTGGTGATCAGTGTGCCAAAAAATCCTACGAATCACATAAACAAAAATAGTACATAACCATTATTTCCAAAAAATTTATCCAATTAGAGGTATTAAACATTATTTTAAGTGGATTTATCACCATTTTATAATCCAATGAAAAATTTTAATCAAATCAACCTACTGATTGATTTTGGGTCGATCATTTTGCAGGTAAATGATTATTCATTAGGATTTGTGGTTTTTTATTTCTAGGTAATTATATATGTTCATTTGAAATTATAAAATCATTGAATTAATTACAACATGAACATTGGATGATGTAAATTCCTCTTTTTGATCCATGTAATGGGATAAATTCCCACTGGGCCTTCGGGATATGTAATGGGTCTCCCTCTACCCAGTTAAAAGAGGTATTTTCTTAGATTTAATAAAAAAAATGAGGCTTAGGCCCCATCCTTTAAAAAATCATTGTTGTTTCATTTGGTTGGTGGTTCACTAAAATACTAGAAAATATACCATTTCACACCCATTTGTTAGTGAAACAGACAAATAAATTATATTTGGTTTTAGTATTGATGATGGATCCTAATTTGGGGTGATGACAGCAGACCAGGATTAGATTTAGGGACATCTTGTTTTGGTTTCATCATGTGTAAACAGAACATCTTGATGGTTAAGGTTCCTCAAAATATTTGGACCAGAAGAAATCGGATCTTCAGTAGTGATCAAACTTAGTTGACTTAGATATATTGTTTTTAGAAAGATTCATGGAGGAAATATGGTAGAAAGCAGTGAATGAGGAGTCTGCTAGAAGATCCATGGATTCTAGAAATTTCCACACCACATGACATGTAATGGAAGAAAATGTTCCATGTGTCGGTCCTTTTCTACAGTGATAGAGTTTCATGTGAAATTAAATATCACACACTATGTGACCCTTACCCAGGGGCTTAGCTTGTATCTTGAAGGATAAATGGGAATGTGCATTTCTAGTTATACAACACTGCTATATTACACTGGTCAATCCATGTACTCAAATCTATCCTGGTACACTAACACGACTAGGTACACAGGTACAACCTGATTTACAAAGGTACAAACACAGGAATGGTCCATGATACACGGGTAGACCTTGTTTCAAATGGATACATCATGTATTAATAGTAAACACCATGTAATTCTTTAAATATGATGTATAGACCCTATTTTCCATAGTGTAGACTAGTTTAGATAAGGGTGTGTTTCCTTGATCCATCCTTGTAAGGGTATAATAACCTCGAACCTGCACTATCATATTTGGAGATGAAATCATAACATTACAATTCTGGATACAATACCAATTGAGGTTACCCAATTGTCACCATCCAAAATATACAATATCAAAATAAAATTTTGTATCAAGAACATACTAACAGACCTTTTCAATTTATAGTTTTATATAATTAGGATAATTTCCTACATAAACAATACCCATGTTGTTAAATTATCATTTTTTCCAGTTAATCTATCTTTATTTATTTTTCATTAAGTCATCATCACCATCTATATGAAATACATCGAAACATAATTCATTAAAAATAATTTCTAAATAACCTGGGGAAAAAGAAACATAAGTAGGGTGATATAAAATCATAGTAAGGGTAAACATAATCATTGACAATTGAATATCATCAATATGCATAAGAAGTGAATACGAGTATTAAGGGCTCATGTAGTTCTATCTATTCCACCACATCATATAATATATAATGGGATCACCCAGAGCAATCTGGGATGCCCCATTATATAAGCTGTAATGGGATCACCTGGTGTTATCTTCGTTCTTTAAGACATTTTCTCTTTCTTGTATAGGGTATCCTATTTTCACAGTTTTAAAATAGTTCATCAATTTTTTATTTTCAATAAAGGGTGCTTGACCCTCAACCTTTTCAAAAAAATTCATCATCCATTTCATAACATGATTAACCATTGTAAAATAAATTTGTTTCATGTTAATCAATTTGAAACATGATTAACATGAGGAAAATAATTTAATTCCATAAACATATCTTAGAAACATTGTTAACCAATGAAAAACAATTGTTTTCCATAAAAAACTCATTAAAATATGATTAACCCATGAAAAATAAATAGATTCCATTACAATATCTTTAAAACAATCATAATTCATCTAAATAAGGAATGTAGATTTTCTCATTAAAAAATATCCCCATAGGAGAATAAGTAAAAATAAGGGTTGTTGACATTGTTGAATATAAATACCATAAAATAAATTTTGAGGAAAATAACCTTTTCATTTTGAAAAAAAATTAAAAACTAATAATCAAAATAATACTTATAAAATCCTTTTCTTTAAAAACAAAATTGGAAACATATAAAATAATCTTTGAAAATCATTTAAAACATTTCTTGGGGATAATATAATTACTATTTTAAAAGAAACTTTTCATAAAAAAGTTGGAAAATATTATTCATTTAAAATAATCTTTAGTATTTATAATTTGATTATTAATGAAAATAATAGTCATGATAGTGGAAATTCTGATCATTTTGTACATGTTGGAACAAATGTTTCTTTGATATTTTCAGGATAAGCCAAATGGGAATTGTTTAGAAAAGAACATGAATTTTCCTTTCAAAAAAATTGTTAAAGGAAGCTATTGAGTAAAAATTTCTTTAATAAATCCTTTTATTAATGCTAAAATCTTTTTTTTGAAACATTTTTTGAAAACATGATTTTGGAAGAAAAAGGGTTCTCAACCAAATAGATAAATATATATTATTTCTCTTAAAAACATTTTATCTATTATTGTAAGTAAAAAATATTGGAAAAATTGTACTATTACTTAAAATATCTTGAATATCTATAAAATAATAAAATTCATGAAAATTATTTATAATTAGATCATAATACCTCAACATTGGAGACATAATCATAAACAATCTTGATAAATGATGAGATTGTACATAAAAACATACCGAATTGGTAACATTGAATTATAATACATGTGAGAGATATATCATAAAATGGATTTATAAATATAAATAATTTTAAGTAGAAGAATATTAAAATATATTCATGGGAAATATATACACCACCTAAATTAAATATGTCGTGAATATGGCATGTGTATCTTAGAATTAAAAAGTGAGACAAAAATCCATTACCACGTGTTTCTATTTGGTTGAACATGTTTTATACTCTTATATAGTGGTTATAAACATGTTATTAAATTTTTAGAGAACCATATTAAAATTTATAATATAATATATTATCCTTTTATAACACCTTATCACTCGTTTGTTAACAATATTTCATTATTTTCATTGTTTTTATTGTTTTCATTGTTTTGGGTGTTAATCACCTTGTTTTCTCATTCGTGCCTAATTATGAAAGTCTTACTTATTGTGAATATACTATAGTGATATCATCTCTAGGATAAAAATAATTATGAAATAATTATCAAATTTATACATCAATTATATTTTTAAATCCATTCATAAAAAATGGTTTCAAAAAATGAATTATGTTACGATCATAGGGATGGTAGGTCATACGTACGCATGAGTGACATTTTTATTTTTCAATGATCGTTATACAAAGAAGGTGTGTAATATTTTATATTTAATGAATGATAATAATATATATTATATTATATTATTTCATTAATTATACTTATATATATCATCCATGTCATGCGGTAATGAAAAGAGTGTCACATCGCATTGTAAAGACGGTAGTCCACACATGCATGAACGATGTTATAATCTTTTCAGTTTAAAAAAGAAAATTACATATTATCATTTAATAATTATAAATTTGTTATTAATATCATAATTATTCCATTTATATCATATATAATCATTAATTTTATCCTTATTACCTTTCATGTTAATCGTTTGTGAGAAAACGAATCACATCGCTTTGTGAGGTGGTATTTCGTGGTATACAAAAAAAATGTTATTTTACCCAACCGAATGGAAAGTAAAAAAATATTTATATGATATAATTAATAAATATTTATAAATAATTTTTAAATATTAGATATATATTTTATATCGATCATCATAAAAAAATGTGAAAGTTGGTAATGCAAAAACGAATAACATCGGTTCGTGAGGCGATAGTTGTCAATACACACGAATGATGATTTCCTAAGTAATTTGATGGAAGTGGAGATGTTTTATGGTAATAAAATTATTATAAAAATATTCCATAATATTTACGATGTGGAGGATATAATATCACTATTCATTAATAAGAATTAAAGATGTGGATACAGAAATAAAATAAATATGCTCGTTGAAGAACATTACATCTTTTTGGGTATCGTCCTTAGGTTTGCACTAACGCCTTCCTAGGTAAGATTTTTTTCCAAAATACAGAATACATGATGAGTTTATGGATTTTTTTAGCTATTTGGTAATTTATATCTTAAAACAATGGGGTTTTTAGGTGTGAAGAAGAGAGGAGAGGGTGTGGCTTTTTATAAGTGGGGGTATGACACGCATGGTATTTTTGAAAACAATTGAGTGATCCCATATTTTCCATATGTAAAAATGGTCTGAAATGGAACATTATATAACCTTATAAGTTTAGTGGTTTACATTTTTCCATAAAATAGATTTTATACAGGTTTATAGGTGATTCTAACCCTTATATTTATAGTTTAACCACTAGGAAACCCATTTTTACCTTATTTGTAATAATTAATTTTTACTGTATTCACTATTAATTTTGATAAAAATCAAGTTGAACCTATTAGGAAATATAAATTATACTGATTCCAAATATTGCATAAATTTTTCCACTTTACATTGAATTAAGTAGAAAATTTTAATTTAAAACTAATCTCACTAATGCAATGACAAAGAGGGTTTTTAAAAAGAAATGTTTATAAGATTACAAGGTTTTTATATCCAATTTCAGTGTTAAATTAGTTCTAATGAAATAAATTGGATTAATATATATGTAATCTATATAATTTCAATTAAAACCTAATTTGAAATATAATTTAACTTTATAAATAATTTAAATTAAAAAGAAGCTTTCAATTCAAAATTTGTATTTTTCTCTATTAATCAAAAAATGAAAAATTTCAGAATATTTACAAAAATTCACACTTATATAAATTATAAATTAAGATTTTAAAATTTAACTCTATTTTATCAAATAAATTTTATAATAGTTGAAGATATTAAATTTAATGTAAAACTCACAGAAGCAATGAAAAAGAGTGTTTTCGATGGGTATAATTTTTTCTAGAACAACGTGATTTTAAATTAACTCTATGTCTAATAATAATCATTATATTAATATTAATTAAAATTTATTGATATATAATCTATAAATTATATTTTAAACATTAAAAATTTGGTATAATTTTAATTAATAAAAATAGAGAAACATTATGTATTTTAAAATAATTTTTAGAAAAATCCCATTTATAAACCCAAATATAAACTTATACTAAAAACTAATATAAATTTAATTCAAAATTAATTAATGGGATTAAATATAAAAGAACAATTTTTAACGTCCCAGTTCTTGGTGCTGCCCAAAGGTTCCCTATACCCAGTTGGTCACATTGCCTCAAACACATTTCCCCGAATGCTAGAGGCTGCCAACTAGCAGCGAAGGCTTTGGGTGTGATAGTGGGGAAACCATACCCTCATAGGTAGAGTAAAATAGTGGAATCAAATAGTAAATAGTATCAGAAGTAGTAATACCATAAAAAATAAGTAAACAGTGGAAGACTGATAGTATAAACAACTACAACATGTGTAAATAAATGATGCATGTCACATGTATCTAGGAAAGAAGCCAAACAAGTCATAATGCTGGAAAAGAAATACTGAAACCAAAGTATGGAAAATATTAAACTCCAACAGCATCTCAAGACTCAGATTGGTCACATGCTCCCCAACTCCAACAATAATTAAGTACCTGATGAAGAAGGGTGATTTCCCTTATCTATACCTACAATAATATAATATGTTTGGGTCAAAAAGCATGACCCGAACAGGGTGTGAGATGAATCCTATTAGGAATCCACCAAAAATATGTTCCTAACTGTCAATGAATATATATATCTGGTATTATGAAAAAATTAAGCAATAACATCGGAAGTACTCAAAATTAAACAATCCTACAGTTATCAATTACATTCATTTGCATTTATTAATTATTCAATCCACTGAATAATTTAACCATGAAATCTAGCCTAAGCTCTGTATCCCCCTGTATAGAAATAAAAATAGGCATCTAAAAATATCGTCTAACAATCAATTAATATAGAGTCCAAGAATGTTCTTTGGCTTGGAAAACTCATCATAATCATAAAATCATTTATAAGAAACCCTCTCGGAATGTTATCATAGTCTAATCCCGTTTGGTTTCACATATCACCCATTTAATAAAATAATAATGACCCTCTGGGAAATCTCTCACAGTCTAAACCCTCTGTTCCCACATTGAAAAAATCAACACAAATGACCACTTAGGTAGCTCTCACGGTCAATACCCCTTGGTCTATATAGCGATGATAATTATAATGACCCTCTGGAATCTCTCACATTAAATTCCCTATGGTCCAGCATATGTTTAATAATGACCCTCTGGGTAACTCTCACGGTCTAACCCCTCTGGTCAAGGACACCATGAAAACTTTCACAATCAATGCCTCTGGTCAATGATAACGATAATTATCAATAAATAACCTTGCATTGGGAAGCTCTCATGGTCAATTCCCTTTGGTCAAATTTCACAATGTGAAACACATGCATCTCATATAACCAATAACTACATCATAACAACACTAGGCATGGAAACAAAGCAATCCTAATAGGAAATTCTAGACCAAACGTGTAATGCCCCAACCTCAGTTACCCAAAGTTGGTGCATTATTTTAATACATTAGCATGATTACAAGGAATCAATCCCTGAAGGACTGATCAGTTTAGCAGTTTTGGAAAATAGATTACATACATAAAAGTTATATTATATTATAAAATGAAAAACATCAACAACATTGTCTCCATTGACCAAATTCATATCCCTTATACTATCCCTGCAGTTCGGTCATAATATACTTTTTCGCATCCTGGGAAAATAAAACATAAAAAGTGGTGATCTCAAATGCTCAATAAGAGTAAGAAATACAGCAGAAGATAACATAAACATTAGGGATGGTGAATAACTGAAAACACATTCCTTTACAAATAATAAACATGAACACTTTATGGAAGGAATATGAGTTGAGTAAATAATTCCACAACAGAACATAATCATGGGTATTCTACTACTCGAATAACCATATGAACCATCAATATTATTTTCATAATGAAATAATGTACAATGTCAGACATTCTGAAACATCTTGTCAAGGCCTTGGCCTAGACGTCTAAAAATGATTTAGGCCTCGGCCAAAAAAATATATCAAAATGGGAAAGTCCTTGGCCAATTACATGTCTAATTGTCTTGTGAGACCTACCGATTCACCAAGGAGCTATATCAGGCTCCACTCGTCACTTACTAAGTCCAATACATTCCTCGTATGAAAAGGATGAAATATAAAAACAATATTCATATTAAAACTATCATAAAAATGTCAACACATTAACCATAAACCATGAATGGTATAAAAATTACACATCCACATTCAAACATATCACAAAAACATAAATACAATATTGGAGATTTGTATCATAATAAATCAACTTCAAAAAAGTGTAAAATTTATCAAAGGAAGTTGACATAAAACTATTTGAGAAAAATATCTCTTTCTATTTTGAAATAATTTAAGAGTCACATAATTATAAAAGAAAACATTTATTTTAAAAATATTTGTATACTCTTGAAAGGGAAGCTTCGACGATGTTATAACAGTGGAAAATAGCTGAACCTACCGTATAAGATAAAAAAACATTCTTACCTTAATTTTGTCAAAAAGGTCATAAAGTATCATGTTTGGAAAATGATAGAAAGATTCCTTTAAAAACATATAAGGTCAAATAATTTTATAAATGACTTTAAACCATAGTCTAGTAAATAGTAAAAAAATTTGAACTGCATTTTTAAGAAACCACATATGTGGATGATAAAGAGGTCCCAGTATATAATTACGTAAAAACAACCTTGGATAATAAAGAGATTGTGAAATTAACCATTACCTTGTAATTTTCCTTGGTCGAGGGTATGTTAACCTCCTGTATAATAGTAAAATAATTGTTATTAAATTATACAAGAACCATATACATAAATATGATATCATATTTGATCTTCTAATATTGCTTTGTTAATAATATTTTAGTATTATCGTCGTTTTGGGTGTTAACTGATTCATTTTCCTTTATATATTTTGTTACATAAGTTGTGTTTGTTATGGATAGGATGTATTTTATTCATATACAGAATGATATTAAGTTTTTAAAAATTATTAATGAATGGTTACGATGGGGAAATGAATCTCATCGCGTTCGTAGAGACGGTAATCTGAACGTATGCATGAGAGACAATATCATTATTTTGATATTAAAATCATATGTAAATATATGGAATATTATATATAAATAATCATTAATATGTTATATTTATTATTTACATAAATTATACATCTTTATTATACTCATCCAAAAAATAATGTATTGAATAACAACTACACCACGACATGGAGACGGTAAGCCCTACGTATGCATGTATGGTGACTTTGTCATTCATATGATGGGTATAATAAGGAATATGGTTGTAACATTTTTATAATAACATCAAATTATATAGAATATAATTGAGTTATTATTTTAGAATGGAAAAAACAAATAAAGAGGAAGTGTAAGAAGAAAAGAACTTGAAAGAGGTGATGAAAATATTTACCTCTTCTTCGGGGTCTTCCTTTTGATTTTGATCAAAAGGGCTCCGTAGGTTGTCTTTATGACCAAAGTAAGGCCTCTAAAATGAAGGGAGGGTAGTTGGGAGTATATTTGGGCAGGTTTTGGATGATCCAAATGTCTTTGGAGGTATGATTCTGAAAGAAGGGGAAGTTTCCTTTTATAAGAGGGGTGAGGGTCACTTTAGGAAAAGATTAAAGTATTAATTTATTATACAATCATATTCGGTTTATAATGGCTCAAAATGAATTTATTTATATCCTTAGGTGGTTATGGGTCGAAATAATCTCATCCAATAGGTTTTAGACAATTTTAGGTTAACATTTTAACCTTATCTTTCAGATTTAACTCTTAGTTAAATAGTTTAACTTTTACTGTGTCATCTTGTATTCTTACACTATATGGTTAATAAAAATACTCTAAACTTCCAATAGAACCTCAAGTGGTTAATTAATGAAATATATAATATTATTTATTCCCTTTTTCCGAAATTTATATTTTTATGAATAATATATCAACCAATAATATAGTATTTTTTTTAAAGTTAATTTATGTCAATTTTGACATTATTTGGTATTTTGTTTTTGTGAAAGTAATAAAAAACTTATCAATTCGAAAAGAATTTATCTAATAAACCTTAACATGTCATATTAACCTATAAAATTAGTATAATTCATCAAAAGTCTCAAATTAAATTTATTTGGATATTTATAACATCGATTATTTTAACCATTCATTAATAAGGTAATAACTCCATCATCATTATGTCATAAATAAATTTAATTATTTATTGTCTAAAAATTTTAAATAAAATACCATTATGTAGGAAATCGTTTTTTATTTCTAATGAATATTTATAGTCGAATTTATCTTATGTATAACCCTTTATTAAAAAAAATTTAGTTATGGAAACTTGAATTTTACACTTTTAACTCTTCTTTAAATTAAATAATAATAAATGACCAAATCTAATCCTAGTGGACCTAAATGATCATTATTTTATTCATAAGGTTTTTTTATTAGAATTACACTTACCCAATAGAATTAGGACATGTGTTAGGATAATTATAATACCATTTTTACCTTTAATTTCCCTATTTACTTTTAACCGTGGTAAATAAAAGTCAAAAGTTACTATTCACCAAAAATTATTTTCATCTTATTGAACCAAATTTTACTTACTGATATCAACCTTGTCTCTCATATTTTTGAAATTCAGTTCATAGAAGCTGTAAAATTATGTTTTATACAAATTTGAATATGCTCCTAGGAGGTGGGTAAAAGAAAGTAAAAAGTTCAATAAAATTTTTATATATCTAAACTTATTATAAATTGACACCAATGAATTACATTGAACTTAAATAGGTATTATTTATCTATTTTGACCAAAAATAGATTTAAATTAGATAAATAATTATTCAAATAAAAAGTCGGTTTTAAATAATAACGTAGTGTTTTTCACTATTCATCAAAAAATTGAAAGTTTTCAAAAAAAAATAAAACTTCACCCTTAGCTAATTTTGATAATCCAATTTCAAAAAATAATTCTATCTTACCAAATTCAAAACATATAAGTAGTATTAATTAATTTAAAATTAATTCTCGTTGTCAAAAATAAAGAAGCTGGTTTTTAAGAAGTAAAAACTATCAAAAGATAGACATGTGTTTATATCAAATAAAAATGTTAAAATACATATAATGACCTAAATTATATTAAATTATAAAAATTTAATCTGATTATAATTCCAAACCATTAAATGCATAATTTAACAATATAATTTATTTTTATTAAAAAAGTTGTTTTCAATTACAATTTAATATTTTTCACTATTCATAAAAATATGAAAGTTATCGGAAAAGTACCAAATATTTATCCAAAATAAGTTTTTATGTCCCAATTATAAAGAAGAATTTAATTTCATTAAATTTAATATATAAAATTTTCAAATATTGTTTTTAAAATGGGTTCTCCATTAAAACTTGGTAAAATTGCTTTTTTTGAAAAATACTTCTTTTATCTGAAAAAAAATGTATTTGTTCTTATATTATGTCTAAGAAATGAATAATATGAAATAAAATTATAGAGTATATAAAATTCAAAATTCAGTTAATATTATTCATAACTGCTTTTTGAACGGCTAGTTTGGTAAGTCATAGTGTGCTCAAACTCAGTGTTGCGTGTAATGCAAGTTATTGAATTACATTGAAGAAATAACATAATATGAAATCTTGGGGTGTTACAAAATGGACATAATCAATAAGACACGGGATACACAACCATATTCAAGAAAAATAAACCTATTACTTAATAAATAACCCTTTCTCAATCAAACACGCCATAAAAGGAATAAATTAGGTTTAAACTTTAAATCACTCAATACCCTAAACATGGGTATTCCGCATTTTTAGTACATATAATCCAATGAAAATCAAAGAAAGGAACAAACCACCAACCTCGACGTTGTATGGTGAACACACTCGAACTTCGGCCCTTGAATCGTTCTATAATGTCATAGATCTACAAAAAGGTAAAAATCATTCAAACTTGAAAAACTCAAGAGATAAGAGAAATCAGGAAGAGAGCATCTAGGGAAAGAGATAACTCACCAATGGGAATCCAACGCACCTAGAGGTATCTCAATCAGAGTTCGGATGGAGGAATGGTAGGGGTTCAAAGTTCTCAGTCATCTATTTACTCTCCTATACGAAACACAGGAAGAAGAGATGTGTTTTGGAGATGAGACGTGACCCGGGTCTGATTAATCAAATAAAAAAGGTTAGTACATTGTATGTTAATTTAATGTACACACCATGTACATGCCTTAATCGGCCCCCACTTTAGGTAGTCCACATGGCCATGTACTTAGTTGTTACATGTCTAGTACACGTCTACAGGCGGCAACTGGGTACAAGGATACTCAAGAATACACCACATGTACGTAGAAAATTTCTAAATTCTTCCTTTTCCTCAAAATCACTTAAAATCAAGATCCATAGCTGAAATGAAGATCTGGGTTCTTAAAAACTTCCCCCTTAAAGAAATTTATCCCCAAATTTTCCTTCGAAGGGTGGTGAGGAAGAAACTTCAAACAAATCTGGCCACTATGATCATACGTCGGCCTCCCTCTCCCAAGTCTCATCCTTTACTCACCCATTCTTCCATATCACCCATACCAAAAGAACAAAACATCCATGGAGAGACATCATGATGTGATCCACAATCCATATTGGGTGATCCTCAAAGGAATCATCAACCTCCAACTCAACCTCCTTGGGTTGAAAAACATGAGGCGGGTCAGAAAAGTAACATCATAGCTAAGAAACATGAAAGACATCATGCATAGACTCGTATCTTTGAGGTAACTGAAACAGATAGGAAATAAGAACGACTCTCTCCAAAACCTCAAACTGCCCGACGTATCTCGGTGAAAGCTTCCATGGTATTTTAAGCCCCCTATGTCCCAACCTTTTTCTGACACGTAAGAAAACCTAATATTTATCATCTAACTCCATAGGTAATCTCTGTCGATCAGTATAAGATTTATGGAGAGACTTTGCAGTATCCATCCTCTTCCAAATCAAATCCACCTACTTCGTGGTCTCCTAGACAAGACAATGTCTGAGCATAGCTACCTCCCATGCCTCCAGCCAACATAGGGGTGATCGGCATGGCCTACCGTACAAATCCTCGTAAGGTTCCATCTGAATCATCACCTGAAAACTTTTATTGTAGGAAAACTCCACTGGGGGTATATATCACTCCCAAGAACCCCTGAAATCTAGGACTCATGCTCGAATCTTGTCCTCCAAAACCCGAATCGTGCGCTCGGACTGGCCATTTGTCTGGGGATGGTAAGTTGTACTCAGAATTACCTACATCCCAAAAGCCCTCTGTAGTCTATACCAGACACAAGAAGTAAAATGGGCATACCTATCTAAAACCATAGAGTGTGTAACCCCATGAAAATGTAAAATCTCACAGATGTACAACCTTCCAAGCTAATCAACACTGAAGGTTTCCTTGATCGTCACGAAATGTGAAACCTTTTTGAGTCTTTCAACAACAACCCATACTGCATCATTCCCTCGAGGATACCATGGTAAAACCTTCATGAAATCCATCGCGACATTATTCCACTTCCACTCGGGAATGGGTAACTGCAGTAAAATCCATTTTGGCCACTGATGCTCCGCCTTCACCTACTGATAAGTGGAACATCTCATAACAAAACCAGAAACATATCTCTTTATAATTTACCACCAATACTAACGGTGTAGATCTCGATACATCTTGGTGACACCAGGATGAACTACCCAAACTGAGGAATGAAAATCTCGCAACAACTCCTCATGTTTCTCTACTGCCACCCATACGCTCCCATGAAAACACAAGATCTCATCCTCGACTACAATCCGGCCAGGAGTAGGGTCCTTTCCTGACACACTCTGCAATAGGACTAGGCCTTTGGAATCTGATAGCCTCCTCAGTCACACTTGATCCCGAAGAGTAGAGGTAACATAAAAAAAAGAAAGAAACATATTCCCCTATCTATCATTCACCTCCAAATACATCACAGAGAATATAGCCATAAGAGTCCACTCACTACTGGCCTCTTGAACTGCCTGTATCTGAGTCCTCCTACTCAACGCATCAGCCAATGTGTTGCATTTCCCAAGCATATAGGAAAACTCGATGTCAAAATACAGAAGGTACTCAACCCACCTTCACTATCTCAAATTTATTTCATGATGAAAAAATATATAATTCAGACTTTTTTGGTCAGTGAACACCACAAAATGATCTCCCAAAATATAATGTCTCCAATAGTGCAAATCATGCACAACTGCAGCTATGTTAAGATCGTGCATCGGGTAATTCTTCTCATGTGGCATCAACTGTCAAGACATGTATACAAATAATCCTTCCCCCTACATAAGCATTACTCAAAACTCTATAACTATTGCATAATATTAAATAGTGTAACTCTTTCTCGACATCAGAAAAACAGGTATCGGTGCTGAAGTCAATCTCTCTTTCAACACTTGAAAGGCTGAATCGTAGGAATCTTCACACAAGTACTTTTCACCCTTCTTAGTTAGTCCTGCCAATGGCACTACTAGGCATGAAAAGTCCTGTATAAAGAATCTGTAGTAACCGGCCATCCCTAGAAAACTCTCTACCTCAAATACGTTATTCGGATACTACAAAGAAACAACTTATCTCACTTTATCTGGGTCTACTGATACTGATGTCTCTGAGATAACATGACCCAAGAAGTGAATCTGGTCCAACAAAAAGTGGTATTTTGGGAGCTTAGCATATAACTGATGCTCTCTCAGTGTACTCAAAACGTTTTCAAGATGGGTGGGATGGTCGTGTTGAGTGTGAGAGTACACCAAGATATCATCCTTGAAGTCTACCGCAAAAGAATCCAAGTATGGATGGAACACTCAGTTCATCAGTGCCATGAAAATTGTCAATGCGTTTGTGAGACCGAATGGCCTAACCACATACTCGTATAGACTATACCTACTCCAAAAGGATATGAGAGGTATATCTAATGGTATAATGTGCAACCTATGATAACCGAATTTCATGTCAATATTGGAGAACACTCAATCTCCTCACAACTAATCAAAGATATCATCAATCATCAGCAAGGGATATCAGTTCTTCACCATCAACTAGTTTAGCCTCCAGTAATCCACACAAATTATGAGGGTTCCATATAACTTCTTCGCAAATAGGATAGGAGAACCCCAAGGAGAAGTATTGGGTCCGATGAAACCCTTCACCGGAAAATCCTCTAACTGCATCTTGAGCTCCGGTAACTCTGGTGTAGCCATCCAATATAGAGGAATAGACACCAGTGCCACTCCTATAAAAATCTCAATTTATAAATCTACCTCTTTCTCTGAAGGTAAACTAGAAAATTCATCTAGAAATACATCTCTAAAACGATCAACCACTGGAGTAAAGTCTATCTGTGAAGTCCCCTTGTCATCGAGATATAATCTAGCAATATGTGTTGTAATTTTTCCCAACCCATGATGCTCAGGTCTAGCTCTTCTCTCCTAAACATTTCATTCTCCCTTGTGTAGAAAAGGCCCACCTTATGGTAATTTAAAAATCACCCTACAGTGATATAAGTCAACAAAGTCATGAAAGTAGATTCACTAGTCCATTATGAGAATGACATCAAATCATGTCATCTCTAATACATAGAGGTCCCATAATAAGTGACACATGTAAAACCTAAGAGGTCACTCCTTGCATTGACGTACACTAGTTGTCCTAATCCCCAATGGAGTATCTAGTGTCATAAAATCCTCATAATTAATGATACAGAGCCCAAGGCTCTCCACAAAAGAAACTGATATAAAACTATGGGAATCCCCTATGTCAAAAAGAGAATAATATAAAAGTGAGGAAACTAGAATTGTACCTCTAACTGTAGAGGGTCTGGGATCATTCCCTTGTTGGGTCTGTTGCACTGCAAATGTCTGACCTGTAACATGGCCCTACGACCCCGCCTAACTACCCTGAGCTGATCCACCATGTTTTCATTAAAATACTACCAACTAGCTACCATGACCACAACCTCCCCCTTAGCCTAAACGGCCTGACGAACTCTAGTTACCTGACTGATGAGAAATTGGTGGTCCTACTCCTGAACATGGAGTAATAAAAAAAATATCTATCACTAGTGTTTGGTGAGAAAACTGGAAAACCCGCTGAGGATGGACCATCTTATGGCAGGATCGGTAACGAACTGGGCCTCTCGGGAAATGCGGTCTCTTATGTGCACTCTCCTCGCACTAGTATAATACCACCTAGGTACCTAAAGAAATATCACATGAATTCTTCCTACGGTACATCCCGCTATCTATCGAAGAAGTACCATCCTTGGATATTGAACCGCCCTAGCTTGTAGATCCAAACTCCCTCATATTACACTCATTAATTAGTGTCTGTTTCACTATATCCATCACTGAAGTCATCCTAAAAACATTCACATGTGATTGGATGTCATACCTAAGACCTTCCTCAGACCACCTAGACAAAGATAACTCATCACCTCATAGAACATGTGTGAAGCATTGATGCTCTGTAAAACAGGATGAGTATTCCTTCATTGAAAGACAACCCTGCTTCAGATGAATGAACACTCGGGCTCGAATGGCCCTCAATGTCTCCGGGTATAAATAGTCATAGAATATCCTCTAAAACACTTCACAAACTATATCCCGATGAAGTCCTACCTTCCAGATAACATCACACCATCTCATGGTGGAATCAAGCATCATGTACGTATCAAGCTTCACCCTCCACTCTGGAGTCGTGTCTATATTCTCAAATATAGATAGCATGTCCTCCAACCATGAATCTACAGCTTCTAGTCCTCAATACATAGAAAAAGTGGGAGGATGCTACTATGGGAACACCCGCATCAGCTCTTCCATAGAAAGGGCAGGGTGCAGTTCTCCTTGGAATGCTTGTAACATCCTCAAAATTCCATCACAGAACTGTGCATCAGCACCTGTGTCCAGTATAATAGATGGTTCCAAGACGGACCTGAGAGGAGGATCTACTAGTAGTCCATGATATATCCTTTTTGGTGTTTGGTCATTGCCAGGCACCTGGCATACAATCGGAGGAAATCTTGGTGGCATGATTCTATATGGTCAAGTGCACACCTCAGTTTAAGATTATCAATGACTGAAACATAGATGTAAAAGAAAGGAACAATAGAAGAAAACGTTCAAGTTTTTTAAAATAGTGTTACAAGGCCTATATAACTCTTATACAGTGTGTTCCCTTATACTTTTAACATGATGTGTACCTCTTCCTAACATGATCATGTAACACCCCTACACATGGCGTGTTCCTCCTAAGACGTGGTGTGTACTTGAATTTTCCCTCCATCCCAAGTTCTCTTACATGGCTCGAACTACACTGTTCTCTCTTAGGTAACACTACATGGAGTGTTCTTACTAGACACGACATGTACATATTAAGTTATAACAACCCGTGTCATTAGTCATAGGGTCAGAGACACAATTGACTCTACACGACATGAAAAATGGGACATGGTGTGTACAATCTATGTTTTTATCCACCCATGTTATCAGTCACATGGTTGGACACATGGTTCTTATGGAATGACGTGTACTCACAGTACACGGTATGTTCTACCAAACATTTATCAACCTGTGTATCTTCTCACACAGTCATTCACATGGTTAATCACTATATGGAGTGTACTCCCAGTACATAGTATAAACTTAAGAAAAGTTGTTTCTTCCAGAACAGAAGAACACATGGCAGGTGTTTATAACACCATACACCATGTTATCTTGTTTTTTGGACAGTATCCCTATGAAACTTCCATAGAACCCTTAAAACATAAAATTCTGTCCATGTAATGAAAAATTCCATCCCATGATAGCCCATACTCCCTCGAATCAATGTTTAGTATCCTATTCATCTCATAACTTAACAAAATTCAATTGAAGTTAAAACATGATCCACCAAATTCTAATCCAAGTGGACCAATAACACCTCAGGAACCAATTTTTGGTGCCCATCCAAATTAAACATTACAAATTAGCAATTCCCTATCAAATAGAAGGTATTTTATTATGACATTTATCCCAACAACAAGCATATCTAACACAAAATCTATCACAACAACATGCAATCAGTAATGCACCCTAAATAGCATGATAAGAATGAATGACATGTGATCTCTTGCAGTTTTCTATATGATGCTTTAGATGGAATACCCTCAACTCATCTGATTAAAAAATAAATAGAACTACAATAATATCAATGATAATAGCACAAAACAACTGAATCATCCACCAGTGAAATCAAATCAACTATAACAATTGAAAAACCCAGAAAAATTGTAATATTTTGGGTAACTTGGATTTTCCTTGTACACAGGTTAGCTACTCCTAGGAACAACTTATCACCAAAAACCTATTCCTTCCTATCCTTATCTATAGGATCCAAATAGTAAGAAAAATAGAAAATAAACTCCTCTTATACTACTTTGTAACGTCCCGGTTCCAGGTTCCATCCAAAGGTGCCCCGTACCCAGTTGGTCACATGGTCTCAAGTGCATTTCCCTGAATGACAGAGGATGCCAAATAGTAGCGAGGGCCTTGGGTGTGATGGTGGGGAAACTATTCCCTAATAGGAAGAGTAACATAGTAGAAACAAATAGTACACAATATCGGAAGCAGTAATACCATACAACAGAAGTAAACAGTAGAAAACTGATAGTATAAACAACTACACCATGTATACAACAATGATTCATGTAACATGTATCTAGGAAATCATCAAAACAAGTCAAAATTCTGGAAATAGAATACTAAAACCAAAGTATAGAAAATGGTAAACTCCAACAGCATCACAAGCCTCACCTTGGTCACATGATTTCCAACTCCAACAACAATCAAATACCTGATGAATAAGGGTGATTTACCTTATCTATACCTACCACCATATAATATGTTTGGGTCAAAATTAATGACCCAGAAAATGTGTGAGACGAATCATAATTGGAAACCTCAAAAAAATATGTGCCTAACTGTCAGTGAATATATATAATGGGTAATATGTAGAAATGAAGAAATAAACTAGGAAGTACTGAAAAGTAAAAAATCATGTAGTTTTCAATTAAATTCATTTAAATTTATTAATTATTCAATATATTCAAAAATGTAAACTCAAAATATAGCCTAATATCTATATCCCCCTGTATAGAAAGAAAAACAGGTGTCTCATAAGACCTTCTAACAATAAAGAAAGACTAAGTCCAAGCTTGTGCTTTGGCTTGGTAGGCTCATCATAATCATACAATAATTCATTAGCAACACTCTGAGAAAGTTATCATAGTCTAATCCCCTATAGTTTCACATATCACCCATTTAATAAAATAATGATGACTCTATTTGAAATCTCTCACAGTATAACCCCTTTGGTCTCACATAGCGACAATCAACACAAACAGCCACCTTGGTAGCTCTCACGGTTAATGCCCCTTGGTCTGCATAGCGATAATAATTATAATGACCCTATGGAAGATCTCATAGTAAATTCCCTATGATCCAACATACATTTAATAATGACCCTCCAGATAGCTCTAATGATCTAATCCCTCTGGTCAATGACCCCATGGAACCTCTCAGAGTCAATTCCTCTAGTCAGTTATAACAACAATTATACATAAATGAACCTAAGTTGGGTAGCTCTCACTGTCAATTCCCTTCGGTTAACATTCAAAATGAGAAACACATGCATCTCATATAACTAATTACTTTGTCCTAACAACACTAGGCATGGAAACAAAGAAATCCTAATTGGAAATTCCAGACCAAATGGACATAATCAATCAGACATTTGATACCCACCCATAATCAAGGTAAATAAACCTATGACTTAATCAATAACCCTTTCCCAATTAAACACACCATAAATGGTCTAAATCAGATATAAACTAAAAATAATGTAATACACTAAACATGGGTGTTTGGAATTTTTAGCACATATAATATAATGATAATAAAGGAAGTCACAACCCACCTACCTCGATGTTTTATGGTGAACACTAGCGAACATCATCCCTTGAATCGGCCTAGATAGTCGTAGATCTAGAAAAAGGTCAAAATAGTTCAACCTTGAACAACTCAAGATAGAGGAGAAATTAGTAAGATATGATCTAGGTAAAGAGAGAACTCGCTGGTGGGAATCCAACGCACCTAGTGGCATCTTGATCAGATCTCGAATAGAGGAATGGTGGGGGTTTGATGTTCTCAGTCATCTCATCACTCTCGTGTATGAAACAGGGGAATAAGTGATGTGTTCTAGATATGAGACATAACCTTTGTCTGATTAATCAAATAAATGTAAAAGTACACGGTGTGTTCATTTAATGTACATGATGTGTACATGACTTAACCAGTCCCTGGATTAGGTGGCCCACATGGCCATGTACTTGGCTGTTAATTGAAATCAAATTCCAAACCAATTGGTACTTATACTGTAATTAGTTTATTAAAAAGAAATGATATTTTAACAAAAATCTGTATTTTTTAACTATTCACTGAAAAATCAATATTTTCAAAGACATAAAAAAACCACAGAAATTAAATTTTGGTATTTGGATTCAAAAAAATTAAGTTAATTTTATCAAATAAAATTTCTAAAATTTCCAAAAATTAATTATAATATTTTATCCCATGAAATGAAATACGAACATTTTTAAATAAAACACATTTTTGATGAATAATATTAATTTACAAAAAAATGATTGGTTAGTTACTAAAAATTTATCAATATCTTATATTGATATTGAAATTTATATATATATATACACATTTATTTTAAAAACTATTTAATACTATTCATACCCACCAATTCAATGGGTATGTTTTAATGGTTATATATATCATTGGTCGTTTAAGCTCAGTGTTGTGTGTAGAATGTGATATCAAACATAAAATAATATAAGGGTTGTATATATAGAAAGCTATTGGAGATATTAAATTTATTAAAAAATAAAAACATGATAAATTTTGAGGGTGTTTCATTATCGTATGAGCTCATTTTTGCGTGTCACTAACGTTTTTGAACATATTTATATTCACTTAAAATATCGGGGTGTTACATCCTCCAACTTTAATAAATTACATCATCATAATTAAAACATTATCTGATTAATAGATGTATTGAAAATTGAAAATAATTTTCTATTAAACCCACTAGTAAAAATTGTTAATAAAACATCCTCTTAATAAGGGTGAAAGGTAAGTACAATGGTTATATGGAATAACACGTAATAAGGTTTCAAAATACAAGAAATGAGGTTGGAAGCATAAAAACTAAATAATTATAGAGATAGATTGGGTTCATTGATCTTAATAAATTGATGGATCAATTGAATGTTAAGGGCCTCAAAACCATTAATATGTGATGATCTAAATGACCATCTGTTGCATTGGATATGAATGTAAAAGGATAAATTTTTTATTTTATTATACTTTTCCTCGAGTTGAGTAATTATTTTCCATCTATACTAAGATCATAATGAAATATACTTACTTTAGAAGTACAATTTCATCATTTTGTGAATTTCCACCGCAATCTCATATTTTCCCCTTAACAATGATTATTCAAGATGAAATTTTCATGCATGAGTCACCAAAATAATCATTTAAATACCATATAACTATAAAATGGATAACAATATATTCCTCTTATATTTATAAATTAAGAAAAACAAAAAATTTTATCACATGGTAAGATAATTTCCAAAATAAATAAACCTTCATATCATATATTAATATTAAAAATTCAACAATAATATCCAAGTTTGAAGCTAAATCATCCATAACCCAAAATCCTAAATAACATCTATCACCTCAAAATTAATTTTTTTTTAACCTCAATGGTTATCTATTATAATTCATATTTAGAGCCCAAAAATGGTGATCTTATTATGAGATAACTTTAGTCACAGAGTCACCAAATCACTTTTCAATCCTATGGTTTTCTATATGATAAAACTTGTGTACTCAATATCAAATATCATATAAACCCTAAAGGTTATCAATACATTAAATCTTATTTCAAAAAAAATTTAATACATAGTTCATGTTAAACCATGTTCTTAAAAATACATCAACATAAAATAATGTATCCTAAAATTACATTAAAATGCCATGGATTAAAACCAAAAATTGGTGTCTAATACATTAAACTTATGATCATCCTTAAGCTTATAGACCGATGATGGTATCCAGTTATGATAACCTCACATGAAAAAATACTAACCTACAAATTTATCTAAAAATTTATTATGATACCAACTATATCAACCCCGAACCCGCATTCCAGGGATTTGTAATGAAATAATCACATTACATTTTCTTCTTTGATATCGATGCAGGTGACCCAATTTTCTCAATCCAAAACATACAATATAAAAAGGAAATATTGGATCCCTTACATTTTCAATTACCATTTAGTCTTAGAGTTTTTTGGAATTTGGAAAAAACTCCTACATAAATAATACCCATTTCATTAAATGAGCATTTATCCTACTTAATTAAGATTTCCTTATTTCACATTAGGTCATAATCATCATCCATATGAAACATAGATAAACATAATTAACTAAAAATAATTCTGCGATAACTTAGGGGAAATAAAATATATGAAGGGTGATCTAAAATTCTCAGTAAGGATAAACATAAGTATTAGCAATTAAATGTCATCAATGATTATATAAGTTCTTTAGGGTATAACGACATAATCAAAGTGAATGAGTGAATAATATAATAAATCATACCCATTAATAACTAGATCATAAAATTTGAAAACATGTAAAAGGAAAGATTCATAATAATCAATAATCATGATCCATGTTTCATCAATATTTATCATAATAAACATTATAAACCCATAACAAGAATCAGAAAAATTTATTGGTATATTAAAACATTTTTTGCCTTAACCAATGTTAAAATCATGTCATAAATAACTAGAACCTAGTTAAATCCATAAGATAAAACCTCAGGTAACTCCCTCCATCTTTCCTCTCAATAATATATACATTATCCAATGCATTAAAGCACTATCTACGTTCACCCATCATTTAACCTATAAAAATCTCACCGAGTGTTATTTGGGTCACCCCATCATATAAGATGTAATGGGATCACCCAACACTATCTGGGTCTCCTATTTTATAAGTAATTTCCAAGAATAATAACATGAATAAATTACAAATATTTTGAATTTACTCATAAAACATATAAAAACAAACATTATTCCTTTCATAACATGATTATCCCACGGAAAAGAAATGGGTTTCATTTCAATCTCTTTAAAACATGATTAAACAATGAAAAATAAAAGGGTTCAATAACATTATATTTGAGACATGTTTAACATGTGTAAAGGAAATAGGTTCAATAACAATCTCATTAAAACATTGTTAACTCCTAGAAAATAGATGTGTTCCATTAAAATCTCTCAGAAATAATCTTACTCCATCCAAATAATGAATGGGGATGGTATCAATTAAATAGATACTCATTGGAGAATATGTAATATAAAGGGTTTTTGACATTAATGAATGTAAATAATATTAAATAAATTTTCTGTAAAATAAACATTTCATATTTAAAATAACTTTTTTTTAACTAATAATTAAAGAAATATTGAAAAAATATTTTTCATTGAAGCAATCCTTGGAAAAGTAAAAAGAAAGCCTTAAAAATAATTTAAAACATTTCTTGAGAAAAATATCATTTCCATTTTGAAAGAAACTGTTAAAACATTTTGAAAATAATTTTCTTATAAAATAACTTGAAAACATTTAAATTAATTTTCAAATAAAATAATGTTCATGACATTGTAAAATAATGTTCATTCCATATACGTTAAAATAATGATTTTGTTCATATTTTCTATAAAATCTAAATTGGAACTGTTTCGAAAATTACTTGAACATACCTTTTAAAAGGAATTTAAAAATAAAAAATTCAGTGAAAATGTATTTAATTAATAATGTTATAAAATCTACAAATACTTTTAGAAAATATTTTTAGAAAATATGGTTTTGGAAGAAAAGGAATTTTTGATCGAAGAGATAAATAATGCAGATTTTTATTAAAAACAAATTCAAAATTATTGTGATTACCAATGAGTAAAAAAATGATAATATTACATGAAAATTTCATAAATATAAATATAAGAAAATTCATGAGAATTTTGGATAGTTAGATCACTATATTTCAAAATTGGATACTTAATCGTAAACAATCATGATAAATGATGAGATTATAACATAAACCTCTTACCTACATGGTACCTTTGAATTTTAATCTCCATGAGATATAGATCCTCAAATGGATATCTAAATCCAAAAAAATTCATTAGAAACATAATAAAATATATTAATGCATATCATGTACACCATATGAATGAAATAGGCAATCAATATGGAATGTGTCTCACAAAATTAAAAAGTGGGATTAAAATCCCTTACATCACACCTCCTTTTTGTTGAACATGATTTATACTACTTTATAGTGTTTTAAACATTTTATTAAATTATTAAATAACTATTTTAATATTTATAGTATCATATATGATCCTTTTATAAAATCTTATCATTAATTTATTAATAATATTTCATTATTTTCATTGTTTCAGGTGTTAATCATCGACTTTTCTCATTCATGATTTGTTATGAAAATCCAAATTATTGTTCATATAATATAGTTATATCATCTATATAATAATAATCATTAAATAAATGTCATATTAAAACATCAATTATATTTTTAAAACCAATCATGAAATATGGTTGAGAAAAATAAAGCAGATTGCGATCATGTGGACGATAGGTGGTATATATACTTGAGTAATGTTTCCATTTTTCAATGATCATTATGGAAAGTAGGTAATTGATATTTTAAAATTATATAATGATAACTATATAATATATAATATATTATTTCTATAAATATTCTTATATATCATCCATGTATTGTGGTGATGATAAGAGAGTTGCAATGCTTTGTGAAGATGGTTGTCCACATGTATAGAAACGATGTTATCAACTTTTCAGTGGAAATAATAAAATGATATATTTTATTTTAAGAATGATAAATTTTTCATGAATATCATAATTATATCACTTATATCACATATAATCATTAAATATATATTTATTACCTTCCATAAAAAAATTTAGTGATAAAACGAATCACATCTCTTTGTGATCTGGTAGTCCTCCATACACACGAATGATGTTATCGCATCCCCAGCTAAATGGAAATTAAAATAATTAATATGATATAATGACTCAATTGGTAAAAATATTTTATAAATATAACATATATACTTTATATTCATCATAATACAGATTTGTGAAATGTGGTAATGGAAGAATGAATGGCATCAGTTTGCAAGGTCGTAGTCCGCCGTACACACAAATAATGATTTCATAACTGATTTGATGGAAGTGGAGATAGTTATAGATCATGACATTTTTAGAGAAAATAAAAATATATTTGAGATAAATTTTCATTATATCATAATTTTTTTAATAACATTTTAAGGAGGTGGAGAATGAAAAAAAATTAATATACTCATTGAAGAACATTACATCTTCATCGGGGGTCCACCTTAGGTTACTGAAGACTTACTAGGTTGGATTTGTTCCAAAAATATGGCTTTTTTTATTAGAGTAGTAAATTTTTTAGGTTATTTGGTTTGGTATTTATCAAACCAAATAGGTTTTATGGTGTGCAGAAGAGAGGATAGGGAGTGGCCTTTTATAAGTGGGGGTAGAAGACGCACTTGGTATTTTTTAAATTAATTAGGTTCTCCCACATTTTCCATATGTAAAAATGGTCCAAAAGGAAAATTATAGAGACATATAGGTTTAATGGTCTAAATATTGAAATAAAAAAGTTTTTATGAAATTTTATTTGTAATTTTTATCCTTTCCTTTTTAATTTATCATCCATGTAAAACCATTTGTATCCTAACCGTAGTAATTAATTTTTAAGGAATTCACTGTTTGTTTTGGAAAAAAATTAAGTTGACATTCATAGAAAAAATAAATTGTCCTGATTAAAAATATGGAATAAATTTTTCTAAATTATAATCACGTAATTTTGAAATTTTAATTTAGAATTAATCATGTATAAGCAACAATAAAGCGGGTTTTAGAAGAGAAAATGGTTAAAATATTACATAGTTTTTATAACCAATTTAAAAATGAAATTAATTAAAATAAACTAAATTGGATTAATATATTTATAATTGAAATAATTTTACTTTAAAACCAATCTAAATTATAATTTAACTTCGTAAATAATTTAAATGAAAAGACAGTTTCCTATTAAAATTCAGTATTTTTCATTATTCATCAAAAATGAAACTTTTCAGAAAAATGTCAAAAAATCATCCATGTATAATTTTGACATTATGATTTCAAAAATTATTCTTATTTTTTGAAATAAAATCTATAAAAGTGTACAAAAAATAAATTTAAAACATTACCCACAAACATGAAGAAAAAGGGGGGTTTCGATAAGTGTATTTTATTTTTCAAGCACCATATTATTTTATATTAACTCTATGCCTAATAATAATCGTTGCATGAATATATAATAAAATTTATTTATATATAATATAAAATTTCCATTTATAACATTAAAAATTTGGGATTATTTTAATTAATTAAAATTCATAAAAATTGTGCATTTTAAAACAATGTTTACAAAAATATCATTTTTAAACTCAAAAACAAACTTATACAAAAAACTAATATAAAGACGATTAAAAACGTAAATGATTAGATTAAATATAAATAAAAAATACTTATGTTAATTTAAGTCATATTCAGAACATATTTTTGCTTTTAAATTACTTAATTTATTGAAATTAAATTACATTTTTACAAAAATCTGTATTTTTTCACTTTTCACTCAAAAATAAATATTTTCCAAATAATTACAAATTTAACCTGATTTGAATTTTGATATTATTTTTTAAAAAAATAGTTAATTTTAAAACTTAAATTTTACAAAATTTCCCAAAAATAATTAAAATATATTTTCCGTGAAATACAATTAACATCATTTTTTATCAAAACATATTTTTGAAGAATAAAATTAATTTACTAAAAATTTATTGATTATTTACTAAATATTAATAAATATATTATTTAGAGTTTAATATATATATATACATATATATTTCATAAATTAGTTAATATTATCCATGCCCGTCAATTTAAGGGATGGGTTTTAATGATTATATATATCATTGGTCATTTAATCTTGGTGTTGCGTGTTGAATACACGATCAATCATAAAAAAACTCAGGGTTACAAGTACTAAAATATATTTAAGAGATTAAATTTATTTAAAAAATATATATCATACATTCTCAGGTGTTATGTTCTTCTCTAAGCTCAGCGTTGTGTGTTGCTGTCATGATCGAACATAATTTTAATCTTATAAAATCTCAGGGTGCTAGAGAGTGTATAGTGTGGAATTAAATCCTGATCATAAAATTATGACTCTCTATAATAGATTAGTTTTAGAAACTGTTGTGGGAATACCTCCCATAAGACAAGATGGAATCCTCTGTCATCATTTTCCCAAGATGGGGTTCATATAATCTCTATGACCAAATTTACATGCCCATTGATCCCCTATGTAGTCGGTTAATCCTGATTCGATTTTTGGTATACCCCATGGACCTGGGTGTGATACCCATCTATGTATCAATATTGTTCTATATAAATACTTTACTTCCTTATTGATAGACCTAAAAAAGACATATCAGATGGATGCCATCAGTGTTATCGACTCATAGAGTGAGTTCACCCGGGTGACTATAGTTACAAAATCTTGAGCAGAGTCATAGGATGGAAATTTAATTGTGACCCTACCTTGAAACTGAGTGTCAACTATGAGTATATCTAGATTTTTTATTTTTAGGTCTCGTATTCTGATTGATATATCCTATAATGTGATGATTACTCTTGATACTTTATGCATAGGAATTTAAGGGTGTCCTACTTGAAATTTTTATACTCACCCCTTCATGGGCTCTACCCACATGTGTCATATTTTATATAGATGATCAGCCATTTGATTAGTTCATTAGTGGAATTGTATGATACAAAAAATTATATTTGGGCTAGATAGATCATGGTTTGTTCTAGGAGTCAAATTTGATTGTAGTCTGCTCAAATAATCTAGTTGGACTTCTTTACAGTTTTTAGTGGGCTTATATTTTGGCCTTATTATATCCTACTATATTTTTGTAATATAATTGTGATATTTATATGTATTAATTCATTTGGAATCATATTTATTTTACATTTCAACATTTTATGGGTTTGGGTGTCTATTTGTGTGTTTGTGTGTTTGTGAACAGGTACCTTAAGATAAGTTCTCCCATATGAGTGTTATGCTTACTTAACACTGGTCGCTAGCCCCTGACCTATTGGAGGTTGGATTTAGGTATTTACACTCTGATTATCTCTAGAAAAGTAGGACTTGGTGGGTTGGGTCATGAAAAACACGCTCAAATTATATTATATTTAATATTTTCAGAATCATTTATTATTTGTTAATTAAATAAATAAATAATGCATCATTGTTGTATACGAATTTATGGTAATTAAATAATTACTAAAAATTAGAAATAAATTTATATTATAAAAATAATTTCATTAATCTAAAAATAGATATTTATATTCATTCATAACATAATTTTGTCTCTGTGTAGACATATAATATATATTTAAAACTAAGAGAGTGGCATTCTATAACTTTCTTTGCTTTAAATAATATATAGGTCACATTCATGGAAAAGTTTCCATTAAATAATTAAATTTCTACAATAATGTTATAAAGGTAAAATTAACATCACCCAATTAGAACTAAGATAAAATTGGAGACCTTATCATTTATTTTTAACCTATTTTAACACGATTTACCCTTTTTCAATGTGATAATTTTTACTAAGGTTACTATTCATGTTGAAAAAAATAAATGGTTCATATCTACCAAATTTGAACTTCCTGTTCCAAATATGGAATAAATTTTATCAAATTCATTTTCATTAATTGGAAGAATATAATTTTAAAATAATCTCACAAAATGTGATGAAAACCGCTTTTTAGAAAAAATGCATTTTTAAGCATAAAACTGGATTTATTCTTATTGCATGCCTAAAAAAATGTTATATGAGTGTTAAAATATTTTATTAAATATAAAATATATATGTTTCATTAAAATCATTCACCAAAAGTTATTTATTTAATTTATTAAGATAAAACACCTTTATGTGCATAAAAATAATTTTTTAGAAAAATTCCTTTTAAGTATAAATTTTTTTGACACCAAATTCAACTATAAAATTATTTCAAATGAACATAATTTGATTATTATTAATATTAGAGATAATATTTTTAAATTTAGACCATTTTAAATGGAAATTTAATTATTTAAATCCTTGAAAAAAATACTAAAATGGTTCAGATCATGGTTTTGGTAACCTAAAACCATGACGCCAAACATTTATTGAAAAAAAGTATAGGTAACATAAAAACAAAACAAAAATTGGGTGTAGACCCAAAAAATAAAAATTAATTCCCTAAAGACTCTACAAACAAAAAGGATATAGGGTCCAAATAGATTTATTTTTCCTAAACACTAGAAAATTCATGGGCATGCTAATATAAAATTGCATTAATAAAAATTTATTTACTAAAAATTGGGTGAAAATTTCTTGAGAAATAATAAATAAATTCTTATATAGTAGGACTTATTAATATATATATATATATATATATATATATCATAATATGTTTGATCCTATTAATTCACAATAATTTAGTGGTTAAGCGATAACTATCATATAAAATAGTAATATTGTATTTTTCATTTTATCTTAACATTGTGTGTCTAGTACAAAATTTAAAAAAACATATTTTAAAATATTTAGGTGTTACAATGATTGAACCTTGTGTACCAGTTGGATGTATCAGTGGCCAATGAATGAGAATATAAATTGAATCATGTTCCTTCGAACATAAAAACCCCATGATGTGTGTATTTAAAATAAAATGAAATGAATGTGAAATAGTATCCCTAGCATAGGATCCCTCATACACATTCTTAGAAAGGTGTGTGTTGGACTTGGTTGTTTGGCCCTGGTAGGCCTTAGGGGACATTGTATAGGTTCCTTGAGACACTTCCATATAAAATAAGGTTTTGAACTATAATGGTTCCCCATGTAGACCATAATAAATATTATGATACCCTTGAAAAATATATATCATTTAGTGGACCGTGGGTGAGTGTTCCACCCACACTAGTATCTGATTACATAGGTTGTTAGCTCAGGTGGACACTAGAAAAAAAAATCAGGTATTTGGACTTACCTAGGATTCTTTGTAACTGGAATGAGCTTAAGGCCATATCCTAACAATGAATTTTCTATAAATTCAAAGAGACCTTGATGAGACTTATGGGGACCTAGTAGGTTCCCTAGTTATTTGTGACCCTAGCGAGAGGTGAAATTTGGGAACTTGTTGTAAAGACCTGCAATTTCTGTGGAAAATTTTTTCTTAAATACACGGGAATTTTACGAGTCTGCGAAAGCTGACGGTGTATGATTCTGAGGCTCAGTGTTCCCGCAATCAATTTATGAGGTTTTGTTCAGGTACGTTTAGTAAATGTATGAGTGGGATTTTGTATCTTTTGAACTGGTGCTCAGAATTGAAATCTGAGGGCACCATTGAACACACAGTGCCGGTATTCACTTAAAAAGACTTTCACATCGACGGCAGATGGTCGGGAATAAAAGATAGCTTTTGGATTTTACGTGGAATATTAAAATAAAATAAGTACATGTCTTATTTTATTTTATTTGTTATAACCACCACGTGGAGGTTGTAGGTGGGGACCGCCACACCTCAACCTCCCATGAAAGGTTATGGTGGTGGAGCCCACCCAAACTCAACCTCCCATGTGAGGATTAATTTAGTGGGGACCACCAAAGTTGGAAGCCTCTTGAACTTCCCATTAAGTAGGGAGGGCCTCTTGAGCTCCCCACTTTATGGTGCCAATCCACACAAATTAATTAATGGATCATTATTTAATTAATTTGAATCTTTTTGAATATTTGGGACAAAAATTAAATAATGGATTAACTTAATCCGTTATTTTTGGTGTTGGAATTTTCATTTGGTGGAGCTTGTGAAAAGGAAATCTTGGGAGGAAAAGAATTCTCCAACGAAGAACACTTCTTCTACCAACAAAGAACAATCTTCAACCGGAATAAGGGAGGAAGCACCATCCTTGAAGAACGCCGACAACGTCGTCCTCGACTTCTTCATCTTCTTTCCTGACGTCAACGAATCGATGTCCGCCTTTCCACGTCATCGTCAATGAACAACGAATCCAAGATAGGGGGTTCAAACATTGGTATTTGTTGCACGTTCTTCATTTTCCATCAAGGATTATAATTCGGTGCCACATGATATCACCCTAATGCGGAGGGTTCGGGCCAAACAAACACAGCCAGACCCCTCTGCCATCTTTTTGGATTTTGACACTCAACGTTCCATGAGTCTGGGTTGATCATTTCTCATCAATAATGCTTGTGGATGGAATGCAACATTCCGAGAATAGCACAGCCACTTCCGGAATGAGAAACGGGACACCAGAACTCGTCTGGTGACCTGCGAAAGATTCACCGGAGGACGGAACTGGTGAACGTCATCAGCGATTAAAAGAAGGGTGGCTGGCGCTCTGGGTGGCTGTATGGATAGCGGTGGTGCAACCGCACCACCAAAAGAGAAGGTCGCGGCCAGCGCAAGGCCGCCCGCATGAAGGACTGGCGGCTCGGGCTTTCGGTTTGCCAAGGAAGGCGTGGCGCAACAAAGTCGCGAGGTGGAGTAAGGGCCACAGCCCTTGGCCGCAGTGATGGGGGAGGCGCAGCGCAACCGCGCCCCACGGGGAGGTGGCTGGCCGCTCAGATAGTCGGGAACAGAGGGACCAACTAGGTCCCATGTGACGTGGACCGGCGCCACGTGGCTCCGGTTTGTCTCCCTCCCGAACGGCATAGCCATTCAGGATTTCCAGTGGGAGTGGCTTTCCCCCTGGATGCAGCTAGGGTGGACCCCCCATAGGCTGCCAACTGAGCGGGCCGCTGGGTAGGACCCAGCGTGGTCCGGGCCGCCAGTGCGGGTTGAGCCACCCCTGCGGGCCAGGTCGGACCCGCGGACCGGATCGGATCCGCAGACCGGGCCGGACCCCAGTCTGGACCAGATTGACCTATTTCCATTGTTTTACCTGTAACATGAGCGACGGAGGTCTGATTGGAAAACTGTTTGTGGTGATGGAAACCTTGGAAGGAGAAAGTTATTTTGGTATACACCACATAAGGTTTGGACATAATTGGAGTATGTCCGGGTTGGAACGAACGTAATTCCAACCGGGCCGTCGGAACGGAAATGCCAATAACTCTCAGACCGGGCGACCGATTGGCGCACCTTCTGTCGCGTTGTGTTTCCTTTGTAAATATGGATCTTTTGGATACATAAACTTGGGACTTCATGGCAGTTGATGTATCGACACTTGGCTTGAGGAGTAGACTCTCCCAGAATCAAGCAAACTTGGTACGGAACCCTGAGGCTGGTTGTGCATTGACGACTATTCCTGGATCCTGTGTGGGTCCAATAGTTCTGACTTCTATTCCTAGATTCTGTGTGGGTTCAATAGAATAGCTGGTCCTAGATCCTAGGTGTGTTTGATATCTCCGACTACTGTTCCTAGATCCTGTGTGTTTCTGACAGTTCTAATAGCTATTCCTGGATCCAGTGTGGGTCCGACCACTCTGACTACTGTTCCTAGATCCTATGTGGGTCCGATAGTTCTAACTACTTTTTATGGATCCTGTGTGGTTCTAACAAATTATATGATTCATTGGAGATATCTTATCATCTCTATCTCTCTACATAAGTTGTATACCTGTGTGATCTGAGTCAGTAACTCTTGTGTTTCCTCATGATCGAGATGGATTACTTGATAACTTAGGTATATGTATGGGAATATACATAAGTGGGGTTATCTGTCGATTTCATACTTTATGGTTTATCCTTGTTCGATTTTTTGAGACCTTAATGGTCTCCAGGTCCCTACTGGGTATCGTTATACTCACCCATGCACGGGCTATGCCCGCACCTCATTTTTTTGGATGCAGACGACGGACAACGCTGACTGAGGCTGAGTAGCAGGACTGGACAGTACCCAGAGGTGAACCTTATGATGAGTCGGTACACGGAGGATACTGATGGACATGGAGTACTGAGGAGGCCATATGTACTTACCCTTCACGTAGGAACCCCGGAGGACGACCCAATAGCTACTTTTCCTTTCTTCAGTTGAACTTTCTTTTCAGTTGTACTTGTACTTTCCTGTTGGGGTTTTATTTCCAGCCCCTTTACTTTTCAGCACTCTTTTGTATATAGCATTACTTAGTGTTTTACATCCAACTCGTACTCTATTGTGTGTGTTTTCAGTTTATAAATGAAATTCCTTCCTAGTTTTAGGGAATTACGCCTTTGGTGTTAGTCGCCAACCCCTGCCCTATGGATGGCGGGCTTGGGGTAGTTACGGAACAGGCCCTGGGGGATGGGTTGTGAAACTGATGGTGATGATTGTGAGTGACACCTTGTAACTTGGAATGATTATTTGATATTTTGAGTTTGTTTTAATTTGGTTCGTGTTCCTGGGAGACTGACCATGGTTTTCGACATGGTGTAAGCTTATGGTCACCCATATTTATGATATTTATATATATATATATTCTTAACATGGTATACACCCTTAGGGAATTATGAAAATAGAAATGGAAAACACTAATAGAGTGATATGGTAAACACCCTAGGAGAGGTCATGATACATTTATATATACACAAATTTGATTAGTGTGTCTATATTTTGAGATCATATATGAAATTAAGATGATTATATCGATGTGGATTCCTAGATGTGCTTCCCATGATCTGATTGTTGAGCTACGTGATGGAATTCCAAGGACATTGAAATTCAACCTCAAATCTATATGGGAAGCTATAGATTACAAGGGTTATTAGAATGCCTAGAAAGTATTGGATCCATCGACTAATCTTGGGGGTTATTAAAATTATTGTAATTATTATTATTTCCACTTATATGGGATTCCTAGGTCACCCCTAGGATCCGACTAGTTCAGCATAATGGTATTTATATTTGATTGGGATGTCCTGGATGATTATGATCTTGCAGGATGGAATGATGACATAGACGATGTTATTGACTGGATATTTCACTGGATAACTAGTAATTAGAAATGGGTTTATTGATATGAAGTTTAATTGGATTCCTAAAATTATGAGGATCTATAATTTGAGCCTTCATCGATGAGGTACTTGGCTGTGGATCCTAGTTTCATATGGATGTCTTGGGTAATTCCTATAATCTAGTGTCATCACCTTAGTGGAGGCATAGTTATGTGACATGATCAAAGGAACTATAATTCTATCCAAATAAGGTTTGATAGATTAGGTTCATGGACCCGATTATCAATGTTGGTAGTTATTTATTTATATTTAAACAATTCTTTATTTATTTTGAGTATGTCACATGCACATACACTACTTTTATTGGTTATGCATAGGACTGTGTTAGTGATTTTCTTTTTGAGTTATGTACTCACACCCTACTCGGTATGGCACAAAAATTTGGTTTCTAATAAGACCACCAACTTTTCATAGACATATATTAGGTAGAGTCCTTATCCGTTATTTATTATCGAGATGGCGAAATTTTAGTGGAACTGGAGATCGAAAATAGGTGTGGCTTACTAATGTAGTAGGACCTTCTGTACTTTTATTTCATCATATATTAATTTTTAATTATGATTTATCTAAGTGTAAAATCATCTTTGTATGATTTTATCTATTCTTCATTTCTTATTTATTTGATTTGGATGTTTTATTAATATTATGTATAGTTGTTTCCTATGGATGTATGATGTTCATTTATTTTATCTTCTACTGCACACTCTGGTTAGGGGTGTAGTATCCCTATGATACAACCTTAGACCCCCACTACATGTTTCCAGCCTCTGAAATCACTACTATAAATATGGGAAAATACACCCATTTAAATGGATGAACACAAAATATGGCCACTCACCCTAAAAAAATTACCAACCAATTGCTCCCCCTCCACCCTCACATTCACCCATTTCCCTCACGACCAGCTATTTCACACAAACACTCCCCCTCACTTACATCATTGAACCCATATCCCTCTCTTCTCATCCACCCTCTAACCCTTCGAGCACATCCCCCATCCAACAAACAACCCTCCCCCTCTCGAATCAGGGTCGTTGTCACCACTAATGCATGTCCACCATCAAAACCCTCTCTTCCACACATGTAGTCACCACCGTCATCACCGTCTATCCTCCCTCACCGCCCCACACCCATAACCCTCACCAAAACCCCTTATGGCCCACATCTCCCACTAATCCCCCCTCCCCTTCCACTCTATTTCCCTAATTGTAGCCTTACCGAAGCTGTTGTGACCACTGCATTTGATCATGGTCACTATCGCCACCTCCTCTCTACTATTTATGATGATCTTACTATCATCCCATATTCATCATTCTATCTAATTTAAACACTATGATTCTTGAATGGATTATCATGGTTAAATATTTGATACATTTTTTCCAACCCATAAAATTAATTATTCATTATTTATTTGATGAAGAAAAATTTCTCTTAAATTTTTTTGTTGTATCCTCAAATGTTTCATAGAAAAAATCAATTTCACATCCACAATATATTAAAACTCATTATAATAATTTATATGGGTTAGTAAAGGATGAAATATAATGAAAATACACACACATGTACCAATGGAGAGTCAAACCTATGACCTAATATAGAGCCAGTTAAGGACACAACCTTATAAAAATGATGATAATGATAATAATAATTATTATTTTTCAAAAGATATAATGGATATATTCAAAACACATTTTTTTAATTATGCTAATTATGAAAAACACTATTATTTTTTGAAAATTATGTTGACTATTTTTAAAAGACATTCAAATTTTAATGATGATTATGATGATTACGGTAAATATTATTATTTATCATATATTATGATGATTATACTTAAAATATATTTTAAAAGTAATTTTAATTATAATGAAAATTATTATGATGATAAATATTATAATTTTAAGATTTTATTTTTAATTTCAATAAATTTATATTCATCATTATAATATTTATTAATATTTGAATCATTTTCCTAATATTTATTATTATATTATAATGTTATAAATATTATTATTTATACTTTTTTTCATCTATAAAAAATTCAAATAAATTTTTTTTCCACATGAACTAGCCACAAAATTTTGTTGTACAATATTCATAACATATAACCTTCCACAATTTCTATCATATACTTCCTCATTTTTTCTCAATAAAAAGAGAATTCTATCAAACAACCACTAAAATGTTAATCTGAAATATAAAATGTCTATTAAAAAATAAAATTTTATATTTTTCATAAATATATAATTAATTATAATAAATTTTATTTATTGATAAACTAGAATATCAATGATAGTCGAACAACATAATTTTCTATAGTCTAGTGTTTTGATTACTAAATTTATAAAATAACCATTACCATATATTAATATATATGTCTGATTGTTTTTTTAACTTTTCAAATATTCTTTTCATCCATTTCTTTATAATAACCCCTCTATAAAATATTTAGTCATGTAAAAATGAAGTATTTAAAAGATCAATGATTATAAATAAGTAAATATAACTTAAAATGTGATGATCATGTCTTTTGTGAATTATTTTCTTATTTTGGATGAGTATGAATTGAAATACACATGAAATTGGTTGGTATTTATTTTAAATTTATTTTTTGATATGAAATAATAAAAATGAATGAAATATGATGTTTTTTGTAAATCTTACTTATTATTGTATGTATATGAATATGGATAATATTAGGATTGATCTTCTAAATGGAACATATATATAATATATTTTTGGGAATTATGAAGTTTATTTATTTCACTAGAAGGTTTAAAAGTGACAATATTAGTTTTCCGTGTAGAAAATTTGAAAATAAATATCAATTCATATGAGTTTTCGGGAGGGATAAATTATTCTTGAATGAATTGCTGAAATATTAAAAGAGTTGTACTTGTCATAAGTAATAATATTGTTCTCATCATATAGAAACATTTCATATAAATTTTTATGAAAGGATATATAATACAATGCATTAAATGCATACTGGAATTGTACATGGGTTGGACCTTGAAGGCGGTAACATCCAGATTTTTGAAACTTGTGAGATCAATATTTGTTATAGTGTAGATCATGATTTTTTGAGGTTTTATAAAATACTTGATGATGTAAAAACTAAATTAAATTCTAGGTATACAAGTTAAAATAAATTTTAATTTATCATGGAGTTGTTTCAATTTAATACTTTTAATAAATGGTCATATAAATCAATTTACATACTATTCGTGTTGTTGAAAAAATTACATCCTATTGACACAAAGATTCTTGAGTCATATTACCATGCACTTAAGTTGACCCAGATCTTAGGTATCACATGTGAGAACATAGATTCATGGGAATAAAACTATTATTTAGAAAGGAAAATGTCCATTTCAATAAATATACATTCTATGACTCATTCTGGTGGAAAGATAATGGGGGAAATTAGACTAATCGTTTTCTGACTATGAAACAGGGGAAACCAATTATCATAAAGTAAATTTGTTACATTCTAGTGAGGCTTGGGATGAAAATATTATTTCTGTCATCTAAAGTTTCAAAATTAATGAGATGAAATGTGGAAATAAATAAGAAAATTGATATGTTATCCCACCTAGAAGACTCTCTTTCATGGAAGGATTTCAATCAAAGAAAACCTAATTTTTTTAAAGATAGTCATAATGTCCTATTTGGTTTGGTATTAGATGGCTTCAATCCATTTAGGACTATGATTGGTGCAACTAATTGAACATGGCCCATGGTTTTGGTTCTATATATTCTTCCCTTAAGTATTTATATGAAACAAAAATATCTATTACTTTCCAATATTATTGATAGGACTATAATTTAGAGAGATAAGATTTATGTTTACATTAATCCATTGATTGATTAGTTGAATGAATTTTGGGGTGATGGTGTGATGACTTATGACTATGAAACAAATGAAATGTTCAAACTGAAGGCTTATTTATTATGTAAACTCAATGACTTCCCATATTATGAATATTTTTCATAGAGGAGTATGAAATGTGACTTTACTTTCCTTTTTTCAATAAAAGTAAAAATTCTACATGGCTTTAACATTGTAAAAAATGGGAATAAATGGGTCATAGATGTTTTATTCCCCCTAAACACAGGTTCAAAAAAGACATAGTGGCATTTTATCATTCTAGAGAATTCAACCAAGTATCAAAAATATTTACAGGAGTAGAAATTTTATCATAGATTGAGGAAGAAAACATACATACAGTATATGAAATTTATGATTTAGTGGTACGTCCATTACCTAATATCTATGTTGTGGATATATTGTACTATAACTAATGGAAGAATAATTTTTTTTATCTCCATTAGTGGAAAGAAAACATACTAAAGAATAACTTGGATGTCGTGCACATTGAAAAAATCATTGTGATAAAATATTTTGCATCATTTTAGGTTTCATTGGAAAATCAAAGGACCATGTTAATGCATGATGTGATTTAGAAGAAATGGGTTTAAGGAAATAATTTAATTTATAATTGGGTGAGGGAAATAATCCATACATGTCAAATGCATAGTATACGATGAGTAAGAAAGATAAAGAGACATTTTTTCCATTTTATGTTGGTAATGGTTCCTGATGGTTACTCTTCAAATATTTCTAATTGTGTGAATGTGATGATCAGAAAATTTCAAGGGTTGAAAATTTTTAATAATAATATACTACATCAGTAGTTGAATAAAATCACTTTTTGTGATTGTTTATCACCAAATGTTGTTTATCCATTAATTGAGATTAGTAGTGTTGAGGTGTCTTTGTTTCATAAAAGAATGAAATGGTGATATACAAAAATTCAAACTAGAATTTTAATTATGCTTTTTCACATAGATAATATATTTACACTTTCATTATTCAGTGTCATAGTTCACTTGATGGTGAACATAAACAATAAAGGAATGGATACTATTCTAGTTCAATTTAGGTGGTTGTATCCTTTTGAGTGGAATCTAGATACATTGAAACAATTTGTACATAATAGAGATTGTCTTGAAGAATTAGTAGCCAATGGTTATTTAATGGATAGGTGTACTAAATTTTGTGAAAATTAACTTATGGGTTTTGAAACAAAATTATATAATCCCTCTCATATTCATGATGGTCCAGTTAGAGATGGAACTATGTTTGATATAGAAAAAGTTTAGTGTGTACAAGATCATCGATATATATTGTTCAATACTCCGTCAGTTTCACTCTTGATGTAGTAAGTGTCTTGTATATTTTTTTAACATTTATATGCTTTTTTTAATATGAAATTTCCTCATTTAAACATGGAATTATCAATTTCAGGAAAAATATTAACGAGATAAAAAAAGAGATATTCTTTGTTAGGGATTATGAAATTCAATAGTCCCTTTACCCATCATTTTAGAATTGGTTTATGGATTTTGTACGTATAAGTATATTTTCCTTATGATTTAATTATATTACTAATTTTTTATGTATAATTTTTTATTGAATTATATGAAATATATAAGACCATAACCTATGGGAGTTCAGCGACCCTACACCAACTGAAGAACATAACCAATTAGATGAGGGTCTATCTATAAATTCTCTTTGTTAAAAATAATTAAATAAAATGAAATTCAGTTTTGCATTAAATATGTCGATGAAAAATGAGTAACACAAAATAGTGGCATTGGTTATTCATATGTTGATTCGAGTTATTTATACAATCATTTGAAATACATCATTTACATTGTATATACACATGGGTTGAAATAAATATTGTTAGCGTTTTATAAGGTTGATCCAATATATTGAAGTAAAGTCGATAAATATAATTTTGATTTGGTGAACTTTAATATTATATCATATAGAGATGAACGAGTGAGTAACGAACCCTTAATTTTGGAATCACGAGAAGAACTTGTTTTCTTTGTTACATTGCCATGTAATCCAAATTGGAAATCTTCTATGAAACTCTCAAGGCTATTAGTGTTATTAATTGAATGATATGAACCCAAGACCATTTCCTTTGTTGTGAAATATCTTGATCAACACTCCATAGTTCAACGTGAAGATGATATTCATTATGATAGAGAGACTATTGAAGGAGAAATGGTCAATTTTCATTTTTGATGAATGGTATGATTGTTTTACCACTCTTCAACTTAAAAACATTTTTTAAAATTAATTAACTTTTTATAAACCATTTAATTTTTTTGTATTTATTTTCTCTATATTATATATACATTCATGAAAAATGACTCAAATTAGATTAAAATTAATTAAAGGTATTATTTTTTTAGAAAAAATATAAAAACAATAATTCTAATAATATTTATATAATAAAACACAGAAATCCATAAAATATTTTTAAACTATGATATGATCTTAATATAAAAATTTTTTTATTGTTACCACCCACAATTGAGAAACTACATCACTTCATGTAATTTCATGCAATAAAAAGTTTCACTATGAATTCATTTCAACAAATGTACAAGGCTCAGGTCATCAAATTTTAATTAGAATGAATTATTTGAATCCAAATATTAATATAACAACACATTTTAAATTTCTTCCCATTCATTCTCCTCACACTACTACCCATTTTCCTCTAAAAATGATTCACAACTACACAGTTAAAAAAATACATTTTTTCCTATTAGTCATCAAAGTTTAGTATTCCCCTTCCTAAACATCTCGTTTAATAATAAAGAATTATTTCAATATGAATATATTTACTTCTATTATTCCATTTATTATGAATAATAATTAGTAATATTATGACTATATTAAAATCTAGAACTAAACAATTTAAAATAAAAAACATCCCTTGAGGTTTATTTTGGTAACTTTGGCATGGAATCTATACACAATAACCATCTCATATATTTCTCTAAATTATTATTCATGGATATAATTTTTCACAAACACACACACAGTGATCCATCATTTCATAATAAACCTAATGTTATTATCCAAAATTAACCTTTGACTATAATTAAAATGCCTTTATCTATATAGTTGTTTGGAAAGAATCATTGAAGTTCTAATCATGGAAAACACCCAAGTAACTCCAAGTGATTTTATTAATCTATTTAAACTAATATAAATGTTGATTCACTTAAACTATATTCAACAAAATTTAATCCATATATGTTAAGAATAGGGGACACATTGACTTCCATGTGATATTGTCTCTTTGAGTTTGATAGAAAAATTTCTCTCAAATATTTTATTCAAACACAACACATTTACTCCCTCCTCGTATATTTTTTTATATATTCATTATAAAAAATCATGTGTGACGTATTAAATTATTTGAAAATGAATAAATTTATTAGAAAGTGAGATATAATGGTTGGGTAGAATACACTAATTCCTTTGTGGTCATTCCATGTGATGGGAGTCTTTCTTCCATGTTTCCATTGTTTTATTTTTTTTAGTGACCGTCTATTATAAACAATGTAACACAATAAATGGGATGAATGCTCTTTTTATTTTGAAAAATAATTAAAATAATAAAATAAAAGTCAAATTATTTGTTTTCCACTCAACGGTGCTTGTTTTAAATTTTTTATCCTGACTTCTTCATCCATATGTTTAATCATAGTCCATGGTTTGTTGTAACTTGATTAGTGGGAACCCAAGTGGATCTTAAACAAATATTTTTATTTATACATCTTTTTTTCTAAACCAGTCACATATTTTTTGAGAGCTTTTCTTATAACCTCCCCTTCATTATGTAATTTATCCACTTATTTTGTATGATTTTAACATCAATATATTCTTTTGATAAATCATCCATGTGTAATAAATATTTTCCTCTAAGAATTATATCCCCTCATTAGTTTATTTTCATTTTTTCCATTTTTAATGGTATAGGATGTCCATATTTTTCTATTCCATCATCAATAAATGTTTCCAAATTTATTACACTTTTTCCTTTACTTCATGACTATTTCTCTTTCTTAACTTCACTACCAATAGAAGGTTTTTTCATTTTACAAAAAATAGTATATGTTATTTCTCATTCATTAACGCATTATTTAAATTTTTTGACTTTATTTATGTGTATCACTACTATTAAATATAGTAATGTCCATTACACACTACATTAAGCTAAATTTAGCACTAATTATTATCCTTCCCTTATCCATCACACTATTTTACCTAGTCATCTTCTATAATTGGATTTTAATTTATGGGATTCATGCATGGGTATTTGGATAAAATTGTCCAACCCAATTATCTATTCATGAAAATTTTGCCTGAATACACTGGATGTGGGTTTGAGTTTCATGAATAAATACTTATAGTCATTCTTCATTACACGATAATTTAAATTGAATCATATGAAAAATGATCCAAAATAATTAAAGTTATTTTCTTATATAGGTAAAATTGATGTTTTCTTTACATGAATCCCATTTTATAAAACAAACTGATATAATTATTGGAATTTCCCTTGAAATACTTAATCTATAGCTTGATTGAGGTATCCTTTCTACCTCCACAATGAGTGATGGTGATCCCTATAAGAAAATTATATACACTACAGAATGGATAACTTCTCTTAGAATTATCTCATAACACCACATTTATTTCTTATATTCTACTTAATAATATGCAGGTGATTCTAGAATATCATGGTTTATGTAATGATTTAAACTATGACCAGAAATCCCATAGTAACAACACCACCCTTTCTTCACTTATTTCATTAAAATATTTCTTTGAAACTATTTTTTTACCCCCCTATGCCTACATATAGTTCCAACTTTTTCTTGATGTATTTATGTAATCGAAAACTACTCAACTCTTACAAGTGTATATGGTATTAGTAGCACAATAATTGGTATGGACCATACTATCTCCATGACGGTAGGATATTGATTATATAATTGATTTTCTTATATACAAAAAAACTAAGAATTAATGGTGTTGTTTTAATGAATCATGATAATATTGTAATTGTTTTTTGTATTTTCAATTAACTATGTTGGTTTGAAAATGAGTTAGAAGAAGGGAAAAAATTGATATTGGATTTCATAATAGTTAAGTAGGGTAATCCTAGTAGTATCTAGAATTATGATTCATGTTAAATGAATTTCTAATAAAAAAAATTATCAACATCATGAATTACATAAAGTGGTATCTTATGATACTCATGTACTTACTCATAAGTCTATGTGTCCTTATAATTTGTGAATATTCCTTATTAAAAGTGGTGCAATAATTTTTTATGATTAAGTTCCCACTACACTTCCAAAAATTCCATTCAAAAAATATAATGATAATAAATCATTCCAAAGATTTAGTCTTCCACTCTCTATTCATCACCATCACCTTAAGATATATTAACTAACAATAAATCAATAATAATTTTAATAATAGGATCTGAAATCACATATTTCTATATTTCAATTAATATGATAAAAATAGCTAATTAGATACCATTTACCCCCACAAGAGTTCTTAGTATGAAATACTAAAAAACATATAAATATAAAGTAAATATTTCTTATCTATCATACTGTCAACCCCTTATTATATAGTATAAAAATCCTCAAAATGGATGTATGGATGAAGAGTAATGAACGGAAGGTGAGTAAAAATTAATTTTATGAATAAGGAATGAGTCAGAATAGGCTGGTTAGAATAAACCACCCTTTGGTTAATAGACATTAGACTTAAAGTATATCTTTCATATTTATCATCATTCTAATATGGAACCATGGTAGTTTTCTTCTTTCACCTATTCACTTTTATGTGAAACACTCCCCATAGAGTTCTACGTTGTTCTATGAGGTTCTTTATATCCAAATTGTTTATAGAGAGCAAGTGTGAGTCAACCTACACCTTTTATCTCTCTCTCTCACACACACACATTACATTCTACGTCTGTGTGTCCCATATAATAACCTTACCTAAATTATGGGAATTTATTTCTATAAATAATCATTATATTATCATGCTACTAACAATTAAATTAGATGAAATCGATTTCTCTAGTTCAACTTGAATGGTCCCTTTGGAATGGAATTTTTTTATTTTTCTATAATCTTTTGCTTGTTGATGTTTTATACCACACTTTATGATATATAAAATCATATTTTATTTTCATTAATTTAGATTCCTCTTATCCAATATAGGATAATGATGATATTTAATTTTTATTAGTGGAAAGAATCATTCAACGCATTTTATTTCTTGGTGTTTAAAAACAAATCATTTATGGATTTTTCATTATTGATGAATCAAATGAATGAATAATGTATATATTTTTTCTTTTATATTGTATTTCAAGGTTATGTAATAATGAAATATCATTTCTTGTCTGAGACATGTGTTTTGATCTAGCTTATTTTTTATATTTGATGAAATATGTGTGTAATAAATAAAGTGAACTTGATTCATTTTTAGTTCACATTATATTGCACTGTAATAGGCACTGAATCATTTCCATACAAATTCTTTCTATGACGACAGACATTTCAGGGGAATAGGAACTATATCCACATCATGCTATAGATCCATTTTCATCTATGGGTGGATGTATGTATGAATGTGTTGAAACTCCATTTTTCACACATGGATGAAAAGGTGTTAAATAACAATACCTTATGGAAAAGAAATCAAGATAACTTACAAAATCCAAGGATCACATCCCCATCAAATACCCAATACGTGTGTCCCATAGAACATCTTTGGTACACATGGTACCTACACAAGATCCTATATGACGACCCTCCACATTATCCTGCATGATGGACCTGCATACCAGCCTATGTTACAGATGTACGCAAGCCTTCCCCTTGGCCCAGGGTCCTGTATTTTCCTAGAAATAAGACCCTGGAGATCTTCATTTTCATGAATAAAAAATCACAAAGAACTCTTGACAATATTCTCACCCAATTCCTTTGAATAGGCCTCAAAAACCTTCAAGGTAGCCCTCATAATATTATAAAATATGGAATTAAGTTGAGAAGTGGAACCAAAGTACTCCCATTTATAAAGATAGCATAACACCTATACAAGGAACCATCTCCCTATGGTTGACGAATACTAGTGTGAGGTCCCCTTCCCTAACTAGGTAACAATGCATGAAACTTCTAGAAACACCTGTGGAGACCCTTAAATCCTTGAGGAAATCCTTTCACAAGTATTGTTTCCTAAGTGGTTTATTTCCCAAAGTAGCTTTATCTCACACTTGACTACCTGTTTGAAGTATTCCTAGCCACGCAGGCATACCATACATGAGACCCCCTTGGATTGCCCAAGACTCTGCCCTATATGAGACACTACTTAGGATCTCTTCAAAGGTACCAATGGCCGGGCCTCTCTTCCTTTGGATCCCTTGTATAAGATCAACCAAATTGAAACCTACACTAAATCCTTCAGACTTGAAAACCCATGGAAAGAGGCACACCAGTTTTTCTCTCTTTTAGGGATGCATTCCACTTGTCCTACATGATGGGTAGGGTCCATGGGGTGCATCTGAGAAAGATTTTCCTTTTTTATGAGGACCTCGACTCTAGGGGCAGTGTCAAGGAACTCTTGATCACTTGTACTAGGGTTAATACCATGTCCTTACAAATTTTTTTCTAAGACCCACATATTCTAGTTCTAGGAGGGGAGGGTGAGTATTACACTACTACAAAACTGGCCTTTAACAGTGCTATAAATAGCCTTTATCCACACTAAAAAAGTTCTGACTACATAAGTGTGGTTAAAAGACCTGGTCTTTTATCAATGTTGAAGAAGCGTTGATAAAGGGGTCTTTTATTAGCACTATAGAAATTTCTGATAATGGTCTACTTTATCAGCACTTATAAAAGTTCTAATAAAGTGTCTTTTATTGATTCTTATAAAAGCATTGATAAAGGAATGTTTACCATTGCTTTGAAATTCACTGATAAAGGATTCCTTTATCATGAATTTTAAAGGTGCTGATAAAAGGTCATACTATAATGTGATGTATCAACACATCAAAGCACAATAAACACACCAGATATCAATAGAAATAATTACCAATATATAATCTAAATGAAATGAAATTTAAAACACCAACACAAGAAAAAAACACTATATTATAGACATTTCAAACATTGGTTTATACAATTTCATAAATAAAAATTACTACATACATTCAAAAACATCAATGCTCCTTTATCATTTAATACTTACTTGACTCAAAAAAAATTCGAACAAACCACCCCTTCTCAAGCAAAATAATTCACCTAAAAATGAAAACAATTCTAATGTTAGTAATAACATAATGAAATAAATTAATTGAAAGTGATAATTTTACTAAAATTGATATCAATTTTAAGTAAAATGATTCGCATAGAGTCATACCGATCACACCATGTATCGGATTGAGGTGATTCTAACTCTAACACATCTCAAATATCTTTTGGATCATTTTCCTAAAGTATCAAAACAATTTTAATTTTTTTGCTCAGTTTTGAGTACGTCAGTTGTATTTTTTTTCTAAAAATTCATTTTAAACTAAAAAAAATCACTTTTGAATAATTTGGATCATCTCATGTATTGATATAATGTGAAATTTATTCCTACACATCAAAAATTACTTACGAATCATTGTCCTAAATTATCAATAAAATTTGAGCATGTTTGATCGGTTTTCAATGACTATTACTTTTTGAACTAAAATATTGATTTTAAACTGATAGAGGACACTTTGAGTCATACTGGGTGCATCATGTATCTAATTTTGGTGAGTCGAATTACTACATGTCAACAATGACTAATATTTCATTTTTGTAAAATATTTAAACAATTTGAATGTTTTTTCTCAGTTTTGAGTAGGAGAGTTGTCCACTTTACTATAATTGATGATAATTTTATATAAAAAGACACACTATGAGTCATACCGGTCACACCATATGTCGAATTCATGTGATTTTCATTCCTACACATCCAAAATTACATATGGATTATTTTCCTAATGTTTCAAAATAATATGAATGTTTTTTCTTGGTTTTGAGTATGACACTTTTCTTTTTTACTAAAAAGTCATTTTAAAATTGAAACACACACTTTGAGTGATACATATCACATTATGTATCGGATTTAGGTTTAGAAGATTTATACGCATCAAAAATTACTTATGGATCATTTTTCTAATGTATTTAAACAATTTTAATGCATTTCCTCAGTTTTGAGTAGGTCAGTTGGCCTTTTTACTAAAATTGAAGAAAAATTTAAATAAAAAAGCACACTTTAAGTCATATCAGTCACACCATACATTGGATAGAGGTGCGACTGATTCCAAAAATTCCCGAATGATGTATGTATCATTTCCTAAAGTTTCATAATAATATTAATTTTTTTCTAGGTTTTGAGTACATCACTTGTCTTTTCTACTAAAATGCCATTTAAAAATTAAAACACGTACTTTGACTCATACCAATAACATTACGTATCGTATTAAGCTGAGGATGATTCCTACACATATCAAATTACATATGGACCATTTGTAATGCCCTGATCCCAGTTACCTAGAGTCGGTGCATTATTACGTAGCATTGGCATGATCACAAATGATCAAGTCTTGAAAGATAGATTTATTTAGTATCCTTGGAAACACTAGATACATTCATAATTCTTACATTAAATCATAAAGTGAAAAACTACAACAAAACAGTCTCCATAGTCCAGACTCATATCCCCTCATACTATCCCTATAGGTCAGTCATAAAATACTTCATCACATACTGGGAAAAATAAAACATAGAAAGGGGTGAGCTCAGATGCTCAGTAAGGATAACAATAAAACTGAAACTTTCATAAATAAGAATAAACATTTAAGGCAATGTATAAATAAAAATGAATTTTAAACTTGATCTTCAGAATAATATGGACAAAATGAAATTAAATAATTCCATTAACTTATTCACATGGATATTCTAATTGTCAAATAATCACATGCAATATCAATAACTACTTTCATAATGATGGAATGCATTATGCCAGACTATAATAACCACATAGTCAAGGCCTTGTGCCAAGACTACAAATAAAATTTTGTCAAGTCCTTGTGCCAAGACACGAGTTTGTCTCATGAGACCTACCAATGCATCGAGAAGCTATAGCGGGCTCCACCCGTCACATACAAAGTTCAATGCATTCCTCATATGAACAGGTTTAAACATAACATAAACATTTGTATTAAAACTAGCATACTAAATGTCAATAATTTCTCCATAAAACATTAATGGTATAAAAATAACACATCCACAGTCAAACATATCACAAAACCTTCAATACAATATGGATGTTTTGTATCATAATAAATAAAATTCAAATAAGCTTAAAATCCATCAAAGAATGTTGACATAGATGAAATCAAAACTATTTGAGAGAAATATTTGTTTTTTTGAAATCATTTAAAAGTCACATAATTAAAAAATAAAACATTTACTTTGAAAATATTCTTATAAGATTCTAAGGGAAGCTTCGACGATTTTATAATGTCTGAAAGTAGTCGCACCCATTTTATAAGTTAAAAAAGACATTCTTACCTTAATTCTATCGAAAAGGTTAAAAAGGACCTTATTTGGAAAACGACAAAAAGATTCCATTATAAACATGTTATAAAAAGTCAAAAAAGGGTATAAATTAATTTAACAAATAGTCTATAAAATAGTAAGAATGTTTTGAAATACATTTTTAAGAAACATGGATGTGTATGGTAAAGATGTTTCAGTAGATACTTACATAAAAACAACTTCTGATAATATAGAGATTGTGAAATTAACCCTTACCTTGTAATTTTCCTTGGTCGAGTGTAGGTTAAAATCCTGTATAATGATGAAATAAATTTTATTAAATTATACAAGAATCATATACATTAATTTGATATCATATATGATCTTTTAACATTGTTTTGTTATTAATATCTTAGTATTATCGTTGTTTCGGGAGTTAACGGATTCATTTTCCTTTATATTATTTGTTATGTGAGTCATATTTTTTATGGATGGTATGTATCGTATTCATATACAGAATGATATTAAGTCTTTAAACATTATTTTTAATCATCTGATGAAAATTATTCTTGAATGGATACGATGGGGAATGAATCTCATCGCGTTCGTGGAGACGGTAATCAGTACGTACGCACGAGAAAAAATATCATTCTTTTGATATTAAAATAATATATAATTGGATGTTATATCATATATACAGAATCATTATCATGTTATATTTATTATTTACATGAATTACACATCATTATTATACCCATCCCAATAATAATATATTGAATAACAGTTACACCACAACGTGTAGACTGTAATCCGTACATACGCACGTATGGTGACATGTCATTCAAAGGATGGATAGAATAATGAATATGGTTGTACCATATTTATAATAAAATCACATTATATAGCAAATACTGGAGTTATTATTTTATAATAGAAATAAAAAATAAAGAAGAAGTGGAAGAAGAAAAGAACTTGCAAGAGGGTGGTGAAATTATTACCTCTTCTTCGGGTTCTTCCTTTTGTTTTGATCAAAAGGGATCCTTAAGATGGATTTATGACTAAATTAATACCTCTAGGATAAATTGAGGAAATTTGAGAGGATATTTGGTCAGGGGTTGGTTGATCCAAAATGCTTTGAAGGTTTTAATTAGAGAGATGGGGGAGTGCCCTTTTATAAGAGAGGTGAGAGACACCTTAGGAAAAGCTAGAAATATTATTTTATAATAAAATCATTTTCAGTTTATAATGGCTTAAAAATGGATTATTTAAAGTCTAAGGTGGGGATGGGTCGAAAAACGCTACACCAATTGGTTTTAAACAGGTTTGGGTCACTATATTAACCTTAACCTTTAGATTTAACTCTTTATTAAATAGTTTGACATTTACCATCTCTCGGGGTATTTTTATATTATATGGTTAATAAACTTACTGTATACTTACAAGAGAGCCCCAAGTGGTTCATTAATGATAAAAATATAATTATATAAGTGTTTTGTTCGAACCATATATTTTTATAAATAGAATATTAATTAATAATATAATATTTGTTTTAAAAACTCTTTTATGTCAATTTTGACACTATTTGGTACTTTGTTTTTTCTAAATTCATAAAAGCATTATTACTTCGAAAACAATTCATATAACAAACCCTAATATTTTATATTAACCTAAAAAATTAGTGGAATTCATAAAAAGTCTCAAATTACATTTATTTTGATATTTATAATATTATTTATTTTAATAATTCATTAATTAGGTAATTACTGCATTACCATTGTGTCATAAATAAATTAAATTATATAATGTCTAAAAATTATAAATAAAATACCATTATGTAGGAAATCATTTTAGATTTCTAATGAATATTTATAATCTAATTTATCTAATGGATAACCCTATATTAATAATGTTTTAGTTATTAAACTTTGATTTTAACTCTTTTAACTATTCTTTGAATTAAATAATAATAAATGTCCTAATCTAATCCAAGTAGACCAAAGAGGCTCATATTTTATTCCTAAGGTTTTTTTTGGTCGAATTATACTTAGAAAATAGATTTAGGACATGTGTTAGGGTAATAATAAAATCATTTTTACCCTTAATTACCCTATTTACTTTTAACCATGGTAAATAAAAGTAAAAAGTTACTATTCACCAAGAATTATTTTAATCTTTTTGAACCACCTTTTAATCCTTCATATTAACCGTGTCTCTTGGATTTTCGAAATTCCACTCACAGAAGCGGTAAAATTATGTTTTATGTGAATTTTCAAATTCTCCTAGGAGAAGGGTAAAAGAGAGTGAAAAAGTTCAATAAAATTTTTATATATCTAAAATTATTATAAACGGAATCCAATGAATTACATTGAACTTATATAGGAATTATGTATCTTTTTTGACCTAAAATAAATTTAAATAAAATAAGTAATTATTTAAATAAAAATTCGGTTTTAAACTATAACTCAGTGTTTTTCACTATTCATCAAAAATTGAACGTTTTCAGAAAAATAACAAAAATTCACCCAAAGATAATTTAGATATTCCAAATCCAAATATGATGTATATTTTACCAAATTAAAAACATGGAATTTGTATTTGTTAATTTAAAATTAATTCTCGTTGTCAAAACCAGAAGGCGTATTTTTATGAAATAATAACTATCAAAAGATTGACACTTGTTTATATCCAATTTCAAAGTAAAATTACTTACAATGACCAGAATTGGATTAAATGGTAAAAATATAATATATTTATACTTCCAAACCATTAAAATATATAATTTAACACTATAAATTATTTTGATTAAAAAATTTGTTTTCAGTTAAAATATGCTATTTTTACTATTCACCCAAATATGAAAGTTATCAGAAAAACACCAAATATTTATTGAAACTAAATTCTTATGTCATGATTCTAAATAAGATGTTTATTTTGCCCAATTGAATATATAAAAGTTTCAAATATTTTATTAAAATGGGTTCTCCATTAAAAGGCGGTAAAATTACATTTTTTTGAAAAATACTTGTTTTATCTGAAAAATTAATCTGTTCTTACATTATGTATAAAAAACTCATAATATGGATTCTAAAATTATAAGGATTATATAATGTTCAAAATTTAGTTAATATTATTCATAACCGCTTTTGAACGGCTAGTTTGGTAAGTCGTTGTGTGCTTGAACTCGGTGTTGCGTGTAGTGCAAGTTATTGAATTACTTTGAAGAAATAACATACAATGATTGGAAATTTGAAATTTTTCTTCTAAAATAAAAGGTTGAAAATAGAAAATACCTTTGTGGGAAAACCCACATAGGAAATTAGGTTAATAAAATTTAGTCTTAATAAGAGGAAAAGGGGGAATAAAAAAGTCACCACCAAATTATGATCTCGATTAGAAGAACATTGGTGGAAATTAGAGACACATAATTGGAGGAAAACGTAAATATTTATAGGGAGTGATTGAGGTCATCAATAAGAAGAAATTCTAGAATTTTGGGCCTTAAATCCACCAATCTATGATGATTTAAAATACCATTGGTTCAACAAAACATAAGGCATTAGGATAACACATTTTTTGGTTTCAAGATCCCTTCCCTAAAGTTTAATATTAGTTTATCCATAAAATAAGAGGGGAAAATATATATATTTGTATATATATGTATTTATGTATGTATGTATGTATATACATGACAAGTAGAGTTTCATCCCTCGACTAATTCCTACCAAAAACTCATCTTTCACTCTAAAAGATTTCAAAAAACAATATTCTATTTATCCTAATCGTATAGGGTTACAAAAAAATGAATTTATAATTCATCTACCAGACCCTTTAAGAAACTAAATTATCTAATTCAGGATATCACGTGGGTCAGTGGTAGGTGATACACCCTTGTCTCCCTTCGGTTGCAGGTTCAAGTCTCGTGGCCTTGCCGGATGTGATGGGTTGCTGCCCGACCTCCGGGATGTCCTTTTTATGGAAATCCAAAAATAATCTCAAACTAGACATATCCAAAATAATTTTTTCCAAACTCACAGTCCGAAATTTATAAGGTAGGTAAACACAATTAAGATCCTTTTTTCCATGTAATAACATGTGAACACCTTCATCATGTATTCTTTTAAAACACTACAACGTCTTGAATTACCATAAAACCTTATTGATTACATTCATGCTCCTTTATTCCTTATAGAATACTGGATATACTCCTTCTATCAAAAAATATTGTAAACTCAAAAAATAATGGAATATAAAAATCATTAATCATTTTCAACGTAGTCAAGAATATCCAATATAATTTATCCAATTCAAACATGTATTAATCCAAAATCACTACCTCGATATCAGAACTATATTATGGTTTATCTTTCTCTCAAACATATATTTTCCAAAAATATAACCTGCTATTGAGTCACTTTTATTGGTTCCAATCAATCTCAAGTCATTAATGAAATAGTACTGCAGTACAATCCTTATATACTCCATAATTATTATTACCAGTACATCGTTGATACAACACTCAAATAACAAAATTATTTAATAATAACAGAATAACTCTAATCATTCATCTTCATCTGTGGTAGTATCATAACTTTATTATTATCCAATAGAATCATTTGGGTCATACTCTGATGATTTGGACATCGGTTTGCATAGTGTCCCAACTCCTTGCAGATGAAGCATTGTACATTTGTAACCTTTTTCTTACCCTTGCAGTCACGTACATGGTGTCCTTTTTCTCCACACTTATAACAAACTCACATTCCTTTCAGGCAAGTTACAGGGTGTTTCTTCCCATATTTATCACATATGGGAAAATTATTCTTTTCACTCTTCTTTTTATCCATCTTTCTCTCTTCCATCATTTTCTTCTCTTGCTTCCCTTCAAATCTGTTGGACATAGAGAATTATTTACTTATCTTATTAACACATGATACTATTTCTTCATATGTTGAGAATTCATGGGAGACAATTTACCTTCTAAATGTAGGCTTAATACCGTGAAATATATGATCCTTCTTACTCTTTGAAACATATGTATTGTTGGACTTCACATTCCTTCTACTGGGCGCCATTTCTATACAATGGCATACACTAGGTCTGTTTATGAATTACAATGAATAATTACAAACTTGTTAAATACCTAACGTAGATTGAACAGTTTATGGATATAATCTATAATCATAAAAATGTTTTCTTTGAGGAAGTATATACTCATAAACCCTTCATAATGGTTTTTAATGAAAATGATAATTATCCTAAGAATATCCCCTGGGAGTGTCGTTACCAAGAGTGAAGCAAGGCCCGTTGTCGTGCACCAGTTCTCGTTCGAGTCTAGATCAAAGCGATGTTTTCAGGTTTTACCCCTAGGTACATCTGTGACAAAGCCACCTCTACCTGCTCGTATCCAAACAAAGATGTATTGCTCAGAAAACTCACAAAATCTCTACAATACCAAAATTCTAGGAATTTATTCTATACTTATCCTCAAATTCCATCTTAGGTCTATGTGCTCTAATCATATTTTACCTAAATCTAGGTTCCAAGGTTTGTACTAAACTTCCTTTGATACCAATTGTAATGCCCTGACCCCAGTTACCCAGAGTCGGTGCATTATTACATAACCTTGGCATGATCACAAAAGATCAAGTCTTGAAATACCGATTAGTCTAGTAGCCCTGGAAACACTAGATACATTTAAAAGTCATATATTACATCATAAAGTGAAAAACTACAACAACATAGTCTCCATAGTCCAAACTCATATCCCCTCAGAATATCCCTGTAGGTCAGTCATAAATTACTTCTTCAAATCCAGGGAAAAATAAAACATAGAAAGGGGTGATCTCAGATGCTCAGTAAGGATAAAAATAAAGCGGAAACTTTCATAAATAAGAATAAACATTTAAGGAAATGTATAACTAAAAAAATCATTTTAAACTTGAACTTCAGAATAATATGGAAAAAATGAAATGAAATAATTCCATTAACTTATTCACATGGATATTCTACTAGTCGAATAATCACATGCAATATCAATAACCACTTTCATAATGATGGAATACTTCCAGACTATCATCACCGCATAGTAAAGGCCTTCATCCAATACTACAAATAATATTTTTTCAAGTCCATGTGCCAAGACACTAGTTTGTCTCATGAGACCTACAGATTCATCAAGGAGATATAGAGGGATCCACCCGTCACTTATTAAGACCAATGCATTCCTCATATGAACAGGTTTAAACATAACAAAAACATTCGTATTAAAACTAGAATACAAAATGTCAATAATTTCTCTATAAACCATGAATGGTATAAAAATAACACATCCATGGTCAAACATATCATAAAACCATCAATACAATATGGAATTTTTGTGTCATAATAAATCAACTTCAAATAAGCTTAAAATCCATCAAAGTATGTTGACATAGATGAAATCAAAACTATTTGAGAGAAATATATCTTTTTTTGAAATAAGTTAAAAGTCATATAATTATAAAAGAAAACATTTAATTTTAAAATATTCTTATAAGATTTTAAGGGAAGCTTCAATGATTTTATCATGGAAGAAAATAACTGCACCCATCGTATACGTTAAAAAATGCATGCTTACCTTAATTCTGTCGAAAAGGTTAAAAAAGACCATGTTTGGAAAATGATGGAAATATTCCTTTATAAACATCTTATAAAAATTAAAACAAGTGTATAAATGACTTTAAAACATAGTATATAAAATAGTAATAATGTTTTGAAATAAATTTTTAAGAAACATGGATGCGGATGATAAAGATTTCTCAGTAGATACTTAAGTAAAAACAACCTCGGATAATAAAGAGATTGTGAAATTAACCCTTACCATGTAATTTTACTTGGTTGAGGGTTGGTTAACCTCCTTTATAATGGTGAAATAATTTTTATTAAATTATACAATAATAATATACAATAATATGATATCATATATGATCTTTTAACACTGTTTTGTTAATAATATCATAGTATTATCGTCGTTTCAGGTGTTAACGGATTCATTTTCCTTTATATTCTTTGTTATGTGAGTCATATTTTTTATTGATGGGATGTATCTTATTAATATCCAGAATTATATCAAGTCTTTAAACATTATTTTTAATCATATAATGAAAATTATTCTGGAATGGATACGATGGGGAATGAATCTCATCGCGTTCGTGGAGACGGTAATCCGTATGTACGCATGAGCGACAATATCATTCTTTTGATATTAAAATAATATATAATTGGATGGTATATCATATATACAGAATAATTATCAGGTTATATTTATTATTTACATGAAGTATACATCATTATTATACCCATCCAAATAATAATGTATTGAATAACAATTACACCACGACGTGGAGATAGTAATCCGTACGTACGCACGTATGGTGACATTTCATTAAAAGGATGGATAGAATAATTAATATGGGTGTAACATATTTTTAATAACATCACTGTATATAGAAGATACTGGATTTATTATTTTATAATGGAAATAACAAGGAAAGAAGAAGTGGAAGAAGAAAAGAACTTGAAAGAGGGTAGTGAAATTATTACCACTTCTTCGGGTTTATTCCTTTTGACTTGATCAAAAGGGATCCTTAAGTTGGATTTTTGACTGAAGGAAGGCCTCTAGGATGAAGTGGGGGAAGTTTAGAGGATATTTGGTAAGGTTTTGGATAAGACAAAATGCTTTGAAGGTGTTAATTATAGATAAGGTGGAGTGCCCTTTTATAAGAGGGGTGAGGGGAACCTTAGGAAAAGCTAGAAATATTATTTTATAATAAATTCATTTTCGGTTTCTAATGGCTCTAAAATGGATTATTTAAAGGATAACGTGGGTATGGGTCAAAAACCACTCAACCAATAGGTTTTAGATAGGTTCGTGTCACTATATAAACCATAACTTTTATATTTAACCCTTAGTTAAATAGTTTGACATTTATCATCTCTCTTTGTATTTCTATATTATATGGTTAATAAACTTACTATATACTTCCAATCGAACCCCAAGTGGTTAATTAATGATACAAATATCATTAAATAATTATTTTTTCCAAACCTAATATTTCTATAAATATAATATAAATTAATTATATAATATTTGTTTTAAAAACTCTTTTATGTCAATTTTGACAATATTTGGTATTTTGTTTTTTCTAAATTTATAACAGCATTATTACTTTGAAACAAATTCCTCTAACCCATCCTAATATGTCATATTAACCTAAAAAATTAGTTTAATTCATAAAAATCCTCAAATTACATTTATTGGGATATTTATAACATTAATTATTTTAATATTTCATTAATTAGGTAATTACTGCATCACCATTGTGTCATAAATAAATTAAATTATTTAATGTCTAAAAATTATAAATAAAATACGATTATTTATGAAATATTTTTATCTTTGTAATTAATATTTATAATCTAATTTATCTTTTGTATAACCCTATATTAAATTTTTTTTATTAATTAAATGTTGATTTTAACTCTTTTAAATCCTCTTTGAATTAAATAATAATAAATGTCCTAATCTAATCCAAGTGGACCAAAGTGGCTCATATATTATTCCAAATGTTTTTTTGGTCGAATTATACTTATACAATAGAATTAGGATATGTGTTAGGGTAATAATAATATCATTTTTACCCTTAATTACCATATTTACTTTTAACTGTGGTAAATAAAAGTAAAAAGTTATTATTCACCAAAAATTATTTTAATCTTATTGAACCACATTTTACTCCTTGATATTAATCGTGTCTCTTTTATTTTCAAAATTCCACTCACATAAGTGGTAAAATTATGTTTTATGGGAATTTTCAAATTCTCCTAGGAGATGGGTAAAAGATGGTGAAAAGTTCAATAAACTTTTTATATATCTAAAATTATTATAAACTGACTTTAATGAATTACATTGAACTTATATAGGTATTATGTAACTATTTTGACCTAATATAAATTTAAATAAAATAATTAATTATTTAAATAAAAATTCGGTTTTAATCTATAACTGATTGTTTTTCACTATTCATCAAAAATTGATCGTTTTCAAAAAATTACCAAAAATTAACTCTAAGTTAATTTCGATATTCCAAATACAAAAATGAGGTCTATTTTAACAAATTCAAAACCTTGAAGTTTAATTTATTAATATAAAATTAATTCCCGTTGTCAAAAATCAAAAGACATTTTTTTAAGAAATAATAACTATCAAAAGATTGACACTTGTTTATATCCAATTTCAAAATAAAATTACTTACAATGACCATCATTGGATTAAATGATAAAAATATAATCTATTTATACTTCCAAACCATTAAAATTTATAATTTAACACTATAAATTATTTTTGATTAAAAAAGTTGTCTTCAGTTAAAATATAGTATTTTCACTATTCACCGAAATATGAAAGTTCTCAGAAAAATACCAAAAAATTATTGAAACTAAATTCTTAAGTCCTAATTCTAAATAAGATGTTTATTTTGTCAAATTTAATACATAAAAGTTTCAAATATTTGATTTAAAAGGGTTCACCATTAAAAGCTGTAAAAGTGCATTTTTTTTAAATACTTCTTTTATCTGAAAAATTAATTTGTTCTTACATTATGTATAAAAAACTCATAATATGGATTCTAAAATTATAAGGATTATATAAAGTTCAAAATTTAGTTAATACTATTCATAACCGCTTTTGAACAGCTAGTTTGGTATGTCGTGGTGTGCTTGAACTCGGTGTTTCATGTAGTGCAAGTTATTGAATTACTTTGAAGAAATAACGTACTATGAAATCAGGGGGTGTTACACCATTTTCTTAGATTATTTAACAGATTTGATTACATCTTCTCGGTTTTGAGTAGGTCAATTGTCCTTTTTACTAAAATTGATGTGAGTTGAAAGTAAAAACATGCACTTGAAGTCATATTGGTCACACCGTGTATCTGATTGTGGTGAGATTGATTCATTTCAGTCTCAAATCATATATTGATCATTTTCAAAATGTATCAAAATAATTAGAATGTTTTTTCTCAATTTTTATTATGCCACTTGTCTTTTCTACTAAAATGTCATTTTTATCATAAAACATGCAATTTGACTCATACAGACCACATCGTGTATCTGTTTAATAAGAGACTAATTCCTACACATCATAAATGACTTATAGATCATTTTACTAAATTATAGAAAAAATACAAGTGTGTTTGCTTTGTTTTTTGTGAGTGAGACTTTTTGAAGTCAAATATTGACTTTAAACTGATAACGGACACATTGATTCATATCGGGCACATAGTGAATCAGATTGAGGTGAGGCTGATTCTTACCCATCAAAAATGACTTATGGATCATTGTATTAAACTATCAAAATAATATTAATATGTTAGATCGGTTTTCATCATGTGATTTTTCTTTTTTACTAAAATTAATGTTAATTTGAAATAGAAATAAGTAATCAGAGTCATACCGATCACATCGTGTGTCGGATTGAGGTGCGGCTGATTCCTACCCATCCCAATGTCTCAAAACAATCATATAATCAATGTTACCATGATTTCCATTGACTTTATTTGTTAATCTTCCAAAAATACATGAGCAACTTCGAACAAACCATATAAACTCGAAAAAAATAATCCAGATATATAAGAAAACAATTATTATGAGCAATGCTAAAAATATATAAATTAATAATAAATAAAAAATAATACATTAATTATATGGAAAATGATTTTACTATGAAAATATCAGGATTACCTCTGTGATTTAGGAGTGGAGGTAACAAGTAGGAAAGTTATAAATGTCAACATTATAGGGGTGAAAGGTTTTGAGGGAGAAGAAGTATGTGGAAGTTTTGGTGCAGAAAGTGATGAAAGATAGAAAGAGCACCCCAACTCAAACAAAAATAATATAATTATATAGGAAAACAATAATTATGTGACTAATACTAAAAATATATATATTGAATATGTATATGAAACAATACATTAATTATATGGACATTGATTTTATTGTGAAAATTTCAAGATTTCCTCTGTAATTGATAAGATGCAGAATCATTTCTCTTCCTGCAAAGGTAGTGGAGGTAACTTGAAAGAAAATGATAAATTCACTAATGTAGGGGTGAAAAGTTTTTGAGGGATAAGAAGCATAAAAATTGGATAGAGCACCCCAACTTAAACAAAATAATCCACCTGTATAAGAAAAAAAATATTATTTGGGTAATACTAAAAATAAATTAATTAAACATAAATATGAAACAATATATTAATTATATGGATAATTATTTTACCATGAAAACATCAAGATTACCTCTGTAATTGAGTATAGGCAGCATCATTTCTCTTCCTGTAAAAGAAGTGGAGAGAACGTGAATGAAAGTGATAAGTGCATCATTGTAGTGGTGAAAATGTTTTGAGGGAGAAGAAGCATGAAGGTTAGACAGAGCACCCCAACTCGAACAAAATAATCCACCTATATAACAAAACAATTAATATGTGAGTAATACTATAAATAAATAAATTAAACATAAATATTAAACAATACATTATTTCCATAGACAATTATTTTACTATGAAAACATCAATATTAGCTCTGTAATTGAGAAGAGGCAGCATCATTTCTCTTCCTACAATGAAATTAGAGGTAACTTTGAATAAAGTGGTAAATACACCTCTAAAGGAGTTAAAAGGTTTCGAGGGATAAGAATAATAAAAGATAGATAGAGAACCCTAACTCAAACAAAATAATACACCTGTATAAGAAAATTATTATTATGTGTGTAATACTAAAAATAAATAAATAAAACATTAATATGAAATAGTACATTTATTCTGTGGACAATGATTTTACTGTGAAAACATCAAGATTACATCTATGATTGTGCAGAGATAGTGTCATTTCTCTTCCTCCAAAGTAATGACACATGTAAAGAAATGTTTTAAAATAAGTAAAATCTACAATGAATATTGAAAATTAAATCAATGTTTCATTATATAATTTTTCGTTAAAATAGAAAAGGTAAATTGTAACATTACCTTTACATCTTTATAAAGGGTTTCATTCATTATAGTTTGTTCTTATAACATGTATAGAATAAATTTTCTACTTGATTAGTCAAAAATTTAATTTAGATTATGCTAATTTAGTATAGAACCTATAATATTATTAGGAAAAACATAATATACTAAAAAACATTTTTACCTTCTCATTGAACCCTCTATATTTTATTAAATGTTTCAAGGATTTAGTTCCTCTATCGATAATCAAAATCCACTCTTTGTGGTCCCCTCTAACATACAATACATTATCTACATTGGGACTGGCATGAAATTATTGTGATTTCCAAAGCAAAGGGTCATCCGCTATTGAATTTTCATCTGACTCAATATTTGTTTTAGTCACCAGCAGGACAATCGAAAAATTATTTTTTGTTGGATTAGAGACATAAAACACTTTCACTACTTGTGATGCCATTATGAATGGATCATCTTTTCCCCCTTCTATACTGAAATTCACCTTCACAAATCCCATTTCATCCACATTCACTCCATTGATATTATCAACCCATTTGTAATGGAAAATCGGTGCTAGAAATGTTGTGTAATCCAAATCATATATTTGTTTGATAATGCCAAAATATTTCATATTTTAATAAATTAGATTTATATCCTTAGATCCAGATATGTGAATGGATTCATCCAAAAGCATAACACCACTATTTTTCATCATACTGAAGTCATCATGTTATTTTTTATAGAACATATACCCATTGATTAAAAAACTAGTGTATGATATAACATCTGTATTTGGTCATTTGTATTTCAATTGAAGTCATTCAGAAATTGAATTTGTATTTTAAGATAACACCTTATAAATTTGATCTCTAAACCATCCTATAAATTGTTGATTAAGTGTATTTGATATTCATCCTTCATCCCTTGATGGATTAAAATATCTAATAATTTCTTTGTGGGCTTTAATTTATAGATCAACATATCACTATTATGTAATATGTAAAGATGGGTTTGCTCCTACCCTGTCAAGGAAATTGTAACAACATATATTTTGGAAATCCCTTCACCCATATGGAGTTTACTGTAACAAGACTTTGGGAGACTGATGCTTTCAAAATATAACAGGTAATCCGTACAAAATTCAATATCTTCTTCATCAATATATCATTCTTCAATACAACCTTTTGGCTGACTCCAATTCTTGACATGCCCTTTCAAAATCTGTATATACCTTTCAATGGGGTACATCCATCTATAATAGACAAGACCACATAGTTAAACCTATCTGACCAAGTGATCCATAAGGTGGACCATTATATCAATGAATGATGGTGGGAAGAACATCTCTCATTCACATAATATGATTGAAAACTCATTATTCATGATGGGAAAATTCACTAGGTCAACCACTTTGTTGTATATGGCATTGAAAAGGAAGGAGAGTCTTGTTAATGTGTGTCGTACATTTTGAGGAAAAATGAAATAGAAAGCAACATGCATTAAATCTTGCATAAAAACATGAAAATTTTGTTATTTCAGTCCGAGTAACATCAAATTAGTCATTGGAATGACATTCTTGATATTTGATGAATACCCCAGTGGAACATTTAGACTAGTAAGGAAAAGGAATAATTACAATTTTTCCAGTCTAGATAGAGTTTATGTTGCTGGAGGAACAAAGGTCTACCTTTTACCCATCTCCAGTTCCAAGACTTCCCTTATCCCCATTTCAATCAAGTCCAACCTAGCCTTGATTTCATCTTTCATTTTTTGGAACATTTAGTAATGTACCAATAACATGAACAAATACATTTTGTTCTACATGCATGAAATCAATGAAATGTCTTAAATACAAACAATTCCAATATGATAATTCAATGAAAATTGATATATTCTTACAACCTTATTTTTTAAGGTTTTTTCGAAAATGCTTTAATAAAAATAGTGTCAATATTTTTTTACTTTTTTGTACAGTTGATCACCCATTTTTGCACACAGTGTTGTTCCTTGTTTAATATTCCAATCGAATTTTGTCATCAAGGATAGGTATTTATGTCATCGAGGTAAAAATTTCTAATTCCCTAAAAACACAATCTTCGGGGAATGTTTCAACCAAACTGAGTATGTGTGTTCTTCAAAAATGGGACACCCCAACATTCCTTTAATGCTATATCCTAATATATTTCCATAAGTGGGAAGTCATTTATCATTTCATACAACATTCCCCTTAATTTGAATTCATCACTTCTATGAGAATCATACATTATAACACCTATACCCTACATCAATTTTTGATCTTCGATAAATGGAGAAAAATAGAAATAAATATCATTATCATGTTACTTTCGTCCAGATATAAATAGAGACAACGTAATGTATTTGCGCTTCATGCATAACCATGGAGGCAAGTTATAATTTACCAATATGAAGGTCCATGTAATATGATTACTACTCTATACACCAAAAGGATTTATTCCTTTAGTAGATAACACAAGATGAAATATTCCCACATCATATCCAAATTTAGGGAACTCGTAATCAATTTTCTTCCACTCAAGAGAATCTGTTGTATGATGTAGGATCCCATCATTAATTCTTGTATCTACATGACATGTTAACTGTCTTACAGTTTCCTGGAATCTGTATAGTCTTCTAAACCTTGGAATCATAGGAATGTACCATGCATATTTCTATAGACTTGATTCGTTTTTCTTATATTGAAGTACTCCGCACTTAAGGAATTTTATGAGTGATTCATGGTCCTCGTGAAACATTATGAAATAATTTGGACAAGCATGAATTTTTTAGAGATCATGCCTATTTAACATCACATTCATTTAGCATCATATTTTTGGCATGGTAGTTCATTTTCTTTAGGTAGCTTATTATACAGTAGACCAAGTAGTTCTTTAAATCAAGTGTCACTCCATCCACTACCAACTTTCAAACTATATAACTTCAATATAGCTCCCAATGTTGGGTATTTAGTAAAACTGGTATACAATGGTTTCTGGGAACATAAATTTAACACCAAAAAACATTGTACAATCAAGAAGGTCATATTCAATTTTTTTTGTCATTTATTCCATCTAATCTCCATCTTTTAAAAAGTTATTCCTATCAAATTATTCATAAACTGTTGTATCATCCCATTCAATGTCTCCATTCAGTTTTCCACATGTTTATTCAAAAATTTATATCTTTGATCTATTCCATGACAAATAAAATGTTCTTCACACTCTTCTGGACTAACCTTTATTGAATATAAACATAAAAACGAACAAAGGACTTTAGAAGGGTTGTCTGCATGATCTCTTGAAAACAAGATGAAATATTTAAATCCATCTTTATATTAATTTGTAAAATGATTATCATGAATCCATTTATGGTTCATATACATCATATTGGGTTCATAAAATATTAATTTTATAAAATAAATAAATAAACACATATATGATATCCATTATCAAAAGTGAAAGTTCTAAAAATTTATAATAATGTAAACCCAATATTTGATTGTTTCAAATAATTCCAGTATGTTGAAGAAAATGGCTAATTAACTATAAGAAAAGAATTACTCCTCATCAAATCTTTCTTAAATCCCATAAATAAATTAAAATATAATGTAGTAAATTAAGGAGTAATAAGAAACTCAAATGTGATAAACAAGAATAATAAACTCTCATTCAATCAACTAGAAGATAGAAAAATGTATTGGAATAATCGATGTAGTAACCTAAGGAATTATTACATTTAAAATTAATGGTATATCAATATTTTAAAACATCTCAATACTCTTGGGATGTAATATCACCACACCGACTCATCCAAATGAAATTTAAGGTACTCCAACTAGATGTCAAATTAGAATTTGCTAATGGATTACATGAATAGGAAGTTCACATCAAACAAACATATAGTTTTCAAATTATCTAATATGAGAATAATATTTTTAAATTTAAAATGGTGATGTATGAATTGAAACAAGAACTAAGAGCATGGTATTTAAGGCTAGATGAATTATAAAATAAATATTAATTTAAAAATGAGGAATTGATAATTATCATTAAATAAAAAAATAATTTTATGGATAGATTGAATGTGTTTATTAATGTAGATGACATAATATTTAGAAGTACAACAAATGAACGATTATAATAATTTTCTACATTAACAATGACCAATGTTTAAATGTTGATGATTAGTGAGTTGAAATTTTCATTAGTTTTTTGGAGACTCATGGAATTTATGGGATATTTATTTCCCAATCCATGTATGTAAGGTATGTTTTTTATAGATTTCAAAAGGAATATTTAAAACCCATGTGGAAACCCACTTAAAAGTGAATAAAATTTTCAAATTTTGTGGATGGAATCTCAATATATATCAAGGAGTGTGGGAGATTTGTTATATGAATACTTTTTTATAGTAAATATGTTTCACATACTACTTTTCTACATGTCATATAGCTAGGTATCAATGTGATTCCATGTAAATCAACTTGTTATCAGTTAAATAAATATTAAAAAAAGTGGGGAAATTATTAATAATCAACATTTCTGAGAAAGAAATAATGATTTTTTAATGGTATATAGGTCCCAAAAAAACTGGTATAACTAGAAAGTGGTAATCTCAAAATGGATATTTTTTGTAAATTATTAAGAGTGGTGAAGTATGATGATGATGAAAAAATATAATGTAGATGGAGAATAGTACATAGAATAAAGGTATAATATTTCATATATTATTATCAAAAGGATTTATAAATAATCTCTGATTAATATAAAGGGGGAGAAAAATAAAATATTTTTAAAAGTGTAGAGACATAGGAAGTTGGATTGTTTAGAAAAATTACAACACATTTAACAATAGATATAGTCTCCCAAATAAACCCAATAAAACTATATATCAAACACTGGAGATGGCCCAGGATAGTATCCAAGGGACATTCTTGATCCCCCTTGGGCAATCAACAAGCACTAGCTCATGAAAAATAGCACAGTGGGAATGATTTGGGCAAAAAAATAAATAAAACATGTAGAAAGAAAATTTAAATAAAAAATTACATGATGCACCAATACATTGGATTCCCTAACCAACCTATATATGTAGAAAAAAATATATGAATCGATATAATATAAAACAAATCCCTTAACCTACCTTCAACCCCCTCACACACAAAATTCCCAGTTTAAATTTCTAAATTTTCACATGTCTATAATACCATTTATTAGAAAAGAATGAAAACTATGTATCAAAGGTTTGGGTGATCAATTTGGTAAATGTAAACAAACTAAAACAACCAAATAAACTCTATGAAAATCCATGTGTCACTATTGAGTCCAGAATCAATAAACTATCCATGATCGATCAAGAGTTGAATCAAAATTGAAAACTCAGAAAATCAAAAGGTCTACCTCACTAGTATTAAATCACTAGACCACAAATAACAACATCATCAAAGAAGAAATCAAAAAAGAAACAAAAAATACATAAATAAAATCATAAGTCCTACCTCTCTAGGTTGAAGAAAATCTAAAACCCTCTTCGGAAACCCTAACTTCAATCGAACAATGGACATCCGATGAGATGTCTGAGATGCAGTCGAGTTGTGTGATTCAAGGTTCAATTCACTGAGGAGGAGCACTAGCAATGGGGGGCTTCAATGGAATGCTTTTGATATCATAATGGGTTCAAAAATGGTTGGGGTTTTTAAATTATATCGGGATTCTTTTATAATTTCTTACAAATAAGAGCTGACAAAGAGTCCTTTTGTCAATTTTTATTAATTAAGCACTGATAAAAGTACTATTTATCAGTGATTTTCTAGAACTGATAAAGGTAGGTATTTATAAACACTAAAAACACTGGAAATATCAATCTTTATCAGTACTAAAATTATAGCACTAATAAATGTTATCTTTTTCAGTTATTTTTTAGCACTGATAAAGCCTCATCTTTATCAGTGTAAAAAAATAACTGATAAAGATGATTTTACCATCACTTATTACTTAAGCACTCATAAATGATTTATAATTATAATTATAAATAAAAACTTTTAAACATTTATTTATCCCTAATAAATATATATAAATATAAATATAGTAAATATATACATTTTTAAATATATTTAGTATAATTTTATAATTATTTATTAATATTTATAGAAATATTTTAAAAAAATAATATTTATATAATTATATATATTTATATAATCGTACATATATATTTTATAAATATATATAAATATAGTAAATATATTCATTTTTACGTAAATTTATTATAAATTTTATAATTATTTAAATATTTATAAATATTTATTTATAATTATATAAATACTTTTAAAAAAATAATTTATTTATTATTGTAAATATATAATTTTATAAATATAGTAAATGTGCATTTATAAATATTTTTATTTACAAATATTTTTATTTATAAATATTTGTTACAAATATATTTTTAACATTATTAATGAATATCAAATTTTAAGTGCATGCATGTATGTTAAAAATGAGTGAAATTGAATAAATTAAGAATATGTACACTTTAACAATAATGAAAAAATTGATAATTTTATGTGTGTGAATTTTATATAAAAATTCATTAATTACATATATATGAAATCAATATAATATAGATTTGATCAATGTTAAAATGAAAAATCAAACGAACTACAATTATATGTCTAGTACTATGCAATTAGTCAATATTTTTAATTCATATTAATTTTTAATTATAAACCATTATTAAATAAATATATGCCTATTTAATGTAATGCACATAAATATTTTGTAATATATAAATCATATTTATACACATTAATATGTATCTATATATTTAATATATACAGATTAATAACAATAATTATCATAATTATATAATTAATAAAATGATTAATATTTAACAATGTATAATAGATTTATTCATTTTTATCCAAAATTAATTAATTAATACAATTTTTAATATTTTTTTAATAAACTCATTTTTAATTATTATTTTATTTAATTATTTCATTTTATTTATTTGGACCTTTATCAGTGCTAAAAAGTAACTAATGAAAGAAATATTTATCATTGTTAAAAATAAAGCACTAATAAATGGTACCCTTTATCAACACTAAAAATAAAGCACTGATAAAGGTTTCCATTATTAGTGCTAAAAAAGCAGTGATAAAGGTTTCCTTTATCAATGCTAAAAAAAAGTACTGATAAAAGGTTAAATTTATTGGAACATTCTTTAGGGCTATTAAATATGAAATTTATCAATATTTCTTCTAGTTCTACAAAATACCAGCACAGTTAAACATGGGTTTTTTATTACTTTCATGCTTATATTTACCTTCATTAAGGTATGAGATCCTCCTTCCAAAACTAATTTTTAGGAAAAACTCATAGAGTAATCGCTTATCCTTTCTTGTATGACTTCTCCAAATTCATTCCTTCTTCTTTCTTAAAACACGTGAACGTAGCCAAGATCTAGATGTGGCTATCTTGGATCCCAAAAAAAAGAAGTTATAAGCCCCTCAAAGCCCTATCTCTCTCCCTTTGGACCTAGGGCACAACAACATGATCGAATGGGAACCAGATCCATCTTTTTTTACCTCTCCCTTTTGGTTTTCATCTCGTCTATCAGTGGACAAATAAGATTGTGTACTTTCCCATATTTACCACTTCCTCTAGTTACTCACATCGAGGATAATGCACGTGGGCTTCGAGGTTTTTGGTAATCATGAAATCCACACAATCCCACACTTGAAGGCAACCATGGTGTGTAAGCCCTAATGAATTGAACTACGAGAACTCTGATTAATGATATAATCAAGATACATTAGACTACTACCTAATGCCCGATCACAATGGTAATCATTTAAAGTGTAATCCCAAACCAAACCAGGGCATCCATCTCATGAATAAGCACTGACATTCAACCTATTGGAATCATACTATTTGTAAGCCCCAACATAATCCATGTGCATCCTCTTTAAGAGTGATCTTGAAAAAATATCTCAAACCATCAGGGAATCCTTTATATGAATAATCCCCAACATAATTCTCTCAAAGGGCCCTACTCCCCTATGATACAAACCTTCATGGGGTCTTGATAAGTGTGGGTCCTCACAACCGAACTATGTAGGATTTGATTCCCATCTAAGTGGGATATGTAGGAAGCCTTCATGAGGTCCAAAACCAACACATTCAATCAACCCAAATTCTCTCTATGCCACACTACTTGTATGTTATTATTAAACCTGGGGATTCATATCCCTTCCAAAACCCTAATTGTTATGATGCTAGTTTTTGGCCACACAGTGGGGTGCTTTGGAGTGTATCATCATCCAGGGAGATGAGAGTTGTTTTGATGTCGGGATCAGACCCATGAATTGTATTCCTAAATATCTTTAATAATGGAATTAGTAGGGTCTTATTCATATCTATAATTTGTATCCCTTTAGGTTCCCATATAGGATAGTCATGAGGTAAAATCCCCCATAATATATATGTAAAATTGGATAGGGAACATAAACTTGTTCCATTAGGAGTTAAGAATCCCATTCTAATGGCCTCTTTGAGGTAGGCACAAACCCTTTCCAAAATTACAGATGCCTACCATAAAATTCCAACATCAACATGGGAACCAGTCAAGAAACCTTCCTTAAATCAAAACCTCTTCCCCTAGTATGTGGATCCAGTCACTTTCACGAAGGCATCAAAGAATAAGCCTCGCTAAAGATGACTAGAAAATGAAGAGATGGTTTATGATCCCTCTCTACTTAATGTGGGAGTTTTAAAGCCCTCAGATTCTTATCTGTGGAAGCTCAAGATCCTCCTCTCCCATTACTAAATTATGGGAGTAGTAGTAGTAATTCTGATGGTCCTCCATGGACACATAAATATGAAGGCTTGATTGATTAACATAATTTTATAAGTCTCGAGATCCAATCTCTTGTAAGGAGACATAGAATCCCTCCACATGGATAAAAGATAAAAGAGAAAGAGTTTCTTCCTCTTACTATAATCCCCCATTGTAGTCCTCCTCATGATGGAATTCTCTGAAAAAGTTCTATATATAGTAGTGTTTCATTTCATCAAGAAAGGATTTCCCCTTGGCGATTTAATGATGAGAAATACCTCCTAATGCAAGGAACTTGGGAAAATAGGATCATCCATGTCTGATTCCTTATTATTGGAAAGTGAACTCCTTTCTCAACCAGAAGACAGTCTAAGGTGGTGGTCATTTTTTGAACCCCCTTGGATCACATGCCTTCCTTCATGATAGAATTTGTCCCTAAATTTTTTTTATAGTAAATTAGTGTAAAAATTTCCACTTTCATAATACTATATTGAGGAGCCTCTAGAAAATGCAGAAAATTAAATGCTAAAAATGAGGAAACAACTGGCTAAAGAATAAGTAACAGTTATGTTCTGGCCATTATCCACCCCTTAATATAGCATTATAAAAGTTTTGTTAGAAGACTTTATGCATGAAATCTGCCTCAATATATGAAAAACACTATGTTACTTGAGAGAAAAAGTGTTAGAATATGATGAGTATCAAAGTTACGTCAAGGTAATAGAATGGATGCAACACCAAATAAACTTGGGATCTCTCATGGCTGCATGACATCCAATGATCAATAAATAGCAAGGATCCCTTCAACATGAATACCTAATCATATTATAAATATTGTGACAACTTCTTTCCCATTCCCCATGTGGTGTTCATATCAAAGGATTTGGATAATATGGAATGTTACATTTCACCACACTACCCAACCAGTAAAGCCATTCGAAAGTGGTATCATGCATTGTCATAGCATTAGGTTGGCTTCCACAAATGGACTCTATTCACAACTAATGATATGATCTAAAAAAATGATCCCCAAAAAATCTCACTGATTTTGGGCTGGAAGAGAGTAAGCTATTCAGAGCCTTTTTCGTCGGGCATCTAAAATTTTTTAGCATGTGTCTCCCTTAGGGGTTTCCAGTCATCAGATATTGAAAATTTGGGAAATAACACAATGATCTTTTCAATCGAGTGATATAGGTGAATAAAAAATGATGCACACATCCCATTTTTGAATATATCATTGTCAAATCATAATGGAAACCATGGAAGTTGAAGCTATAATTGTCTAGGAACAACTACGACCCATATGGTTGGGGGATTCTTCAACACAAACATTGTGGTCAGTAAGTCAAGCTCAAATAGGTGTGAAAGCTAAATAGGAATATCCCTATCCCTCAGGGATAGGGTATTTTTCATCTCAACTACATCCTGCTTAGAGAATATCATTATTTTATCGATTAGGGGACACTCCATAGAATGGATCCTCCCATTTCATCTCATCGAGTGATCTTATATCTTCATTAGGAATGTGGATTAATTAACAATCTAGAGATTCCCTTAGGATTACCATCCACCAAAAAACTCCCCAAGAATCAATGAAGGAGAGGATAAGGCCTTATGGAGTGAATATAAAATATATGTCTCACAAAAAAACTGAGAGAATTCTTAAAATTCATTATGAATCATTGAATTTCATCAACACCACCCTTATAGACCCAGCAGTACACAAGTGTAATTCTAAGGAGGAGCTAGAGGTGGAAATTTTAGTTCAAATTATGGTTCAAACGTAAAGTATTGAAGGAATTTTTAATACCCAAAACAAGTGGCTTACCTTGAATTTGGGCATTCCCTCAAAAAATCATGCATTACCTCCTCACAGTGTATCCAATAAAGAAAAGGGTAAAGGTAAAATTTTTCCTTGCCTAGATCCTAAAAGGGTTGGATCCCTTATGACTAAGGATATATTTTTTCAATAATACGAATAGTCTAAATAATTCAGGAGACTCAATGAAAAACTAATCCATGGAACCCTTCCTATTGGATAAGTTCTGCAAGTAGATCCTCAACTCATACACCCAACCTGCAGACCTCAACAAAGAGTGTTTTCCGCAACAATAAAAATAGATCCAGAACATCTGATCAATATGGGATACCAAACAGAAAATATAATTGGATCCCACAGTAGTAGATTAGGAATTCCCTCTATTAGGTTTACAACTAGAATAGGTATAGGCACATCCTTACAGGCCCGCCCCTAAAGGTTACCCATGATAGACACCAGCATTGCTGCCACATATGAACCTATCGACTACATCCATTGATAAATATCCTTATCATCCATAAATTACTCAAGGGATCATCAATATAGTTGATTTTATTATAGATTTATTAGAACCCGTGGTGTCATGGTTTTCACCAGTGGAACCATAGAAAAACACTTACCCTGAATGTGTTGATATTACTCTTCCACCACCAAAATTTGGGAATACTACATTCCAAATTTTTAACAGCTCCGGGGACCTAGAGAAGTTGTTAAAACGTTTTATATCCCACTATGATACCATGATGGGGACCATAGAACAATAAGATGCAGTGACACTCAGGTGAATCATGCAATCCCTACAGGGACCAGCCATTGTATAGTACAGAAGCTTACCGGCTTGGTCAGTTACAAAGTGGGAAGATCTCCATTAGAAGATTATTATTCAATTCATCTCAAAATTATAGAATAAAATAGTACTCCACCTCTCAAAATACATACAGTATGAGAATGATAGGGTATCGAATTTCATTTCTCTATGGAAAGGGTTTACATATTCCTTAAACATGCATATTCCTCAAAAGGACTTGTTCCTCATATATATAGTGAATCTTCATGTTGAGTTTCTCACACCACTTATCCATGTGAAATACATAGGAGGCTTTTAGGACCATTCCATGATTTCTAAAATAGTGTAAGAATCTAACACATATACCAAGGCTAAGTTAAGAGTAATCCCATAAAATTGGGGAAAGTGAATGGGGAATGTAGAGGTTACCACTTTTACACTTAAGAAGTCCCCTACACCCACTCTCACTCTAATGACCAAACCATATCATGAGGTTCTACCTCTTGAGCATTAGTATCAATGTTCGCCTCATCTGAATGATCAATTATAAAATAGAGAAAACAATTTTAGGAGATGAATAAAAAGTTATATTCATTTCAAAGTGACCGAGTCCCTAGATACATCATCTCGGTATTAGAAAACAACTTGACCGAGTTTCCAAATCCCAATAGGATTGAAAAATATGGTGATGAATACCTCCTAAACTATTTCCCATTATATAAATTATTGGGGAATGACATCTCGCAATTTTTAACTTTTAAAGACATCTCGTAAATGATGGTGGAATTTGGGAATGTAAAGTTGAGAAATCTACCTTCTCAGGTAGAATATGTCTCTGCTCCACATTCAGAGCAGAAGAAAGAATGGAAAGACATTAACAGAAAGGGTAAATATATTTTTAGTAACAATATATTGGGAAAAATGATAAACCAGACTCATTTTATCCTCTAGAGTAGTTAAAATAGAAAAATATTCCCTATAACACTTCTATTATGACACAGTCGACCCCTTCGATGTCACAATCCTTCGATGTCCAATATTCCTAAAAGAAAAATGGTCAGAAGATAGAAAATCTAACACAGGAAGTTGAGAATGTGTTTAGGCTAGAGTTTTCTTTAACATTAGCAAACTTCATGCCTACAGTCCTCTAAGAATAGTCACTGAATCCTCAAATGGTACAACAAGGGTTTATCATCCAAAAGTATTCTCCATCATAAGAATAGTTTATATTAGTTTCCACTAATTTTATTCACATAATGGGTCAATTATTAGATGATGAGTATGGATATGAACCCTAATTCCCTACATTATATTGTGGAACTAGTGGAAGTTGTCATCCGAGTTGAGGATACTTGGGAATACATGGTCATGCCATGAGTCGCTACTCTAAATGTGTCCCTAGTCGAACTATCTAAGCGGCCAAAAATCATGGGAGATATCTCCATCATACTCTGTAGGAACAAGAAATTTCCCCCACACTTGACAGTATATTCCTTAACACGGTCATCCTGTAATACTGTCTTGAGAATATGTCATCACCTTATCAGCCTCAGTATGTAGGTGAACCTAGTTGACTAAATCAACTGAGAGAAAAATAATCTTCAGTTATTGTTCTAAGAAATGATCCATCCACATAATGAGCTTCAGTTCCTAAATCATCTATGAAATTGTGTCCTGATGATATGATGATTAGACATTTAGACCTGAAGTAGGCTTATTTGAAATAACTATCATTGGTTTTGTCTATGTTATCAATCTTAGATGCATTGAGTCTATCAAAATACCTCATGGAATAACTCATATAAGCCTTTTCAGTCCCTTAGGAATATGATGTTTAAGCTTCCACTATAGAAGTTTACTGTGTAGAGAATGATCCTACCAAATTCCACAAGGATATAACTTTTATAGACCAGGACAAGGATCCCATCATACAGGGACATGTAAGACCCTTTTGTATATCTGGTAGGATAAATGACAGTGAATTATGATGAGCCTTCATTAACAATGACTCAGTACTCAACCCCATTCCAATATAAACACTTCGTAAATTGGGATTCAATGAATTTCACTCATCCCCCATCAATTTAATGTTACAAGGTTATTACAATAATAAAAAATCATCTTTATGAAATAAAACTCAGAACTTAGTTTCGGTATCTCATTAATGACTTCGAATTCATGATTTTTCGAAAAGATATGACCTTCAATGTTTTTATGGGAATACCTTGGCTACACCATCATGTGACTATCCCCACGTCATACCACCAATGCCTCAAATATTTTATAAATTGAAAAATTGGGACATTACGTGATGAGAAAGACCCATTAAAATCCTAGGAGTCAAAGTACATAGATATAATATTCTACTATAGGGAAGGGAAATAGTTTGTGATAGATAATGACACTCAAATCAATGCCCATAATAGTCTGAAGATGGTTCTATGTAACCCTTTCAACCAGCTCAATGTATATTATGTGCCATCCATCAACCAAAACAAAGGGGTGGGAATGAATTCAATCACACATTGATGAAATTCTATGATTTTAGTTAACATAACCAAACTCGATAGCACTGGAGAATTTTCTAACTCTCTGAGAGGTATTGAAATCCTTGATTAAAATTTCTTCAATCCATACCCCAAGCTTCAAAAAATCCTTATCTTTTTAGATAGTATTGATTATGTAATCACTTTCATGGGAGAAAATTATGATTCTCATTCCTAGTCCCTCGTCTCCCCTTTAAATTTCTAAAATTTCCATCTACCATCAATCGAGCAAGAAATAGTTGATTCGTCTTTATAATATCCAAATGTCAACTCCTTCCCTAACACTGAGAAACTTGATTCATCACCTACATCCCAAGAAGAGGTAGAATAGGTAAATAATAAGGAAGAGAAAGAGGAGGAAAACCTTAGGAATGACCCTCGATAATTTTAGGAAGGTTTCTCTACCATTACTTATGAACTCAATGAAATAAATCTTGGTGTGGATGAAGATCCATGACCCACATTGATTAGTGTGGTCATGACTTCTGCAGAACATGAGGTATATACATCCTTCCTGAAGAAACACCAAGACATATTATCTTGGAATTACTTATATATGTAAGTCCAAGATCATAAGTTGTCCACCCACATCCATGGTTTTTCAAAACACCATAGGGGATACCAAAAGGTATCCAGATGGACACACCCAACTCACACCTCCATAATTGAGGCTGAAGTGGATATTCTCATCAAGGATAATTAATTTGGGAAGTTCAGTTTTTAGATTGGCTATCCAAAATTTTCCCTAGGAAGAAGAATAATGAGAAAATAAATGTCTTTTTTTGACTTCATATATCTTAATTAGAAATTACTAAAAGATGAATTCCTGATTCCAATAAAAGAACTCATGATTGTTGGGAGGACTAGTGATCAAGCCCTCTCTATCATGGATGGCTATTTTGGGTACAAACAATGTCATATGGGCCTAGAAGAAGAATAATACACTTCCTTTAGATCCCTCCAAGGAGTATTATACTATTGGGTAATTCCCTTTCGATTTAAGAACACAGTTGCCATATACTAACATGCCATGGATAACAGGTCCAAACCTTTTTTGGGAAATTTTTTTGAATGATACCTTGAAGATACAGTCTTTATGTTCCGACAATGTTTTGGCCACTTCAATGTCCTAGATAAAATCTTCAACATTCTACCATGACATATTCTGAATATGAACCCCTTAAAATGTACTTTCGGGGAAACATTGGGAATGTTTATCAGCTTCAGTGTTCGCCTTCGTAGCATTGAATTTGGCCCTATGAAAAAAATCTATCCTTAGAATGTCACCTCCTCAAAACCTAAAATAGTTGAGCGTACTTCAAGGAAACTTGGAATACATCTGCTGCTTAATATGAAATGTTTCAATTAAGTGTTTTCCCTTCTCTAAGATGATTAAAAAGGGGGTCACATATCAGTGGACCAGTGACTATCATGAAGAATTTGATAACCTCATGAAATACCTCTTGATTCCATCAATATTAATGCCACCTGTTGATTTAAAGACACTAATTTTATTTTTGAAAATCCTAGACAGATCATTGGGTTCATTAACTGAATAGAATAATGATTCTGGGAATGAAAAAATCAATTATTATCATTGTTGAACCATGATAAATAATGAGAATAATTTTTCAGATATTGAGAAGAGATTCCTGAAATTAATCTTCATAGTTTAGAAATTGAGGCACTACCTTATCACCCAGAGGTCAAATTGGTGTCTCAAAATATCCCACTCAAATACATCCTCAACATTCCTCTATTTATTGGAAGTTTATTATGGTGTGTGGATATCCTACAATAGTTTGATACACAATTCATTCCTTAGAAAGTATTGAAAGGCCAGGCATTGGAAGAAATCCTTGTGGAACACCCATATGAAGAAACAATGTCATTAAATACTAAATCTCTATATGAAAAGCTCTTATCCATTAAATACATCTCCCAAATGTGGAAAATTTATTTTGACAGTGTATCTAGGAGTCCAAAAGGTAGGATAATGGAATATGCAAAGATCAATAAATCTAGGTTTGGGTTAGTTATTATTTCTCCATAAAAATAGGCTTACCTTACTCCTTCCTCTTATCAGAAGTATTTACTAACATTGAGGCAGAATATTAGGACCTCATTATAAGAATGTAAGTTTCAATCCAAATACTAGTGGACCTCCTAGAGTTTAAAGGCGACTAAGATTTGGTCATCGAACATATCAATGGGGATTATTCTTTCCGAAAAGAAGAGATAATTCCCCTAACTGACAATGTCTAAGGGTTAATAGAAGAGTAACCCTCAGAACTAATATGGACTCACAACATGAAATTGGATAATGTTCAGGAAGATGTGCTAGAAAATGTTGATAAAAATTTGGAAGATCCAAACCCTAAAAAGACAGTCATAAGTATTACACAGCACCGGATGGTCTAACTATTTTTTCAAGTCAGAATAGAAGAGATTAATGAAGTTAGTAATATTCATGGGCCATATTTTCCTAACACTTAGTGGATGATTCAAGTCATTAAATACAATTGGGATGAAGTAATCCCATCAGATAGATCTTGGAGAGAGAAAATTTGATGTTGAGCAACCAAATTTAGTCTTTATGGTGGCCCAAATCACTAGAAGGCCCTCTATTAATGATACATTGATGGAGTCCGTCCTAGATTTATTGATGGAGAAGAGACCACTACTATCATTAAATAAGTACACTCAGGAGCCTGTAGTTCCAACTAATCAAAATACATGATTTCTAAAAACAATCTGATGCCTTGGCTACAACTAGACCACTATGCCACAGCGTTGCACAGAATTCACCAAGAATTTTCATTCCTTCTAACTTCATGGAAACATCATCCATCAACCCAGGGAGATTCTACATACATCCAAATACCCCAGTCAATTTTCAATATGGAGAATGGATGTTGTGGGGTTATACCCTTCAGTTATATCCAAGCAGCTCAAATACATACTAACTGATACTTATTTCATCTCCAAATGGGATGAGGCAATTCCTCTCAATGAATTAGGGGCCAAAAGAATTGTTATCTTCATTTAATCTAACATCATTACTATATTTGGTGTCCCTCATACAATATGACAAACAACAGCACAAATTTCTCAACTATTGAAGTGGAAACATAATATATGGAATACAGTATCAAGTCCAACCATTCATCCCAATATTATGTAGTGGCTAATAGACAAATAGAGGCCTTTAAAAAGTCCCTATCAAATATACTCTAGAAGATGGTGGATAGAAATAAAAATTATTATCTTGAAAATATCTTTCACTCTTTATGGTAATACTGGACTACAACCCTTACGGCCACACAAGTGACCCCATACTCGCTCATATATGAAACAAAGGTAGTCAAACCCATAAAGGTTCAATTTCTATCACTCGGTATTTACATATGTGAGAGGTTATACATGGATGAGCAATCCCAGAAATGATTAGCTGAATTTGAGTGACTAGATGAGAGAAAATTTCATACCTTGTATCACTTGGAGGTCCATCAAAAGCGGATAGTGTAATATTTTAACAATAAGGTCTTCATTTGTTCATTCCTCCTTGGGGAATTCATACTCGTAGAGAGGACTCATTTGATACCAAGAAATAAGCCTATGAAGTTTGAACCAAGGTGGGAGGGATGTTACTCTATAGAGAATTTCCACTATAATGAATATTATTCTTTAATATCAATTTATATAGAGGTCATTATGACCTCAACAAATGAAAGTTTCCTAAAAACATATTTCATGCAATCACATGAAACTCATCTCAGCATCAAGACATTAAACTGTAGAGAACAATATATAGTCAAAGCTATAAGACTCTAAACTGCATATAATATCATCCTAACAATATGAAATTAAACTGAATGGATCATGTCCTTATTTTATGATGTAAAATTGTGCAACATTTCGATATGCGTTTAACTGAATAACAATATTCGGTGTGGTTGCCTCTACCAAACCTTCATTCAAGAACTATTTGTGTCTTGATTCTATTTTCAATGAGATACGTAGTGATGCCTAAATCTCCAATCCTAGGTCCAACCAAGGTTAAAAATATTACCCTTTTTCCCTATATAAAAATCAGACTTGAACAATGAACTTTTCCAGAACTATGTGTGGCTTGATTCTCATTATAATGATATATGTAGTGATGAATGGATCTCCAATCCCGGGTCCAGACAAAACTATGAAAAAAATTACCCTTTCCTTATGTACGAGTCAAACCTACCTAGGCAACCATCTATAACTATTTGTAGTTTGATTACCATTTAAATGAGATATGTAGTTATTCCTAGACCCTACAAATTGGGCCCAACCATGATTCTAGAAAATATCAAAGCCCCTTCTCCCCACATCAAAACCGGATTGATGTGGGGAACTATTATTTCAAGAACTACGTGTGGCATGATAATTTCTCTGAAAATATATATAGTTATTCTTGTGTCATATCCCATAGTCCACCTATAATATTTCATTCCACATTAATTTTCCCATTTCATTACTGCAAGATGTTAAACTTTATGAAGAACTCCCTCTTTTTATGAAAATAAACAGCACAATCTCTTCAAGAGGTATGTGTGGATTGATTCTCATTCCAATGAAATATTTAGTGACACTCGGATCTCCAATCCTAGGTCCAAATGTGAAAAAAATCCCCCACTCCATATGTATGAGTGATATCTACATAAGGACCCTTTTGATAAATACATGTGTCTTGATTCTAACCATTGTAGGATACGTAGTGACGCTGTGATTTTCATTCTTGGGACTAACCACAAATTTTCCCTCTTTCACATCAGGTCATATTTTTCCTCACTACATGATGTTAAACCCCACGGGATTCCAGAACTATGAAAGGCTTGATTCTCATCCTAATGAGATTTGTAGTGATTCCTAGATCATACCTCCTATCCCATCCACCACAAAATATAAATGCCCTTTTCAGTAATTCACTTGAATTTCTTTAGTTTGGTGGAAGAAAAATTTAGAAATTGTTGTTTATATTTCCGAACATAGCACTTTTGGGCATATGAGTTATGGTAAAATTGTTCCCAAAAAAAAGTAAGTCTTATCAACAGGCATTAGTTTATCATGTTCCTAGTTTCATGACCTTAAAATGAACACTGGGATTCCTCATCACATGATAATAAACTATGAAATTTCCTCAAGAACAATGTGTGTCTTGATTCTAATTCAAATGTGATACATAGTGACATATCGATCTTCAATCCTATGAATAGCCACAACACATTACAAGAAATTCCCCCACTCTCCTATGTCTGATTCATATCCACATAAGACAATTCAATACGGTGTCTCACCCTATGCAATATCCCATGTTTAAAAATTATTTTCTTTATACATGAATTCAATTAGTATGGGGAACCTCTTCATAAATACATGTGGTTTGATTCTTGAACCAAAAAGATACGTAGTGATTCTTGGGTTTTATAGCCTTCTCTAGTTGCAATATTCCTTTATTTTTCACATTTAGAAACATTCACCCATACCGTAAGACATTAAATTTCAGGTCTAAGTTCTTATCCCTATATCTTTAAACAACAAGGTGCCTAAAGAAATATGTGTGTCTTAATTCTCATTCAAGTGATATACGTAGTGAAACCTATTATTTATTTCTTATTCATATCTATGCAGTAATGAAAAATACCCCTCCCTTGTATATAAACAAACACATATGCAACATCTCTTAATTAGGGTCCCCTCATTAGGGTGTCCACGGATGAAACTGAGATGTCCCCCTCCTACATGTGAGTCACATTTATGTAAGGTAATATATGATTCATGGCCAGTATCTATCAAAATGCTTTGGACATATCCCTTACACATATCATAATCCTAATTTCAGACACTTTTGAATATTGATAATCTTTCTTCATCTACTAGTGATAGAATTTCTGATACATGGGGGACTCCACTACCCAACTAAATAGTAACACACCCAAGTTGGATTTGCATAAAGTCACCCATAAAATGGGGTTTTCGGCCATAGGATTCCATCATTTGACTATGTAGTAACACACAATAGTTTTATTTATATAAATTCACCCACAAAATGGGGTTTTTAACTAGTGGTAACTTCTCCCTTTTTAGATGCCTCTTTTGTACTCATAAGCTTAAAATACATTATGTTGGAACTAGCAATTTATATCAATCTATGGTCATTCATAGAATATGTTTCCCATATACTTTCTCCCAATATGAGAACCGCCAAGAGCAAGTTTTATAATATCTTACCTCATGTCCAAAGTATTTCGGAATGAACTTGGTTCGGAAAGCCACATATCACCGATTGTTTCAATAATCCTGGGGTCCTAGTAATATTCCATAGAACTACAAACACCATATTTACCATGTTTGGGTCACACCTATAAAGGAATCTTATCCCCTCTATTCTGAGGTAATTTTGAATTGAAATTTTCCTTCCATATTCAAGAACTTTTCTTCCACAAACCAAACTTGTTCCTAGGGAAATCTATATCTTCATAAACTTCCTTCGACCATCAGCAATAGAATGTTATAATTACTAGGAACTCCTTTACTAGAATATTCTATAACACCCCCCATTTTTCTTTGTATAAGACTCCCAAAAAATAGGTATGTCAACCATAGGATTCCACTATTTTACTATGAAGTAACATACCTCAGTTGGATTTGCATAATGTATCCCACAAACCGGGTTTCTCAATCAACCATAATGTTTTCCTCAGGAGAAACCTCCTTTGTATCCATAATCCCTTTTAGATATAAATCTTTTCAGATCTGGAGATCTCTAGATAATAGTTTACAACATTCTCCTCCCACACCTAAATATCATTACACATTCCTGGAAATATTTCCAAGAATGAGAGAAACATCAATCTTTTGGTCAAAGATAAAGACCATAAATTATAGTCCCCCTAATATCCTTTCTATTCTAAATTAAAATATATATCATAATTTCCTTTATATATGAAATTAAACTACATATCATAATTTCCTAGTCCCAAGACGTTCAAATATACAACAAAGTCTTCTCCATAAGTCATTAAACTAAATGGTCAATGTCCTGGTCACATGACATTAAACTGCATGATGATTCAACCATTGTTATTCCACTCTAAAATTTGTTATATAAAAAATATACCCACCTTTAGACAAACCTTATTCATGTTGGAGTGTCTTCCTATTCGTGGAAAATGCCAATACCGATGCTCTCATCATTCTCAGACATCTTCACTTGAAAAAACCACCTATTGTGGTAATGAGAAATATAAATATCCATAAAATTCCATTATCCATCAATAATATAATGTAAAAATTCATAAAATCACCTTTTTAGACCCTTCTATAACATTCCCTAGTTGGATTGGAAGAATTCAACCAACAAATTTTAGGGCCCTTCAGCGAGAGGATTCCACTGTTTGACCATGTATTAACATACCTGAGTTGGATTTTCATAATGTCTCCCAAAATAGGTTTGTTAACCAGTGGTAACTTCATCCTTATGAGAGAAATCCAGTACTCCTAAATATTATGTTCTAGAATCAAGAACCATAAAATCATGGCTCAAAATTCCCCAGTGGGTATCTAAAAAATTTCAAAACATTCTTGGACAACAAGCCTTATTTCGTTCATCATTTGAAAACTTATGGTCAAAGTTGTTTGACATAAAAAACATTCCTCACTAGTTCTACTTGAAAAAATTTAAACTTCAAAAAAAATTAGACATGGTACACATAAAATTGAAAACCCTCAAAGGGAACTATGGAAAAAATTCAAGTCGGTGATTGCTAGAACTTCACTCTATGTGGAATAGGAAAAAAATCGAGAAATTAAATGAAATAAGAATAGAACTTATTAGGATGAAAACCCAAAAAGGTTGGTATAATCAAAATCCAAGTCTCACATGCTATGTATTACTTATATTATACTTAGTAAAAAAAATTATGGAAATGACACTATATATTAAAAGTGTTTCGGGTTGTCCATGTGACCCTATAAATAGTTAAACTATGATCGCTAGGCCCCGTGGCTTATAAACAATTTATCACATTTTCTGGTCACTTTCATTGTGGTTACAAATAGCTGACCCAAAGATGTATCGCTTTGAAAATAAACTTTAATAATATGTTATGATTACATAAAGGAAAATGGGATGAGGAAATAGATGATTAGAGACAATATTATTCTCATTTATGAGACAAAAAATCAGAGAAGCATCCAAAAATGGATTCTCTCTATCACACATTGAAAAATAACATCAACATAAATCTTCATTTTCTGAATGACCTCTTGATCCCCATTAGAATCCTATATAAGCCTAGCCAGCTGAACATCTTTAGTCTCAATACCCCAGTTATGTTCCTCCACCGTAGATTCAATAGAAGTTGACCCTTCGGTTTGGGATCCTTTTAATTAATGGTGTTGTTTTATGATCTCCCCCTGAGCGAAATCCATTTCATACTAAAGGCATGATATTTTAACGGTTTTCTCATTGATTTTTTTCATAAATTACACCATATTATTAACAAGGTTTTCCTCCACCTAGGATAACATTGCTCAGATATCGTCATTGTTAACAATAAGCTTTTACTTTATGAGGTTCTATTGAAGCTCATTTTCTCTCGTACAATTGAGAATGATCTCCTTCACGGTGGAATGAATCATCCAGTAATCAAATAATTCATATCTGAGCATAAAAAACATGAATGGAAGTAGATATAATCATGAAGGAAGGTCTTCAAATGGCATCTCAATGATTATTTTCCAGATGTCCCACCAGGCTGTATGGCATGTGATGCAAATGGAATTATGTGTCTCCAAATCAAACATATATTCCATGTCATATGGAGAAATGTATTTTAAGATCAGTTTAATTAATGAGCCACCATGCCCTACTCCCTCCTGGATAGCAATGACTTCACTTTATTGTATTGGCGATATTCGTAGAGAGGATCCACCCTCAGGATTAGATGAAAATGTTAATGGCATTGAACATATACCATACTCATTGTTTTTTTCAAAAAGATTATATATGAAAGAGGTAGGGGATGATCCAATAATTTGGTGACACTCACATAGTGATGGGTCAGTAGATTGGTTGGATTCTTTTCTAATATCCCCAACATTTTTAGTTTGATCCAGAGGTTCTTGATAAGATGCACTCCCATGAGTCTTCCTAGATCTCTTTGAGAGAATCACATGATGATACCACACTTTGGGATCCCATTGAATAGGTTCTACCTCGGCAATGTGAGTAGGATGTAATTCAAAACCTTGTTCAAGCATCATTACTAAAACATTCTTTGTGGATGAAGCATCATGATTCAACCAGTCATGATCAAAATATCATGCATAAAAATTGGTTTTCACCAAAAATAAATACTTTTTTCCACTCAATTCCATATTAAATTCATCAACCTCTTCTAAATATGTGGGATGATTAAAATATTCTATCATTTTGATAAATTTTATGTTACAATATCTCATGGAATGTATTGATTTACCAAGCCCAGTGGTAGTCTCACCCATGGGGATTCCCAAATAATTTGGCTCGGGACCCATCAAAACACACTTTTCTGACAACCTGAGACCCCAAAAGTCTTCCTTAGAGATATTCATAGGGTCAGCATCAGTAGTCACAGTGCCATCTGGTACATGAGATGAGCCATAAATATAATAAGGAATAATATTCATGACTCAACATATTATTCCTGATGGTTTACCTTTTACAATACTAGAATCCTCCTCCCTAACTATAGTGGCATGAGCAGTGACATGAGAAGATAATGTATGCTCAACCATTGACACTTATTCTATCAAGGGAGATGACAACCAATAAGAATTCATTATTTGACCAATGTATCCTCCTTCATCTTGTAGGCTCATTTCTAATCCCCTTGAGATATGAGAGGGAAGTAGATTCGACAACAACAAATAGGGTTAGTAATTTTTTCAAGATAATGATATAACATAAACTTACCATCACTGATGAAAATCTTAGAGAAATATTTTATTTTCAATGTTCATTATTTTTTATGGAGGAAGGATAGCTCTAGCCTCATTAAAGACAGGTATTGGAGGGGGTAGTATAGTTTCTCCCATCATCTTAGCTTCCATTATCTACTAGCCCAGGGATATCTCTCCTAGTTTAGAAGATGAGTCATCAATACCCAGGGGTCTTTATTCACTCCATATTTTGGGGATTTAATCTAAGATAATTTTTTTCTATCCCAATACTAATCATGATGAACTTCCACTTAGAATAAATAATTTTTTTGAGATAAAATAATGTAAGAAAAAAATTAAATTTATGAAAATTAGAACTTATATCCTTGGGATTATAATGGTCAATCCTTTCCTCGGATGATGGGTGGTTAACCCCTTCAACTGCACCCCTTCTCAATATTTCCTCCACCCATCATGTTGAATTGATCCTAGTTTTCAGTTTCATAAATAAGAATATCTAGTTCTCGAATATAAAAAACTACCTAAGTGGGATTATCCTCAATGTGAATATTGAGTTGGGATCGATCACCACCTTTCTTTGGAATCTGTATCCTAGAATGAAGAAATGAACATACAACTTCTGCATTTGGAGACATGTCCTGTCAAAATTAGACTACCTTCGGTTGGACATATTTAGAGGCCATCCCAGTCTACTATGAAGAAGATATAATGACCTTTGGTATTGTGGGCTTCCCAAATCTCTCTGTCACAGATAATGGTTGGGAAAATAGAACCTAGGTATCCTGCTAATGATGGAATCCAAAAAATCTAATCTGAACCTCTATTGTAGACATTTTGACCCTAGTTGGTGGACTGAACTGTGCATGAGGTCATTTGGGAGAACTGGGGACCTTGTCATCTACGCCCTATAAAGGGGACAAAGCACCCTCTGGGGGAAATGAAACACCTTCTGTAGGGGAATGAGCCTTTCTAACTAGCTTTCCATTCCTAGAAGTTCTTCCATCCCTAACATAAGGGATTTCTTCATCTAACACACCCTTAGGATGTAATGAAATCTTGGAATCAACATATTTATAGGTCAATATAATGGATTCACCCACTGGAGGAAGGTTGATTACCGCTCATTTTAGCCTCATCGTTGTAAGAATCCACTACTATCAGGCTACCATTTAGTTATTTTATTATTGGACATGAACTGGAGGAGATACAATTATTTTTTATAGGTACTTGATTTGTGTAAAAAATGTATGGATAATAAGCCTCACATATAACAAATCCATCAATATGGGTTTCTAGAACACCATTCCTAAAGGAAATAATGTAAAATCATAGATAGTCTCCAGCCATTCGGTCATTAGTAAATATCCCAGTATGTGGGTTTCCATAAGGGAAGAAATTTAATTACATGGATAGGTTAATATTTTTCATGGTCTCTGTCACGACCCGTCCTCGGGGCCCGTGTCGTGACTACCCCAAGCCCGCCTTCCATAGGTCAGGGGCTGGCGACTAGCACCAAAGGCGTAAATCCCAATAACTGGGAAGGCATTGCCTTTATAAAAAAAAACAATCACCACAGAGTAAGCAAGCGGAAAACGTAAACACTAAGTACAAGAGAAGTGCGGAAAAGAAAATGGGCAAGAATACAAACCCAAAAGAAAGTAGAACTAGAACTGAACAAGTACAACAGAAAAGATAACAGCTGGAAGGACGGAAGCGGCTCCTAGGTCGTCCTCCTCGGATCCTACCTGAAGGGTAGGTACAGATGGCGCAGCTCCTGGTCGTCCACCATGGATCCTACCTGAAGGGTAGGTACAGATAGCCTCCTCCACGCTCTCATCCGTCAACCTCCTCTGTGTGTCGTCTCATCGTGTAGTCCACCTCCGGGTACTGACTCGTCGTGTAGTCCACCTCCGGGTACTGACTCCTCGTGTATTCCACCTCCGGGTACTGAATCATCGTGTAGTCCACCTCCGGGTACCGTCCAGTCCTCGAACACTCGGCCACCGTCAGCACTGTCGTCGTCTGCAACCAACACAACGAGGTGCGGGCATAGCCCGTGCAGGGGTGAGTATAACGATACTCAGTAGGGACCCCAAGACCCTCAAGGTCTCTCTAAAACCAACAAGGATAACCACAAAGAAGATCTCAACAGATAACCTCTACTTTGGTATATGCGCATACATATACCTAAGTTATCAAGTATCCCATCTCAACCATGAGGAAACACAAGGATCATGAATCAACGGATAACCACTACCCAGGTATATGCCCATACATATACCTAAGTTATCAAGTGACCCATCTCAATCATGAGGTATACACAAAGGTCAAAAGTCTCAGCTCAAACTAGGATTTTCATTATCGAAACTGTAACTACTGAAGAGCTCCGTCTCTAGAGTGTACAGTGGTCCTGTCACAACTCCGAGGTACTGCTCACTAACCTAAGACTACTGAGATACTCCTCCTGTCGAGTACCGCGGGTCAGCCACCCAAACACAGTAGTGCTTCCCGCCGAGGTATGTCACCCAAACACAGTAGTGCACACCCCCTAGTAGCCTGTTGAGGTACTCTCCGGACGAGTACTGCGGGTCTGCACTCTCACACAGGTAGTGCTCCGTCCGCCATGGGTCTGCACCAAACAAAGTAGTGCTCCGTCCACTGGGCTAGTCGACTCACTCCAAGTCGATTTGGTCAAGCAGTCGTCAGGTCTCAGTCGGCTACATGGTCTCCGTACTCCGCACGCTCGTCTCTGGGAGGGTCCGCTCCACGAGCTACAGGTCGATACTCCAAGTATCTCAAAGTCCCACGAAGAAGTATCTCAAAGGACCGCCTCGTTATAGGGGTCTCAACGCAACAAACGACACGTCAATCGGACGCTCGGTCTGTGAGTTACTAGCCTTTTCGTCCCAGGGGGCCCGGTTGGTTTCGTGAGCGCACCAATCCCGGCCGTATCTCAACTGTACCCCAAACTCTCACAGGGTATACTCATAGGGACCGTTTCTCAACGTGATCAACAACGCCGCTGACGGTTCATCAAAAGGGCGTCCTGTCTGAAAGATATCAGCTTTTCCGTTCCAGGGGCCCGGTTGGATTTCGAGTGCGATCCAACCCGGCCAATATCCAACTGTATCCAAAACTTGGGCGAAGTATGCCAAAAGATCCGTATCATCAAGAGAAAATCAACGAGACAGACGGTGCGTCAATCGGACGCCCAGTCTGTGAGTTATTGGCTTTTTCGTTCCAGGGGCCCGGTTGGTTTCATGAGCAAACCAACCCGACCGCACTCCGACGGAATCCAAACCTCTAGCGGAGTAATCCAAAAGATCCGTCTCACTTAGATGAATCCATAAAATTTGATGGCACGTCAATCGGACGTCCAGAACTCAAGATATAAGTGTTTCCGCTCCGAGGGCCCAGTTGGTTTCGTATCCGAACCAACCCGGCCGAACCCAATGTATTCTGAAACCTTGAGTGCGATATACCTAAACGACCGTATCGTTCCAAGGATTTCTACGCAACTGACGGTGCGTCAATCAGAGGTCTGTATCCCAAGATATAGGCGTTTGAACCAACTCAGTCCGAAAATAGGGGGTCTGGGCCCGGCCCGACCCAGTACCCCCCTGGGTTGGCCGAACCGGGTCGACCCGGCCCGAGTGGTGACCCGGCCCGACAACCCGGCCCGGCCGGCGGCGCGGCCAGCGCGGCCTTTGTGCTGCGCGCGAGCCAAGGGAGGGGCTTTGCCCCTCCTTTAGGGAAAATGGTGGCCCCTTTAATTGGGGCCGCTTGAATCCAGCCGGGGGAATTTAATTCCCCCGGTTCCTCCCCTTCCGGCCGGCCCGACCTGGCCGGCCGGTTCCTGCTCAACGGCACTGGCAATGGCTGGTCCCCTTCCAGCTCCGACGCCGGCGGCCCAGTCCGGCCGCCGGTCACCTTGCTCCGCCGCGGCCCGGAACCGGTTGCGACCCTTGTCGTCCGGTGCGGTGCGACGGCACCGTGCCCCTCCGACGCGGCCCCACTCTGGCCGCGGCGCCATCGATTTCCATCAACGCGGCGCGACGGCGTCGCGTTCTTGAATTTCTTTCCACAGCGCGGCGCGACGGTGCCGCGCAATACTTGTTGTGTGATTCCCGCGTGGTGCGACGACACCACGCCATCCCGTTCCATCCGCAAGGAAACAAACATGAACATAGGAGGGGGGGTTCGGCCGTGTTTGTGCGGTTCGGCCCCCCTCTCGTTAATCAATATCATCTAGTTGAAAAATCCACGATAATCGATAACTACAATTATGAATGGAAATAAGTAAATAAAATAATCCCCTACCTCGGTTCAAGAACGGTGCACGTTAATCGAGCTGCGGAAGACGAGCGTCACGGAAGTCAGGCGTCGTGGAAAACGAACATCGACGTCGCGAAGCGAGGATTCGAAGTCGTTGGCGGATATTTCATCGAGGGAAAACTGTCGCGGAAGGGATGACGTGGAAGAAGAACGTCACGTCGTGGATATGGCGTCGCGGAAGACGAACATCAATTCCATTGTCGTCGAGGTGCGTCCGAAGAGAAAACGTCGTTTGGAAGAAGACGCCACGTTCTTCGGTGGAGGTGTTCTTCATTGAAGAACGGTGTTCTTCGCGTTCTTCATCGAGGTTGACGAAGAAGAAGACCGCTTCCCCAATCCTCTAAAGGTTGCAAAACTCTAACCAAAAATAAAATAAAACTAAGTCTTATTTTATTAACACAACCCAACCATTTGAATTTCAAGAGTTTGAAATTATGTAACTCACTTAATTAATTATAACAAGTTGTCAAAAATAAAAGAAAGTGAGTTAATAGGGTGTTAGGAAAGTGAGGGGTTAAGAGGGTTAGGGAGTTTAAGGAATTTGAAAAGGTTGGGGGTTCGTGTGGGCCCCACCCTTTCAAAAATCCACACATGGGAACTTGGGTGGATGTGGGCCCACCACCAACTTCCCATGGGAGAAGTTAACCACATGACATGAAATAAAATTGATTCAAAAATTTTATTCACTTTATTTAATTAATCCCCAAAAATTAACTTCTTCTCCCGCACAAACGCAACTACGGTAAAGGTTCCCTTAAGCGATTACTGGCGTTTCGAGTTCATCGGTGCCATCGGATTTCAATTCCGAGCACCGGTTCAAAAGATAGGAAAACCCGCTCGTTCATTCACTGATCGTACCCGTGCCAAACTTTGGAAATTGATTCCGGGCACTCCGGGCCTCAGAATCAAGTGCCGTCAGAAACCGTGTTCTTGTAAAATCCCAAAGAAAATTTAGAAAAAAATCCCCTTGAATTTTACGGGTCTTTACGTTACTCCCACCTCAGGGCTTTACGTCCCCGTAAAGCTTCAACACAAACTAGGGTTAAAAAAGTGGTACAGAGCACGCATCTGAGCCTTCCGCTCCCATGTGCTCACCCGGAGGTTTTCGTACTGCAAGATAAAGTGCACCCGAGGAATCGATCGTCCTCGTAGGATCCGCTCCTGTCGATCCTTGATCCCCACTAGAACCTCCATGGAAAACACCTCATCGCCATCATCCAGCTCCTCATGGTCAATGATATGCGAAGGGTCGAGCTCGTATCTCTTCAGTTGAGTTACGTGGAAGTTGTCGTGCACCTGGTGCAACTGAGGTGGATGGGTCAAGCGGTAAACCACCTCGCATACCCAGCTGTGGACCTAGAAAGGTCCGTTGAACCTCAGAGTTTACTTGCCGCCTTGGCCACAACTCCGTAAACTTCGTCTAGGTGAGACCCGTATAAGGACGTGATTGTCATCCTCGAACTCTATAGGTCTCCAATTCTTGTTAGAACTGGAACTTGAAACGACTGCCACCACGAGGGTAAGGTTGTCCGACTCAAGAGTGATCGGTCGCACCCTCCCGTGTATGAGTTTAACTTGTGCTGCCCAGGGTTTCCTTTTCGCCGACCAAGGAAAACCCATCCTGACATTTGCCTAAAACCGTCAATTTGAGTATGAACAGTTATTGCCCATTCCATACTCAAACTAACGTCGTAAGGCCTCAACGCTGCCACCAAGAGATTTCCAACCGGAACTCTCGCCTCGAGGGTCTGACCACACCATCGGCATAAGTGTGATTATCGAGTCTCCTCCCAAAGTATCTCGAGACGTGAGGGTCAAGTCCACGGCTTACCTGAAACTCTAGGTCTGGAACAAGATTTGTGAAAGTAAGGAATGATTCATATCAACGTCCGTTACTACAGTAGCTAGTAGTGGACACAGACTGTCCCTTGAATCATTTCTAGATCCATTGGGTCACACTCCTTGACCGCATGCAGCCGCACTCTTCCTCCGCCCTCCAGCTCCCTGAGCCTGGCGGGAATAACTAAGGCGGGTGGTTGTACCATGCTAAGATGTATACCACCTCATGCTGCTCTCCTAGCTCTGCCTCCACGTCTGCTGCTTCGTAGACTCATCTCTCCATAAAGCTTCCTCTTCTTTAAACATTTAACACGCTCGAGTCTCTAATACTGGAGCCGGTTTCCTGCTTCTTACTGCATTGTGCAGTCTTCATCCGCTCCTGGATGATCTGCACCTGCTTTGCCTATGATCTGATAGAGCTGCTAAAATTTCTCTTTTGCCGAAAAGAGAAACTCGGTCTCATCCCCTGGATGAACCACACCCATTGCCTAATACAGTCAATCCTGACATGAATGATGCATTCATTCCATGGATAACGTCGTAAGGCCTCGACGTAACTAATAAGATATCCAACTGTCACTCTCGCCTCCAAGGGTCGAGTCACACTGTCGGCATCAGTGTGAGGTCACTCGGTATCCTCCAGTAGAAATATCAAAAGTGAGGGTCAAGTCAATAGTTTTAACCGGGACCACTCAGTATCAACCAAACAAAAGGACAGGAAAGAAAACAAAGATAAGTGTCTTTTTAATATTGCAGCTCATAGTACAAAGACATGAATACAACAGAAACATGGAACTAGAAGTACAAGGGACGTATCCACTAGTTCCGCTCCTGTCCACCTACTTCTGGAGCTATACTGCCTTGGTGGATCCTCCAACGCCTGCGGATAAACTGTACGAGGAGTCGGACAGTCACGTGCCAGGTGACCCTTCCCGCTACATGAGTAACACTGTCTGTTTCTGGCACGCCTGGCTCTGACCCCACCCCGGGTGCCCCGCACCACCGGTCCTAAAACCCGAGATCATCCAACTGCTGGTCTGGTCTTCCTGGACCTCTGCATCATCTGTCTACTACCCACAGATGACTCGGCTACTGATCAAAAAACACGCAGCAAAGGCAGAAGCTCCTGTACACGCCCGGGGTGTAGAGCTACTAGCACAAACTCCACCCTGAAGAAGGTCTCGAAGTCTTCCCATGCGAAGGTCATCCCGTCGCAAAACTGAAACAAGTGGCTCCACCACTTGCCTGCTGCTGCCTGAAGGAGGCTTGCAACAAAGATCACCATGAAGTCTGCCGGCGTCCCCACTAGCATGAAGACTCTCACCATAGCCTCCAGCCAATCCTCAGCCGCCTGCGGGTCCGTCCCTCCCTGGAACCTGGGTGGCCTCTGGCGCTGAAACTCGTGCAGTGCGCTCAAGCGACGTGCACCCTCTACTGCTGGGGATGGTGGCATCGGTGGCCCAATGTATGGTAGTACCGCTGGTTCCTCCGCTGGTGCCTCAACTGCAAAAGGGCCCTATACCGAAACCTCGTCGCTCGACAGGCTGTCAGTACGCACATCCCTCTGGTCTCTAGCTGGTCGTCCGAGAAAAGGCATCCTGAAAGAAACAACGTGACATGGTCAAACGATTATACCTGGTGAGCTGACCTGGTTTGAGCTGATATTTAAATAAAACTTCTGAAAACACACACGCAATCAGTGTTTTCGTGCACAAAGTAGGAAATTAGTTTTCAGGGTCCTGGTGTATGGATACGTCGGCCGCCCGCACCAACACTGGACTCCCTGAACTGAAGACCACACTCGGTACCCTTAACACTATTGCTTCACAGAAATAAAATATCAGAGTTATACGTTCTGCGGTAGAACCGACTCCTCTGATTCCAATTTGTCACGACCCGTCCTCGGGGCCCGTGTCGTGACTACCCCAAGCCCGCCTTCCAAAGGCCAGGGGCTGGCGACTAGCACCAAAGGCGTAAATCCCGATAACTGGGAAGGAATTGCCTTTATAAAAGAAAACAAGCACCATAGAGTAAGAAAGCGGAAAACGTAAACACTAAGTACAAGAGAAGTGCTGAAAAGAAAATGGGCCAGAATACAAACCCAAAATAAAGTACAACTACAACTGAACAAGTACAACAGAAAAGATAACAGCTGGAAGGACGGAAGCGACTCCTGGGTCATCCTCCTCGGATCCTACCTGAAGGGTAGGTACAGATGGCGCAGCTCCTGGTCGTCCACCACGGATCCTACCTGAAGGGTAGGTACAGATAGCCTCCTCCACGCTCTCGTCCGTCAACCTCCTTCGTGTGTCGTCTCGTCGTGTAGTCCACCTCCGGGTACTGACTCCTCGTGTAGTCCACCTCCGGGTACTGATTCCTCGTGTAGTCCACCTCCGGGTACTGACTCGTCGTGTAGTCCACCTCCGGGTACCGTCCAGTCCTCGAACACTCGGCCACCATCAGCACTGTCGTCGTCTGCAACCAACACAACGAGGTGTGGGCATAGCCCATGCAGGGGTGAGTATAACGATACTCAGTAGGGACCCCGAGACCCTCAAGGTCTCTCTAAAACCAACAAGTATAACCACAAAGAAGATCTCAACAGATAACCTCTACTTAGGTATATGACCATACATATACCTAAGTTATCAAGTAACCCATCTCAACCATGAGGAAACACAAGGATCATGAAGTCAACGGATACCACTACCCAGGTATATGCCCATACATATACCTAAGTTATCAAGTGACCCATCTCAATCATGAGGTATACACAAAGGTCAAAAGTCTCAGCTCAAACCAGAATTTTCATTATCGAAACCGTAACTGCTGAAGAGCTCCGTCTCTAGAGTGTACAGTGGTCCTGTCACGACTCTGAGGTACTGCTCACTAACCCAAGACTGCTGAGATACTCCTCCTGTCGAGTGCCGCGGGTCAGCCACCCAAACACAGTAGTGCTTCCCGCCGAGGTATGTCACCCAAACACAGTAGTGCACACCCCCTAGTAGCCTGCTGAGGTACTCTCTGGATGAGTACCACGGGTCTGCACTGTCACACAGGTAGTGCTCCGTCCGCCATGGTTCTGTACCCAAACAAAGTAGTGCTCCGTCCACTGGGCTAGTCAAATCACTCCAAGTCAAGTCGGTCAAGCAGTCGTCAGGTCTTAGTCAGCTACATGTTCTCCGTACTCCACATGCTCGTCTCTGGGAGGGTCCGCTCCACGAGCTACAGGTCGATACTCCAAGTATCTCAAAGTCCCACGAAGAAGTATCTCAAAGGACTGCCTCGTCATAGGGGTCTCAACGCAACAGACGACACGTCAATCGGACGCCCAGTCTGTGAGTTACTAGCCTTTTCGTCCCAGGGGCTCGGTTGGTTTTGTGAGCGCACCAATCCCGGCCGTATCTCAACTGTACCCCGAACTCTCATAGGGTATACTCATAGGGACCGTTTCACAACGTGATCAACAACGCCGCTAACGGTTCATCAAACGGACGTCCTGTCTGAAAGATATCAGATTTTCCGTTCCAGGGGCCCGGTTGGATTTCGGGTGCGATCCAACCCGGCCACTATCCAACTATATCCAAAACTCGGGCTAAGTATGTCAAAATATCCGTCTCATCAAGAGGAAATCAACGAGACAGACGGTGCGTCAATCGGACGCCCGGTCTGTGAGTTATTGGCTTTTTCGTTCCAGGGGCCCGGTTGGTTTCGTGAGCGAACCAACCCGACCGCACTCCGACGGCATCCAAACCTCGAGCGAAGTAAGCCATAATATCCGTCTCACTTAGAGGAATCCATCAAAGTCGACGGCACGTCAATCGGACGTTCGGAACTCAAGATATAAGCGTTTCTGCTCTGAGGGCCCGGTTGGTTTCGTATCCGAACCAACCCGGCCGAACCCAAAGTATTCTGAAACCTTGAGTGTGATATATCGAAACGACCGTCTCGTTCCAAGGATCGCTACGCAACTAACGGTGCGTCGATCGGAGGTCTGTAGCCTAAGATATAGGCGTTTGAACCAACTCAGTCCGAAAATAGGGGGTCTGGGCCCGGCCCGACCCAATACCCCCCTGGGTTGGCCGAACCGGGTCGACCCGGCCCGAGCGGCAACCCGGCCCGACAACCTGGCCCAGCCTGGAGTCCCGGCCCAGTGCGTCGGCGTGGCCGGCGCGGCGGCGCGGCCAGCGCGGCGGCCAGCCTGCGCGGCCAGCGCGGCCTTTGTGCCACGCGCGAGCCAAGGGAGGGGCTTTGCCCCTCCTTTATGGAAAACGGTGGCCCCTTTAATTGGGGCCGCTTGAATCCAGCCGGGGGAATTCAATTCCCCCGGTTCCTCCCCTTCCGGCTGGCCCGACCTGGCCGGCCGGTTCCTGCTCAACGGGACCGGCAATGGCCGGTCCCCTTCCAGCTCCGACGCCGGCGGCCCAGTCCGGCCGCCGGTCACCTTGCTCCGCCGCGGCCCGGAACCAGCCACGACCCTTGTCGTCTGGTGCGGTGCGATGGCACCGCGCCCCTCCGTCACGGACCCGCTCCAGTCGTGGCGCCTTCGATATCCTTCAACACGGCACGACGGCGTCGCGTTCTTGAATTTCTTTCCACGGCGCGGCGCGACGGCGTCGCGCATTACTTGCCGTGTGATTCCCGTGTGGTGCGACGGCACAACGTCATCCCGTTCCATCCGCAAGGAAACAAACATGAACATAGGAGGGGGGGTTCGGCCGTGTTTGTGTGGTCCGGCCCCCCTCTCGTTAATCGATATCATCTAGTCGAAAAATCCACGATAATCGATAACTACAATTATGAATGGAAATAAGTAAATAAAATAATCCCCTACCTCAGTTTAAGAACGGTGCATGTTAATCGAGCCGTGGAATATGAGCGTCGTGGAAGTCAGGCATCGTGGAAAACGAACGTCGATGTTGCGAAGCGAGGATTCGAAGTCGTTGACGGAGATTTCATCGCGGGAAAATCGTCGCGGAAGGGACGACGCGAAAGAAGAACGTCGCATCGCGGATACGGTGTCGCGGAAGACAAACGTCAATTCCGTTGTCGTCGAGGTGCATCCGAAGAGAAAACGTCGTTTGGAAGAAGACGTAGCGTTCTTCGGCGGAGGTGTTCTTCGTTGAAGAACGGTGTTCTTCGCGTTCTTCGTCGAGGTTGAAGAAGAATAAGACCGCTTCCCCAATCCTCTCAAGGTTGCAAAACTCTAACCAAAAATAAAATAAGACTAAGTCTTATTTTATTAACACAACCAAACCATTTGAATTTCAAGAGTTTGAAATTATGTAACTCACTTAATTAATTATAACAAGTTGTCAAAAATAAAAGAAAGTGAGTTAATAGGGAGTTAGGAAAGTGAGGGGTTAAGAAGGTTAGGGAGTTTAAGGAATTTGAAAAGGTGGGGGGTTCGTGTGGTCCCCACCCATTCAAATATCCACACATGGGAAGTTGGGTGGATGTGGGCCCACCACCAACTTCCCATGGGAGAAGTTAACCACATGACATGAAATAAAATTGATTCAACAATTTTATTCACTTTATTTAATTAATCCCCAAAAATTAACTTCTTCTCCCGCACAAACGCAACTACGGTAAAGGTTCCCTTAAGCGATTACCGGTGTTGCGAGTTCATCGGTGCCATCAGATTTCAATTCCGAGCATCGGTTCAAAAGATAGGAAATCCCGCTCATTCATTCACTAATCGTACCAGAGCCAAACTTCAGAAATTGATTCTGGGCACTCCGGGCCTCGGAATCAAGTGCCGTGAGAAACCGAGTTCTTGTAAAATCCCAAAGAAAATTTAGAAAAAATTTCCCTTTAATTTTATGGGTCTTTACAGTCTCACTAGTATTTAGGGAAAAATGAATGATACAAGAAGCAAACTTAAAAAATGGTTGAATCCTCCCCCTGGGAATTGTAACCCCCACGTAACATGGCATAGGATCTAAAGTGGGATGTGACCCATCCCCACAATACCTATAGTGGCCTTCCAATTATTGAATGGGTATTTCCTACATGAATGTGAAGTAGGAATCAGTGAATCATCACCAAGATAGGGATTTCCAACCCTATTTTCGTCTTCTCTTACATCATGGCCACACTGAAAAATGTCATAGGCCTCACGCCACCATTAGAGTCAGGGAAAATAAGCTTGCAGGCCCTTAGCCACATGGATAAAAAGCCTAAAAGATGTGTCTTTGTAGGTACTATGAACTTGGGTTTTTACCCCTATTGGTTGTAATCCCCATTTTAAAAAGAGGTCGAAAATTTACCATGAGGGAAAAACTTCATCATCTTAGGAAATCCCATATGAATTTTTCAAGTGGGGTCATTCCCCTTTGGATCTAAGAAAGCAGTCATCTTTATTTTAGGATGTATATGTGCCTCTAGCAAGGGTTATCCTTCTAAATGTCCCAATATATCATCAACAGTTCATGATCCATAATTGGCATCCTTTTAGCATCATCACACTTCTCTCTCTGTGGGATTAACTCATCATACGTATCTCTAAGGATCAGTTCCAAAGAGATATTGGGGACATCTCATATGCTGATAAAAACTTCTACATGAATCTGGTGGAAGGAGTACACTTAATAGATCCATCAGATTATCATCTTAGGGATGAATTTGAAGTTCTTATATATGTATTTCTAGGAAAAACAGATGAATTCAAAGATTACAAATACATTCAACTCAATTAAAAATTCATTAATAGTCTAGAACACCATTTACACCAACATCTACTCGATCCTAACATCCCCTCCTAATCGGAGATCCCAATCTTCCCTTCAACCCTTTGATTGGTTTGTCTTGGAAACATAGAATATGGGTGGGTAATAGTGCAGATTTAATTCAGTCATGTGTGGATTTAAATCCATATAATATTGGGTATGATGCAAGACACATGTTTTTGATGATGTCCCAACATTAATATATGCACCCATGCCTGAAACATTAATAGTGGTAAAGTTTGTGTAGTCTTGAAACCAATAAATATGACATTAATTTTTTGACTATGGTATGAATACCTCCTTCATATGGTTGTGTCCATAATGTGGCAGATAGTTACTCTTGGGTTACATATGATGATACTTCATCAGATGTCATGCCAGTTCTAGGAGAGTGGTATCTCATACATCATAGTATTGAGGACCTACATCTTTTTCCATCTCTTCAATAAAATTTCTATCTTATTCATTGGAAATTGTATTATTTTGAGTGGCCACTAAACCTAAAAATAAGAAAAAATATTTTCATTAGAAACAAGTCTTTGTTCCGAAAAAATTACTGAAATGTGGAAAGTTTGCAAATACATTACCTCATGTAGGGTTCCCACAAAAGTGACCCCGTGCAAGTCCCTCACCCAAAAGACCATGTTCCCAAACATACAAATCGCATAGGTAGGTTCATAAATTTTCTACATTAATAGTGATTTATTAAAAAAATATTATGACGAATTTCTATGTGGAACACTAGCGTCATGAGACTCGAGGTACCAAAATATTAGGACCGCCCACTGAAACCAGCATCCCTATTTATAGGTGTGGGATCCCCTATGCACGGACCACATGGATGCCCCTCCTACATGGAAAACCCTTGTAGATGACCTGTATGGATTTCCTCCATGATCCACATGACCTTTTTATCCCTTTTCCTCATGATCAAATCCTCTTCTATTGATCAGATCCAATCCTAATGGGGGTTTTTTTGAAAAAAAAATTCTCACATGGATGAAATTATGTTAATGAGAAGTAACATAAGAATAATAACTAATGAAAATTGAAGATATCCAAGTATCGTAACATCATAGAAGGCCCTCTACACAGGTCCCACAGAACAGAATCGGTGCATAGGGTACCTACACATGAGCCTACATGATGGCCCTTCACATCAGCCTGTGAAAAGGACCTACACATCACCGTGCATGATATACCTACATGAGCTAGTCCCTTTACCCAGGGTACCATATTTTCCTGTGAATAAGAACTCGGGGCTCTTCATTTTCATGGAAAAAAATCATGAAGAACTTCTGATGCTCTTCTCGCTCTAGTCCTTCACTGAGGCCCTCAGAAACCTTCCATGTAGCCCTCCAAAACCAATAGTTGATGGAATTAAGGAGGTAAGTGGAAAAAATTTACTCCCATGTCTCAAAAAAACATAACACCGGATTGAGGAACCATATCCCCATGGTTTAAAAACACTAGTGCGAGGTCCCCTTCCCTTACCAGTAACCTATATGAGACACTTTCGGGACCACCAGCAGAGACCATAGAATCCCTAAGAAAATCCTCTCCCATGTGTTATTTTCTAGGTGTTCCATAACCCGAAGTAACTTCAACTAACATAGTCCTATCATTGTGAATCATTCCCATCTACACAGTCATACCAATTGTGAGACTCCCTTGGATCGCCCAAGCCCCTACCCTACGTGAGCCGCTTCTTGGACCCTATTACAAGACACTAATGGTAAGAAATATCTTTGTAATACCCTATAATTATATGAATTGATTTTTGTTTTAAATTAAATGAGACTATTCCGAGACCAGGCGATGAGACGGCCTGTAATTCTGAGGCTTGAAGTGCATGGAATGGTCCTTTGAAAAAATGTTATGTTTTTAAATAAAATTTGTTAGAGGTTTCCTCAAAATGTGGAATAGCACTTAAACGGTGCCCAGATCAGAAATCATAGGTCACCATTTCATTTGAGATGGCAGGTTTACCCTAGGCACGGTGAGAAAAAAACCCAAAAATGGCATAACCACAAATAAAATAATTGAATAAAGATTATTTTATTTTCAAATACTTATAACTCTTAAATGGTAACTCGGATTGGAAATCTGAGAGTACCATTGAGCTCTTAAGGCTGTGCTTTCCTTAGGAAGAGCCTAACATTAGCCGGCATGGGCCAACAGTGGAAAGTAGATTTTGGCTGTAAATAAAATAATTGAATAAAGATTATTTTATTTTAAAATCCTTATAAATCATAAATGGTAACTCATATTAGAAATCCAAGAGTATCATTGAGCTCATGAGGGTGTTCTTCCCTTAGGTGGAGCCTAACATCGGCCAAAACGAGTCAGCCATGAAAGTTGGGTTTTTGGATGTAACATTAAATAAAATAATTTAAATAAGAATTATTTTATTTTTGAATCCTCATAACTCACCAACTGTAACTTGGATTTAAAATATGAGGACACTGTTGAACCAAAAGCATCAGTATTCGTCTTGAAAGGGCCTAACATCAACTGGCACGGTTGGACCAAAAAATTTATTTTCTGGGCCTTTCAGAATTAAAAATAAAATAAATTAAAAATTTATTTTATTTGATTCCTTCATCATTAAGAAGAAGCATGTCAGTGCTATGGTGCAGTGAAGAGGAAACATTAAATATCATTAATGAATCTCATTAATGGAGTATGGTGGCGATGCTAAAACACACACACGTATCCCTTATTTAATTAAACCGGGAATTCAAGGTTGACGAAAAAACATGGAATTCCTCTAATGAACAATGAAGGAAAACTCTATGATGACGAATGTCAGTGAATCAGATGATGGAAATGACACCCTTGGAGAGTAAATTTGAGATCAGATATTGAAGTATTATGATGAATGATCATCCTCGAGCAATCTCCTTTCCCAAGTAGGGGTTTAATTCTAAGTGAATTTCTTTCGTTCCTCGTTCATGGATTTGAGTGATGAAAGTAGGTCAACGCACAAATAGGTGACCCACAGATCAGTCGCTTATGCAGGAGGGTGTTTAATCTCAGGGTAATCCATGTCATAATTTTAATCTCCCCATTTCTTGTTTCATAAATCTAACGCGGGGGAAATCGGGAAGACACGAATAGGGCCATGATTCCTCCATCATTGGGCGTTCGTGTGTTCTTCATGAATGAACCCCTAGATCAACACTGAGGAAACCTCGAGGTTTAGTAGGGATTATGGAGACCTGAAAAACTTGAGGGTGCAGAAGGTTCGAGGATCGGACCACTGGAGTAGACCTGGTGGCCCGTGGAAGACATTATCGGCGACCGACGGCGGTGCTGGTGACCGATGGCGGAGCCGGTGACCAATGGTGGTGCTGGTGACCAATGGAGGCGGACACAGGCGAGAGGTGACATGCCCAGATGGTGCACCAAGTTAGTTTAGGTTGTGTATATCTTGGGTCGTGGTGGTGTTGTAGGGCGGCACTGCTCGGGCACCGCGTCGGAGGAGCAACCCGCGGACACAGGCCACGGCATATAGGTGGCACGTAGTCCACGAGGGACCAAATTTAAAGGGAGGAGGTCAACCTCATCTGGTTTCTTGGTAGTGTTCACTGGATTCCCTGAGCATCTGGGCTATGGATAAAACTTTCCCACACTTTTTCTTGACAAGCCGAACGAAAACTGGGTCAATGGGCGGTCTGGTGGGTAGGACCCACGGCCGAACTAGGCCGGACTGGGCCGGGAAAGACCCAACCAGGTTGTTTTGGGTTAGCCAAAATGAGCTGGGTCATGTTAGACCCCCAGACCAGGTGGGTTGGGTCAGTCTGACCAAGTTGAACTGGGTCTGGATGCAACCGGGCCCTGTTTACTAAAATGCCAATATCTTTCAGACCAAGCATTTGACTGACATGCCGTCTACAGATTTGGGACCCTTTGGATGATATGGTCCTTTGTAAATACTCTAAGTGAGATTCTATGAAATATTATTGATGAATGATGGATTGAGGAGTATATTCTCCCAAAATCAAGCACACTTGAGAGTAGGAATCCTACAGCTGGTTGGGACAAAAAAGTTACGAAGAGCGTAACTTAGTGGTTCAGAAAACGATCATAACTTAGTGGTTCATCATACTAGAATACATTAGTGGTTTATAGGAATAGAAACCTAAGTGATCATCCAAATGAGTGACCTCAGTGGTCAGCCAAATGAGCTACCTCAGTGGTCAGCCAGATGAGCGACCTTAGTGGTCAGCCAGATGAGTGACCTCAATGGTCTGCTAGATGAGCGACCTTAGTGGTCATCCAGATGAACTAACTTAGTGGTCCATTACATGAGTGGACCTTAGTGGTTCATCAGATGATCCACCTCATTGGTTCTCCATACGAGCGGACCTTAGTGATTCAGTAGACGAGCGACCTCAGTTGTCTAGTAGACTAGCAGACCTCTATGGTCCAGTAGATGAGCAACCTCAGTGGCTCATCTAGGATGATTCCCTCAGTAGTACAAGATGTTTTATCTTTAAGATTGAATTTCGTACTTTCATTACTATGAGTTTTACCTGGTGTGAGTTTTCTTTACCTTTTGGTCTTGTTGTGTGGTCTTGCTTTTTGGTCTTGTTGTGTTGTCTTTCATTGTGGTCTTTCCTTTGTGGTTTGGGGTCCCTATTGAGTATTTCATTACCTACCCCTACACATGCTTCTCCTGCACATGTCTTGTCCCATGTAGGAGATCAATTCTTTGATGGAGACCTTAGTGGTCTAGGACCAGGTGGTGCTCAGTGAGACGGGACGGACGAGCATACTTCTATGGCTACAGGTAGCTACCCTTCACCTAACCAGCAGGGAGGGTCTCAAATAGACAAAAAATGGTAGTTGTAATTTCCATTGTGGTTTTGTGCTTGTATTCTGGCCCCTTTGTACTTTCAGTTTTTATTGTACTCTCAGTAGTTGTCTCAGTGATAGTTGTGGTTAACTTTGTGTTTACATTCCACAGTTTTAGCTTTGTGTGTGTTCAGGTTTAATGGAAAAAATCCTTCCCTTTTTGGGATATGCCTACTCGGTGCTAGTCTCCAGCCCCTGGCCTATGGAAGGTGGGCTTGGGGTAGTCACGGAACATGCCATGGGGTATGGGTCGTGACAAAGTTGTATCAAAGGAGTTCATTTCTACCAAATGAACTAAGAGTCTGTAAATTTTTATGGGGAATGGTGTTAAGTGTTTCAAGTTTATCTTTTTGGCAAGGGAGTCCAATCTTGGTGTGGTGTCTGATGTATCCATACACTAAGACCCTAAATTCTACTTTTTGACCTGGTACATGATAACTTTAGTTGTGTGTGTCATTGAATGTTTTATCATGATCTTTTTGAGTTAGAGTCACCTCACCTGGTAGAATCTATTAATCGTGGTACATCTTGTTTTCTTTCAAGATGATTCCATGTACAAATCCACCTAGGATTTCGCTACATGATCACAACAATGATCTTCCATGTGACGAGATGGGTACAGGGTTCCATTCTAGAGACAACACTTCTATGTGGTGTACTAGGTATACAACCACCTATGGAGTATCACATGGTACTCATAGTACCAGGAGATGAGATATGTGGGCCGAGTGAACTTCACAAGTTTTAGTGACAAAGACCCCTCAGGTTTCGAGGCAAGACCGAATCACAGGTGGATAAGGAATATCTTGAGGTGGTGACTATGGTTTCTATCTAGTCAGGGAACCATTAGATCAGATAGCAGTATTGGTAGTAAGCCTTCTACATTTCTCAATAGGGAGATGGTGGGGTTAATATTACCCGATATTACGATGAGGTAACTCTTACATTGACAGAGATTGAGAACCTTTCTCTGAAAAGGGGACCCTACCAAGAAATCTAAGTTATATGCATTACCCAGAGTTTCTATAGCTTTGGTAGGACAATATGTCAGTATCTGAGTATGAATCAAGGCATACCGACCTTTCCAGATATTTGATAAATACGATACAACTAGTGCTTCAATGCTCGGACCTCCGAGAGTGATTTTTTTAGGTACATCTGAGCTAGTACTATTATTATGTGCATTCCAAATTATGTTAGGGTGCTAGAGAGAACCTTTTTGGTTGAAATTAATTTGGATGAGTAGATAAATCCAATGGATTTTAGTAGTGTGAAAGAAGGAATACGATGTGAGTATAAGAGACATAGATGTGTGATATGTTCTAATACGATCTCCCAAGATAGAAGATCTACAACTCAAGGCTCATAGGGTTAGTCCAGTCATCCAAGAAATAGTTATTTATTTTCAAGAAATGATAGGGGAAATCTCACGAGAGATTTTCCATCTCATCGTGAGGATAGTGAAATATTGGATGGGCCACCGAGGCAGAGAAAGTGACAGGAAAAAATTAATCTACAGGGCGGCAAATGTAGTAGAGGAGATGGGAGAGCAAAAGGATGTGGTATACATTTTGAAATGTTACCACCACCACCAGAATGTAGTCCACACCAGGTTCAGGGAGCTTGAGGATAAGGGAAGGGGTAGGTTCATTCGGCCCTCCTTACCCATGTGGATGTAGATGTTTTGATTTTTTAGTTCCTAGTAGTAGTGGAAAAGTATGGGGATGTCTTTCCAAATGATATTTCCAGGATTACCTCCCCACATGGAGATGGACTTCTGCATCATTATACACCTAGGTATGGCAATGATATCATCATCAGTATATTTGATGGATTTCACAGAGCTTCGCAAAATAAGGGTATAGGTGTAAGACTTATAGAGTAAGGGCTTAGTAAGACCCAATGTTCAAGGTCATGTGTAGATTACCGGCCCCTTTAACCATGTGGTCTTAGAGAACAAGTACCCACTAGCAAAAGAAAATGAATGCATCGATCAATTGAAAGGGGTGACCATTCACTTGAATGGAAAGGTGCCTATAGGATTTTCCATAATTTATACAAAGATGATGTAGGGAGTTCCTCCAGGACTATGACTTCGATGTAGTCTATACTACTAGTAAGCGGAATAATGGTAAAGGATTATCTTAGTAGGAGATCCAGTTCGTAGTTTCTGAATGAGGAAACAGAGTAGTTGTCCTCAGTTCATATATCCTTCGTGGATAGCGAGGAGACAAATTTTGTTCAGTCGTTGGTAGTTTCCCCTCCTCTCTTACAATGAGTCAAGGAGGCGCAACTCATAGATTCCATATATGACACTACACGTGACCAGGTTTCCACAGAGAATGCCCTTCATGGATATTTGAAAGGTGGGTAGCACGTTATCCTTTTTAGAGGACGCACCATTGTATCAGTGGAATTATGGTAGGAAGTGTTGATGGAGTTCAATAAAACCCCTATAGCGGTACATCTATGTGTGGATAGGATATACCAGGACCTCTGACATTAGTACTGGTGGATATGGATAAAGAAGGTGGTGGTAGAGTTTGTATCAAGATGCCTCACTTGTCAGTAAGTAAAGGCTAAGAACCATGTTCCAATAGGTTTAACACAACCCCTCGAGGTACTAGAGTGGAAGTGGGATAAGATATCATTGGACTTCATGAAAGGTTTACCTTGCACATCTAGGGGGAATGATACCATATAGGTGTTTGTAGACCGACTCACCATGTCATCCCACTTCCAACCCATTCGATAGTATGGTTCATTAGAGAGCTTGGGACACCTCTACTTGTAGGAGATAGTTCGTATCCATGGAGTCCCATCTACGATCGTCATAGATCATGATGAATGCTTCACATCCCAGTTTTGTACGGGACTGCAGGAGGTGTTTGGGACTTAGATGCGGTTGAGCTTAGCCTTTCACCCAGAGAAGGATGGTCAGAAATATCGGACCATATAGACCTTGGAGAACATACTTATTTCTTGTGTTCTTGACTTCGATCACAGTTGGGAGAACCACCTACCAAAGGTGGATTTTGCATACAACAATAGATACCACTCCACCATCAGTATGGAACCATTTTAAGAACTTTAAAGAAGACTATGCAGGCCACCGTCATTCTTGATAGACCCATGGGAGTCAGCACTCCTTTTTCCAGAGATGGTACATGCTACCACTGAGAAGGTGCAGGTCATCCAAGAGTGGACGAAGACTACACAGAGCCAAAATAATTCCTATGATGATAGGAAATGGAGACCCTTAGAGTTCATGTAGGGGGACCATGTATTACTAAGAGTCTCTCCTTAATGACAGATACATAGATTTGTCAAGAGAGGCAAGTTATCTCTTAGCTTCAATAGACTTTTCCTGATACTGCATAGATTGGGGAGGTGGCATACCACTTGGCTCTACTTCCATAGTTAGAGAGGGTGCATGACATCTTACATGTATCCCAAATGAGGAGATACGTGCATGACCCTTCTCATGTCATCAACCACGGCCAGCTGGAGATTGACAATGGGGAGAAATTTGAAGAGTGCCTAGTAGAGATAGAGGATCAACGGGAGAGGATCTTTTGTGGATGATCAATTCATCTATTGCATGTTCACTGGTATCGTGGGGATCTCCAGGAGAGCATGTGGGAACGAGAGGCTCAAATTCGTGTTTATTACCCAAATTTGTTTGATTATCCCTTGTTTTGTCATACAAGGAAATAAATAACTAAAGGGGGAGTAATGTAATACCCTCTTATTCCATGAATTGTTTTTTGAAAATTAAATGGGATTATTTTTAGACCAGGCACAGAGATGATGTGCGATTCCGAGGCCTGAAGTGCCCAAAATGGTCTGTCAAAAAATGTTAAGTTTTTTAATAGCTCTTGTGAGTTGGTTTGCTAAAAAAGGGGAATGAATCTTAAACAAGTTCCCAAATCATAAATATGAGGGCACTATTGCATTCTGGATGGCGGGTTCACCCTAGGCATGACTTAAGTTTAGTCAGAGTGGGCCTCTAGTGAGAAAACCTGAAAATTGAATACATGTAAATAAAATAATTGAATAAATATTATTTTATTTTCAAATCCTTATAACCCCTAAATGGAAACTCATATTGGAAATCTGAGATTATTGTTGAGCTCATGAGAGCGTGCTTTCCTTATGTAGGGCCTAACATTGGCCGGTGCAATCTAATAATGGAAAGTAGATTTTGGCCGTAAATAAAATAATTGAATAAGGATTATTTTATTTTAAAATCCTTATAACTCATAAATGGTAACTCGTATTGGAAATTCGAGAGTACTATTGAGCTTGTGGAGTCGTACATCCCTTAGGCGGAGTCTAACATCAGCCGGCACAGGCCGACTGTGAAAGTTGGTTTTTGGGATGTAACTGTAAATAAAATAATTTAAAGAAGTATTATTTTATTTTCCAATCCCCATAACTCAAAAATGGTAACTTAGATTTAAAATATGAGGACATTATTGAACATAGAGTGTCGAGATTCACCTAGAAAGGGCCTAACATTGACCAGAGTGGGTCGACCGAAAATTTTTCTTTTCGGAACATTAAAAAGAAAAAATAAAATAGCTTAAAAAGTTATTTTATTTTCTTGATTCATCATTAAGTAGTGACACATCAGTGTTGTGGTGTAACTATGAGCGAGTGTTAAATATCATTAATCGATCTCATTAACAGAGCAGGGTGGAGATGCTGCAACACGAACACATCTCCCTTCCTTAATTAAACTGGGAATTCAGGGTTGACAAACAACCCTAGAATTCCTCTGATGAACGATGAAGGAAACCTCTCCAACGACAAATACTGAAGAATATGACGATGGTGACGCCACCCTTGGAGAGAGAATTCAGGATTTAAGATCAATTAATGGTGGAGAATGATCATCCTTGAGCAATATTTTTTCTCAGATAGGGGTTTAATTCTATGTGAATTTATTTTGTTCCTTATTCTTGGATTTGACTGAAAAACAAGGGTCAACCCATGAATAGGTGACCCGTGGATCGATCTCTTATATAAGAGGTTGTTTTATCTTAGGATTTTGGATTGGGTTAATCCATGTTAGAATCTTAATCTCCTCATTCATTGTTTCAAAACTCTAATTTAGGGGATATTGGTTCAACACAAACAAGGCCCTGATTCCACCGTCATTGGGTGTTCATGTGTTCTTTGTGGCCGAACCCTCAGATCAATGGGAAGGAGACCTTGAGGTCGTAGAAAATATGGAGGTGACCCGAGAAACTAGAGGGCGCATACGGTTCGAGGAACGGACCACCGGAGTGGACTCAATGGCCCGCGACAGCGACCATGGGTGGGAGGTGATGCACCCCGATGGCACGCTAATGCATCAGAGGTTGCGATTATCTAGGGCCGTAGCAGGGCAGCGCCGCTCAAGTGTTGTGTCAGAGGAGCGTCCTGCAGATGTGGTTCGTGGTAGGTAGGTGGCACAAGGTCCACACAGGAAATCATGCAGAGGGACGTGGAAGGCCTAAACCGGCCACGTGGCGGCACGCACCGGGCACCCCGGGCATCCGAGATGATAATAGAATTGGTTCTCCCATTTTCTAGCTGGGTTGAATGAAGGCTGGGTCGCTCGGAAACTCGGTGGGCTGGAACCATGGTCGAACCGGGCCCGGTTCAGTAAGGTAGAATGGGCATGGCCATTGGGCCATGCCGGACTGGGTTGGGTTGGGTCAAGTTGGCCAAAACTAGTCAGGTCATGTGGGACCCTCAGGTCGAGTAGGTCAGACCGGGTTCGGACGCAACCCACCCCGGTTTACTAAAACTCCAATATCTTTTGGACAGGGTATCACCTTCCATTTGTGGCATTGAGACCCTTTCAATGAGAAGGTTATTTTGGAATACACTATGTGATATTCCATGATAGTTGAGTTACGACCAATGGCTTGAGGAGTAGATTCTCCCAGAATCAAGCACACATGAGACTGGGAATCCTACTACTGGTCGTGACATGAATGTTATGATGAAGTGGTTCAGTAGACAAGGGTACCTTAGTGGTTCAACTTATGAGCATAGCTAAATTGTTCAACAAATGAGTGAACTCAGTGGTCATCTAGACAAGTGACCTCAGTGGTCCGCCAGATGAGTGACCTCGGTGGAGATCCAGATGAGTGACCTCAGTGGTCAGCCAAATGAGCAACCTCAGTGGTCATCCAGACGAGTGAACTCAGTGTTCATCTTGAAAAAAAACTTAGTGGTCCAGCAAATGAGTAGACCTTAGTGGTTCAGCAGACGAGCAGCTATAGTGGTCTATTAGATGAGAGGACCTTGGTGATTCAACAAAAGAGAGACCTCAGTGGTCCAGTAGACGAGCGACCTCAGTGTCTCATCAGGGATGAGTCCCCCAGTGGTACATTATTATTGATCTTTGCGACTAAAATTGTTACTTTCTATACATCGATTTATACCTGGTGTGAGTTGTCTTTGCCATGTGGTCTTATTGTGTGGTCTTTATTTGTTGTCTTTCTATGGGGTTTTTCCTTGTGGTATTTCCTTTGTGGTTTGGGGTACCTATTAAGTATTACATTAATTACCCCTACACGGGCTTTGCCCAAATGTATCATGTCCTGTATAGGTTATCAATGCTTCAACAAAGACCTTGGTGGTCCAGGATCAGGTGGTGCTCAGTGAGATGGAACATAAGGGCATACCTCTACAGTTAAAATCAGCTACCATTCACCTACCATTCAGGCAGGGTCTCAAGCAGACGGACCATTTAAGTTGTACATTCCTTTGTGTTTTTTGGGCTTGTATTCTGGCCCCTTTGTATTTTTAGTTTTTACTATACTCTCAATAGTTGTCTCGGTGAATGTTGTGGTTTACATTTTGTTTACTTTCCACAATTTGAGATTCGTGTGTGTGTACACTTTTAAAGTAAAATGCATTCCCTTTCTGGGATATGCCTACACAGTGCTAGTCACCAACCCCTGGACTATGGAAGGCGGGCTTGGGGTAGTCACAGCACGTCCCTAGGGGATGGGTCGTGACACTCTTCCATTGCTTCCCTTGTCTAAGAGGAACCAAATTGAAACCTCCATTGAGGCCTCCTAACATGAAAAACTGTGGAAATAGGGACACCATCATTTCTCCCAGTTGGGTATTCATTCCTTCTATCAGAGGTGTCTTACACTTGTCCTACCAGATGGGTAGGGTCCTTGGAGTGCATGTGAGTATGAATTCCCTCGGTCACAAGGACCCCAACCCTGGTGGTGGTGTTAGGGAACTCCCAGTATCAGGTACTAGGGTTAGGACCATGTTCTTCCCTAGTTGACTCTAAGACCCAGATCCTCTAGTTCTAGGTTTTGAGGATGAGGATCACACTTTCCTTTCCCTTCAATAGGGAATGAAGTCGTCCCCCCAGAACTAATTTTATGGTATCCCTCTTGAAGTAAACCCCTATCCTTTCTTGAAGGACATATCATGATTCATTCCTTCCTCCTTCTCTAAACCCATGGGCATAGCCATGAGTCATATGTTTCTATCCAGGGTACGAAATCAAAAGAGGATATAGGAACCCCAAAGACATATCAATCACCCTTTGGGCCCAGGGTATAACGATAAGTGGTAATAGGTACTAGAACCTTCTTTCATTCCCTCTCCCTTTGGGTTTTGGGCTCATCCATCGGTGGATAAATAAAATTGTTTGGTTTCCTAGAATTATTTCATCCTCTTGTTTCTCACACCAAACATGACTCATTTGGGATTAGAGGTTGGTGGTACTCATCAAATCCACATGATCCCACACCCAAATGCAACCTTAGTGTGTAATTCCACATCAATTGAACTATGAGAACTATGATTCCTGTTATAATCAGGATAAAAATGATGCCTACCCAAGGACCCAGCTCAATGGGAATCATTTCAAGTGTAATACCCAACCAAAAAAGGGTATGTTTCTCTGGAATAAGCCCCAAAATCCATCCTATGGGCACCATACCATGTTTAAGCCCCAACCTAATCCAATGGAATCCTCCTTAGGAGTAATCCCCAACCAAATCTCTCAAACCATTAGGGAATCCATTTTATGGATAATCCCCAACATAATCCTCTTAAAGGGATATACTCCTCTACAAGAAAAACCTTCATAGGGCCTCTATAGGCATGGGTCATCACGACTAAGCTACATGGGACTTGATTCCTATCAATCTTAGATACATAGGAAGCCTCCATGATGACCAAAAACAACACCCTAAATAAACCATACTTCTTATTAGTACGCAATCCCAGTTGGTTCTTATTAAAACTGGAAATTCATATCCATTCTAGGATCCCAGGTCCTCTTTTCCATAAGTCCCACACTAAATATTGACTATGAATATTCCTCCAAGACATCTTTATCGCATGACATTAAATTTCATGGTTTGTTCCTTATCACATTACCTTAAAAGGTATGATGTTCCCCATTATGTGGCACTAAAATACATGGGTTCTGATTCCTTTGAAAGTATATATAGGAATCCCATTCGTGGGTATGATCCTGACATCAAAATACCTCTCATCTCCCTAAATGAAAAAACACTCTAGAGTTCTGCACTATGTGGCTAAAAACCAGCATCGTCGCAATAACGAAAAAAATCTAAAATCAGTAAAAATATGGATACCATTAATGGAGAACCTTGGATACATATTGATGTCTCCACTGATGAAGAAACTCAAATCAATATATATTATTCTAACTTCTATACATCTTAATAATTGATTGTTAATTCAAGGGTGACCCATGTCATACTTGGGAATTAATTAAGGATTCATAAACAAATCATAAATCTGTAAGAGATTCCGAAAGTAGGAAATAATTCCCTAAAAAAGGGTGTGATCAGCCTGACCTCCCATCTTCTTGGCAGATGTGAGTTCTTATGTATCATTAACCAAACTCACCAATGAGAACCTCACTTTGGAATGTAGGTCCTTCATGAATATAGAACCATTGGGTGTTTTTTATCCCACAAAAAATCCCTTTGGAAGCCCTTTGACACTCATATTTCCATATTCCACAATTTTTTGTGGAAGGAAACATGTCATGAATATCATGTGATGAATAAATTACATCGTGTGCCATCTTCATCCAACTCATGCTACCATCATTTCTTCCCACCTGTTGCACCAGGTAATGATATCATGCACTAGTAGATCCTCAAGCGCATGCCTCTTATTCCTAGAGTGGATATTTCACACTTGGAGGACTACAAGAGAATAAGCTTCCTCACACTACATCTCGTACTATCATATCCTAGATCAACACATGTGGTGTCCCACAATAAAACTCCCACTTTAATTATGGTACATCGTATAAAGAAATACAATATTGTGTAAATGAAATGCCACAAAATGGTATGTGTATAAGATAAGTGTGCAGATAACTATCCACAACCATTATCTTAGATAGCTTAATTGTATATGAGATGTATCACATGATGCAGAGGATCACAATATCCACCTCACTGAGTTCATGAAAAAACATTGGTATAATTTTCATACAGGAAAAGACGGTTAAAATAGTAGAGTTAGCATTGAAATAAGATCATGCGTTGAAGGATAATGTAGGAGGTCATCCCCACAAACAGGATCCACCACATAGATACTAAGTTTCATGGATAACCTATATGTGATGAAAATATGTAGCAAATGAATAAAACTCCTGATATAGATTACATGACTACGTGAATCCTCAGTCAGGTTATGTGATCATGCAAATCAAATTGTGCAACGCATGAATAATACCAGAAGTTTTTCTCTTTGATGATTTATCTTTATGTGGCATAATCATTGGATATAAATATATGAAATCCAATTTAATGGATGAAAGACTATGATTTTAGGACACTCCACCATTCTAAGATGCACCAAGGGAGCATGATACTTCATCTATAAATACTAAAGGGAGATTTAGATTTGAGGTCTGCTTCTAGTCGTTAGAAGAGAGATATTTCTTTCCTTATAGAGAATAGTATGATGAGCCCACATGAAGATTATTATAAGGATATTATGTAAGAAATACATGGCATAATATTTTTCACAAATATTCCCTAACCCATGATCATTCTCTGCATAATCATTGACACCAAGATATAAGGAATTTCATAACCAGTATTTTGATTGGATGAGGCACTGCATAACCTATCATGTGAAAGGTTGTGGCATCATATAACCCATCACATGAAAGGATTGAACTACATATCCTTTCATGTAAAGTACAAAATTTATTCTTTCTCAAGGATTGAAAATCATCTCTTGCTAAATGAAAAATGTCAGGCACACATGAATGATGGTCCGTATAATGGGCCTTCCATCAAGAAGAAGGAGACTAAATTACCACATACCCTATTATGGGATTAATTATTGATAATAGGTCGGTGTTTAGATATGATGAAGTCCTAAATAATTTGTATGATGAGCCACAAAATCTGAGCATAAAATAAGATTCCAGACTTGATGCACCGTGTCGATCCGATGGAGTTATAAACTATACACAAGAAATATACAAGTGTTCATGAGAATATAATATCCACACTTGATAACTCCATGTTAAAAAAATAAATATTTTGTGTACATGTGAGTAAAATCATCAGAAGACTCCATCTCTTTGTCTTCTTTACTGAATCATATGAGGATTTGGACATCGTACAAGACCCTCATGTGAACCTTTGACTGCGTAATATATTCAAGTGGCTTGGGTTATGTGAAATTCATGAAATGTCTTGAAAAACATTCCATGCACCCTTTAGCATGATGCCTTTACATGAAAACACCATCGTTCACTCGATGAAATCATATAGTAATTTAATACGCGTCACATCAATGGAGAGCAGAGTGACTATCCTGGAAAATGTCTAGATGCCCTTACGAGATCCAACACTGATCATATGATGTCCCATAGGTAAGAAGGGTAACTGAATCGGACAGGGAGTGCAATCCACCCCAAGATCTGAGATTGATCTTGCGGAACCCTCACAAACATTTAGTGGGTGAGGTCAGTAAAACACCTTTGAAAATAAGGAGGAAAATATATAAAATGTGGGAGCCTCTTGTGATCCTAAAAATTTCATGATGCATCACCGATGGGGATAATAGTTATCCTTGAAAACATTCACGAACCCTCATGAGATCCTTAGACATTGTAAAATAAAACAAAGGGAATAAAATGAAGGGATGTGGGAGCACTCATGGTAATAAAAGACATGCAATATGACCCTAGAAATCCCAAAATTCACTGCAAGACTCTAGAAACAAGTCCCCCTAATCATGTGAATGACCGTTGACATGTCATCTTCATCAACATAAGGGTCTTGGCTACATCCATATGACCTCTAACTCCCACTTTGGCTCCTTAAGGGTTGCATGATTGATCTTCCCATGGATTTCTCATGCATCTTCATATAACCTATATTGGTCACATGACACATCACTAAGAAATATAGTATTTATATTCAACATTACTCATTCAAAATCTCCTAAAAAAAGAAGGAGGAGGGATCTCTCATGGTCGTAAAACTTTTACAATGAACTAAGGAAGTCAAAAAATGTTCTTGAAAGATGCCTCAATAGGTTGGATTGATCCCGCAAAGCCCGCCTGACAAGTCATCCTTGTCTCATGAAGCATTCCATACATGCCAATTGAAGTCATGTGAAGGCCTTTTGGTAGCCATCATGATCTCACAAAGGGTTTTGGGAATGTCGATATGAGAATATGAAAGTCCCTTATAATTTCATCATGACTAAACAAGATCCCATCTATTAGAAATAATCCAACAAATAAGGAATTGATGGAGTACTATCGCGGTCACTGAAAATTGTGTGATACACTCAAAGTGATCCGTGAAAAAGACTCATGATGATGCGTGACACAAAATACCTTCACCATTTCCATCCAGGACTCATTTTATATGTGCCACACAAATTGGTGAACAACTGGGGTTGATATGCCTATAAATTTGCCACCCCAGAATCAAATAAGGGGATTCTATTTTTATCTCTATATCTTTGAATTGATGCAGATGATAGAATTCTCAGAACCTTATATCAATTCAATAGTATATTTCTTAGATCAGTTGATCTTGCGATAGGAAAAGCATCCAATCAGGTATGATGTAGGGAACAACTGTATTGATCATGGGTAATTCATAAACACTTCAGGTGATTGTCATAGATCACATAGAGGAATTATGGAATGAGATGTGAAGAGATCCCTCCATAACTACTAGATAACGCGAGACTTAAAATAAGTTAACAATAGGCATATCCCAAAAAATTTCAATATAGTAGCTAGAAAAAGAAAAAAAAATGGAGACTTAAGATAGGAACAGATATGTTAATCCTCATGTGCTTCTCAAGATTTTTCCAAATCATGCGACAACATGAGGACATGTTTCCCAGATCATGTGATGATCCTTCAAAATACCATTTGGATCATGTGAAGTCATCTCGACATGTCAAAATCAAGTCCAAAAGAACCACCAGAGCATGATTCCCAAGTATTATGAACCCCTACAAGATCTCTATATTAGTCTTTTTTTGTTCTTTTGAAATGTCTCCTGACCCACATGGAAGTGTAAGTTAATGTCATCCGAGTATCGCGGAACCACGAGGGCATTCCAACTGGCTCCTACAGGGCCCTCTGAGCATGCCATCCAGGACTCATAATTCCCCCCATACATGTCAATTAGGACCTGCGACACCCTCTTAGACATGTCACATTGACTCTCGTGACACCCTCCATGTGTGTCAGTCTTCTCTCATGATGACACTGGGAAGATTCATCTAGATCATACATCACCCACTAGACAAGCCAGCTTGGGTCATGCAAGGGATTCGAGGATCAACCAGCCAGGTCTTGAGATTTCCTCTGGAAAAGTCATCTTTGATCATGAGACACCCTCTGGAAATTCCATCTTGAATATATGAAGTCCTCTAGAAATGTCAAATAGATCATAAAAATGTCTCTAGACGTGTTAGGAAGATACTCTCTGACATGTCAAGCAGGCAATTAGGGCATGGTGAGTGGACCATTGTGAAGGTTCTGGCTGCTGCAGAAGTACATTGGTGGGTGTACCCAACTTTAATTTTTTTATTCTAACAATAATAAATCCATGATCTGTCACGATAATAGAACATTGGATCTTCAAAATAGAATGAAAAACGAAAGAAAAGGGAATGGAGTCATGAAATCATAAAGAGGATCATCATATGTTGGTTATAATTAATTTAATTAAAAGGTAAGAATTACATTGATGGAATTATCTCTACGTTGATGTTTCCGGTCATAAAACGATGTGATCTATTGTTGTGTCATAGAATCCAAGTGTAGTATTCCTATAGAGGTTATACACACATTCTCTACATAACTTTGGATTTCTCCAATGGGATATCTGGGTGCTAGCAAGGAAGATAATTCTCTTGTGATTTCCACCTTTGATCACTTTGAGATCTTCTTGCAAAACGCTCTCCTTGATCCGGTGGAGGAGGATCTCTCTCGTAGCTTGAGAGCATTCTTGGTGGAAAAATAATTCTTTCTAGGCTTGAGTGCTTTTTCTAGATCTATTGTGCACAACTCTAAAAATATTTCCAGGCTAATGAGAATTATATGATTGGGATTTTAATTACTTTGAATAATAAAATGAATTAATTACCCAAAATTATTTCTTTATTTCATTTAATTCTTTGTAAGACCCCATGTCTAATAATAAGAGTTGAATATTTTTATTACTTGACATGCACCCAGCAAATTACACCCAATATTACTTAATTAAATAAAAAATATTATTTTCACAAATCCCCAGAAAAACTACACGGCATGCATATTAATATACACAGCGTGTAATTGTTTTTCCACTTTCTTTATTTCCTCCTCCATATTTATTAGACCTTGAATAATGGCTATTTATTTCTCCAATAAATATCACTACATTACTCACTAATAAATATATTATTTCACCTACAATATATTCTCTCGAATAATTAGTGTTGAAATAAATTTGATCATGTATCCTTGAATAATTATTAAAACACAATCGGGAATAATATTTATTCAACTTGTTAAATTAATATTTAACTAAGATAATTTGACACACATAGTTTTTTACCCTCTAGGTATCTTTCTCATTGGAATTAGGTGGAGCCTGCCTAAAGTCTAAGGGTAGCGTCTAAAAACACGCCAAGAAACCCATAGAGAAAGAATTTAATGTCACAATGACGTGTCACCTGCTACGAATTCTTACCGTGTAATGTAATCCATTTGTATCGATATCTCGAATCAAGAGGGTTTCATGCTAGTTGCATAAACCCATGTGATCAATTATTCTTTCTTTGACTTCCCTAAATTGAACTTGCACATTCCTTACCATGGCCAAGGATTTATTTTATCTATATCAATTCCATTAAAGCGGCATAAGATATCTACTTCCTTTATAGAACAGAAGGGATAAATCCTTTCTCGCATTATCTATTAATGTAGTATTACTCGTGACGCACCCAACATATCCTACCTCGCTACGAACAGTGTTTCGTCACAGTTTTCATCAATACATCTATGTGCGTGAGTCATAATACCCATTAATAATAATTTTAAAGTCTAAGGAACAATACATACGTCTGTGGATGTGAACATCCAATTACACTATGAAATGTGGATTTCATACTGGAAGGTCTCGTTCTCATAATAACCTCTAAGATATTACCAAGGGAGCACACCCTGAGAATGTGCCTCAAAGTTTTATGATTCCTCACCCCTAATGGCCTATATTATTTGTGTCCCTCAAATAACATCATCCGGCCATAAAACATATATTCAAGAACAGTGTTTTGACACTTCCAGGTTCTCATCATAGTAGGGAGCCGGTATGACCTTTTTGTGTAACAGTTATCCTTAGGATATTATCAAATGAATTGTTATGTATAAGAACAATCAAGATGTGATAAGGTTTTTATTAATGAATAAAGTACAATCACATGATCCTCAACCCTGTTGGTGATGTATCCTTAAGTGCATCCACAAGACCCATGTTCAAAACCATGTAGAGGCATATTTCCAGGGGGTACTGTAGCAGGCACTGTAGCAAGCATTGTAACAGAACTGTACAATGTGCAGGTACTATAGTAGAATTGTACACTATATAGGTACTGTAGCATAACTGTACACAGTTTAGGTTCTATAGAAGAACTGTACACCGTGCGGTACTGTAGCAAGAACTGTAGCGGTTAATATAGTAGGTACTATTTGGTACTATAGCAGCTGGAACTATTCTCCTTGGGCCACCGGTTTGGGCTTGGAGTCCTTAGGCTTCTGGGCCACCCATGCCTTCAGGTCAGTAGGGATTTCGGGCCACCTTTAAGGCCTTCAGGCCACCTCAAGGCCTTCGAGCCACATGCAGTTTCCCCAGACATACTTTACAAAAAAGGATCAGCCCTAGAAGAGGATTCAGAGTAGGTACACTCACCAGAATAGAGCCAAATGGATTTTTTAGAATGAGAGGGTATGGTTATTTCACCGGGACCATCCTGTGCTTTCATAGGAAGAATAGCCAGACGGCTATGCAAAGGTGGAGAGCTAATATCATGATACAGATGCCAAAGAGGGGGAGTTCCTTGTAGATAGTCTGGTTAAAATCCCTAAGACCTTTGTGTCATGTAATCTCCTAAGCCTACGGGCCATATATTCTCTAAGACTATGGGAATTTTAAGGGTTCCCCCACATCCATTGAAAGGGGGGTTATAAAAAAATCAATAAAAATAAAGGCCTTCGGGCCATTCAGGTAATAAAGTACCAAGTAGTTGGTTCTAGGAAACCAACTCCAATAGACTCCCACTTGGACTAGAGCAAACTAATAACAACCTTTAACCCGCTAACTCTCACATGACGTTCATACTTATGATGAGACATTCCTTTAGTCTTGGGGTCTTCCACGTTCTCTTTTGTGGACACTCTTCTCACTCAAACTTCACCCCTTTGATAGAAATCCATCAAATGGTGATACTTCCGGCATATGTTCTTTGTCTGTTCATGTGGCCTTGGTTCTTTTTCAAGATCCACCACTGCAGTTTTATCACAATACAATGTGATAAGATCTTTACTTCTAGGCACCAAATCAAGCTCCTAGACATAGTTATGAATCCATATGGCCTCATTATCTGCATCATAAGACACTATATATTCAGAATCCACTGTAGAATCGACGAAAATTGGTTTCTGTGAACTCTTCCAGCTCACAGCTCCACCATTGAGATATAAAATATATCTAGATTGTGACTTCATATCATTCGGATCTGTCTAAAAACCAGCATTATCATACCCTCTGATGACAAGCTCCTAATCTCTTCCATACACTAGGAACATATCCTTAGTTCTTCTCAGATACTTAAGGATAGTCTTAAAAGTAGTCCAATGTTGTTCTCCTGGATTTGTTTGATATATGCCTACCATGCTCAGTGCATAGGCAACATCAATCCTGGTACATAACATGGCATACATGATGGATCCTATAGTCGAAGAATATGGGATCTTACTCATTATATCTTTCTTTTGTTTTGTCTAAGAATACATTTTCATAGAAAGATTTAGGCCATGTGACACTGGAACCAATCCCCTCTTTGATTGTCCCATACTAAATCTCTTTAGTATATGGTCAATATATGTAACATGACTTAGTCCAAGCAGCCAATTGGAACTGTCATGAATGATCTTGATCCCTAGAATGTAATATACTTCACCCAAGCCCTTCATGGAGACACACATGTTCAACCAGTCCTTAACTGATGGTAATATTGTTACATTGTTTCCAATAATCAATATGTCTTTAATGTATACTACTAGGATAATGACCGCATTCCCATTAAAATTCTTATAAAAAATAGCTCACATTCATTCTTAATGAAACTAAATTCCTTTATGGCTTCATCAAATTTAATGTTCCATGACCTGGATGCTTTCTTTAATCCATAAATGGATTTCTGCAACATTAAAACCCATTTAGCTTCACCTGGTGCCACAAACCCTTCTGGTTGTTTCATATAGACATCTTCCTAAAGGTTTCCATTAAGGAATGTTATTTTGACTTCCATTTTCCAAATCTCGTGATCATGTTAAGTTGTTATGGAAAGTGTGATTCTTGTGTATTTAAACATGGGAACTAGAGAGAAGGTTTCATCATAGTCAATTCTGTGACACTTTCTGAATCCTTTAGCCACTAGCCTCGCTTTATAGGTGCTTACATGACCTTCCATGTCCAGTTTTCTCTTGAATACCCATTTTCCATTAACAGGATTTACATCAATTGGCTCATTTACCAGAACCCAGACTTGGTTCTGATACATGGAATCTATCTTTGAATACATAGCGTCTAGCCATGTTGAAGCTTCTGAGCATTATACTGATTCCTTATAGGAGAGAGGTTCATCATTTTCCAACAAAAATGATTCACCATCCTTAGTGACTAGGAAACCAAATCTCTCTGGTTCCCTAACCTCTCTTGAGCTCCTACGCAGTACTTGTGTTTCTGGAACCTCTTATATGGGGACCTATGAAACTTGTTTATGTACCAACTCCTTTGTATCTTGAGCATCAACTTCTTCGATGTTAATCTTTCTCCCACTATCCTTTTTGAGGATGTGCTTGAAGGTCCTGGGTGCAGCAGAAGCTCATGGGTGGATGTGCCCACTTGGATTTTTGTCATTAGCAATGATCAATCCGGGATCAATACGATGATAAAATCTAGACTCCAAAGATAGAATCACAGAAATAGACAAAGAAGAATAATATTCTTGAAACCACAAATGAGGATCATCATAGTTTGATTATAATTAATTTATTTAATTGACAAGAAGTGCCTTTTATGGAGTTCTTTCTTCATTGATATTTCTGATCATGTTCCGATGTGATTTGTCGTAGAATCACAGAATCCATGTGTAGACTTACTCTATTAGTGATCCATACGTGCACCACGTATCACTAGACATCACCAAAGGAGTGTCTGGGTGCTAGCATGGAGAAGCTTTTGCTTGCATTGTCCGCCTTAGATCACCTTGATCCGATGGAGGAGGATCTCTCTCGGTCTTGAGAGCAATCTTGGAGGAAGGAGTTCTTTATGCCTTTAGATAATTCTCCATAATTATTGTGCACAATGATTAGATAAAAGTGTTGGGGTTGTGAGGATATTTATAATCAGGTTTGAGGTCATAGAGTTATGACAACAAGTAAATGTGTTATGCGTTTAATTTATTTCATTAACTCTTATTTAAAACCCTCATGTCAAATCATTAATTCCTTGAAATGTTCCCAAGCTGATTATAATAAATATCATTTAATAAAACAATATTATTTCTTCAAAATCTAGACTGGAAAAACTACACGGCGTGTAATCATTAATACACTACCTGTACTTGTTTTTCATTTCCTTTCCAAAATGAAAACTACACGGCGTTTACATTCAATGTAAATGGTGTGTATATCCTGTTTTCAATTCTTTCCAAAATGAAAACTACACAGTGTGTAAATTCAATGTACACGGAGTGTATATCTTGTTTTCATTTTATTCTTCCTCCAAAATTAAAATGATTTAGGCTTCATTGAATAATTATTAAACCATATATGGGAATAATCTTTATTTCAACTTGAGATACTTGGATACACTTAGTGTGTGACCCTCTAGGCCTCTTTCTCATTGGCATTAGGTGGGCTTGCCTAATGTCCAAGATTACTATCTAGAAGTCGGTCAATGAACCCAAGAGAAATAATTTGACACTGCATTGACGTGTCACCTCATACAAACGCTTACTGTGTAATGTAATCCCTTTGTCTCAATATCTCAGCAAGAAGGTTTCATGGTAGTGTCATAAACCTATATTCTTGATCCGTTATTCTTTGACTTCCAGAAATAAACTCGTCATGACACCATGGCCATGGAATTTCGGCGACAGTTCTATTTCAATCAAAGGGCCTGAGATATCTACTTCCATAAATATGGAATGGAAAAATCCTTCCCTGATTTATCCATTAACAACATGTGATTCGTGATGCACCCAATGTACCCTACATCCCGCCAACTGTCTTCATGATGGTTTTCGTTAGAAAATCTAAGTGCGTGAGTCTTGACATGAGTTAATGATAATATTTTAGTCTAAGGACCATTACACACGCTCATATATAGCAATGTTCGATGACACCAAGACATGTAGAATTACTACATGTGGGTATGTTCTCATAATCTCCCATCATGGAGATTACCAAGTGCGAACTCCATGGGAGAGAGTCTCGTCTTCTTAGGATTACTAGCACATGACAGTCTGTATACTATATTTCCTATCATAGTATGTCATCCAACTGTAGAACTTTATTTAATAATATTGTTATATCATTTCATGGTTCTCATCATAGTGGGGATCTTCCATGACCTTATTAATGCAACAAATATTCTAGGACATTATTATATTATAGTCATGTAGAACAATGAACAATATATAATAAGTGTACATTCATGTAATCAAAGTATAAACAGTTGGTTCTCAGGAAACCAACTCTAAAAAACTCCCACTTGGACTAAAGCCAACTATCTATGACTTTTAGTCCACTAGACCTCACATGATGATCATGTTTCTGATGAGTTAAGGCTTTTGTCAAGGGGTCCTCCACGTTGTCTTCTATGGAAATACTGCTCACTGCAACTTCACCTCTCTGAGAAAAACCCATCAAGAGATGATACTTCTAAAGTATGTTCTTTTTCCGCTGATGCGACCTTGGCTCTTTTTCAAGTGCCACCGCTATAGTATTATCACAATAGAGTGTGATAGGATCTTTACTGCTAGGTACTACATCCATCTCTTGGATGAATCTTCTCATCCATACTGCTTCTTTAGCTACCTCAAAAGCTATGAAATACTCAGACTCTAGTGTAGAATCTGTGACCACACCTTTCTTTGAGCTCTTCCATCTTACTACACCTCCATTCAAACTGAAATGTATCCAGTTTGTGACTTCATGTCATCTTGATCAGTCTGGAAACTAGCATCTACATGTCCTCTGATGACTAGTTCCTCATCTCCTCCATAAACCAGGAACATATCCTTAGTATGCCTTAGATACTTAAGGATAGTTTAGACTACCATCCAATGACGGTCTCTTGGATCAGCTTGATATCTGCCTACCACATATAATGCGTAAGAAACATATAGCCTTGTACATAGCATAGCATACATGACTAACCCAATTGAGGATGCCTAAGGGATACTTTCCATTTTCTTTCTTTCCTCATGTGTCTGAGGACACATTTTCGTGGAATTATGAATGCCATGTGACACTTGCAACAATCCCCTCTTAGATTATTCTATACTGAATCTCTTCAGTATCTTGTCAATGTATGTACTTTAACTCAAGCCTAGCATTCTCTTGGATCTATCACGATGGATCTTGATCCCAAGAATATATACTGCCTTTCCCAAGTCTTTAATAGGGATTCATTTATCTGACCATTCCTTAACTAACTGTAAGACATGTACTTCGTTTCCAATTTGTAATATGACATCAACATATACTATTAGGAAAACGATTGTACCTCCACTAAACCTATTTAGACACAAGGCTTACATTCATTATTATCAAATACAAATTCTGTTATGTCTTCATCAAAACTAATGTTTTGTGACCTTGATTCTTGCTTTAATCCGTAAATGGATTTCTGCAACTTGCATATCTTGATGGCATCCTTTGGAGTCACAAACCCTTCAGGTTTTGTCATATAGAACTCTTCCTGGAGGTTCCCATTAAGAAATTCTATTTTGAAATCCATTTTCCAAATTTCATATTCATGGAAAGTATAAATGTAAAATAGGATTCGGATGGATTTTAGCATCTAAACCGGTGAAAAGGTTTCATCATAGTCAATTCCATGACACTTTCTAAAACCTTTTGCAACCAGTCGTGCCTTATACTTGTCCCTCCTTGTCCAGTTTCTTCTGGAATTACTATTTATTACCAACAGGCTTTACATCAACTGGAGGATCTACCAAAATTCAGACTTAGTTTTGGTACATGGAATCTATTTTAGAATTCATGGATTCTTGCCACTTGGAAATGTATGTGCCTTCAACTACTTCCTTATAGGTAAGAGGATCATCATTGTCAACCAATAATGAGTCACCATCCTCGGTGACAAGAATACATATCATTCTAGTTCTCTTACCTCTCTCATGATCCTTCACAGTTCTTGTGTCTCTGGAACATATTGTTCTTCCAAGGGGCTTTATGGAATCTGTTCTTGTACCAACTCTTGTGTATCTTGATCCTCGACTTCATCGAAGTCTATCTCGCTCCCACTATCTCATTTGGAGATGTTCTCCCTCTCAAGGAATATGGCGTGTCTTGCCACTGTAACCTTTTTATTTGAAGGTTTGTATAGGTAATATCCCCTTGTTTCGTTGGGATATCCTATAAAGGTACACTTTGTTCCTTGGGGTGTAAGTTTGTAACCTGAAGAATCCTTGAGAAATGCTTCGCTACCCCACACATGTAAATTTGATAACACGGCTTTGTGTACACTCCATAAATCATATGTAATACTATTTATCGATTTAGTTGGTACATTTTTTTATATGTCTGATGCTGTTTGTAATGCATATCCCCAAAAGGATAATGTAAGACTCACATGACTCATCGTTGATCTCACCATGTCCAAAAGGGTTAGGTTCCTCCTTTCACTTACACCATTCCACTGAGGTGTGTAAGGAGGAGTGAGTTGATATAGAATCCCAAACTCCCGTAAGAAATCAATGAAGTCCTGATTAAGAAATTTTCCTCCTCTATCTGAGTGGAGTTTTTTAATCTTCATACCAAGATGGTTCTCAACTTCCTTCTTGTATTATTTGAACTAATCAAAATAATCCGACTTATACCTCATTAAGTAAATATATCCATATCTACTAAAATCATCAGTAAAAGTTATGAAGTACAAGAACCCACCCCTTGCTTCAACTGGAAATGGTCCACACACATCTGTGTGAACTAATTCTAGAATCTCTTTAGCCCTTTAACCTTTCCCACTAAATGGGGATTTGGTCATTTTTCCTTGTAGACACGCATGACATACAGCAAGTGGTTTTAGTTTGAAAGAATATAAATACCCATCTTGATGTAATTTTTTCAAACTTTTCTCGTTGACATGACCTAGCTAATGATGCCAAAGTTGGGTGTGGTATGAGTCATGTGAATTAACTTTTTCATCAATTTCCATTACATGGTTTGTGTAGTCTAACACATAAAGGCCATTATATAAATTTTCCCTACCAAAACAAATGTTATCTTTCTAAATGTAGAAACATTAATTTCCAAATTTGAAGATGAATCCATCAGTATCTAATTTGGATACTAAAATAATGTTTTTGGTTATATAGGGTACATAATAACATCCTTTTAATCCCAAGACCATCCCTGTAGGCAATGTGAGGTGGTAGTCTCTAACAGCTACAATAGCGATTCTGGCTCCGTTGGATGCTCACAGATCCACCTCACCTCGTTCAATCTTTCTGAATCTACTTGGTTCCTATATTTGGATACAGATGTGAGCACCACATGTAGTATCTAATACCCAATTGGTAGAAACAGATAGATTTCATTTGATAACAAATTCACCTGAAGCTTCCCCTTGCTTCCTTGGTAGGGTGCAGTTTTTCTTCCAGTGGCCCTTCTTGCCACATGTAAAACAAACTACCTCATGTTCTCTTGCTCCCACTTTGATCTTCCTTTTCTTGGAAGGCCTTGAAGAAGCTTTGGGCTTAATACTCTTTGCCTTACCTTTCCTTTTATTCACCATAAGTAAATAATGCTTTAAATGCTTCATATAATTGTCCACTTAGAGAATGAGGATAAGAAGATCAGATAGAGACTTCCCAATGTTGTTCATGTTGATATTTACAACAAAGTTAGAGAATCTCTGGGGGAGTGATGCAAGAATGAGATTGGTACCCAGTTCTTCAGGGATTTTAAACCCTAGAACCTCTAAGCACTCAATGTAGACAATGAGATTGACTACATGAGGCCCAGATGGGGCACCCTCTCTAAGCTTTCTCTGGAATAGAGCCTTGGAGATCTACAACTTTTCTTGTCTTTCTCTCTCCTGGTATAGACCACATAGGTGCTCGAGCATGCTATAGGAATCCATGTCTTCATGAGACTTCATGAGATCACTAGACATTGATGATAGCATCAAACATTTAACGTTGAGTGCATCATTAAAATGTTGATCATAGACCCATAAATCTTCATCACTCTCCCCTTGGGCAGGTGAATCAGGAAGTGGGAACTCTAGCACGTAAAACTTTTGTTCATGGCGTAGGATAACCCGAAGGTTCCTAAACAATTCCTGAAATTTACTGCTAGTGAGGGTATTATCTTTATCCAGAATCGATTGTAGAGAAAATGTGGTTGATGAGTTTTTCATATTGATTCTATAAATGAAAAGAGAATATCATTAGTACTTTATTGATTACATTTTATGAGAAATAATAAATTTTTATTAAGTCTCCACTATTTTATCAAGTCCCAATGGCCCTCACCATTGAACTCAAAATGTACAGTTGCTTTGAAATTCTAGTGGCAAGGATCCATATTCCCTTTTTCATAACCCCAACAAGGGTTGGTCAAGCTATTTAAAGTTATTTAGGTAGGCAGGTCTTTTCCAACTATGATCTTATAGTTCCTTGATCTGTTGAGTGGACTCCCCAATCCTGAAATCCTGACCTGGATTTCCTCAACACTTGCCTCCATTTTACAACAAGTCTAGAAAGGGCTACTCCTCTTGATATAAAATTTTTAAGTGAACCAAAAACTTTCATAAGATCTTCCTTTATAAAATGAAGTGTCCCAACAAGGGTTGTCCAAACACATACTTTTATGGAGTCTTCCCCTTAATCAAGTAACATAAGGCTTGGACTGACTTAATATGGTATTTCAGGGATTTTATTCTTTATGAATAGTTTCATATTATCACATACTTGTTAATATTAAGTGATGTGTTCTTAAGTGATTAACCATGTTCTGATAATGTTTAAGCATAGTTCAGTTTTTATTTTATTCCATCTTTGCATGATTGTTTATTTTATTAACTATGTGATTGTGACAACGCATACATAATAAATAAACCATGCAGTCTGATAGAAATAAAATAAGATGGCATGATCATGAGATTCTATTGGTTAGCTTGTCTAGCGGTTTTGATAAGCTAACCCTGACCTAGGGAAAATCACCTTGAACCCAATGGTTCGTGTTTTGCAGCTCCCACCTGACCACCTTTGTATCTTCTGGGTTGGTTTTGCCTCAGCTTTGGATTTGGAACTATCTCTTCTAGCTTGGGAGATCCTCTATTACATGGGGTTTACATTTATGAAACCATGGGCACGCAGGACCTACATTTTATTGGGAGAAGTCTCACAGGCCAACGAGTTTAAATTAAATAAATTTAAATGAAACCATACACACACAAAGGGTATTTTTTCTAACTCATTATCATCCATAGCATGCAATGACATTTACGAATATTTAGTATTCAAATTATTTTAATCATTCTTTTATTCAAGATAAGTCGAGCTTGAATTAAATTAATTGTGACCTTATAATTAATCAATTATTTATCTTAAATTCATTTCTTGAATTTCCTTGAGATTCTACTCATCCATATTCCTTGTACGGGTCTTTGTACTTTGGAGGAAACCTGGTGAAATTCCATTTCTAGAAAGTACATGGCATGTAGGCTACATTACACTACGTGTATTTGTTTTCACCCTTTATCCAAAGTACACGCTGGGGGTTTTGGCGTGTTTTCTGTACTTTGGAAATTTTGGAGTACACGGTGTGTAGATTAATCTAACACGGCGTGTACTTCCTTGTTATGTGGTTACAGGCCTGGAAATCTCATGTACGTAGTACATAGCTTCTCCTTGTACATGGTTTCACTTGGTCCAAATCGTAGTACACATCGTGTTGATTCGACATACACACCATGTATTCTGGTTTCCATGTGTCGTTCAGTTCTGGTCAACACAGTGTATGAAAAACTTAGGTATTCTCAATTAACACAGCGTAGTTTGTTGTACCACTACTGGTTCGTTGAACCTAAGTACAAGGTGTGTAGTTTTAACTACACGTTGTGTATTCTTGTGTTGTACAGACAAAATGAGTGGCTCCTTCAGATGAGTTCCTCATTTTTATTTTAATCAAAATTAAAATTAAAAGGTTATTTCTATGATGTGAATCGAGAAACAAATTTGGAAGAATAGATCTTGTTCATTCAGTTTTATAGAATGATTTATCTGGAATTGAATCAAAATAAATGCGTAAATTATCAACAAAAATTAAATAACTATAATAAACATTGTAACCTCCCTCTAATACCAATTAAAGGTCTTGGGTGCAGTGAAAGCTCGTGGGTGGATTTTCCCACTTGGGTATTTTTTTCATTAGCAATGATCAATCCAGGATAAATACGAGAATAAACGCCAGACTCCATGGATCGAATCGCAGAAATAGAAAAAGAAGAAGAATAGTCCCAGAACCACAAAGGATGATCATGATAGGTTGATTAAAATTAATTTAATTAATTGAAAAGAAGTACCTTTTATGGTGTTCTTTCTTTGTAGATATTTCTTATCACGTTTCGATGTGATTTTTCATTGCGTCACAGAAGCCAAGTGTAGACTTCCTCTAGCGGTGATCCACAGGTGCACCATGTATCTCTAGACGTCGCCAAAGGAGTCTCCAGGTGCTAGTGTGGAGAAGTATTTTCTTGCATTGTCCACCTTATATTTCCTTGATCCGATGGAGGAGGATCTCTCTCGGTCTTGAGAGCATTCTTGGAGGAAGGAGTTCTTTCAGCCTTGAGAGAATTCTCCAGAATTGTTGTGCACAACGATTAGAGAAAAGTGTTGGGGTTGTGAGGATATTTATAATCGGGTTTGAGGTTATAGAGTTATGACAGTAAATAAATGTGTTACGTGTTTTATTTATTTCATTAACTCATATGGAAAACCCCTATATCGAATCATTAATTCCTTGACACACACCTAATCTGATTATAATAAAAATAATTTAATAAAATAATATTATTTCCTCAAAATACCGACTGGAAAAACTACACGGCATGTAATCATTAATACACGACATTTACTTGTTTTTCATTTCCATTCCAAAATGAAAACTACACAGCATGTACATTCAATATACATGACGTGTATATATTGTTTTCACTTCCCTTCCAAAATTAATACTACACGGCGTGTAAATTCAATGTACATAGTGTGTATATCTTGTTTTCATTTTATTCTTCCTCCAACATTAAAACGATTTAGGATTCCTTGAATAATTATTAAACCACATATGAGAATAATCTTTATTCTACTTGAGATACTTTGATACACTTAGTGTGTGAACCTCTAGGCCTCTTTCTCGTTGGCATTAGGTGGGCTTGCCTAAAGTACAAGATTATTTTCTAGCAACGGGTCAAGGCACCCAAGAGAAAGAAGTTGACGCCGCATTGATGTGTCACCTCATACAAATTCTTACCATGTAATGTAATACATTTGTCTCAATATCTCATCATGAAGGTTTCATGGTAGTGTCATAAACCTATATGCTTGATCCTTCATTCTTTGACTTCCAGAAATAAACTCGTCGTGACACCGTGGCCATGGAATTTTGGCGATAGTTCTACTTCAATCAAAGGGCCCGAGATATCTACTTCCATAAATATGGAATAGAAAAATACTTCCTCAATTTATCCATTAACAACATGTGATTCGTGACACACCCAATGTACCCTACTTCCCGCCAACTATCTTCATGACGGTGTTCATCAGAAAATCTAAGTGAGCGAGTCATTACATGAGTTAATGATAATATTCTAGTCTAAGGACCATTACACACGCTCATAGATAGCAATGTCCGATGACACCAAGACATGCGGAATTACTACAGGTGGGTCTGTTCTCATAATCTCTCATTATGGAGATTACCAAGTGCAAACTCCTTGGGAGAGAGTCTTGTCTTTTTACGAGTACTAGCACATGACGGTCTGTATACTATGTGTCATATCATAGTATATCATCCAACCGTAGAACTTTATTTAAGAATATTGTTATAGCATTTCAAGGTTCTCATCATAGCATGGATATTCAATGACCTTATTAATGCAACAAATATTCCAGGACATTATTATATTATAGTCATGCAGAACAATGAACAATACATAATAAGTGTACATTCATGTAATCAAATTATAAATAGTTGGTTATCAGGACACCAACTCTAACAGTGCTCCCTCTCAAGAAAGATGGATTGTCTGGCGACATTAACTTTCTTGTCTTAAGGGTTATATAGGTAATATCCTTTTTTTACATTAGGATATCCTATAGAGATACACCTCGTGCCCCGAGGTGCTAGTTTATTTCCTGAGAAGGCCTTAAAAATGCCTTGCATCCCCATACACATGTTTGAGAAAAAATGGGTTTCTTTTCATTCCATAACTCGAAGTGAATTCCATATTCCGCCTTAGTTGGTACTCAGATTAAGGTGTATGATATATTTTGTAATGTATATCTCCAAAAGGATAATGGAAGATCTGCATGAATCATGATCGACCTCACCATGTCCAAAAAGGTGTAGTTCCACCTTTCACCAACACTGATCCACTGTGATGTATAAGGAGGAGGGAGCTAAGATAGAATCCCAAACTCCTGTAGAAGATAGATGAACTCTTGGTTCAGATATTCTCCACCTCAATCCAATAGAATATTCCTTATCTTCTTACCAAGCTGATTCTCTACTTCCTTATTGATTTCCATAAATTTCTCTAACACTTTTGACTTATAACTCATTAAGTATACATATCCATATCTATATAGATCATCAGTAAAAGTAATGATGTAAGAATATCCACCTCTATCTTCTACTAGAAATGGTTCACACACATCTGTGTGCACTAGTCCTAGAAGCTCTGTGGCCCTTGCCCCTTGTCCACCAAAAGTCGGTTAGGTCATTTTACCTTATTGGGCGTTCAACGTAGCCAATAATCTTGACTACATGAGGCCCAGCTGGTGCAGACTCTACAAGATTAGTTGTGAACAAAATATTTTAGATCTCATATCTCTCTTTTCTCACCTATTCTTGATAGGAATCCTTAAGGTGAGACATCATGCTATACGCATCTATGTTTTCATATTGCTTCAAGATAACATTAGACATGGCCAATAACATGAAACATTGGACATCTGTGGTATCATCCATATGTTTTATATAGAGAGATATTTCTTCATCACAGGCTTATTTATTAGGCGCAATTTGAATAGGATCTTCTAGTACATACAATTTTCTCTCATGGCGAAGGATGACGCGTAAATGCCTCTTCCATTCCTGGAAATTGGTGTCGGTGAGGAGGTTGTTCTTCTTGAGTATGGTTCACAATGATATGTTTGAAGTCATTTTTCTTTTTGTTTCTAAAAATTAAGACAATAAAAGGTTTGGTACTTTATCATGATAAAACTGAGAGAAATAAATAAATTAATACGTATTAGTCTCCCACTATTTTATCGAAATCCAATAGCCCTCACCATTTACTTTGGAATATTATGTTACCTGAATATTCTAGTGGAAATAATCCATATTTCCCTTCACATTTCCCCAAAAAGGGTTGTTCAAGAAACTTGAAGGGTTTTAGGTAGGTATTCCAAATGCCAACTGCATTAAATCACAGTTCCTTGATCCACTGAGTGGACTCCCCAATCCTGAAACCCTTGTATTTTGGATTTTCTCAACCTTTGCCCCTTAGTCACTCTAAGTCATGTTGTGGCAGAAAACCCTTGATGCGAACCAATTCAAGTCAACCTAAAACCTTTAATTATAATTCCCTAATAATTGGAAGCACACCAAATAGGTTTAGTCAATCACTTTGAACTATGGTTCGATTCTAACCCAGATTATGGAACACTATGTCGACTTAATATTTTATTTGAGGGATTTTATCCTTATACGTAAATTTCTATTTTATTATCTTTTATTACATGATTATTAATATTAAGTGCAATGTACTTAAGTGATTGACCATGTCTAAGATAATTTTTACGCATAAGATGGCCTTATTTTAGTTCCATATTTCAGGATAGTTTAATTCGTTAATTGTATGATCATGAAAACACACCCACAATAAATAAACCATGAAACTGACATAAATAAAATAAATGGTATGATCATGTTCTTGGAATGATCATGAGATTGTATCTACTTGGGTTCATGTTTATATCTTTCCACTTTTCCACCTTTGTATCTCCTTGGATTGGATTCACCTTGGCTCCTAACTTGAGTCGCTTCCACTAGATTGGGAGCTCCATCCATTACATGTTCTTTTATCTCACTCGTAGGTGAGGGGTAAAATGGGGTTTTACATAAATGAAACCTTGGGCATGCAAGCCCTACATGTTAATGATGATAAGGCTCACAGGATAACAAATTTAATTTAATTAAATTAATTAAAAGAAACCATTCACATACCAAGGTCTTGGAATAGCTCATGATCATTCATACATATAATGATATTTATGCATAAGTAAAACTAGAATTCAATTATTTAATCATTCTTATTTAAGATAAATCACAGTTGAATCAATTAATTATCTTTAATTAATCAATCCTTTTATCTTAAACCCTTTTCTGAATTTTTCTGAGATTCTCATCCATCATAATGTTATACTAATAAATTCATTTAAAATTATCTTTGTACATAAATTTTACCTTGGAGAAAACCTGGTGATTTCTCATTCATAACTACCCAATTATTAGAAATTAAAATTACACAAATGTTAAATTAAACACACATGCAGATATATATATATATATATATAACACCTATCACGTGTTGTGCCTCAGCTTTATGCCCATACTATGGTACACGTCTCAATGGTTTGTATGATATAATAATAAATTTTAATAAATCTATGTAATTTGGATGAGTACACTACGTGTAGTTTTGACTACATGGTGTGTACTTTTGTTCACTGTCCATCCGAAGTACACGCTCAGGGACATTGTGTGTAGATGTACTTCATAAATATTTGAAGCACACAACGTGTTAAGTGGGACACACACCATGTAGTATCTGTGTTACACAGTTTCTAGTTGGGAAAGCTGCGTACGAGGTACATGGTCCAACCCTAACCCGAAGGGACTACACACCATGTTCAATGGGCCACACGGCGTGAAATATGAAAACCATGTGCCACATGTTCCTATTCAACACACTAAGTCTTAAAGACTTAGAGAGAATCCAATGACACAGCCTAGTTTGGCGGACTGTCCTGGTGCATAGAACCTATACTACACGACATGTACTGTCGAATACACGTTGTGTATTCTGGTGTTGTTTGGCCAGGAATCATTGGCACCTCCATATGAGATCCTCTATTTTATTTTAATGAAAATTAAAATAAAAAATCATTTCTGTAAGGTGAACGAGAAATGAAAGAGGAGGAATAGATCTCGAGATTCAGATTTATAGAATGATCAACATTAATTGAAACAACTAAATTATTAAATGTGTAAATCACCAAAAAAACTAAATAATTATAATCAACGCTATGACTACTCTGATACCACTTGAAGGTTCTTGGCATAGTGGAAGTGAGTTGGTGGGTTCACTCAACATTAATTTTTCCATTAACAACAATAAATCTGAGATCCTTCACGATAATAAAATGTCGGATCTTCAGAATATAATGAAGAATCAAAGAAAAATTAAGGGAGTCCAAAAACCATAAAGAGGATCATCATATATTCTTTATAATTAATTTAACTAAAAGACAAGAATTACCTTGATGTAATTCTCTCTCCATTGATGTTTATAGTCATGATCTGATATGATCAGTCATTGTGTCATAGAATCCAAGTGTAGGATTCCTCTAGCAGTGGCCCACACATGCTCTATGTATCTCTGGATGTTGCTGGAGGGATCTCAAAGTGCTAGAACGAAATATCCTTTGCTTGCGATGGCCGCATTTGATCACTTTGAGAGCCGTTTGTAAAGCACTCTCCTTGATCTGGTGGAGGAGGATCTCTCTCTTAGCTTGAGGGCATTCTTGGTGGAAAAAGAATTATCTCTTGGCTTGATATATTTTCCAGATCAATTATGCACAACACTAAAAAAAGGTTCGGGCTAATAAAAAATATATAATTGGGATTTTAATTAATTGGAATAATAAAATGAATTAATTACCCAAAATCATTTGTTAATTTCATTTAATTATTAGTAAGATCCCATGTCTAATAATAACAGTTGACTATTATTATTACTTGACATGCTCCCAATGAATTAAACCTAATATTATTTAATTAAATAAATAATATTATTTCTCATAAATCCACAGAAAAACTACATGGCTTGTATATTAATATACACAGTGTGTACTTTTGTTTTTTCATTTTCATTATTTCCACCACCACATTTATTAGAACGTGAATAATGACTATTTATTTCTCAAATAAATATCACTGTATTACTCGCTAATAAATATATAATTTCTCTCACAATATATTCCCTCGAATAACTAGTGTTGAAATAAATGTGATCAGTCATCCTTGAATAATTATTAAACCACAATTTTGAATAATCTTTATTCAACTTGTTAAATTAATATTTAACTGAGATACTTGGACACACTTAGTGTGTGACCCACTAGGCCTATTTCTCAGTGGCATTATGTAGAGCCTACGTAAATTCTAAGGTTAGCATCTAGAAACATGCCTAGGAACCCCTAGAAAATAAGTTAATTCCACAATGACATGTCACCTCCTACAAATTCTTACCGTGTAATGTAATATCTTTGTCCATATATCTCGAATCAAGAGGGTTACATGCTGGTTCCATCAACTCATGTGCTTGATTATTCTTTCTTTCACTTCACATAATTGAACTCCAAATTCCTTACCAAGGCCATGGATTTATTTAGTCTATATCAATTTCATCATAGGGGCTTGAGATATCTACTTCCATTATAAAACAGATTGGAAAAAATCCATTCTCTCATTATCTATTAATGTAGTGTTACTCGTGATGCACCCAACATATCCTACCTCGCTAAGAATAGTGTGTCATCATAGTTTTCATCAATACATATATGTTTGTGAGTTATAATGCCCATTACTAATAATATTAATTTCTAAGGACCGATAAATACATCCACAGATTGGAACATCCAATGACACTATAAAATGTGGATATCCTACTTGTGGGTCTCGTTCTCATACATCCTCTTAGATATTACTAAGGGAACACACCATGAAAAGGGGACTCAAAGTATTATGAGTCCTCACCCCTAATGGAATGTATTTTTTGTTTCCCTCAAATAACATCATCCGGCCATAGAATATATATTCAAGAATAGTGTTATGGCACTTCCGAGTTCTCATCATAGAAGGTATCCTTTATGACCTTTTAGTGAAATATTTATCCTTAGGACATTATCACGTGCATTATCAAATAGAAGAACAATAAATATGTTATAAGGTATTCATTAATTAATAAAGTAAAAAGTAGTTGGTTCTAGGCACCCAATTCTAACACATTAGTGCGTGACAGATAAACAAGTATGCCAAATCAAAAGGGTATCTAAGGGCTTGATGAATTTACCAAAACTTGGTGTGTAAGCCCCAACAACACATGGAAATATTATTGTGTAAGTCCTATTCAAGGGAATTTAAATGAATCTGATTCCTTCCACAACTAGGATATGTAAGACGCCTCCCCAATGCTCGAGCTACATATTAATCAGGAAAAGGGAAGTCCCAACACATAAGTCCCATTTTCATAAGAAATCAAACTAATTATCTACAATCCATTTTTTCTTACACTGATCATAGCTCATGTAGTCTAAGGGCGTTGAAATAATCATATTGTTCATAAAGGGAAACATCAGTGTGTAATCACCAATCAAAGGAACTATGGTGAATCTAATTCCTATTATAACCAGGATTTATAGGTCACCTCTCCGAGGACTCAACTATGTATTTAGTGGAAATAGGGAATTCTGAGTGCATAAGTCACATGTTCATGGGAAATGATACTGATTATCTTCCATACCTTGTTTCCCACACTGAGCATAGATCGTGTGGGCTTAGGGAATTGTAATAATCATATCATTCATATAGGGTAATGTCAGTGTGTAATCCCTAATCAAATGAACTATGATGATGCTGATTCTTATAGTAATTAGGATGTGTAGGATGCCTACCTATTTCACATGCTCAATCACTAGTGGGAATCCACCTCAGAAAAAAACTCACCACGTCATCTACATATCAATCACCGAGACCCAATCACTCCCATGGGAGGATCATCTCACCACATCCCACAGTGGACTGAGAATATAACTGAAATATGGTGAATCAGATTTCCTATATAACTAGGATATGTTGGACTCCTCTCTCGGGTCTAAGAATTATATTAACATACAATGTAATGTCCTAGAACATATATCTTGCATCCATATGCAATGAGGTCGATCACTTTTTATCCCTTGTTTCTCACATTGATCATAGCTCATGTGGGGTTTGGGAGTTGTAATGAACACATAATTAGAGATATTAATCTCCAACATCTAGGTAAATCTATGTATGTAATCCCTAATGAGTTTCCTAATGTAAACCTCTCTGATATGAGGATATCTACCTTAGTTCTAGTCCCAAGGATGTGAATGAACTTTGATTACTCTTATTCCCTATATATCCAGGATACATAGGATATCTCTATGATATTAAATCTCAAAAATCTACTGCCTATGAGCCTATATATAGTTCATTTATACATGAAGTGAAACTCCATAGGTTTAACAAAATATGTGAGTTTTGATTCCTAAAATAACTAGGATCTGTAGGACACCTCATAGTGGTTCAATCCCATCCTTAGAATATTAGTCACCTCATTCCATGGCATCCAATTCCAAAGTATTTTGTTATAAGGATTAAGTATATAAAAAACTATTCCTTACAGGGAAATGGATGAGGAACCTCATATACATACAAATGGACTCACTAATAAGACCCCATTCTCCTATATGTAAAAGAGATCAACCTATGACCATTTTGTTAGGGTAACTTGTCCTATATTGAGATTGTGAAGAGATTATCAAACATATCTTAAGTATATAAGAGCGTCCCATAGTAGGAAATAATTCCCCCCAATTAAGTGTGATGAGCCCGACCTCCCATCCTCTTGAACAGTGACAATCCATAAGAGTCATCGGGTTTAAAACCCCAATTGACCACATACCTTTAGAAATTAGGTATGTATCGTGTTATGGATGAGGGAAGCATTAGGATTTTCCATTAAGAATGAAAATTATGACTTGAAGGTAATGATTTTGTAATAAATGAACCCCCCCATAATCAACTATCGGGATAATCCAAATGCACCAAGAGATCTCGTCTTCTCCATCTAAACAAAAATGGTGAACCCAACATGAAGAACTCAAATAATAAAATGATCGGGTTGTAAACTGTCAAGCAATTGTTTTTCACACTATATGTAAAAATAAATGGTGAATGAAATGTGAATATCTCAAATAAAAATAATGACTATGTTGTTAAACTTGAGGCCATTATTTTCACACTGTATGCAAAAAAATGGTGATCCAATTATGAATATCATAAATAACAAAATGATCCGGTTTTAAACTGTCGGGCCATTTTAGTTTTCACACTTTATGAAAACAAATGGTGAACCTGATGTGAATATTCTATATAAGAAAATGACCAAGTTGTTAACTATTGGACCATTTTTTTGTGTACACTATATAAAAAAAAAAATTGTGAACCCAGCGTGAATATCTCATATATAAAAATGATTAGGTTGTTAACCATCAAGACAATTTTTTCACACTATATGCAAATAAAAATGGTGAATCCATCATGAATATCTCAAATAAAAAATTGATTAGTTTGTTAATTTTCGATCAATTTTGTTTTCACAGCATATGCAAATGAAAAAGTTGAACCCAATCTGAATCTCCCAAATGAAAAAAATTTCAGGTTGTTAGCCATCAAGTCATTTTTTTGCATATTATATGGAAACAAAAAATGGATAACTAGAAGAGAATACCTCCAATAATAGAATGGTTGGTTAATCATGTGTTAGAAAACATTGTTTTTTGTGCCCTATACAAAAAAGATAGTAAGACTGGCATAATCTTACATCTAATCCTATGTAACAAAGGTTCTCAAAAAATTATTCTATCCTCGCACTAATAAGTAAACTTTAGTAGAATGTTCAGATCAAGAATAAAAGGAAAATTTTGTTAATCATGCATATATGATTGAGCATACCATGCCTACAATATTGCACTAATGGATGTCCTTGTTACTTGTTTATTGCATTATTAAAGATACTGTTCTCATCGACAACACCCCAATCTTAGGAAATAACATCATCCAACAATGGTTTTAGAAACCCAAATTTCGCTGAAACCCCAACAGGTCCCAAAGTGATACCACATTCCTAACAGCTCCAACGATAGGTGGAAAACACAATGGTCTAAGAGTATCTTTGAAATGTTAAAATCTCAGCCATGGATGCTGCCTGTGAGGGATTATGAGTACGAAATCCAATTATTCAGCATCATCTAGGAAAATTTACATCTGAGCTAGTGGACCTTGTTACCACAACCAACCACTTTATGGGCTTCTCCTTGGAGCATGATATTCCAAACCTTCAGTATCTAATGAAGGTGGACCAAGAAGAGAAATATGACTCCCTTCTTGTTCAGGTGCTGCTAGGGAAGGAACATATCAACCACCATTTCCAAAACCATACCACTGATACCACTAGTCACGTACTGAGGTTACCACCATACATGAATTCGCCTTTGACACCCATGCACGGGTAGCAAGGAAGGCTCATCAGGTGAGGAAAATATTGGGTAACCAGGAGTGGTCAAATATCCCTTCTCCAGCTGGCTATATATATCGGTATATTTTGGTGGAAACCAGTGAGTAGGCTCATACCGTTGATCCCTCATAACTATTCTACATGAATATTATCTAATAAGGAATAAGGGAGGCACATATACCTACCCCATGTGCACAATTCCCATTGACATATTCTAGTGGTGCAAGGAGGATAGAAGTGAGCACATATCCCTGCTTAAATTAGAGACATCTTCCAATACATAATAGATATGAAAATTGTTCATTATTATATCCTTACACATGCTTTGTGAAAATGAAAATATATTTTAGAAAAATATGAATAACCCAACCGGAATATTTTGAAACTATTGTAGATAAAGGGAGAGGCACATATTTCTATCCCTATAGCCATTTAGCTCAACACTTTAATCATTATGAATAAGTGGCTGTATCGAAGTAAGAACACATTCATTATCCCATATATTATGATTATCAATATATTCAAATAAAGGATGAGGTATCGTATTGGGATCACATTCTGGCTCCAACTAGGGCTCACCAGGTGAGATTGGCACATGACTTGGGACAGGGGAACATTCTTGTCAAAAAAGTCTGATGACATATGAAAAAGGCCTAGGGTTAGCCTCTAATCCCCATTTTAGTTAGATATCACCAAGTGATATGGGAACATGTCTCAAGATAGTCTCATACTCCTACAATGAAAGACTATTGGCATATCCTAAAGGATCAGAATTAGGCTCATACTCCCATCCTGGTCGAGGATCACTAAGTGAGAATTTAACATTTCTTGGGACTGGCTCACATTCCTATCAATAATGAGAGAGATCATCGGCATATACTAGAATCTTCTCAACAGTAGTCTAATACTCTCATAGGACCATAAGGTTATAATAAAATTTTGGAAATGATCATACAACAGGCTCATATCCCTGTACAATCCTAAAATATAGGTTGGAATATTCCAACCAAACCATAGGATGTGACCTATATTCCTAATCTTCTCAATTCTAGTGTCCTTGAGTTTATTTGATACATATTCTCAACACCACATGGTTATGTTTACTCCTCAACTTATGCAAAAGATGATCATTACCATGATAGTTCTCCTTGTGGTAGTGTGGATATGGATCACAGGGACTCTAGTCCCAACATCCTCCATCGTCAAACTCCCCATAGAAATATCTCCCATAGAAAAGGAAATCCACCCCCTTCCAGGACACTTTCATATATAGGAGTTTCCAAAATATTGATTCCTTCTTATAGAGAAGTGTTTTAATAATCAGATTCAATTGTATATAGTTCCCCATAAACCTTCAAAAACACTCCAATCTAGTCATTAGGTGACCCTTAGAAGCATCTTCTAAGGTCTAACTGGTTGGAGTCATGTAATTATGATGATGAGGATTCTAACATTGAAATATGGAGGGAGTTATTTGGAAACAACCTCCCCATCATGTTCTCCCCCTCTCCACTTCTGACTATGAGATCCCAAATGAGCAAGAAAATGAGTATGTGCCTTTTCTATGAAGAAATATGTGGGAATATCATAATTTATTGAAGTATATGAACCACCCATTTCTAGGTTATGAGTGTCACCTTCATAAAATCAAGATACTTTGTTGTCAACTAGATTTGGTTGTTATCTCTATACCTCGAGATCCAAAACTGAAAAAGCACAATGCAAACTTGTAGCACTCTTTCCGCTATTTCATCATAACACTTCGGCAGATGATCTCTAAATACACATCATGTATCATATTAAATTAAGTGAAACAAATATAAAATTACACTTTATTACACCCTTGGAACAATAAAACCCCTCGGATTCAGCATCCTATAATGTTATAGCCACTAATGAAATCAGGGGACCAGGTAACACTCGATCTAGTTTGTCACAACATAATTCCCCCACATCAATTATTCCCACACATCATGATTAGAGTAATAGGATAGCCAAAAATTATTTGAACTGGGCCCCCGGAAGTAATGGGAATTCATTTCAGACATGTAAAATGATGATATGATCACCCGGATAACTCTGTGTAATGAATGGTTCTCATTATGGGATGCCACCACACCTAGATCTTATGTGATCCTAGCTATGATACATCAAACAGGCCAATGTGGTAGATTCCATATCATTTATCCATTAGAAAACTCAACCCAGCGAGTTGGGGGAATATCTACCACTGCCTCCACCTCTCGTATCATCAATTCCAGAGAGGATTTGGGATTTATCGGAAGTAGCTACAAGAAAACCCCATCCCACTAGGATGGGTAATTTATTTCTCAATCACCATCACCAGGTTTATCACCCCTTAAGAGGGTATTGGGAAAATCAATGGTGATTCTATATCAACCCACCCCTCTAGACTGGGGGAATTAATATCTCAATGTCCATACTGAGAGTCATCAAATCCCCAAATGGAATCATTGGATCCTCAAAAGCAGGATAATTCAACGTCAATTGTGGGCCCAAATGACCCCCACCTCACAGGGATGGATGAATTTTCATCATCATCATCACCATAGAGGGAATCATAGATTTCCATGTTGTGAGGGAAAAATCAATAGTTATCATCCCACTTGTTCCTCCCACTGCAAGACAACCCTCTACTGATTAGGGCTCATTTGGAAAACATGATAAAAAATTCCCTCAAGGTCATTATTCATAGACCATGATTGGAGGAGCATATGAAAAATATGATCATACCCCACTGGGGTCCCAAGACAAAACTACCCAATTTGTCCAGGGTTTTGAATAACAACAATGATGAAGGTAGTGAAAAATCATCATGTTGTGTCAAAAGTAATGGTACAAACACCATATTAAAATATCTCTCTATGAATTTCATCACTGTTAACATTGAAAACATTTTGGATCAAGGATAAAACATATAATTCCAAAACAAAAAGAATATTCCCTCATATGGGGGTGATATGGATGCACCAATTGAGGCTGCACACAACCAGAACCAAAGAAGTCTCCAAAACATGCCACCTCTGAAAAATGAGCTTCCACCTCTCAAGTGAAACACTACCAAATAAAGATGTAAATGTGTGGATATATCCTAATAATCAACTATAATATTTGAGGTTCATTCCAGGTAGGAACGGTTGTAAAAATATGATAACAAGATAAAAAATCTCTAACAACTCAACAAGGAGTGAATCATGGGAAATATTCTGATTGGCTATAGTCTTCAGGCCGATATGATTATTCCTTATCCTATAAGAGTCTATCCACCAGCAAGAGTGGCATCTGAGTGTCATATCAGCTCCGAATCCAAGAAGTTGGTCAATATAAATGGTGAAGTAAAAAATAATCATGACTTCCCTCCATTACGGAAAAAGCCTCTCCCTCGATAGGGTAATCATTCATTCTTAGTATGAACTAAAGATTAGTTGGAGACAAAGGTGGGGCCATGTTATTAAGCCCCACCTTACCCATATATGTGAGAGGCATCTCAAACAGCAGTGCCCCTAGATCTTCTTAACACCATTGAGTCTATGGCTACTCAAATGGAATTAATGGAAAGGCGATGTGCACCTGTGTAGCCTAAAAGGAATCCATATCTCAAATGGGTGGATGACACTTTAACTCTACCAGATTTCAGCAATCCTGCCTTCTTCTACTTTTTAAAGTGCGGGATACCCTAAATATCCTCTCACACACTTCATATCCTAATGTGGGAAGATGATATTCCCTCGAGATCAACAAAAGGAAACCAATATAAGGTTTTTTTCAAACTCTGACAAGGTCGTCCTTTTTTTGGTACAAAAGTCTTCCTGAATGTTCAATTGAAATATGGGAGGAAATTCTTCATCAATTCCATTAGCATTTTAGCTATACACTATTGAAAAAGATAGTCATTGACCTAAAAAATTCCAAGCAATTAAAAATTGATAGGTCCTATAACATCATAGCTAGAAGGAATGGTTTAAAATATTTTTTTAGTATCCCTCTCTCATAAGAGAAACTACTGGAAGTATATACTAAATAATGAAGGATGAGTTGTAGACACCTTTGATATCAATGAAATATATAGGTGGGTTCCATGAGTTCACATAAGAGAAACAATGTCTTAAAGAATCCATTCAACGAACCCGGTCCAAATATAGAATCATGACCTTAGCACAACATAAATGTCCCAGAAAAGTGGAGTCTATGTAAATTACTCTCAAACTGATAGAAGTATATGTCCAGGAACTTAGGAAGGTCCCAAAATTCCTAGTACCTGCTTTTGAGTAGTATCGACCATAAAATCACACTCAGTTAAAAGTATAAATGAATTAGGGTTATCCAATATTTGAGTAATGGATGAATAAATCTTACTCCTATCAATATGAACATGTACATGGTTATTTCTCCGCATCCATGGAAAGTAACCTGATCAAGCTTCCATAGCCTAGGAAACTCAGTGAGGTCGACCTCACTAATATTCGTGACTACTATACTTTCCAAAAAATAAATTTGGGTCATAATATCCATAACTTATTCATATACAAATTCATACATCAAGTAATGGTCAGTTCTGGATAGTTGGTTCTATAAAAACTACTCAGAGTAGTTGTCCTGCATAACCATTTCCCAAATAGAAGAAGAGGGTGGTTGCAAAAATGTTTTGGCCATGCATTTTCTAAAATTTGAAAACTAGATGTCTCAAAAAATAGTTCAACGAGATCATTCCCCCTTGAAATAATAGATTCATATACCCGCAATAGCTCCACCACCTAAAAAGGATATATCATATGTGCCTCCCAAAATTGTGTGTAACCACCAGAAGCAGGAATAAATATAATAGGGGGAGTCATACTCTTCTCCATTGCAAGCTCTAATTCTTATAGATTTTTCCACTATAACATCTGCATAATGAGAATCATCCCATCAAATAGAATCTTCATCAGACGAGGAGATAATCTTTGGTTCAATCAATGTGATAAATTTGGAAGATACCTTATTTAGTGGTGAAAGTGACTCAAAATATGAGTTCCCCACAAATAACCAGGGAATGGGAGGCTCCATGAATAGTAACTGAGGATAAAGGGGGGGAAAGGAATGGTCAGACCCAAAATTTTGGTCACATCCCCACAGAAGACATAAATACAACTAAGACTCATGGTAAAGTGCTCCATGAAGCCCATAAGAGGTATAATGGTTTATTATAAACCTCCAGTAGTTTCCCACATCTAGTTTTCTTACATGACCACCTAGTAGGGGTGAGATTGTCTGATCACCCTAGAAAATGTGTAAGGATATATAAACTTACACCACCATAAAAGGATAATCCCCCAACCTCTGAAAAGATACTAGGAACATCCAACTCAAACACCACAACTCTTGAGCCACATGTGATAGAGAATCCCCATATCAGGAAGCACCGAACATTGGCACAAAAGTACAACATTCTGAAATAGCTATAAGTCATCCTGACTAAGCTCGTAATCCTAGATGCACTCCATATCCCAAAATAAATCAGGGAGGTGCTTTATGAATCCCTTCATATCCCAGAAAATTTTTAGATAGAAGTTGTTGGAGCCAAGGTTTATCAAGTGGACACCATACCATCAGAATTCCATGTCACTGTCTCATTCACTAATCAAGATCAGAAAGAGGTCATCCAATGGAATATTATGCCCCTATATGTTTTGGTCATACTCAATAATTTTGATGTGCAAAGGGATCTGATTGATAATGGTTTTTAGATCAACCTCATCCTAGTTCATACCCTATAACTTTCAGCATATAGAAAATGGTGCCTATCTCCCAAAAATCTAACCATTTTAGGGTATGATGCGTGTGAGAAAAGACCACTTTGGAAGATCAAAATAGAATCTCGGTTTGGTAATCTCACATATGATACTGTGTTTCTGTTTCTCTAGAAAGACATTTCATAAAATGTCTTACTTGGAAGTCCCTAACTCTATAGCCACTTGGAAGTACGGTCAATGCTCCATTAGTGTCTGAAGTACCCCATCAATGGAATGGTCATCGTACTGCATGGTGAAAATTCCCCCATTGATAATCATGCACCCACATATGTTGAAGAATATTTATACAAAAAGGGATGAAATGAACCAAATGTGAATGGTGATATACTAGTTTTATCCCCCCCGAATGACTTGTGGACATCCCCTGCAAATCCATGGATTATGCTCGATAGTGACTATGTGCTCCCCATAAATCTAGTCGAGGGGGTAGACTTGACACTAGATGTTCAAGCTCATACACTCCCTAGGGAGTATGAAAATGATATTTAACTGTGACATATCTCTACAATGACTCAAGAAGTAGGGAATGATAATATCTCTTCTCATGGGCTCCCCCACCCATATAGTGACAAGGGAGCTCCCAGATTTCCACCTTCATTTGAAAATGTCTCTATAGACTCAAAAGTGGAAGAGGATGAGGATAAAATTTGGAACAACCCTTCATCATTCCAAGAATTATTCTCCACCACCATTGATGAGCTCAGGCATACGAATCTGTGAACTGAAGAAGACTTGCATCCTACATTTAATTATGCCACTATGCCCCTCAAAGAGGAAGATATGTACACTGAATTTCTAAATAAATATAGATATGTGTTTGTGTGGAACTATACATAAATGTCTGTAATAAATCCAGATATAGATACACACAATATGGGATTTCCAAATGAGCATCAAGGCTTCGAGAAGGAATCCAGGATAATTCACCCCTCTCATGCCACCAATGTGGATACAACAGCTGAAAAGATGATCAAATTCAACATTGTCGGAGAGGTGTATTACCCAATATGGATCACCAACATCATCCTTATCAACAAAAATAATTAGTATATTAGGGTCTTCATCAATATCAGGGACCGTAATCGGTATTTTCCAAGGGACAATTTCCCATTCTCGATCACATAAGTCTTGATCGATGAAATTGATGGCTTCCAAGAACTCCCCTTAATCGATGGGTATTTGGGGTATAATCAAATAAATATGTCCCCATAGGATGATGAATCCATTGCCTTTAGAGGGCCACAGGGGATATTTTGTTATCATTTCATGCCCATTTTCCTAAAGAATTCTAGCTCCACTTATCAATTAGCCATGAATCATATCTTTAATCCATTATTTAGTAGAATAGTTTAATGTTATATCGATGACCTGGTGGTAAAATTTCGGTAGTCATGTGACCACTTCCTGGATCATAAAATCACCATTGAAAAGTTGTGATAGAAAAATATTAAGATGAATCTTTTGAAATTCTCTTTCATGGAAACATTAGTAAAGTTATGTGGCATTTTGGTATTCCACCATAGCATCAAAGTTTACCTATAAAAGACTAGTGTTATCTTATTAATTTCACCCCCAAAAATCTCAATGAACCGAGAGGGATCAAGGAGAACCTCAATTAAATTCAATGTTTCATATCCAACTATCCCTTTCAAAAATCTTCCCATCACTAGGCTAATGAATAAGGGAATCACTTATCAATGGGATGATGATTTCCAAGAAGCCTTCAAAAGTCTCAAGAATTATATAATGCAAAGACCTGTCCTGATGAATCCAGTGGAAGGAAGACCAATCGTCTTATATGTGGACACCATGGAATGTTCACTAGTCATCCTCCTCATATAGAAAAATGATGTGGGGAGCGATAATAGTCTCAACTACCTTATTTGAACAATGCAAGGTACCGTGACCCAATACTCTGGTGCCGAAAAGGACTACCTTGCACTAATATTTATAGTGAAACGTTGAGGCATTACATGATACCCAATGAAGTACACCTAGTATCTCTTGTTGATTTGTTCAAGTACATAATTGTAAACCCATTTTTGACTAGGCGCTTGGCCCGATGTGTAACATCCCAGACCCGTCCAGCTACCCGAACAGTGTCGAACGGGTCGGGTGTTACTACCTTAGGTGCACCTCCCCGAACGCCAAAGGCTTCCGACTAGAAGCAAGGGTCTATTTGGTATAGTGGGGAGGATATACCCTCTCAGAGGATCATAATAAGGGTACTGGTCCAAGTATAAAAGTAAAGATGCAGCGGAAAGAAAGACTCGGTAGACTCGAACAAGACCCGCAGAGCAGAAGCATAATCAATGTAGATAAACAGTGGAAGTAGTAAATATAACAACAACAGCGGAAATAAACACAACAGCATGCTAATATCATGTAACTACAACTGAATAGTAAAACATGCATCCAGAGCAGGTCGAACACAACTGAATATAAAAAGGGCGCCAATGGCTAACCAACAGTAGCTACAACAAGTAAGCATGATGATATAGAAAAGTAAACAAAACAAAGCAACCCATCTAGGCATGACCTCAACGTCCATACCATCTCCATTCAATAACTAACGCAGCCCAGCTCCTGAAGCTGGCCACTTTCCTGCACGTAAATCCATAAAGTATGCACGCGTCCCGAAGGACCCGTGCAGAATGTGAGAAAAAACTCAGTAGGATACCACCCAACAGTGCGTACCAAATATATGTGTTTAAGCAGTCATGCATTTACTAGGAAAGCAGTAATCAGTACAATGCAAAAATAAATACAAACTCCACTGGTGCTCAACGGCCACCATGGAGTGTCACCTGCTTCGGCCAACGCCGGAATCTCTGTCGTGTAACCCGCCACCACGTGCCACCTGACACCTCATTTCTCAAGTACCGACGTCCCGAAGGCACACCCAAAATAGTAACCCGGCACCATGTTCCTCATGACACCTCATGCCTCAAGTACCGACATCCCGAAGGCACACCCAAGAATAGTAACCTTGCACCATGTGCCTCCTGACACCTCGTGCCTCAAGTACCGACATCCCGAAGGCACGCCCAACATAGTAACCCAGCACCATGTGCCTCCTAAGACCTCGTGTCTCAAGTACCGACGTCCCGAAGGCACACCCATTTCCCAAAGGCTCCTCACCTCCCTCATGGTTTTCTACGGCAAGAACCCCCAACCAAAATACCTAACCGCAACTACGGGGGCCTCTACCCACACGAGTGGTCAAAACCACCTCATCACGGAGTATCTCTGTGTGCACACTACTCAAAGTCCCGGTGAGCGGTAATCACCCAAAATAGTCCTAAGACACCAAAACATCTGACACCTCGTGTCCCTGTGACCATGTCGCTCAAGTCCGATGGCCTCGCCATCCAAGTAACCCGGGCCATGCCCAACCTGACAGTCACACTGCCTCAATCCGACGTCCATAACGCCCAATCCCATGGTCAAAACCACCCAAAGTAACCCGGGAAAAGCCCCAACCAGTGATCAACATCACTCAAGCATAATCGGGCCAAGCCCAACACAACCCAAAGGGTCCCGCATATGCAATTCAGCAATCACATATATAACATATGTAAACAGAAAACATAACCAGGCAAAACAAACTAAACAGTCGAATTGCACTATACCGGTGTTGTCCCATACCAGCACAGAGGTCTTAAATGTCTCTAACAATTTAACAGGCTTTAATAAATTAAACTAAACAGTTTATAACAATCATATTTCAATTAAAACCATTTTGGTGCTCCCCGGCCAAAATGCCCCGACGAGAAATGGCCCCTCACCCGGCCCCTGCTCACGCAAACTGGTAACCGGGAATACCCAAAAGCATCCCAAAGGTCCCATAAACAATACAGTATGGAAAAGAAGATAAAACGGGTCCCGCTCAAAAATACCCAAAAACGCGTTGAAGCTGCGTCACCCAAACAACCACGAAAACAAAAAATGAGGTATGCACCACCTGCCTGAGACTCGCACGTTGCTACTCTTCCGGTAACACCCACCAATTTGGTCTAAAATGCTGTAAATCTACAAAATATTCAAAACCGTTCAAAGGGCTATAACTCATTCTAGAACGAAAATTAGACAAAATGGCCAAAGATGAATCAAGGCCTTATAGAGGGGGTTCCAACGCACTAATCAGAGATTGAAACGGGTCTCAGACGGAAGATCATGAGGGGCAGAGAGGTTCGACCGGCCTGTTCGCGTATTCGGGCAGAGGAGGGGTGTTATGCCTAAAAAACGAGTCTACTACCCATTTTAAGTGAAAAAAAGAAAGTACACGGCGTGTACTTTGGGACTACACACCGTGTATCGTTCATTTAACTGTTCAAAAGACGGAAAGATTCCACCGACTTACTTTCTGTACCTGCCGACAAGAGTACACGGCGTGTACCTAGGGGTACACGGCATGTACTGGGTTCCTCTTCTCTTCCACACAGACATACCCACATGCCATGTATATCCCTCATACACGGCTAGACTACACAGCATGTCCAAAGGGAACACGGCATGCCCCTGGTTCTTACCCGGCCAACGGACTACACGCCATGTATGGCCTCACACGGTCGGTGGTCTACACGGCGTATTCAAAACTACACACCGTGTAGTAAGAAAACTCTACACGGTCACCCGCACGGCATGTACTCAGCGAGTACACGGTCAGCCACTCGCCTAGACATACAGAGCGTGTACTTAAAGTACACGGCGTGTAGTCTCGAAATTTCCAGAAACTTCCCATTTAATCCAGTTTCCTCAGAAACAAGTCAAAAATTTAAACAGGGTCAGGATTTTGACCCGTTCTAAAAACCCGAGTTCTTACAAACTCCCCACCTTAACGTAGCTCGTCCCCGAGCTACCAAATGAAACCAGGAGATGGCACCGAACATGCCCACCCCAGTTAAACAACCCGGACTACCCCAGTCTCAAAGGTTCCAGCCAAACTCCCCAAGAGGGCTCCCCATCTTATGAATTTCCTTACCCGGTCTCAACCCAACAAAATGTAAAACAAATAGGGTTTACTAACCTGTTTTCCAGAAGCCAAATCCTCCCATGACGCATCGTCACCCCTGCACCTCATTGGTGATCCTATGTCACTTCTGACACCCAAAGTATCTCGCACGCATTGGTGTCCGCCTCTATGAGGTCCCGGTGCCTACCACCTCAAGTAACCTGCATCCACGATGCCCCGATGCCCACGACACCTCATGTAACCCGCATCCACGATGCCTCGATGCCCACGGCACCTCATATATATATATATATATCACGCACCTGAGATGGTGCCAACCCAATGACTAGCATCTAGTAAGTCCACAAGGATCACGTGCACCTCGTGCACTCAAAACAGACATACCTCTACAGGTCATGCCAAAAGGGAAACATGGAGATCATCGTCACACCGCGGTGTACCTCTAACTGTCATCGGCTCACCGGCCTGCTCAGCCTCTGGAAGCTCCACAGCGTGCACCTGGACTGAAACACGGCTGCCTGATGCCTGACCTCCCTGCGGTGCTGCTTCAGTCACCGGCCACTGACCCCTGAGATGGGTCCCACTGTCTCTGTCACGGCCTCCGTGCACAGCTGAACCTTGACTACCCTCTCTGGGTACCGAACCTGAACCAACTCCAGATGCTACAGTCTGTCCTAGTCCCTGCCTACCGGCTATCTGAGAAGGATGCCTGCAAAACCTCTCTAGATGCCCGTCCTGTCCACAGGCCTGGCACTCCTTCGGAGGCCTATCGCACTGAGCCCGAACATGTCCCGGCTATCCACACTGAAAACAAATCACCAAAGAACTCCCAAGAGGAGGTCTAGATGAATCCCTGGCCTGACTGCCTGGCTGTAACTCATCTCATCCTTGTTTCCTTCTATCTGAACCGTCAGCTGAAGTTGTCGTTCTGCCCAAGCGATATTTCTCCCTCTCGTTGCCCTCGACTATAAGCGCCTGATTCACCACCTCGGAGAAAGAACCCAGCCTGAAAATGTTCACCTGGACCCGAATGGTGTGTCGCAAGCCATCCTCGAAGCGCCTCACCCTAGCTGCATCATCGCTCACCATACCAGGTGAAAAGTGAGACAACTCTGTGAAAGTAGTTGCATAGTCCATGACGGACATGTCCCCCTGCTGAAGACTCTAGAACACCCGATCTCTCTCTGCCCTTAGTGTCTCTGGGTAGAAATGCTCAAAGAACATGTCCTCGAAGTCCTGCCATGCCAGTCCCTCATGCCTATGAGCATGTACCTGTACATCTCACCAACGCTTCGCCGGTCCTCTCAGCATGTATGTCTCCATCTTGACCCTCCGCCCTGGAGGTGTCTTGAGCTGCTCGAAAATCATCTGCATACTCTCTATCCAGTTCTCAGCCGCCTGCAGACCACCCTCTCCCTAAAAAACGGCGGGTGCTGCGACTGGAACTCTCGTGTCAGATACTCCATAGAAGGCTTTGTACCCTGTGCGCCTCCATCAAGCCCCGTCAAGACACGTACCAGGCTAGCTCGGAGCTGCTTGTCAAGCCACGGACCGAACGATGCCAAACCCGGCTGCTGTCCTACCTGCACTAGATCCTGAACCTGTTCCTGTCCCTGAGCCTGTACCTGCGGCTCATGCTCAGCCTGTATCGAATTCTAACCCTGATCCTGCGGCACTGTATCATCTCCTGCCTGACGCTCCATCGAGCTGTGAAGGAGTAACCCGCTGAATACCATAAATGGTCAGACACCCCATATATATATAACAATATATTCTATGCAGATAAGGAAAGAAGTAAAAGGTAGTGCATACCAACTACCCTTACTCCCCCTCACCGCAACCCACGCCCCACGGCATCCCGGCCTCATGGCCTCCTTACCCGCCAAAGTAACTCGGGCCATGCCCGTCCTAAAAACTCACGTTGCCTCAACCGACGACTGAGTCGCCCAATCCTGACAGTTACACTGCCTCAGTCATAGTACCTTCCTGCAGCATGCAATTCTACAAAATATAAAGCATGGCATACACATTTTCACAACTAGCAGTTCTATCAGGAATTTCACCAATTCAAATTTTAAATCATATTAAGCATGGAATTTTATTTTTCATTCACATGGAATTATCACTTCACAAAGCATACGTTCAATTATGAAATTGAAATACCCTAAAATGTGCCTATCAAAATCCAAGAAACTCAGCCTTTCCATACAAGGCCAAGGTCCAACTCTCCCTTACCATACTGGGTCAAGGGTCACATATCAAAATCAACAACATTAAACATCAAGTGAGCCACCGAGGTGGAAATCATATCAACTGTAATCTGAGCAAAACAAAAAGTAGTTCCCACCCATGGAAACTTGGTCCATCCCTCGTACCTGGGGCTGCAGGCACCCAAGCACAAGCTAGAAACCCAGTCCCTGTAACAAACTATCTCCAGTCTACCACATCCAAAATAGTAAAACCAGCAGAATGAAACGAGAAACCTCAAACTCATTAGTAGCCGGAAAACACTACTACTAAATCCCTGTCAAGAACTCCTCTGATACCACTTTGTAACGTCCCAGACCCGTCCGGCCACCCAAACAGTGCCGAATGGGTCGGGTGTTACTACCTTAGGTGCACCTCCCCGAATGCCAAAGGCTGCCGACTAGTAGTGAGGGTCTATTAGGTATAGTGGGGAGGCTATACCCTCTCAGAGGATCATAATAAGGGTACTGGTCCAAGTATAAAAGTAAAGATGCAGCGGAAAGAAAGACTCAGCAAACTCGAACCAGACCCGCAGAGCGGAAGCATAATCAATATAGATAAATAGAAAATGCAGTAAATATAACAACAGAAGTGGAAATAAACACAACAGCATGATAATATCATGTAACTACAACTGAACAGTAAAACATGCATCCAGAGGAGGTCATAAACAACTGAATATAAAAAGGGCGCCAATGGCTAAGCAACAGTAGCTACAACAAGTAAGCACGCCGATATAGAAAAGTAAAAAAAAACAAAGCAACCCAACTAGGAATGACCTCAAGGTCCATACCATCTCCATGCAATAACTAACGCAGCCCATCTCATGAAGCTAGCCTCTTTCCTACACGTAAATCCATAAAGTCTGCATGCGTCCTGAAGGGCCCGTGTAGGGTGTGAGACAAATCTTAGTAGGATACCACCCAACGGTGCGTACCAAATATATGTGTTTAAGTAGTCTTGCATTTGACAGGAAAGCAGTAATCAGTACAATTCAAAAATAAATACAAACTCCACTGGTGCTAAACGGCCACCATGGAGTGTCACCTGCTTCGGCCAACGTCGGAATCTCTGTCGTGTAACCCGGCACCACGTGCCACCTGACACCTCGTGTCTCAAGTACCGACGTCCCGAAGGCACTCCCAAAATAGTAACCCGGAACCATGTGCCTCTTGACACCTCGTACCTCAAGTACCGACATCCCGAAGGCACGCCCAAGAATAGTAACCTGGCACCATGTGCCTCCTGACACCTCGTGCCTCAAGTACCGACGTCCCGAAGGCACGCCCAACATAGTAACCCGGCACCATGTGCCTCCTGACACCTCGTGTCTCAAGTACCGACGTCCCGAAGACACGCCCATTTCCTGAAGGCTCCTCACCTCCCCCGTGGCTTTCTATTGCAAGCACCCCCAACCAAAATACCTAACCGCAACTACGGGGGCCTCTACCCACACGAGTGGTCAAAACCACCTCATCACGGAGTACCTCTGTGTGCACACTACTCAAAGTCCTGGTGAGCGGTAATCACCCAAAATAGTCCAAAGCCACCAAAACATCTGACACCTCATGTCCCTACGACCATGTCGCTCAAGTCCGATGGCCTCGCCATCCAAGTAACCCGGGCCATGCCCAACCTGACAGTCACACTGCCTCAATCCGACGTCCATGACGCCCAATCCCATGGTCAAAACCACCCAAAGTAACCCGGGAAAAGCCCCAACCAGTGATCAACATCACTCAAGCATAATCGGGCCAATCCCAAACAACCCAAAGGGTCCCGCAGATGCAATTCAGCAATCGCATATATAACATATGTAAACAGAAAACATAACCAGGAAAAACCAACTAAATAGTCGAATTGCACTATACCGGTGATGTCCCATACTAGAACAGAGGTCTAAAATGCCTCTAACAATTTAACAGGCTTTAAAAAATTAAACTAAACATTTTATAACAATCATATTTCAATTAAAACCATTTTGGCGCTCCCCGGCCAAAATGCCCCGACGAGCAACGACCCCTCACCCGGCCCCTGCTCACGCAAACTGGTAACCGGGAATACCCAAAATCATCCCAGAGGTCCCATAAACAATACAGTATGGAAAAGAAGATAAAACGGGTCCCGCTCAAAAATACCCGAAAACACGTCGAAGCCACGTCACCCAAACAACCACTAAAACACAAAATGAGGTATGCACCACCTACCTGAGACTTGCAAGATACTACTCCTCCGGTAAAACCCGCCAATTCGGTCTAAAACTTGGTAAATATACAAAATATTCAAAACCACTCAAAGGGCTATAACTCGTTCTAGAACAAAAATCCGACAAAACGGCCAAAGAGGAATCAAGGCCTTACCGAGGGGGTTCCAGCGCACTAATCAGCGATCGAAACGGGTCTCGGACGGACGATTGGGAGGTGAAGAGAGGTTCGGCCAGCTTGTTCATGTATCCGAGCGGAGGAGGGGTGTTCTGCCTCAAAAACGAGGCTACTGCCCATTTTAAGCAAAAAAAATAAAGTACACGGCTTGTACTTTGGGACTACACAGTTAGCCACTCGCCTAGACATACACGGCGTGTAGTCTGGAAATTTCCAGAAACATCCCATTTAATCCAGTTTCCTCGGAAACAAGTCAAAAATTTAAACAGGGTCGGGATTTTGACCCGTTATAAAAACCTGGGTTCTTACACGATGGGTGGTCATTTAAAAAGAATACGATATTCTGTTAATATCATAGAAAACAATGAAAGGTAAAACCCTAGAATATTTCCTCACATCACATCCTATAATGAAAAATACACCATTCAACATCAAGCTTCCATATGAGGAGGTATTCTATGCCCATGACACTCCCTAAACATGGGATATGTATTTTGATGGAACCTCATAGAGTACTATCACCAAGATGATGGAAGACATGAGTCTCAATCGGTTTGGCTTAGGGATTGTATTTGTCTATCAAGAAAAAATAGTTTCTTCCTACACTTTATCACTATCTGAAGGTTTTAAATATAATGAGGTAGTGTACTAAGTCCTCATTTCTAGGTTGGAACTAGCCCTACAGTTTCAAATAGCCTACCTAAAAATCATAGGGGATTCAAAACTAGTGATAAAGAAGATCAATGGTGAATATACCATTAAAAAGGAAGAACTAATCCATCTCACTACCTATGTCAGGGGAATAATGGTGGAGTTCCCACTTAATACCACATTATGTCATATTCCCTAATCACAGAATTCTAGTTCTGATGTCTTGGCTAATGAAGCCACAATATTGGTCGAACCGTATTAGGAGAGAGACATATTCTATATCACAAACCGATGAATGGTCACATCGATCATCATCTATGATATGGAAGGAATGAATTAGGTCAGCACTACCCTAGAGTGTGATGAACCGATTTCCACCCCCCATATGGATGGATCCCATAATCAGTTACCTTCAATGTGGGACTCTCTCGACAGATAGAGACGAACATGAATAGATTTGACACTGTGAAGTGAATGTTACCCTGAAGAATGTTCCAAATGGAAAAAAGGAACTCTATAAGCATTGATTTGATAGATTAATCTTTATTTGTATAGAATATGAGGATATTCTCACTATCATGGAAGAAGTCCACATGGGCTCCTACGATGCTCATCAATATGGGACCAAGCTCTCCCATCAGATCAAGAGGTTGGGATATTATAGGAAAACCAAGATACATGATAGTGTAAAATTCACCAAGAAATGAAATGCATTCCAAATCAATGAAAAAATCATCTAATATACCTCATAATTTCTACATACAGCTAAATATTCAAAGATATTTGTAGTTTGGGGATTGGATGTTGTGGGGCTATACCCACTAGCCACAGACAAGCAGTTGAAGTACATCGTTAATACTACCAAATTATTTTCTAAATTGGATGATTCAATTACCCTAAAATAATTTGGGATGAAGGATATCATTAGCATCGTAGATTTCTATATCACCACCCAAATCGGGGTCCCTCACACAATACTGATAGACAAGGACACCAAATTCTATTCTATAGAGTTGAAGAAACTCTACTAGAAGTACTATATTGAGTCCAATCACTCATCTCACTACCATGAAGCATCCAATGGATAGATATAGGACTTCAATAAGACTCTGTCAAATATACTCATTATAATGGTGAACAATGATAAGAATTCCTAGGTGGACAAGCTCTTCCATGATCTATGGGCCTACCATACCACCATGCATACTGCTACATAGGAAATTCCATAATCATTGGTGTATGGAACTGAGGTGGTATTACCAATAGAATTCCATCTCCAATCACTTCGAATAGACATTTTCTAAAAACTCTCAGATTAATAGAAATAGATAAAGTGGTTGAATGAATTAGAGTGTCTCAATGAGAGCATATTGCATACATTACATAACCTTGATGTCCATCCGAATTGGATAGCATGAGCCTTTAATAAGAAAGATCACCTCTAATCATTCCTCCAGAAAGAAATGGTGTTGTCTCTTAGTACTCCAATGATACTAGGAATTAATACTCTGAAGTTGGAACCCAAATGGGAAGGACCACACATCATAAGTAAGTTCTATCATGACAAAGCTTACTCAATGGCTGCGATGGATGGGAAGAAGGTCACACCCCCTACCAATTCAATATTTCTCAATATATACTTTCTATAGCTTCATCAATACAAAGTCCTAACAAAAATACATTAAACAAAATAGTATCCCTCATCTTAACCACATGAGATTAAACTATATGGAGTCATCCTAGTTTCATGATGTTAAACTACACTGCATCCCACATCATTGTCGTATGATGTTAAACTTTATAGTTCCTTAGGGACTGCATGTGGCTTGATTTCTTCCATCACAAGATATGCATTGACACCCAAAAATTTATTCCTAGGTCCAGTTGCAACATTCCGCCTCTTTCACGTTGAGTCACCCACATCCATACCGCATGATGCTAAACTGCATGGATGATGTTCTCACCTCATGACACTAAATTCCATAGGTTTCTAGAACTACATGTAGATTTATTATAATACCAATGTGATATTTATGGATTCCTCAATCCTACATCTTGAACCATCCACCACATAATATAAAATACCCCTATCCTATCATTAACTACATATGCATGTTAATAGGGACCCTTTCCATTCCTTATTTCTCACACCATAAATAGATTATGTGAGATTATGAATTACAATAATGTTTTACCCACACACAAAAAATAATAACATCTTGGGAATGTTTTATCATGGTCTTGGGTGCAAGACCATAAAAGGCATACCATGAGTCCTCATTTCATGACGTTAAATTACATGGTTTATGTCCCTTGAATGACATAGAACTATAAATTCCTATGGAACTCACCCAAGAGGGGCATTTTCATTGGTCATTGGTCTCCTACCACACCACCACTCAAGAACTTAAAATGGATTGATTCATGTCATCACATAATACATAGTGATTCTCAGATCTTCAATCTAGGTCTAGTTATAATAAACATAAAACTGCACCCTCTCCGCATTTAGGATAGACTTGTGAAGGGAGACCCTTCATGAAATACATGTGGCTTAATTCCTATCACTAGGGGATACTCAGTGAAACCAATAATTCTATCCATGGGACCATCTATAATGTCACCACTTCACGTCGGGGAACCCACATCCTCACCGTATGACATTAAACTACATGGCCTCTTAAGAACTACATGTGTCATTATTCCCGTCATCATAGGATACGTAGTAACACCCGGATCTCCAATCATGGTCCCAACTAAAACAAGAAATGTAAATAAGGCCCACCTAAACATATTCTTTATACCTGCATAGAGTGTTTACTTTTACAGAACTATGTGTAGCTTGATTCTTCTCATTACAGGAGACATACTGAAACCCATATCTTTAATCATGGGTCTAGCTACAACAACAAACAAAACAAGTGTGCCCAATTTTCCAAAAGGTTGGGGTGATCCATATAAAACCTTTTGTTTTTTCCTATGTATAATCCAGATCTATGAATGACCTACTCATGCACCCAATAAATCATGCACAATTTTTTGCATTGGTAACGACATCCTTACATCATGACATTAAACTACAAGGAAAACATACAAGTCTTATGACATCGAAACAACACAAAACATGCCCTTACCACATAATCTAAAACCGAAAGGAAAATTTCCTCACTACACAAAGTTAAACTGCACAGAAGAATATATGTCCCTACTATATGATGATAAATTGTGCAGTCCATCACCCATGTTTTATCCCTTATCAAAGGACCGCATGAGCCTTACCCCAATCCACCAGAGTAAGGGGTGTTTTTACCATATTTTAAAAAACATCAATCCATTTACCACGCTTCAAGTCTTCAGTGCCTCTGGTTTCCATAAACCTTCCATGGCCCCAGGAAAGGAAAAGAGATCTCTCAGTCCATATATTCTATTAATGCATAAGGTCTTAGACCCACCAACTAGAGACATTTTGGCCTGATATAAATGGATTTCTAATCCTTATGATCCTAACGTCACCATGATAGAACCCCGCATCTGATAATTTGTTGGGTCATCCTTGATATTATTTTCCAATATCTTTACTCATGATTTGAAAACCTTAATCCATGATTTACAACATCATCATCTCCCCCTCAATAGGATATTGGAGTACTCTTGGCCTTGGGTAACCTAATTGGGATCTTCTGTAACATCCCCCATATTTGGTACATATGCATCATGAACTTAGCTTCCAGAATTTAGTTTAATGTGGTACAACCCTAAACTCTAGCCTATGATGGTCCAAATATAAATACCATAAACTACTAACAAAAAATACACAAAACCTTTTACGTTGAAAACACATAAAGGGCAGGCAGAGAAAAAGTCATGTCTTCCCTCACTAAAATCTTCATATCTAGGTTTTTGGTATAAATAAAACTACTAAAAAAATTGGAATTTAAAATTTCTAGGATAGGACTTTATAAGTGCTAAAAAATAATTGATAATCAGAGCTCAGTTAAAAGTAAGAAACTATTAATAGTGCTAAAAAAGCGCTTTAAAGTCCTCATTTAATAGCACTAAAATAGAAATGTTAAAATTTCCCTTTAATAGAACTTTTTTATCAATGTTAAAGGTCACATTTAACATCAATTTTTATAGTGATGTTAAAGGTGGCCTTCAACAACACTAAAAAATCATTGTTAATGGCCCCACTAATAAAGGGTGCATATTTTTTCCACACACCCCTTTTTCTGCACTTCACACACCCCACCACATTATCAGTGCTTCCCACACCCCTTTATCAATGCTTTAGATAATACAACCCTCCTTCGTGTGCCCCTTCCTCCAGTGAGTTTCGAACCTAAGACCTTCATCTTATACACCAGCTCCTTTTCCACTCCCCAATACTATTTTGTTTTACATTTTATGATATATGTATATTTTTATATTTTTCATTACATTTTTTATCCATTTAATTATATATATGTTTATATTTTAATAAATATATTTTATATGTAAATATGTTTAATTATTTGTTTATAAAATTAAATTTTTTTGTGTGAATATATAAAAAAATATGTATATATTGTTATATATTTGATTATAAATAACAATAAATTGTGAAGAATGATAAAATTTCAAATTCATAATATCAATATGAAGGTAATCCCTAGTAATAAATTCATTCACCACTAAAAAAGGGAAAAATGACCCCCATAAAAGAGGATTAAAATCCACTAAATTTTAAAATTTTAGGGTACCCTGATTAAAGACTCAGTTTTGGAGGACTTGTGGGCCTTTTTGGTCCTCGAAAAATGTTACAAAGGTTTTCTTGTGTCACTGAGGGAATTTATCTTATCACAAACTTATATTTGATATGTGGTGGAGTAAAAATAGACACCCATATCAAAAGTTATGGTTGTTTGAGGTTTGAGTTGTGTTTTCAACTTATTTTAGATATTTTATTAATTTTTTGTTTTTTGTTATCTTCAAATTAATATTAAATGATTGTTAATCAGTAATAATAAGGAAATTATCAATTAAAAATATTTTTTTAATTATTTTATAATCCATTTTCACTAAATATCTTATATATTAAGTGTAAAGTCCTATTTACCTTAACTAAACCATATCTTAAAAAATGTATATTATTTTTATGTCAATATAAATATATCTATATATTAATATATTATTTTTAATGAAATATAATTCTTTAATAAAATATAACCTTCATCCGCGCTCCTAAAAAAGCACAAATAAAGGGAAATCTTTATCAACGCTTCAAAAAAAAGTGCTGATTAACCCCCCCCCCCCCATCAGGACATTTTTACAAGAGATGATAAAAGACCCCATTTATCAGTGATTTTTTAATAGAGATGATAAAGGGTGTACATTTAATGCACTTGTCAAAATTTTTTGGTAAAGGTCCCCCTTTATCCATGCTTTTTTTAGTATTTTTAAATACCCCCTTTAACATCGCTAAAAAAGGGATGTCAAAGCCCCCCATTAACAACGCTTTTTTAGCATTGAAAAAGGGTTTATTTAATTGTGGTCTTAGCTAGCACTATTAAATCCCCAGAGTTAGATAAAGCTATTTTTTAGTAGTATTTGGGTGAAAATATATGTGTAATAAATCTCATAGGTCCTACTTTGTATCCCTAATAAAATCCAAGATATGTTTGTTGAACCCCCTAGTCCAAGAAAAAGATAGATCAATGATTTTTCACTTCTCCTCACCATGAGAATTTGTTCGTTTGGGAGTGAAACAACCTTTAGGGTTCTCAGACCCATATTGTATATTTCATTCTCCATAAATCAAACTTCATGATTTTAAGTGCCTTCCATCTTCACAAACCTTTTATAGCCCGTGGAAATGAAAAGAGATCTCTCGGTTCAGCCATTCTATCGATGTAGAAGGGCTCAGAACCACCAACTAGAGACATGTTGGTCTGATATAAAGGTATTTCCAATTATTTTGAGCCTCAAGTTTTCATGGAAGAACACAAAATTCGAGGATGTTTTGTGTCATCCCCGATATGATTGTCTCATACCTTCCTCATGACCTAAGCACTTTGGACCATGATTTATAATCCTCTTACCAAACTATCCAAACAGATTTGACAACCTCAATGTTATGTCACCTTATTTTGTACCCTTTCTCAAAGAAGTAATGTGAGACTTCATTCCTGATCCTTTGATGGCCCATACTTCATGATTCTAAATCAAATGGGGGATTAAGCTTCCTAATTAAGAGCTAAATTGTACTAGGGTTCTGAACCATTCATGAGTATCCTTCCTTCCATACCCAACCACATCATCAAGATGTTTGAGTTTTCATAAATCTTTCATGTCCCTTGGAAAAGAGTGTAGATCATATTTAATTGGACATTCTATCGACTCATAAAGTTTTTGACCTACCATGTAAAAGGAATATCCTCTTTTCAAGAAATGAGATTTAATCCTTATAATCCCTAGTTATGTCATGGCAGAACCCATCACCCTAGGGTGTTACGGGTCTTCATTGGAATGTCTGACACATCTCATTTTCAATAACTCAAGCTTTTGGGTTATGATTAATGCCACCCATATTACAACTATCCAAGTGGGCTAACAATCCGTAGTATTTCCCCATCAATCATATTACCCCAAAAAATCATCCAAGACCCTTGAAAAGGAGTTGAGACCTCTTTGTTTGGCCATGTTAGCGATGTATAAGGGATTTGAGATACCAACCAGAGGTATCTCCTCCTTGAAAGAAAGGAACTCCAATACTCATGAGCCTTTATGAAACCATGGTGGAAATCAGCACCCTAGAGTGTTTTGAGTCATCCTTGGTCTACCTGCCCAATATTCCTTATCCTTCAAAGGTATGAGCTAAAAGACCCTAAACTACAACACAAAAAAGTCCCGAGCTAAAATAACCTAAACTATAGCTCAATAAAGGTCCCAGAAAAAAGACCATAAACTACAGTATAACAAAGGACTCAGCTAAAACCCTAAACTATAGTCAAAGAAGGTCCGAGTTAAAATACTGTAATCTACAATGATAAAAGGTACTAGCTAAAAGACCCTAAAGTAAAGCCGTAAAAGGTCCTCGTTAAAAGACCCTAAACTAAATCATAGCATTGGTACAATCTGCAAGAATGAAAAATCTTGTAAGGCCCAATATATGGCTTAGTAGAAAATCAATTTATGCACACCAAGCCTATCAGCTTCAGAAAAATATAGAGAACTCCCCCTATGGAACATATATTCCACCTAGTTTATCCTTCTACGAATCGAGTGATCTCAATATAACAGTAGAAGGTACAATATTATAGAATCTCATGTTGGTGGGAATTCATGATCACTTCTAAAAAAACTGTTATTATTTAAATATTTTGATCCATACAATCATTTTTACTTAACATTATCTAAAGGATGTGTATCTCTGACGATTCATATAATATTTGATCAATGAAAAATCATGCACATCATGAATGAAATAAAATTGGAAGGAGTAATGTAAAGGTTAGTATCTCCTTTCAGTGGTAGAATAAAAAATAATGAATACATAATCATTCAGATATATATTATAGTGTCCTCTATTTACCTTATAATCATATTATTTTCAAGTTTAAGGAATCTAATTCTAATGGGGAAATTTGTCGGTGCTCATATTTTCACATTGCACACTTTGTCATGGAAGGATGCATGTCATACATATAATGTGATGAATAAATGGCATCATGTTTCATATTATTCAAACTCATGGTATATGATTTTTATCCAACTTGTTACACCTAGGAATGATATCATGCACCATCAGATCCTAGATCGCACACCTCTTTCACCTAGAGTGGATAACGCACACCAGGAAGACCTTAATAGAATGAGCTTCCTCACACCACATCTCTAACTACCTCCTCCCAGATCAGCACGTGCAAAGGACCACACTAAAACTCCTGTTGTCATGTTGGTTCTACCTATGAATCACTGAAACCGTGTTGGCACATGATGCAACAAAAAAATTGTGTATGGGATAAGAATGTGACACTTAGTCCATGACCATTATCTTTGATCACCTACTCACATATGATATGTATCACATGAAGCAGAGGAGTGTAACATATGCTTCACTAAGTGAATGGATAAACATTGGGATAATTTTCATACTGGAAATAAAAATTGAACCAGTTTAGTTAGAAATGAATGAAGAGAATGTATTGAAGGAAAATTTGGGAGGTCACCACCATGAACAGGAGACACCATGAAGAAACTAAGTTTCATGGATAACTTTTACATGAATAAAATACATAGTGTATGAAAGAAACTCCTGATATGTATTACATGACTATGTGAAGCCTCAATTAGGTTATGTAATTTAGAAAATCCAAATGTGTTTCATAAGAATAATACAAGAAGGTTCAGCGCTTCAATTATTTATCTTGATGAGACATAACCATCAAATCTAATTCTATGAATTCTGGTGTAATGTATGGAGGACCATGTTTATAGGACACACCACCATTCTCGGATGTTCCAAGGGAGCACGATACATTTTCAATAAATACTGAAGGGATATCGAGATTTGAGGTCCACTTTAAGTCAGCAGAAGAGAGATCTTGTTTTAATCAAAGAGAATAGTATTGTGATCCTACATGAATATTATATAAAGGGGAATATGTGAGAGATCTATCACCTAATCATTTTCACAAATAGTCCAGAACCAATGATCTTCCTCCACATAAGCATTCTCACATAAATTTAAGTCATCATGTAACTATTCTTTTGATGGGATGAGGAATCACATAAACAATAATTCAAAAGGTTGTGGAATCACATAACCCATCATGAAAAAGGATTTTAACCATGAAACCTTTCATGAAAATGACTTACTTTATGTTTTCAAAAAGATATAAAATCATTTCTCACCAAATGAACATCTTCGATCACACACCTATTCTTGTTCGTATCATGGGCATTCCATTGAAAATAATGAGATAAAATTACTACATAACATGTTATGCAATGAATTGTGCTTAGTATCTTGGAATTTGGCTATGATAAGGTCTTAAATAATTTGTTTTATGCATTGTAAAATTTGAGCATGAAATAACGTTAAACACTTGATGCACCTTTTCAGTCTGATGGAGGTCTACACTGCATACAACAATATTCATGTGTGCATGAGATGATCCATGCCATTTTTGATACCACCATGTGAAGAAGGTAAATATTTCATGTAAATTTTAGTAAATTCTTCATGAGACACCATCACTTTTCCTCCTTTGTTGAATCACATGAGGATTTGGACATTGTGTGACACCCTCATGCGAACCTTCTGACACGCAAAATATTCAACTGGATTGGGTTATGGGACATTCATGAAATATCTTGAAACCCATTCCATGAACCATTTGGAATGCTTTGAGTACATTAAAACAACCTCCTTCACTATATGACATCATACAATCATTGGATATGCAACACATCAATGGAGAGAAAACTGACTTTCCCAGAAAAAGTCCTCATGCCATCACAAGATCCAACACTACTCATGCGAATTTACATAATAATGTATAATTAATGACTAGAAAAGGGAGTGAATTCCATCAAAAGATCCCATTTTGATCATGTGTATCCCTAATGAAAAATCAGTGGGTTAAGGCTGCAAAAAACCTTTGAAAATATAGAGGAAAATATCTAAAAGATAGAATCATATTACGATCGTAAAACTCATGGGACACATCACCAATGGGGAGAATGATTCTCCTTGAAAACATTGAGGTAAACATGTGACATCCTTATCCTTTGTGAAATAAAACAATGGTCATAAAAATAGGGGAGGTGGGAGCTCTCACAGTTGTAAAAGACCTACGACGCACCCTTGGGAAATTGAAAGGGCACCAAGAGACCCGGAGACATGTCCCCCTCATCTAGTAAAAGACTCCTGACATGTCATCTCTTTGTGATAGGGGTATAAAATATGCCTAGAAATCCTCACACTCCCTATTTAGCTCCTTAAGGATAGGAATATGGATTTTTCCATGAAGTGACATGCATATCCAAATGAAATTTATTCTTCACATGATAAATCACCAAGAAATAGATTACTTTTTATCGATATTACTCATGAAAACTCACATGACTCTCAACCTTTGTATGATAGGCAAAGGTAATGAAAAAATGATGTAGGAGCTCTCACAGTCATAAAAAATTGTGACTTGCTAAGGTTGACCACGTAACAGCCATGCAAGACCCCTTGATATGTCATCCTGATCCTACAAGGGCCCACTGACAAGTTATCCTTGTCTTGTGATGAATTATAGAAAATATGAATGAATTAATGTAATGGCCTCTTGATAGCCATATTGATCTTGTGAAGGCTCTTGGGTATGTTGATATGACAAAATTAAAGTCCCTTGGGATGTCCACATAATCAAACAAGATCTAATCTATTGGAAATAGTCCTACAAAGAAGTCATTGATGGAGTACTCTCATGGTTGATGAAAATAATGCTATGCAATTGGAATTATCCATGGTAGAGACTAGTGAAGATTCATGAAGCCAAATCCATTCTCCAGTTCTATCCTAGATTCACACAATACATGCTTCAAAAAGCTACAAAAAACTGGGGTGATGAGACTCTTAAATTCCCCACCCTAGAAACAAAGAAAAGGATTCTATTTTTCTATCTAGATCATTAGCCAAATGGATATTCTTGGATTATCATAACCTCGTACCAGTGTCAGAGCATATTTCATGGAGCTACAAATCTCGTGAGTGGAAATGCTTCCCATAAGTTATGGTCTGGGGAACATTTATAGTGATCATTTAGTGTGAAGAAACACTTCATCTGATCATCATAGATCACATGAAAGAATTATGGGAGGACACCCGAAGAGCACCCTCCACAAATTTTAGATCACACGATACTTAAAATAAGTTAACAATGAACAAATGTATGACATTCACAATATAATATATTGAAAAAAGGATAAAATGAGAGACTTAATCTAGGAATAGATACACTAATCCTCATGTGATTTGAATGAGCTTTCTAAATAATGTTATAACACCAAGACATGTCTCCCAAATTATATGATTCTCCTTAGGAATTCCATTTGTATTACACAAATTCCAATGGAAAATCCAAAATAAAGTCACATGACACCCCTCAAACATGCCCCCAAGACTCTTGAAGCCCTTCTGGCTCTAAATATTGTTCTTTAATTGTTATTTATACATATCTCCTGACCCAAATGGAATCATCATTTCATGTCATCCAACTCTCACAGAAGCACTGAAGGCATGTCAATTGGCTATCACGTCACCCTCTGAACACGCCATCCAGGTCTCGTGATGCCCTCTAGGCATGTTATTGAGGACCATTGACGCCCTTTGAGACATGTCACATTGACCCTTGAGACATCCTCTATGTATGTTAGTTAGCTCTCATGATGAAACCATGGAATGTCACCCAGATCATACGACACCCTCTAGACGAGCCAGTCAGGGTCATGCGATGGATTATAGGATCAAATGGTCTGGTCATAAGATGTACTCCCAAAAATTCATCATTTATAAAGTAATATCATTTGTACATGCCATATATATTATATAAAGTCCTCCAAATAGGTCAAATAGATCATAAAAATTCCTCTAGACATTTTAGGAAAACTGTAAAGACCCGAAGCATGACGTACATGGACATTACATTACATTTGCGGAATACTTAGTACATAACAAAAATACACACACAAGGATCGTAATAGTTTAGTGTCTTTGGAAACTTGGAATAAAATCTTCTAATCGTGGTGAAAGATCTTCAACATATCCCATAAAGATCTTCCTTTTTTTTACCTAAAACCTTTCTTTATATCCTGGGGAAAACAAAACATAAAAGGGTGAGCTCAAATGCTCAGTAAGGGTAAACAAAAGAAATGTCAATCACATCGTATTCATAAAAACATAACATTTTGGAAATCATAACCTGCAAAAGAGAGCATAATTTCATAACATGGGATAAATCATGGTAGTGAAATTTAATCACAATAATCATAACTTAAAACATGAATCTTTGTGGCATGCACACATAACCATAGAAAATCATTTCTTGTTAGTCATGACTTATTGCCAAGACTATCTTAGTGGACAAAGTCCCTTTCTGAATCGAGTAACCCTCGTTTCAGTCCTGTTTCACTGAACCGGTATAACCTACCATTTCAGCCATGTCTATCTCATGAGATATAAAATCATTACCCAATGCATTGGAGGGAGATATAGGTCCCACCCATCTTATAATGAATCCTTTCTTATGTGTGCCACATAATCATAAATCATACATCATCGCATAACACATGTAACAAAAATGAGATTCTTGAAACATCATGACATCATAAAACAAGCCATATAAGATAAAGGAATTCATAAAAATATTTCCATCACAACATAATCAAACCAATGTAATAATAGGGATAAAAACAGAACCCTTTTATTATCTTAGATGGAAAATAATTTTGATAAAATACTTGAAATCCATTCTTGAGGAAAATATCCTTTCTACTTCAAAAACATTTTTCCTTTCATAACATGTCATACGACTTTAAAATAAAAGAAGTTGATTAAAAATAAACTTGAAAACTTGTAAAGGAAGCTTCTTTGAAGTAATGTTTTAAAAATCCATTCATGCCGTATAAGTTAAAAAAACATTCTTCTCGTTCTTTTGTCGGAAAAGTCAAAAAGTACCTCATACGAAAAACGACAAAAGATTCCTTTCATTTCTTTTACTAAAAACTCACCAAAGGGTAAAAATGGATTTAAACAATTGTAGGTGGATGGAAATAATATTACATATTTATGAAACATGGATGTGGATGATAAAATACACCCCAGTAAATACTTACGAATAAACAATCTCGGATAAAATGAGATTGTGATATTTCCCTTACCTTAGGTCTGATTTGCTTTGTATGTGTCCGAACCTCCTGTATAATGATTTAAATAATGTCATTGACTTATTAAAGAATCATATTCATTGTTATGATATCATATATGGTTCACTTATTCCATTATATTACCCGTTCTTTTGTAAATTCCATGTTAAAGAAGCATTTTGGGTAAAATCGTTTCATTTATCGTAGGTGTTTTGACTTGTTGTTCTTGACATTATTATTACTTATATCATGATTTACTTACTTCCAGAATATAAAATATGTTTTATATATCATATATATTCAGTATATATATACATATAATAGATAGATAAATGAAATGAAAAACACCGTTCATGGAGACGGTAGTCCGTACGTACGCATGAACGCTGTTTTTCTTTCCTTATTGTCTTGAATGGAAGTAAGTAGATGACATACATATATATATATATATATAAATAAATCCAGTAGCTTTATAATGTCATATATTTCATTATTATTTCTTATATATACTTTATAATCATTCTTAAATGGTTAACATGGAGAATGAATCTCATCGCGTCGTGGAGACGGTAGTCCGTACGTACGCACGAGCGATGATATCATTTCTATAAATATTGAATTGAATTGGAGTGGATTATACAATATATCATAATCAATATGATGTTGTAATAACTATGTATAGTTATTCTTTACACCATTATACCCATCCATGTAAGGTGGTGGTGGAAAATAGATTACACCACGGCGTGGAGACGGTATTCCGTACGTACGCACGCGCGGTGATTTCTTTTTCCGTAGGATGGATAGATGGTGAAATAGGGTTGTTTCATACTTATAATAATATATCAGTATATGAGTGATACTGATGTTATTACTTCATAATGAAACAACCTAAGAAGAAGAAGTGGAAGAAGAAATAAAGATGAAAGAATTGGTAACGGTAATTACCTCTTCTTTGAAGCGCCTCTTTGAGACCTCCTCTTAGGGCACTAAAATTGGTCTTTGAGGAAGACCAGAACCTCTAGGATGTTGCTAGGGAAGTGGAGAAGATATTTTGCCAGGGGTTGGCCGAGCTTGAGTGCTCAAATTGGTGTGAGGAAGAGGGGGTGGAGGTGTCCTTTTATAGGGGAGGAGAGGGGCACCTTAGGAATTCTTAAAAATATTAATTTATAATAAATCTAAACCCACTTAAAAACCTCCAAAAATGACTCATATTCGAAGATTAGATGAGATAGGGTTGTAATCTCATCAACCAATCAAATTTAGACATGTTTGGATATTATTTTAAACCTTATCAATTAGATTTAACTCTAAGTTAAATAATTTAACTTTTACCGTGTCTTTTTGTTTTCTTTCACTATATGGTTAATACACTTACTATAACATGCCAAAAGAACCCCAAATTGTTTATTATTAATATATATATCCTTATCTAAGTCATTTGGCAGAACCTTAGATTTTTAGGAATAAAATAACAATTAATAATATAATATTTGATTTAAAAACTATTTTGTGTCAATTTTGACACTATTTGATATATGATTTTTGTGAAAGTCATAACAGAAAGAAGTTGATTAAATCAACATTAATATATCATAGTAACCTATAAAATTAGTGGAATTCTTAAAAAGTCTCAAATTACATTTATTTTGGTGTTTATAACATCAATTATGTCAATATTTCATTAATAAGATAATTACTGCATCATCATTGTGTCTTAAATAAATTAAATTATTTGATGTCTAAAAATTACAAATAAAATACCATCATATAGGAAATCTTTTTATCTTTCTAATTAATATTTACAATCGAATTTATCTTATGTATAACCCCATATTAAAAATGATTTACTTATTAAACTTTGATTTTAACTATTTTAACCTTTCTTTAAATAAATTAATAATAAATGTCCTAATCTAATCCAAGTGGGCCTAAATGGTCATATTTTATTCCTAAGTTTGTTTTTGGTCGAATTACACTTGTCCAATAGAATTAGGACATGTGTTAGGGTAATATTAATATCATATTTACCCTTAGTTACCCTATTTATTATTAACCGCGGTAAAAAAAGTAAAAAGTTACTATTCACCAAAAAATTATTTCCATCTCATTGAACCACATTTTAGTCCTTGATATTAACCGTGTCTCTCGGATTTTCGAAATTCCATTCACAGAAGCGGAAAAATTATGTTTTATGAAAAATTCAGTTTTTTTTACTACCACTTAGTAGTTTCACTATTCATCAAAAATTGATGTTTTTCAGAACAATGCCAAAATTTCATCCTAAGCTATATTTCATATTCCGAATTCAAAAATGAAATCTATTTTACCAAATTCATAACATAGAAGTTGCATTAATTAATTTTATAATTAAATCCCGCTGTTAAAATAAATAGCGTGTTTTTAGGAAACAATATATATCAAAAGATTGACACTTGATTATGTCTGGTTTAAATGTGAAATTACAACCAATGACCAACATTGTATTAAATTGTAAAAATATATTCTAAATATACTTTAAAACCACTCAAATTAATAATTTATCACTATTAATTATTTCGATTAAAAAAGTTGTTTTTAATTATAATTTAGTAATTTTCACTATTCATCAGAATATGAAAGTTATCCGAAAAGTACCAAAATTTCACCTTAGGCTAAATTCGATACTCCGAATCCAAGAATGAAGTTCATTTTGAAAAATAAGATTTACAGAATTTTAAAAAGTGGTTATTACTATTCATAACGGCTAGTTTTAATAATATTTTAATAGCACATCGTTGTTTAGTGAAACTCGGTATTGCGTATTACACACGCTATCGAGGAAGGTCGCGATTGCGTGTAATGCAAGGCAAGACAAGGATGCATGTTGTGCAAGCTCCTTTTGGTGTAGCGTACAACACAAGACATTAATAAAGTTAAAAAGAATATTTTTTTATAAAATCTTGGGCTGTTACAAAAACACTCACAAACATGACAAGCAAGAAATCATGGAATGTCGAGTGAACTATCAGCACACAATAGACAAACTATCAGGCATGATCAACAGGTCATTCCAGGACTTGAGAAATTTACAAAACCTTAGTGTGTAAGCCCTGAAAAAAATAGGGAAACATTAGTGTGTAAACCCCATTTAATGGAACTACTCTGACATTGACTCCTACCACAACCAGGAAACCTTGAACACCTCTCTGAGGCTCAAGCTCTATATTAACCAGGGAAAGGGTTATCCCATCACATAAGTCCCGTATTCATAAGAAATGAGATAGATTATCTTCCATACACTATTTTCTACATGTATTATATCTCACATCGGTTAGGGGGTTTCAATAAGCATATCATTAGTATAGGGAAACATTAGTGTGTAAGCCCCAATCAAAGGAACTATGGTGACTCTGATTCGATCCATAACCAGGAAATATAGGACGGCTCTCTAAGGCCCGATCTCTATGTTTACCAAAAATAGGGTGGTCCCAGTGCATAATTCCCATATTCGTGGGAAATGAGACTGATTTCTATTGTCCCTTATTTCCCACATCCAGTATAGCTCACATTCTCTTAGGGAATTACAATAATCATATCATTCATATAGGGAAACGTTAGTGTGTAAGCCCTAATCCACTGAACTATGATGACCCTAATTCCAACAATAATCATGATATGTATTATTCCTTCCTAAGGCCTGAGATCACTCTCAATTGGGCATAAAACACAGTATAAGTCCTGTTACATCTCCGAGATATCAATCACTAGGACCCAATCACTCACATGGGATGATTACCTCACCACATCCCACAGAGGACTAGGAACATAACTTAACTATAGTGACTCTGATTCTTTCAATAACTAGGATATGTAGGACACCTCTTTAAAGTAGAATCACAAAATTAACATACCAAGGGATGTACCATTACATATTTCTAGCATCCATATGCAATGGGGTTGATCACTTGCTATCCATTTTTTCTCACATCGAGCATAACCCATATGGGCTTAGGTATTTTCAATGAACGCATCATTAGCATTATAAATCTCCAACAAATAGGGATGTTTTATTATGTAGTACCCTATGAGTGGCATGAAATTAACCTCTACCATATGAGGATATTTACCTTGGGGATGGTCCCAAGGATGTGAATTAACAAAGATAACTCTGACTCATTTTATAACCGAGATACATAGGACATATCTTTGAGATTCAAGCTCAAACATATAGTGCATAATCACCTGAATATATGACCTTTCTACATGTTGTTAAATTGAAAAAGATTAAAAAAATATGTGATTTTGGATTCCTACAATAACCAGGATATGGAGGACACCTCACAGTAGTACAATCCCATCCTCAGAATATTATCCCCCTCCTTGCATTGTAGTGAATTTTGAAGGACTTGGTCATATAGTATAAGCATAAAAAAATTATTCATCATAGGGAAACATATTAATAACCTCAGATACATACATATGGACTCACTAGTGAGACCCATATAAAAGAGATCAACCTATGACCCTTTTTTTGGGTAACTGGTCATGTATCATGATTAGGATGAGATTATTAGACATATATTTAAACTATAAGAGAGTCTTGGAGTAGGAAATAACTACCCCTAACAAGGTTTGATGATCCCAAACTTCCTTCCTCTTGACCAATGTGATTCCCTAAGATTCATTGGGTTTGAAACCCCGATTGACCACCTTCCTTTGGGAAGAAGGTCTGTACCCAGTTATGGATGATTAAATCATTGGGATTTTCCATTAAGAAAGATAGTGGGGAGATGAAGGTAATGATAGTAAAAGAAATGGACCCCCATAATCCTCCATTAGGACAAGTCAAATGCACCTAGATTTCACCACTTCTCTATCGAAAAAAATCCATTATGAAGTAGTGAGCATGACATTAGTGATTGTACAAAATTCAACCCCCTAGAATCAATCATCAGGTGACCTATTTTTCATTCGAAATGGAATATAAATATTTTTTTCATTTTATTTTTAATTAAGAGTTAAAAATATATATATATACACATCCTTATAATTATTTATGAATTTTTTTAATAGGATCATACATGTCCACTTTTTCTTATCATAGGAGATGCCCTGGTCAGGGTATTTCATCATGGAATTCTAACATGACCCTTAACGTTTCATTTAACGATACATATCATCTCCTCGGAATGTGTTCCCCTACATTAATTCACCATTTGGGTCATATCATACGTGACCAACATATATTTTCATTGACTACAAATGACTGGACTATATTCCACCATGATACATTATATCACCTATGGATAGAAGTTAAGGTAAGAGGATCATTTTACATTAATTTCTATATTTAAAACATACCTCCATTTGTCATTATTTTTTTCATAAATATAATAATATGATATTGTGACCCAATGATTTTTATCTCTTATTTATGGAAAAATATCATACAATGTTGAAGGACAATAAAGGTAGAGTTAAGAGCGAGTACTAGGTACCAAATGTGGGTACCCTAGGCAATCTGGATAGAGTCCCGAGAGGCGTTCTCCCATATAAGTGGCATAAGTTAGTTTAATATTGGTCCACTGAGGTGGAAATTGTATGTATATTTTTTTGGTTGATATTATTTTATGAATGTGTAGAATCTTACATGTTTTAAATTTGAATTAATTGAACGTAGTAGGTGGTAGTACGTCATTTTGAGAATCCTAAATTGTAGGGACCACCTCATATTCTTGAGACTCATCTCATGTCCAAGATTTTAAATGATGTATTTATTATTAACATTTTTAATTTATTAGTTAATATGGTTTTTTGGTCTATTTTTTTATCTTATTGTTATAGAGTTACAAGCAAAAGGTGTGTCAGCTGATAAAATGTCAGTGTGGATGATGATAGGTGATCAGAATGATTAGAATATTTCAGCTCTTATAGTAACTTCTTTTACTAATTATCAATGCATATATATATATACATTATAAAGGATTAACTTTAGGTTGAGTCAACACAAATTCTCGAGGACCAATGATAGATTTCCAGGCGAAGGGATGAGATATTTCACTACATTATTGGTCGTGATGGACATGGCTTTAGTTTAAAATATGGATGAGGATTAATCATGTTTTATTGTAATGAACAGAGTTTGTAGATCATTTTGTGGCTTTGATGACATAGAATAATATAGGTTTGGAAAAATATATGGATGATTCGGAGGAGGTAAATTCATAGCTGTTAGATGAGGTCAGATAACTACAGGAGTATATGAACTGGGATGATTGTGTAGGGGATCCTATGATGCAGGTTTATAATGAATTTATTTTTTTATTTATTATTAAATGTATTTTTTTTATTTCTATAATTTTTATTTTTTATAGGACCCTACCACACAAGACGAAGGTAGTAGCCATGGTCCTACATGACACATCAGATCTAAGAGGTGTGTTTTGTTTTATCTTTTTGGTTTCTCATCCAAATTTATTATCTCGTTTTTTTGTATTTTTACTCAAGTAAAAAATCATATTTATATTTTAATTGAAATGAAATTTGATTTATTAGGGATCCAAAACTGACTGAATACATTTATAATGATTAAAATACATAGGAATATAATCAAGAAATTTAAATTAGTAATGCAAATAACTCTTTGACCCTTGTTTCTGACTTCAGAAGGTATCATACATTGATTGTTGTCTCTATGGATTTTGGAAAAGCCGCCTGAATGATTCATGGTTACACAACTTTGTATATCCATAATAGAGGATCCTTCTCCATATATTTCTTTTTAGATTCTCATTTTGTGACAAAATGAGGAAGTGTATCTCAAATTTCTTATCATAAAATAATTCTCTCATTCCATTGGTTAATGTATGTAGTTATAAAAATAAGGCACAACATTCCTTCTACATGAGTTCATATTCTAGTTTTACTACTCTAATTTCACAACAAATTAATATTAGAGGATATTAGAAACTCCTTTGGGAATTTCCATTGCACTAATGCCTTAAAACTCCCTATTATATCCACCATTTTGGCTATATTTACATTAACATTAGCTTGTAATTTTATTTTCCTAACTGTGACATTATGTGGGTGATGGATTCTATGTCATTTTGGTAGAAAATTGATTTCATCAATTTTTATTCCATTTTTTTTGATATGTCACATTCATGGTCTTGTGATCTATGACTATAGGATATCTACTCGGGGAAGCCTCTATGTTCGTTTGGTTCTATCTTCAAAGAATCATGAACCACCATTGAAATCACTAATGAACCCAATGTTATTTTAGAGTGATATTATGTTATAGAAAATGTTTAGTATGTTAAGTCTTCTACAAGGAATTATAATTAGTGAAGGATCAACATACTAAAGAGGAGCTATTTTAATATTTTTTCCCTTCAAACTTTATCTTCCAATAATCACAATGCACATGAATTCATCATCTATACATTACTATTCAACATGTATAATTTGGCAATTTTTTTAAAAACCCAGTATAAAATAATATTGTGAGATAAAAAACTACAGTATATGAATCCCTCAAAATCATATTCTTCTTCAGACAACACAACTCATCTATGTGACACACTCTCCATTATCATTATCCATAGTTATGAATGTTATAAAATCTTAATTAAATAATCTATATTTAATTTAAAAACTATAGGTAGAATCAGCATATTGATTAGATACTTGAATTTCTCGGTATGACCTAAAGTAGTATTTGTCCCTTAGATTTTTTGATAAGGGAAAAATCACATAAAAGAGTCCAATTCTAGGAAAACACACATGTATTGAAATTAAATCCATGGATAATCATCATAGATCTATTTTTTATATGTAGGAATCAACACTGCATCCATTGGATGCTCATGTCACCTGATATGATTGAAAATGATGGATAACATTGAATAGTGTTATTAAAATGATATATCTACCACCAAGTGGTAAAAATGAGAAAATTAATTCTGATTGACATGAAAAATATAGGAGAAAATTCCTCAAATCCTATATGATCTATTTGAATCAACCATTCGTAATTCTGATTTTCGGATTGGTTGGAACAATTAAAAGTCCACTTTCATATTTATTGTCATTTTTGTAATAATGGAAACACCATGTTTATTGGGGTCAAAACTGACCAAAAGATCTCTAAATAACATGAAATTTTAGGAAAATGATATTTAAGTCAATTAAAATCTTTTGTAAGAATTGACACATAGATCAGATACATAAATTTCATGGTATGATCTAAAGTAGCATTTGTCCCTCGGATTTAGAGTTATATGAAAAAACACATAAATGGGGCCAATAACAAGAAAATACACTTGGATTGATATGAAATCATGGGAGAATTTTCACTCAACTATTTTTGATTAATAGGAAACATGGACACATCCATCAGATGATCATGTCACCAAGTATTATGTAAAATGATGGATAATATTTTTTAGTGTTGTTAAAGTGAAATATATCCCATCAAAGAGTCAAAATGACAAAAAGGCTTCTGATTGGTGTGAATATCAATGAGAAAATTCCTATATTCATAAGTGATATATTGGAATTAATAGTGCATAAATCTAATGCATGGATTGGTTGGAACAATAAAAATTTCCCTTTCACATTTACTATCTTTTTTGTATTAAGTGGAAAATCATGTGTGTAAATATAAAAACAAACCAAAAGAGATTTAAATAACATGAAATCTTAGTAAAATTATCATTAATTAAATTAAAATATATAGGAAGCATCGACACATGGATCAGATACCTAAATTGTTTATTGTGATCGAAATTCATGTTTATCTCTTGGATTTGGAGTTAAGTGATAAATAAAATAAATGGGGCCAATACCAAGAAAACACACTTCAATTGTTAATAAATCATGATATAATGATCACCAATACATTTTTGATTTATAGGAATCAATTCTACATCCATTGGATGATTGTGTCTCCTGGTATGATGTAAAATGATGGATAAAGTTTTTTATTGTTATTAAAATGAAATATCTCCCTCCCAAAGATAGAAAATGAGAAAAAAACATCTTATTGATGTGAAAAACTAGGAGAAAATTACTTGAATAATATGTGATCTATTAGAATCAACCACACATCAATTTTATTCTTGGATTGGTTGGTACAATTAAAAGTTCATTTTCACATTTATTATCATTTTTTTAATAATGGGAAATTAATTTTTGAAGGGGAAAAAATCGACCAAATGATCTCCAATTAACATTAAATATTTGGAAAATAATATTTAATTCATTTAAAGAATGTAGGAAACATCTACATGAGGATCAGATACCTAAATTTTTTAGTATGATGGAGAGTAGTGTATGTCCTTCAGATTTGGATTTAAGTGAAAAATATCATAAAAGGGGATAATACAAATAAAACACACTTATATTTACATGAAATCATGTGAGAATGATCACTAATTTTTTTTTAATATGTATCAATCAACATTACTTCCATCATATTATCATGTCTCCTAGTATGATGGAAAATGATGGATAACATTTATTAGTGTTTTTAAAATGACATATCTCTCATGAGGGGTTCAAAAACAAGAAAATGACTTATGATTGATTTGAAAAGCTGGGAAAACATTATTAAAATCATATGTGATATATTGGAATAATCATAGTGTTAATAAAATTCCTGGATTGTTTAGTACAATTATATTTTCTTTTTCACATTTATTATCATTTTTGTAATAATTGGAAAAGCATGTGTATAGGGGTAAAAACTGACCAAATGAACAATGATTGGCATGAATTATTAGTAAAATTATCTTTATGTTTTTCAAAATTAATATAAAGCAACAAATCATGGATGAAAAACTTGTATTCATAGGTATGATCGAAAGTGGTGTTTATCCCTCCAATTTGGTTTTTTGTGAAAAATATCATAAAAAGAGACAATACTAAGGAAAAACACTTGGATTAACATTAAATCATGTTTGAATTTTCATTTAGATATTTTTGAACTATATAAACCAACTTTGCATCATCGAATGCTCTTATTTCCTGGTATTATGGAAAAGTACAGATAATGTTGTCTAATGTCATTAAAATGACATATCTCCTTCCATGGGGTCAAAAATGAGAAAAATTCTTATGATTGACATGAAATTATAAGATAAAATTATTCAAATAATATTTTATTTATTGGGATAAACCACACCTCAATATGATGCATGGATTGGTAGTTACAATTAAATGTTTATTTTCAAAATTATCGACATTTTTTTAGTAATGGGGAAATCATGTGCATAGGGGTCAAAACCTAGAAAAAAAGATCCGATTGATATAAAATATTTGGAAACAAATATTTATTCCATTTATAATTTGTAATATTAATTAGAACATGGATATAATATCACAATTGCTCGGTATGATCGAAATTTGTGTTTGTCACTTAGATTTGGAATCAAGTGAAAATCACATGAAAGGGGCCAATACAAACATAACTCACTTGGATTAAAAATAAATCATGGTAGAGTGATAAATGAGCTGTTTTGATATGTAGTAATTAATGATTCATCCATTGGATGATCATGTCACCCGATATAATGGAATATGAAGGATAACACTGTCTAGTTTTATTAAAATGACATATCTTCTATCAAGGGGTAAAAATGAGAAAAACAATATGATTATCATAAAAATATAGGATATCATTCCTTGAATAAAATTTTATCTTTTAGATATAACTATGTTTCATTCTGATCCCTAGATTGGTCGATACAATTATATATCCATGTTCACATTTATTATCATTTTTGTAATAATGGGAAAATCATGTGTGTAGGGGTAAAAATCAATCAAAAGAGATCTAATTGACATGAAATTTTATAAAAATGGTCTTTAAGTCATTTAAAATTTGTAGTAATTTTCAACATGTAGATTAGATACCTGAATTTTTTGATATGATCAAAATTGTAATGTGTCCATCAGATTTGGAGTTAAGTTAAAATCACATAAAAGGGGACAATGCCAATAAAATTCAAATGGATTAACATTAAATCATAGTAGAATGATCATATATTCATTTTTTATCTTTAATAATCAGTATTGCATTAATCGTAATCTCCTATTGATCGGTATTATGGAAAATGATGGGTAATTTTGTCTAGTGTTGTTAAAATGACATATCTCCCGTTAGGGGTTCAAAAAACCAGAAAAAAATTTATGATTGAGGGGAAAAACTGGAATAACATTCCTCAAATCATATGTGATATATTATAATTGAACACACATCAATATGATTTTAATAATTATTGGTATATGGTAAATGTGGTTTTAAACTTTTAATAGTCGTTTCTTAATTGATAAATATGGTAAACAGACATTTCAGATATGATTTTCATTATTTCTGTATTTATGATTATTTCTATATGTAATACTATATAAATTTTTTTGATTGTTCTATATATATATATATTAACTGAAAAATTTTGATTAATGTTAAATATATTATTTTTTTATTTTCCTTGTTTAATTTTTTTATCTTATCAATTTGTTGATTGAGATAGAAGATTCTAAGGATCAATAGCAGTTTGGATCACTGGTTTTGTCTGGATGCTTGTATTTTATTTTCAGATTTTACTTTTTTTCAACAACCATCCAACCACGACCACCAAAAGTAGTTGGTTGCAAGTTTATAAAAGTAAAATTCTTAGTAGTGAATATAGGGAGGTGCACTTGACTTATTGTGGAAAACTTTTTTGGGGCATCAGTCGAGTGGCCTCATGGTCATGACACTAGTCCTAACATGATAAAATCCATAAATAGGTAAACTTTTTACACAAGACTTGGGATTTATCTAACTTGAAGGCTGTTGGGTATATTCTTGATCCTGTCATCAATTTCAGATCAACCATGATAATATTTTCCTCTTGTATGATGAGTATGAAATTTGGGACCTTGATTGAGTTAGACATAGAAAATATTTGACTATAATTAAAAGATATAGGTGATGTTATTTTCTACTTTGATGAGGGTAATCTGATGTACACATCTACTAGATGATTGGTACATGATGTGTACATCGAATTGGTTTATCTATATTCAAATATTTGAGAATTTTTATAGAGTCTATATAGGATTGACATACATCATGTCACATATAGTCACTCAATGTCTTGGACAAAAAAAACGTATGAAAATGCATGGTATCATGTGATATAGATGGTGGACTGTTGTAACCATGGTCATTCTATGATGGAAATGAATTATGGTTTCTATTTTTTGTCAATCCTCACATAGAAGACTAGGGAGATTTCAAGGAAAGGTATCATATAGTTTAATCCGAAAGAAATATTGAAGGTGGTGTCATTTCCCAATGTTTCCCAAATTTTTGGGTCTAAAAATTGGAATATGGAGAAAAGTGTTCTTTCAAAATGAATTTGTGCCCATGATTAATGGGTTTTTTAAAACTTGCGTGCAAGGCTTGTTTTGGGATCAGTGCATCAAAATATGGAAAAGGAAAAAAGTGTTCACAAGACATAAATGTGAAATAAATATGGTGTTATGTGAAAGATTATTACATGCCCAATGCGATATCAAAAGGGGTTTTGCATGCTCGGAAAGAAACTTATACGCACTGACAAAGATGTGTTGGGATCTTGCGCATAGGGTCATCAAAGGCCTATAAATATGAAGCTACCCCCAAGGAATACTTAATTATTTTCCAATGAAAATCTGGTTGCTCAGTTTCATGAAATATTTGATTGTGAAAGATTGGAAGAGAGGTAATCTTGCGTGCAAGGTGTTCCTTTAGTCTGAAAAGACCAAGTGAACCCTTCAGTGAAATTGTGTGAAATATAGGGGTTGTGTGGAATGTAGGGGTTGAGTGAAATCCATCTTTTATGACAATTCCCAAATCTTGTGCACAAGTTGAGGTATTGCACGAAAGTGTTGTGTAATGCTTCTAAAAAGCTTCTGAATATCCAGTTCAGTGTTTCAGTGCTTCCAAGTGCATCAATTCGGTACTTCGATGCAAGTAGTGTCTCGTGCTGAATAGAGACAAGGACTTCAATGAAAATCTATTGAAGTGACCTACAATTCGATAAACTAACTTTGACTTCTCTCAAGTCAGTAAGCTAGGGGGAGTCGAGGGAAGTAATCTAAGGGATGCAGTGACCTATCCCTAAACCTTTGTAAAGGCAGTGTTCCTGGCATAGAGTGACTCTGATTTAATCTTGTAATCCTCAAACTAGTAAATATTAGTGGATTTAGGTATGATTGACACACTATCAGCATATGCTCCTTGTATGTATCTTTTTGTGGTGAACCAAGTAAAAGTGTTGTGTCATTTCCCTGCTTTCATTTTTTAGATAGATTTAACAAGTTCCTACCTACATTGGAACAAGATCCATAACTTTAAAAATAAAACTTTGACACCTTGATTCACCCCTCCCCTCTTAGGGTGTTCTGGGGTACTTCAAGTGGTATCAGAGGGAGGTTGTTGGTGTTTGATCTATCTTATATCTTCATGGAGAATCCAGACAGTGTTAGAGGAGTCCCCCTATTTGATGGAAGTAATTTTCAAATTGGGAAGAAAATAATTAGATCTTATCTAAGATCCCTTGGAATGGAAGTCTTATTTTCCACTTTTCATGGTATAAAAGTTACTGATCCAACATGGCTGGCTATTATTGATGTAGACAGTAAAATTATTGATGCAGATGCTCAAGCGCATAATACTCTCACCGCATCCCTTTCTGATCATATCTATCTAAAGGTGATGAGTTTCACCTTTGAAAATTATTTTTGGGATAAACTAGAAAATATTTATGAAAGAGATAGAAAATTGAAGGATGTGGAAATACAAGTCCTGCACAATAGTATTGATGATCTAAAGAAGCATCCTAATGAGAATGGAGACTCCTTCTTCAATCAAATTACTGATGTGGTTGGAGAAATTATAGGTCTAGGAGAAGAAATCAAAGACCTTGACATTGTAAAGAAAATATTGAGAATAATTCCACCCCTATACAATGCAAAGGTCTCAGCTCTTGAGGAAATAGATCTTTCCAAAATTTCTCTGGATGATCTTCTAAGCAGCCTAATGGAATATGAAATAATAGTCAAACCAGAAGATTCTACGACTCGAGTGAGAAAGGAAATGGAATTCTAAGCCATGTAGAAACTAAAAATTTCAAAATATAGTAGTGGTAAAGATTATGAGGAAAAATTAATTCTTTCTCTCATTTCCAAGATGCTCTAGAAGGGAAAAGGTAAATTCAAATGGATGTTACCTCTAGCTTGTTTTCATTGTGGAAAAGTTGGGAACATTGTCTCTCAGTGCTTAAGAAAGATCGATGATGAGGATAGAAAAGCTGAAAACATTGAGAAGCTTCAAAAAAGGTTTTCCAAAAATGGAGACATCAAATCTTAAATGAAAGTACCGAAGAAGAGTTTTTTTGTGAGTTGGAAGATGATGATAATGAATTTTTTGAAGAAGAAGAACCGGAATTTAAAACTGAAACATCATGCTTCCACGATGTCCTCTATTGAAAAATCAGAAGATTGTGGTGGAGAAAATTAGTTGAAAACTAATTACAATCATGAGTTGCAGCTTAAATATGATATTAGTAAGATTAAGATTAAATTTAAGAGTTTCAATAAGTGGAAATCAATTGTAGAAGAATCGTCTGAATATGTTGATCAGATCGAAGATGAAATTGAATGACTGGAAGATTTTGTGAAAGTACAGTCTAAAATCGTTGAAAGCAATGATTATGTAGTGGATTAGAAGTTGATAATTGAAGAGTGGGGAATGTTCATCAATGACCTAACCTCCATACTAGAAGAAAATTCCAAGACTACTGAGGGTCTTGAGGAGGAAGTTGTTACTCTTAAGAGTAAACATGAGAGTGAATCAATTTCAAAAGAATAAAGGAATAAAATATATTTTGGAAGGTTCTTAGATGTTGAGCTATTGGTGAGAGAAAGATGTGGCTCTAACAGAGTTGAAATTGTTTTGAATGATCAAAGACACACTTACATGGGAAATAATGGAATCAGTTTTGAGGTCGAATCATCAAATGATACAAATAAAGGTGACTAAAATAAAGGAAAGATGAAAGTGGTTCATGTGGAAAAGTACCCTGAAGTGATGAAAGAACAACCCCCAATTTAATATGAAATAAGAACAGAATATTTTCCTCAAGCCTATAGGAATAAGAAGTACTCAAACTATTATCCCATGGAAGTTGGAATGAGGATAAACAGAAGTGATATGACATTTCCTCTCATGAAGTGTCGGTTCTATGGATACCTGGGCCATACCATGTCTTATTGCGAAGAGTCAGGAATCAATTTGAATGGAGAAGATATGGGATTTCAAAAAAGGAGAATGAATTCATATCCTAATTCTTTTATAAGAAACAATTTCTTTGGATATTGTTTTTGTTGTTCTATCTTTTGTCATAAGGTTGTTGATTACAAGTAGAGGAGGGACATGGACACATCATACCAGAGTCAGATACAAGTAAAAGATCATCAACAAGACTATATTTATCTTTCAAAAAAAAAATCCCCTCTAGAAGAAGAGCTTGAATATGCAGAACCCATCTATATGTAAGAGAGAGTTGCAAGGCCATCAATGTCCTACACTCAACATAATAACTCATGGAAAGCAAAGAGGAAAATTGAAAAATCCAATCTTGAAGAAGTAGCACTCAAGTATACAAACAATAACAGCCCCTGGATTCTTAATAGTGGTTGTCTATCCCACATGAGAGGTAATTCAGACCATATAATGGATGTCAAGAAAAAGGTTGATGTAACAGTTAGGTTTGTTAATGATGGTTCATTGAATATAAAAGGTTGTGGAAGTAGTGATATAGCTAATGGAGAGCTGAAGAAAATCGAAGTCCTTTATGTGGATGGTCTACATCATAATCATCTGAGTGTGAGTCAGCTCTATGACTCTGATCTTATTGTGACATTCAATCATAATGGTTTTACTATAAGAGTAAATTTCGGGAATCCTCTCATGAAAGGATGTATAATAGATGGAAACTTATATATGGTTGATAGTAAGGAGAACAATTTATACCTAACAGTTGAATAGGAAAACAATATGTGGCATTGAATGTTAGGGCACATGAATGAGTAGGACATGGAAAAGATATATAAGCTGAAGATAGTCAGTGATGTCCCTCATCTAAAGTGTGAACGAGAAAATACATGTGATGCTTGTACACAACGGAAGATGGTCTGCAGCTTCTACTGGCCAAAGAGGAAAAGTGCATCTATTCTCCTTGATCTCATTCATATAGATGTATGTGGGCTAATTAATGTTGTTGGAACACAAGGAGAATGGTACTTTGTTCTTTTCATAAATGATTAGAGTATAATGGAATGTGTCATCGTTATACATAGGAAGTGACAAGTGCTTGATTTCATGAAAACCTATAGACAAATTGCCGAGAATGATATTGTACGGAAGATCAATGTACTCTGGTCTAACAATGGAGGGGAATACACGTCCGTTGAGTTTTAAAATTACCTAGAGAAACATGGGATACAACATGAGGTGGTTGTAGTATGAACTCCATAGAAAAATGGAGTTTTTGAGAACAAGAATCGATAGGTAAACAACATGGCCATAACTATGATGATCAAGAGTCGTATTCCTCGACATTACTATAAAAAGGTAGTTCTAGCTACAGTGTATATTCAAAATCGAACTGGGATATATATGGGTAAGACAAAAACACTGTATGAATTGTGGCATTGAAGGAATCCAAATTTGAAATATTTTCGTGTTTTTTGAGGAAAACTTTTCATCCAAAACAAAGAAGGAATTAAAGGAAAGTATGGAGATAATGCAGATGAAGGAATATTTCTTGGATACTCAATGAACAGCAAAGCATACAAGTGTTTCAATAAGCACTTGTGAAGGATTGGGGAAAGTAGTGATGTTAAGATCATTAAAGAGAAAAACATGAATGCATCAAAGAATTCTTATACTGATATGATCAAAAATGATGAATAATGTGAACATGGAAAAAATTATAATATAGAGGAAGGTCTACAAAACTCTCAAGATACACATCATGATGTTAACTCAAAAGAAGAATCTAAAGTTGAAATCATAGCTTGAGAGAATTCTACTGAACCCCATAGAAGAAATCAAAGAGTTAAGATTGATCCATATAACATAATTAGGGATAGGAGTTCACACACACAAACAAGTAGAATGAAGAATAATGCGCAGTCTGCATTCTTATCTGTGGTGGAACCATCCTGATTGGAAGAATCATCAAAGATGAATCATGGGTGAAAGACATGAATGAAGAGTTAGATCAGATTGACAAGAATAAGACATGGGAACTATTCAAGTGACCCAAAGGTCACAATGTGATTAGTACAAAGTGGATTTTCAAGAACACGTTTGATTAGAATGGAAGTGTTATCTGAAACAAGGCATGACTAGTATGTGAAGGATATTCCCAGATTGAAGGTATCGATGTTGAAGAAACCTTTTCTCTAGTGGCTAAAATGGAGTCAATTGGGTTTTTTCTTTCCATTGAAATCCAAAGAGGATATAAATTATATCAAATGGATATTAAGATAGCATTCTTGAATGGTGTTCTAGAAGAATAAGTATACATTGAACAACCAGTGGGTTTTCTTCTTGGTACTGATGAAAGAAAGGTTTTCTAACTAAAGAAAGCACTCTATGGATTAAAACATACACCACAAGTATGGTAATCTCGGATGGATTCTCATCTACAGAATCTTGAATTCAAAAGAGGAAAAGTGTATCACAACCTTTATTTGAATAATTCTCAGAAAGATCAGTTCATGGTAATGGTATATGTGGATGATATAATTTTCGGCGGAAGCAGGCATGGATCAGTGGATGAATTTTTCAATCACATGAAATCAGAATTTGAAATGTCCATGATTGGTGAACTCACATATTTCTTAGGGATTCAAGTGATTAAAAATAATAATTATACTTTAATTTCTTAGTAAAAGTATGCAGGGGATCTGTTGAAGAAATTTAATATGCATGACTCCAAACCAAACCCAACTCCAATTGTAGTTGGAACAAAACATAGTAAGCATGAGGATGGGATATCTGTAGATCCCAAAATGTACAGAAGGATCATTGGGAGATTATTGTACCTGACAGCCACATGGCCAGACACTGTCTTTGCAACATGCTTAACGACCCACTTTTAGAGTAATCTAAAGGAATAACATATGACAGCAGTAAAAAGAATCATGAGTTACATTCAAGGTACTCATAATTATGGGTTATACTTTGTTGAAAGAAGTGATGGTGAATTATCATCATTTTCTGATGCTGACTAGGATGGAGATACAGTAGACAGAAAGTCCACTAGTGGTGGACCATTCAATATTGGGCAAAAATGTGTTGGCTGGTTGAGAAAGAAACAAGAAATTACTTATCTTTGTACTGTTGAAGCTGAGTATATTTCCTCTAAAAATTCATGCACTCAACTACTATGGATGAAGAAACAACTAAAAGACATTTGTGATGAGGTCAAACAACTAATGTTGATTTACTGTGATAACTAGAGCGCAATTGATCTTAGGAAGAAACCTGTTCATAATTCTCGTACTAAACATATTGAAATCAGATATCACTTTATAAAGGAAGATGTTGAACAAGGAATAATTAAAATGGATCATATGGGAATTGATGAGCAAGTGGATGATTTCCTGACCAAGAAACTGCCAGTGGCTATGTTTGAGAAACATCAGTTGAACCTCGGTGTTCAGCCACCTCACAGTGCATTAGGAGGTTATGAAATTCCCCTCTCCCCAGTTGTTTTAACTGTTTTAATCTATGTTGTGGAAGTGTTTCACATTTATTGAGAGATATGATCCCGAGGAGTTTTTTCTGATCTCTACAATGGATGATTATCAGTCTTTGGTTTTATTTCCAATGGGGGAGAAATGGATAGAATATGGTGTCTCTAGATGAGAGAAGACATAGAGAATCATGGATGAATTTAGAGAGAATACTAAAGGGAGAAAACTTTTTAGTGTTTTGAGGAAATAGTTAGATCTTTCTTTTAAACACATGAGAAATCAATTCATGTATTCTCTCTTTTTTTCTACATCGAGCATTTCTCACCTAGACTTAGAGTGTTATCTGAGTTGATTCTTGCATATTAGGTGTTAATAGTGGTTGGTGCTCTTTTGACTCTATCTAGAGATTTATAACAAACCCAAAGGGGGAGATTGTTGGAACCATGTTCATTCTATGTTGGAAAGGAAGTATGGTTTGTGTTTTTTGTCAATCCTCACATAGAAGACCAGGTAAATTGCAAGGAAAGGTGTCATACAGTTCAAGTCAAAAGCAATATTGAAGGTAGAATCATTTCCCAGTGTTTCCCAAATTTTTTGGTCCAAAAATTGGAAAATGGAGAAATGTCTTTTTGTAAAAGGAAGTTGTGCCCAAGATTGAAGGTTGTTTTGAATCTTGTGTGCGAGGCTTGTTTTGGGATCAGTGCATCACAATATGTAAAAGGAAAAATGTGTGTGCAAGACATAAATGTGCACGAATGATGGTGTTGTGCTAAAGAATATTACACGCCCAATCCAACATCAAAAGGGGTTTTTCACACATGGAAAGAAACTTACGTGCTCTGAAAAAGACACGTCGGGATCATGAATGAAAGATTATTAAAGGCCTATAAATATGTGGCTACCCCCAAGGAAGATTTAATAATTTTTAATCAAAAATTTGGTTTCTCAGTAGCATGAAAGATTTGTGTGATAATGATTGGAAGAGAGTTAATCTTTCACCCAAGGTGTCCTTTAGTCTGAAAATACAAAGTGAACCCTTTGGTGCAGTTGTGAGAAAGATAGGGGTTGCGCGAAAACTAGAGGTTGAGCGAAATACATAAATCATGACAATTCCCAAATCTTGTGTGCAAGTGTTGTGTTATGATTCTGACAAGCTTCTGAATATCTGGTTCAGTGCTTTAGTGATTTTAAGTGCATCAATTTGGGACTTTGATGCAAGCAGTGTCTCATGCTGAATAGATACAAATACTTCAATGAAAATCAATTGAAGCGACCTACAAGTTGATAAACTGAGTTTGACTTCTCTCAAGGCAGTGAGCTAGGGGGAGTCGAGGGAAGTGATCTGAGGGACGTAGTGATATATCCCTGAACCTTTGTAAAGGTATTATGCCTGGCATAGAGTGACTGTGACTGAATCTTTAAATCCTCAAAATAGTAAAGATTAGTGTATTAGGTACGATCGACACACTATCGGCATATTCTCCTTGGACGTATCCCTTTGAGGTGAACCAAGTATTATTATTGTGTCATCTCCTTGCTTGAATTTTTTTAACATATTTAACATGTTCCTACCAATGTGGGAACAATATCCACAACTTTAAAAAGAAAAATTTGACACCCTGATTCACCCCGCTCCTCTTAGGGTGTTCTGGGGTTCTTCAAGGACACAGGTATGAAGATAGAACCTTCACATTAGATAATTTTAAGAACTTAATATTTTCATAAGAATGTTTGAAATTCAAATATTGAAATATTTTGATGTTCTATTTTGTGAAACAGAAGATACAATGGCACATTCGAAACCTATTGTGGGAACTAATGTTTTATGGGAAACAAACCCTGGGACGGTTCTTGTTCTATGTTTGTCATGTTTCAAGATTGTGGGGCCAAAAATCGTGATATTTTATTCTCTAAAAACAAATCATCATGTGTGTAGTTATTAAAATGAGGTTTGAGTGAGGATCTCATTGAAAATTTAACTATAAATCACGGATGCCGCAGTGGTTGCTACTTGGATAAAATAATATCAATGAACATATCACATATTTTGAGAGTGTGGGGAAATAACTGATGTTGGGTCCATGTGAAAATATGGTGAAATAAATGGGTGTACTAATATATTATGGATATAACTCCTTAACATATAGATGAATGTTGTTCTGCATAAACCAAAAATGGAAACATGTGATTTGGTAAAATCCATCATCCCCAAGTGTAATTATTGGTCGCCTATTTCTTCCCTTTACCAGATCCCTATGAAATGTTTGTTATATAGGATCCAATTTAAATGGAAATTGAAGGTTAAATGGAAATGTAAATAGAATGCTAATTGGAACAAAAATAGATGTTTGGTATAGGGGGAACGATAGAGGTAGGATGTTGACAATGTGTTCGGGACAACAATGGGGGCATGACGGTGATAGGGAGAAGTGGTGTAGCAGTGGTGGTGGGGTGTGATGGTGGCTGATGTGTGTGGAGGTGGGGAACTGCAGTGACATTGAATTGGCATAGTAGTTCTAGTGGGGTATGATGGTTGTGGTAGGGTGTGGAAATAGTGAAGTGGTGGCATAACATGGTGACACACTACCACAAATTGGCCCTTTAACAATGCTCAAAATGGGATTTAATGGAACTATTTTCTGAAGTACCATTAAAAGGGGGACTCCTTTATCAGCGCTTTCATTAGTACTAATAAAGGGGGGGCCTTTATCCATACAAGAAATATAACTAATAAAGGGGGGGAATTATCAGTTCTAGAAATAGCCTTGATAAAAGCCTTTCTGTTGTAGTGTGTTGTTGGAATCCCAACACACTGTTGTAAGTACTCCTCTATGAAAATACACCTGCATGAAAAGACACCAGTATGAAAATTCATAATTTAATTAAAATATAATTTATAATAAAAAATACAATAAAAACAAAATTATATACACTTCAGACAATTTTTTGTATAATTACATTTGTAATTAATATGACAAACATTTAAAAACATCAATTAATTTTTCATTTTCTTTGGCACCCGCAGACCCCTATCATAAAAGCTCAATCATGGTATATATTTTCAAAAAAACCACCCAAACTTGAGAAAAATAATCCACCAATAGAAGAAATAAATTATTATATTATTAATACTATGAGGAAGTAAAGTAAACATAATATGAAACAACATATGAATAAAATGTTATTTTTAAATAAAAGGACACACTAAAAGTCATATTGGTCACACCGTGCATCAAATTCAGGTGGGGATGATTCCTACACGTCACAAATGACATATATATCATTTTCCTAAAGTATCTAAATAAACTGAAAAGGTTTGATCAATTTTGAGTGTGTCACTTTTCTTTTTTACTAAAATGCAATTTTAAATAGAAAACATGCACTTTGAGTTATACCAATCACATCGTGTGTCGATCTGATGTGATAATGATTCATACATATCACAAATTTTATATTAATTATTTTACTAAATTATCAAGACAATACGAGTGCATTTTATTGGTTTTTAGGGGTGAGACGTGTTTTGAAGTGAAATGTACATTTTAGTCTAATAATGGACACTTTGACTCATACCGAGAACAATGTGTATCAGATTGAAGTGAAAGTGATTCATACACATCAAAAATGAGCTATAAATCATTTTACTAATGCATGAAGACAATATTAATGTGTTTTCTTGGTTTGGAGTATGTCACTTATGTTTTTTACTAAAATATTAGTTTTAAATAAAAAGGCATGCCTGGATTTATACTAGTCACATCATGCGTCAGATTGAGGTTTGATTGATCATATATGTGCCAAATGACATATGGATTATTTTTATAATGTATCAAAACAATATGAATGTGTTTTCTTGGTTTTGATTATGTCATTACTTTATTTTTACTAAAATGTCATTTTAAACTAAAAACATGAACTTTGGGTTATAATGGTCACATTGCATGTCATTTTGGAATGAAAATGATTCTTAAACATTAAAAATGACTTATGAATTGTTGTACTAAATTAACAAGATAATCAAGTTATTATTTTTTTTATTGAGTGGATCATCTTCTAAAAAAATGTCAATTTCAAATTGATAACAAATACCTGTAGTCATACCCAGCACACTGTGTATCAGATTAAGGTGAGGCTGATTACTACATGTCAAAAATGACTTATGGATCGGTTTCCTGAAGCATAAAAATAATAAAAATGAATTTTAATTATTTTGATTATGTCACTTGTCATTTTACTAAAATTAATGTCAATTTAAAAAAAAGACACACTTTGAGCCATACCGGTCACACCATGTGTGAGATTTATATTTGGATGATACCTACACATAAAAAAATTACTCATGTATTTTTTTACTAAAGTATAAAAACAATATGAATGTGTTTTCTTGGTTTTTATTTTTTCACTTTTTTTAATAAAATGTCATTTTAAACTGGAAACATGCCTCTTGAGTTTTACTGGTCACATCATGTGTTAGTTTGATATGAGACTGATTCCTAAATGTCACAAATGATTTATGAATATTTTTCCTATATTATCAAGACAATCTAAGTGTTTTTTCTCATTTTTTAGAGAGTGAACCACATTTTGAACTAAATTGTAAATTTTAAGCTGATAATGACCACTTTGAGTCATACTGGGCACATTGTGTATTGGATTGAGGTTTGGATGATTCCTATATGTTGAAAATGAATTTAGGATCATTTGTTAAAGTAACAAAACAATCCAAAGGTTTTTTATTAGTTTTGAGTATGTGACTTGGGTTTTTACTAAAATGTCAATTTAAAATAAAATGAAAATATTGGAGTCATATCGATCACACTGTGTATCATACTTAGGTGTCAATTATTCCTATATTTCAAAAATTAATTATGAATCATTATCCTAAATTATAAAAAAAAAATTGAACATTTTTACGTGATTTTGAGTATGTCACTTCTGTTTTTTACTAAAATTAATGTTAATTTTAAATAAAAATAAAAAAACGAAGTTATACTGGTCAAAATATGATTCAGATTGTGGTGTGACTAATTAATACCCTCTACAAATTATTTATGGGTCATTTTACTAATGTATCAAAACATTCTGAATGTGTTTGATCAGTTTTGACCATGTGATGTGTGTTTTTATGAAAAATGTAATTTATAAACTAAAAACATATAGTTCGAGTCATACCACAGACAATGTGTCTTGAATTGAAGTGAGAATAATTCCTATACATCACAAATGACTTATGGATCATTTTAAAAAACTATTAAAACAATATTGATTTGTTTTCTCAGTTTTGAGTATTTAACTTTTTTTACTAAAATAAATGTCAATTTTAAATAAAAATTGAAACATGGTGTCATACCAGTCTCATCATGTGTCAGATTGAGGTTCGGATGATTTTTACACATCACAAATGATTTATGGATCATTTTTCTAAAGTATCAAAATAATATAAATGTTTTTTCTTAGTTTTGAGGTATGTGATGTGTGTTTTGAAATAAAATAGAAATTATAAACTAATAAAATATAGTCCGAGTCATATCGAGAAAATTTTGTATCAGATTTAAGAGTGGCCAATTGGGAATGTGATGTGATTTTTTCTTTCAAAAATCATTAATAAAACATAAAAGAGTGATCATGGAACATGTTATCTATTTTTTGGAATGTTTAAAATATTTGAAAGAAAAATATGACATCCAAAAAGATCTATGAAAAAACAAAATAAGAATTAGAAAAAAAAGGATAAAGAAATTAACATAATATTTTTAGATAAAATTATGAAATAATTAACCGAATATGTAATAGGAATTTACTTTTTTATGATTCATATATAAATTATTGATCCATTTCCTTATTTTAATTATCTCAGTAACACCTTTTAATAGACAACCCCAACTCGGGCAAAATAATCCACCTATATAAGAAAACAAATATTATGTTAATAATACTATAAATAAATAAATTAAACATAAATATGAAACAATTAATTAATAAAATGAACATTTTAAATTGAAACCACACAATTTGAGTCATATCAGGTAAATATTGTAATATATTGATGTATGGTTGATTACTCCATGTCTTTTTATCCTAAAATGCATTCAACACACTGGGTTTTCTAATAATGCTGATGTTTGATAAATCGAATAAAAATAAAATTGTGTCATCATGTGTGCATCATCTGTGATTAGTGCATGATCGTAGTATATAAGTGTATAATTCTTGTTGATGAAGAAATTTCTTCATGATCTCTATGAAAATTAACAAAACAAGTATTAGATAAAAATGATCAGGAAATTAACTAAAAAAAGTTGATATAGTGGTGAGAAAATCAACTAAATATGTATTAGTAAGTCATGTCTTTGTCATATATGTATACATTTTGACTTGAGGTATGCTTCCAAGTCATTTATAAACAAATCTATTTCATATTTTGAATACAATGAACCTATTCAGTCATGGTAGTTATGAAAAAATATGAATACACAAATGATTAATAAATATTTTAAATTAAATTATAATTAACATTGAAAATACCACTTCGGGTATTCTATTTTTTTGATGTTGTATGATATCTATCATAAATTTTCGAGCATAATAATCATAATATTTACCACTAGTTTATTTCGGAAACTACATAAACATTGAAAACAATGTTTAATTTGTTTTGATATGTGATTTGATAGTGAAGTCTTATTATATATACCCTAATACTTCTCCACTTGTAGAAGTTGATATTATCCTTATTCACATGGAATGTCCTCATTTCATATTTTTCACAATATTTGAACACCACCCTATCATAATATAATTCTCATTAAACATAATATAAAATATATAACTTGAAGTTTAGTTACAAATCATTGGATGTAGTGTATTAAAAATTGACAAACATCATCACCTCTGGTCGATTTGTTGGGTATCCATGCAGTGAATCCTGGAAATAAATATTTGGAGTATCCAAATTGACTCTAATGAGTAACCAATACTAGATAAAAAATTAATAAGAAATTAAAGGAATGAAAATATTTTATATATGATTAAATTTTATAGTTTTACCCATGCATCATTGTTTATAAGAAGTGTATGTTATCTATAAGTTTTTTGTCAAATGATTTGGCCAGTTTATTCACTATTTAATCAATTGTATATTATTCCATTTTGGTTTGATTAGTAGAAGTGTTGTGAGGACTAATGAGTCCATATTTATTTTCATAGGGTTTTCCCTACAAATAGTATTTATATAGATTCCTATAAAAAAATATGAATTGTATTTAGTCATAATTAACATAGTAGATCTGCTATTGGAAAACAAATCCTGAAAACACACCTCAGATATAAATTTACAACTTAGGCTCCTAGACATTCTTACTTGAGTATTTCATCTACATTCTTAATATAAATGTTGTATGTGATGTCCACTACATTCATTTTTTCTTCAAAATCAACAATGAAAATACTACCAATTTGTAACCTTATATTCACAGAACCTTAAATTTTAGTTAATGTGGATATTGAACGGATGAGTTAAGGTTCTTTGTGAAGATATACTTGATTGTTCAGTTTATCCTTTAGACCCTTTTGATTTGAACACTCATTTCACCCCTTCCATTTGTCTGTATGTAATATCATTTATCATTTTAGATATTTTTTTCATTAATTGTTAAATTTTTAGAATGAAAAATAAATTGGGATTGAATACCTCCTTGTCAACATGTTTTTTTCAATATATGACAGCCATGCTATGAATGTATCAGTAGCTTTATTTACCATATGAATTTCTACAGCATCAAGCGGAAAGGTAGCTCGGTTCTCGGATCATGATCTATGCTAATATCCACTCTCACATGACCTATTCACTAGTGCAGAAAACGTTATTTACGTCGGTTATTTTTCATTTTTTACGTCGGGTTTTAGCCGACGTTAATACGAAAGACGTTATAAATAAAGTTTTTTACGTCAGTTATTTAAAAACTGACGTAACATAGATAACATCGTGGTGTTTATCACGTCGGTTAATTAATAACCGACGTGAAAAAACCCGGGGGGTGGGGTTTATAACGTCTGTTATTATATAACCGCCGTGATAAACCGGGGGGGCATTATCACGTTGGGTATACAATAACCGACGTCATAAACACATGCGGGGGAGTTTATCATGTCGGTTATTAAATAACTGACGTTCTAAACCAGTCCCAGGAGGGGTTTATCACGTCAGTTAATCAATAACCGACGTGATAAAGCATTTCTCAGGTCCTTTATCACATCAGTTATTATATAACCAACGTGATAAACCATGCCACAGGTGTTTATCACGTCAGTTATGAAAAAAATCGACGTGATAAATGCTTCTTGATTTCTTTATCACGTCGATTATAAAATAACCGACTTGATAAACGCTTATTTTTTAAAAAAAAATCCACTGCAGTCCTCCGCTCTCCCCCAAAATCAACCAGAAACCAAATCAATAATTCGTACCACAAAAAAAGAAGTTCAAAACATGAACTAAATAAAATTTAAGCATTTACATTGATAACAGATAAAACTTACCCACTTGATAGCCCCCACCCTCATGTATACCCCATGTACAGCCCTCCCCCACCCCATTGGAGCTCCCACCACACCCCTAGACTGCCCCCCGACCCCCTGGATAGCCCCAAACACCCCTCGACAACCCCCCCACCCTTCTGAACAGCACCCCTCACCCCCTCACCCCACTTGACAGCCCCCACCACACCCCCGGACTGCCCCCCGACCCCCTGGACAGCCCTAAACACCCCTTGACAACCCCCCCCCCCCCCCTCCTGAACAGCACCCCCTCACCCCCTCACCCCACTTGACAGCCCCCACCACACCCCTGGACTGCCCCCTGACCCCCTGGCCAGCTCCAAACACCCCGAGACAACCCCCCCACCCTCAAGTATACCACCATACCCTGGACAACCCTCCCCCACCCCATTGGACCCCCCCCCACCCACCACACCCCTGGACTGCCCCCCCCCCCCAACCCTCCTGAACAGCACCCCCTCACCCCACTTGATAGTCCCAACCCCATTGGATCCCCCCACCACACCCCTGGACTGCCCCTCGACCCCCTGGAAAGCCCCAAACAGCCCTCTACAACCCCCCCCCCCCCCCCACCCTCCTGAACAGCACCCCCTCATCCCACTTGATAGCCCCCACCATACCCCTGGACTACCCCCGACCCCTGAACATCTCCAAACACCCCAGGACAACCCCCCACCCTCATGTATACCCCCCACACCTTGGAAAGCCCTCCCCCACCCCATTGGAGCCCCCACCACACCCCTGGACTGCCCCCAACCCCCTAGATAGCCCCAAACACCCCTCGACATCCCCCCCACCCTCATGTATACCCCTCCACCCCACCGGAAAGCCCTCCCAGACCCCGGGACACCCCCAACCCCACTGAACACCCCCCACACCCTTGAAACCCCTCCCCCCAGACTAGAATTCATACCAGAAAAACCATCATAAGTTGACCAAAATAAGAAGTAGATCAAAATTAAACATTCACATATATAACATTCAAAACTTACACTGTCAAATTCAAAAAAAACTAAATCCAACCTAAACGACTACCAAATACACAATTACAACGACAATATTCAAAATTACATTTTACATTACAAACAACTAAAATTTAATCAAACCTGTAAAATAATTTGACCACTCCACTTGTAAGTATTTGATGTCTTCAGCATTATAGGGTTGAGGTTCATAAAAAAGCTACAAATTAAAAGTATAGTAGTTAACGTGTATAATGAGTAAATCAAATTGAAATATTATGGAAAAGTTTAAGAGGAAATCTTACTAGGTCGAAATTCACAACTGTCCCGGTTGTTATTATTTCAAACATAAATCTTAACAAATAATATCTGCATTCGATGACGCCTTGTTGTTCATGAAAATTCTGTTTGAATGATTGTAAATTCAATATATTATTTTAATATAATAAATCAAAAAGTATAAATTATAAATGGATATTTACCTTTGCATTTACATATTTGATCTTTTCATTCCTTTTCTTTGTGTTTTTTCGAAAGTAGACCCATGCCCTGTTAGAAAATAATACTAATGGGGTAAATTTAAAATTCATTATAATATATAAAACTATTGAGAAATTGAAACTTAATTTTCCAATATATTCTTAAAACTTTCCTGCATATCATCATGGACAGAGCATATCCAATAAAGTACTTTCTCCCTTGGAAAAAAACCCCTAACATCCAATGATCACTGATAAAAGGAAATTTAACGTTAGTGGTTTTTTATGTTAAAAGATAATTAACTCTTTGAGAGAGATGTGTTTCATACCTCTCACAAAAAGGCATCATCCAACATTGTGTGACTATATTCTTTTTAAGTCTTTCAGCAATATAAAGCATTCTTTGTTACTCGTCAAATACACATGCTTCAGGGGAAATCAATTGTGGGTCCATGAATCCATATACATCTGTCTGCTCATTCCTCTCACAAATTTTATAAAGATACCTAATACAAAACAGACATAAGTATACATTTTTAATAAATATAACGCAGGGAAAAGGTGTTAAGACTTACATGGAAAAAAATTGCACCACGTTGATGCCCAACTTATCTCTAGTAACAAGCTCCATGATATTAGTTTTCATAATCCCCACATTTATTTCACGTCCACAAACATGAGCTTCCATTGGAAACTCATAATGATCCGCCAACAAATTTGAATATCTTGAAAATCTGTCAAGACTACTAGAATCTGTATCTGATGTCATAGCTATTTGTCTTTGTTTTTGTCTATACAGTATTTCTTTACCTTTAAAGTATTCCTGTAAAAATAAATTGAAAAATATATTAGTTTTCAAATGATAAAACAAATTTAATAAAAAAAATAAAATAAAAGATATAACATTCATACCTCTATGGTAATGAGTTGATGAAGTCTGGATGGCCAAATTAAAAAATGGTCGATACAATGTCCAACTGTCGCCACCTCATCTGTAGGTAATGGTACCCGAGATGATCTATCTATAATATCCTGTATAGTGACCCTCTGATTCTCTACCTCTAATTTTTTATGATGAAATGTATCTCCTATACAATATACCAACCCATATGCTACTATATGCTGTTGAGAATCATCAACATACAACTCGCAATAAGTAGGAAGCTGCGGCGGCGGAGTAGGATAAAAAATGGGGTCAGCAGGCTGAGGTGGGGGAGTGGGAGCTACTGGCAGAGGTGGAGGATAAATAATGGGGTCTGCAGGGGGAGGTGGAGGAGTGGGAGCTGCAGTCTGAAATTGTCTTTGCATGTCTGCAAACATAGACTGCACCGATGCTCTAATCTTTTCCTCCATCATCGCATTAATATTATGAATTTCAGCCTCCAAGGATTCATTTTTTTTCTATAAACACCCTCAACCTTTGAAATTGAAGAACGTGGCCACACTTTTCTTACTGATACACCTACCGGATATATTCTTACATGACCAGGATGTTCGGGCCTTCCCAATGCTACAGATAAAATATCTTCCCACCCAGTAGCTGTAAATGTCCCCTGTGAACTCTGCTCCTCAAGAGAGTCCTGTATTAATTAATTGACCATATCTATAATGATTGAAATTATATGAAGAAAATGGTTAACTTAAATAAATAAAATATATATCTTAAAATCCTCTCAGCTACGATTCTCGATTCATCCGAAAGATATTTCCCTTTTTTTCCCTTCCGAGCTCTCTTCCATTTTTCATGTCTAGATGGAGGGGATGGAGGGGCCACCTCTCCAGATCTTGAAGACTCAACTCTTAGTTGTTGAAATTTTTCCACCATCATTTGTTCTTCAAATAATGCATACCCTCCCTGAGATAAACAATGAGGGTATACATTTTTTGATTTGATCTCCTGATGAGCTTTCCTTGTTTGCTATAAATTAATAATAATAAATCATTAACAAAACATTAATAAGATCATTTATATAAGAAATCTTATAAAAGTTTACACTACCCTTACCAAAAATGACTCTTTTCTTCTACTTTCAAAAAACTGTCTCCATGTGTCTTCATCTATAAAAGGATATATACTACATGGATTATCATGACTCCTATGACCATAAATGAAATCAGATGAGAGGGTTGATTTGAAATCCCACCATCTCTTGGAAGCCAACGATAATCATTTCTTCCTGACTCCTCCAATTTCAGGAATATCAAATGTCATCTGATAAAGAAGAGGTTAAACATATTATATATACTAGAAACATTTAAAGAATATTCAAACAATAGCAAAAGATCTTACCAATATCATCTCCCATAATTGAGAGATTATCGCTTTATCCACACTTCTCCAATCATCATACAGAATTATTACTTTTCTCTTAGACTAAGTTGCTACAAAACTCTTAAAATCTTTTGCATTGGGACCTCTAGGAATATCATCATCATCAAACTCAACGACTATCCTCTGATCCTGTGTACGGGCAACTGATAATTTTGTTAAACGTGTTCACCCATGTTTACCAACCTTTGAATTCTTTGTTGTAATAAGAGCATGTGAATGTTCCTCCCCAGAGGTATGACCAATATGCTCATCTCCAGAATCATGTGGTTGATCAAGTGAATGATCTGTCATTATCCTTCAAATCAAAAAAACAAACGTTAGTTCAAAAATATACAAATTCAAATATTTTAATACTACTATAATCAGAAAATAGAAAAGTGTACTAAGTTACGTAATAGTAAACATTGGTAATATGGTAAGCATGTTAAACAATGGTAAAGATGGTAAAGATGGTAAGGATGGTCAAGATGGTAAACATGGTAAACCTGGTAAACCTGGTAAACATGGTAAAGTAATTGTCACTGAACAAAAATAATAGATATATAATTCATGTAATGGTAAACATGATAAATTAAACTAAACAAACTTAAAACAAACAAAAACTTATAATTATTTTGTTTTAAAACATGTTTTAATAAATAAAAAACTTACAACATCTAACATTTATGAAAAAAATAAATGTAAACAAGAAATAAACATATGTTACCTATAATTTTAGGAATGTAAAAATGGATTGTTTTCCCAAATTCCTTCATCGTTATCGTTTCTTATGGCACAAACCATGTCTTCAACATGCTCATCATTATGCTCTGTTAATATTTCCATTGAAGTAGGGATCTCACATAAATCAGCATCTTCATCAACTTCATCCTCACCAACATATTGTTTTTTCCCTTGTAAAACAATAGCCCACTGCATATCTGATTGATCTACTACATAGAAAATTTGTTTTTCATGTGTTTCCATTATAAGAGAATCATCTGTGTCTTCCAATATATTCAGATTAACAAGTGTCATTCCAAATTCATCGTGTCTGACACTGTTGTTACCGATAAACCATTTCCAGTTAAAAACAGGAACTTTAATTTTAAAGTAATCAACCTCCCATATGTCTTCAATAACTCCATAATATGCACTGGATGCAGAAATTGGGTTTTTGTCCTTAGCACTCGAAAAATGCATTGCTTCTGCAAACACCAATACACCACTATTCTAAACTGCACTTCTGTTGTCCTGAGCTTTTGTATGATATGTATAGCCATTAATGTCATAACCGGACCATGTTATCACATTTAAACATGGACCACCCACTATCCATTTTAATGTCTCTGATACATCTGATCTACCAAGCAAAGTCTTTTTAATCCATGACAAAAAAAATTGTTGTGCTCATTAAAAATCCACATTTCTTTATTCTTTGGATGACCTTGTTTCAACTCAATAATATGAAATGTGATATACAGTTTAGCATCAGCTATGTTATTCAAGATGTATGATTCTAACTTCTTCATCTGTTCAGCTGACAATGATTTGACTTTCAAGCCATGAATCCCCTTTCCCTCATTATTAACTCGTTCATGGAGAGATGGAGGCAAACCTATGTGTTGCGTCGCAGCCAAGTAGCTCGTACAAAACTCTGATACCTCCTCAGAAATATACTTTTCAATAATGGAGGCTTCAGGTCGATATGGATTTTTAACATACCCCTTTAATATTTTCATATACCTTTCAAAAGGATACATCCAACGAAGATATACATGTCCACAAATCTTTATTTCTTGAACCATATGAATCATTAAATGCACCATTATATCAAAAAGAAGTTGGAGGAAAATACATTTACAATTGACAAAGTATAAAAATTGCATCCTTTTCCAAAATGTTCAAAGCATTAACATCAATCTCCTTGTTACAAATTGAATTGAAAAAATAACACAACTTCATCATAGTCTTTCTGACACGAATGGGAAATATTCTACGCAATGCAACTGGTAGAATTTGTTGCATCATTACGTGACAATCATGTGATTTCATACCTATCAACTTCAAGTCCTTCAATGAGACAAATTTTTTTACATTTGAAGAATAACCTTGAGGCACTTTAATATCATGAAGACACTGAAAAAAGCTAATTTTCTCCCTCTTCGATAATTTATGACAAGCCAGGGGAAGAAATGTTTGTCTTCCTTTAAGAGTGGGAGCTAAATCCAAACATATTCCCATTGATAGTAAGTCTAATCTTGCATTCAAACCATCTTTAGTCTTTCCTTTAATATCTAACAATGTTCCAATCAAACAATAACATATATTCTTCTCCACGTGCATGACATCAATATTTTGTTTAACTTCATGATACCTCCAATATGGTAGCTCAAAAAATATTGACCTTTTCTTCCAAATATGTCTATCATTACCAGATTTATGTGTCTTTCCCAATGTCACATCAAGGTTTTTCACCCTCTCAAAATACAGATCTAGGGATAAAGGTTTTAGAGCAGTATCAAATTCTTGTGAGCCATTGAATGCCTTTTTTAGTCTTCTATAAGGGTGATCCATAGGAAAAAACTTTCGATGACCCATGTACATTGTTTTCCTCCCATGATGCAATTGACAATATGACATATGTTGTTCTCAAATTGGAAATGCTTTATTCCCTTTAACACTATATCCAGACAAATTTCCATATGCTGGGAAGTCATTTATAGTGAACAGAAGCACTGCATGCAGTTGAAAATATTCCATTTTATAAGAATCATACACCCTAATACCATCATCCCATAATAGTTTCAAATCATCAATCAACGGTGACAAGTAAACATCAATATCATTGCCGGGTTTCTTTGGACCAGAGATCATTATACTCAACATGACATATTTGCGCTTCATACAAACTTTAGGAGAGAGGTTCTAAATTACCAATAAAACAGGCCATGAACTATGTGTACAACTGAGGGTTCGGTATGGATTCATTCCATCTGTGCACAACCCTAATCTGATATTTCTTATTTCATTTCCAAATGTAGAATACTGCACATCAATTTTCTTCCATTGTGGACAATCAGCTGGATGACGTATTTTTCCATCACATACCCACTCATCAACATGCCATCTTAACCTTTTTTCATCATGTGAATTAGCAAATAAACATTTGAAACGATGAATTATAGGAAGATACCAAAATACCTTTGAAGGGAGCTTTGTAATCTCTACATCAGCCTGTGATTTCTCTTTCACCTTATACCGTGATGTCCCACATTTAGGACACTCTGACAGAAATTCATATTCCTTCCTATATATAATGCAGTCATTCGGACATGCATGTATTTTCTTGTATACCAATCCCATCAGGCATAATATTTTCTTGGCCTTGTAATGTGAATCTGGAAGATCGTTATCTTTTGGAAGAATGTCTTTCATCAATTGTAGCAGCTTTGTAAAACTTATGTCACTCCATCCATGTTTCGCCTTCAGGTTAATCAATCTTAACATCGCCGACAAAACCGTAAAATTTTTACAACTAGGATATAATGGTTTTTCAGCATCACCATATAGATGCAAAACTGTCGGTTCTATCTCAATTTTTTCTTCTACAATATCGCGAATCATTTCTTCAATTCCATCGGAGTTACCATCTTGTGAATCATCATCATCAGTGACATTTTGTCCAGTTTCACCATGCCAAATCCAAGGGTTGTAACTCAGATTAAAACCATGACATATCAGATGATCTTTTATATCTCTACTTTTCAACTTCTTCATATTCAAACATTTCAGGCATGGACAGAAAAAAATGTCACTACTTGGAACATTTCGTTTAGCAAATTCCAAAAAGGCATCAATACCTTCCTCATATTCATTTCTCATTCGATGTGCCGTAATCCAACTTCGACTCATTATTACCTATAACAAATATAAAAAATATATATATTTTTAAGATAAGACAAATATAAGTTTATATGAAAAAAACCATAATTTGAATGTAAAAAATTTTTGAAATATCAAACAAATCAATGCGTATTTAAAAAAATATGCTTGAATTTTATTATTAAAAGAAAATATAGTTAGATATAACAGTTTTAAATTCCATTGTATAAAAGAAAACCATGGCCTAAATGGTTGATAGAAAATTGGAGAGAATGGAGTAAATATGAGAATCAAATCATATTTAAAATAAAAATTCAGATGGAGAAAATCACCCCTCCTAGACACCACCCCCACCCCCTACCCCCTTGGACACCCCCCCTGGACACTCCCCAACCCTCTGGACAGCCCCCCACCCCCCGTACAACCCCCAAAACCTTCTGGACAGGCCCCCACCCCCTTGGACAGTGCCCCCCCCCCACACCCACCCCCTTGGACACCCCCCAACCCTCTGGACAGCCCCCACCCCCCCGGCCAACCCCCAAAACCCTCTGGACAGGCCCCCACCCCCTTGGATAGGCCCCCACAACCACCCACCCCCTTGGACACCCCCCTGCACACCCCCCAACCCTCTGGACAGCCCCCAACCCCTGGACAGACCCCCACCCCTCTAGACAACACCCCCACCCCTCCTGGACACCACCCCCACCCCCTACCCCCTTGGACACCCCCCAACCCTTTGGACAGCCCCCACCCCCTGGAGAGCACCCCACCCCTCCAGACAGCACCCCCACCCCTCCTAGACACCACCCCCACCCCCGACCCCCCTTGGACACCCCCCTAGACACCACCCAACCTCTGGACAACCCCCCACCCCCTGGACAACCCCCAAAACCCTCTGGACAGGCCTCCACCCCCTTGGACAGCCCCCCACACCCACCCACCCCCTTGGACACCCCCCAACCCTCTGGATAGCCCCCCACCCCCCTGGACAACCCCCCAAACAATGGTTTACATATAAAAACTAGGCATGGTTAACAACTAAAAACACATGAATTTAATATATACTTCATCATGAAATAGATGTAATTAAATATTATTAAATATGGATACTTAAATGATCGTATGATAATTAAAAATAACCATTGATATTCAACTAGTCAAATGATCACAAGTTTTCTCGATAACTAATATCATAATGAGGTAATGGATAATTCTATAAATCTTAAACATATTGTCGAGGCCTTGGACAAGGCCTCAAAAAATACTAGGGTAAGCCCTCAGGAGAACCCATTTTTATTTGGAATCATGAGACATAACGATGCATCGAAGGGCCATAGAGGTCAACAGCCATTAAATTATATGTCTAATAGATTCTCATATAAAATAGGATAAAAATAAGCAGCAAAAACACATGAAATATCATTTCTGAATTCATACATTTAATCAATAACCATTCTATGCAGTAATATAGGTGAATGAGATCATTAGTTGTCAATGAAAAAAAAATTACCATCAATGTCGGGAATTCGCGAAACAAAAACAAACTAAATAAAAGTATTTGAGGCTTACATGAATATTGCAAGTCGATCGAATAGATCTAGGGATAATAAATAAGATGATGATGGAAAAAAGAGGTAAGAGGGTTCGAAATCGAAGAATCTTACCTAGTTTAAACACAAAAATTTCAAAACATAATTATAGACTATCTGGGAAAATAATGAATGAAATAAATTTGTGGAAGGCTTACTTGAGTGATGCGAGTTGAGATGATAGATCCGAGGAGATTAAATATGATAAACGATGAAGGAAAAATGAGTTTAACGCAGTGATATCGACGAGTTGATTAGGGTTTACCACGCGAGAGAGACGAGATGTCGGACTGTCGATCGAAAAAACATAAATGACATTCCACGGGGCTTGTTAATTTTTTAAATGTTTTATAATGTCTATTATTTAATAACCGACGTTATAAACTATTATTTTACATTTATAACATCGTTTATTATAATAACTGACATTATAAATGCATCAGATACAGCTTTTTTTACGTCGGTTATTTTATAACCGACGTAAAAAAATCCGCGTGTTGGTTTTTTACGTCGGTTATTCTATAACCGACGTAAAAAAGACATCAAAAATCACAGTTTTTTACATCGGGTATTGTATAACCGATGTAAAAAACATTCATGTGGGTTGTTTTTTTACATCGGTTATAAAATAATCGACGTCAAAATGGCCTCAGAATCCGCGTTTTTTACGTCGGATATAAAATAACTGACGTAGAAAACCCCCTCACTTTGGTTTGTTATGTTGGTTATTTTATAACCGACGTAAAAAACTCGTAGATATCTCATTTTTTACATCCGTTATCAAATAACTGACGTAAAAAACACCTGCACTTTTGTTTTTTACGTCGGTTAATTTATAACCGACGTAAAAACCGAACACGCGCGATTTGTAACGTCGGTTATTAAAATAACCGACGTAAAAAACCATGTTTCACAGATTCTCATGTCAGTTATATATAACCGAGGTAAAAAATGGTGACGTAAATAACTTTTTCTGTACTAGTGATTGGAATTTGTATGTTTTGTAGAGTGTCTTATTGGATATTGAAGGTAGTATACCTCAAAAAAGGTGATGGGTAGGTGTTGATAGATATAAATAACAATCCTTTTCACCCTTTATAATATTAGTATTGGAAAGGTATTAGTCTATTCATGTTTCCCATTTCACATAAAAATTAATGAGAATATTGATTACCACATCTAATATGGCTCTTTGAAGGAAATGGCTTGGCTCAAAGCTACTGGGGGTGGGGGGATCTTCACGCATGGGTTGTTCTTGAGCTATTTCTTCTCTTTTCTTCTACCCCATAACATATTCTAGAAACTTATTCTACCAATGAAATTTTTCTTCAAGAAAATCTAATTGTGAGCACATTTATTCAATTTGTTTTTCTTTATCCCCTATTCTTTTATTTTCTCAAAATATGTTCAGAGTGCCACCCAAAAACCCTCACCTCCAACGTGGTCATACTATTCTATCTTCTTTAAGGACATTGATAGAAGTTGTTCAACTAGTATAGTTAATGGTGATTATTGTGTCTAAGTTGGATAAAACATATAGGAAAATAAGTAATCATTGTTATGTAATAATTATTTAAAGAAAAACAAATTTTTATTATGTCATACATACACATTCTTCCCACAATTTTTGTCTGTTTTCCTCTATTAGTATCATATCTATATTTTCATGTCCCTCCTTCCATAGAACATGGTGTAGAAAGGAATTGGATTTGGATTTGGATTCATCAATATGAATATAAATAGAGAAATGTAATTATGTTGTTGTTTCATGTCACATAAAACTTTTATGGTAGATTTAAAATACGTACCAATTTTTTTCAAGTGAATCATACCCCATCATTTATTTATAGTAGTGGTATGTTGTTTTTTTCGTTACTTATTTTCAATACTCAATTGTTGTTTTATAAATCAACAATTCTTAATCAAATTTTTTAATACACATATTATAAAATAATGTTTTACCTATCACAGTGTACCTAAAAAGATCTCTCTACATGAAGGCCAATAAACACATCCTATTCTTGTTGGCTTATCAAGTGTGCATACATATATAGTGGGTGAAGGTTTATTATCCTTTTATCATATTTGAGATGAAACAGAGAAAGAATTATTTGATGTCCCTTTTGAGACTTTCCATCAATCATTAATACAAATTACATTCAGTATTCATCTACTATAAGTGAACTATACTAAGGATAATGAAGAGTGATGCAATGTTTCTTTTTTTGTAAAATAAAGAATTTATATCCAAATTTTACCCTAATATCTTCCCAAATTAATGAATTAAGCATGGTAACAAAATTTTTATGTCAATATATATCAATAGGAACATGATTCCGAGTGGTGTTCCCAATAAAATAGTTGAACATGGCCTTGTTGGGGTTAAAAGTTTGACCACGTGTTTTTCAACCAAGATTTAATTGGATGCATTTTTTTCTTTCCTTAATATTTGTTTCTAACACAATCACACTACAGTGCTTCTATTTTTTCAAGGACACTATTTCTTCATCATATAACTTTTCCTCTGGTTCAACATCATCAATATGTTGTTCCTTTGGATTGGTAGAACTAACAAGTGAAGAAGGTTATTGTTCCTCTGCACGGGGAGCACTAGCATGTTGAGAAACCAATTGTTCCTCGGTATTGAGAGAATAGGAATGTGAAGAAGTTATTATATACAGAAGTGGATTAACATTTAATTTATATTATGTTAATTTATTAGTGAACAAATAATTATATGAGTTAACACAATATATATTACAAAATAATATAACCTGATTTTTCAACACTAACTTTTTTTAATGGTTGAAGGGATTAGAACCCTCTATCTGGTATCCAAATCCTTTTATTTTGGTGTCCTATAACAGACAAGACCATATCTACATTGTAACCACTATGAAATTATTTCAACGTCCCAATGAAAGGTTCAGCCTCAGTTGGATTTTCATTTGATCCATCAGTGGTTTTGATCGATAAAAAAACAGTTGACCACTATCAGTTTATGGGATCTGGAACATAAAATACTTTCACTTCTTGTGATACCATTATAAATGGTTTTTCTTTTTACCCTTCCATACTAAAATCCACTTTCATGAATCCCAATTCATCTATTTTAGCATCACTCATGTTATTAAAAAAATTCATTCAAAAATCATCACTTGGAATATTGTATAATCCAACAACCATTTTGGTTTGATGATGCTAATGTATGATATATGCGCATAAATTGGATTTATGTCCTTGGTACCAGATTCATGCATCACTTTTGTCACAACTTTAACTCCACTATTTTTCATGGTATTTCATTCATCGTGTTCATTTTTGTAGGACATATAACCATTAATTACCTAACCATTATAAGATAATATATTCACACTTGTTCCTCTAGCTATCTATAAAATTCATTTTAAAATATAATCTATATTTTTAGCTGACTCATTAAAAATATGGTCTTGAAACAATCCTATGAACTATTTACTCTATGTATTTGATATCCATCTTTCATCCCTTTATGGATTTAAATTCATAAGAATTTATTTGTGGGTTTCAATATATGGAAAAACCTCTAAAAGATTATGAGAAACATAAAGGTGGTCATGCTCCTGATCTTTAATAGTTATTGTGACAACATCTATTCTAGAAATACCTTCACCCACAAGACATCTAGTGTGATTAGATTTTGGTAGACTAATGATTTCCACACCGAATAGGCATTCGGTACATAATCTAATGACTTCTTTTACAATATATCACTCTACAATACAACCTCCTGGTCGACTTTTATTTTTGACATACCCTTTCAAAATCTTTAAATATCATTCAATGGGGTACATCCATCTATGATTTTTATAATATTTTATCATTATTTGGTTTCTTTTATGATTTATTATCTTCATATATATATATATGATTTTTTTATGAATTTGGCTTCTTCTAATCGAGTATAAATGTTAAATATTCTTCATGATATTTATTAATATAAGTTTAAATTGTCACATGAGTTCTTCCATACAAATAAAATAAATATTAATAAATGATATTTAGATTCATAGGACACCTATAATTCTCCATTACCTTTCAGTTAGGTATGTCCTAGTATCTTCTTTTGGTTTCCTTTTCCTGTAGGGTGTGTATTGTCAACCGTGAATTGGAAGGATAGTAGTAATGGTGAAGTCAAGGATTTTTTGGAATTTTCATATTTTCACTAGAATTTATACAGTTTTTTGGGAAGTTACATGATATGTAATTTGATTACATGAAATGTAATGTCCACTTGATAGATATTTTGAACTATATTACACATCATCAGAATTATACACATCATATAAGTGTTACACATTTTGTAATGTGAAAATCCAGTTTTAATTAAAAAATAAAATCATTTTTTACATAAATTAAAATGAAGGATATTCACAATGTGTAATGGTATTACACACCGTGTAATTTCCTAATTTTGGGTGACTTTATTCAATTTGGATCAATTCATTCTACAATTGATTGTCATTGGGGTTGGATTTCTTTTATTGTGGTAAGGGTTTCTCTTGGTTGTTATTTGGATCAGGTTGTGGATATGACTTGGATACATATTTATCATTATATGGGGTTTCTATCAATACTTTTCATATTCTTCGTATACCTTTCTTTTGGAAGGTCATTCTATTGGGTTCCAATCCTATTTATCAAAGGAAGTTAGGTTTTATATATCCTTGAGATATGTGTATCTATTCAATTATTCTAATTTCTTGAATTTATTGTTCTTATTATTAATTCCTTGAGATTTGAAATTTAATTTCATGTGTTGAAATTGAAAAGGTAATGGATTCACGTTTGGAAAGGGGTTTTTTATTTGAGAATGGAATTTCATTGATTTGAAATGGAAAATGGATTTTTAAACCCTGATGTGGATTTTCAAGAATTAGAAATGGTTTTATAAAAATGTGATAATGGTTTTTAAAATAGAAAATGAAAAACATTGCATATCGAGAACCTTGTGTACATTGAGAAAGAGACACAGGAAGACTTAGTGTGTGTGACACCACTAGGAGGTAAAATATCGTTATGTTATTGGACTATGGAAGGCCTAGACGTTAATTAGATCCAACTATATGCCTTGTTAGTCTTGTGAGTGTCTACTATGTATTATCCCATAGGCTAGAGCTCAGATGGTAGGTGAAATTTTGTTTCTGTTTGTTTAATGCATGATGTTTTATTCCATGGATGATGGATCATATGTTTATTTATGTTCAATATCTTTACCTGATTTGTTTTTGGATAGGGAAACATGTTATGAGGTTTGTCAAAACTCAAGTATTGTTGGAAAAAGGTTTTTTAAATAGTTTTATTTATAAAACTTCTTGTAAAATTGTTTTATTTTAATGCATAGACATGTGGATTTTTGTTATTAGATTTTTTAAATATTCTTTGGTGGTGTCCTAATGGGATATATTTATCACACCATAATTTTTTTAGTAGGAAGTTTTAGACCTTATTTTAGAGGATATAGGTAATCTAAAGTGAATTCTCTATCATGCGGTCTTCTGTTTACATTTGTTTTTTGGTTTTAAGTTGATGGTTGGTCACATGGAGACTAGTTTCTCCTAGTTCTATCATACATTCTAGTTTTTTCAGATTTTGATTAGTTATATCACCATTTTTATTCTCTACACTCTGGTTGTATGTTTAGTTATCCTTATATATGAGACATGTTTTGTTTCCTTTATTTTACCCCACCCGGTAATAGGCTCACTTGGGTGGCTAGTTTAGTTGAACCGAGTTGGTAGATTATAATTTAGTATCAAAGGGGCTTCTCAGGTTGAAGTGTGTCATCAATTCCTGAGTGGGTTTTGTTTCCTTGGTATATAGTAGTAAAATCTTCTGAATTCAGATAATAGGTATGGAAAAGGGTCATAGCCAGTTAACTCATGTGACTGAATCTGAGTTTTCAGAGGTGTTCAGAAAAAATATTTTCTAAGTCCAAGACCTATTCTTTAAATTCATTTGTATAAACTGTATATGTAAATTGTATAAATTAACCTATCAATAAATTTGGAGAATTGGTATGTTTATTTTCATTTGTATATACTCATTGGGGAGTTTATTTATGCGGACATGTTCAATTCTAAATGTGTTTCCCTTTTATGGTATAATTCATAATTACATAAAATTATTTTGTTTTATAGCTTTGTTTTTTATTCATGTTTCTTTTCATTGCTTTTGGAGTTGCTTGTAATGGATTGGTTATTGTCTTGTGATTCATTAACAATGCATCCTAGAAGGTATCTTATAAATACAAGATGGGAAGCAGTAAGGAAGCTTCCATAGGTGGACTTTCCTATATACTCTTCTTTTGAAAAGGTAGTAATTCGTACAATTCAAACTTTGGGGTCAGTAGGCATAGTGAACTCATGATGAGTAGTGGATAATGGCTAAGAATTTACCAAGTAGCATCCACTATCTTTCATGGTGAAAAAATACCACATGAGTTTGAGGAGTGGTATGAATGGATAGATAGGATATTCAACTTCTTGAAGACCCCTGAAGATTCTCATGTGGGTTTTCTTAGGTATATATTTGAGGGACCAGGAAGAAGATTGTGGGATTCTATGGTTCAAGTTATGTTTCACAAAGATCTTACATGGGTTTCTTTTAATAATATCTTTAATCAATAGTTGTATCCTGACACATTACATGTGGAAAATAATTGGTAGTTTCTGACCTTGGAGAAAGGGGAGTGTATCATTCTAGAGTACCCCCATCCACTTTGCTGATTTGGTGCATTTGGCACCAGATCTTGTCACTAATGATTACCTAAAGTCATAGAGGTTCGAGATGGGTATGAGGGACAGTATTTGATGCTTTTTTAACATATTATGACCATTATAAAGGTGTTATAAAAAGTATCTTTTATGAGGAAGAAACAACTAGCAGGATAGGTTTGGGCATAGCTTCAGTTAGTGTAGCAGTTAGCTAGGGTGCTTCTTCTAGTCAGAAATGGAAGCATAAGAGTTGTCAATTTTCTATAGGACTGGTTTTAGGGGATTATTTATGGAAAATGGGTTATATTCTACAATTTCTATAGGCGTGGTCATACTAGGCCTAATTAAGCATATGATTCTAGGGAATATCATCTTTGAGGGCGATCTGGCCATCTAAAACTTTTATTTGATAAGTTGTTTGAAGTAAGTAATTCAGGATCCAATTTCACCAAGGGGTCGTAGGTTCAGGTTAATGCATCCAAGGTTGGTGGTCTCATTATTAGTAAAAATGGGATTTCCATGAGGATATGTTTGGTTGAATTTATGTGGAATAGTAAATTCCAATGTAATTTGAAGCATGGACAACAACTATTAGAGGTATAGTGTTTATTTCATCTTTTATGGTGATAGATTTGATTGATATAGGTGATAATAATTCTTTTATATCATCATAGTTTTTTAACATGTTCGGTTCTCATTTTAATATCATTCCCTTATTTTTGGATCTTTCCACCCCTTAGGGAACGCGGTCCGAAAAAGGTTTCAATTGTCCCATGTTTTGAGTGGTGATTGGAGACTTTGTGGTGGTTTAGGAGTTCTTAGTGCTTGATCTTGACATATTTAACATGACTATAAAAATGGATTTGATAATCATTTTTAAGGATCAGATAGGTTTTTATTGTCTTTAGATATAGTTATTATCTCTTAATTGAGTCACTCATGTTTTCCAAGGTGATTGGAACTCTACATCAGGAAGGTCATGGAATATTGTTCCTTATGGTGGTATAATCTTGTTACAGTTGTCTAAAATGTTTCTTGATATAGTTGACCAGTTCATGGGTGTTTAGCTACCTGCTTTTGTGTGTATATACCATGAGGTCTTTCTGAATGATTTTTATGGTTTACACCACAAATAGAGGTCGATTTTACTATTGAAATTCTCCCTAGAACAATAACCATTTCTATGAAATCCTATATATTGGCACCTGCCATGTTATTGGAACTTAATGTCTAGCTAGATGACTGGGAGGGAAAAGGGTTTATTCTTTCTATATTTTCACCATAGTCTTTGACTGTACTCTTTTCTTAGGAGAAAAAAGGGAGCCTAATCCTTTTTATTGACTATTAGAAGTTGAATTAGGTTAAGAACATATATTCTTTACCCAGAATTGATGATCTATTTGATAAGTTTTCATGGGATCATTGATTTTCTATGATTTTCATGTACTCAGGGTACTAGTAGTTAAGTGTTCGATAAGATGATATAACCAAGATATTGTTTTGGAGTCAATTTTTTCATTTCAAGATTTTGGTTATGCCATTAATTATCACTAATGCTCATGTGGTATTTATGGAATTGATGAATAGAATATTTAATCTGTTCATGGACTCTTTTGTTATTATGCTCATTGATGATATCTTCGTGTACTCTAAGATAGAGGATGAGCACATAGACAATTTGGATATCATTCATTGAACTTTGAAGGGGTGTTATCTGTAAGGTAATCTTTTCACATGTGTGTTTTTGATCTAGGAAGTGAATTTTCTAGGGAATTTGATATCTAAGAGGGACATCTCAGTGGATCCTAAATAGGTAGTTATGTCATGGGATCATCCTAGAAACATGTTTAAGATTTGGATCTTCTTGGGTTTTTCAAGTAACTATAGATAGTTTCTTCCTGACTTCTCCAATATCATAGCTTCAAAGACAGCTTTATCCCATATGAGTGTAAATTTGGAATGGAATGATGGGTGTATAAGATCTTTTAGGGTATGAAAATGAGGTTTACTTTAGCATTGATCTTCATTCTTCTTGAACCAGGGTCCGGTGATGATGTTTTCAGTGATGCTTTTGGTAAAGGATTAGGTTTTGTCATGATACAGGTAAAATTAGTTATAGCTTATAGATCATGCCAGTTATTCCCCCATGAGAATAACTACCCTACCCATGATCATGAGTTGGTAGTTGTTTTTCATGCACTCAAAACGTGGTGTCACTATCTATTTGGAGAATGTTTTACAGTATATTCAGATCATGAGAACCTAAAATATATCTTCACTTAACATTTTATGGTCTTATGATTGAGAATTTGGGTGGAGTGTCTTTAGAACTTTTATTTTGATATCATATATACCATTGGACATGGAAATACGTTATCTAACGTGTTGAATAGAAAATTACTGGAACAAAAAATGAAGGAATTAGTTGAGATGTGGTCTCTGATGAGATTTTTTTCTGAGATAAACTTGGGAGTGAAGGAGGTTGGTGGACATGTTTTCATGGATTCAATAAAGGTTTACTCATCTTTTTATGAGTGAGTTCTGCCTGAGCAGATAACAGAAAACAAAATTAGATGGTTAGTTGAAATCCAAAATGCTAGGGAGGCCCTGCGTAAGTGGTCTGGGTCTCTTTTTGGAGCATTTTGCATCTAGAGCATGTCGTTTGTTCCATTTTCCTTGCGACAGGAGTTGCTAGATATTGGACACTAGTTATGCTGGTCTGTGCACCCTGGGGAATAAAATAAGTACCATGATTTTAGATTTTGGTACTTGTGGTGGGGATGAGGCGATCAATTGTGGATTTGGTATCTCATTGTCTCACTTGTCAAGGATTTAAGGTGAAACACCAGAGACCTATATATTTGTTGAAACCTTTAACTATTTCGATATGGAATTGGAATGAAATTTACATGTATTTTTTTATTTTTTACCACATACTCTTAGTTGGAAGCAAGTAATTTGGGTGACTATATAAAAACTCACTAAATAATTTCATTTCATACCAATAAAGGAAGTGACAAAAGTGGAAAATCTTGGGGTCTTATATGTCTAAGATATTGTGAATCTTCATGGGGTTCCCTCTCTATTTTTTTTGAGAGGGACTCGTGGTTCACATAAAAATTCTTTAATGGTTTTCATAAGGCAACGGTTCAAGTTGAAAGTGAGCATGGATTATCATCCACAAATGTATGGACTAACAAATTGGTCTATATAGGTTCTTGAGGATCTGATTTGGTCATTAATGAGTGATTTTGATGGATCGTGGGACATGAATTTTATTTTGGTTGAGTTTTCCTATAATAATAGTTACCAAGCTTTGATCATGATGGCACCCTTTAAGGATTTTTATGGGTAGAAATGTTGATCTCACTTGTGTTGGATAGATTTGGGAGATAAATCCATGGTGAGGATGAGTGCTTTTTATAATATGATAGGGGTGGTTAAATTGTTCCAAAAGCATTTGATCATGACATAGAGTCATCATAAATCTTGTATGAACCATTGGTGGTGGCCGTTGGAGTTTGAGGTTGGTGATCAGGTCTTTCTTATAGTTTTACCATGATTGAGACATCATTAGTTGGGTAAACAGGGTATGTTCTCACCAAGAATTGTGGGACCCATTTATATTTTTGAGAGTCTATGGAAGGTAGCCAACTGCTTACTTTTAGCATCTATCTTGACTTCAATACATGATGTGTTTCATATTTCCCAGTTAAGAAGCTGGTTCAGATTATAGATCACCAGTATAAGGTACTGAGTATTAAAATGATCCCCATGGTCTAGGTAATGTGGTAGTGCATATAGGATTTCCATGATATGTGGGAGTGGGAGTCATTGTTGAGTAAGTAGTGGTTTTCTATTTGCTTGAATCTGGGATCTTTGGATCTTTATCATGATATAAATCTTTTATGATGGGGAGATTGTTATTCATCCTTACCTTTCTATTAGGTATGTCCTGGTATTTGATTTTGGATTCCATTTTTCATTGGGAGAGAATTTTCGACCTTTAATTGGGAGGATACATGTAATGGTAAAGTCAAGGATTTGTTAGCATTTTAATCTTTTACCTGGACTTTCTGTTGTTCATTGGGATGTTTCATGATGTGTAATGACTACTGGAGAGATGTCATGAACTGTATTACACATTGTGAGAATGTTATGTGTCATGTAAGGGTAACAAGTCCAGTAATGTGAAAATAATTTTTTTAATTAAAAAGTGAATCATTTTCTGATGTAACCTAAAATTAAATGGTTTCATGACGTTTAAAGGTATCACACATCATTTAATTTCCAAATATATAGTTTTTAGGGTGTTTTGTGGGTGGGTTATGCTTCAATATCTTTTGAAACCTTCTCCTCTCTATCAAATCACTTACTCTAGGCAATTTTGGGTGACTTACTTCAATCTATATTGATTTTTTCTTCGATTGATCTCCATTGGGGTTGGATTTCCCTTATTTAGGTATGTATTTCTCATGGTTTTTCTTTGGTTTGGTTGTGGATATGTCTTGTCTATGGATTTGTGATTTGATAGGATTTTCTATCAATCCTCTTTAGATTCATGGTATTCCTTGCTTTGAGAAGGCCATTCTATTGGGTTCTAGTCCCTGTTGTCAAATGTGGTTAGTTTTTCTATATCCATGAAGAATATAGATCTATTAAATTGTTCTATATTCTTTAATTTCTTGTTTTTCTACTTAATTCCATGATATTTGAAATAGAATTTCATGTATTGAAATTGAAAAGGGCATGGGTTAACGTTTGAAAATGGTTTTTTCTTTGAAAATAGAATGACCTTAATTTGAAATGGAAACTAAATTTTAAATCCCTAAAGAAGATTATCTTGGATTTTAAATGGTTTTATTAAAATGTGATCATGGTTTTTAAAATAGGAATTGAAAAACATTTCACTGCAGGAACCTTGGGTGTATCAAGAAAGAGACATGGGTATCCTTAGTGTGTGTGCTTCTACTAGGAGGTAACATCTTGTATATGGATGTTCTATTATAGTAATCTATGTTATTTGGATCCAAAATTATTCCTTTTTAGTCTTTTGAGTGTCTATTATGTATTTTCCTATAGTCTATATCTTGGATGGTTGGTGCACTATTGTTTCTGGTTGTTTAATGGATGATAGTTTATTTCATGGAGGTTGGGTCACATGTTTATTTATGTTTGGTATCCTTATCTATATTTTTTTGGATTTGGAACCATGTTTTGAAATTTTTGAAAACTCTAGGATTATTTGGAAAAGTTTATCAAATTGTATTATTTATTAACATGCTTGGAATTTTTTTAAGTCATGTACATGTGAATTCTTTTTATTAGAACATGTATAGATTATTTGGTGGTGTCCTACTGGGCTCCATTTTTCACACCCTACTAATTCTTGTGGACGGTTGTTGGCCTTTTTTCTGGATAAATGTAAATAGTGTAGAATTCTGTAGCATTTAGGATTCCCTTCACACTGTTGTTTTGGTTCGGCGGTTACGATTGGTCACATGGAGACTAATTTTGTCTCAATTTTTTGTTTTTACCTATTTGGCTCGATTTTATCTCAATTTTTTATTCTTTTCACTCTTTTTGTATGCCTTTTTATGATTATATACGAGACGTTTTCTGTATCCATTGATTACCCCCCCCCCATAATGGGCTGACTTGGGTGACTGGTTCAATTGACCCATGCTGGTTTGTTACATCACCACCACTAGCAAGGAGTAGAAACAACAACATTGATTTTTCTTCTTGTTTTCATTTTTTTTGTATAATTTTCTAGTTCTTTCGTCAAGTGTTTTTATTCCAACGGAGTTATGTGTATTGAACTATTTTTGTAAAAAAAATTAATAACATTTGGAAATGGTTATTTTGAAATCCATCATTGAAAGTCACTTATAACACTGGTTATAAAAATACAATATGTTATTTGTTATTTTTTATGTCGGTTCTCAAAATAATCAATGTTTAAATATGATAGATATTTTAGAAAAAATATCATGGAGGATCTAATTGAATTCGAGTTTACTAATTTTTTTCATATATTAAGAAATATTGACCTGAATTTAGGAATAAATAATAATGTTAATTTCAAAAATTTAGTAAGGTGTTCCTTCATCAATTAAGTTTTTAAGTAAAATAAATTAACGTATAATTAAATTTTATATTACTAAAGTTTTCATCCAAACCTTTTATATATAAATAAATATTAATATTCATTATATAGAGCTTAGAAATTTATAACTAGACTTAATGATAATTCAAATTATACATTTGAATAAAACATATAATTTTATAAAGGATTTCAAAATTTATTTATGAGTTACATTAAAATACATATTATATAACACTTATTGGTATTTTATATTAGTTGAAATTTATGGTATTTTAATAATATATTTAATATGATCAAAATCTATCCAAATCATTAATATAAGGATCCAACAATAACATTCATTTTAGAATTTTAGAAATATTTTATAAATATATTTCAAGAATATGTAATTGAAAATTTAAACACAACTTATTAAAATCATGTTTAAAACTACATATACAAGTAGAAAAAGGGACATATATTTTTATATATTGATTATTTTTCTCATTTCAATGTTTTATATGAATCATATTTTGTAGGATCGAATTAAATTCTACTTCACTAAAATTCATCTGTTTCTTTAAAAAATTATGGAATGGTAAATTCAATGAAATATATCAATAGAATGTTTCATTTACAATAAAAAATTGATATTTTTCTTCAAGCAGTGTGAATGGAATGGACGAGCTGTTCCCTAATCCAAAACAGATCATACATCTATCTTTCATAGATGGATTAAGTCATGGGATCCAATAGATAACCTCATTTGAAGAGTTAGTATATTGGTAGAATCTTATCTATAAATACCCTCAAGATGCCCATTTGCAGTATTTTTTATAAACTAATAGAGGGGATATATAATTTGAGGCAAGTTTTAAGAAGATATGAAGAACTCTCTATATTTTTACGTGTATTGTGAGATCTCAAATGATATTCCCATACACTGCCTACCATGTGAATCAAAGAATGTGAACCATGATTTATGTTCTTGAGAGTTACTGTGTAAGAATCTTGTGTGAAGAATATGTTGTTATGTGCTACAGGGATGGTTGGGTCTAATAATAAGAGGATAAACCGAGACCAAGGTGAATCGTGAAGTCTCTTACCCAAAACAAAAAACAAGAAGGACTGAATTGAATAATGAAGACGAGGTGTAACAACTAAAGAACTATGTATGGTTGGAGGCACTAACAAAATAAATCAGCACATACCTTATATTTGGAGAGGATTGATTCATCATTAAAGTTGAGTGACGGTAGTATTAGTAGTATTGTTCCATGAGAGTGGTAATAGTAGTCTGGTTTTGCAAGAGCCTGAACGCGGGAGATAGGATACTATGTTAGGACTCTTTTTATAAGATTGTGTAAGAATTTTATCCGTGCTTTCAAAAAAAAATTTATAAAGAGTAGTTTTATCAATGCTAAAATAATAATCACCGATAAAACAACTCTTTATCAACTCCTTTCTAGCACTAATAAAATGGTTTTTTATCAGCACAAAAATTATTGTGTGGATAAAGAGTAGTTTTATCAGCATTGATAAAGATATAATTTTAATAATTTATTTATTTATTTATATTAATAATTATAAATAAATACATTTAAAAATATTTCTATATATTTATAAATATTTGTATATATTAATAAATATATTTGTATAATTATATGTATTTATATTATTATAGATATTTATAAAATTATAAATATAATAAATATATTTATTATTTAAATATATTTATTATAATATAATAATTTTTAATAAAATATATATTTATTTATAATTATAATTATAATTATAAATAGAATGGATGGACATCAAAAGCGTTGGTCACCTAATGATGGCACATAGGGTTTCAGCAATCCCTGCATCGTGGCCTCCGTCATGTGTGAAATATATTCCACCATTGAATCTGCCATGGGGAAGTCTTTCCTTTGGCCATGATCCTAGATTTATTCCTACCTCATGGAGTCCACTGTGCGTAAAGTGATCTCATCAACCGTTGTATCCTCCGTGAGGAAGTCTTGCATCTAGCCTCGATCCCGCCTCTGCTTGGTGTTATCTTTCAAGATGATATTGTCTATTATTGTGTGTGATTTCACTATAGACCCATGATGATATTGTGTTGCACTATTAGGGAAATTTCTCTATATGAATTCGTTCTTGGACAGGGTCACTTCGACTCACATAGGCCATTCAACTCTGGTCTAATTTCGAGGAAGCATGTTTGCGATGAGTTAGTTGATGAAGGTGCGACTAAGCTGTCCTTTTCTCTCTATAAAGGGTCGGCCTCCATTTTTATCTATCATAAGAGGAGTGATTTTTATGTAAAATAAAATCAAGATGTGATAACAAAGAAACTTGAATCCAGTAACCATTCTATAATCTCTCAACTTATATTACAAAGAGGATCATATCTAATGAAGTTCGGTGATTTGGTTGACCAGTTATCAGTGATCTAGGGATTTTCCAATTGGATATGTATATTGTTCGGAAATAGATTCTTTCATATAATATTTCCTTATGAGGAGATGATGTTGTGGGAATGGGGATTTGGTTCTATCTCCCTCAAGCTTGGTGTTTTTTCTATAAAGGAATGGGACAAAAACTTACCTGATGAATGCTGGTAACTCCTATACACAAGTGTGGGTTAAGGATTTTGGCCTACATTGGATCCACCAGCATCCCAAAATTCTTCATGACGTATCTATGTTGATTGGACTTCCTAATAAAATGGACCGGGAGACTGAAACTACAAGGTATGGTCACTTTTCTCGATTTCTGGTTGAGATTGATATGGGTTCTACACCAGTTGATCAGGTGTTCTTGTCTAATGATGATGAGGAGTTTTAGGTAAGGATTTTTTATGAGAGAATGCCAAAAAAATTAAGGAATGTGGATAATTGGTCATCATCAAGCTAGATATAGGCGGCTAATAGTTTGCAATCACTATTCCATTTGCTTCCATGATATGAAATCATGTTTCAAGCTAGGTAAGAAGTCAAATTTGAATGTTATAGGTGTCACTTTTGGGATGATGGGAATGCTTCTATTGATTCTAGTGCAGGTAATGTCAAACCCAATGGAAATATTGCTATTAGTAGGCAAGTAGGAAGCCCACTTATGGTTGATGAAGGGTGCAATTCTGTGCAGAGGGAGATAGCTCCATCAAATTAAAATGAAGGTATTATTAATGTTTTTCATAGTGGACAACTTGCTCCATCAGTTTATAATGTAGGCCTTTCAAATCATAATAGACAACCTTCTTGGGTAATGCATGTGGAGGTGGAGGCTTATCGCTCTTACAAGAAGAAACTATGGCCGGCTATTGTTGTTGTGGATGACCATAATGTAAGGGAGGAAAGTGACAGTCTTTCCCTAGATTTTAAGAGGTAAGGTTATTTGGTAAATTGAACTGAGCTCCTTGAGGAGAAAGATAATTGGGAAATCGATTTGAAAGTCGTGGCCGATGACCTTATCATAACTGAGCAGTTGGATTCAAGAAGTAGTAAAGGTAATCATACCATGAATTTTCCCCCCGTTGTTTCTAAAGAGAAGAAGAAAATGAAAGACAATGCCTTTATGGATAATGAAGGGTTTCATATGATCAAAAAAAAGAATGGTTCTCAGCCTACTGAACAGAGGACTGATTAGCCAATGAAGGTTACCACTCAAATACATTTGAATTGATTGAATCTCAATATAACAATGAGTAAAAAAGATGAAAAGCACAAGAAAGATGCTCCTTTGCAAGTGGATATAATTTTAGCAGAACCATAAGGGACTTGGAAATAACTTAAATCTTTGGGATGGGGTCGTCTTCCAAAAGGTCGTGGTTGAGGGCGTGAATAAGAAGCTGCAGGGCGCGGTCCAACTATGTCTACCAAAAAGACATAGCTCACTCCAAAGCAATTAAAGATCAAGGAAAGGTACGTTGTGATCTTAAATCAGAAAAACTACACATCCGAGTGGGATACTACTGATGAGGATGATCGATCCAATAGCGATTATGGGAATGATCCTTATTTTCCTACTTTGTAGATTTTCATGGATGAGGGAATGTCCTTGTTTTAACTCGTCCATCCCAATTCCCTTACTTCTTTTTTGTATATTACTTTTTCTAATAAATTTGTGGGTATGGGTTGCCTTACTAACCTAAACTCGGACCCTCTTCGTATAATTAAAAATAAACATATTTATAAATATTTGTATCTAATTATAAATATATTTATATTTATTTATTTATATAAATATATATATTCATTAATATATAAATATTTATATTTATAAAATAATAATAAATAAATTTATTATTTAAATATATTTATTGTAAATTTAAAATTAATTTTGTATTATTTATTTCTTTCTAATTATAATTATAAATAAATATATTTTGAAATATTTCTATTTATTTAAATATATATTTATATAATTATATATATTTATATAAATATATAAATATATATATTTATAAATATAATTACTATATTTCTTATTTAAATATATTTATGATAATTTCATAATTATTTATATATATATATAATTATAATTATAAATAAATATATTTAATAAGTATTTATATATAATTATAAATATAATAATTGTATTTATTATTTAAAAATACTTATTATTATTTTATAATTAACTAAATCTGTATTTATTTTTTCATAATTATAATTATAAATAAATATATTTAAAAATTATTTATATATATTTATAAATATATTTTTATAAATATACATATTAATTAATATATGATTATAAATATAATAAATATATTTATTCTAATTTTGTAACTATTTATATATATAACTATTTATTTATAATTTCACAAATACTTTTTTAAAAAATTATATATATTTATAAATTCATAATTAAATATTTAAAATAAAAAATTATTAAAAAATTATTTAAATAGATTAATTATATAAATTTCAAACATGTTTTAAATATTAAAACATAATAAATGAAAAGGAATAAATATTATTCCGATAAATTACAAAAAATTTGAAAATATTACATTTATTATAAATAAATATATGTATAAATAATATTACCAAAAGATTATATATATTTTTAACATTGTTAATGAATATATAATAATAAATATTGCAATTAAATTATGTAAATTACAGAAAAATATTAAAAATTGATTTTATAACATTTATGTAAATTCCAAACATACATGTGTAAACATACACATATAATTGGAAACACATGTCAATCGATCATGGATTTCTCCATTGTCTCTATCCCAATGAGAGATCTTGGGGTTTTGGATCTCTTTCTTTAAAACTAGGAACCCTTTTTTCCATGATTAGAGTTTGGAATTTGAACTTCTTGTGCTAGGAACGTGTTCGCAAAGGTCTGGGCGAGGATTTATGGGCTTAACTGGATTTCATGGAATCTGGAGATCCTACATGACATAGTTGATTCCCTTTCAGTTCTAATCGAATTCGATTAGGACAAAAAACAAGTGGGGTTTGACCATTTGCATGAATGTATGTGTAGGTGGACTATAGTGCCACCCTTGTTGATAAGGTAACTCTTTCTATTCTTAATGATGATACTTATATGAGAATTGAGTATGAACAACGACCTATGTATTTTGTGGCTTACGACTCTATTGGGAATTTAATTGATTTGTGTCATTGGGTTTTCTGTTGTAAATGTAATGTTAAACGTCATATGGAGAAGGACAACAAGGAATCTATAAAACCTATGTAGGGATATGCGACTAATGAGTAAGGAGTGGAAGATAATATCTCACATGTACTAGAGACATGGGCTCCCCTGCTAGAGTACTCTCCGTTTATTTCTACTGAGAAGGATTTCCATCCTCCTCATTGTGTAGTGTATGGGAATCAGTAGGAGGTGCAGGCAGTGAAGGCCAACCTCTCCTCTAAAGAGGTTCTGTGTAATAGGAACAAGAAACCCCTATATGTAAAATCTCTTAATGATGATTGTGTTCTAGATGTGATTGATTTTGATCAACAAAAGGAACATGTCACTGACAAAAGGAAAGGGAAAGTGAAGTTTATGGACGATGAGGGCTTTGAGATGGTTGTTTTTAGAAAATCCAAAACACCATCACCTATATCTAGATAGTAACTACACCTAATTGAATAATATTAGAGTGAACCCCTTGTGTTAGTGAATAATGGGGTTGGCTTATCTTTTCTTATTACTGAACCTTCTCTACATGTTGTTTTACCAGCACTCTCTGCACCTACTTTGCAATATGGAATTGAAGGTGCAGTGGGGGTTTCTATTGGTGGTTCACTAGAAGGGAAGGCGGCACTTGGAGAGGGTGTCAATGTCCCATGCGACTCTATCCCTATTTACAAACTCACCGTACTTGATATTCTCAAAATGTCTCATAGTAGGGATGAATTTCATAAGGAATTTTGGAAACACTTGGGCTGATGAATAAATTGGGGACGATGCATTGGATAGGGATGACTCTTCAATGAAGGACAAATCTACTGGAGGCATTGAGCCCCATGATGAGGTCAGTGACTCATCGAGTGTGGATGATCAGGATATCAATTGGAAATTCCCCAAATAGTGGAAGAGAGGCAAGCGCCCGAGAGGTTGGGGTGGCTCTTAGACAAGAGGTAGTAGGCACAAAAGAAATTGATTGTTGTCTAATTTTTTGTTATTGGTGGCATTTCTGGTTCCATTTTGTTTCCTTTTCTCCTTTATCTATCTCTACTCTGTACTTTCTATTTTATAATAATTTTCAGGGAACATGGATTTTAATCCATGGTTCGCGCTGTTATGATTAAATCTTATTTAGAAACATCTAAATAAATATATTTATTTATAATTATAATTATATATAAATATATGTATAAATAATTGTGTATAATTATAAATATATATATATATTAATATATAAGTTTATATAATTATATATAATTATAAAGATAATAAATATATTTATTATTTAAATATATTTATTATATTTGTATAATTATTTAAACACACACACACACATATATATATATATATATATATAATTTTAATTATAAATAATTATATTTATAAATTTTTGTTTATAAATATATAATTATATATAATTATATAATTATACATAATTATATAATTATATTTATTTATATAATTATACATAATTATTTAATTATATATATTTATATAATTATATGTATGGATATAATTATATTAATATATATATTAATATATAAATATATATGATCACAAATATAATAAAAGTTTTTATTATTTAAATATATTTATTATAATTTTATAACTATTTAAATAAATATATATTTATATAAGTAAATATATATTATTTAAATATATTTATTATAATTTTATAGCTATTTAAATATATATATTTATTTATTTATTTATTTATTTATTAAATATTTTTATAAATATTTTTATATAATTATGTGTATCGAAAGCCGTGCAGACATTGATTTTTAGCCCATTGTCTCCAAATTTTATTAAAAAAGGTAAAGTACAAAGAAACAATGGAGGGCTTAAAACATTACCCCCAAACAAAAAATTTTCCAACATGAGACCCAACAAAAAAATACCTGATGACCCCAATTAATATCTGACCTGTTATGAAGGCCTTCCTAAAAACTAGGTCGAAGCCCCACTATGAGATCTCATGCAACTATCGTGACCATGCCTCCTATGAAAGCCCCTGCATACCCAAAGCCCAAATGTATTCATGTTTTTGTCCTTTTAACTCCACCATAAATGTGTTGTTTTTTCCTTAAAATCGCCACCCATGCATCATCCATGTTTCTGCACATCAACATCAATACATGTTCACATGAACCTATTAGTGTTGCATTCCATCGATAGCCGAAATGAGCAAGGTCCATCACACTTATCAATGTCCATACCATTGACGGTCACCATGAGAAACACTCACTGGTATCCCAAGCCAGTAGTGGAAACATGAGAAACCCACATCGAAGAAATGGCCAGTAGGACCACTAAAAATTAAAGGTCTCTCGATGTCCGGCCCAGTCGAGGCCAACACCCCTTGATCACGCTCACCTACTCCTAGAGCAGACACATTAAAATATGGCTCAATGGCTCATTTGAATGATGGAGGCCCAATGTAATACCACTTAAAACACATGCTACCTATCCCAAAAAAACGACAACAAGCATACAACTTGTCCATTGAACATTCTTACAAAGTAAAAGAGATTCAACATCCCAAAGTCATCGACCATGCAATCCAAGGTCATCACACACCCTCCCAATGTCACCCCGACAAGCTCACCATATCATCGTTCTTATCTACGTCGATTTTCAGCATCCCTGAGGGAGGGCCTAAAATTAAATTATGATCAGGATCCCACACATTCCTCCCACATCGATTAGAGTTCGCTCCTCCATGAAGCCACTGCGTTAGAAGATCGTCCGCCAACTATCACCAACTGCACCCGTGTCAGTATCCAAGGTCGATGCATCATGAGGAATATCTACATCCATATTTCATTTGACATCATGTCATGAGGATGACATCCTCCAGCACTCGAGGACGACCCAAGGTTACTCCCCATTCCTTCATCGGCTGCTCTCCGAGGTCTTCACTGAAACCCCACTCGCCAACCCACTCACATAATGATCCCTACTCACTAGTCAACCCCCCCCCCCACATTCCATCATCAGCCTTCTCACCACCATTTCCAGTAGTCATAGCCTTCTAAAATTGAGCCATGAGCTGTCGGGGATAGCATCCACCATATTTTTTGAAAAGAACCTAGAATGTGACCCTTCATCTTAGATCATGATATGAATCTGATATCATCCCCCCTAACCATAGAAACCTCATGGTCAGGACCAAGGAAAATCTCATCTACATATTTATGAAGATTCACGCCATTATATTTCCCCTGAGCATGTTTGACACCACATGCCACAAACATCTTGAAGTGACCAATGATTTATGTGTCCATAATGTGGCCAATGATTTCTCCATTTGAGACAGTCTAAACCAGATTGTGGTTTCCAGGGTAATCATCAGGAGATGGGAGCACTCCATTATAGAGAGATAAACTCCCCGTCATTATATTTAATTATATATATATATTATTAATAAATAAGTGTGTATAATTATAAATATAATAAATATATATTATTTAAATATATTTATTATAATTTTATAATTATTTAAATAAATAAATTTTTATTTATAATTATAATTATAAATAAATTTATAAATATTTTTATATAAATATAAACATATTTATATACAACAAAGAAGTGTGAGTGTGAGTTGGTGTCCTGACCAACACCCCCAAAGTTTATCAGAAAATATTAAAATACAAGTATAAGGGCATTCAAATTCAGAAAAGTGACACACACACTGCCACTAAAAGACATCTAATAAAAAGGGACCAAGAAGGCAATGTGAATATGTCATCAAGAATCCAAGATCCCCTGAACCATCCAGTGGGCTTCACCTTTTTTATGACTTCCACCTCTACCTCAGGATCCACCCTAACCCCTATGATGTTTTCCTCTTCTCTATTTAATAATTGATTTCCATGAAGTATTTTCATCTTCCCTATCCTATTAGTCATCCATATCACTATGGGACTGAGTGGACTGGTCACCAACCAAGTCTTGTTCTGATCCCATGATTTGACATCATTGATCATCACTAACCATGTCATACATTGGATCACCATCCCCAATTAGCTCATTAGGGATAACATCACCTCCAATATTCTCTATATTTGCAGTAGCATAAGGGGAAAATGCTCTTGCTTTAGATCCACATCCACATAAGAATCCTTATTTAAAACCAACACAATCAACATAGGGGAAGAAGTTTCATTATGATGAGATTTTATCCTTTTTTTCAAATTCCTTTATTCTAAAGGTTTTTATGGTAAAGCATATCAAATTTAGAGTTATTAATAGATGTAAGATATTCAAAGAAATCAGGTGAAGGGACACCCTCAATCCATCCACATCTCACTTCCTAGGCCATAATATCATTGTCTTCCTAACTTAAATGGATATATATACTTTCATAAATACCAGCATATGATGATATGCTTAGAAAATCACCTCTTCTTTCCATATTAGAGACATCACCCAACATTTTAGTACAAGGAGAATCATTTTATTCATTTCTATTGAAAGTAGGTCTTAGGACCTCTGGTATAGGTTTTGAGTTGGGGTTTTTCCATACCTTACCATCCAAATCATCACTTCACATGAGAATAGAGTTGTACTTAACTGAAATAACAAGTTCCTTATCATTTTCCAACAAAGCATGAGGTGGAGAATGCATATAGCCCTTCAAGGATCACTTCTTCTCATTTATTTGAATAGGTGAAGAACCCACCATATCAAGAGATTTCCTAGCTTTACTACCCTTGGATTTCAAGAAACTATATTCTTCAAAGTCCGTTGAATCAAAATCATCATAACTGAAAGAGCATTGATTCATGTCCAGGACCTTTGTCTGAGCATTGAGATAAAGCTTAGATGAAACACCAACAACATCATGTATCTCATTAGAACCATATGCAGTGTCAAATAAACCATGTCTAGACTTCACACCAAGACAACAACATTGAGATATGGGAACATAGGGATCCCCAGACCCATTCCATTCATCAAAAGTTTCATCCTTGGGAGGCTTCACCAATGTTTGATCTCCACCAACCTCCATCAAATTTGAAATATGCTGATCCAAACCAAATCCCACCATACCTTGCATAGCCAAGGGATCCATATTAGATCCATCCCTACCTTTCACATCCAAGGAGTCATAGACAGATCCCTTCTTACCCCACATACCCAAGCGATCCCTCCTGCCATCACTCATAATGCCTCCTGTTGGGGAGAATACCGATTCTGGAACGAAAATTTCTTGCCAAAAATATCATGAGAAACACATAAAAATATAGAAGCGATATAATTATAATAAATAAATCAACATGCAGGATTTTTTAACATGGAAAAAACCCTCCCATGCAGAGGATTAAAAAACCACAGGGCAATTCCCAAATTTCCACTATGAGTCATATAATACAAAGAATCCAAGTAATGCCCAAACATTAATTACAAATGAGGGAGCGTAGAAAAACTGTGTGAAAACACACCCCAATACCCATATCCATTCTCTCTGATAAATATCCCATTGACACCATGTATCAAAATATCGATCTGTGACAAGACATCACCCTTCTGTCAACGAAACGTCACTACCTTAGAGATCTCATCTGAACATGCGTCATCCTCGCACCATCTTGCGACACCCGAAGGATTTCTCTACCATGAAATATCAATCATGATGTACCACTGATCTTCAACTCGGAAATTCCGTTTGATCACCATAATCAAGAAGACTCTGGATACATGGACCGATCATTGATCACGTCAGTGCTGCTTCACACTTGTTCAACACCGACACGCTGCACATGCTACTATCGACGCGGTATCCCCCTTATTGCTCTTGGTGGACTACATATTCAGAAGCACTCCCTTCTATTCGCTACCAGTCATTTTCCCTTTTATATGGTCCCATATTCCACATATCTTGATTGAAATAGAAATCTGAAAATATATCTTAAAAAAAATATCATGATATATCACCTGAATCTCATGCAGGAAGACACATAGTCGAAGGATCTTGAATTTACAAAAAATATATCTTCAAATATAAAATATACATCATATCTCAAAAATGGAAACACCCACGTGAGGGTTGAACCCCAAAAATCTCCCCCTTCAGTCTATCAATGGAGATACAAACCAACAAACTCATTTGAACCAAAACACATGTTGGTATCACACCAACCATTATCCTCTATAGAGAAATGAGACACCCTTTTATAGCTCTGATAGACACCTGACCCCTCCCTCTATAGAAAAAAATCCAAACACTGAAGTCTTTATAATATCTGTGTCTTCACCATCAATAGCAGAATCAACAATATATGTTTCCCTCAAAATCGTGATCGCCACGAAATCTGGAGCACCTATTGGAAAAACTTTCTCCCCCTGCTCAAAATCCTGAGCACCTAGCACATCACCTCGATCTTCAAATTTTAATTCTTTATTCACTAGTAACACATTATGAAGAGTATAATTATGTGTAAGATCTATAATACCTACTTCAATATACTTTCCAAATATTATTCTACCTCACACATGTTTCATCGATCCCCTTTGAAGCTTCCAAAAAAATATCACCACAAATTGCAATCCCAAACAATCACCTCTAATACCACTTCTTGGGGAGAATCCTGATTCCATGATGAAAATTTCTTGCCAAAAATATTTTTGGAAACCCATCGAAATATGGATGTGATATAAGCAGAAACAATAAATCAGCACACATAATTTTTTTTATGTGAAAAAACCCTCGCATTCAGAGGATTAAAAAACCGCAAGGCAATTCCCAAATTTCCACAATAAATCATAGAATACAAAGAATCCAAGTAATGCCTGAACTTGAATTACAAATGAGAGAGCATAGAAAACCTGTGTGAAACTCACACCCTAATACGCCTCTGCCTTCTCTTTGATAAACATCTTGTAGACACCATGTATCAAAAGATCAATCTGGGACAAAACATCACCCTTCTATCAATGAAACTTCACTACCTTGGAGATCTCATCCAAACATGCGTCAGCCTCGCACCATCGTAAGACACCCTAAGAATTTCTCTCTCATGATCTCTCCATCATGATGTACCGTTGATCTTCAATCAGGACATGCCGCTTGATCATCGTAATGAATAAGACTCTTGATACATGGACCAACCATTGATCATGTCCCTGTTGCCTCACACTTGTTGAACACCGACATGCCGCACATGCTACCGCCGATGCGGTATCCCACTTCTTGCTCTCGATGGACTACATCATGAGAAACTCTCCCTCCGATTCTCCAACATCCATTTCCCCTTTTATAGGATCCAATATTCCACATATATTTATTGAAATGGAAATATTAAAATATATCTTAAAAAAGATATCATGAGATATCACCAGAATCTCATGCTGGCGATACATAGTGTAAGGATCATAAATTTTCAAAAAATATATCTTCAAATATAAAAGATACATCGTATCTCAAAAATGGAAACACCCACATGTGGGATGAACCACAATACCCCCTTCGTCATTCAATACCTCAATGAGATGCATATTTAATGTTTATTTCATAAGGGAATGTCCAATTTTCTTGAAATTCGTACAGGTATGAATCCTACATTCAGATTCTAGGTTCCCGATATTCCCAAATTTCTTATGAAATGAATGTGTATTCTCAATATCTATTAAGATTTCCATTCTTCTATCATCATCAAGCAGAATAATAGCATCTGTAAGAGTTTATTGAAGATTAATTTCCACTAACAGTCTAGTGATGTTCCCAAATCGAGAAATATCAGTTTCTCTATAAAACTTTATTGGATCCCCTACCACATAAGATATGTCCCATGACAATTAATAATTCCAATAAATCCATGTAAGTACATGGATTCATATCCACATCTTAGTTCTATAATTCTCTGTCAGAGACTGATGGCAGAAAGGATCTCAATCATGAATTATCAATATTCCAGGTTTAAGGGATATGAATCCTAAACCCCACGCTCTAGATTTGATATTATTAGAAGGAAATAAAATATCAAAATACCCTTTAACTATCAAGGTGGTCCTCTATCAACTAAAGCCCCAGGTTTGAAGAATCTGATTCTATAGGAAATTGATCATCGAGGTATTTTCCTTTCCCTGGAAAGTAATCCTCGCTATAATTGAATGCTTGCATTCTTCAAGATTTTCTGTAATCAACTTCTTATTTTCTTTGAATATTTATAAAGATCCATTTTCCATGACTGTAAAAGGGGTAAAACTCCTTGAATCAATAAAAATGTGTTAATCCTCACCTTTTCTGGAAAGGTAACACATTTTCTTTTTTTGGAGAAACTTTCCCCTTCAAGATTCCAGTCGTTGGCGTAGGCACAGAGACATCCACAATAGAAACCAAGTCCCTCTTCTGATCAACTAACTTTGATATTCTACGAAAGACATAAGTCATATTGAAATAGTAGTGTAAAAGGAGGGGCATTTCTCATCAAATGCCTAATCGCCATGAAATCACCTGAATCGCCACTCTCGCAACATTGCAACACCTCGTCACATGTATAAATATATTTATATAATTATATATATTTATATAATTATAGATATTTATATAATTATATATATTAATATATATAATTACATTTATTTATTAAAAAAATTAATTACATAAATATATATATATTTATTTATTTATAGTTTTATAAATTACTTTTTTAAAACACTAAATATATATTTCAATTATTAAAAAATATATATTAATATATCATATTTATTTTAATTATATACATGTATTTTTTATTTTATGTATATAAATAAATAAAAATTGATTAAAAATATGATAATTTTAAATATATTAAAAATGTTTTTTATTAAATGTTTTAATGAACACTTTTCTTAGCATTAATAAATATCCACATTTACCTTCATGATCAATGTTATTGGATGATGTTGATCAGTACTAGAAATTGTGTCTACTGCCCAGACCCCCCTCCCCCCCCAGCACAACCCTCCCCCTCCCTCTCCCCCCTTGAGGTTCCCTCGAGAGTTGGTCTGCCTAAACCCTTACGTCGTGAACCTCCATTCCCCGTTGCAAAGCAGAGCTGGCACCACCGCACCCGTCGCCACCATCACCCATTAATAAATATCAAATATTACCTTTATGATCAGCGTTGTCAGATGATAATGTTTGGTACTCGGAATTGGGGCTACCCCCCACCCCCCGCACAACCCTCTCCCTCCTTCTCCCCCCTCTAGGGTCCCTCGAGATTTAGCTTCCCCAATACAATACATCATGAATCGGCCCTCCCCATCATGAAGTAGAGATGGTTTTTTCACACCAGTCATCGGTGTAGTCGTAGAGACATCCAGAACTGAAATTGAGTCCCTCTTCTGATCAACTGTCTTCGAAGATCTAAGAAAAACTTCAGCATGATTGAAATAGTAGTCTTGAAGGAGGGAAATCGCATGTCAAATCCCATATCGCCATGAAATCACATGAATTTCTAGTCCCACAACATCAAAACCCCTCATCACATGTCTAAATATATTTATTTAATTATATATATTTATATAATTATATATATGTCTATCTATCTATTAATATATATATATATAAAACTACATTTATTTATTATAATTTTATAATTATTTAAATATTTATAATTTTTTAATTTTATAAATACTTTTTTGGAAACATTAAATATATATTTGAATCATTAAATAATAAATATTAATATATCGTAATTATATTAATATTATACATGTATTTTTAGTTAATATATATAAATAAACATTATTTTTAGAGAAAAATTATGATGATTATATATATATTAATAATATTTTTTTAAAGTTTTTATGAATGATGTTCTTTGCATTAATAATGATCCACTTTTAACATTATGATCAATATTGTAAAGTTTTTATGACAGATGTTCTTTGCATTAATAATGATCCACTTTTACCTTTATTATCAATGTTGTTAGATGATGCTTATCAGAACTCAAAATCCCCCCCCCCCCCCCCGCGCACACAACCCTCCCCTTCCTTGCCCCCCTCGAGGGTCCCTTGAGAGTCGGACTCCCCAAACAGGCTCTCACCATCGCAAAAAAATTTTGTCACCTCTGCACCAATAGTTGTCACATCCCATCAAGAACTAGATCCCCCCCATACACACACCTCACACACAACCCTCCCACTCCCCCTAGATAGTATACCTCTGCAAACCCTCTCTTCTCGAAGCATCCATCCCCATCAAAAAACTAGATCCACCACCTCCTCACCCATAGCCGCCTACACCCATCATGAACAAGATTCGTCACTACACCTGTTCCCACTATCGCATGTCATGATTTAGATCCTCTTTCTTCCATGAAGTGGATCTCTCATCGAGAACCATAATTATCACCCTTCGTGAACTAGATTTATCACACCACCTACGGATGTTGTCCTCTCCCTTACACTCACTGCAGTTGAATGTATGAAAATGTTAATTTTGTCTGAAAAATGTCTGTTTTAATTTATATTATTATTGATAAATATTGATTTTCTGAGAATAGGGTGAATTTTAATATTTTATTGAACTGCAACTAGGATGGTGTTAGACTTGTTGTGGTTCGCTGACCACGAATATAGAAGAATGGAGGGAGAAACCAGCCTTTATTTCAACATGAACAAAGTTACAAGAGACTCCCTCTCTACAACTCCCTCTCTCTCAAATGTGGAGCTCTCCCGACTCTCTTTGGATACAATTAACTCTTCTTGACTCAGATTGATGATGTGAAGGAAGGTCCCTTGGCCATCCTTAAATAGCAATGGTGGAGGAGTCCATGTTTGACACAACTCCTCCACCAACCCCCACCTACCTTCAACAATGGAAGCTTGCAAATTTTACATGTGCAATAGCCAATGTTGAAGCATCCATGGTGCTGGTGGGGATGGTGCCCCAGCCACCTACCACGGGTAGCTGGAAAACATATCTCATCAATTCTCCCCCTCCAACTGCAATCCCCTGGAGCATCTAAAAAGGTCTATCTTCTCTCGAGCAACCACCTTTGTCAGCATATCTATCGTGTTCTCCTTCGTGTGGATCTTCACAAGTCATAGTAGTTGTTAATCCATCACTTTGCGTATTCAATGATAGAAATGTCGATGTTATTTTCCCTAGAGTGGTACATGGAGTTCTTGATCAAGTCCAAAGCACTTTGACTATCGCAATGAACCTTGTACTCCTTCTGGATGAATCCAAGCTCCTGGAGAAAATGCTTTAGCCACAACATCTCCTTGCTAGCTTCCAAAGCAGCAATATACTCTGCTTCCGTCGTGGATAAAGCGACGCACTTCTGCAACCTTTACTGCCATGACACAGCTCCTCCTGCAAAATTATAGATGTATCCTGATGTAGAATTCCTGCTATCAGGATCTCCGGACATATCTACATTGGTATAGCCCACCAAGATAGTTTCATCTCCTCCATAGCACAAACATAACTTCGAAGTACCTTTAAGATACCTCAGAATCCACTTGACTGCATCCCAGTGTTGCTTCCCAGGATTGGAGAGAAATAGGCTCATGATTTCCACTGCATGGTAAATGTCAGGTCTCGTACTCACCATAGAGTACATAAAGCTTCCAACTGCTGAGGAGTATGGTATCATCTCCATCGCCTCAATTTCTTCCTTGGATGACGGGCATGCAATCTTGCTCAACTTCAAATGACCGGGAAGAGGAATGCTCACTGGTTTGGCTTTGTCCATGTTGAAACGTTTTAGAACACGTTAAACATACTTATCCTGAGATAGCCATAAAAATTTCTTATTTCTGTCACAAATGATCTTCATCCCCAGAATCTATTGAGATGCTTCTAAGTATTTCATATCAACAGACTTGGATAACTCTTTCTTCAACTAGCTAATCTTCATTGCATCCTTCACAATGATCAACATGTCATCAATATAAAGTATAAGGGCAACCTAGTTACCATCCTGAAATATCTAGATGTAGATACATTGGTCCTCCTGTGTCCGTTTGTAGCCATGACTCACCATGAATGAGTCAAACTTCTTGTACCACTTCCCGGGAGCTTGTTTCAGTCCATACAAGCTCTTCTTCAATTTGCAGACGAGTTTTTCTTGTCCAAAAACCTCAAATACTTCAGGCTGCTTCATGTAGATCTCCTCAGATAGGTCACCGTGAAGAAAAGCTATCTTCACATCCATCTGTTCAAGATCCAAGTCCAAGCTAGCCACTAATCCGAAAATGACTCAGATTTAATCCATCTTCACCACAGGTGAAAAAATCTCATCATAGTCGGCTTCTTTCTTCTGAAGGAATCCCTTTACAAATAACCGATCTTTGTGCTTGACCTCCCTTTTGTTGCCATCCTTCTTCAGCCTGAACACCCATTTGTTCGTTAGTTCCTTCTTACCTTTGGGTAATTCCACCAAATTGTATGTTTGGTTCTTCATCAAAGACTCCTTCTCATCCTCCATTGCATGCAGCCACTTGAGTTTTTCAGGATGAGACACTGCTTCCTGGTATCCTTCTGGATCCCCTTCATCAGTTATTAGTAGGTAATCTGACTTTGAATATTTTTTTGACAGAATCCTTCCTCGTGAAGATCTTTGAACCTCTGAAATGTTAGGTTCATAAGTCATAACATCACCTAGCTCCTGTGATGGTTTTGCAACTTCTTGTGGAGAGGATTGAGTCTCCCTTTACTCAATATCCTCCTCCACTACCTCCTGGTCTGCTGCCGATGAGTCTTCTTTCACCTCCTCCTCTTCAATGATAGGTGGTGATGGTATGGGTGTTGGATCATGAATTGAGTCCTAGACACTTTCCCTTCGATTCATTCTTGGATTTTAAATGTCCTCGATCATCTGGTTCTCATGGAACACAACATCGCTTCTTCTGATCACCTTCTTCTCCTTCGGGTCCCAAAGCTTGCATTTGAACTCCTCATTTCCATAGTTGATGAAGATTCATGGAGTAGATCTCTCATCTAGCTTCTTCATGAGCTCCTTGGATACATGTGAAAATTCCAAACATCCAAATACTCGTAAATAAGAGTAAGAGGGATGTTTACCAGACCATCTCTTCTATGGAATCTCAAATTTTAGTGGGACTGGCGGTGATTAGTTGATGAGGTAGCAGGCAACTTGAACAGCTTCTCCCCATAATGTCTTAGGGAGCTTTGCCAAACATTTCATGCTTCTGACCTTCTCCATGATGGTTCTGTTCATCCTTTCTTCAGGCTTCCTCATTGAACAGTGCATCCTTTACCATCGCCATGGTAAGTTTGCTTCCAGGCACCATATTATTGAGTGAGATGATAAGTGTATCCCAGCTATCAGGAATTGTGCAGAGTAAGTGGTTCACCTAATCTTCATCATTTAGAGTATTACCGGCAGCCACCAACTGGTTCACCAGGATTTGGAACTCGCTGGTGCGTATGACTATAGTGTTTCCACTTTGTATTCGAAGATTCATCAACCACTTCAATAAGAGGATCTTGTTTTGAGTGTTCTTTGACTAGTACATATTTTCCAACTTTGTACAAAGTTCATACACACCAGTCTCTTGAGAAACATGGTGGTAAACGTTGTGATCGATCCATTGATGGATTTGGTCAATCATCTTATTATTCAGCTTCTTCCACCCTGCTTCCTTTGTGGCATCAGGGTTGACTCCCTCATTCTCAATAGGGTCAAAAATATCCTTATCATTGAGAAGATCTTCCATTCGAGACTTCCAAATGGAGTAGTTCGAAGAAGTCAAAATGATCATACCTCCCGTATATGATCCCTCCATTGTATTTCAATTCAGTTAAAAGTGGTTCAGAATATGGAAAAATTGAGATCACCGTTGCGTCTGGAACGGTCAAAAATGGTGGAATCGACTCCTAGATCGTTGAAATCGGATACCGATTGATCAAGTTATGATCAAAAGAGTATCAAAGGCTGAGATCGTCTGATGACAGGGCGATGATGTGGAGATGACATGTCGATGACATGACACACCGGAGCAGCTGCCGGAGACCCACCGGAAATGTCACTGGTGCCGGAACAGTACCTTCTTCTCCGGCAAGGGGGTACTGTAGCACCCAAAGTTTGACAAAACTTTGACTAGAACTAGGAAGCTAGTTTTAGCTCCATTTTCGATGTCGTTTGGGCCGTTTGATTCATCTTGACATAGGCTTTCAGAATATGCCTTCAAAACACGATTTCGGGCAACTTGAATTTTCCGGTCACCAGAAAATTTCCACTTCCCACCACTGTTTCACCGGAACCGCCTCTAATACCACTTGTTATGGTTCACTGACCACGAATATAGAAGAATGGAGGTAGAAACCTGCCTTTACTTCAACATGAACAAAGTTACAAGAGACTCCCTCTCCACAACTCTCTCTCTCTCTCAAATGTGGATCTCTCCCGGCTCTCTTTGGATACAATGAACTCTTCTTGACTAAGATTGATGATGTGAAGGAAGGTCCCTTGGACCTCCTTAAATAGCCATGGTGGAGGAGTCCATGTTTGACACAACTCCTCCACCAACCCCCACCTACCTTCAACAATGACAGCCTACACATTTTACATGTGCAGCAGCTAATGTTGAAGCAGCCATAGTGCTGGTGGGGTTGGTGCACCAGCCACCTACCATGACCAGTTAGAAAAAATATATCATCAAGACTGTCAACCCGGCTGGAAACCTGCTTCGAGAGACTGGAAAACTGTACATAGTCTCATATTTAATGCGATTATTATTATTCAATTTTAAGTTTTTTAGTATTTTAACTTTTCTTTAAATTATATTATTTTGAAATCCATTATTTTAATGAGTTACCTCACTTATTTTTCCTTAAATATCCATGTTTTATTACAAATATATTCATATAGAAAATAGAATTATCAAATATTTAATTCATTTATTCTTTTAATTTTCACTTCAAATTTTTCATATTTTCTTACATACACTTTATCTATGAGTTACTGATCTCCACTCTTAGGCAGAAATTTTGGATTAACAAAGCAATCAGTTGATGAACACAATCCAGGTCTAGATGATTTTCACATTTCTATTTTTATTGATTCAAATTGTCCAAAAAATTTATGAATTTTAGCATTTGTAGTTTCCAATATCATTTTGGTTTATGTATATAAATTTATATTTTCATTTACATGTGTAATTATTGAAGATTTTGGATAATGGGGAATACATAAACATGAAACACTCATGGAAAGTAAACCATTTTGGTTGATAGGATTTTGTTTCCAATATTTCTATAAGTTTATGTTTTTTATAGAAATGTTAGGTTGAAAATTTTCATAGTTGTGCTAAACATGGTATATAATTTAATATGAAAATTAATCATTTCCATGAAATTTTATTAGTTTTTAGGGGTTGATGTAGAGATTTATTCCCTCACTATCCATGCTTCCCTGCAAATTGGTCATTTCTACATTTCCAAACCCTTGAATCATATTTTATTTATTTCATTCATTTTGTTCACTGCTTACGAATACGTCTTCAAGACTCAAAATTCGTAACATATTAATGATAAATTACAACTGTTTTGACCATTCTATGATAAACTTGTGTGATTAAAAAAAATTATAATCACTATTAACATTTTATATATACAATTATGTATATGATAAATATGGATTCACATTCAATGTTAGCTTTATATATTCACTTTTATCATGCAATATTCACTGTTATCATAATGATAACAATAAATATAAAAAATAATAAAATTATTAGCATACTGTTAACTGACTGAAAGTAAACTTTTGTATTTTGAAAAGACTTTTAAGGAAAAGCGAGAGACCACACAGATTCACACAGGAAGACAAAAAATCATTTGATATCACAAAATCATTGAAAAAGAGATTGAGACTTTTGGAAACATTCTCCTAAAATAATTTATAGGAGAGTGCATTTACCTGTGTTTCTGGGTCATCATTCATAAGGTATTCAAATCGTTTATCCATATTCCACCATTTTTAATGTGATACTATTTATTTGTTTTCTCTTCATTGAATCCCCTTATCAGTATATGGCATTGCTTGTCAATCCATGCACTTTTCTCACGATTATTATCCATAATAAGCATCCTTCCCATCACCCTATCAACCTCCTTTGTTATAACATTGATCCAAAGAAACTCCTCAACCATTCCTTTCCTCCAAGTGGATAAGAAGCTCCAATTTTTTCCATTATTGAAATCCTCCAAATCTATCTCCCACTACTAACTAGTCATTCCACTCTTAAACTTGATAGTCATGCCCTTGTAGAAGTTAGGATCTATTTCCTCAAAGTTCCCCTTCATAACATCAATACCAACAAGCACACAATCCATTTCCATTATTTTAACTAACCTGACCTCCATTGGTTTTTGTAGATATGAGTGGTGCTCGTGCCCTCTGATTTTCATTCCTTTATTTAAAATGAAACTCCCCAAATCATGGTTAGTCTTCTTCCCCTTCTTCATCGATTTGTATAGTCCTTTTCTATTCCTTCCTCAAGCAGTGTCCAATGAGATGTAACAAGGAATTTTCTCATCAGACTCTTCCCTATATATCCCCTTCCCTTCAATTTCATTCTCAACCTATGGGGGCCCTCCCTGTTCTTTAATCAACCCCTCAGTATCCAATCCATCAAAAAAGTTAATAATTTTGATGATCTCCTAGTTATGCCTTTGAATTTTCATGTTATATGCATGTTAGAATTATATTAAAAAATAGATAACAATGGTATATGCATGATTAATATATGTTTCCAATCACTATAATTTTTCTTATTTCCCTATATAAATGTGTTTTCAATCACTTTTATTGTGATTTTTAATATTTCAATAGGCTTGAATGCTCAATTCACTCACAATAGTAGAGGCCCACCCTCATATCGCCAGCCTATTTCTAAATTTGTTTAGGAGAAATACAATCTAAACCTAAACATAAAGTTTTTTACATTTCCTCTATCTACTTATCCCTCTATTATTTAGTAATAAACCCTTTTTTATAAAATTTTAATTAATATTATGGAAAAAAATTAATGTGATGCACTCAAGGAAAGGGAAACTCGTTCATTTTCTTCAATGAAAACTTAATTTTTTTTGTTCCATGTAAGTATCATTTGATATATTTAAGTTTCTACCTTAATACTAATTATTCCATTTTATTTTTTTATTTTTCCTTACTTAATAATCATTTTAGAATTTTTTTCTCTTCTCATATTGAACTTGTATAAATAACCCAATTATATTTTTAATTTTTTTAGAACCTATTATGTCCCGTGAATTTTCTTGTCCATATTTATATCAGGTGAAAAATATGAATGAATAGTGATATATTAACAGAAACTCATGATAAATATTAATATTTAAAAATATTATACATGTGCATAATTTTATTGAATAATGTTTTTGTTTCTCCAAACAGATGATATTAGAGTGTCGTTTTAGCCAATACGTTGTTGTGTGCACTCTTCAATGAACATGCCAAAATCTATACAAGAATTTCTCCTCATCACATATAAATTTAAAATTTTATTAACACATTAAATAATTGAATGAATTAATTTTTTAGGGCTTTGGGTTTTTGTTTCAAATTACTATGTCCCTACCATGATCCTATTATGGATGAAATTGTCTTCTACTTTTCCCAAACATGTTCCTTATTTGATTCCCTAGAAAATATTTTATTTAATTTTCTCTATAGGATGACATTATTGTTTTGTAATTATATCCTAGCATTCTTGGTTATGATTAATGCATAGGATTACCCAAATTGATGAATAATAGAGTGAATTTCAAGTCAGTATGTGGTTCGGTAATCTCTTGCATAGTATAATTTCTCCTTGCCCGGATTCTATTTGAATTTTATTTTCATTTCATGAATTGAATGAATCTATTATTTAGAGGTTATTTGAGTTTTTATTGCAGGTTACTAATTCCATACCCTAATTTTATTATAGATGATTTTTTTTTGTATCCCAACTAGGATCCCAATCGGTTATCAACCAATCTGGACAGGTCGATGTAAAAAATTTTGACATTTCCTTCTTCATTTCCCAACTGGGTTCTTTCTACGATTCCCTGGAAACTCTATTATTTAATTTTTCTAGAGGATAATAGAGGCTTCTCATTATGAGATTAATATGGTGATCAATGTTTTTATTTTCTTCATGATTAAACAATTGTGATTTTAAATCATCTATTCCTTGACAATACATATAAAAAAACTCATGATATTTAACAATTTCAAATTTTTTATTCCAGCATGTGTTTACATTTAAAATATTACAATATACATAATTTTCAATTTATTCTCATGAAATTGGTTATTTTATAGTATTTTTAATTTTTTCAATATATCCGTAATGTTATTTTATAAGATTCAATAGTTCATAATGTTTTGTGTAATTAAATATATGATTAATGCAACTATTATGTCTTTTCACATATAGCAAGGACCTTAAGATTTAAATTTACTTATTCTTTTAATAATTTATTAAAATGATAAAAAAAATTGAAATTCTCTCATTATTGCACTAATGGGTTTAGTATAATTTATCTATTAACAATTTTAATGTATTCTTAACCTGTTAAATCATGTTTATCTTAACCCATGCAATCAAAATTAAAACCATTGTATACTAATATCCCTCTCAAAACTGTGATTTTATTTTTATACACCAACACTGAATTGTTATAGATCATCACTCTGTTAATTTTTTTCAGCATTTTAATTTAATTTTTTCTATTTCCTTATAATGTCTTTAATTAATTTTAGTTTCACATATTTTCAGGACATCAAGCCAAATTTGATTGAAAATCAAACATTGGATCTCCCATTTATGATGGAATTGGGGAATTATAGGTGTATTTCCTTTTGTATTTTTGGAATTCATATTAACTCTCTAAATCTGTATGAATAAGAAAACACATTTGCAAAGACACCATTCACCTTGTGATTCTTTTTGGACTAGTGCATTCAATGCATTACAGTACCATTGGTTTTTACTCATTTTAACTAACCTGTTAATATTATTAACAATTGAACTAAGATTAAAATATTTTCTTGTATATTATTTACCTATTTCGCATTCATGAATTGATGTATCAAAAACCAACTCCATATTTTATTGATGTATATCACTATCATTAAAAAATGATTCTTAAGACTCAATTTCTTGGATAGTTTAATCAAACTGTGTACCATATTTTTTATACAGGCTTTTTACTTCAATGAATGTATTCATATTCTATTTACATTAAATTAATGTTATATTGGTTAACACATTATATATTTTAGAATTAAAGTTAAAATATGAATATTATGAATTGGTAATAAATATAGAATCAACAGGTGAGTGAGGATGTAACACCCCTAGTTTAAGGTATTTCATTTTTTATTAGTTATATTATTATAAGAGGGTTTGGATTGGTTTTAGGAAGTTCTGTAGGGATTTTTGGATATTTTTTTAGGGAGATCAGTTGTAAAATGAATCTATCCAGGATTCAAAACACTTCTAACATATCCCACAATAGAGGTCAATTTACTTATATTGGAATGGTGGGTTGGGTGTTTTTTTAGATGTTCATATTTTTTTACAGGTACATATGTTTTTCTAATTTGTTCAATTTTTTTAATACCGATGCAACTTTTTTCCATAGAGGTACTTAATTTTTTTATACACTTTTTTCTGTTTTTCAAAGTAGTTCATATTTTTTATTATTGATTCCAATTCAATATGTGGGTTCATATTTTTCCAATTTGTTCATATTTTTTACCCCCTTTTTTTTCTTTTATCTATGTTTTTCATAAAGGTTGATATTTTTTTAATACATGCTAAAATAAATAGGCTTATATTTTTCATTGTTATATATTCAAAAGGCCCAGGGATGAATCATGGATCCACCCCTACCAAATTTTATTAAAAAATAAAGTTAAGAAACAAAGCATCAGAAAGGAGATTTACAAAGTCTGGTAAACATCGTGCCACAAGCGTCTGCCTCAACAAAGCGCATGCAACATTTAGGAGCCATAAAGGACCATTCATAACATGACTCTTAAACAGCCAACTTTGATAGTGCATCACCCACTTGATTGTCCTCCTTATAAACATGTGCCACATCAAAGATAATATCATCAAGAAGGTGAAGGCATTCAACCCATTATGGTAGCATAGCCCATGCGGCATTCCTGGATCTCCGTTTGATTAAATCCACCGCCACTGTAACACCCGAGACTTTTATGTTATATAAATCATCAAAGGAATCTTTTTCTACACAACACTTGCTTGGCTTGCTTTACACGCAATCGCGACCTTCCTCGATAGCTTGCGTCGTACGCAATACCGAGTTTCACTAAACAACAATATGCTATTAAAACTAGCCGTTATGAATAGTAATAACCACTTTTTGAAATTTTATAAATTTTATTTTTCAAAATGGACTTCATTTTTGGACTCAGAATATCGAAATTAGCCTAGGGTGAAATTTTGGTATTTTTCTGAAAACTTTCAATTTTTGATGAATAGTGAAACCACTAAGTGGTAGGTTAAAAACCGAATTTTGCATAAAACTTAATTTTACCGCTTCTGTGAATGGAATTTCGAAAATCCGAGAGACACGGTTAATATCAAGGACTAAAATGTGGTTCAATGAGACGAAAATAATTTTTGGTGAATAGTAACTTTTTACTTTTTTTTACCGCGGTTAATAGTAAATAGGGTAACTAAGGGTAAATATGATATCAATATTACCCTAACACATGTCCTAATTCTATTGGACAAGTGTAATTCGACCAAAAACAAACTTAGGAATAAAATATGACCATTTAGGCCCACTTGGATTAGATTAGGACATTTATTATTAAAAGAAAGGTTAAAATAGTTAAAATCAATGTTTAATAAGTAAATCATTTTTAATATGGGGTTATACATAAGATAAATTCGATTGTAAATATTCATTAGAAAGCTAAAAAGATTTCCTACATGATGGTATTTTATTTGTAATTTTTAGACATCAAATAATTTAATTTATTTATGACACAACGATGATGCAGTAATTATCTTATTAATGAAATATTGACATAATTGATGTTATAAACACCAAAATAAATGTAATTTGAAACTTTTTATGAATTCCACTAATTTTCTAGGTTACTATGATATATTAATGTTGATTTAATCAACTTGGTTCGAACATTTAATTCTGTTATGACTTTCACAAAAATCATATATCAAATAGTGTCAAAATTGACACAAAATAGTTTTTAAATCAAATATTATATTATTAATTGTTATTTTATTCCTAAAAATCTAAGGTTCGACCAAATGACTTAGATAATGATATATATATTAATAATAAACAATTTGGGGTTCGTTTGGCATGTTATAGTAAGTGTATTAACCATATAGTGAAAGAAAACAAAAAGACACGGTAAATGTTAAATTATTTAACTTAGAGTTAAATCTAATTGATAAGGTTAAAATAATATCCTAAACTTGTCTAAATTCTATTGGTTGATAGGATTTCGACCCATCCCCACTTTAGCTTCGAAATAAGACCCTTTGGAACCATTATAAACCGATTTTGACTTTAATATAAAATAATATTTTGAGATATTCCTAAGGTGCCCCTCTCCTCCCTTATAAAAGGGCACCTCCTCCCCCTCCTCCTCACACCAAATTGAGCACTCAAGCTCGGCCAACCCCTGACATTTTCTCCTCTCCACTTCCCTAGAATAGTCCTAGAGGTCCTGTTCTTCTACAAATACCACTCTTAGTTCCTTAAGTGGAGGATTCAAAGAGGCGTACCAAAGAAAAGGTAATATCCATTACCGATCTTTTCAATTTCTTTCTTCTTCAACTTCTTCTTCTTTAGTTGTTTCATGATAAAGTAATAACATCAGTATTACTTACATACTGATATGTTATTATAAATATGAAACAACCCTAATTCACCTTCTATCCATCCTACGGAAAAATGAAATCACCGCGCGTGCGTACGTACGGAATACCGTCTCCACGCCGTGGTGTAATCTATTTTTCCACCATCACCTTACAAGGATGGTTATAATGGTGTAATAAGTAACTATATATGATTATTATGAAGTAATATTGATACTGAAATAATATATATATATACTCCAATACAATTCCACGATCATAGGAACGATATCATCACTCGTGCGTACGTACGGAATACCGTCTCCACGATGTGATGCGACTCGTTCTACATGATCTTCATTTCATAATGATTATATAAATGAACTGAATGAATGAATATGGTATATACTACACTAATACCATTCTGTAAGTGAATTATCTATAACCTAAAGATAATAATAAGAATTTATTCGGCAAAACATGCGTAAGAACAAAAGGCAATAAAGACCCGAGTAACAAGTAACAATGAAATATTACTAACAAGAAGCTAAGAATATTACCATATATGATATCATATCAATATGTATGATTCTGGAATAAGTCAATAACATTATTTAAACCATTATACAGGAGCTTCGGACACATACAAGGCAAATTGGACCTAAGGTAAGGGAAATATCACAATCTCATTTTTATCCGAGATTGTTTATTCGTAAGTATTTACTGGGGTGTATTTTATCATCCACATCCATGTTCCCTCAATATGTTATATTGTTTCCATCCACTTGCAATGGTTTAAATCCAATTTTACCCTTAGGTGAGTTTTTAGTAAAGAATATGAAAGGAATCTTTTGTCGTTTTTCCGTACGAGGTACTTTTTGACTTTTCCGACAAAAGTACGAAGAATGTTTTTTTTTAAATTATACGGCATGAATGGATTTTTAAAACATTATTTCCAAGAAGCTTCCTTTACAAGTTTTCAAGTTTATTTTTAATCAACTTCTTTTATTTTAAAGTTGCATGACATGTTATGAAAGGAAAAATGTTTTTGACGAAGAAAGGATATTTTCCTCAAGAATGGAGTTCAAGTGTTTTATCAAAATTATTTTCCATCTAAGATAATAAAGGGTTCTGTTTTTATCCCTATTATTACATTGACTTGATCATGTTATGGTGGAATTATTCTTTATGAATTCCTTTATCTCATATGAATTTATTTATGATGTCATGATGTTTCAAGAATCCCACTTTTGTTACATGTGTTATGTGATGATGTATGTTTTATGATTATGTGGCACACATAAGAAAGGATTCATTATAAGATGGGTGGGACCTATATCTCCCTCCAATGCATTGGGTAAAGATTATATATCTCATGAGATAGACATGGCTGGAACGGAAGGTTATTTCGGTTCAGTGATACAGGACTGAAACGAGGAGTGAACTCGGTTCAGAAAGGGACTTTGTCCACTAAGATGGTCTTGGCAATAAGTCATGACTAACAAGAAATGATTTTCCATGATTATGTGTGCATGCCACAAAGTTTCAAGTTTCATGTTATGATTATGGGGATCCCATTTTCACATCTATGATTTATTAAGATTTTATGATCTCTTTTGCAGGTTATGATTTTTAAAAAGATATGATATGATTTTTATTTCCTTTATTGCCCTTGCTGAGCATTTGAGCTCACCCTTTTATGTTTTCTTTTCCCCAGGTCAGGAAGATGGATATTAAGTAGAATATGCTAAAAGGGACCCTAGATATGATGAAATAAATGGGAGGCACTGTAGAAGATTTATGAACCAGTTGTTTATGTTTCCCAGTTTCTAAAGACACTATACCTATACGGTCCTTTGTGGTTTGTCATATGTTGTAATAAGTGTGCTTCAATTTTGAAGTATTAACAATGTATGTAAAGTATGGGTCGTTATAGTTGGTATCAGAGGAAAGGTATAGTCAACCTTTGGAAACTAGGATGTGAGAGCCTTAGTAAGAACCCTAAGGATAAGTCTAAGCATAGAACACAATCTTAGTGTTTTAGAAATGGACTTGAATAACCTAGGATAAGACCTTAAGCATGAAAATTTTATTCTTGAATTATGTGGTTTCCTATTATAATTAGTGTTTCTCACACTATTCTTCTTGGTTTTAGTCAATGGCTGGAACCCGAAGGAACCGTGTTAATGCGGAATGCGATGGGCAATGCAATGATTGTCCCCCTGAGCAACCAAACAATATGGGAGATGGAATGCAAAATCTTGTAGCCATGCTCACACAACTTTCTCAAGCTATGAATCATGCAGGATTTCCAAACGAGCAAAGGAGGGAGCAACATTCTGTTGAATCCTTCATGAGGCAGCGTCCACCTTCTTTCAGTGGGTCTACTGATCCATTAGTTGCTGAACAATGGATTAGTACTACTGAAAAGATATTTTCAGTTCTTCAATGTTCTGAACATGATAAGGTCATCCTAGCAGTGTATCGTTTAGAAGGAGATGCTGATCAATGGTGGAATCTTGTTAAGAATACGAGGCAAAGGGATGAAATTGAGTCTATGGAATGGGACGAGTTCAAGAACTTATTTTTCAATAAGTACTTCCCTCGTATTCTCCGAACAAAGATGGAGAAAGAATTTCTTGAACTGAAGCAAAGGGATGACGAATCTGTTGGTACCTATGAAGCAAATTTTACAAGACTTGCAAGGTACGCTTCTGGTATTATTATCCAACCTGAGAGTAAGATCGATCGATTCTTTAGTGGCTTAAAACCAAGTCTTCGAAGGGCGTTAGCCATAAGGGACTTCAATAGCTATGAGGAAATCGTTCGATGTGCTCTCAAAGTCGAGATGGAGATTGGAGTAACCCATCAGTCACATGGGTTTGATAAGAAGAGGAAGATGGAATTCAAAGGAAACTCTAAAGAGCACACTGAAAAGAAGATGAACTTTCCCTTATGCTCAAAGTGTGGAAAGAAACATGGAGGGAGTTGTCTTAAAGGGACAAGTAAATGTTTTAAATGTGGAAAAGAAGGTCATCGGGCATTTGAATGCCGTGATAATGGGAAGAAGATGTCTAATGATGAAAACAAAGGAAGGGATACACAGAATGATCCTACTACACTTCAATGTTTCAAGTGCAAGGAGATGGGGCATTATGCCAATCAATGCCCAAATCCAAGGGTTGATGATGATGGTCGACGTCAACAAACTCTTAAGGCTAAAGACAAAGGAAAGTCACATGCAATTTCTACCGGCGATGTGGAGTACGATAACGATGTGGTGAAAGGTACACTTACCATCCACTCTAAAGTAGCAAATGTTTTATTTGATTCTGGATCCACCCACTCTTTTATTTCTGAAGACTTTTCTAAGGGTATCACCGTATTACCTCAACAATTAGATGTTGAGTTAGCTGTGACAACACCTAATGGCACATCAATCGCATCAAAAGTTTATAATTCTTCTCCGATCGAAGTTTGTGGGAAAGTGCTTCCTGCAAATCTTGTGATCCTTCCTATAGTGGAATTTGATGTGATTCTTGGCATGGATTGGCTTTCTTTATACGGAGCTCATATCAATTGCCAAAGAAGGGAAGTCACATTTCATATTCCAGATCAATCTATGATCGTCTATCAATGCAAGGATGAACATAACCTTCCAGTGGAAATTCCTTCCATCTTATGGGTCATGATTCCACTAAATGAAGGTTATTTATCTCAAATGGTTGGAGAGAAACTTACAATTAAGAATATGCCCATTGTACGGGAGTTTGATGATGTCTTTCCGGAGGAATTACCAGGTCTTCCACCAAATCGTGAAGTTGAGTTTTCAATAGAACTCGTACCGGGTGCTTTGCCTATTTCAAAGACACCTTATAGAATGGCCCCAATTGAGTTGCAGGAATTGAAGAAGCAACTCCAAGAGAATCTTGATAAGGGATTTATACGCCCTAGTGCGTCACCTTGGGGAGCACCTGTTCTATTTGTTAAGAAGAAAGATGGATCAATGAGACTCTGCATTGATTATCGAGAACTTAACAAGATCACTATCAAGAACAAATATCCTCTCCCACGCATTGATGACTTATTTGACCAACTACGCGGAGCTCAATACTTTTCCAAGATTGATCTTCGTTCAGGGTATCATCAATTAAGGTTCAAAAGGGAGGATATACCAAAGACGGCTTTCCGTACAAGGTATGGACACTATGAATTTATAGTGATGCCATTTGGTCTTACTAATGCCCCTGCTATCTTCATGGATCTAATGAATAGAGTCTTTAGAGACTATCTTGATCAATTTGTGGTAGTCTTTATAGACGATATTCTTGTCTATTCAAAGAGCAAGGAAGAGCATGAAGATCACTTGAGAATTATATTGAAGACCCTGAGAAAGGAGAAGCTTTATGCCAAATTTACCAAGTGTGAATTTTGGCTTCAAAAAGTTGCATTTTTGGGTCACATAATCTCAAAAGAGGGGATATCTGTGGATCCAGCAAAAACAGAGGTTATCGAAAGATGGTCAAGACCAACAACAGTAACTGAGATCCGAAGTTTTCTTGGTTTGGCTGGATATTATCGACGTTTTGTAAAAGATTTTTCACGATTATCTAATCCAATCACCAAGTTGACTCGGAAAGGAGTTAAGTTTGTCTGGAAAGAGGAATGTGAAGAGAATTTCAAGGAGTTGAAAAGAAGGCTATCCAGTGCACCTGTGCTCACACTGCCTTGTAGTGGAGAAAGGTTTGTGATCTACAGTGATGCATCCAAGAAGGGATTGGGGTGTGTTCTTATGCAAAATGATATGGTGATAGCTTATGCCTCACGACAGTTGAAAATCCCTGAGCAAAATTACCCAACACATGATTTGGAGTTGGCTGCGGTAATCTTTGCATTAAAGATTTGGAGGCATTACCTTTATGGTGAAAGGTGTGATATTTATACTGATCATAAAAGTTTAAAGTATATTTTCACACAAAAGGAGTTGAATATGCGTCAAAGAAGATGGTTGGAGCTGATTAAGGATTATGACTGCTCAATCCATGACCACCCTGGGAAAGCAAACAAGGTGGCAGATGCATTAAGTCGACAAGACCATGCTAGTTTATCCATGATGAGGATCACAAAAGATCCAATATTTATGGATTTACAAAGGATGGATCTTGGAATTATAATGGAAGGGGAAAAATCTTATCTTTCTCAAATGAATGTTCAACCATCTATACATGTGAAGATTAAAGAGGCACAGAAAGAAGATGTCGAGTTACAAAAGAAGGTGAGAAATGTTCCTGAATTCAACCTTGATTGTGATGGGATAATAAAGTTCAGGAATCGGGTTTGTGTTCCTCCCATCCCCGAATTAAAGAAGGAGCTGCTGGATGAGGCTCATAGTTCATCATTCTCTATTCATCCTGGAAGTACGAAGATGTATAGGGACCTGAAAGAGTACTTCTGGTGGGATGGCATGAAAAGAGATGTTGCTGAATATGTATCTCGATGCTTGGTTTGTCAACAAGTTAAAGCTGAGAGACAGGAGTCTAAGGGGATGTTACAACCATTACCCATACCCGAATGGAAATGGGAAAACATCACTATGGACTTTGTCACAGGACTTCCTAAAACATCCAAAGGCAATAATGCTATCTGGGTCATAGTTGATCGTCTTACAAAGTCTGCACACTTCATTTCTATTAGAGAGGATTTCTCTCTAGATCAGCTTGCCAGGATATATGTAAAGGAAGTGGTAAGATTGCATGGAGTACCACTTTCTATTATATCTGATCGGGATCCGAGATTTACCTCGAAGTTCTGGCGAAGTCTTCAGCATACTCTGGATACAGAGTTGAGTTTCAGCACTGCTTATCATCCCCAGACAGACGGTCAGTCTGAGAGAACAATTCAAACCCTAGAAGATATGTTGAGAGCTTGCTCTATGGATTTCAAAGGAGGTTGGGATCAACACCTACCTTTGGTGGAATTTTCTTATAATAATAGCTTTCACTCCAGTATTCAGATGGCTCCTTATGAAGCTCTCTATGGGAAGAAATGCAGGACTCCAACTTGCTGGGATGAAGTTGGGGAAAGAAAGCTATTAGGACCTGATCTCGTTGATGAGATGGCAGAAAAGGTCAGATCTATTCAACAACACATAAGAGCAGCTCAGAGTCGACAGAAAAGTTATGCCGACAACCGAAGAAAAGACCTAGAGTTTGAAGTGGGTGATAAAGTGTTCTTACGAATATCTCCCTGGAAGAGGGTTATGAGATTTGGAAAGAAGGGGAAGTTGAGCCCTAGATATATCGGTCCTTTCGAAATACTGGATCGTGTTGGGAAGGTAGCTTACCGATTGGCGCTTCCACCGAATCTCTCTCAAGTTCACGATGTGTTCCATGTATCTCTCCTGAGAAAGTACATACCTGATCCTTCACATGTACTCAGCTCAGAAGTTTTACCGCTGGAGCAAGATCTTTCTTATGAAGAACAACCGATAGAGATTCTGGATCGTAGCGAAAAAGTTCTACGAAACAAGACCACTCGATTGGTGAAAGTTTTATGGAGGAACCACCAACTTGAAGAAGCTACTTGGGAGCTTGAGGATATGATGAGGGAGAAGTATCCTCATCTGTTTGTTACAAAGTGACGAATTTTGAGGGCGAAATTCTTTTTAAGGGGGGTAGAATGTAACACCCGAGACTTTTATGTTATATAAATCATCAAAGGAATCTTTTTCTACACAACACTTGCTTGGCTTGCTTTACACGCAATCGCGACCTTCCTCGATAGCTTGCGTCGTACGCAATACCGAGTTTCACTAAACAACAATATGCTATTAAAACTAGCCGTTATGAATAGTAATAACCACTTTTTGAAATTTTATAAATTTTATTTTTCAAAATGGACTTCATTTTTGGACTCAGAATATCGAAATTAGCCTAGGGTGAAATTTTGGTATTTTTCTGAAAACTTTCAATTTTTGATGAATAGTGAAACCACTAAGTGGTAGGTTAAAAACCGAATTTTGCATAAAACTTAATTTTACCGCTTCTGTGAATGGAATTTCGAAAATCCGAGAGACACGGTTAATATCAAGGACTAAAATGTGGTTCAATGAGACGAAAATAATTTTTGGTGAATAGTAACTTTTTACTTTTTTTTACCGCGGTTAATAGTAAATAGGGTAACTAAGGGTAAATATGATATCAATATTACCCTAACACATGTCCTAATTCTATTGGACAAGTGTAATTCGACCAAAAACAAACTTAGGAATAAAATATGACCATTTAGGCCCACTTGGATTAGATTAGGACATTTATTATTAAAAGAAAGGTTAAAATAGTTAAAATCAATGTTTAATAAGTAAATCATTTTTAATATGGGGTTATACATAAGATAAATTCGATTGTAAATATTCATTAGAAAGCTAAAAAGATTTACTACATGATGGTATTTTATTTGTAATTTTTAGACATCAAATAATTTAATTTATTTATGACACAACGATGATGCAGTAATTATCTTATTAATGAAATATTGACATAATTGATGTTATAAACACCAAAATAAATGTAATTTGAAACTTTTTATGAATTCCACTAATTTTCTAGGTTACTATGATATATTAATGTTGATTTAATCAACTTGGTTCGAACATTTAATTCTGTTATGACTTTCACAAAAATCATATATCAAATAGTGTCAAAATTGACACAAAATAGTTTTTAAATCAAATATTATATTATTAATTGTTATTTTATTCCTAAAAATCTAAGGTTCGGCCAAATGACTTAGATAAGGATATATATATTAATAATAAACAATTTGGGGTTCGTTTGGCATGTTATAGTAAGTGTATTAACCATATAGTGAAAGAAAACAAAAAGACACGGTAAATGTTAAATTATTTAACTTAGAGTTAAATCTAATTGATAAGGTTAAAATAATATCCTAAACTTGTCTAAATTCTATTGGTTGATAGGATTTCGACCCATCCCCACTTTAGCTTAGAAATAAGACCCTTTGTAACCATTATAAACCGATTTTGACTTTAATATAAAATAATATTTTGAGATATTCCTAAGGTGCCCCTCTCCTCCCTTATAAAAGGGCACCTCCTCCCCCTCCTCCTCACACCAAATTGAGCACTCAAGCTCGGCCATACCCTGCCATTTTCTCCTCTCCACTTCCCTATAATAGTCCTAGAGGTCCTGTTCTTCTACAAATACCACTCTTAGTTCCTTAAGTGGAGGATTCAAAGAGGCGTACCAAAGAAAAGGTAATATCCATTACCGATCTTTTCAATTTCTTTCTTCTTCAACTTCTTCTTCTTTAGTTGTTTCATGATAAAGTAATAACATCAGTATTACTTACATACTGATATGTTATTATAAATATGAAACAACCCTAATTCACCTTCTATCCATCCTACGGAAAAATGAAATCACCGCGCGTGCGTACGTACGGAATACCGTCTCCACGCCGTGGTGTAATCTATTTTTCCACCATCACCTTACAAGGATGGTTATAATGGTGTAATAAGTAACTATATATGATTATTATGAAGTAATATTGATACTTAAATAATATATATATATACTCCAATACAATTCCACGATCATAGGAACGATATCATCACTCGTGCGTACGTACGGAATACCGTCTCCACGATGTGATGCGACTCGTTCTACATGATCTTCATTTCATAATGATTATATAAATGAACTGAATGAATGAATATGGTATATACTACACTAATACCATTCTGTAAATGAATTATCTATAACCTAAAGATAATAATAAGAATTTATTCGGCAAAACATGCGTAAGAACAAAAGGCAATAAAGACCCGAGTAACAAGTAACAATGAAATATTACTAACAAGAAGCTAAGAATATTACCATATATGATATCATATCAATATGTATGATTCTGGAATAAGTCAATAACATTATTTAAACCATTATACAGGATCTTAGGACACATACAAGGCAAATTGGACCTAAGGTAAGGGAAATATCACAATCTCATTTTTATCCGAGATTGTTTATTCGTAAGTATTTACTGGGGTGTATTTTATCATCCACATCCATGCTCCCTCAATATGTTATATTTTTTCCATCCACTTGCAATGGTTTAAATCCAATTTTACCCTTAGGTGAGTTTTTAGTAAAGAATATGAAAGGAATCTTTTGTCGTTTTTCCGTACGAGGTACTTTTTGACTTTTCCGACAAAAGTACGAAGAATGTTTTTTTTTAACTTATACGGCATGAATGGATTTTTAAAACATTATTTCCAAGAAGCTTCCTTTACAAGTTTTCAAGTTTATTTTTAATCAACTTCTTTTATTTTAAAGTTGCATGACATGTTATGAAAGGAAAAATGTTTTTGACGAAGAAAGGATATTTTCCTCAAGAATGGAGTTCAAGTGTTTTATCAAAATTATTTTCCATCTAAGATAATAAAGGGTTCTGTTTTTATCCCTATTATTACATTGACTTGATCATGTTATGGTGGAATTATTCTTTATGAATTCCTTTATCTCATGTGAATTTATTTATGATGTCATGATGTTTCAAGAATCCCACTTTTGTTACATGTGTTATGTGATGATGTATGTTTTATGATTATGTGGCACACATAAGAAAGGATTCATTATAAGATGGGTGGGACCTATATCTCCCTCCAATGCATTGGGTAAAGATTATATATCTCATGAGATAGACATGGCTGGAACGGAAGGTTATTTCGGTTCAGTGATACAGGACTGAAACGAGGAGTGAACTCGGTTCAGAAAGGGACTTTGTCCACTAAGATGGTCTTGGCAATAAGTCATGACTAACAAGAAATGATTTTCCATGATTATGTGTGCATGCCACAAAGTTTCAAGTTTCATGTTATGATTATGGGGATCCCATTTTCACATCTATGATTTATTAAGATTTTATGATCTCTTTTGCAGGTTATGATTTTTAAAAAGATATGATATGATTTTTATTTCCTTTATTGCCCTTGCTGAGCATTTGAGCTCACCCTTTTATGTTTTCTTTTCCCCAGGTCAGGAAGATGGATATTAAGTAGAATATGCTAAAAGGGACCCTAGATATGATGAAATAAATGGGAGGCACTGTAGAAGATTTATGAACCAGTTGTTTATGTTTCCCAGTTTCTAAAGACACTATACCTATACGGTCCTTTGTGGTTTGTCATATGTTGTAATAAGTGTGCTTCAATTTTGAAGTATTAACAATGTATGTAAAGTATGGGTCGTTATAGCCACCATAGAATCAGATTATAGCCATATAAAACGCCAACCAAAATGAATATCATATTTGATTTCTTTGATAATATACCATAATTCAACTTTAATATCAGATCCCTGCCCAATAAAATGATAGAAACATCCTTTAACAAAGCCTTGATTGGTTCGAAAGACACTACTGCAGCCTGAAGGTCCAGGTGTCCCTACAGCCGCTCCATCAACATTAACTTTCAGCCAAGAATGGATGGGGGAATCCATATAATGGACTTTAGCATTAAGGGTTTTTTAGGTCTACCACTAACATAAAAATTCCTTAGAACAATAAATTCATTTAACTCATTTTTCATGCAACCAGTTTGAATCCCGAAAGCTGTGAAAACTGCCCTATGAATAGCTTTGACACTAGAATAAAGAGTGGGAGTGATATCATTAAAGATATAGGCATTCCGAGCCTTCCAAATGAAGCCTATAGAGGCTGAAACAGCAACCATAGTCAGATTCCTCACCTGTTCACTAAATTGATCATATGCAGCAGAACAAAGCAGCCCTTCCATCGAGATGATATTTAAAGAACACCCTGCCATGTCCTGAATATAATTCCATAACCTGCAAATGAGGTGAAAAGAGAGGAAAATATGCTCAAGGGATTCCACAACACCATAACATAAAGGGTAGGCCAAGGCAAGATGAATTCCAATCCTTTGAAGAGTGCATTGAACTGGTAGTCTTTTCTTCCAGATTTTCCATAAAATCAGAAAATCAGTGGGTGGGATGAAGAAGGTCTTTAAGGCAAGTAGCCACCTGGGTGCTGGGGATTGTCCAGAACAAGAGTAGTTGTACATAGCTCTGGTATTGAGGATCCCATTGGTACTAGGTTCCCAAATGAGAGTGTCCTGATCCATGTACTTGTAGTTCAGGAATTCAGAATGCAGATTGGAGGGGATGAGATCCAGAAATTCTGGATTGAAATTCTGCACCGAGACAATCGGGGCATGCATCATATTCTGGGGAATAATAAAATCCTGCTGGAGCAGTCTGGAAAGCCAGGAATTTTTCCAGACATTCATAGTTGAGTCCCTACTAACTAGCCATTTTGAAGACATAAGAATCCTATTGAAGGAAGACTTTATGGCAGGCCAAACTGAGGATGAGAGGTAATGAGAATATTCCATCCATAGTCTTGATATAAACCGGGCACCAATGAAGTACATTGAATTATCCTGGGATGTTATGAGATTCCATGTAAATTTTCTGATGAGGGCATCATTGAAGAGAGCAATATCCTTGATACCAAGACCCCCCATATCGATGGGTTTGATGCATTCTTTCCAGGCAACAACCACCAGTTTCTTTTCATACATGGATCCAGTCTATATGAAGTTTCTTATAATCCTCTAAAGCTCCTTGATGAGATATCTAGGCCATTTGTAAATAGAAAAACCATATACAAAAATGGATGTGACCATAGAGTTAACAAGATAGATTCTTCCTGCTTGGGACATTGCCTTCCCCTTCCAGTTATCCATTTGATCAGTGATATGTGTGAAAATGGGCTAAAGATGAGATCTTTTAACTCTGCCCCAAAAAATAGGTACACCAAGATAATTAAAAGGTAGAGAACCCTTCTTAACTCCAAGCTACCAAGAAAGTTTCCCTTGCCTTTTGGTAGACACTCCTTTTCCAAAGACAACAAAGGATTTAAGGAAGTTAATAATATGTCCTGAAACATCTTCATAGTGGGAGAAGATATCCTTGATCAAATTAACTGTTCTGAAGTCTGCCCTTCCAAATAACATGATATCATCAGCATAAAATAGATGATAGGGGGCATGAAGATCCATTTCAACTTTTATTTTATTATACAAACCACCTTGGACCAGGTTATCAAGATAGTAACGTAAATAATCCTTATCCAAAGAAAAAAAGAAGACCAGAAAGAGGATCTCCTTGTTGAAATCCCCTGTAGCACTAAAAGAATCCCCTTGGAGATCCATTAATCAAAACAGAAATCTTAGCACTATTGAGGATTTCATGAATAAAATTGATAAATTTGCTAGAGAACCCATGCATTTTCAAGATGGAGAAGAGAAAACTCTATTTCATAGTGTCAAAGGCTTTAGAGATATCAATTTTCATGGAAAAGCTACCATGTTTTGCCTTTTTCCTCATGGAATTAATAAATTCAGATGCAGTAAATATGCATGTTTGAATGCTCCTTCTAGGGACAAACCCAAACTGGTTGGGGGTGATGATGTATTTTTCCAGATGATACATCCTGTTAGAAATGATTTTGCTGATAATTTTCGGAATTGTATTCCCAATAGCAACTGGTCTGAAGTCCTTAATGTCAAAGGCATTTTCCTTCTTAGGAATCAAAGCAATGAAATTGGAATTAGAGCCATAGTTCATAGAGGTAGTGATAAAGAAATGTCTTACTGCATTCACAACCTCATCACAGACCAACTCCCAGTTGAACATAAATAACTTGTTGGTGAAGCCATCTAGCTCAGCAACATTATCAATGTTAAGGGAGAACAAAGCTTCCCTTACCTCCTTTCCCCTTGGAATGTCCACAAGCTTGTCATTAGTTTGATCATCAATGGATGGCATGATGTTGTGTGAAATCCTTCTAGAATTATCAACTATATTCTTAGAATAAAGCTCAGAGAAATAACTCTCAACTGCATTTGAGATTTCATCTTCTGTATTGAAGATTGAACTATTGATAATCAGAGTATAAACTCCCCTTCTGAGTTTCCTTTCCTTGTGAATATGATGGAAGAAACTTGAGTTCCTATCCCCTTCCTTCAACCACATGATATTATAAAGAGACCTGGCCAAATTTTCTTTAATTTCAAGCAGGTTATCCAGCTTTAAAAGTGCTTGGATTTCATCACTGGATAGCATATGACTCAGCTGATTGACATTCAGACAATTTAGAAGATTATTTTCAGCCTCTTGAATGTACTCATCCATTTTAGAGAAACTTTTTTTACTCTATTCCCTCAGCCTTAACTTTGTTCTTTTCAGTTTTGAAGAAAGGATTTGAGATGCAAATCCAGAAGTTTCTGGGTTCCAGGCAGTAGTGACTATCTCTCGACACCCCTGAATGACAATCCATGCATTGTTGAATTTAAAGGGAATAAGTGACAGTCTTGGCCCACCAGAGGAAATATCCACCACTATGGGGTTATGATATGAGTGAATTTTGGGAAGCAAAATACCCGAGGCAGTGAGGGTGCTGTTATTATCATGAATTTGAAGAAAACATCTATCCAATCTGCTAGCATGTCTTCCATTCTGAGTATATCTACCCCAGGAAAAATCAGCACCAACCATATATATCTCAATGAGATTACAAATGTCAATGCATTGGGAGAAATCCGTGGCTACAATCCTGTTAAAATAGAATCCAATTTTCTCATCTTGTCTCAAAACAGTGTTCAAATCACCTGGGATGATCCAGTTTGAAGGCATCTGAGATGATAAGGAAACCATGTCAGACCATAATTCTCTCCTTTTCAGATAGGAGTTATCATCATAAACACAAGAAATGAAATAGTTAAACCCATTCAAACAAACCGAGACAGAAACAATTTGTTTCCCTTGTGTACAGGAGAGTAAATTAATGAAATCATGTTTAAGCACCCATAATCTCTTAGAATTCCCATCATGAATGTTGTGATTAACAAAGGAGTATCCAAGTGATTCCCATTTAAAGGCTTTCCAGTTGACAAACTTCATTCTTGGCTCAGCAATTCCAATTATGAGTGGTTTTTTGGTCATCACAACATGTTGAAGGGCCTTGACCGTGGGAGTATTCCCAAGCCCTTGATAATTCTAGAATAAGATCTTCATTTATTTGAGGCAGTCATGGCCCTTGTTTGATCCCCACCCCTAGAGAGATATTTTTTGATTCTTCCCTTCCCCTTTCCATTTCTATCTTCATGCAAGAATTCTGATTCAGATGGTTTCTCAGCTTCATTATCACTGTCCATCAGGTCATCTGACAAAAACACCCCAGTGAGAGGGTTGAATCTATTAAAAGAAGTATCAATTCCCACCTCAGGCTCACTATAATTCTTCCTTTTAGCGGATTTATTTGTGGGGACTTGTGTAAAAGACGTGTTCCCATCCTGGTTCTGAGAATTAGACACATGCATATTGTGTCCTTCATTGATAACCAGTTGTTTACCAAGATCAACTGTTTCAATAGGAAGCTCAGACACTTGCAGAGTACACCCTTCATTGATGTCTGATTGATTAACAGACACGTCCACTACAGTGGGCTTATCACTTGTTTCAGGAGTGGGAACCATGATCTCATGACCATCGGCAGAAACCATAGTGATTCCTTCACTCATAAAATCCTCAGGGTGAATCCCTTTAAGAGGAGGTAAATTCCCAAGAGAGGCATCTTGATTTCTAGATACATCCAGAGGCTGATCATTGGAGATAACCTGATTAAGGTTCTCCATGTTATCATTCAAATTTTGGGTCAAATCATTGGTGCTCAAATAAGAAGCATCCATCTCTTTCATATCCTTCTTAATTGCAACAATTCCAGCAAGAAAGATTAAATCATCCTGTAAAACCTCAGAGATAGAAGGATTGACATCAGAAGATGGGGAGTTTCTCTACTTCCTGCAGCCAGATTCCTCATGTCCTTTAGCTTTACAGAAAGAGAAGATACATGCCCTCCTTCATTACTCAGACAAATAACCAAATAGGTTTCATTCTTTGTAGAATTTTGGCTTTCTTTCGTAGAAGATTCCCAGTGTAATGCTATCATCCCTGGTAGTAAGAAGGACTTCCTCCACCAAGGTGCTAGCCATGTCAATCTCAATCAATACACAGGAAAAATGTCTAAATCTTGGATTATCAGTTTGTCTATCCATTTGTATTGGGTTCCCAATAGAGGATGCTATATCCCATAGGATTTGGGGGTGCCAATATATCCAGTTAAGCTTATAGATTCGAACCCATAATTGAACATGAGTGTTAGAGACATTAAAGGGATCAAAATTTCGATCCCACTCCTGTATTTGAAGAATTTATGGCTTGAGAGCAATGGATCCAACTCCCCAGGCTTTTCTTTTGATATCATCATTGGGGAAGACAATATGGAAGAATCCCCTGCCCATTGTGGTCATTGTACAATTGTCAAAGCCCCATGCATCAGAAATATTCTTGAACAAATCATGGAACTTCCACTTCCTTTCCCCTTTTGGTGTGATTACTCGAGCAATTATCGAGAATCTTCAGAGATTAACTCTTGCTTCCACCACATCTTGATTGGCCACCACATACACAATCCTTCCTTTTCTGATCACCCGACCTGGGGAGGGGGATACAAAGTCAGAGAATGAGGGTTGAGCAGTAGATTTGACAACTTCCACAATCCTTCCTTTGCTCCTTATTTTTTGAAATTTTTCATATTTTTTCATATTTTTTCGTTATTTATATGGAAAAATTTGTTATTTGTTTGTTACTGAGAATGAGAACAACAATAAATTTGTGAAAGGAGTAAATATAAACTATGTACTCCAAAATTCACCCAACAAATGAGATCTATCTTGAATGAAAAATCACTGTCAAACACTATAGAGATGCAACTAGTTCATGAAAAAGGAATTAGTAGTATGTTATTACAAATATCAATTCTCCATTTATAATTAATAATATCAAAATAATTATTATTTATTCAATTTAATATTTTTCAAATAATGTCTTATAGATTCTACAATTGTTACTAATAGCCAGTATGGGACGAAATTTATGTTAAATTCTGCCTTCTATTTGTCGAAACATTTAAATCAAGGTGATTTATTCTGTACAATATTCATGTATACATTATGTGTAACCAATTCTCATCTACTTGATTATTCATATTCCTTATATTTAGTTATATTTTACAAAAAACATGTATTTATAAACTACGTAATAATTGTCCATATATCTGCATATTCATGATCTTTAATTTCATGTGAACACTGTAATCTTTCCTACTTATTAATCTGACATCAATGTCACTTTCAGAAGCATATTCAACTCCAATGATATTTCATATCAACATGCAGAAGAGACTTGATCACAAGAAAGATCAAATCTCGAAAGACCGATTGGTTTAGTAGCCTTGGAAACACTAGATATATTCATAAGTTTTACATTACATCATAAAATGAAAAACTACTACAACAACATAATGTCTCCATAATCCACACTCATATCCCCACATAATATCCCTACAGGTCATTCATAATTTACTTCTTCAATTCATGGGAAAAATAAAACATAGAAAAGGGGTGAGCTCAAATGCCCAGTAAGGATAACAATATAGCGGAAACTTTCATAAATAAAAATAAACATTTAAGGCAATGTATAACTAAAACAAAAGCCTTTCAAACTTGAACTTTCAACATGGTATGGCATAAATAAAATGAAATAATGCCATTTACTTATTCACATGGATATTCTACTAATCGAATAATCACATGAAAAATCAATAACCACTTTCATAACAATGGAATGCATAATGATGAACTTTAATTTCTTTGTCAAGGCCTCGTCCCAAGACCTTGGGGACAACTGTAACCGGAACCCAACCCAGAGTGCCTCTAATAACCGGACACCAACCCGGAGTGCCTCTAATAACCGGACACCAACCCGGAGTTCCTCTAATAACCGGAGACCAAACCGGAGGGCTTACTTTTACCAATCCCTAACCTGGAGGGCTTACTTTTACCAGTCCCCAACCTGGAGGGCTTACTTTAACCAGTCCCCAACCTGGAACATACTTGTCCAACACATTCATATGAAGTAAAGGTTGAAATATATCATAAACATTCTTATTGGAACTAGAATATGAAATGTCAATACTTTACTCATAAACCATGAATGCTATATAAATGTCACATCCACAGTCAAACATATCAAAAAAACTTTATTACAATATGGAAGTTTTATATCATAATAAATCAACTTCAAATAATCGTAAAATCCATCAAAGTATGTTGACATAGATGAAATCAAAACACTTTTTAGAGAAATATCTCTTTCTACTTTTGAAATCATTTAAGAACCATATAAAATAAAACATTTTCTTTGAAAATATTCTTATAAGCTTGTAAGGAAAGCTTTGAAGATTTTATAACGGCAGAAAATAACCGCACTTGCCGTATAAGTTAAAAAAACATTCTTACCTTAATTTGTCGAAAAGATTAAAAAGGACCTTGTTTTGAAAACGACGGAAAGATTACTCTTATAAAAAGTCAAACAAGGGTATAAATGACTTTAACCCATATTCTTGTAAATAATAAAAATGTTTTGAAATACATTTTGAAGAAACATGGATGTGGATGATAAAGAGATCCCAGTAGATTATTGCGTATAAACAGCCTCGGATAATGAAGAGATTGTGAAATAACACTTACCAATTTGGTAACTTATGAAACATACAACCCATGAAAGGGGTATCATACAATTAATATGTAAATACACATAAATTAGAGTGTATTACACAAATAATATAATTATGGGCAGTACATACACCACACAAAAGGTGATGGTGGCAATATGGAATGAATCTCACGGGAATAAGGAGTGAGATGAAAACCCCTTACCTTGTACTTTTACTTGGTTGGGGTAGGTTAACCTCCTGTATAATAGTGAAATAATTGTTATTAAATTATACAAGAATCATATATATTAATATGATATCATATATGATCTTTTAACTTTGCTTTGTTAATAATGTCTTAGTATTATCGTTGTTTCGGGTGTTAACTTACTCGTTTTCTTTTATATGTTTTATTACGTAAGCCATTTTTGTAATGGATAGGTTGTATATTATTCATATCCAGAATGATATCAAGTCCTTAAACATCATTTTTAAATCATCAAATGATAATTACACTTGAATGGATATGATGGAGAATGAATCTCATCGCGTTCGTGGAGACGGTAGTCCGTAGGTACGCACGAGCGACAATATCATTCTTTTGATATTAAAATAATATATAAATGGATGTTATATCATATATACAGAATCATTAACATGTTATATTTATTATTTACATTAGTTACACATCATTATTATACCCATCCAAATAATATTATATTGAATAACAATTACACCACGACGTGGAGACGGTAAGCCGTACGTACGCACGTATGGTGACATGTTATTCAAAGGGTGGATAGAATACTGAATATGGTTGTACCATATTTATAATAACATCACAGTATATATATGATACTGGAGTTATTATTTTATAATGGAAACAACAAAGTAATAAGAAGTGGAAGAAGAAGGAACTTGGAAAAGGGTGGTGAAATCATTACCTCTTCTTCGGTTTCTTCCTTTTGATTTGATCAAAAGGGCTTCTTATGATGGCTTTCTGATCAAAATAAGGCCTCTAGGATGTATTGAGGGAAGTTGGGAGAGTATTTGGGGAGATTTTGGCTGAACCAAAAGGCTTTTAAGGTGTGAAGAAAAGAGAAGGAGGAGTGCCCTTTTACAAGAGGGGTGAGGGGCACCTTTGGAAAAGCTAGAAATATTAATTTATAATAAATTCATATTCGGTTTCTAATGGCTCCAAAGTTGATTATTCAAAGGTTAAGGTGGGGATAGGTCGAAAACCACTCAACCAATAAAATTTAGACAGGTTTGGGTACATATATTAACCTTATCTTTAAGTATTAACTCTAAGTTAATTAGTTTCACTTTTACAATGTCTCTTTGTATTTTTATATAATATGGTTAATAAACATACTATATACATCCAAGAGACCCCCAAGTGGTCCATTAATGATGAACCTATCATTCTATAAGTCTCTTGGCCGAACCTTAGATTTTTAGGAATTTAATATCAATTAATAATATAATATTTGTTTTAAGAACTCTTTTATGTCAATTTTGACACTATTCAATAGTTGATTTTTGTAAAAGTCATAACAGATTTATTACTTAGAACAAAGTCAATTAAGGCAATCCTAATATATCATATTATCCTAGAAAATTAGTTTAATTCATTAAAAGTTTCATATTATATTTATTTGGGTATTTATAATATCAATTATTTTAATTGTTCACTATTATAGTAATTACTGCATCATCATTGTGTCATAAATAAAATAAATTATTTAATGTCTAAAAATTATAAATAAAATATCATTATGTAGGAAATATTTTTATCTTTCTAATGAATATTTATAATCTAAAATCCAACATATATAACCCTATGTAACAATTGTTTTCCTAAAAGATATATATGCTTGTGTCATTTTTGTATTCATTTTAACTTAATTAAAATAAAGTGTCATTATCACTTACAAGTGGATCCATGGGGTCCCAAAATCGACCCAAAGATGCCCATGGTCGACCATGTATCAACCAATAGGGTTAAGACATGTTTTAGGGTAATTTAGTATTATTATAATATTATTTTTTAACCCTTATTTACCGGATTTACCCTTAACCATGGTAAATAAAATATTTACCGCAGTAATTATTCAAAATGTCTAAAAATAAAAGTTACCTATTTACACAATTTGAACATCCTGATTCCAAATATGGAATCCATTTTCCTAAATTAAAAACACATAAGTGGCAGAAATTAATTTAAAATTAATTCCCGCTGTCAAAACAAAAAGCGTGTTTTTAAGAGATAATAACTATCAAAAGATTGACACTTGTTTATGTTCGGTTTAATTGTAAAATTATGTCCAATGAACAACATTATATTAAATGGTAAAAATATATTCTAAATATACTTTAAAACTACTAAAATTCATAATTTATCACTATTAATTATTTTGATTAAAAAAGTTGTTTTTAATTAAAATTTAGTAATTTTCACTATTCATCAAAATATAAAAGTTATCCGAAAAGTACCAAAATTTCACCTTAGGCTAAATTAGATATTACAAATCCAAAAATGAAGTCCATTTTGAAATATAAAATATATATAATTTTAAAAAGTAGGTATTACTATTCATAACAGCTAGTTTTATTGGTTGTGGTGTGTGTTAGAACTCGAAGTTGCGTACAACACACACTACTATATTATTCAAAGGAAAACGTGCCGTGGAAGCTTGGGATGTTTCATTTTAAATTTTTTTGATGTCCCCCTTTACTCAAAAAGTTTAAAATATTTTATTTAAAATGGGTTCACTATTAAAATTTGGTAAAAGTGCAATACTCAAAATGAATTTGTTCTTACATTATATCCAAGAAACTCATAATATGGATTCTAAGATTATAAGGATTATATAAAGTTTAAAATTTAGTTAATACTATTCATAACCTCTTTTGAACGGCTTGTTTGGTAAGTCATGGTGTGCTTGAACTCGGTGTTGCGTGTAGTGCAAGTTATTATATTATTTTAAAGAAATAACACACTATGAAATATTGGGGTGTTACATTCTCCCCTCCTTCAATAAATTGCGTCCTCGCAATTTGAAATTGTTCTTCGAAAATAAAAGGTTTAAAATAAAAAATATCTTTGTGGGAAAACCCACATCGGAAATTGGGTTACTAAAATTTAGTCTTAATATGAGGAAAAGAGAAATGAAAGTGTCACCACCAAATTATGATCTCGATTAGGAGAACATTGGTGGCAATTAGAGACATATAATTGGAGGAAAATCGTAAATATTTATAGGTAGTGATTGAGGTCATCAATCACAAACAAGTATAAAATTGAGGTCCTTAAACTCATCAATCTATGATGATTTGAAATACCATCGGTTCAACAAAACATAGGGTATTAGGATAACACATTTTTGACGTTTCAAAATATCTTAGTTGAAATCCCACATCGAAAAATGAATTAATGAGGCCTCTATTTAAAATAAAGAGTGGAAAGTATGAAGATTACCGAAAATAACACATACTAGGGTTCTATGTAGGAAAATATGGATATGGAAGAGAAATCTAACCATCAATTATCTGATGGAGAGTGGTAGAGAACATGGCTATGAAAAGGTCAACAATCCCAAAGCCATAAATTAGTGATGATTTAAGGTACCATCTAGGACAACATTTTTTTTCTAAGTTCCTTTTATCAATGTTGAGGAATTTATTTATGAGATTGGCTAAGATCGTAAGGAGATATACTTACTTTATAATTAGAGTTTTATCCATTAATAAATTTCTACCACAAACTCATCTTTCACTCTAAAAGATAATAGAACGTAAAAAAAATTTCTATTTATACTATTCGTACAGGGTTCCAAAATAAATGAATTTATAATTCATCTACCAGATCTTTAAAAAAAACTACATTATTTAATCTAGGACATCTCGTGGGCCAGTGGTAGGTGATACACCCTTGTCGCCCTTCGGTTGCGGGTTCAAGTCTCGCGGCCTTGCCGGACGCGACGGGTTGCCGCCCGACCTCCGGGTTGTCCTTTTATGGAAATCCAAAATTAATCTCAAACTAGAATTTATCCAAAATACTTCTGAACAAACTCATAGTCCAACATTTATAAGGAAGTTAAACATAATGTAGATCCTTTTTACCATGTAATAGCATATGAATACCTTCATCATGTATTCTTTTAAAACACTGAAACATCCTGAATTACCATAATCCATATTGATTACATTCATGCTCCCTTATTCCATATAGAATGCTGGATATACTTCATCAATCCAAAAATGTTTTAAACCCCAAAAATGATGGAATATACAAATCATTAATCAGTTCCAAGGTAGTCAAGAATATCCAATATAATTTTTCCAAAACAATCATGTATTATTCCAAAATCACTACCTCGGTATCAGAACTATATTATGGTTTATCATTCTCTCAACCATATATTTTCCAAAAATTTATCCTGCTATTGAGTCACTTTTCTTTGTTCCACACAATCTCAAGTCCTTCATGAAATAGTACTGCAGTACAATCCTTATATACTCCATAATTATTATAACAAGTACATTGTTGATACAACACTCAATTGACATAATCAACATAAGAACTTTAATCATTCCTCTTCATCTGTGGTAGTATCATAACTTGATTATTATCCAATAACATCATTTGAGGCATATTCTGATGACTGGGACATAGGTTCGCATAGTGTCCAAACTCCTTGCAAATGAAGCATTGTACATTTGAAACCATTTTCTTACCCTTACAGTCATGTACTTTGTGCCCTTTTCCACCACACTTATAACAAACTCTCATTCCTTTCAGACAAGTTCCAGGGTGTTTCTTCCCACAGCTATCACATATGGGAAAATTCTTATTTTCCCTCTTCCCTTTATCCATCTTTCTCTCTTCCATCCTTTTCTTCTCTTGCTTCCCTTCAAAGCCATAGGACTCAGTCAAATTGTTACTTATCTTATCAACACATGATATTATTTCTTCGTATGATGATAATAAATGGGAGACTATTTCTCTTATAAATTCTGGCTTAAGGCCATGAAAGATATGATCCTTCTTTCTCTTTGGATCATGTGCATTGCTGGAGTTCTCATTCCTTCTACTGGGCGCCATTTCTAAACAATGGAATACACTAGATTAGTTTATGAATAACAATACCTAATCCCAAACTTGTAAGACACATAACATAAATTAAATAGTTTATGGATATAATCCATAATCATATAAATTTCTCCTTTGAGTAAGTAAATCCACATAAACCCTTCATAATGGTTTGTAAATAAAATGAGAATTATCCTAAGCATATCCCCCAGGAGTGTCGTAACCAAGAGTGAAGCAAGGCCCGTTGTCATGCACCAGTTCTTGTTCGAGTCTAGCTCAAAGCGGTGTTTTCGGGTTTTACCCCTAGGTACATCTGTTCCAGAGCCGCCTCTACCTGCTCGTATCCAGACAGGGATGTATTGCTCAGAAAACTCACAAAATCTCTACAATACCAAAATTATAGGAAGTTCTTATATACTAATCCTCAAAGTTCATCTTAGATCTACGTGCTCTAATCAGAGTTTATCTAAATCTAGTTTCCAAGGTTTGTACTAAACTTCCTCTGATACCAACTGTAACGCCCCGTACCCAGTTACCCAGAGTCGGTGCATTATTACATAACATTGGCATGATCACAAGAAAGATCAAATCTCGAAAGACCGATTGGTTTAGTAGCCTTGGAAACACTAGATATATTAATAAGTTTTACCTTACATCATAAAATGAAAAACTACTACAACAACATAATGTCTCCATAATCCACACTCATATCCCCACATAATATCCCTACAGGTCATTCATAATTTACTTCTTCAATTCCTGGGAAAAATAAAACATAGAAAAGGGGTGAGCTCAAATGCTCAGTAAGGATAACAATATAGCGGAAACTTTCATAAATAAAAATAAACATTTAAGGCAATGTATAACTAAAAAAAAAGCCTTTCAAACTTGAACTTTCAACATGGTATGGCATAAATAAAATGAAATAATGCCATTTACTTATTCACATGGATATTCTACTAATCGAATAATCACATGAAAAATCAATAACCACTTTCATAACAATGGAATGCATAATGCTGAACTTTAATTTCTTTGTCAAGGCCTCGTCCCAAGACCTTGGGGCCAACTGTAACCGGAACCCAACCCGGAGTGCCTCTAATAACCGGACACCAACCTGGAGTGCCTCTAATAACCGGAAACCAACCCGGAGTTCCTCTAATAACCGGAGACCAAACCAGAGGGCTTACTTTTACCAGTCCCTAACCTGGAGGGATTACTTTTACCAGTCCCCAACCTGGAGGGCTTACTTTAACCAGTCCCCAACCTGGAACATACTTGTCCAACACATTCATATGAAGTAAAGGTTGAAATATATCATAAACATTCTTATTGGAACTAGCATATGAAATGTCAATACTTTACTCATAAACCATGAATGCTATATAAATGGCACATCCATAGTCAAACATATCAAAAAACTTTATTACAATATGGAAGTTTTATATCATAATAAATCAACTTCAAATAATCGTAAAATCCAACAAAGGATATTGACATAGATGAAATCAAAAAACTTTTTAGAGAAATATCTCTTTCTACTTTTGAAATCATTTAAGAGCCATATAAAATAAAACATTTTCTTTGAAAATATTCTTATAAGCTTGTAAGGAAAGCTTTGAAGATTTTATAACGGCAGAAAATAACCGCACTTGCCGTATAAGTTAAAAAAAACATTCTTACCTTAATTTGTAGAAAAGGTTAAAAAGGACCTTGTTTTGAAAACGACGGAAAGATTCCTCTTATAAAAAGTCAAACAAGGGTATAAATGACTTTAACCCATATTCTTGTAAATAATAAAAATGTTTTGAAATACATTTTGAAGAAACATGGATGTGGATGATAAAGAGATCCCAGTAGATTATTACGTATAAACAACCTCGGATAATGAAGAGATTGTGAAATAACACTTACCAATTTGGTAACTTATGAAACATACAACCCATGAAAGAGGTATCATACAATGAATATGTAAATACACATAAATTAGAGTGTATTACACAAATAATATAATTATGGGCAGTACATACACCACACAAAAGGTGATGGTGGCAATATGGAATGAATCTCACGGGAATAAGGAGTGAGATGAAAACCCCTTACCTTGTACTTTTACTTGGTTGGGGTAGGTTAACCTCCTGTATAATAGTGAAATAATTGTTATTAAATTATACAAGAATCATATATATTAATATGATATCATATATGATCTTTTAACTTTGCTTTGTTAATAATGTCTTAGTATTATCGTTGTTTCGGGTGTTAACTTACTTGTTTTCTTTTATATGTTTTATTACGTAAGCCATTTATTTAATGGATAGGTTGTATATTATTCATATCCAGAATGATATCAAGTTCGTAAACATCATTTTTAAATCATAAAATGATAATTACACTTGAATGGATATGATGGAGAATGAATCTCATCGCGTTCGGGGAGACGGTAGTCCGTACGTACGCACGAGCGACAATATCATTATTTTGATATTAAAATAATATATAAATGGATGGTATATCATATATACAGAATCATTAACATGTTATATTTATTATTTACATGAGTTACAAATCATTATTATACCCATCCAAATAATATTATATTGAATAACAATTACACCACGACGTGGAGACGGTAAGCCGTACGTACGCACGTATGGTGACATGTTATTCAAAGGGTGGATAGAATACTGAATATGGTTGTACCATATTTATAATAACATCACAGTATATATATGATACTGGATTTATTATTTTATAATGGCAACAACAAAGTAATAAGAAGTGGAAGAAGAAGGAACTTGGAAAATGGTGGTGAAATCATTACCTCTTCTTCGGTTTCTTCCTTTTGATTTGATCAAAAGGGCTCCTTAGGTTGGCTTTATGATCAAACTAAGGCCTCTAGGATGTAGTGAGGGAAGTTGGGAGAGTATTTGGGTAGATTTTGGCCGAACCAAAAGGCTTTTAAGGTGTGAAGAAAAGAGAAGGAGGAGTGCCCTTTTATAAGAGGGGTGAGGGGCACCTTTGGAAAAGCTAGAAATATTAATTTATAATAAATTCATATTCGGTTTATAATGTCTCCAAAGTTGATTATTCAAAGGTTAAGGTGGGTATAGGTCTCAAACCACTCAACCAATAGAATTTAGACAGGTTTGGGTACTTATATTAACCTTATCGTTAAGTATTAACTCTAAGTTAATTAGTTTCACTTTTATAATGTCTCTTTGTATTTTTATATAATATGGTTAATAAACTTACTATATACATACAAGAGACCCCCAAGTGGTCCATTAATGATGAACCTATCATGCTATAAGTCTCTTGGACGAACCTTAGATTTTTAGGAATTTAATTTCAATTAATAATATAATATTTGTTTTAAGAACTCTTTTATGTCAATTTTGACACTATTCAATAGTTGATTTTTGTGAAACTCATAACAGATTGATTACTTAGAAAAAAGTCAATTAAATCAATCCTAATATATCATATTATCCTAGAAAATTAGTTTAATTCATTAAAAGTTTCATATTATATTTATTTGGGTATTTATAATATCAATTATTTTAATTTTTCACTATTATAGTAATTAATGCATCATCATTGTGTCATAAATAAAATAAATTATTTAATGTCTAAAAATTATAAATAAAATATAATTATGTAGGAAATATTTTTATTTTCTAATGAATATTTATAATCTAAAATCCAACATATATAACCCTATGTAACAATTGTTTTGCTAAAAGATATATGCTTGTGTCATTTTTGTATTCATTTTAACTTAATTAAAATAAAGTGTCATTATCACTTACAAGTGGATCCATGGGGTCCCAAAATCGACCCAAAGATGCCCATGGTCGACCATGTATCAACCAATAGGGTTAAGACACGTTTTAGGGTAATTTAGTATTATTATAATATTATTTTTTTAACCCTTATTTACCGGATTTACCCTTAACCATGGTAAATAAAATATTTACCGCAGTAATTATTCAAAATGTCTAAAAATAAAAGTTACCTATTTACACAATTTGAACATCCTGATTCCAAATATGGAATCCATTTTCCTAAATTAAAAACACAGAAGTGGCAGAAATTAATTTAAAATTAATTCCCGCTGTCAAAACAAAAAGCGTGTTTTTAAGAGATAATAACTATCAAAAGATTGACACTTGTTTATGTTCGGTTTAATTGTAATATTATGTCCAATGACCAACATTATATTAAATGGTAAAAATATATTCTAAATATACTTTAAAACTACTAAAATTCATAATTTATCACTATTAATTATTTTGATTAAAAAAGTTGTTTTTAATTAAAATTTAGTAATTTTCACTATTCATCAAAATATGAAAGTTATCCGAAAAGTACCAAAATTTCACCTTAGGCTAAATTAGATATTCTGAATCCAAAAATGAAGCCCATTTTGAAATATAAAATATATATAATTTTAAAAAGTAGGTATTACTATTCATAACGGCTAGTTTTATTGGTTGTGGTGTGTGTTAGAACTCGAAGTTGCGTACAACACACACTACTATATTATTCAAAGGAAAGCGTACCGTGGAAGCTTGGGATGTTTCATTTTAAATTTTTTTGATGTCCCCCTTTACTCAAAAAGTTTAAAATATTGTATTTAAAATGGGTTCACTATTAAAAGTTGGTAAAAGTGCAATACTGAAAATGAATTTGTTCTTACATTATATCCAAGAAACTCATAATATGGATTCTAAAATTATAAGGATTATATAAAGTTTAAAATTTAGTTAATACTATTCATAACCTCTTTTGAACGGCTTGTTTCGTAAGTCATGGTGTGCTTGAACTCGGTGTTGCGTGTAGTGAAAGTTATTATATTATTTTAAAGAAATAACACACTATGAAATATTGGGGTGTTACAGTGGTGGTGTGAGATGGTGGAAGAGTAGCAGTGGTGGCATGGTACAATAGTGTAGAGGGAGAAAAAATTTGTCCACCTATTAATGGAAAGCATAGTTCTGATCTATTTGGAGGGAAGAGCATATTTCATCATTTGTTGGAAGGAGTGGGTATTCTGTTTCCAATTCTAACATACCAAACATGTGTTTTTGAGGTTTCAATTTTTGTTTCCTTTTTATTTGATCCTTTCATTAATCTTTTTTAAAGATAAATAAATTAATATGAAATTATAAGTGGATGATCATTTGCAAGGAAGGAAAATCATCCCTCAAACATTGCCTTTTTTATTGAACGGTTTCTGAGAGGGCATGAATCCCAGTCCATGTGAAAACTCATGACTGGAAAGGGTGTAACGTATGAGTCCATGGTATAATTCTACCTGACTGCATCTCTTATTTTGAAATCAATTCACATGATCTTCCCACAACCTCCTCGAAACACCACCACAAGGGAATCTCAATGTGCCACCAGCAAATGATGGTGTGAACAGGTGGGTTTTATTTTAAGTGTGTATTTTGTCTTCCACACACCACTCCCCTATCCATTAAAATAAGTTTACAACACCCATAGTTCAACCCAATATTTTTCCTTCCCTTCCCCTACTCCTATTATATTGATAATACCAAACATTCCTTGATATTCCACTAACTCACAGTTCCTCAGAAAGTCCCACAGGTTAGGATTCAGGATCCATGATAACTTTATTATCACAGTGTTTTCATCATATCCATTGATGGTCAGCATGTGGAGTCCTTTACTCAGCATCCAGTGAAAGGTCCTTCCCACTAGAGTCCCTAGAATAGGTGTATGAAAATGGCTGGGAAAAATATTTCCCCTTTTTGCCTCCACTCCCATGTAATGGAATTGAAAACATGATAGTCCACACATAAGAATCTGTGAAATTTGGTATTTCAAATTTCATTTGTTTTCAAATTAAAATTTTCATATTCATTTTATCCCATATTTTCCTTTCTATTCATGTTGTATCATTTAATTATTTTTCTCATTTGTACACGCTGGTAATCCTTTGTTTAAACTATTTTCGACTCTTTATTACCTTGTGTTTCCCTACTGATCTTGGTCGTCCATTTGGATTCGGCTGTTGAGGGTTTGTTCGGTTTTGGTTTCACGGTTTCCCATCGTGGCAGCCCTATATTGGTTGAGTTGTTACGCAGCACTCCATTCGTAGGGGGTTTTGTTACCTATGCTTTGGGTTGTCTCATACATGATTAACCAGATTTTCAGTCCCCCCAGTTCTTGCTCGTTGCTCTCGGATTCTAGTGGTTTCATCCTCGACGGAGGATAGGTTCGGTGGCCTGTTGATCTCCTTGCACACCGTTGGTGCGTGGTTCTTGGTGGAGTTCCTCAGCATCCTTCTACGACGAAGACATGTGGCCCTTCCTTCAAACCTGAAGACCGCAGCCATGGATCTGGTGTGATCCTCCTTCTATGAGTCCATACAGAAAGCACCAGCGTCGGCATCCACAGGGGTTTCAAGTGATCAGAATGGCCAGCCCTTTGTCCGGCATTGTGAGTTCCTTCCTTAACCTAGCTCTCAGTCTTGAACAGTTATGCTTCTTTTTCTTAGAACCATTTGTATTGTTTGCTTCCAGTGAGGTTTTTTTGTTGAGTCTTGTAATCTAGTTTGTTTTCTTTTGAGCATTAATAATAAAATGTGTGTAGGGTGGTGTTTTTGTCATGCAGTAGGTCCTAAAGGGGTCGAAGCACATAAATCCCTGTGTTCCACTATTCTTTCTGCACTGATTTATTACTTCTGTCTTGTTTTATCATTTGCGCACAACTCCAGTGATTTGGTTCTATTTTTGGTTGTTCTAGAATTGTCCTATTACTCTCCAACCACCACAACATGTGGTATCAGAGCCATATCTGGCTGTTGTGCCTTATGTTTTAGCTTTGAGAATTGTTTGCGTTTTAGGTTCTGAGAATTAACACTTATGTGTTGTTGTTTTTCCCTTAGTTTGATGTTGTTTTCTTATTGTTGTTGTTATTCCTTTATCTGTTTACCAATTACAATTGGTTATATCCCTTTTGATAATTTTTTTCTTGATTTAACCAGATCTGGCTTAATCTGCTTCATTATATAAAATTGTTTTATACTTCCTTAAGGCTGCGCTGCCAACATTTTATTGGGGGCCTCTTTCACTATTTATAGCCTTTGTTTTAATATAGTTGTTGTATTCTTTTTGTACCCAGTTTATTAATTTGGGTTTTTTTTTCTACAATTAATACATGATTAAATTCTACATGTACATTTCTATTTCTTTTATCTTTATTTTCGGGTGAAATCATTGTATTCACCGAATTATTTCGTACTCATTCCTCACAGTACACGTTTACCCAGTGATATTGGTCAATTTTTGGGGGAATATTCTTATCATTGTCCCCAATAATTTGGAATATAATCATTTGTATAAACATGTTTACAATGTGATATGAAATTGAAATGTGTGATGGAGACAACGACTTAAATTTATGGAGAATAAAAATGAGTGCACTATTGGTCCAACAAGGTCTTATCAATGCCCTATCTGGGCCTACTAAACCCATTACAACTGTTAATGAATCTGTTCAAATCATAACTTAATACCAACTTTTCCCCCATGACACTTTAGTTAAAGCCCATAGCTCACTCTTAATTTCCTTAGGAGACAAGGTTCTTAGGGAAGTGGATTTTGAGTCTACCGCTGCTAGAATTTGGCTAAAACATGAAAATTTATACATGACTACCTACCTAGTAAGTAGACTTTATTAGAAGATCCATATGTTTACCTTCAGGATGAAACCTGGTACTTCTATAAAATCCCATCTAGATGAATTAAACAAAGTCATGTTGGACTTGTCCAACATTGATGTTTCTGTAGATGATGAGGATTGGGTGATTATTCTCCTGATTTCTCTTGACCATAGATTTAGTACATTGGTCGAGACCATGATGTACGGTTGAGACTCCTTGACTTTAAAAGAAGTCATGTCTGCCCTTCTATCCAAATAACTTCATTCAAAGCCTAAAGTTAAAGGTGAGGCTGAGAGTTTGTTCACAAGGGGAAGACCTCAAGGTAAAAGTAAGAAGAAACAATTTAATAGAGATAAAAATAGTAGCAGCAAAGAACCTAGGAAAGAACGAAAATAAAAGAGAAATGATAATAAAGACAGAAAAGTTACTTCCATTGCGGCAAGCCTGGGCACATTAAGCCCGAATATAGAAAGCTTAAGCGTGAGCAAGAACGCATGCAACCCACTGACCAGTCTCTCTTAGTAGAATCTGGCTACAACACTGCCAATGTATTAAATATTTCAATCTATACACTTGATTGTGAGTGGGTCCTTGATTCAGGTTATTCCTTCCTCATGTGTCCTCATAGAGATTCTTTCTTAGAGCTGGTTGAGAAAGTTGAGGGGGATTTCCTGTTAGGAAATAATAAGTGCAAGGTTGAGGGTAGAGGATCTGTCCTAATAGAATTGGATGACCATTCAATCATCACCCTACATGAATTAAGGTGGGTCTCCAACCTACAATGAAACATGATATCATTAGGAGTCCTGGATCAAAATGGATATACCTTTAGATCTGAATTGGGTACTATAAAAGTTTCCAAAGGATCTAGAACCATTATAGGAGGGTCTCTTGTAAATGGGTTGCTTGTCTTGAATGGCGGGACTAATTCGAGACAGTTGGGTAGTGTTTACAATACAAACACTAACAACACTATGCTATGGCATAGACAGTTGGGGCATGTAAGCTCCAAAGGTCTGGAAGAACCCAACAAGAAGGGGTTGTTGAGTGGCATCACACCTTTGAATCTTCCATTTTGTAAAGATTGTGTGATGGGTAAGGCTAAAATGGTGACCTTCAATAGATCCTCCTTCAAGGCTACCACCCCCACTTGAATATATCCATTCAGATTTGTGGAGGCCAGCTAGGACTGCCTCTCATAGTGGAGGTTTCTATTTTTTCACCTTTATTGATGATTACTCCAGGAAGGTTTGGGTGTACATCCTTAATAATTAATCTGATGTTTTCCAAACATTCAAAACCTAGAAAGCTTCAGTTGAGAATCAAAATGGAAATAAAGTTAAGACCATGAGGATGGAAAATGGTCTTGAATACCTATCCACTGAGTTCCTTCATTATTGTGAGTCTAAAGGAATTAAAAGGCATAGAACTGTTAGGGAAACTCCCCAACAGAATGGCCTTGCAGAGAGGATGAATCAAACTATCCTAGAAAGAGTCTGTAGTATGCTTTCATACTTGGGCCTCCCCAAATCCTTTTGGGTCGAGGCCACCAGCACTGTTGTGTACCTGATTAACAGGTTTCCCTACTCTGCAAATCAATTCAAAACTCTAGAATAAATTTGGACCAGAAAGCCCCCTTCATATTCCTACTTAAGGGTTTTCAGGTTTACAACCTATGCTCATATCAAAACTGATAATCCTGAACCTAAATCCCTGAAGTGCATCTTTTTTGGTTATCCCAAGGGAGTTAAGGGATACAAACTCTGGGTAGATAAGTCGGGATACCAAAGGCACATCATTAGTAGAGAAGTGGTCTTTCATGAATCATCGGATTCTAAGACCAGGATTTCCATGCCTGGTAGTAGTGAACCAGACCTTTATAAGTCTGATGAGAATGAGCCACCAGTTCATGTTGAGACTGATGTTCAGTCTATTCCGCCTCCTCTTTATCCCACTGATGCGGCTGGTTCTGAGATGAGTTCTAGTGCAGACTCTGTTTCTGTACCTTCCATTGTTCATTAGGATTATCAATTAACCCAAGATAGACAAAGGAGAATCTCAAGACCTACTACTCAGTTTAGCTAGTAAGATATGGCTTCATATTCCTTTCGTGTGGCCTAGGTTCTCATTGATGATTATCCTCGATCATACAGGAAAGATTTAAAGGATAAAGATTCAAAACATTGGATCATTTCCATGAATGAAGAGATGAAATCTCTAAAGAAAAATCACACATGGACCATTATTCACATGCAAACGAATGCTAAGGTGATTGGGTCCAAGTGGATTTATAAAAGAAAGGAAGACAACATAGAGGGAAATAAAGTTATGTTTAAAGAAAGACTAGTCGCCAAATGATTCCTTCAAAGAGAGGGAATCGACTATGCTGAAATCTTTTCCCCTATTGTCAAACACTCTTCCATTAGGCTCTTTTTATCTTTTTCAACCTATCTAGATCTTCACATCGAGCAATTAGATTTTAAAACCTCCTTCTTACATGGGGATCTGAATGAAAAACTCTATATGAAACCTCCTGATGGTTATTCAAAGGAATTCAAACCAAACCAAGTTTTCCTTTTAAATAAATCCTTTTATGGTTTAAAACAAGCATCTAGGAAATGGTATAAAAATTTTGATTCCATTATGTTAAATAATCAATTTACTAGGAGCCAATATGATGCATGTGTTTATTTCAAATCAATCCAAGGTTTTATGATTTACCTTCTGCTCAATGTAGATGATATGATAATCATATGTAAAAATATGAGTTTTATCACTTCTATTAAATCCCAATTAAAAGGAAATTTTGACAAGAAAGACTTAGGTGCAGCTTAGCATATTTTTGATTTTTAAATAATTAGAGATAGACCAAATAAATTGCTATACTTGTCTCAGCACGCTTACATTTTAAAGATCTTAAAGAGATACATGTTTGAATCTCTCAAACCTTTCAATGTAACTCTTTCTCAACATTTTAAATTGTCTTTAACACAAGCACCCACTACTGATGATGATGTGAAATTTATGTCTAAAATTCCATATGATAACATTTTTGGTAGCACAATGTATTCTATTATTCGCACCAGGCCTGACATTGCTTTTGCAATCTGAACCTTGAGTAGAGTTATGGACGCACCTGGGAAGCCTCATTGGCATTCCCTTAAGTGGATTCTTAGATATCTATCATGTACATCTAATTTATCTTTGTGATTTACTAAAAATATTGATGATTCTGATGTTGTGGTAGGTTTTTTAGATGCTGATTATGCAGGTAATATTGATACCAGAAAATCATTGACTGGATATGTGTTCACTGCCTGCGGTGGCCTTGTCTCTTGGAAGTGCAACATGCAGTCTGTAGTTTCCCTTTCAACCACAGAGTCCGAGTACATTGTGCTTACCAATGCGGTAAAGGAAGCCTTATGGCTTAAAGGATTTTCTTCTGAACTCAAACTTCATAATTCAGACATTAATGTTTTTTCTGATATTCAATCAACACTCCATTTATCTAAAAATTTAGTTTTCCATGGTAAATCAAAGCACATAGATATTAGATTACATTTTATTAGAGTTGTTACAGAATAAGGAATTGTGTGTGTCAAAAAGATACATACTGATAAAAACCCAGCTGATAGTTTGACTAAAGTTGTGGGTTTATCTATGTACATGTTTTGTTTATATAGAATGAACTTGGTTCCTATTCCATAACCTTAGGTGCAAGAACATCTCAAGTTTTAATAGAAAATGGGGGAGATTTGTGAAATTTGGTATTACGGATTTCATTTGTTTTCATATTAAAATTTCATATTCATTTTATCTTGTTTTTCGTTTCTATTCATGTTGTATCATTTAATTATTTTTCTCATTTGTACACATTGGCAATTTTTTGTTTAAAATGTTTTCGACCCTTGATTACCATGCATCACCCTACTGATCTTGGAAGTCCATTTGGCTTCGGCTGTTGAGGGTTTTTTCGGTTTTGGTTTCACAGTTTCTCGTCGTGGTAGCCCTAGATTGGGTGAGTTGTTACGCAGCACTCCGTTCACAGGGGGTTTCATCACCTCTGCTTCGGGTTGTCTCATTCATGATTCCCCAAATTTTCAGTCCCCCCGGTTCTTTCTCGTTGCTCTTGGATTTTGGTGGTTTCATCCTCGACGGAGGATAGGTTCGGTGGCCTGCTGATCTCCCTGCACACCGCTGGTGCGCGGTACTGGTTGGAGTTCCTCAGCATCCTTCTACGGTGAAGATGTGTGGACCTTCCTTTGAACCTGAAGAACGCAACCACGGATCTGGCGAGATCCTCCTTCCGTGAGTACATATAGCAAGCACCAGCGTCAGCATCCATAGGGTTTTCAAGTGATTAGTATGGCCGGACCTTTGTCCGGCGTTGTGATTTCCTTCCTTACCCTAGCTCTCAGTATTGAACGGTTATGATTCTATTTCTTAGACCCATTTGTATTGTCTTCTTCCTATGAAGTCATGCTTTGTTGAGTCTTGTAATCTAATTCGTTTTCTTTTGAGCATTAATAATAAAGCGTGCGTAGGGCGGTGTTCTTGCCATGCAGTAGGTCCAAAAGGGGTCGAAGCACATAAATCCTTGTGTTCCTTTATTATTTCTTCACTTCTTTATTACTTCTTGCTTGTTGGATCGTCCGCGCAAAACTTCAGTGATCCGATTCTGTTTGTGGTTGTTCTGGAATTGTCCTATTATTGTCCACCCACCACAACAGAATCTTTCTCTCAATTAAAGCTGCCAAAAAGTAATTCTGACATTAACTCATAGGGTTTGGGGATTGCAAGACAGAGTAGAGATCTTACCAAGAGCGCGTGGCCTCTATGATTTCATATTGTAATGGGATTGTGTTTTTCACTAGGAATGCAACATTGGTGACATCCCCTAGGAAGGGAAGGGGATTCCATTGTTTGGTGGTGGGTTTGCAGCTACCAATGGTAGGGGGAGAGCACTTGAACTAGCACAACAACCCTAGATTGGAGGATTCCAACACCTTCACATTTTCTGAATCCAGTAAGAAGTCCAAATATGGAACCTTGTTGATGTGCAATGGTGTGGAGATGATATGATGGTGCATTTGGAACCTGTTTCTAGAAACATTTATGCACTTGAAAAAATAACCTGAGAAGGTTCTTGTTTTGAGGGTGTGAAGTTTCAAGAAAGTGGGATCAAGAATCATGATATCACATTCTCTGCAAACCAGTTTACTGGTGTGCAGAGCTTGCAATGGGGTTTGAGTGAGGATCTCAGAAATAATTCCACCCTGAAGTTACAAACCAAGTGACGACTGCTGCTCGCCTGCAATAATATCCACGAACAGATCTCTCACCGTGAGCGTGGGGGAGGAACTATTGGGTTCTTCTGAAGAGATGATGAGAGACTTAATATATAGACGATGATCATCTTCTTCATAAACCAAAAATACAAAACATGAGATTCGGTAAAATTTATGGATGCTGGTCTTCTTGATGGAAAATGCTATTTTTGGTGTAAATTTCCATTTCATGTTTCATTGATAATTAAATAAAATTTATTAAATACGTTTTTTAAGAGTTGTTACGCAGTTGTAAGATTGAAATAGTGCGGTGGCAGCCGGACAAGGAGTAAAGGAAGAACTGTGATAGAAGTGGGTGTAGGAGGAGAGGTGCAATGATGATGGAAGCAAGAGGAGAAGTGCAGTCGGAGTTGAGGCAATGAGGCGTTGGGGAGTGGCAAGAAAATGACATGAGAAGAAGCAAAGGCATTCAAGGGATGAAGGGACTATTCATCTAAAAATTTGGATTAGAATTCATCACATTCTGATAGAATCCATTCCCCCATGACAGAATCCATTGTCCCAACGGAATCCAATTATATTGTACCAAACGCACAAAAAATACTGATTTCCCTTTTCCATTAACATCCCATCATGAAGATTCCAACATATTAAACAAAAATTTAGTTTATAATATATTCAACAGCAGCTGACCAGGACTGAGAACAAGGTAGAGCGCGCATGCAGTAGGTGCTGAATATATCCATGGAGGGGGACACACTGATTTCTGCTTCGGACAAGCTCATTAGATGAATAGGTAACATCTTCCCTACCTCCCTAAACCCCCTTATCAATAGTCCTACATGTTTCCACCATCCCGAGATGCAGCCGCGGTTTTATTTGAGGTGGGGGAGCCATAGGCTATAGAGGACGTGATGGTGGTGCCGCCCATGCCCGGAGAGGTTCCGATTCGAGTCATCCTCACCTCCCTCTTCCACAACGACATTACTTTTGGGGATACGAAGGTAGGTTTTCCTAAACCCTCACAAGGTTTTTGAATTCCAAATTCTTCGATCATTTCTCCAGATTTATGTATGCATATGTCCTGATCTGAAATTTGTTGGGCGCCTTCCTGGTTGGCGCACCGGGTAACGCCTGCTCAAATGGTGTCCACGCGGTTTCTCCTTTAATGGGTTGTTTTTAATGTGGGCCAAGACCGCATGAATTAATTCACGCGGTGACACTATTTTGACGCGGAAACATTATTTGACACAGATTCTTTTTCCTATATAAGGAGGCAGAGGCAAGGCATTTCAACATCACCGGCAGCAACAACACTGAGAGTAAATCCCATTTGGTGATCGCCTTTCTTTGATGATCATCTTTACTGCTATCCACCTTTTTATCCAAACTTTTATTTTTGATTATTACATTAGAGATCCCTTCCATTTTGAGGAGTCTCTACCGTGTAATTGCTGATTTTAGTGGATCCCTCTTTCTGGACTATGTCCCGTGGTTTTCCCCTTTTGGGTTTTCCACGTAAAAATTTCAGGTGTCAAATTTATTTTCTGCACATTTAATTTTGTCACTGCGCATCCGCTTCTATTTGGGGGGAAAGATTCAATTTCTGTTGCACGTTCGCTTTTTCTATTGTTTGTGCGTTCGTCGCTTTCCTGTCTTTCCCAACATCTGGTATCAGAGGGTCTGGTTTTTATTTCATATTTATTATGGAGGCCAATTATAGTCGGATGATTTTTCTGAATGGTACCAACTACCATATGTGGTGACTTAAAATGAAAGATCTACTTTTTTTCAAGAGAATGCATCTTCCAGTGTTTAGTACCCATAAGCCAGAGAGGATGACAGACGAAGAATGGGCGTTCGAGCATGAGATGGTTTGTGGCTTCATTCTCCAATGGGTCGAAGACAACTTGATGAACCACATTGTCAACATCTCTCACACCAGAACTTTGTGAGAGGAGCTTGAGACGACCTACGCTTTCAAGACGGGAAATAATAAAATGTTTCTTCTCAAGAAAATGATGAACTTGAGGTACAGAGAAGGTACGTCTATTTCTGATTATTTGAATGAATATCAAGGATGTTTTGATCAGTTTTCTGGCATGGTTATCAATTTTGAAGATGAGGTTTTAGCTCTTTTGTTGATTAACACTTTACCCGATTCATGGGAGAATTTATGTGTTACTCTAACCAGTTCTTCTCCTAATGGTGTTGTGACATTTTTTTTGTCAAGTATGCTATATTAAATGAAGAGGTCATGAGACGCACTCAGGAGAAATCTTCTTCAAAGCTTTTAGTCACAGAAAACAGGGGGAGAAGCCAGGACTGGGGGCAGAGCAGTCAAGGTAAGAGCAGAGGCAAAAGCAAATCCAGATCGAAGCAGAGAGATTTTGAATGTCATCATTGTGATAAGAAGGGGCATGTTAAGAAGTTTTGTTATCAGTTGAAAAGAGAGAACAGATTGAAGGAAAATCCACAGAATAAAAATGGTGATGGAGATGATCATGTCGTCGCTGCTACATGGGGTGATCTTGTTATTGTTTATGATTCCATTAACATTGCTTCTGATGATTCTTACTGGGTTGTTGACAGTGGTGCATGTTTTCACGTGACATCGAAGAAGGAGTTATTTACATCTTACAACCCAGGTAATTTTTGGATTTTGAAGATGGGCAATGATGGTCATGCTAACATTCTGGGCATCAGGACTGTTTGTTTAGAGACCAGTACAGGAAGTAGGTTGATTTTGAAGAATGTTCGACATGCACCTGAGGTTCATTTGAATCTCATTTATACCAGTGTTCTTGATGATGAAGGGTTTATCAGTACTTTTGGTGATTTTAAATGGAAGCTTTCCAAAGTCTCTTTGATTGTGTCTCAAGGGAATAAGCAATCAGGTTTGTACTGGACTAGAGCTTCTATTTCTTGTGATACTGCTTGTGTTGTTGAGTGCAGTGTTTCTTCCAAGTTGTGGCATAAGAGGATCAGTCACATCAGTGAGAAAGGACTTGGTTTTTTGGCCAAGAGAAATCTTCTTCCAGATTTGAAGAGTGTCAAATTGGACACATGTGATCATTGCATGGATGGAAAACAGAGCAGAGTGAGTTTCAACAGTCATCCTCCACACAAGAAGTCACAGGTACATGAATTGGTACATTCTGCCATTTGTGGTACTTTGATATCTAAGACCCTTAGTGGAGGTCCTTATTTTGTTAAATTTATTAATGACTACTCACAAAATCTCTGGGTTTATGTTTTGAATTCCAAAAGTCAGGTGTTCGGTGTTTTTAAGCAATTCTATGTTTTTGCTGAGAGGGAATCAAGAAATAAATTAAAATGTATTCACACTGACAATGGAGGAGAGTGGTGTGGTCCTTTTGATCAGTATTGTAGGCAGGAAGGTATTCGGCATCAGAAGACTCCACCCAAGACACCTCAGCTGAATGGTGTAGCTGAGAGGATGAAAAGGACTTTTCTGGAAAGAGTTCGTTGTTTGCTTTCAGAAGAAAAGTTGCCTAGACATTTTTGGGGTGAGGCTTTACTTACTACTACTTATATTATCAATTTATCACCTATGATTTATTTTCATATAGACACTCCCAACAAATTTTGGTATGGAAAAGAGATCAGGTAAGATCACTTGCGTGTTTTTGGTTGCAAGGCTTTTGTTCATGTGCCTAGAGATGAGAGATCTGAGCTAGATGGTAAGACACGCCAGTGTATTTTAATTGGCTATGGACACGATGAGTTTGGGTATAGGTTCTATGATCCTATTTTGAAGAAACTTTTCAGAAGCCACGATGTAGTGTTTAAGGAGGATCAGACTATTTCGGACATTAATAAGGGAGAAAAAGATGCTTCTCTAACTTCTGATGGTTTTGTCAGTCTTGAGACAAGTTTTGATTCACATTTACCTCATATTGTTGATTATGATGATCATGTTTATGTACAGAATGATTCTCAAGGTGAACAGGTTGGATTTGATGTTTCTGATGCACCTTTTGTTTCTGATGATCCGGTTCCAGGGGTTATAAATGAACCCGCGGTTCCACTCCAGAGGTCATCTTGGCATCGCACAACTTCTACTCGATATTCACCTGATGAGTATGTGCTCCTTGATGACGGGGGAGAACTAGAATCATTTTATGATGCAATGGAGAGTGAACATAAGGACATATGGGTTGCTGCAATGGATGATGAGATGACATCATTTCACGACAACCACACTTTTGAGCTGGTGAAGTTACCGACAGGGAAGAGATATATGCAAAATCGGTGGATTTATCAGATTAAAAATGAATAATCTAGTTCCCTTCCATGATAAAAGGCAAGGTTACTTGTCAAAGTCTTCTGTTAGAACAAATGTATTGATTTGATTAGATTTTCTCACCTATTGTCAAAATGTCTTCCCTTCGGGTTGTTCTTGGTTTGGCTTCTAGTTTGGATCTGCATATTGAGTAGATGGATGTGAAGAGATCTTTCCTCCTTAGAGATTTAGAGGAGGAGATTTATATGGAGAAACCAGAGGGTTTTGTTGAAACAGGTAAAGAAAATCATGTCTGTAGGTTGAAGAAGAGTTTTTATGGTTTTAAGCAAGCTCTGAGGTAGTGGAATAAGAAGTTTGAATCTGTCATTTCTCATCAGGGTTTCAGGAAGACATATTATGATCATTTTTTTTTGTTCAGAGATTTACTGATGATGATTTTATTATACTGTTGCTTTATGTTGATGATATGCTCATTGTTGGCCATGATACTTCTAGAATTGAAAGATTGAAGAAGGATCTTTTTCATTCTTTTGCGATGAAAGACTTGGGGCCAGCACGATAGATTCTTGGCATGACGATCTCCCGTGACAGGAAGGCCAAGAAGTTGTGGTTATCTCAGGAGAGATACATTGAGAAGGTTCTTCAGATATTTTCTATAGATAGAGTGAAAGTGGTTAGTACTCCTCTTGCTTTACATTTTAAGCTCAGCACCAGTCAGTCACCTTCTACTAATGAAGAGAGAGAGGAGATGCAGCACATACCTTATTCATCTATCGTTGGCTATTTGATGTATGCAATGGTATGTACTAGACCTGATATAGCTCATGCAGTTGGTGTGGTTAGTCATTTTCTATCAAATCCAGGTAGAGAGCATTGGAGAGCAGTGAAGTACAATTTTCGTTATCTTCGTGGTACTTCTAATCTGAGACTGTGTTTTGGCAAAGGGAAACCTGTGATTTTTGGCTTTACAGATTAAGATATAGTAGGAGATATCGATTCGAGGAAGTCTGCTTCAGTCTATTAGATCACTTTTGCAGGGGGAGGTATATCTTGGCAGTCTAGATTGTAGAGATGTGTTGCTTTATCTACCACAGAGTCAGAGTTTATTGTATCTATTGAGGCATGAAAAGAATTGGTGTGGATGAAAACTTTTATTCGAGAGATCAGTTTAAATCAGGAAAGGTATGTTTTATTTTTTAATAGTCAGAGTGCTATTTTTTTGGGAAATAATTCCACTTTTCATGGCAGGTCAAAACATATCGATGTTCGATATCATTGGATCTGCAACATCCTTGATTCAAGACAGTTAGAGCTTGAGAAGATCCACATTGATGAAAATGGGTCAGACATGTTGACCAAGAGTTTACCCAGAGGAAAATTTGAGACTTTCCATCAGATTTCAGGGTTGGCGGTGATCCCCACTTGAGTCGGAGGGGGAGTTTGTTGGGCGCCTTCCTGGTTGGCGCACCGGGTAACGCCTCCTCAAATGGTGCCCACGTGGTTTCTCTTTTAATGGGGTGTTTTTAATGCAGGCCAAGATTGCATGAATTAATTCACACGGTGACACTCTTTTGATGCGGAAACATTATTTGATGCTGATTCTATTTACTATATAAGGAGGAAGAGGCAAGGCATTTCAACATCACTGACAGCAACAACACCGAGAGCAAATCTCATTTGGTTATCGCCTTTCTTTGATGATCATCTTTACTTCTCTGTAGCTTTTGATCCACACTTTTATTCTTGAGTATTAAGTTTGAGATCCCTTCCATTTTGGGGAGTCTCTATAGTGTACTTATTGATAATAGTGGATCCCTCTTTCTGGACTAGGTCCCGTGGTTTTTCCCTTTCAGGTTTTCCACGTAAAAATTTCCGGTGTCAAATTTATTTTCTGCACATTTAATTTTTCCATTGCGCATCCATTTATATTTGAGGGGAAAGATTTAATTTCCACTTCGCATTCTCTTTTTCTATTGTTTTCGCATTCATCACTTTCCCGTCTTTCTCAAAAAAATTAACGTCATGCATTGACTTTCACGCGTCCTCTTTGTATCACGTAGGATGATCCTGCGGTAGATTTTCTAAAAATACTCTACCACAAATATTTTGGGTAAATTCTTAAATCCTTTAGTTGGGTTTCCTACCGACTAGTTTCCAGCTTCATCATTTGGTAATACTGCCAATTCCTGCCATCCTTGGGCCATGAATTGCCAAGTTCTATATATGTTTTTCCCATTTTCTGGGTAGACTAAACCCATATCTGAAATCATGTTAAAAAAATACATTGAATAACTTTGTCTTGTGTTTGTTGACAAAGGTTAAAATAATCATAAATACCTCAGGGATTCACATTGAAGACATGTTGAGTGGTCTGGAGTTCATATGAAACATAATGAAAATGGCAGAAAAATGGAGTAGGGTTAAGTATGATTTTGAAGATGCAGAATTGGAAAAGTATTGACGATCTCTCTATGATACATAATATATTCCAAGCAATATGGAAGATATTCTAATTTTTTAGGATTATACATAAGATATTCATTGGAATATGTAAGATTTTTTTGTGGGGTCCACTCTCAATATGGGGGGAGTTTTCAGTAGGAGGAGAAACGAGCTGCAGCACCACTCCTTGGTTGACAGCCAACCCAGCCGACAGTAGCTTTCATGGACTACAGCAAGTAGCGGGATATTTTTCCTGAGTATATGAGCTACCCAAACCAACCCATGGCAGCATTGGTTTTTTTCTCCCTATATTTAAAATGGGTTTGAATCCCATAAATGGGGTGGTGTAATCCTTGTATGATCCTCCAAGTTTTATCCGGAGAGAATAGAATAGAGAAACCTGGTTCTCCTGTGGATGTAGGTTTCAAAGCCGAACCACATTTAAATTGGGTTGCTCCATTTGATTTCTGTTTTTGTGTGTTTGTGGTACCACGCACCTCCGTTACGCCCCAACAATTGGTATCAGAGGTGAGTTGAAGCGAGCGGAGTTGAACCGGTGAGACGACGATGATTTTTTCGGTGGTTGGAAAACTGAAGTTGGTTGAAAAAAATTTCCGATCCCAAATCTATTAAGAGGACGGTGAGACGATTCCAACGGTGCAAGCGGCGATGAAAACAGAGTTGAAACGAGCCCGATAAGCTCAGTCAAACTTTGGTCAAAATCGTGGTAGAACAGTACCTCGTGCCGGAGAAGAAAACATTGTTCATGCCACCAGCAACTATTCCTACGAGATTCCATCAGGAACTCCGGCATGCCACGTCAGCGCCACGTCAATGGGCGATTTGGACCGTTGAACATGTTTTGACCATATCTCGGTCAATTGGTGTCCGATTTCGGTGATCCAGGAGTCGATTCTGACTATTTTGACCGTTCCAGACGCATCTGTATGGTTAGTTTTTCAAAAAATTTACTCAATCGGGTGATTTAATAAGGGTGAGACATTGACGGTGGTGATCGCATTTTGCAACAAAGATGATGGTTGGTGGAAGAGCACTGCCAATTTTTGATATTGAGAAGTTAGATGGTTGAAACAATTTTGGCTTTTGGAAAAGTACAGTGAAAGATATTTTGGTGCAATAGGGCCAGATCGGACCATTGATCGGAGAAAAGCCTGAGACAACCAGTGTCTATGATTGGGAAGAGCTCGAGATGCTGGTCATCAGCACAATTCGACTGTGTCTAGTGAATGAGGTAAAATACTCAGTGTTGGATGAGACCTCACCAAAAGAGATCTAGAAGAAGTTGGAGCAACGATATATGGAAAAGTCTCTCACCAACAAATTATTCCTGAAGAAGAAACTGTACTAGTTGCGCATGGACGAGGGAACAAATTTGTTGGATCATACCAATGAATTCAACAAGATCATGACGTAGTTATTGGGGCTCGGTGTGAAGGTTGGAGAGGAAGAAAAGGCACTTTTGTTTTTATCATCCCTACCAAGATCATTTGATGGTCTTGTGACTTCATTTCTCGTGGTGAAGGAGACACTGAAGCTGGACGACGCTATGGCGTCGATTCAAGATTCGGAGGCATTCTGAAGACCCATGATGCATTCAGGCAAGAAAAACATGGTGATGCGAGATGATCAACGTGGGAGGAGCCAACGTCTGAATTCAGGAGGTAAAGAATGGTGGCCAAAATCAAGGGGATGTGATCCTTGTGAAATCACGTGTTTCTGGTGTGAGAAAAAGGGTCACTATAAAAGTGAATGTAGAGAGCTTGAACGGTATGTTGCAGGGAAAGAGAAAGTTGAAGAGAGGGATGTGAACATCACCAGATTATTAGTAGATGATGAAATTTGTGTGACAATAGGAATCTTGCACTCAAATAAGATTTTTGAACGGGGAGAAGTACAGTGTTATTACTGTAAAAGATTCAGGCACATGAAGTGGGAATGCCAATTTCTAAAGAGGTAGAACGACCGGGCTCAAAATCCAAAATAATATGGATGGGTTTTGGATTCGGGGAGCTTGGCACACATATGTACGACAATAGGTACATTTGATACTTTTTAGCAGGTGCAAGATTTATTGAGACATGGTGATTGTTCAACATGAAATGTTTGAGGAGTTAGGACAGTGAAATTAAAGACACCCAATGGAGGAGTACGTAAACTTACTGATGTGAAATTTGTTCTGAGGATGAGACGGGACTTGGTATCATTAAGTAAGCTCTATGCGAGAGGATACAAGATTTCCATAGCAGGTGGAGTGTTGGAAGTCTCATGTGGGGATGCAGTGATGCTTAATGGGAAGGAGTCCCAAGGGTTTTATCATTTGATGGGGACCGCAGTCAGCTCGAGATCGATTGAACCCATTGGATGTACCACGTCATATAGCGTGATGAAGCGTGTTCGATTTTCTGATGATGTTTTCAACACCTTCAAGGAGACCTCAAGTCAGGCTTCTACCCCAAATTGCTCATGAGGGGGAGATTTGTGGGGTCCACTCCCAATATGGGGTGGTGTTTTCAGTGGGAGGAGAAACGGGCTGCATCAGCATTCTTTGGTTGGCAGCCAACCCAACTGACAGCAGATTTTGTGGACTACAGTAGGCTACGGGATATTTTTCCTAGGTAGATGAGCTACCCAAAACAACCCATGGCAGTGTTGGTTTTTTCTCCCTCTATTTAAAATGGGTTTGAATCCCGTAAATGGGGTGGTGTAATCCTTGTGTGATCCTCCGAGTTTTATCCGGAGATAAGAGAATAGAAAAACATGTTTCTCTCGTGGATGTAGGCTTCAAAGCCTAACCACGATAAATTGTGTTGCTCTGTTTGATTTTTGTTTTTGTGTGTTTGCAGTACCACGCACCTCCATTGCACCCCAACAATTTTTATGTTTCAATGTGATATGTAAGATAAATTATTTCTTACATGATATTTAACTGTTTTAAAAACGATGATAATTTTAAGGGCTTAAATTCAGATGATGCTCATGTTTTTCTTTCAAAGTTTTAAACATCCGGATTGTTCAAAATAATTATGATTTAAGTTGAGATGACATGGAGATCTCATTTTCACTATGAAGAGATGATTCACATGATGTTTCTCCAGAGGATATCATAGGTGTTGAATCATGTGGAGAGAAAATAATGGGAACTAATTATGTTCTTTCAAGCCGACATTCATGTAGTTTTAAATGGAGAAAATAAGGAGAGACAACTGGAATCGTTGAATTCTGATTGATGGTGGAATTTTTTGACACAATTTTATTACCAATTTAAAAATGGAAATATATATATTTTATTGAAGGTAGTCAATATAGAGACCTGGCATGGTGGCGTGGTAGAAATTATTAATTTTTTGTTGATTTTTAATGAATCTCTGTGAAGTAAGATGGAACTTTTATAAAAATTCCCCTTGGTGTATTTTTGGGTTGTTTTGTTGAAAGTACTATTGAAGGGAATTCTAAATATTATTGAAAAGTCATGAAGAACTTTTAACATGAAGTTGAAAAGAGTTTTGGCATGTACTCGGATCAAATGTAATAGTTTTTTTGGTAGGAAAAAATCACACAGTGACATTTTAGGTTACGTCATAGGTAGTCTATGTCAGAATAACCTATTCTGGAGGATGGTATCATGGGGAGTGGTTTATGTCATGAAGGGGGCCTAGTGAAGTTAGGCTTTGGGATGTTTGAAGCCAATTTGTAGTTTATATCATGGAAGTCGGTGTTAGGCTTCGAATGAAGCTATAGATTAATTGAAAATGGTAAAGACCTGTATGTAAGGTTATATATATGCAATATATTCTGAGATACTGAAATGAAGAAAAGGGGAAAACACTCACAGAGATGCATATTATATTCGACTGAAGTTTAAGGGACAAGTCACAACACGGTCATAAGGATCATTCCATGAATGGTTGGATCCATGTGTTATGTAAGAGTACATAGACAATACATAAGGGAATTAGGAGAGAATATGCAGGAAACGTTCCTTTACCATAGAAGTGAACACAATATGTAAGAAAATGTCACACCATGGGAGGGATGACCACCCCATGATGAGTATTAATAGGATTTTAAGGGTTCTATTTTTTTGGAGATGTCCACGTCGTGAAACAGTAAATCACACCGCAATTGGTTTTGATATTGATAAGATTAATAGTATCACATCATGATCTTTCAAGGGTTTTAAATGGGATATTCTACCAGATTGGGTGAATTTGGTTGTTGAATTTGATCAAACCACAATGAAAGAAGTCACTATATGGATGTGCCTTTGTATATAAGAATGTAGGTTCTAGGATTCAAAATGGAATGTGGGCCACAACATGATGCTAATTCTCACATCGTGAAGAATCCGAGTTAACAACTTTTCATATTCAAGTATGATATCTTTTGGGAAGGAGATCAGGGAGTTGAATGGGTGACTTTGGATTGGTTTTGAAGAAGGTTATTGGATGAATTTTACCATCATAATTAGGGTGAATTAATATTATTAAAGTGGGAAAATTATAGATTTCCAAATAGTAGAGATATTTCTCTCTTCAAAAGAATGATTGTGGATCAGGTAGAGAATATGAGAAATTTCAAATCATTTTTGGAAAGATATAGGACAAAATAAGGGAGATCCAAAAAGCTTTCTCATTGGGGGGTTTGTGGAGTTCATCACATTGAAAGTGGAGATGAATAACACACCATTGTGGTGTAATCTTACTCTTGGTTCATTGAGAACAAGATCATTTAACATGGAGGAGCAATGATCTTTCTGATTGATTGAGAGCATAAATTCTTTTGTTTTGTGGCTATTGTAAACATAGATGTTTAGTGCAACCACTCTAAATTTTATGAAACAAGTAGTGCGTTTAGTGATTCCTATATTTCAGCACATCTCCATTATATGATCCTTGAATTAGCCCAGTTTTTATGAACTAAGTAAAATTTCTTGTGTCCCTCTTCATTTTTTTCATCATTTCATATATATTTTGAGGGAGAGGTATTCCTACCAACAGTTGAACAAGATTGTTGGTGAAGGTTTTTTTGAGAGATCAACATACCCTGATTCACACCCCTCTTAGGATATTTATCTTCAATGAGATCAACATGTGGTATCAAAGCTAAAGGTTCTTTGTGGTGTGTTATCTCTTTGAAGTAATGGAAGAAAGTGTTACCCCAAAGGGTATTCCGATCTTCGGCAAAAACAATTTCCAATCATGGAAGAATCAAATACAGCACTATTTCTAATTTTTTGGAATGGATGTATACATGACTTCCATTCATGGGATCTCAGTCAACATGAAGAATGAAGTGTTATGAGAGAAAATGTGGATGGATCATGATGTTGATGCCAAAGGAGTCAACACATAGATGAATGTGATGTTGTGTAAATCCCCACACGCAATGTGGGAGAACTTATCAACATATTTGAAAGCGATTCATAGGAATGTGAAGCTAAATTGAAGGTTCTGTGAAAAAAAGTATGAGTATTTGAGGGTTTACTTGAATGATTCTATTAATTCATTATTTTATCAAGGGAAATTATTGTGGAATACATGAATATACTCATAGGAACCCTCAATGATATCAAAATCTCGAAGATGATCTTGAGAAGATTACCATTTCATTTCAAGTCTAAGATCCTGGTGCACAAAGAAAAATACCCAAACACAATGACGCTGGATAGACTTCACAACACCCTCATTTTATATGAGACAAGAAACAATGATAATGAGTTCTTAGCAATGGGGAATTCTCAAGAAGTGGCATTCAATATGATGAAGAAACTCATATTGGAGTATGATATTGAATATATGGGAGTTGACGAGGAGATTTATTTCTTTTCCTCAAATCTCAAAAGGGGAAAAGGAAAATTCAAAGACAACCTTCCACTTGGTTTCCTTCGATGGGGAAATTTTGGGCATCCTACTCCAATGTTTCCAATGAAATTATAGGGTGATGATGAAGATGAAGAACCCATGAAAGATTCATCTAAGGGCGTGAAAGTCAAGAGGAGTTCACAAAAAAAATCTTGAAAAGGAATAACTTAATTTTACAGTAAGATGTTATCTTGGATGAAACTATTATAGACGACATTGAGGACAACAAGAACCTCATGAGGAAGTTGTTGGATTTTGTTCCCTAAAACAAACTGACTTTGTAATTTTTATTACATTAATATTGATAAATATGATATCCCAAGGGGATTTTTCTTTTGAGTAAAATTAATGTGACAATGCCATTCGAGTATGTGTCACATTGAGAGGTAATAAAAATTCTCCTCCATAATGATAACATGAAAATGTTGTGATAATATTTTATAAAAAATCTATAGTCAAGAAGAAATATTTCTACCAAGACACAAATTATGTTTTGACTATCAAGTATTGGATACTCGCAATCAGATGATACTTCGACTCATGAAGTTTCACACTTGGTAATCTCTATGAAATGAGGTCATGGGGACATACCCACCAATAGGGATTGCATATGTTATATGTCTTTTGAGTAACATTAATGTGACAATGCCCTTCAAGTATGTGTCATGTTGAAAGTTTATAAAAGTTCTCCTCCATGATGATAACATGAAAATATTGTGACAATATTTTAAAACATATATTCTATAGTCGAGAAGACATCTATCTGACAAGACAAAATTGATTTTTTGACTATGTAGGATTGGATATGCGCAATCGGATGAGACATTGACTCATGAATTTTCATACATGGTAATCTTTTTGAAATGAGGTCATGAGTACATACCCACCAATAGGAATTCCACGTGTTATATGTGTTAATGGGTATTTCTATTTGCGAGCACGTGTATTGGTCCTTGGACTCAAGATTATTAATAATTTGTATCCTGAATTGTGTAATTTTATGTATGGATAAAAACTGTAATGAGATACCTTCACAAAGAGGTATCATATGTTGGTTGTGTCATAAGTTATATACATTAATTGAATCAAAAAAGAAATTTACCTTTCTAATAATGGTAGTTGATATCTTTTTTATTTTGATTGAAACGGAATTCTCTGATTAAATCCATGAATATGGTAGTTCATCGACAAGTTCATTTTAGATAGTCAAATAAAGTTAAATTAAACATATAGTTTGATGAAAAAATATGCAACCTACTTGATGAGATATCAAGATAAATAGATTATATCATTTAGTAAGCATTGATATGTGGTTGTTGTTATGGCTGCATTAGCTTCTTTATTTTTGAGAGTCTTGATGCGTTGTAGGATGTTAATCCTAGATATTAGGTTATCTCACTTAATTCCACATAAAAAATACCTATAGGGTCACACACTAAGTGCATAAAAAATCTCAATAATTTTATTTTCTGATTTAATATTCAGAATAAATATTATTCCCAACTTGTGGTTTAGTAATTATTTTATTTTTGTTGATCTCATAAATTAAATTAACATTTGTTTAAGTTAGAATATATGTGAGTTAAATGCTAAATAAATATTATTTGTCAGTTAGTGAATATAATATTTATTTATCAATTGTATATTATTGATATGGTAATAAATAATTATTTGTTTTGTTGGGATAATATTTTAAAAAATATATTTCCTCCATTTAGTGAAAATAATTTTTATTTATTTATTAAAAAACAATATAAAATGATTCAGTTATTTAAATAAATATTTTTTATTTAAGGGTCAATAAAATCTGAGGATTATTGGTGTATTGTGTTAAGGGCTCAATGAAAATGTTATATTTGATTTTATATCATCTAAATAAATATTAATTTAATTATTTAACAAATTATATTTAAATATCATCTATTTAGTGCATGTTATGAAATAAAATAAAAACAATAGCGTTATTATTTGACATGTGGCTTGTAAAACCCTATTTTTTATTATTCTACGTATTTCCAAGTCCCACATCAGAATACTCATGTATGTATTCTGTATTCTCAATCTATAAAAGTAGACCTCCTCTTCACCTTGAGGTAAAGAGATTTCCTTTCTACAAGGTATCAAAGGAGACCTATTTTTTTCCTCTGTTGGTTTTCTCCTTCCCGTTGTCCAGCGGCTCTCCCGGCACTTGGTGGCACCCGACGCCAAAATCCTCTTGGTTCTCTCCTCGCTTTGTGTGCGCGATGGCTGAAGACCAGCCACCTGATCTCGATGGCTCCTTGCGCCCCTCCATCATGACGCCTTCTGGAACCCCCGTCCCCCCCCCCCCCCGATGGATTCTGCCTCTTTCGGTGACTCGCGGATCCCCTCCCTCATGATGATGGCCCACCCTCCGCCTCTGTGAATCACGTGGCCCTCCCTCACAGCTCTTTCCGGGCACTCTCTCCAGGAAATCCTTGTGACGAAGGACCGTCCATCTAGAGGCGTCCCTACCGATGCGGCACCCAGCCTCCCCATCAAGGCATGATCGGCCCCTCCCTAAGAGGATTCCTGTTCCCTAGCATTCCACGTCGGCCCCTCTAGTAGTCGGCCCCTCCCGACGCATCCATCCCCGAGGTCACCTTCATCAAGATGCATCTCACTCTAGGCGAACCGCTACCCCAGTTCGACTTCTCTCCTAGCGGTTTCCCAGTTTCCACCGGCTCTACCCCTCCCTGTGGTATCCTCTAGAACCACCGGCCCTCCCTTCCAGGCAGCATCCCGGCGTCCTCCCGGCTCTTCCTGTGCGCGTCTTGAACCGAATCCCGGTGCACCTCCCGCTGTCCGTTGCACCTCACAGTTCTAGGCGCTACCTGTATCTGCGGCTTCCCGGCTTCCACTGGCCCCACCTTCTATTGGCCGTACATCGTGTCATCCCGCTACTCCTGACATCTTCGGCGGCTATCCCACGCCTCTATGGTAGCCTCTTCTGCTCTGCCTCAAATGATCACCGGCTCCACCCGCCTCGTCGATGAGTGGATCGACACCACCAACTTCTCCATCTCACAAAAGACTGTGTTGATGTCCCTGACAGGAATGGTCCTGGATTCGCACCTTGAAGATCCTCCACCAGCATCGACTGATCCCAAATACCATCCAAGGAAGATTGTTCATAGAAATATCTTTTCCTTACTGGTCATCTCCATGGATCGCTCCGTAAACTATGTCAACCGGACTACAAATACCATCAAGGAACTATAGGATTCCTTGCACATCATGTATTCCAAGACCAACAATTTGGATCGGGTCTCCGATGTTCTTCAATTATTGTCTCTTATTCGACAACAGGATCGGCCCTTCCAAGCCTATTTCATGGAATGGAAAGGTCTTCGCGATGAGTTGCAAGAGTTTTGGCTTGTACCCTAGACACCGGCGGCCACTCAGACCCAGTGGGACCAACTTTTCATATTCAATCTTCTCAATGGCCTCACCTCTGAGTATTCCACAACGACTACCAAGATGCTCGCCAGCCCTTCTACACTAGATATACCATAGGTGTATCATCACATGGGCAAGGCCCAACAGTCTCTTCCCCCTACCACCCTCATCATCAACCACTCGTCTCTCATCAGTCGTGGTGGTGGCCGCCCCTCAGGCACTCATGGTTGTGGCCATGTGGAGGGCCATCCACATCCCCTATGTCAACATTGTGGCAAGCTCGGACACCTGATCAACCGAGGATGGATTCTTCATGGATGCCCATATCAACACCCACGGCAGGGTCAGATAGCGGTCAAATAGGATTCCTTGTCATTTGAAACTCTACCACCATCTCTGGACCTTTCTATGGTAGACATCTAGCTGAGTCATGATCCTCAGACCCCCATAGGACCTGGTCCATCTTCGGCTTCTCTGGCCCATTCAGCTGGTTCGGTTACCTTCATCAGTCGTCACCCCCCCTGCCTGGATGCTTGACTCAGGTGCCTTTGACCACCTCACTGATGATGCTGGTATGTTGACCTCCTACTGTCCTTATACTGGTCCATCACCCATCACCATCATAGATGTCTCTACTATCCCCATTGCAGGATTCATTGCATGCTCCCTGGCTTCATCAATTCACCTGCCCTCTGTAGCACATGTGCCCCGTAGTCCAATTAATATTCTTTCCATCAGAAAACACATAATGGATTAAAACTGTGATGCCATATTTACCTCCTCCACTATTGTATTTCAGGAGTGGACTATGAATCGGGAACTTAGTAGGGTCCAGCTTCGGGATGGGTTCTACATGTTCGATGGACTGGTACCCTTCGCTTGCAAGTCTGTCTCTGCTCGCACATTGGATCTTTATTCTTGGTTAGGACATTCCCCAACCTCCACCATTCATCAGCTTTATCCAGATTTTAGTCAGAATATTTCTTTTCATTGTGAGTCTTGTACATTTTTAAAACTTCATCACACTCCATACATTCCTTGAGTGGATACAAGGGCCTCAAAACCTTTTGATCTGGTTCATTTAGACGTTTGGGATCCTTGTATCATCTCGAATCATTTGGGGTATAAATATTATATATCTTTTAGTGATGATTTTTCGTGAATGACTTGGATGTACCTCCTTCAAGAATGCTCTAAAGTGTTTTCCACATTTTAGACATTTTACAATGAAGTTCATAACCAATTTTCCATCTCTGTTAAATGTCTACACTCGGACAATGGGTGTGAGTATCTCTCCACTCCCTTTCCGAACTTTATCTAGGAACAAGGCATCATTCATCAGACCTCATGTCTTGATACACCCCAGCAGAATGGAGTGGATGGGAAAAAACACTGACCTATTATGGAGACTGCTCGTGCCCTACTCTTCCACCGACAAGTGCCTCTGCATTTTTGGGGAGATGTGATAGTCACTTCTACCTACCTTATAAACAGACTTCCTTCTTTTATACTTTAGGGGGGGACTACTTTTCGGGCTATTTTCTCTTCTCTCCCTCCTCACTCCCTTCATCTTCGAGTGTTTGGATGCCTCTATTATGTTCAAGACACACATCCTGACCTCTCCAAACTCTCTCCCAAATCCTTCCGGTGCATATTCCTAGGTTATTCCCACACTCAATGAGGATATCGCTGCTAATCACCAGACCTATGGAGGTATTCCATCTCTACTGACGTCTCATTTTTTGAGATCTCTCTGTTCTCTCATCCCTCTCCTCATCATGACTCTACCATAGATTATTTCCTCCCTCTCATCTTCCACCCTCCTCTAGCTTAACCCCCTGCTGCTAATACCCATTTTCTTAGGGTCTACTCGCATCATCCATAAACTGTATCCCCAGTCCCGGCCAATCACATCATGGTCCCTGCTTCGTCCGATGCTCCTGCCCCAGTACCAGATGACTTTCCCGTTGCCCTCCAGAAAGGTACTCACTCTTACTAGAGTATTCCTCTATTTGAATCTTCAAATAGTGGTATGTCAGCTTTGGAGACAGTATCTATTCCTCACACATTGGGTGATGTAAAATCTCACCCATGATGGATATCAGCAATGCAGGATGAGTTGTAGGATCTAGAAGAAAACTATACTTGGGATCTTTTCCCCCTTCTAGCAGGAAAAAAGACAGTTGGTAGAAAATGGATTTACACTGTCTGGCTGAATCCCAATGGCACTCTCCATCGACTCAAATCCTGCCTTGTGGCAAAGGGCTTCACACAGACTTACGGTATTGACTATTTTGATACCTTCTTTCTAGTTTCCAAAATTTTCTCTGTTTGGTTATTCATCTCTCTGGTGGCTCATCAGCATTGGCCTCTTCATCAACTAGAGTCAAGAATTCCTTCCTCCATGGATTTCTTGATGAAGAGGTTTATCTACAACAGCCCCCAGATTTTGTGTCTCCAGCACCGAGTCTCAATTCTATCGACTCTGCCACTCTCTTTACGGCCTCAAGCAATCTCCTCGTGCTTGGTTCGGCCGCTTCATCCCTGTCGTCACCGACTTTGGTCTCTCTTGCAACATGAAGGACCACACTGTGTTCTACAGCATGACCTCCACTGTCTTCATCCAGTTGGTCATTTATGTGGATGATATCATCATCACCAGAATCGACTATGATGGTATCACCCACCTCAAGGGGAATCTTCACCAGCACTTCCACACTAAGAATCTCGGTCCTCTCACATACTTCTTAGGAATCGAGGTGTCCTAGTATCTGGACACCATATACCTCTGAAAATAGAAATATGCATTGGATATTTTGCAGGATGCTGGGATGAGATAGTCCACTGCTATGGACACTCCTCTAGATCATGGGGAATGGTCTCTTTATGACTCCTCGGAACTGTATTCACAACCAAAGCAGTACCATCAACTGGTGGAAAAACTCAATTATCTCACCATGACTCATTCGAACATTTCTTGCAATATCGGAAAAGTGAGCCAATTTATGGAGCATCCAACCACCTCTCATTGGGATGTTGTACTCCACATTTCCAAATACATCAAGCAAGATCCTTCCCGTGGTATTCACTACTCCCAGCATGATCATCTGAATATTAAGGCCTTTTGTGATGCTGATTGTGTTGGTTTCCTTGCTACTCAGAGATCTATTTATGGGTTTTCCGTATTCATGGAAGGCAATGTCATCTCCTGGCGCAGCAAGAAACATACGATCGTCACCTGATCCAGTGCGGAATCTGAGTACAGTGCCATGACCACCATCACCACAGAGACCATTTGGCTTCAACATCTCCTCCAGGATCTTGGATTTCCTCCACAGACATCTGCTCACATATGGTTTGACAATCAGGAAACCACGAAGATAGTTTCGAATCCCTTCTTCCATGAATGCATGAAACATATTGAGTTGGACTGCCACTTTCTTCTCCACCACCTGGAGCAAGATCATGTCAGCTTTAGTCACATCCCGACGGCGTACCAACTTGCTGAAATCTTCACCAAAGGCCCCCCATGGGCTCACCTAGCCTCACTCACTTCCAAGTTGGGAATCCACAGCATCTGCGGCCCAGCTTGAGGGGGAGTGTGTCTGGTCTTGTATGATGTCATATTTCTTTTTTGTGGGACTTGTTGTCCAGGATGGGAATTTCCATCTTGAGGGGGAGTGTTAAATCATATTTTTTATTATTATGGGTATTTCCGAGTCCCATATCTGAATACTCATGTATGTATTCTTTATTCTCAATCTATAAAAGTAGGCCTATGGCTCACCTTGAGGTAAGGATATTTCCTTTCTATAAGGTTTATTTATGGATAGAAAGGGGATGAAGAAGGATGTACATTGTGGTTTGTGGTTGTCCGAGTGGGGGTTCTGGGTTGGTTAGTCGCCAAGGGTAGTTGTCAATATAGGTGTAAGTTTGGGAGGCTTCTAGAAGTTTTGTATTTCTATATAGTAAGTTGCTGGGATATATTAAATAGGGGTTTTTGGTTACTGGGATGGCTTGTCTTGTATATTATTCTGGCTCCATCTAGGGCTATAGTGGGAGAGGCCTTAGGCTTATCTTCAGGAAAAAACATAGAGAGTCTTCTGCTCCATTCATTTTTCCTTATTCTTATGTTGATTTTACTGTAAAACCAACTCTATTAATAGAGACATAATGTTTTCCTCATTGTTAGCACCCATGATTTTATCAACATGGTGCATTTATTGGAGAAAAAATGGGGAATGGGGATCGTTGGAGTTAAACTAACAAGAATGATGTTACAAGATTTAGCGGTCGCAATGGAGGAACATGCTAGAGAACATGTGAATATCGAAAAGCAACACAAAGAGTTGATTTATTTTTTGTAGGATTGTTGAGGTAAACAAAGTGATGATAATTTCAAGATGTATACAGATTCTACTTGGCAACGAGATTTTCAACAACCTAAGTAGGTTCGATTGCACTTAATAGATGAGTATTTCTTTGTATGTGGTTGAAATGCATACAAAAGTTTAAGTTGTATGGAAACTTGTTAAGTACTCCATTCACCATTTACATTCTGAATTTCTGATAATTGGATTTGAGATGTCCAGTTTGAAGCATCTAGTCCAGTTGAATTTAGGAGACACATAGGAAATAGAAACCACTCCTTCTTGAATAGATGATCTTTCCAAGATGGTGGAAATAATTCCAATCTAATTTTGATCAGATGAGAGTGAGTGGAAGCTGCAAGTGTTTTTACAGCCTGAGTAGGAATGGCTCATCCTTCTTTTTCATCATCTCTTTCGTCTTTTGAGGAAATGAATTTGAGTGAAACGCTCAAAGCCTATGGGGAATGTGGCAGCAAGTATGGGATTTTGAAAAGTTTTCTTCAACATATGCCCACCTTTTCATAGGAAAACACTACACATGGAAGGTAGTGGAACCAGTTTGTAAACTCACAACTACAGTCTGTAGAGGTTTAGAAAGGCATAGGACGGTTTTATTCCTGTTCGGCCAGCTGAGGTAATTTCGAATCTAGGATTTAATTCAGATAGGTGGGCTGGAAGAAAAGTAGTTCTAGATTTGATTTTTAAGCTTGGAGAAGAATTTTCTTGTGATATAAAAGTTGTATCGAGTGATTAAAATCCTTTCGAAGGTGAGATTAATTTATAGAATGAATGTGTACTGTTTCCAATGCCATCGCAAGGTCCTCCACCATGGTTATGTCATTTGAGGACTTTGTTGTTTTATACGGTGGAAGACTATTTCAATATAGGGAACAAATCACATTTTGGGAATGTTGATGTAAAAAACACACTTTCAAGTTACCAATACACAAGTAGGGATTATTTGGGTACTTGAATTTGAATTGGTTTTGGATTTTGGTCACATAGCATCACATGTAGTGTCACACTGGTAGTATGTACTAGTTCCCACTATTGTTAAGAGAGAGATCTTTGATAATGCACACAGTGCTAGAGATTTATACAATAAAGTTAAAATTTTAAGAATAATGGAACTCATGAATCTTGTTCATTTATCAGGAAATAATTTTTCTAGGACAGAAAGCCTCATTGTTTATGAATTCTTCCCAAAACTTATGTATTGATTTGTTTATTTTTTATTCAAACAGAATCCGCATACTATACTGGGAGAAGTCGTTGGAGATAATTTTTGGGACAACTCAAGTTTTGTTCTATCTCTATGGAAATTCTTGTGTCAAAATCATATATAGAGATATTTAATTAAGCAACATATTGTTGGATTCGAAGTTTGGGGAAAAATTCATTGACTTTGGGTAGGATAAGTTTATATAAAAAGTTACAAGGACAATGTCTTTGATAGTCATGACTATTGATGGAAATTATCCTCCTACACCATTTTCCATTACAGTGTAGGAGGATAGAGGATGCATCAATTTTATAGTCTCTCAGGTTTACATGCTCTTTGGATGATGATGATCATATAATTCTTACAAGGATAAGCAATAGTTTTATATGTTTTCTGGAGAAACCTATGACTACACATATAGAGGCAATAGCTACATAGCTATTTCAGTTCGAGTTGGACAATATACACTCTACTTAAGCATATATTTATCTATCCTACTACAGTATGGTTGGAAAATCATTTCTTCAAAGAGTTTATGTCCTGTTTCAACTGTGGAAGCAGAGATGTATGGACCTATTGGTAGTTCCTTTTATCCATTTTATTATGTCTTGGTTGGTCAATAGGAATGATGAATCCATTGAAGAAACGACATGGGAAGTGGAAGGGGATCTGAAGGCTTTGTTACCACCTTGAGGATGATTTGGTTGTTCATAGTGGGTGGGAATGATAAGAAGAGACCGTAGTAGGTATTTCAGTGTGTTGTGGGGTTGTCTGAGTGGGGGGGTGCTGGGTTGGTTAGCTTCTAGGGTAGTTGTTAGTGTAGGGGTAAGGTTGGTTAGCTTTCAGGGGTAGTTTTATATTTATTTATAGTTAGTGGGTGGGGGATATTTAAGGGGGGTTATTGGCTATTGGGAAGGGTTTTCTTGAATATTATTCAACTATATTTGGAGGCCTTGGTCTTTGCTTCGGGGATCAATGAGAAGAGTCTTCCTTCTCCATTCTTTCTTTCTTCTATAGATTTGGTCTCAATACCCTCTGTTAATAGAGACAAATTTTTTCCTCATTATTAGAAACTTGGATATTATCATTTAGAATAAACAATTTTCAACGTAATTTTTGTTAATTAATATTTTTTAACCTTAAGTATATAATCCAAATTATACCATTTTAGAGAATATAAATAATCATGAAAAACAGATTCTCTAAAGAATCATCTCAATGTCCCGAAGATAATTTTTCAAGAACTCTCTTAAGAATTAGAGAAGTTCATCACCCTCCCTTTCTATACAAAGAATTCTAGGAATTCATTATGCTCGAGAGAAATCTTGTTGAGATAAACACTGAACGACATAAAACATTTTTTTCCTCCACTTTATTTCCTAAAATACCAACAAAGGAATTCTATGATTCATGGAACATGTGTGTGGACATCTCTAGTGGAATTCTGATTTGGATTCTTCATTGTAACAACAAGACCACATGAGCGGTAACCAGGTTGATCAACCTTACAGAAATAATTATTTGGTCAATGTAATTATTGATATAAATAAATTATAAATTATATGTGAAAAAAGTTTCTCTATAAAAAATATAAGGTTACTTCATCTATTTATTAGAATTTTATTTTAAGAAAGAGATGAAAATCATTTTTGGGCACAAACTCGACCGCTTTCGCTTCACCCTAGAACCTTGATGAGTCCTTGTGACTATCATAGGAAACCCCTAATCAAATGACAACAATGATGAAAGTGATGATGTTGTGGGAGGCAAAAATAGAAGCTGCTCTTGAATAAATTGTTGTTTTGATGGAAAAAATGGATAAATCCAATAGAGTCATACCTGATTCCAAACTGTATATATAGAAATAAGAAGAATAAAAATTCATGCTGAAGGCTGAAATTGAACGGCTATTATATAGAAATCCAAGAAACTCGAAGACGGAAATTTATCTCAAACTCAAAATCTAATAGAAGATCTGGGTTATTTATTGTTTGAACAATTTAGTGAAAGATCGTGTTAAAAGGATAAAGGATCAAAAATGAGAAGTTATGAATATGTGGTGAAAGCATGAAAATCTAGAAATTCTCCTAAATCTTGAAATTTTATTGGGTAGTTGGAATGCACAAGGTTCTGAAAAATCTAGAGAGAAACCCGAGGAGTCATAACAAAAGATAGACAATTAACCAAATGTGAAAATTTTCAAAAAAAAGGAAATCTATTTATGTGCTACAAAATGAGAAAAAATAAGTGGTGGTTGATAAAAAAACACAAGCACTCACCTCCTAGAAAAAGGGTGATTTGGATGCCCCATCAATTACTTGAAAAGCTATAGGTGGAGCTGAAAAGAAACAATAATACACCATGAATCTAGTGTTATTATTTTTTAACATTGGGGTATACACAATATTCATGTTTTAAAGGAATTTCATGGATCAAGTGAAAAAAATATGGATGAGCATAAATTATTTCACTCAGTATGTTTTTAACGACTATTGTTTTGGGTGATAATGTTATGCACACAAAAGCTATGGATTGCTCATCAAGGGTGCAGAGAGATGTGCCAAAGGAGATCCAATAAAAGGGATCTCAATAGTTGAATACATCATCAAGTGGTCTAAAAACTCATAATCAATTTGAAGCCCTAAAATATAAAGTTGATTTAGTGGAGTTGTAGTTAGAACAGTCTCATTCACCAACAAAGGAAAAGAAGAAATTAATATGGATCAACAAAGGAAAATATAAGAAAGAAAAGGTTGCAGAAATTGTTTTAAAAGCATTGAATCAGGATAGAGTGTGTTTCCTTGATATCCCATATGATGGGAAACCAAAATAATGCCACGAGGATCATGTATGATAAAGAATGTGTCATTCACTTTGAAAATAATGAAGGTTTTTAGATAAATGAATCTAAAAAATCCAAGATCAGAGGAAAATACTTGAGGCACATAAATATCTTGTTGGTTTAAGGCCTTGGTTATAATTTTCTATGTGTAAGTCTGTTATGTGACTTGGGGTATGTAGTCATTTTCAACAATAAGTTTTCCATTATCAAAGGAAGAAATTGTATAATTATGATACAAAGAAAACACACAAAGGGGAATCTATACCTCATTGGAGGAGTAGAAGACATGTATTTTCTAACCAAGGAATAAGAAAACAAATTGTGGCATATATACCAGACCAATTTACCCAAAAGTCATTGGAAGATTTCACAAGAATGAAAGAGTTTTTTTATCCCTAAACTCTTACATTATCACACTAACATGTGTGTTTTCAAAAAGGCAAAATAAATCTAATGACACACAATTAAAAGGATACTAAATCAATGAGATTGTTTGAGTTGGTGTATATTGATGTGTGTGGGCCAATATCACCCAATTCAATTTATGGAAAAATGTACTATGTTATATTTATCAACGATTATGACATGATAACATGAATAATGGTGATATATCACAAATATTAAGTGTTCAAGAGCATTATACATCATCGAATATTGGATGAGGGGATGATTGTGATGAAAAATTCAAATATTAAGGACTGGTGATGGTATAAAATTCACCATCAATTAGGTGAAAGAAAATATCAAGAAGCACCGGTTTTCAGTGGTAGACTCTTCAAAAATAGTGTTGTTGAGGGGAGGAACCATATTATTTGCAACATGTCCCAAGAAATTATCACTAAGAAAGATCCAATGGAGATGTATTATAAGGAATTAGTTCTTACATCAGTCTATATCTCTAATAGAGTTTTATGTCCAGATGAAGAGAAGACACCCTACAATACTATGTATGTGAAGAAGCCAACACTGAAATAATTTTGAATTTTCAAAAGTTCATTATTCTCAACAAAGAGAAAAGCTGAAATTCTGATTTTTGTGGGGATAAAATTATTTTTATTGGACACTCATCCAAAAACATGTCATACAAATACTACAAAACGCTTAAAAAAGTCATTGAAAGTAAAAATGTTACTATTATGGAAAATGAGAAGAATTCTCAATCCATTATGCAGGTTTTGTAAAAAAAATAGTGATACTAAAGTGAGAATCCTAGGGGAAGCACATGGGGATAATGATTATTTAGAATAAGATACCTATTATGAAGAAATTGAAGTAGGATCAACAACTGTAAATAAGAAAAGTTGCAGAGCCAAAATCAATGAAGTAAATATCGTTGGTGATTAGATAACTTTGGACTAAACATGAATGATGAAGAATCTACAATTTTTTTCTTTTATATCAAGTAAATATTATGTTTTTTGAAGAGGATTAAAAATATGATAATTATTTCAAAGATATTCATGAGAACCTTGAAAAAATTTAGAATAATCAAACATGAGAAATTGTCCTAAGGCCAGAAGAAAAATATGTCATTGAAACCAAGTGGGTGTTTCAAAACAAACTCAATGAAGATGTAAAGGGGACTCTGAGAAAAGAATGAATGGTGTGAATGATATATTCCTGAATCAAATGAATTGGTTTTGATGAAACATTTTCCTCCATGGATCTATTTGAAATTATTCGATTATTCTTGACACCATCGGTGCAAATAAAGTTCAATTCGTATCGTATGGACATCAAATCAACATATCTTAATGGAGACCTTGAGGAGGAAGTGTACATCAAACTACCGAATGGTTTCCTTATATATGAGGATGAGAACAATGTTTTCTAGTTGAAGAAGACATTGTATGAGTTAAATAAAGAACAAATAGAAAGTTATTTTAGGCTTCAAAACACTTGAGAATTCTTAGAATCTGGTGTGGCGGTATCTAAATTAACAAAGAAAATGATCAAAGGATATTGATGCTTATTTATATGGATGGAATAATTTTTGTAGGATTAGGTGAAGGATAATGAAACTTGTTTAACAAATTTATGAAGTGTGGGTTCAAGGTGTCCTTGATTGTTAAGTTATGTTTTTTTATTTATTAACAGGTGATGTGGGATGCTCAGTGTGGCCCGATCTTCATGTGTAGGGAAGCAGATAAAGGATGCGGGTTGAGGATATGTGTTGATTGATGAGTATGGATAGTGGATGCAGGTAGTATAGATTACTATATAGACAACATGCTCAAGGAAGGAATCCCATGATCAATCCACACACAACACACTTGGGTAGGGGCATGAAATTGGGGAATTTTGTGATCTTGGATCACCAAATTAATATGTAGAGTGACAAGGCAACAATACACAATAGCAAGAGGGATAATCAGAACAATCCTCACACAATTAAGAGAAACAAAAAATAAACTCTATTATAAACTTAAATTAAAATACAATTACATGGGGTGACTATTTATAGAAAAGGTGTGACATAAAAAAATCAATGGTCTAATACCCTAAGGTCAAAAATCCTATTTCTAACTTTTCCCCTTAAAGTCAAAAAGATAAAGTCTAATACTGTATTAGGAAAAATAATACATACATTTCCACCCGAATTTGACATTGAGTACCTAGCCCATCAGATTTGAATTTGATATCAAAAGATGTCATTCTAGAATCTACATGTTGGAAAGGCCTCCAAAATTAGTGCAACCATGTGGGCCAATATTAAAACATCATGATTGGTCTTGAATAAGAGAGATAACAGGTCCATTTTCTCCGTCCATTCAAGGTGAGATCCTTTGGGCCTTTAATGAAGTGATATGGGTTTCCATTGTAGCATTCAATCTCTTTAATCTCCCTTGCATCATCTAGCCATTCAAATCCAACTCCTCTACCTGGGAAATCTAATCAGTGCCTTCTACATGGTTCTCATCATCCCCCCTATTTAAAAAGAGTCTTCCTAGACTCTTCATCATCTACACCCAAAAAATAAGAAAGATAAAAAGACATTGAAAGTAGCACATACACTATACAAATATAGAAAAACTATATATATTGTAAGAATTTTTGTTAATCTTCTCAAGCACTCAGAAAGGTCCATATCCTCATGGATTGAATATTGATTTCTACTTGTTGGGAAATCTTTCCCTTCACATATGAATCCAGAATAATTCACCGGGTTCAAACAACACGTGCTTGCGAACCTTGTTTCATGATCAACTTATTTTTGGTCCATTAGCTCAATATTTTTCCTTTTCATAAATTTTCTTGATAAATTATTAATTCCCTTTAAAATCCACATTATATTATTAATGGATATTCAAAATAACTAGATCTATAGGAAAAAGGGTGTTAAATCCATAAAAATTTCAAATGGAGAATATTTAGTAGTGGAAATGTTGACCCTGTTATATGTGAATTTTAGATGTGATAGACACTCATCCTAATTATTGATATTATTATTATAAATTGTCCATAGAAGGTATGATATTGTTTGATTCACCACCTCTATTTTCCCATAAGTTTGCAGATAACAAGTAGTGGAGAATAGTGATATCATACTCAGTTTTCACTATAAGGACATAAAAAGTAATTGGGGAATTTTGTGTCTTGATTGGATAGAAAAATCCTAGTAATTTAATGGAGTTTGACTAATTTCTTAAATAAAATAGTTTCAATGTTAATGTCGTCATCTTTTTGTGATAAGGACTAAAATGTTCCATTTTAGAAAACCGATTCACCAAAAAAATGGAATCTCCCCCCTGATGGTCCTTGGTAACCCCCACAATAAATACCACTGATATGTCTGTTCAAGGGGATTTGGGGATTGGAATAGAAAGATATAATCTTTATGAGTTAAATTTATATTTGGATTTATGGAAGATAATGAACATTCCCACAATTTTTTCAACATCTATAGACATAGTAGGCCAAAACAAATGCTCACTAAGAACACTAATTTTTTGAAAATTCAAAGTATACCATTAACCAAATAGAATGTGACTCCTTTATTAAAAGTAAATGGATAAAGAAATTGGTAATGAAAATATTTTCAATCTAGAATAAGAATACCTCATGTAAATAAAACTTTTCCCAACTAACTCCATGTTTAAAATGACCATATGGTTCACCAAAATTGATATTAGTGGAACATAAAACCTTAATTTATTCAAAACCAAGCAGTTTATAATCCCACAAGGATAAAAGATAATATATACATGAAGTTATATCATATAAAATATTTTATTTACCCATTTAATGGTTGATGACATTTGGAAATTATTCAATGAATTCCAACCTTATAGCATGTCTCCTATTTAGTTGACCTTGGATCCTAAGGTATTTAAGAGCCTCATGATCAGAATGGAAAAAATAATAATTAGGCCCTAGATAATCCTTCCATGTTTCTAGTTATTTATAATATTCATAAATCTTTTTATCAAAAATAGAATAGTTTAGAGTTGGACCATTTAACTTCTCACAAAAAATAAGCAATAGGATTACCTTGCTACATGAGTACTCCAAAAATACCAATTCAATTTTAATCAAATATAACCACAAGGTATTATCTAAATTGGGGAGAGAAAGAAAATGATCATGGGTGAGTTTATTTTTGAGTGCCTGAAAAGCCTTCTCTTGAGTTTCTCCCATTTTAATGAAACAATCTTCTTTGTCAATTTATTCAATGGTGCTGCTAGTGTGTGGAAGTCATTCCCAAATCTCCTGTAAAAACTAGAAAGGCCATGTAATATTTTTACCTACCCAAAAGAGGTGGTATTTGACCACTCTTGAATTTATTTGATCTTCATAATATATACCCTCTTAAAAAAATCCATGGAAACAATTAATTGAGAAAAAATTCACACTTTAATATTTCAACGTAAAATTTCTTTTCTTAACACCTCTAAACCACCACAACGCCTCTGATATATGCATGTAAGACATGATTCATTAACCCCATAAATTTTCTATGTGAATTTTTGAGACCAAAGGGAATAAATAGAAACTCATAAAGTCCATTTTTGTGTTAAATTAATTTTTTCACTCATCTTGTTTCATCCTAATCTGGTGGTTTCCACTTCTTAATTCAATTTTTGATAAAATTTTAGATACATTTAACTCATATAGTATATAATATATGATAAGGATTGGATGTAGATGCCTATCCATGATGTTATTGATGGATCTTTTTTTAATCCACGTTTTTTACATTCTATCCTTCATGGGCACCAGAAGCACTGATACAACACTAAGACCAAGGCTCTGTCTGATATGTATCACATCTAGAAAATCATGAAATTTCCTTTTAATTTACTTTTCCCCTCCGAGTTGGTGTGATATGTAGGGTGGTTCGGTAGTGATGATCTTAGGTGGAAGAATTACCTTGTTACTTTTGAGATCAACCATATGAATTATCTTTTGATGATTCTTCAATCTCCTTCCTCAAATTTCTCATGTATTGAAAGGGGTAATGGGTTTTCACATGCTCATTTTTATTTATTGTTCTACCTTGGTGGATTAAATCCTATATATCCACATAGCAGTATATATCCACTTGGTTAAAAATCTCCCAATTGAGTCTGTCTAAAAATTGTGCCATGTTATCTTTCGAATCCTCCTCAATGCTTTCTTTGATCATGAAAATATACATCTCTTTGTATTAATCTTCAACACTCTTACTCCATTAGGTGTGGTGTTTAAGTTTGTTGTGTAGAAATCTACGGTAGTGCGAGGGAACAAACCGCTTCCACCTAAAAAACTTTATGTCATCCCAAATGTTGATGGGATTTCTGCCATATCTATCTCTCTCTTTTTTCATTTGATCCTAACAAATTAAAGAATAATCAGAAAATTCACAGGAATCAAGTTTGATATTTTTCTCCTTGGAGTATGAATGACATAAATACTTCCTCAATTCATATATCCCACACCAAGTATGTTTCATATTTCTTTTTCCTTGAAAAGAGGGGACTTTCACCTTAATACCTCCAAGGATTTCATCGTTATGTTGTATCCTTAGGCCTCCCCTTGGTTGTTGGAACAACCTATTCCTTTGTGGGACATCCTCAAAATCAACATCAACGTTCTCCATCTCATCCATGATGTTGGGGTGACATGGTGTTGAATGACGCCATGGGTTATCATGAATCATCCTCAATTATGGTTGATTCTCAAGGTTATCAATATTATCATGTAGCACGATCAACTCCCTATCATTAACTTTCTCAAAATGGCTCACCAAATCATTCATTTGGAGTTGTGTAGCTTCCTATTTGGTATGTCTAATTTGGCTTCCTTTATTGCTAACATGAGTGATTTTCTTCTCACGATATTCTACAGTGATAAGTAAAATAAACACAAACACACATGGGGATAAATAAACACACTCAAACACCCAAAGATTCACACATAATCACGCTATTGAAAATACACTCCCACACGCAATGACACACAAAAACACCTAAAAGGTGTACACACACACACATAAGATGTACATACTCATACACACAAGGTTAAACACTCACACACAAAAGATTTACACCCTAACACACACAAGGACATACACTCACACACATAAAATTTACACACTCACACACACAAGGATACATACTCACAGACACAATTGTACACACTCACATACACAAGGATACACACCAAATAATTTTTTTCTTATTTCTCTCCACTCTCGACACTCAACACTCAATTCAAATCCAAATAACTTATGAAATCTAATTCATTTTTTATGAAGATCACGGTCTTCAAATCCTTACTCAATCAAGATGGGGTAGGGGAATGGATTAATGAAACCCATTTGAGTGTTAAGGGTTATAAAATGGTAAAAGATGGAAAAGGGGAGAAAAAATGGGTAAAAGGTTGAAAATTGTGGAATAGTTTGGTATGTGGTTTGTTTCCCAATTATGATAGACAAGAAAAATTAATAACCATATGAGAAAAAATTTATATGGTGATGAAGTAAAATGATGGAGAAAGTGATATATGGAAATGGAAAGTGCTAATAATTCAAAGAACAAAGATATGAAGAAGTGACGGTAACCTTTTTTTAAAACTTTTGTAAATATCTCAATGAAAGGAAATTAGGATGTGAGATATTGATTATTTTTCATTTTTTCGGATATAAATCACATATATAGAATAAAATGAAAAAATATGATGAATGAATAATTGTCTCAATGTAAAATATTTTATGCTTGAATAACATAGGCCAATTCTAGATGTTTTCATAGAATTTTTTTTTGTTTATTTGAATGGTTGGAAAATATTGAATAATAATAAAGGTAATTTATTAAAGTAATGTAATTGATGGTAAAGATTTCTACTATGTAAACCGGTGCTCTGATACCAAATTATGTGAGATGCTTTGGATGACCCGATCTTCACGGTGTAGGGTAGTGAATGAAGGGTATTGTTTGGGGTTAAGTGTTAGTTTATTGGTATGGATAGTGGATGAAAATAGTCAACCAATGATATTAGGAGAATGGAATATTAATTAGAAAACACACTCTTTGGTGAGATGTGATGACCAATCCACAAAACAATTCCATTCGGTTTAGGCATGGAGTTGGTGGCTTTTGTGATCTTGGATCGCCAATATAATTTTTATAATGGCAAGGAAATAAAGTACAAGAGAAAGGGGTAATCATAAAAATCCTCACACAATAGAGAGAAAATAATAATAATATCTCTATTATAATCTTGAATCAAAATACAATGCCATGGGGTGACTATTTATAGCCAAGGGGTGACAGAAAAGGTCAAGGGTATAATTACATAAATTATTAAATTTTATTCATACCTTGTACCCTTAAAGTCAAAAAGATAAAGTATAAAAAAGAGTTTTTGGTAAAGTAAAAAATTCTTTTACACCCATAGGTCACCAGATTTGACTTACCTAGCCCACTAGATTTGACTTCGATGTCCAAACATGCCATTCTAGAATCTCCATGTGGGAAAGGCTTTCAAAAAATTTGAAACCATTTGGGACAACTATAAAACATCATTATTGGGATTGAATAAGAGAGATAATATGCCCATTTAATCCATCCATGCAAGGTGAGATCAATTGGGCCTTTGAAGAAGTGAGACGAGCACTCTTTGTATCATTCAACCTCTTTAATCTCCCTTACATCATCGGTCTTGCAAATCCAACTCCACCAAAGCAATTGAATCAGTGCCTTTGATATGGTTCTCATAAAAATGTTACTCACAAAAAGAATGCCACATATATTTCTCAATCAGAATATAACAATAAAATACTCAAGAGATTTGAAATGGATGACTCCTGGGTGATGACAATATTGAGGGCCAGTTGGATGATGTTGTTAAGAGATGATGATGGAAGAATGGTCGAACTAACAAAATATAGGAAAATAATTCGAATATTATTATGACAACAATGAGATGACACAACATTGTGTTTTCCACTTTTCAAGATCTAGGGTACCAAATCTATCTCAAGGAAATTCACTTGCTTATTGTAAAGATGATTCATTATTATATCTATAAAACTATGGATTTTGGGTTATTTTATCATGAAGCAATGCCACAAGAGTTATTGATATACATGAATTCTTATTAAGCTAGTTCAACGAGTGATCACAAGTAGACATAGAGTGATGAATTCTATCTTAGAGGTTTGTGTGATTCTTGGATAAGAAAGAAGAAATGTTTTATTTCAATAATAACTAAGAAATCCATATATTGTGGTTACTCAAACATATATTCAATTGGAATGGATGATGGAAAAACATGAGGAATGTTGGAGTTGATGTGAAATATCCTATTATAATCTCATGTGACATCCCACATGCTATCAATATTTGTAGAAAACCTACCAATAACTCAAGGAAATTCCCATCGAGATATGTTACCATTTTATCAAGGAGAAGGTTGAACAAGGGATGATGGAGTTAGAGTATGTGTATGCATAAAATCAAGTTGCAGAATCATGACAAAGGTACTACTGAAGGATGATTATGAAAGGAATCTGTTAGCTCTTGGATTGAAACAGTCCAAAAAGATTTTTTAGAGTAGTTATCCCCAATCCCCTATAAAATTTTCTATTTATTACAAGGTATAAAGATTCTATTAAATTAAATTTTGGATTTCTAACCCACTTGTGAAATTTTTGAGAATTTCTCTTTGGGTTTATTGAAAAAGGGGGATAATTATTCCGTGAGTAGTTTGTTAGAAACTATCTTTGATTAGAGATGAAGATGAATTAGAGTGTTTCTTCTTGTTTCCAGGGGGATATCCAATGATGATGTTTTAGAAAATATGAGAGTACCAGAATGTCTATTTAGCTGGAGAATATTGGTTGAGAAGTGTTGAAGATCATGAAGATCCAAAAAGTGTTTTTATGTTGAACTTTTATTTTAACTCTTTTATCTCATAATTAATTTGAGTCACATGGGAAGAGAGTTAGTGATTATTAAATAATTTATGCTCTATCTAAAGTTAACAGTTTTCAGACCGTGTTGTAGGTTAGTTATGATGTTTCTAGATGAAGATGTGTCGAATCTGTTCTGAAAGAGTTATCAATAGAACCAAAGAAGGATATTGTTAGAAAAATCTTGTTAGTGTATTTTTGGATTTTTTTTGTTGAAGGAGATCTATTTAACTTACAAATTTTCTTGAAAATTCATTTATAACTTGTAACATGGAGGAAAAAGAAGTTTTGGAAGAAGTTGTGAGTAGTTGTAACAATTCCATATGCATGAAAAAAATCATGTTGTGACATCCTAGGTCACACTACAAGTAGTCTATGCTAGAATAACCTGGAGGTTGGTATCATGTGGGGTGGTTTATATATTTAAGGGGATAGTGTAAAATTTAGGCTTTAGGTTGTTTGACATCGATTAATTCACACCATGGAAGTCGGTGTCATGCACTGGGCGAAGATGTGGATTACCAGAAAATGGTAATGTCATGTGCATATGGTTTTCTATACGTAATATCTTACAAGATGTTGAAATGTGAAAATGGGGAAAGCACTCAACATGATACATAATATATTCGAGTAAATTATGAAGGGACAAGTCATGACATGGGAAAAGGGATCACGTCATGAATGGTTGGGTCCACATGTTATGTGGGATTACCCAGAAAACATGTAAGGGTAACAGGAGAGAATATGTATGAAACATTAATTTACCATATAAGTGAGATAAATACATAATAAGAAGTCATTTTGTGGTAATTACGACCACATCATAAAGAGGGTTGAACATATTTTATCGGTTCTAGTCTATTTGGAGATTTTTATGAATTAAATGGTATATCATGCCACTATTGGTATGGAGATTGAGAAGATTGGGATTGTTATGAGAAAACCATAAAAGGGTTTTAATTTAGATATTTTCATTAATTGGGTGGATTTTTTTTGTATACCTAGATTTCAATCTGATGAACGATATCATGCCATGGAGGTGTTTAGGGAGGCTGGAGTTTAGGTTAAAGTTTTTGGAATAGGATGAGGATCATGCTAGTGATCATCTTCCTCTCCATTTGTATCCCATTTTTATGCTAGGGTTTGTTACTAGAAAAACTTTGTAATTGTGATCCCTAATCATAGTGTATATTATGCCTCTCCGTGGATGTAGGGATTATTCCCAAACCACATAAATCTTTGTGTCCTTGTTCTTTTTTCTACTCCTCTGTTTTTTGTCATTTTTACAGCTGCAAATCCTAGCGTTTCTACAACACCGTGATGGTGATTCTCATACCACGTATGATTCTCAAATCATTGTAAGATCATTGAAAAGGGGAGATGGTGAATCAATGATAACATTCTTTTATGTATTATTTTCTAAACTCATCCTCTAAAACTTATTTGAGTTCTCGATGAACTCAAATATATCTCTCAACCTAACCTCATATGCTATAAATATAAAGATAGATATCAACACATGGTGTTTATAGGGTTCAGCCTCAATGTGAGAGCCTACTCTTTTCCATGTGGGTTATACCCCCAAACATAGATTTGTCATTAACTTCAACAATAATTTGTTATACCCACCAATTACAAACATCAGCAACCAATTATACCCCCTAGTTCCAAACTTTTTTATTGATTAGTTATACCCCCAATAACAAGACTCTAGTAGGTAGTTATACCCCCCATTCACAAGCTCATTCCTCAGTGAAGATTTAGTGTAGAAATATATCCTTCTCTAGATAGTATTCCTCCACAAGAATGTTTGATTTATTTTTATCGTGTACAACTTCTTTAGGATCTTCAATAAGTCTGACAATTCTTCCATTCTTGAAACATCCTCCTGATCTTTGAAATACCCAAATCTACGGAAATATTAAATTTCCAAAACATTTTTCAGAAATCTTCTCTAGAAAAATTCCATCTAGAAATACTCTATCAGTTATTCTTTGTCTGATACTCCTTAGTCTATTACATATTTTTCTTTTGTGCCTCTATACAGTATATTGTGTCTGGTACTCTTTTCAACCAAGTGGATTATCGGTTGACACCTCACGTTTGACTAATAAAACATTATCTTGAGATAAATCAACAAAAATAGCTCTGAATGAGCTCTCCTCCTTTTATATGTGATTATACACTAAATGAGGCTAATATTAATTGTTAATATATATAATATTCATGTGTTTTATTATTCATAAACACCATTTTAGTGCATTTTACACTTTGAACATCATTTCACATTATGATTGTAATTCCTTATTAAAATGCACTATTATGTGGTACAATTTTTAACATCATTTAAAGTACCCAATGATCTTGATTTTATTTTAATATTTAATTTTCAGATTTCTAATTATATTGGGAACAATTCATATTTATGGAGTGTTGGAAGTTCCACATTGGAAGACCACCAAAATGGGATTTCATGCAAACAATTCTGGAGAAGTCAGATTGGACACCAGCCCACTGATGAGAATGTGGGGCCCAACATACAGTCCCAATGAAGCCCAACATTCGTGGGATGCTGTAAGACATTTAGAGGAACAAATAATTCTTCAGGATCCAGTGCTAATTCGGCCTCCATGGTGGTTATTAATGAGGACAAATTTGGAGATAAAATTATGGTCCATATTCTGCAGCCAAGAAAACATTCTACCAATCTAATCATATATCAGAATCCACAACTCCAAATGGGACAAAATTTTACAGGTGTTTAGGAGACATCAGGTTGTCCATTTTCTTCTACTATGACACACTCTAATGTGACCATATAGAGGGTCTTACAAGCGTGTCTTTTCAGTGGTTGCAAGCTGGCTGCCACCTAGGGCCAAGAGTGGAAAAGTCCAATTTCCACAAGCTTTCCACCACCCTAGGCCTACCATAATCAAGTGGGATGGTTTTTACTATTGGAGGCTCGACCCAAGGCTCCCAAAATTCCTATTTAAGGTAGTGTTGATAGAGGAGTTTTTCATATTTTGTGTTTTGTTCAATTATAATGTTATGCTGTGATTTTTTGTCTCAAGTTTGTCTTTCACATGTAAGTTGTTCAATTCACTTTAGTTTCTTAATAAAAGTTCTTCTTTTCCTCTTATTATGTTGTTCTTCATATCACTGTGATACCTTTGGTTCAAGGTGTGAATTCATTCACACCAAACCTTGTGAAATTATCACACAATGGTGGAGTGATCGTTATTTCATTGTTTTTTTACTTCTCCATTTCCTCCCTCATGAGTCTACTTTCCGCTTCCATTGAAACCATAGAATCAATGGAGGGATAACCCACTTATGGGTTGATCCAAGGGATTAGAAAGGGGTTGTAATGGATAATATTTATCAACCCATTAATTTATAATCACTTCTTTTAATTGAGATTTTTATTTTATTATTTTAAAAATTCTCCATCCTTGTTGAATTTTAAGGCCACATACTTCAAGAGCTAATACAAACATTTACCTTGGAGTGCTCATAAATATGATCCTCCAAGTGTATAGGTGATTATTATTATGTTTTGTTGGTATAAAATCAGTAATCTATGAAGTTTTTTTATCTCCTTAAATGAACTCATCTCAAATATAAGAAATTAAAATAATTGAAAAAAGAATTTCATCCAATCCACCTAGAGCGATAACCTAGGATCAACTCATTATTTTAAATTGAATTCACTTAAATCTGTTAGTTATTATTTAAACCCATATAAAATCAACCCAAGTTGGACACTTCTTATCCAAAAATATTCCATATAATGTGTGTCTATAGATTGCTTCTTAGGTCTCTGAGGAATCGATAACCCAAGCTAAACTATAAGGAGCATTCTACCTTCATCTCTTGGGTAAATTTGAGTGTGAATAAAATTTTGGAATCGTTGATGGGGACCTAATAAAGTAATCTAAACACCCATTATTTTCTCCCCCATTTCTTCTTTTCTCATCCAAATTCTCTTATCTTGTCCCTTTCTTGTTTTTTTTCTTTTGGCGCATGTCTGCCGACACCCGTGATCAATCAAACCGTCTAATATGGTGGATAGTCCTGGGGTTGGGGAGTCAAGTACACCAAGGGAACTATTTCCATTATATCCTAATCTTCCTAATACTCCAGAGTCAAAAATTTAGCATATTTTAATGGAAGGTCTTCAAAGAAACCAACTCATAAGCCCGGGTGGGAACCAAAATGGAAACCCAAATGAGGCAGCCCCAAACTTGGGGAATGCATTTGATCAAACCATGAATGACTACCTAAAACCTTCCTAGACCAATGCCCCCTCATGTATTAGACATAATTCCCTAGGAGATGACAACTACATCTTTAAACCTCATGTCCTAAACCACCTTCCCACATTCCATGGAATGGAGTCTGAGATGCCCCACCTTCACATTAAGGAATTCAATGACATTGTAGAAACAATGTGTCCCCCACATCAACTAGAATCAGATAAGATGAGGCTATTTAATTTTTCTTTAAATGATCGAGCTAAAAATTGGCTAAAAAATTTTAGACCATCATCCATCAACTCTTGGTACAAACTACAAAGAGAATTGTACAAAAAATACTTTCCCCACCACAAAAGAATTGCACTTAAAAAGAGCATCCAAAAAAATTTTGAAAAAGAGGGAGGGTCATTATATGAAACATGGGAGAGGTTCAAAGATACACTAAACATGGTTCCACACGATGGTTTTTATATTCCTAAACAATTTATAATTTTTTATGAAGTGTTGGGTCCAGGGAACAAACAATTCATTGACATGATGTGTAATGGAACCTTTAAAAACAAATCCCCAAATGATGCTTACGAGTATCTGGAAAGCCTTTCTGAACAAAACCAAACATGGGGAACTTCACCTTATTCTGAAAAGCCACAAAGAACTACTAGAATTCATACATGTAGAGAAGAGTAAATACATAGGGCTAAACTCGCAGCACTCTCTAGGAAGGTTTAAGAGATTGACCTCAAGAAAGTCCATGAAATCCAAACTGTAGACCCTATTTTCACAATTTGTGACAAACATGACCATAAGACAGACAACTACCCAACCATTCCATCCATCAAGGATGTTCTTTTAGGAGGACCCCCAGCGGAAGTAAATTCCTTGAACTTTCAAAAGCCTCCATACCAAAACAACTTCAACCCAAGGTATAATGACCACCCAGGCTTCTGTTGGAATGATAACCAGCAACCTAGCCAACCACAGGGACAAAATCCTTACCACCATCAGAACTACCAAACCCATAACTAGTTCCAAACCCAACCTATCCAATACCAACAACCACCGGTCCATTTTCAACAAACCATCCCACCTCCAAAATATCCCCTTGGGATAAACCAATTTTTTCAAGCACCAACCCAAATTATTCCACAAATCCTACTATAACAACTGTGCAAAAAAATGAAGAGGATGAACTTGGAAGTATCTTACCTAAAACAAGAACTTCAAACCATCAAAACTAGAAAGGAACCCATTCCTACTTAGGAGGTACCATCCTCAACTTCAAGGGGAGAATCAAGCTATACTCAAACAACTCATGAACAACTAAAGGTTGTGACTATTTTAAGAAGTGGTAAATCAATTGAGAAACCCAAAAAACTAATTTAGAACTCATACGAAGATTCAAACTTGGATGAAAATTCAAATGAAACACAAGATCAAACTGAGGAAACTGATAACAATGTGAAAGAAAAAACTCTTCAACAAACAACCCCACAACCTACATCATTTCCTCAACGTATGAGGAGAAAAACCAATCCTGAATTGAGTGAAACATTGAGGGAAATCTTCTCACAAGTCAAGTTGAACATTTCCCTTATCGATGCCATCCAAACCATACCTGCCTACTCAAAGTACCTTAAGGACTTGTACACTTTTAAAAGAAATTTTTTACATAAAAACCAAGTCCTTTTGGCTGCTAATGTGAGTACCACTATTCAAGGGACCATTCCTCCTAAGTTGAAAGAACCAGGTTTCCCTTACATCAATGTTGAACTAGGAGAGAGAAAAGTTGTCGAGGCCTTGTGTGACCTAGGTGCTAGTGTCAATCTCATCCCCTGTGTTTTGTACTACTTGTTAGGCCTATAATAGCTCCAACCCACATCCTTCACACTTCAACTTGATGATCGTAGCATTAGGGTTCCAAAGGGGATTTTAAATGATGTTCTGGTAAAGGTTGAAAACTTCATCTACACTTCTTAATTAATTGTCCTTGACAACCATCCAAACTTAGGAAATAAGGAACAAACCCCTATCATCCTTGGTCATCCCTTCCTTTCAATAATCAACTCTATTATCCGAGTCTTAAATGGGAACCTGACCATCAACTTTGGAAACATGATTCTAGACTTTAACATCTATAATGAAATCTCACAAATAAGGGATGACGAGTACATTCATGAAGTAAACATGATAGGAAGCATTGATAATGAATCCATATAACATCAAGGAATATTTGATGGATGTTTAAGTCAGGGTGAGATTGATTTCCTTTGTTCACATGAAGGAATTTTATCTCCTTGGATTGAATCATTTTCAAATTGCTCTTATAATGAAGTCTTAGGTCCAACAATCAGTGAAACCTTTCCGGAAACCACTTTCATGGAGACCACTCCAACTTCCTTCCCTAAATCTGATCAAGCCAATCTAGTAGTTGAACCTTATACATGTGACGAAACAATCCTATCTAATACTCTAGGAAACAAAATTGATCTTAATCTAATGTCCCAATATTCTGCTGAAATTATGAACCAACCTGATCTTGAATTGAAGGAACTTTCTATTACACTCAATTATGCCTTCCTATGGGACAATCAAACCCATCCTATTGTCATTTCTTATTCTCTTGAATCAAATCATGAGAGTATTCTTATAGATGTCCTTAGGAAACACAAGAAAGCCATTGGTTGGACCCTGTCTGATATTCCTGGGATTATCCCACTTATTGAGACTCATAGAATTGTTCTGAAATCTGATTCAAAGCCATGTCGTCAACCTCAATGGAAACTCAATCCTAATATCATGGAAGTAGTGAGGGAGGAACTTCTAAAATTGCTAAAAGTTGGTATTATCTATCCCATAGCTAAGAGTGAGTGGGTGATCCCAATCCAAGTGGTTCCCAAGAAGGCATGAATAATAGTGATAACCAATAAGGATGGAGAGATTCTTCCATCTAGGGTGATTAGTGGATGAAGGGTCTGCATTGACTATATGAAGCTAAACTCATTCACCAAGAAGGACCATTTCCCCTTGCCATTCATTGACCAAGTCCTTGAGGGAGTGGCAGGTCATGCCTTCTACTGTTTCTTAGATGGGTCCTTGGGGTATAATCAAATTGAGGTCTCCCTAGAGGATCAAGGGAAGACTACATTTACATGTCCATTCGACACCTTTTCTTTCAAATGCATGCCCTTCGGTTTATGCAATGCCCCTAGAACCTTCTAGCGGTGCATGATGGGAATATTCTCAGACATGGTAGGGGATTTTCTTGAGGTCTTCATGGATGACGTATTTGTGTTTGGGGATACATTTGAGGGATGTCTGAGGAATGTGGAGAGAGTCTTGTCAATATGTGAAGAAAATAATCTGGTCCTAAACTGGGAAAAATGCCATTTCATGGTTAAAGAGGGACTAGTTCTAGGCCATCTGATCTCAGGTAGGGGGATTGAAGTTGATAAATCCAAGGTTGACATCATTCGTCACCTTCCATCACCCAAAACTGTCAAGGAAGTGAGGTCTTTCTTAGGACATGCTGGTTTTTATAGAAGATTCATCAAGGACTTTAGTTCAATCTCCCATCCCCTTTGTGCTCTCCTAGTAAAGGATGCTCCATTTCATTGGACAGAAAGCTGTGAGGGTTCATTCTCAACCCTCAATTCCACTCTCACCTCTCCTCCCATTAAGAAATCTCAAAATTGAAACCTTCATTTCGAACTTATGTGTGATTCCAGTGACTTTGTTGTAGGAGCTATGTTAGGACAACGTTGTGATAAAACTCCTTATGTCATTTCTTATGAAAGAAAATCATTAAATGATTCCCAAATCAACTACACCACCACTGAAAAGGAGTTACTTGCTATTGTGTTTGCCTTAGAGAATTTTAGGTCCTACCTCTTAGGATCCCCAATCATTATGTCCACTAACCATTTTTCACTAAAATACCTCTTCCAAAAACAAGATGTCAAGGCTAGACTAATTAGGTGGGTCCTTCTCTTACAAGAATTTGACATCACAATCAAGGATAAAAATGATGTTGAGAATGTTGTAGCTGATAATCTCTCTAATATGGAATTAAAAGACAAATAAAATCACCTTTCTGTGTCTGATTCATTCCCTAATGAACACCTATACTCTGTGAGTGACTGCCCTTGGTATGCCAACATAGACAACTTCTTAGTTACAGGAGTCATCCCAAAATTATTAGGGACTCATGCACGAAGGAAATTCCTTTTTGATGTTAGGCACTATGTGTTTGATGATCCCTACCTCTATAAGTTATTCCCTGACCAAGTCATTAGGAGGTGTGTCCCAGAATCTGAACAAGAGTCCATCCTTAAATTATGTCATAGTGAGGCATGTGGAGGTCACTTTTCCTCTAAGAAAACATCTGCTAAGATTCTTCAGTGTGGTCTCTTCTGGACCACCCTCTCAAGGTACTTCTACACATTTTGTCAAAGTTTTCATAGGTTTCAACAAGTAGGGTCTATCACAAAAAGGAATCAAATGCCACTCACTCCCTTCTTAGTGGTTGAAATATTTGACTGTTGGGGAATTGATTTCATGGGTCCCTTCCCAAACTCTAGGGGATATCTTTACATTATCTTAGCTATTGATTATGTCTCAAAATAGGTTGAGTCCATTCCCAAAAAATAAAATGATCATAAAACTATGATTAGATTCCTAAAAGAAAAAATCTTCTCTAGATTTGGAATTCCTAGAGCTATCATTAGTGACCGCGGAACTCATTTTTGCAATCATTAATTCTCATCACTCATGGAAAAGTATGGAATTTCTCACAAAGTGTCCACTGCTTACCACCCACAGACCAATGGTCAAGATGAGTTATCCAATCGTGAAATCAAACAAATTATTGAGAAAATTGTTAAACCATCTAGGAAAGATTGGTCAAGAAAACTCTTAGATGCTCTTTGGGCCTATTGAACCGCATATAAAACCATTTAGGAATGTCCCCCTATAGGTTGGTTTATGGTAAAGAATTCCATTTTCCAGTGGATATTGAACATAAGGGCTTGTGGGAAATTAAGAAAATGATTTATGACCTCTCATTGGATGAAACAAAAAGGAAATTAGATCTCAATGAACATGAGGAACTTAGGATGGTGTCTTATGAAAATTCAAGGATCAATAAAGATAAAGTACAAGCCTACCAATCTCGAAATCTTAAAACCAAACACATTGTACCGGGTAAACCTATTCTTTTATATAGTTATAAACTTAATTTAAACCCAGGAAATTTGAGGTCTAGATGTTCAGGTCCATACATAGTGCATAAGGTGTGCCCCCATGGGGCTGTAGAAATTCAAGATCCCACCAATGGTCAAACCTTTAAAGTTAATGGTCATTGAGTCAAACCATTCATAGAACCATTCCAAAAACATGATGTTTAAGAAGAATTGTGTGAACCTACCTTATATGACGAAAATAATTAATTAATTACGGGTCCATGTCGAGCTAATGACGTTAAATAAAGCACTACATGGGAGGAAACCCATGGTTTTCAAGTTTCCCATCATTTTGTTATTTTAATCAAATTTATATTTTAAATAGGATTAATGAATCATTTTGATATTTAAAAATAAAAAAAATATACTATTGACATGTTCTTCTATTATTAGTATGGATGGGTACTAAAGGGGTGTGCCATATTCATCTGTGTCACGTGGTGTGATCCTTGAGTAATACCTTACCTAGAAATTTAAAAAAGAAATAATGTATCATCAGTTTATTTTATTTTATTTTTATGTATTTGTAGGTTAAAATAAAAATACAAAAAAATAAATAAAAATATAATAATAATAATAAAAGGCCACATCGTAGGTCGTGGGGAAAACCCCGTCACAACCAGCGAAGCCATGGGGATTCGAACCCGGGACCAAAGGGAGACAGGGGTGAACGTATACCACTGACCTACGACTTTTTGTGCTTCCTTATTCTATAATTTTTATATATATAATTATATTTTACTTTCTTTATTATATAAATATATATATATATATTGGTTTTCTCCACTAGTGAATTCTTAGAGTGAAATCGAGATCAAGGGATTAAAAGTGAGCAGCAAGAATTTTAACTTCAACCACCAAGTGACTTCATTCCATGCTCCTCATTTTTAATTTCATTTTTGAACTCCCATTCTCTGCCTCTTCCCCCTTATAAATTTTCTTTTCTTTAAACACTGGGGATAGTATTATTTTATGTTGGGGGAGATAAAATAAAATATGATTTTTTTTCAAAAAATGAATGATTTGAAAAAAAAATGTGCCTTAATGGAAGGAAAACTTTTGTTATCCTTGAACATGGTAATACACATTGCACACTTTGAAACTGAATATCAAATAATTTAGCAATCCCTGATTCTGATTTTTATCCTTGTATAATTTCATGAGCATATATTTTGGAAAGTGTGGTTGTCCAATGTGATATTTCTTCATTTATATTTTCATCCAAATAAAAAAAGATCATAATGCACGTCCTTTGGATAGTAGGGTATTAGTTTGAGTTCATGGGGTCCCCCAAATAAAAAGCATAGGTGTGGTGATATTTTTAGTTTTAATATGGGTATTTGATAAAAAAAAAATTGAAAAAAAACAATAAATTTTCATGTAGAGCAATGAAATGACCTAATATGTGGCTTTCAGCACTTGGGGATCGTGATTCCATAGTTTTCTGGCCTAGAGTTAGTAATTTTATCTCTATTTTTGGTAATTTGAATTTTTTTGACTGATTTAACTCGAGATGATGCTCGATTATGTGGGCTTCACTTGGTGCCCTAAGGTCTTTGAGCCTGGGAGTCATCGGCAAAGTCTCGCTACAGGGGTTGACTCTTTTGAGTGCAATTTCAATTACCATGTCAAAATTGCAAAAACAAAAAAAAAACAAAAAAATTACAATAATAAAAAAATTGAATACTCATCTTAATATTGAAATGTGATTCCACCTAGCTCTTCCATAATTTCCCTCTTGAATAAAGATGAACCCTCATGTCTAATGTGATGCACAACACATCATCACTCTTAATTGATATTGGATGAAATATGGCGATGAATTTGAACAAAGGAATGGGCTTGGGATTGGGATATTCTTATGAAACTATCATGTATTAAAATATTTTTATGGGTTTCATGATTGTTTGTTATAAGGGTTTTTGGTGACCATTGTGTATTAAAATGTTTTTGGAAAAGAGAATTCGAATTTCATATTGTTGAGATATATTTTGCTCGGTACTAGAAAAACTCAAGTTGGGGGGTGTGATTAGCCACTAAATGAGGATAATATCTATTTTTAATATATATAATATTCATGTTATTTATTATTCATAAACACAATTTTAGTGCATTTTACACTTTGAACATCACTTCACATTATGATTGTAATTCCTTCTTAAAATGCACTATTATGTGGTACATTTTTTAACATCGTTTAAAGTACCCAATGATCTTGATTTTATTTTCATATTTAATTTTCAGGATTATAATTATATTTGGAACAATTCATATTTATGGAGTGTTGGAATATCCACATTGGAAGACCACCAAAATGGTATTCCATGCAAACAATTCTGGAGAAGTCAGATTGGACACCATCCCACTAATGAGAATTTGGGGCCTAAAATACAGGCCCAATGAAGCCCAAATTTCTTGAGATTCTATAAAACATGTAGAGGAACAAATAATTATTCATGATATAGTGCTAATTCTTCTTCCATGGTGGATATTAAGGCGGCCCAATTTGGAGATAAAATTCTGAGTCAGATTCTGTGGCCCAGAAAACATCCTACCAATCTAATCATATCTCAAAATAAACAACTTCAAATGGGCCCAAACTTTACAGACGGTTAGGAGAAATCCTAGGATACATTTTAGTTTTTATTACCTACTCTAATTAGGCCATATATAAGGTCTTACAAGCACGTCTACTCGGTGGTTTCAAGCTGGCTGCCACCTCGGGTCAAAAGTGGAAAAGTCCAAGTTCCACAAGCTTTCCACCACCTTAGGCCTACCATAATCAAGTGGGATGCTTTGTACCATTGGATGCGTGACCCAAGGCTCCCAAAATTACTATTTAAGGTAGTTGTTATGGAGGATTTTTTCATCTTTGGTGCTTTGTTCAATTATAATGTTATGCTGTGATTTTGTTGTCTCAAGTTTATCTTTCACATGTAAGTTGTTCAATTCACTTTAGTTTATTAACAAAAGTTATTATTTTCCTCTTATTCTATTTTTCTTCATATCACTTTGGTACCATTGGTTCAAGGTGTGAATTTATTCATACCAAACCTTGTGAAATTATCACACAACGGTGGAGTGGTCGTTATTTCATTGTTTTTTTACTTCTCCACTTCCTCCCTCATGAGTCTACTTTCCGCTTCCATTGAAACCATAGAATAAATGGAGGGATAAACCACTTATGGGTTGATCCAAGGGAGTAGAAATGGGATGTATTGGATGTTATTTATCTCCCCATTATTGTATAATCACTTCTTTTAATTGATATTTTTATTTGATGATTTTAAAACTTCTTTGTCCTTGTTGAATTTTAAGGCCACATACTTCAAGTGATAATACAAACCTTTACCTCGGAGTGCTCATAAATTTGACTCTCCAAGTGTATAGGTGATTAGTATTATGGTGTGTTGGTATAAAATCATTAAGTGATGAAGTTGTTTTATCTCCTTAAATGAACTCATCTCAAATATAAGAAATTAAAATAATTGAAAAAAGAATTTCATCCAATCCACTCCGAGCGGTAACCTAGGATCAACTCATTATTTTAAATTGAATTCACTTAAATCTGTTAGTTATCCTTTAAACCCATCTAAAATCAACCCAAGTTGTCCACTTAATAGCCAAAAATAGTCCATAGAATGTGTGTGTCTATAGATTGCTTCTTAGGTCTCTCAGGAATCGATAACCCAAGCTAAACTACAAGGACCGTCTTACCTTCATATCTTAGGTAAATTTGAGCATGAATAAATAGGCTCAGCTTTCTCTAAAATGAAAGTAATAAAGACAAGATCCGAATTTGAATTTCCTTCTTAACTATCCATGTGAATAACTTCCTGCCTTCAAAACCTCTATAGAAATTGGAGTCAACATTCTTCTTCAAAGATTTTTCAAATACTAGTGTTAGTGAACTCTTAAAACCATCCTCAGATATTGGAAATTTTTATGTTCTTTTAAAGTAAAACTATTTATCATTAAATTTTTTGACATTGCAATGTTTTTTTAAAGTTAATGAAACCCCTGCCCAACGTACAAACTTCTATGTATGATCCTATCGGTTTGAGGAAACCATATTTCTCCATTTGGTACAAACCCTCCATCTGATGAATGATAATGTGAAGACCCATATTTCCATGTAATTTTTTTTTAATTATATGGAGTTATTATGAGGCTGAAAAAATTTACGGCGCATGATTCTGAGGCCCGGTGTTCCCGGAATAAATTTATGAACTTTTTTCATGTACATTCAGGAAACGCGTGAGCGGCATTTTCTAACTTTTGAACCATTGCTCAGATTAAAAATCTGGGGCACCGTTGAATCTGAAGTGCCAGGATTCACTTAAGGGGGGAATTACTTTGACCACAGTAGGCTCAGAGAAAAAGTTATGTTTTGTGACTTTTTAAAATAATTGAAATAAAATAATTTTTTTATTTTATTTCATATCCTCCAACGAACCAATTAAAGGGTGGTGTTAGTGGTGTGTCAAGCCATTAAATGGAATTACCTGCCAACCGAAAGTAACAATGACATTGGGTAAATTAGGAAGCTTCTTAATCAATGAGCCAAATTATTTCACCACACCGTTACTTACCCTCCCCCTCTCCTATATATTTTGAGCTATGGAAGGGGTATCAGAGAGCTTCACCAAGAAATGAAGTGATGAAGGAACACCGCGATGCTGGACACTTAGAAGACGAAGCCGACCCAGAGGGAGGTGATAGACGATATTGAACCATGAACCAAAGGGCGAAGTATGAGTGGCATCATTGGGAACCGGTCGTGGGAATGAAGAACATGATACACCATCAAGCACGGACATTTATCCGACATTTCGAGGGAGGAGTTTTGATTCGCATTTCAAATTCATGTGAATTTATTGAACTCCCTTAATATCCTTCATATTATGAGATAACGTGGAGGGCACGGGCCAAATGAACCCAACCCGAACATTCCTCTATCTTGATATCCTTGAGCCTCCTTGGAAGACCATGAGCACATTGACGAACGCTGTAAGAGGGGAGCCATGGATCGTCAGTTGTGGCGAACAGAGGAGGATGCTAGCATGATGGCTGGTCGCGAGAAGGGAGGTGGTGCGACCGCTGCGCCGCCGGCGAACGGAATCTGCGGCCGTAGCCGCCGCGGAGGATGAACCCGTCTCCGATGGGTTCCGTGGTGCCGCCGCTTCGCCAATCGAATGGCATCTGGGCCATTCGTGAACCCAGGAGACCGGGGGGTTACAACCCCGGCATCGGACCAAATCAGGCCATCGCCCTCGCATCGGGCCACCGCCCTCAGACCGGGCCACCGCCCTCGCATCGGGCTGCCGCCCTCGGACTGGGATTCCACCCTCGGATAGGGCCACCGACCTTGGAGCAAGTTTCTACCCTCGCCCTAGGCTGCGGCCCTCAGGCCGGGCCATAGCCCTCGGGTCAGGCCGCCGCCCTCAGACTGGGTCACCGCCCTCAGACCGGGCCGCCACCCCAGCGGGCCGCCTCCCCTGGACCAAGTTGCTGCCCTAACGATCTATCGCCCTTTGCAGGCTAGGCCTCCCTATTCTAGTCGGGCCGCCCCTCTTGCGGGCTGGATCGGACATCGACCCAGTGGGCCGAGTCCACCTCGGCCTAGAAACACTCAAAGGGGATTATCTTGAGGACCAAATGCCCATTTGACGAACTGTATACGGCATTGTGACCCTTGAAGCAAGACGAACCTTTTGAATTACTCTATTAGAGTTTTGGAGAAACCTGGAGTATGGTCGGGTTGGATCGCACCCAAATCCAACTGGGCCCTCAGCACTGAAATACCAATAACACACTGATCGGGCGTCCGATTGACGCATCGTCTATTGCTTTGAAACCCTTATGACATGTTGGGTCATCGGGTTACTTATTTGTGAGACTTCATGATAGTTGATATGTGACTAATGGCTTGGGGATCGGTTCTCCCAATCACACTATGTATGGAACCCTGCGACTGGCTGAGACCTGACGATTGCTGACTTTTCAACTCGGAGTGACTCGACAGACACGGTGGGGAGCGGCCGCGCTACGCGATGGGTATGAGTACCTTAGTCGACCAATATGGGGGTGAGTGGCTCTGTGTTACCTGGAAGACCCACAATACTTCAACAGGCCACGGTGGTGAGCGGTCGTGGTACGTGATGGGGAGGAGTACCATAAGCAGACCACGATGGGGGTGGGTAGCTCTGTGTGACCCGGAAAACCCATAGTACACGATGGGGATGAGTACCTATAGAGTTCATGGTTAGTGGGAATTGCCTCTATGTGACGCGGAAGGCCCACTGTACTCAATAGAGGAGGAGTTATCCTATAGTTGAGGTGTTCGACATTGTGACTAGGGATGTTACAAGTTACTACCCCTAGAATAAATCCTGGTGTGAGTTGTCTTTACTTTGTTCTTGTGATTGAGGTTATGTTATGTGGTACTTTACCTGTGTGGTACTTTACCTTCATGGTGTTACCCTGTGGTTTTTCTTTTTAGAACTCTAGGAGACCTTTGGGGTCTTGTGGTCCCTACTGAGTATCGTTATACTCACCCTTGTACGGGCTTCGCCCAAACCTTGTTGTGTCTTGTGCAGACGATGAATAGTTGGGCTGAGATTTGAGGGAGCCTAGACCTAGTGGAACGCGGAGCAGACGGATGGATGTGGAGTGCTGAGGAGGAGATCTATACCTACCCTTCAGGGAGGAACCTCGGAGGACAACCCAGTAGTTGTTTCCCTTTTCCTTTATGTTGTATTTTACTTTCAGTTATACTTGTACTTTTATAGTTGGTCTTGTATTTCGTCCCCTCTTTCTTTCAACACTCTTTTACTATAGTAGTTTACTTCATAGTTTCTTCGTGTTGTGTTTTCAAACTATGTGTTTGTATAGGTTTAAAGGCAATTCCTTCCCATTTTTGGGAATACACCTTTCGGTGCTAGTCGCTAGCCCCTGGGCTATGGAAGGCGGGCTTGGGGTAGTCATGGAATGGGTCCCAGGGGACGGGTCATGACAAAGAACATCTTAATAGGTTTCTCCATTTTTTGTTCTCCATATGATGGATTCATTAAAGTTCATCTAGTGAAATCAAATTTCTCCATTTGGAACATTATACATACTTTCCCAATCTGGTACTCCATGTTTTCTTTTTTTGTAACATCCTCAGACTTTCTCCTTCTGATCAACTGAGTCCATTAGACTCAGTCTAGTAATCTTATAAGCTTATCAATCTGAACATTACATAACATCATAATTTCAAAGATCAAACATTATACATATGCATCTCCATGACTTCATAACTCAAACTTTGTATGGTCTTTATTACATGAACTCTGTATAGTCGTCATATCATGATCTTTGTACAGTTATAACTCCATAAAATAACATCAATATGAAAAAATCATATTTGTACAACTTTATCCTTTGAAAAATATCACTTGGAATCATGAACATTGAGTAATCATGATATTAGAAACATTGAGAACTAGTAAAAAATCATCTTAATAAATAATTTTTCTCTAAAATTAGCAACAACTCCCCGTTGATATTTCAAGTAACTTATCCTATAAACACATATTTACATGTTGAAATATTGAGAACAACTGAAACAAAAATAACTTTCACATAATAATATCTCCCTTTGTGTTTTTTGTCAACATCCCAACACTTCTTCAAGGTCAATATGTGTGCTCAATTATTTCTCCCACATAAGTGTGTCCATTTTTATTTTCCCCCTTTATTGACAATAAAATTCAAAGGGAAACATAACTGTCATCTTAAATCATATTCTTTCATCTCAAAATCAGGAAAAATTTTCCTCGAAAGAAGAATAGGGTCACATGATTCTATAAACAAAGAGCCTTTATTTAGACAGCTCTAAGTCTATGTGGGTGAATTCGATGTAGAAAACAAGAGTTATAATCAATATGATCAATGTTATCTATAAAAATTGTTTTATGTGATAGTTTCCTCATGTTTATTCCAATATCTTTATATCAAGGTCTATCTGAGTATGTTTTTTGAGATAAAACCTAAACCCATCACAAAAACACATCAAAAATATTCAAGTGTATAAACACAACTCCCCATGCATCTATTTTTTTAACTATCATCACTCCTTTCCGGAACATGTTATAGTCATATATCAACTTCATCTTTGCTCACCCTAAAGGATAACACAACATCCCTCATCTTGGTGATCATAATGTTTCATGTTGGATATCTCTTATTACTATAAAATCACTACCATACTTGACCAACTCTTATCCCACTTGAATTCCCTTCATGTTAGATCAAATAAAAAATATTAATGAGAATATGGAAGAACATAAATGTTCTTTAAAAGAAACATTTAGACCGAGTGTCTTCTCTCATCATAGAGTTATTCTTATAAGACTTAGAATGAGATGTGTTTTTTCTATTCCTTTTGATCTTCCTTCATAGATATTGTAATGGAATTTTTCTCATCTTTGGAGTCTTTAAATTAAGCTGACATCTTCTCTTTAGTTTTAAAAATTTCTTCTTTACCTTGAGCTTGCAACATCTTTTGCATGATTTCCTCTTGAGTTGGTAAGATAGTCATACAATCTTTAGTACTATGCCCATATTGATAAAACATCTTTAATTTCTTCTTAATATTCAATAAACCATCTATATATAAGTTATCATCGGCCTCTTCATCAACTTGATTTCTAGAATGTGTTCCTATATAGTTTTCCTGACAAGGAGGTCTATTTGAAACAACCAGCTAGATTCATTTCCTTAGGGGTTGGTTCATATGTCTGTCAGTTTCATCAGTCTCTTTATAGACTCAAGAATTATCCTCATGCATGGTTTGACAGATTTTTAACTTTCATAAATACATTTGGTATATCTCATAGTATGAAGGATCAAACTATTTTCTATCAACAAACATCCTCTTGTTGCATCTTGTTTGTTGTGTGCATTAATGATATCATTATTACTCGTAGCGACTCACGTGACATTTCCCATCTTAAGGATCATCATCAAAAAAAATTCATACCAAATACATGGGTCCTTTGAAAAATTTTCTTCTAATTGAAGTCTCTCGCTCTCTGACCAGCATCATTCTTTCACAGCGAAAATATGCATTGTATATCTTGTAGGATACTAGATTGTCTCGGGCAACTAACATCGATACTCCACTTGAACTAGGGGAACAATCCCTCTATGATCTCACTCACCCATATTATCATATAGATATGTATCATCGTCTTTTGGATAGACAAAATTATCATACTATGACTCGTTTTTATATTATCTGTGTTGTCACCAATGTCAGTCAAATCATGGAACATCTGACAAAATCTCAATGGGACACTAACCTTTGCATTGTCAAATACATTAAGAAAGTCCTTTCCCATGGTATTTGGTATTCACATCACAATCACATAGACATTGAGGACTTTTTTGATGCCTACAATGATGTATAATCATTCACCTAGATGTCTACTTCTGGGTTTGTTATCTTTTGGTTGATAAATTATTATATTGGTGATGAAAGAAACAAATTTTCATCTCCAGATCTAGTGATAAATTTTAATACCATGTGATGACCAAGATCACTATTGAAATTCATAGGCTTCATCACCTTCTTAATGAAATTCGTTTCCTGCCATGTACTTTTCTCATATTTTGTGTGATAATTATACAGCCCAAAGACTGATTCTATTTTATTTTTTCATGAACACACGAAACATATTTTAATTGACTATCAATTCATTCTCCATCACCTTGATAAAAAAAATGCATTTTGATACATTTCAATCTCTCGCCATCTTTCCAACATCTTCACTAAAGTTTTTCCTTGAGTTCGACTAGATTCTCTATGCATCAAGATGGGAATAATACATAACATCAACAAACTATCTTGAGGGGGAGTGTGTTTGGTCATTATGATGTATTCTCTCTTGGTTTTTTTGTGGGACTCTTATGCCTGGATATACCTATTATAGATTTTGGGGGAGTGTGGGACCCATTTTAGTGTATTTTAGAGTCCCACATTGTTTTTCTCTTACATTTATTTATTTTCCTCTATCTATAAATAAATTTATATAACTCTATTTGAGGTGTTTAGTATAGTTCTACATACATATTGATAACAATGAAACCAAAATAAATTGGGGAAAACACTATGAAGAAGTCAAGTTAGAAGATTTTAATATTCAACTACCCATATTTCAGGAAGGAAACAAGATATTACAATTTGGTATTCTATGAATTGGTTTCGAAGAATGATATTGGATGTATTTTCCCATCATAATGACAGTGAATTAATGATTAATTAAATTTAAAACCTAGAGATTCTCTTAAGAGTGAAGAGATATCTTCCATAAAAAAGGAGTAGGATCATGGATTAAATTAGGTTAGAGGAGGAATTTAGCATAAGTGGTGGAAATTAAGAGAAGAAAATGTGAGATCCAAGAAGATACATCCCTGGAAGTTTGTGGAGTTCATAAAATTGATGAAATTGGATCTAATTGATGCACCATTGATGGTGTAATCTTATTCTTGGTTCGTGGAGATCAAAAAAAGTTTCACTTGGAGGATAAGTGAAGTTTATGAATTGTTGAGAGTAGCGATTTTTCTATTTTTTGATGGTTGTAAACCTGGAGGGCCAGTGTAACAACTTTAAATTATAAGAAACAGTTGGTGTGATTAATTATACAGGTACATCAACACATCACCATTTTATTCTCCTTGGATCCTAGTTTACGTGAGCCATATAAAATTATATGTGTCCCTCATTTTCTTAATCATTTTATATCTATTGTGAAGGAGAGTGGTGTTCCTACAAATAGTGAAACAAGATTGTTGGAGAGGGTCATTTGAAGTGATCGAAATTCCTTGATTCACCACTCCCTCAAGGCATATACCTTTCTTAAGACCAACATGATGTAGTAGTAGCATAGTGCATGTGTAGTTCAGTGGGAATTATAGATTTTCTATTAGAAGGAAAAAAATGTGCAGAAGGAGATCCATGAGTTTATCTCTTTGGAAGATTAAGGAGTTTTATCATATAGATAAAAACAAATCTGATTACTAAACCATCACTGATTGAATTTTCATTTATCATTCGGGGAAGGCATTGTAGATTTTTAAGAGCAGTGAATTTTTTCTTATAAGGAGATAAATGATTCCTTCATTTGTTTTGTGAATTTTGTAAAACTAGAGGGTCTATACGGTCGTTAGAAATTGTAAAAAAATCATTGTGCTTAGTGATTTTGGTACATTGACACATCGTTTTTGTATGCTCCTTGGACTAAATCAGTGATGGTGAACTAAGTAAAAATGCTTATGTCCCTCATTAATGTTTTATCACTTCGATATTCTTGTGTAAGAAAGAAGAGTGTATCTACTAGTAGTGAAACAATATTGTTGACATCGGTTTTTTAAAAATTAATATACCCTGATTCACCACTACCCATGGAATTATCCTTGTTTGGGAATAAAAAATTCAAACCGTTCTCTGGAGAAATTTAATTTTTTTATTATTTTATTTAGTGAAAATATAGTTTCACTTGAAACAGAAGGTTGGATTATTTTTTTATCTCTAATTGGACTGATGGTGAACATTTTAATGATATTTGAGCTTGGTTTTTGGCTTAAAATGTGTCTTGTATCATTCCTAGTACATTTATATCATGACTAGTCCATTATACCTTACATATTATGTTGTGTATGTTCCAGATGTTGAGAGTCTAACATTTAATTAATTTTCATGAAATAATATTTCGGATGACATAGAATTTTACCTGTACCATGCCTTTTCTATCATACCTTATATATTATTTGTTAATGTGAAAGATGTTGAAAGTGTCACATTTAATTAAAATTCATTGAATACTATGTTGTCACTGACAACAAAGACTTCCCCCACTTGTTTACCCACTCTTAATTGTTTTTAACCTTGTCATTATCTCTATGTATCTATTTCAATTGCTTGAGTGTGATGGGGCACTCATGCAGATTTATCTTTGGTGACTGGATATCTACCTTTCTGTTGTGATTTTTTTCATTTGATGAACCATTTTGGGGGTGTTTTGTTTTTTGAGAGTTGTGACTGGTCACAATCATATGATGACCTGACAATAGCAGGGTTGTGGAGAATGTTTGTGCCAATGTTAAAGAAGTGAGAGAATGAAATTTGGTTGTCCCATGTTTCCTAACACAATGCATGGAATGTTTAGATTTCCTATCTGAGAAGAGGAACTTGTGTTCCAAATTCCAATTCACCACCTCTTCTTCCATGCCGAGATACCAGACTAGAATATTCACATACGTAAGGGAAGGTTGCAGAGGGAGTGAGGATATGTGGAGCTTCTATAATCATTAGTATTAATGTGATCACCGCCAAGTTTTTTGTTTGTAAATACATATCCTGCTTTTATAGAGAAATGAAATCTCATCCATGAAAAGTGAATAAATTCATGACATGAATGAAAAATAGTAACAAAATTCTAATAGAAACACCCTAATTAGAGGGATTCACAGTAAAACAACATGAATATAGAATGAATTAACACAAATAAATGAAAACAAACATAATTTTGGTTAAGATTTTGACACTTAAATTGAATGTTAAACAAATTTGATAGGAAAACCTCATGTCAGTAAATAGGTCTCCAAACCATGAAATCTCACATGACATCCATTTTTTGTGGGAAACTTTGGATTTAACTATTTTACTCATGGATAACTCATTTATAGAATTAAAATTATAAGAACTATATATTTTATTTCTCGTTATCATCCCATATAATTCTTCATCTATATATCAAACATGACCATAGTGTAAGAGTGTAATATAATAAATTTCCATTTTTAATATAAAAACCATTAAAAATAATTTATTCAATTATGAACTTTTCATATTTAGAGATCAATTCACGCTAGAGATGGGTTATAGACAAATAATGACAAGTAAAGAGCATGTATTTAAGTTCACTAAATGGGGAATAAAATTTGCAAAGCAACATGAAATATCAAATGGTGCAAAGAATTTTTATAAACTAGATGACATGAATTTAGAAATTTCAAACCAAAATAAAGTAAAACATATGAGAAAGGATTAAAAAAAGTAATCATAATACACAAAAGATACATGCAACAATTTTTTTTATTCAACCATGATAATTATTACAATGAAATACAATATTTTTACACAGATTTATGCCCCCTAATTTTTACTCATCAATTATATCGGTTTACATGGAGTTTTAAAAAATGTTATACCTTTACCTTGATCAAGTAAAAAATTTGGATTCACGGATTTTATAAACCCTAGAGAGTGCGGTGACCAACCTGGTGAGCCTAGTTACTCTCTTGGTTTAAAAAATTGGTGTCTTCACCATTCATGATTAAGTATAAATAGTTTTTAATATCAGTTTGTTTCCCCCCCCCCCACATGATGTGTGGGTGATATGTGATATGATAGGTGGGGGCGAAGTCACATGTTATGAATGTGTGGGTACATCATCTTCAGTAGGAGAGGAATTTTCTTGTAGTATGAAGTTATATACACCTCAAACGATTAACTTTCATTTCATTGAGAGCCTGTGATTTTTGGTATTATTTTTTTCTTTCATTGTAATGGATGATTAAACCATGTGTTTATTGTATCTAAAATAGTGACTTCAAGAGTCCACCAATCCAATTTTACATTTCAAAATCCAACTATTGAATTCAGTTTCAAAAAAAAGAAAAGTAAAAAAATTAGCATAGATGTTATTTATAGTGGAACGAAACACAAATTAGCCTCATAGATTTATGATCTATTACCCATAAGAATTGAGTATGCATCACAAAACCCATCTCCAAGTATTGACCCTCATTCATTTCCTATAGAGATATTTAGGAAGAATGTTAAGTGTCCCAAAAATCCATCAGGGTTTTCCTTTTGGTGCACACTCCAATACCTATGCACAAAAATCGAACCATAAGCTATGTCACAACCATGATCCATCATAACCTAGATTTGTATCAAAACCATCATGTCAAATCGTCATATCATCACATGTTCACATTTCATCATCATGTTTGGGGAGAACTAGGTCTACAACACTATCATATTGAATCAAAACTTCACCAGATCATCATTTCTCCACATCATCACCAAGAAAAGAACAGAGTCCTTCTAAATGGAGTTGTCACACCAATAGATAAAGAATAACACCTAATAGACACCCATTATATAGATAAAAATACTATTTAGCCCCACCAACCTGACAAAACATAGGAAAAATTCCATTAACTCTTGAAAATATCTATCTTGAGTCACCTCCACAAATCCACATGAGAAAATTTGTGAGATGTAATTAAATCTACTAAACCAAACATGATATATGGTTCAAATAATTCTATCCCACACCATATCATTCTATATACATTCTCAGAGATCTAGTAGGAATAATGACAAATAATGAGTAAGTTCAGTAAACCATATTTCATTAGTGATCTAGTGAACATCATGATTACCCACATTCCACTCACGCAACATTGATGCTCCAAATCCATAAAATATTCTAATTCCAATGGATGTCATATCCTTTTCACTCATGAAACTCATTACTCAATGTCATATAGACTCCTAATGCTTCCACACATCTCAACAGACACATTTTTCTTTAATTTACGCCAATATCCTTCAATAATATTAATTTTATTTAATATTTTATAATGATAATAGAGTATTCTAGGGTTTATGACAATATGATTGTGGCCCAAAACTCATAATAAATAACATATAGATCTTTTTTATTAGATATTCCTATTCAAGGAGAACTTGATGACTAAATTTCAAGTATCCTATGAAGTGAGGGAGCATTTCATCTTCTAATACATCCAGAAATCAGTAAGGGAATGCCTCATTGTTGGAACAATGTGAGAAGGTCTAGTGATGGGGGTGAATTGAACTTCTTTAAAATTTAAAACATTAAATAAAAAATGTTCAAAATCAAAGTAGTAGCACATGCATATTCAAATATTATAGTTTAATGAATAATGTAATGTATATATGAAGTGAAAATATAAAAACAATGAATATTGAATTTTATAGTAGTTTAGATCCTAATGGTCGTGCATATAATCTTGACTCATCTTTTACTCAACCATAAGAATGATACTCACTAGAACAACCCTCACTTTTGATAGAATCTGATACCCTTTTTCAAGACAAACCTTTTTCTCACCTAGAGGCACAACCCCGAACAATACGAGCCTTTCTATAAACTAATGTGTACCCAAGAACACAAATTTTGATGAGGGTCACAACTCAACAGGTATACCATTTATTTAGGAGGTATAACCAATAAGACAAACATTCTTTTGATTGGAAAAACATAATCAGATAGATACTGCACAAACATAAATTAAAAAGAATATATCATTAAATACTAGAATAAAAGGGTGAAAAACATAACATTGTTGCATCTCTTTGGTCACCATATAAAAATAATACACATTTAAACTTATTTGTGACCACAACAATGAATTAGTAGTAGTTTTGAGAGATCTTCAAAACCTTCATATTTCTCATAACCAGTTTGTCCTCATTGAGTTCTCGTGATCAATGTTTTTAATAAAATTCTCAAATGGATAATTCCCTTGTCATAAACATCAATATATTCTTTACCATGTGGGTGTTTCTTGAGAACTAATCAAATCTATACAAATTTAGATTTAATAAAAAAATGAAAAAAAATATTGTTTATTTTGTATGGAAATATCTTGCATTTTTACTTCATTAAAAAATTCAAAAACACTACAAATATCATCAATCGTATTTATATGTATTTCTAAAATTAATAAAATAAATGATATAAATGGTATAAACATGCAATAAATGGAAGTGTGAAACATATTGTATTTATTTATTTTTTGAAAAAAAAACTATTGAAACATACAATTCTAGTTTGAATTTCAAATTGCATAAGATTATTCAGCCACAAGTATGAATTTTAAGACTTATGTACAACTTTTATAATTCACGTAATATATTTTGAAATTTCATAAGTTGTTTTCCATCATGTATGACATTTTATAGTGCTTATAACTTTTACAATTGACCAGATTTTGGATTTGATTGACTTTCCTATAACACGTAAGAAATTTTACAAATCCTAAATGAATTTTTATTTTTCATATGAATTTGGACTCTAAAAAAAACTAAAAATCCAAAACTACATAAAACTCCTAAAGTTGAGATGAACTATCATAGAGATGATTGTAGCCTCTATAAGATTGATATAATACAACCGTATGGTTAAGACAATAGAAAAGTATACTAACTATAGAATCCTTTATAAAATCATTATAAACATTTAGAATTTAAATAATTAATAAAAAATTTATTTAACAACATTTCATGAAATTATAATTATTTAAATCAAATATGTGTGGTTTTTGTAGTATTCAAAACAAACAGTCAAACAAATCAAAATTCAATACTGAAAATCTTTCCATTAATCAATATTTTTCCTAATAGTAATAATCATATTTTCTTAAAATGAAACCAAATGATTATGGAACAAAATAACATAACTAGCGCACCATTTATAAAAATCTCAGATAAATACCAAATTGACCGCCCTAATCATCATAATCATTATTTTTTTATTCAAAAAAGAAGGTATAGAGAGAAAACAAATAAGAGGATAATAAAAAACAAGAAGGGGGGAAGCAGCTTAGGATTAGGGGGGTCTGAAGTAATAAAGCCTGAGGGCATCGCCTCAAGTCAGATAAATCCTCTCCACCTTGAGGGAGGCCCCATTGGGGAGAAAAATCACTTTGGATCCCAGAACACCCATGGATGCAAGATAATCCGCAACCTTGTTCCCCTCTCTCCAAGTGTGACTGATCTGAATCTTACTGTTGTGGATCTGTTTGCACTTCCTGATAGTGTATGCAACTGTCCAAGGAGTGGAATCTCTACCCCTCAAAGATTCATAAATATTCATTCAGTCTGTTTCCACTTTGGATAGATTAATGTTTTTTTGTTTTCATAACATGATCCCAATGAGAACTGTGTTAGCCTCCGCTTGAGGAGTGTTTTCATCACCATAATGATCTATGAAGTCCAGGAACACACTCCCTCCTAGATTACGAACCACACCACCACCTCACATATCCCTCATGATGCACAAACCATCCATATTTAACTTCAGACCTTCAGTTGGAGGATACCACTTAATCCAACGACCCCACACTCCGTACGATGTAGGGATGGATAAGGAAGGATGACCATAAAGAAACCGCATGGACGGTGTGTCTCACCATTTGTCAATAAGGGTGGCCACATCGATCAGTAGCATTCTAGTTCTAATAATGATAGACCGACCTGTGGAGAGACACCCCTCAAATCTGGCCTTATTGTGAGTCTTCCATAGACACCATCACCCGACACTGAGGATGATAGTCCTCTCTACCCTCTCGAGACCTTTGTCTGTAGTACCCAAGAACCATCTCTCCAGAAACAACGTGTCCCACAGGTCTGGAGATGAAGTCTCCATGAAGTCCCCAAATAAATTACATACCTCTTGTGCCCATGCACCTTCAAAGAAGATATGGTTAGTGCTTTCTTCCTGGTTGATGTTGCAGCACTAGCAGTAGGAGGTGATATTGATGCATGTTTTCTTAATACCTTCATCATAAGGAATTGCGTCATTCCTGATCCACCACATAAGAAAGTTATATTTCATCGGGATTTTTTTTTCACCATGGCAGGTCATTCCAGCTTTCCTGTTGCACCCAGGGAGTTGAGATCCCTCATAATTCCTTTGTATTAAATATCCCAGATGGTGAGGGGGTGAAGAAACACTAATTTGGTTTTGAGTTGAGGAGGATGGAGTTGAATATTTCTTTATGGTCCTCTTCTAGGACTGCCTTTATGAAATCCGGGTGTGATCTCACATCCTTGAAGGTAATCGAATGTATCAGGAATTTTGGTAAGTCCAGCGCAGTGCCGACCCAGTTCTGTTTCCAGAATAAAAAGTTTCCTTCTCCAATAATCCACCGAGGGTGTTGTTGAAGACTCGAAATGAGAGGACCAACCAATTTCCATAGAGATGATCACCACATGATTTCCTTCTCCAAGTTACGGTCGAAAGTGTCCCTCATTGTCCTCCCCCAGATATTACACCCCTCCATAATATCCCATGAAAGTTTGGTGTACATTCCCCTGAGATTCTCCCTCATACTCCTCACATTGATCCCCCCTGCATGAATCGTTTGAGCCATCCTTTCCCATGAAACCAAGTTTTTTTCCCTTCCGCCAATGGGTCCCAAATAAAACTTTCCAAGACCTTGTCGATGGATTTGATCACCCCCTTAGGCACTGAAGTAGCCACCAAATCATGCACCAGAATTGTGTCCAGCACACTGTTAACCAGTTCTATTCTACCTCTGAAGGATAATAAATGACTCTTCCAGTTGAGGACACGGCCCGTAATTTTGCTAACCACTTGATCAATGTCCCTAATGCGCATTCTTCCTGGTGAGAGTGGTGAACCAAGGTACTCCATTGGGAAGTTTCCAGGCTACATTTCCATACTAGTGAAAATGGAGTTGGCCCGTCTTGTCGTGCATTTCTTTGAGATGTAAATGTTACTTTTGGAGTGGTTGATCATCTGGTCTCTCCAATAGAATTATTCTTCCAGAATCCTCTTAATGGATCTCATGGATCTCTTCCCTGAATTTGAAAAGATGATCGTGTCATTTGCAAACATCGGGTGAGAGATGGGAGGAAAATTCATTTTCCTTTGATTGGGGATAATTCTTCCATTGGAAATGCCTCTATTCAACAAGCTTCTTAGAGTGTCCTGCATAAGAATAAACTATGTTGTGTAAATCAGGTCACCTTTTCAAAGGCCACCAGGGGGCTTGAAGAAGCCATGGTATTTTCCCCATGAAATACACTTCTATCAAAGATGAGCTAAAGCATCGGAAAAGCATATCCTTGGCTAAAGGAGAGAGACCCAGGCATACCAATACCCTATTAACAGAACCCCACTCCAATATATCATATGCCTTATTCATATCCCCTTTAATGACCATATTGGATCCATGTGTCTTAATGTTCTATTCCCTCATCATTTCATGCACCAGTGCAATTTACCCTTGTATTGAGAGACCCCTCACAAAACCATGTTGTTCTATGGAGGTCCATTGTGGGAGGTACATCACCAGTCTCGAGTTAATGATACATTCTAGGATCTTGTATTTGAAATTGCACAAACTAACAGGTCAGTAATAGAGAATGGAGGAGGGATCCTTCACCTTTGGAATAAGGACCATAGTTGTGGAATTTGAAACCTAAGGGAGGGAGCCATCATGGAAAAAGTCCTGAATATATGCAACCATATCTCCTTTGATCACTTCCAACAAGGCTCTATAGAAAGAACCTGGGAAACAGCCGGCCCTCGGGGCGCTCTCCGGGTTCAACTTCCTCATTGCTTCATAGATCTCCCTCTCATCTGGGACCTCTTCCAATTGTGCATTATTCTCAGGGGATACCCTATATGGAATTGCCTCTTGAAGATTTGCGCTCCCCTGAGGGTACCCGCTGGCCATCCTATCATTTGTACCTGCAAGTTTCTCTTTGAAGAAAGAGTAAGCCCTTCCCCCCACAACCTCCCTGTCATTCGTATATGTGCCATTTTCAAGCTTGATATTGGGTTTGATGGGTCGTCTCTTCTCCCTGATGCAAGAATGTAAGTACGCCGAGTTTTTATCCCCCTCATACAGCCACTTTATCCTTGATTTATCTCATGCCTCTCGCTCCTATCTAGGGATTATATCAATTAGGTTGTTCTTCTTGTTTGAAAGTTCCTTAAAACTGTCATCATTCCATGTTTCCTCCGGGATGGCCTCCAGACATTCGACATCCACTTCAATCTTTTCCATCTCCTGATCTATTGAAGGGAGGTCCCCTACCCAAGCTTGTAAAACCATCTTTAACCGCCGTAACTTATTATGCAGAGCCACCCAGAGGAGTCCTTGAACCGGTTCCCCCCATGAAGATCTCACCACCTGAAGAAACCCTAACTTCCAAGTCCAATGATCATAAAACCTAAACCTTCATTGGTGGAAGTTCTTTAAGGACAATGATACTAGAAACAGTGAGTGATTGGAAATTCCCCACACAAGATGATGCACCTTGGTATCTGGAAATTTAGATAATCCATGCACATTGGAGAGACATAGGTCTAGCTGGCTCCAACATATCCTATTCCTTCTTTGATTGTTACACCAAGTATATCGGTCTCCAGAATACCCCAGGTCCACTGATCCTTTGCAAGCTATAAACTGTACAAATTTTGTACTTGCATGATGTAGGAACACCCCGCACCCTCTTTTCTCCAATGGTTTTATGATGCAGTTGAAGTCTCCACCAACAATCCATGGATCATCTCCTCGATCAAAAATACTAAGATCCTGCCACAGAGTTTATCTTCTTCCATTATCACACCTCCCATAAATGAAGGATCTGAAGAAAGTGAGAGACCCCTTTGTCACCCTCATCGTAATGTCCTGGTCCCCCACCTGTATCAGATCCACTGAAATATGCCTCTTTCAAAAGATCCATATATGCCTGTCAGTTGGAGCCACCTGCATGGACGCATGCATTTTAATCCTGTTGTTGAAATACCCTATCTTGGAAGGGTCTTATTTAGGTTCTAGAATAGCACCAATGAGAGATTTCATTTTCTTGGTCTCCGATACTATGAAATTAGTCTTGATCCTAGCCCCGAGACCGTGAGAGTTCCATATGAAGATGGGTATCATTGATAAACCTTTGGCCCATCTTTGGCCCTAGGCAACATGGTCTCCTTCTGAATGTGTGAGAGGGAATCACTTCACTGTTCCCTTTACAGTTTGGATTTCACATGAGTACTCACACCCGATCTTTTTTCCATGATTGGGGAAAAAAATTCATGTGAGAGGGAACTTGATTGTCTTTCCTCCCACATCACAGGGGGAGAAAAAACCGTTGGTTGTTTACCCTTATCCCTGGTGTCTGGGTACCCGAAACCTTTTTCCCAGATAGTTTAGCCACAACCTTTACACTCGTCCTGAATCTGGAAGAATCAATCGTGTTGGGGCACAGCGGAGGTGTGTGGTACCTCAAACACAAAAAATAAGAAACAAACGGAGAAACACACAATTTACGTGGTTCGGTTGTATGACCTACGTCCACGGGAGAAGGGGGTCTTTCTCTATTCACTCTCTCTGAATCTCGTCGGAGGTATCACAACACACAGATTACACAAATACCTTCTCTATCTTTTATAGGATTCAAATCTTGTTTAAATAGAGGAATGAAAAACAGCTTTCTCCTGGTTGTTGGAGGGTATCTCATCTACCCTTGAACATCCTCCCACTGCCTGTTGTCAACCATGACACCCACCAAAGGAGAGGTCTCCTTGCTGACAAAGGAGACTTCTTCTGCTGCAACATCTCCCGCTGAAAAATGTCGCCCCATATTAGGAGTGGACCCTACAAATCTCCCCCTCACGACCAATTTGGGGTAGAATCTTGACCTGTAGTCTCCTTGTTGGTGTTGAAAACTTCATCAGCAAATCTAACATGCTTCTTCACGCTAGATGACGTGGAACTTCCACCATCTTCACTCCATATCGGGCTGACTGCGGTCTCCATCAAATGATACAACCCTTGAGACTCCTTCCCAGTAAGATTCATTGCATCCCCGCGTGAGACTTCCAACACTCTACCTAATATGGAAATATTGAATCCTCCCACATCAAGATTACTCAATGATATCAAGTTCCTCCTCATCCTCAGAACGAATTTCACATCATCCAGTTTACGAACTCCTCCATCGGGTGTCTTCAATTTCACTGTCCTGACTCCTCGAACCTCGCATGTTGACCCATCACCAAGTCGCACCAAGTATCACACCTACTGAAAAGTATCAAATGTACCTCGCGTCCTACGTATGTGTGCTGAGCTCCCCGAGTCCAAAACCCATCTGTCTTCCTTTGGATTTTGAGCCTGCTCGTACTTCCTTCTCATAAAATGGCATTCTCGCTTCATGTACCCGTATCTTTTGCAGTAATGACACTGTACTTCTCCCCATTAAACTCGCTCATCTGAGTATGAGCTTCCCATTGTCACGCAGATTTCATCATCTGCTAATAATCCTGTGATGTTCACATCCTCCTCTTCAACTTTCTTCTTCCCAGCGATGTACCGTTTGCGCTCTCCACAATCACTTTTATAGTGACCCTTCTTCTCACACCAGAAACATGTGATTTCGTTCGGATCACGCCCCCTAGATTTTGGCCGCCATTATTTACCTCTTGACTATCGATGTAGGCTCCTCCCATGTTGATCATCTCGCATCGCCATGATTTGCTTTCCTCAATGCGTCGCAGGCCTTCGGAATGCCTCCGAATCTTGAAGTGATTCCATCACCTCGTCCAGCTTCAATGTCTCCTTCCCCACAAGCAATGCAGTCACAAGCCCATCAAATGAGCTTGGTAGCGATGAAAAAAGCAAAAGTGCTTTGTCTTCCTCTCCAACCTTCACACTGAGCCAGAATAACTACGTTAGGATCTTGTTGAATTCATTGGTGTGATCCAACAAATTCGTTCCCTCATCCATGCAAAACGGGTACGGTTTCTTCTTTAAGAACAACTTGTTGGTCAGCGACTTCGCCATATACCGCTACTCCAACTTCTTCCAAATCTCTTTCGGTGAGGTCTCGTCCAACACCGAGTACTTTACCTCATTCTCCAGACATAGCTGAATTGTGATGACGACTCGCATCTCGAGTTCTTCCCAATTATCGGCCCTAGTTATCTCGGGATTTTCTCTGATCAACGGTCTAACCATGCCCTGCTGCACCAAAATATCCTTCATTGTGCTTTGCCACAAGCCTAAATTATTTCTACCATCGAACTTCTCAATATCAAATCTTGGTAGTGCTCCGCCACCCGTCATCGTCGTTGTCGCAAAACGCGATAACCGTCGTTGATGTCACACCTTTTAATCACCACCTGATAGAGTGAGAATTTTCAAAAACTAACCATATGGATGTGTCCGGAATGGTCGAAATATTCGGAATCAACTCCTGGATCGACGAAATCGGACACCAATTGACCGAGATATGGTCAAAATACGTTCAATGGTCCAGATCACTCGCTAACGCGGCGCTGACGTGGCGCTGACGTGCCGATGTCATGGCACGCCAGAATTCCCGCCGGAATCTCACCGGAATTTTTTCCGGTGGCGTTAACAGTGTCGCCTTCTCAGGCACGGTGGTACTGTTCACCCGCGGGTTTGACCGAACATTGACCGAGCCTACCGGGCTCGTTTCAACTCCGCTTTTATCTTCATTTGTGCCGTTGGAATCATCTCACCACCCTCTTCACGGATCTGGCCTCGGAAAAATTTTCTGACCACTTTCAATTTTCTAGCCACCAGAAAATTCGTCTTCGCCTCGTCATCTCACCTCTGTTCGCTCCGACTCGCCTCTGATACCACTTGTTGGGGCGCAGCGGAGGTGTGTGGTACCTCAAACACACAAAATAAGAAACGAACGGAGAAACACACAATTTACGTGGTTCGGTCATATGACTTACGTTCATGGGAGAAGGGGTCCGTTCTCTATTCAATCTCTTCGAATCTCGTCGGAGGTATCACAACACACAGATTACACAAATACCTTCTCTATCTTTTATGGGATTCAAATCCCGTTTAAATAGAGGAATGAAAAACAGCTTTCTCCCGGTTGTTGGAGGGTAGCTCATCTACCCTTGAACATCCTCCGGCCGCCTTCTGTCAACCTTGACGCCCACCAAAGGAGAGGTCTCCTTTCCAACAAAGGAGACTTCTTCTGCTGCAACATCTCCCGCTGAAAAATGCCACCCCATATTGGGAGTGGACCCTACCAATCTCCCCCTCACAACCAATTTGGGGTAGAAGCTTGACCTGCAGTCTCCTTGCAGGTGCTGAAAACTTCATCAGCAAATCGAACATGCTTCTTCACACTAGATGGTGTGGCACTTCCACCATTTTCACTCGATCTCGGGGTAACTGCGGTCTCCATCAAATGATACAACCCTTGAGACTCCTTCCCAGTAAGCTTCACTGCATCCCCACGTGAGACTTCCAACACACTACCTGCTATGGAAATCTTGAATCCTCCCGCATCGAGCTTACTCAATGATATCAGGTTTTGCCTCATCCTCGGAACAAATTTCACATCAGCTTGTTTAAGAACTCCTCTATCGGGTGTCTTCAATTTCACTATCCCAACTCCTCAAACCTCGCATGTTGACCCATCACTAAGTCGTACCGAGTCTCACACCTGGGAAAAGTATAAAATGTACCTCTCGTCGTACATATGTGTGTCGAGATCCGCGAATCCATAACCCATCCGTCTTCCTTTGGATTTTGAGCCCGCTCGTTCTTCCTTCTTAGAAAACGACATTCCCGCTTCATGTGTATCTTTTGTAGTAATGACTCTGCACTTCTCCCCGTTCAACTCGCTCATCTGAGTATGAGCTTCCCATTGTCATGCAGATTTAATCATCTGTTGATAACCCTGTTATGTTCACACCCTCCTCTTCAACTTTCTTCTTCACAGCAATGTACCATTTCCGCTCTCCACAATCACTTTTATAGTGACCCTTCTTCTCACACCAGAAACACGTGATTTCGTTAGGATCATGACCCCTGGATTTTGTAAACCATTATTTACCTCTTGACTATCGATGTCGGATCCTCCCACGTTGATCATCTCGCATCGCCATGATTTGCTCGCCTGAATGCGTCGCAGGCCTTCGGAATGCCTCCGAATCTTGAAGTGACGCCATCACCTCGTCCAGCTTCAATGTCTCCTTCCCCACAAGCAATGCAGTCAAAAGCCCATCAAATGAGCTTGGTAGCGATGACAAAAGAAAAACTACTTTGTCTTCCTCTCCAACCTTCACACCGAGCCCCAATAACTACGTCAAGATCTTGTTGAATTCGTTGGTGTCATCCAACAAAATTTTTCCCTCATCCATACGCAATTGGTACAGTTTCCTCTTTAAGAACAACTTGTTGGTGAACGACTTCTCCATATACCGCTGCTCCAACTTGTTCCAGATCTCTTTCAGTGAGGTCTCGTCCAACACTGAGTACTTTACCTCATTCGCCAGACATAGCCGAATTTTGCTGACGACTCGCATCTCGAGTTCTTCCCAATTATCAGAACTAGTTGTCTCGGGCTTTTCTCCAATCAACGGTCTGATCATGCCCTGATACACCAAAATATCCTTCACTGTGCTTTTCCACAAGCTGAAATTATTTTGATCATCGAACTTCTCGATATCAAATCTTGGTAGTGCTCTGCCACCCGTCATCGTCGTTGTCGCAAAACGCGATCACCACCGTCGATGTCACACCTCTTAGTAACCACCTGATACAGTGATAATTTTCAAAAACTAACCATACGGATGCATCCGAAACGGTCTAAATAGTCGGAATCGACTCTTGGATCGCCGAAATCAGACACCAATTGACCGAGATATGGTCAAAATACGTTCAATGGTCCAGATCACCCGCTGACGTGGTGCTGACGTGCCGATGACGTGGCACGCCGAAATTCCCACCGGAATTATCATCGGTGGCGTGAACAGTGTCGTCTTCTCCGGCACGGTGGTACTGTTCATCCACGGGTTTGACCGAACTTTGACCGAGCCTACCGGGCTCGTTTCAACTCCGTTTTTATCGCCGTTTACGCCATTAGAATCGTCTCACCACCCTCTTCACGGATCTGGCCTTGGAAAAATTTTCTGACCACTTTCAATTTTCTAGCCATCGGAAAATTCGTCTCCGCCTCACCGTCTCACCCTCGTTCACTCCGACTCGCCTCTGATACCATTTTTTGGGGCGCAGCGGAGGTTCGTGGTACCTCAAACACACAAAATAAGAAAAGAACAGAAAAACACACAATTTACGTGTTTCGGTCGTATGACCTACGTCCAAGGGAGGAGCGGGTTGTTCTCTATTCACTCTCTCTGAATCTCGTCGGAGGTATCACAACACACAGATTACACAAATACTTTCTCTATATTTTATGGGATTCAAATCCCGTTTAAATAGAGGAATGAAAAACAGCTTTCTCCCGGTTGTTGGAGGGTAGCTCATCTACCCTTGAACATCCTCTCGCCGCCTGCTATCAACCTTGACGCCCACCAAAGGAGAGGTCTCCTTGCCGACAAAGGAGACTTCTTCTGCTGCAACATCTCCCGCTAAAAAATGCCACCCCATATTGGGAGTGGACCCTACAAATCAAACCTTTGTTTTCTATCAGCCCGACCGAAGAAGGATCCATAACACAAACTGAGGGAGGAAAAAAAACCTCCGGTCCTCCCATAGGAAGCCGCACAAAGAATTACAGTAACTCGCCTGCATTCGGAACCTGTTGGGGGTCCATATCCCAACCTCAAAGCTTGTCCACCCAAGAAGGAGAAAGCCCCCGATCCATACAAAACAGAGCTCTGCTTAACGGAGCATCTCCAGCTGAAGCAAGAGGGCATGCCGAAGTGCATGGGAGATCAAAAAGAAGGCCCTCGACCTGCGGGGCCTCCTGGACCGAGGATGAAGAGGAACCATCCGACCCTCGAGGCTGATCCTCACAACCCGAAGCTGGCCCATCCTCCTGAAAAAGGTTCTCGTGGTGTCCCCTCTTACACAGCTGCGCGGAGTGCCCATGGAGAAGGCAGGAAGAATGAAACATGGGAAACAATGGGAAAACATTAAATTGGCTCCACAGCATAGAAACCTGGACTAACAGTGAGATTTTCTCTGGAACAGGAAGAGATAGATCAAGTTTGACACACATCCGGGCGACCGACAGATCTGCGCCACTCTTGGTACAATCATCCACGCATAGGAAACCTCTAAGAGAGTCTCTGATAGCCTTGAGGAAGGATACATTCTGATAGGGCAACAGCAACCCTGGAAGACTGATCCACACCACCGGTTTAGAGCTCTCCTTCCCTTAATGAACATCAATCGACCACCTCTCCAGGATAAATCACCACCTGCCCATGCGTCGAGGGGATCTGCACCACACATGGATGAAGTCCTCCTCTGAGGAGAGGACCAAACAGAAGGAATGACAGTTAATACCTGAAACGCGCGTTGGGGTCTGCAACCCCCAAGAGTCCACCCAACGCTTGAAGACCAGTAGAGGATGTTTTCCTAGGCCAAACCTGGCTACTAGGGTCCATTTTAGGCCATCCAAAGCCGATTCGAACTCCACCACCGAGACACCCACGAATAGGTCAACGCTCGCCCTTGAAACTCTCAGCGCCACCAGGGGCACTAGGAAGCAGGAGGGCATAGGAACTTTAAAAGAGCTTCAAAAAACCTCCTTGAAGGAAACCAAATGCCTACGGAGACATTAAGGGGACTCTGGAGGCACCTGGATCAGAGGGGACCCACCCCCATCATGTCGTGCACCTAGATCAAAGATCGTCACTGCCGCGACTGCCAAAGGAGGGCGATCTTCCAGGTGAGTAACTGTAGGAAAAATTTGAATTCTTTTGGGTGCGTGAGGCACGTTGTTTTGACTGTTCTTCCTCTCAAACTTGTTCAGAATGTTGGAATTGCAAAAAAAACCACGAGTCAAAGCTGCCCGCATTGTTTCCTCTAGCGTCATTTGTTACTTGCACTTTTTTTCTTCCATGGGTCCACCTCCATTTCTTTTCTTTGAATGAATTTAATGTTAGAGAAAAATGACACATCGGAGTTGACCACACTTCTTAATAGCCAGAAAACCATTGGTGTCAAATTGGTGTACAAAATCAAACAAAATGTTGATGGTGAAATCGATTGCTACAAGGCAAGGCTCGTAGCAAAGGGGTATAAACAGAAGTATGGTGTGGACTATGAAGAAGCAAATATTTATGGATACTCAGACAATGACTGGGGAGGCGACCAAGATGAAAGAAAAAATACATACCCAGTTGTGCTTTTTATTTCATCTTGGTCACCTCCCCAGTCACTATTTGAGTATCCATAAAGATTTGATTCTTCATAGTCCACCTCATACTTCTATTTGTACCCCTTTGCTACGAGCCTTGCCTTGTAGTGATTGATTTCACCATCACCATTTCGCTTGATCTTGTACACCCATTTGACACCAATGGTTTTCTGGCTATTAGTAAGTGTGGTCAGCTCCCATGTGTCATTTTTCTCTATGGCATGAATTTCTTCTCCCATATCCATTCTCTAACATTCTTCCCTCATGGCTTCCTAAAACATTAGAGGCTCATGATCTGCATATAGGAAAAAAAGATTTACCTCTTTGGTTTGCTCATAAATTTCGCTTAAGCTTTTCATTTTTATGGGCGTCATGGGTGAGGATGATATTTTTAAATTTTTACTTGATGGAGTCCTTTCAGGAGTGATGGAATGTCCTCGTGGACTCCTGTGTACTGATGATGCGCCCGGGGAAGGTGTTGCTGACGTTTTCTCCTAATGATCATGCCTTTCTTCTGAATCTTCTGTTTCAATTGGAATCTCTTTGTTTGGTTCTTCATAATTACATTTCCAAGCTTCTTCCTCACTAAATACTACATCTCTACTCACCACTAATTTATTGGTTAGTGGATTTTAGAGATTATAGGCTTTAGACTCTTCACTGTAGCCGATGAAGATGCACTTTTCACCACGATCATCAAGCTTCCTTCTTCTCACTTTTGGAACTTGAGTGTTGGAAACACACCCGAAGATTCTTAGGTGTACTATGCTCAGTTTGTAGACGATTCATTCCTCTTGTGGTGTCAAGTTTCTGACGCTCTTGGTTGGGCACCGATTGAGCAGATAGGCAGTACATGCCACTGCTTCTGCCTAGAAGTTCTTTAGAAAGCCTTTCTCCTTCAGCATGGTCCTCTTCATGTCGAGGATGGTGCGGTTCTTCCTTTCTGCAATGTCATTCTGTTGTGGCATGTAGGCAGCAGTATATTGTTGCTTGATGCCTTATTCCCTGCAAAAATCTTTAAATGCATTTGAATTGTATTCTCCACCTCTTTCAGATCTGAGAACTTTGATTCTATAACCACTTTCAGCTTCAACATGAGCTTTGAACACTTTAAACATCGCAAATGCTGAAGATTTGGGTATGTATTTTTTCTTGGATCGACTGCTTTCATGTGGAATTTAAGAAAAGTGTGGTTGCCTTTTCTACATGTGAAGTAGAGTACGTGGCGGCATCATCCACTTTTTGTGAAAAAATCTGGTTGAGAAATCTACTAAAGGAGATGAAGCATCTGCAAGATGGATCCACAGTGATATATGTGGATAACACGTTGGCAATTGAACTTTCCAAAAATCCAGTGCAGCATGGAAGAAGCAAACATATTGATACCCGATTCCATTTTCTGAGGGATCATGTGAAGCAGAAAACGATAAAATTGGAATATTGTCATACTACGGAACAGGTGGTTGATATTTTCACAAAGGCATTACCAACATATGTATTCAAAAAACTCAGAACGATGCTCGGAATGAAGTCAGTTTTGGTTTGAAGAGGAGAGTTGGAATTGAAAACAAAAACCACAAGTCAAAGATGCCTGCATTGTTTCCTTTGGCGTCATTTATTACTTGCACATATTTTTTCTTCCATGGGTCCACCTCCATTTATTTTCATTGAATGGATTTAATGTTCTGTATTTAATATTTTTGTATTTTTTGTACCATCATAAATGCTTTGCATTTAATGTTTTCATTTTCCTTATACCGTCATAAATGCTCTGCATTTAATGTTTTGGTCTTTCTCTGTACCAACATAAATGCTCTGTATTTAATGTTGTGGGTCTATAAATTGATGTAATTGTAGTCTGAAATTATTGTGAAATACAAAGCTTGAAAGATCCTTTGTTTTGTGTTCCAATTCTATTCCTCTCAAATTTCTCAGCTTGTACAGCCAACGCAGAAAATGTATGAGGGTTTGTCATTGTTGTGACCGCCCTAAAAAAGAGCATATTTCCCAAACACAACATGTATTTGTCCCATAATAAATGTAATTTTTCATAAAAAAACATGTGTAGACATTGATGGATGTGATACATGTTGGAACTATATAGCATGGATCCATGAAATTTTGATATACATAAATGGACCATCAACAGAACAATCAATCACAGAGGACCCTAGAAACTTGACTATTTCCTTAACTTCTCTCCACCAATCCCACCATTATTACATATATCTAAATTCAATACCCAAAACATGAAGGAATATAACTCTATGCACATGTGATAGACCTACCATATGTGAATATATGGGTGATTTGATGTGTTCACATACCCACGATTATAGAGGCTATAGTGAGGTGATGCATGGATTCATAACTAATAAGTAAAAGCACATAATAAGTCCAATAATCATGGGTTAGTACTAACTTTTCATGAGAGTTAGTGACCAAAGGAGGAATAGAGACCTATTCTAGGATATGTACTAGGAGCATGGAAACTTCATATACACAAATAACCACAATTCCATTTACATGAATGAAAAATTCATATGCATAAATAACCACAAAACACAATAAGTAATTCAAATACAGTGGATGTATTACTTCATGATAAATCAAAAATTGACCAATGTTGTTCCAGATATTGCAGCATCAAGAGGGGGTGAAATTCAGTTTAAAAAAATTAACAATTTTTCAATTTAAAATAATAAATAGTCTGGAAGTTATAAGATCCAATATTTCAGAATACAACAATAATAAAAAATGAAAAAATTAAAATTGGAATTTATGAACTATCAGAGGTAAACAAAACAAACATAATGAGAAAAAACATAGAATTAAACAATGTAGTAGAGTTCCGGATAACAATCTATAAACTTATTTAATGAAATTTTATTAATGGATATAATAATTTCTAGTCACCGGAACTCTTTGCTTTTAATCCAAAATGATAGGAGGATGAGTACCCATATCCAAAGGAACCATGTTATGAAACACCAAAACTTCTTCGATCTAAAAGATCGGAAGATACGTTCCCTATCCTCAGAATTCTTTGAGAAATGTTGAAAACAGTAAGCTCTATCCCCGATCTCCTATTTGATCAGACGAACGGCACCAAGTCCCATCCCTGGACTTCTTTGAACTAGATTTTTGGAAGAAAAAATTAATATCCATGGATCTATTCAACTATACCAGATTAGAAGAAAAAAATTGCAACTAGAAATCTTAGGGCTTTTACAATAAAGTCCTCACAATCAGAAGCACATAAGCATTGAGATTTTGAACAACTCTCAAATGAAGGTGTTTCATCAACCTATTTTCCTTAAAGACTCAATATCTATTTGTGTACACTGACATATAAATATCATAAATGAAAAAATGCAACTTATTTAGGAATATTTATTACCTATTACAAAATAGGAATGTTCTACTTGATCATTCGTTCAAAGTAGTCCGGGTAAATTTCACAAAGTTCCAAAAATTACCTAGATTGGAATCAACTCACCAAAACATGTGAATTAGAAAAAAGAATATGCATAAATAGAACTGAAAATTTTTTAATTTAGTACAAGTGAAATATGATGTATATTGTGATTATAAAAACAAAGGATACATAACAAGTTATTCAGGAAATGACTCAATAATCTCTCCTTTTTTACAATAAAAAGACATGTAAAAAAGTTAGTTTAACTAAAATAAAAAGAAACTTTCTATAACTTCTAAAAACTCCCCCTGAGTATGATTTGAAAAAATAACATTCTCCCTCTTAGAGAAAACACAAGTCAACATACCATTTCTCTCTTTTTGTAAAAGGAAACTTACTGCACACTCCCATTTCTCCTCAATTGTTATCATTAAAAAAATCATTAAAAACATGGATATTTAAGTAATAATAATAAATACATATTATAAACCAATAATTCCATTCAACAAAAAAATTTAATGATACACATAAAATTGGAATTTATTCTATCATTTGAGATTGTTCGACTGATTCTTCAAGTCTTTTCAGTCTCCCTTCCTCGTCATTTAAATTATTCTAAGAGATGATTGAACTCATTTATATCCTTCTTAAAAGATACATTATAATCCTATTGATAAAGAATTTTGATGTGTTGCACCTTAATATACATTCCTATCCTGATGATGTTTCAGAACCATTGATGAATTTCATCTTTAATGTTGAACATGTTGGTCATTAACTCCACCTACTGATCCAAAAATTTCTTCTTTGACCATAAAATATGAAAACAAACTCCTCATACTTGAAAAATAACATCTATGGAAATCATTTCCAGTAGAATGAGTAAAAATTTAGATATTATATCCATATTCTTCGTCCACAATGACAGTTGATCCTCAATCTGATTCGTCCTGGAATATGCTTTAGGATTTAGGCTTTTCCTTTGAATCTTTTTTTGACTCATATTCAACAACCACACCTTTAAGTTTATATTCTAGATTTTTATCCTTCTATGATTTCATATTTAGATTATCGATAAGATTGTTTGGATACACATCATCATCATCATCTTATTCATCTTCTTTATTCCAATTTTCTTCTTTCGTGAACTTCTCTTTCTTAGATCTTGGTAGATTTACTGTCTTCAACTGCCCAAGAGATTCATTCAATGTATATTCCTATAATTTCTCTATATTTTTTGAAATATAATTTACCTTCCTAGTCTTATCTTTTAGAGAATTTTCAGACTCACTTCCCACTAAAAATTATGACCAAATTCTCCTTGAAAGGTAAAATCCCAAATTTATTAATGAAATAAATTTGGTTAGCTCCAATGCTAAATAAATAAATAAATACATAATGTAAAATGAAAATAATTTAACATATTTTCAATATTCCACAAGATCACTTAAAATGAACACACTTATGGAAGTTATCTTCTAACGTAGATGAATTATCTTCTTTTGAAGAATATGGTTCCATATGTTTTCTTATAAAACTCCTTTGTCTTCTGTATAAAAACTCTAGAAAATATGAACTTCCTGCAAAAAAATAGTTAAAATAAACCCCCCCCCCCCCCTTCTCATTGAGTAAAACAAAATATGACACTATTCTTACATAACAAGAAGAAAAAAAATTATTTGTACACACGACCTTTGAAAATTATTTTAATATCACACAAAACTTTAGAATAAATCACACATATCCATTCATTCATAGTCATATACCATTTGTTTCATCTTCTGATACAAAACATTCTTTCTTGACATAAAATTTGAGAATTTGGTACCCAAAAATGAAATGGTTTGGAAATGTTACCAAAAAATACTTTTGGAACCCACAATTTTCCAACTCTCTAATGTTGAACATCTGCTTGTTCCTTCGAAATAAATGCTCCACTATTTATAAATGATTGAAATTTATTCATTTAAAATTTGTGTGAGTCATTTTTACTTATCCTTAGAAATATTTTGACAATTACAATTCCTCTATTTATATTCTTTATATAATGTTTTATTTATTATTATTAGTGGAAATAAAGGATTCCACAGTCATTGTTTAAATCTTATGTATCCTTTATTATTCATCTTAATCATTTGTTTTTGTTTTTGTTATTATTTTGGATAATCTATTTGTATTCTAATCCTATGTTACATACCACATAAGTAAATTATCTTACGTATTGGAATTTTGAATATCTAGAAACATCCATTATATTACATATTGATTGGAACATCTTACGTATTGAAGATTTCATAATTTTCCTATGTCAGAAATATTATGCATATACAGAGGAGTATTAATGATATTACATATGAATAGTTTCATAAATTTGGCTTTGGCATTTATTTTATGTATTTGTTGGAGCTGAGTATAATATATTATGCATTTCAGTTGATTATGTAAAATATGTTACATATTTCCAAATCTTAGGTTTTCACTAAGAGTAAAATATTACGAATTGAAATTGAGTTAAGACCTATATTTTTTATGCAGGAGTTGAATATTTTCACTAAGCCAAAAATTCTACACAACATCGTTTAGCCATGAGATTATATTATGCACCAGTTATATTTTTTTCAATTTGATTTTTGAAAAATTAATTTATGTTATGCATTGGTTCTGTGTAGATAAAAACTTATGAATACAGAAGGATTTCGTTATTTGGAAATGTATGGATTGGAAGATAATGAGAATTATCTCAAAAATTTATTCAGAGTAAGATTTATCTTATGTATGGATCGAGAGTTATGTTTTTTAATAGTTATATATTTTTGAAATTAAATGAAGAGTAAAGAGTTATTGTGTCATGGGATGATCTTAGCACTAAAATGAATCATAATTGAATTCCATGGATCAATTAAATTAGCGGTGCTTGTGACATGGAGAGTCGATCATGCCGCAATGCCTGAAAGATATAGTTTATCATTGTTTGGAATATTATTTAGGAATGATTATTCTAATTAATTTATTTAAATTTAAATATCAAGATATTTAGAAGTAAGTTGGTGTGAAATTTCAAGGATTATTCACAGAATGATTATTATAGGGGTTTTGATTTAGGATTTGAAAGTGGAAGATTACAGAAAGATGACTGTATAATCACTTTTGATATAATTAAGGTTGCGACTATTGTGATAATTATGGTAAATTGTGTTATTTTATTATTGTAATTATTATTATGATTTTTGTTTATGAATTTTTTGAGATTGAAGCCCACATTTACATGATGATTATGTTGACTGACTAAAGAGAATAATATTTTAATTTGAATCAAAGAGAATCTAACTGTTGGAGAATCCTCTATAAAATATAAATAAAGTTATTAGATACAGAACATTAACTATTCTTATCATATAATTAAAAGTTATAAAATTTTGCAAAGAAAATTGTTCGAAACTACTATTACTATTTGCTGAAGCACTTCAAATTTCCAAAGATACATAATTAAATCATCTTAAAGGTTTGATGATAAAATTAACTCACCAATATTTTATCTTCAACAACTTTTAGTTAGGTTCTTTCCTTCGGTTTATTTTTTTAGTGTTTTTTATATTGTATTGTTGATCACACATTCTTATACCACCATTAAAGGAAAATTATGGGTTCTACTACCAGACCTAAAAGAAGGTTCATAGGTTCTTGAACCTACTAAAACCTTTAAGGCTATGGTTGTTCTTGAGATAATCTATGTTATATAGGCACCTACTTAAAAGGTTTTGCTTGGTTTTGTCTACTGTTGAAATAGGTTGGGTTTGGTCTACACCTGTAAAAGGATTTTCTATAGTGGATATCTAAACTCCTAGGTTAGAGTTTGAAAAGTATATATACGATCATTTTAATTAAAACTACTATAAAAATAGATTGTTTTCATCTATTTAATTTACTTCTTCGCTCATTAAACATCCTCTTCCCCCTTGTTTATACTTGGATTCACTTTATAGTTTTATGTTACTCTGATTGGTTTAAAGAATTCAATTCATAGTCCCTATGGATTGTTCCTTCATCCTGGTTGGAACCTAATATGTGATACCCCGGTCTGAGGTACATCCCTAATTTATGTTATCCCTTTTATGTTTGGAGTGCTTGGGTTGAATTGTTGAGATTGGTCAAAGGATAAAGTAGAGAGAACATTAGAATATGGCTATAGAGTTTATTCACAATGTGAATATCGAACTCACAACATGAATTATTTCTGGATAGTTTCTCTAAATTCCATTCAAGGTGTGAATGGATTTTCAGGCTTGCAATTGATAAGATGTTAATTTTGGTGTATGTCACTATCTTGAAGAATCACAATGTGAACTCGTCTTTCACACCGTGAATTTGGCTGGTTCCAACCAGCCCTTTTAATTATATTACCCTTCATTTCTAATTTGTATTTCCTCTTTTCCCATGAAACTTAGGTTCTCTTTAAGTAATTTTGGTTATTCTACTCCCTATAGAGACGGACATCATCAAAGCCTTTAATCATCGAACCTAATGAATAAAAGGTAATGATTTTAGTTCTTATCCAATTTAATTGTAACGGTTCATGCCTTATAGATATGTTATATTTCCATTTTTGGTGATTGATCATGTTTGGGATAGGTTTTGAGATTTTTCAGTGGTGGCTGGAGCTGCAGGGGTGCTTGAGTAAGGAATTCACATCATGTAATGATTACATGATAAGTAATGGTGGTTCACGGCTTGTGTATTGGGACTGTTTATGGATTTTAAATGGATAAGGGAGAAAAATGAGATAGATTACATTTCATGTAAGTGGAATTCATGATGAATATTAATTAAAGTACAAGGAGACATGTTTTCCAAAGAAATTTGAAATTTTAAAAAACTGAGGATTACACACAACATGAAACTGGTGGGTTTCCATCTTTTGAGTACTTTTTCTTGTCTAATTTTAATTCATTTGATTGAACCCCACTCCATCTCATTTTTTTTAGAGACCTAGGTGATTTTGAGGGATCTTCTAACCCTCTCCCTCCTGCTTTGATCTGTTGGTTCAATTTGATCCCCATTGGAAATCTGTGGTATCTTATTCTCCATTTCTTGGTGGTTTTTCTTCTAATCATCTTTTAGGAACCCACTATGGTGGTGTGGTTTTGTTTTGGGGTTTTAGTTGGGCTATGTTTTGATGGATCTTTGGTGCAGCATAGGTTGATCTGTAGTTTCTCATGGTAAGGTTGTGGTTTGTTGGTATTTATTCTTCTCTATGTAGGGTACAATGAGTCGATAAAGCTTATTTGAGGTAGGTAATCCCTAGTTTCTATTTTTTTGTATCATTTAGTATTGGTTTATTCTTTTTTACCTATGTATTATGGTTGTACTATCTTACTTAAAGATAAAGAATTGGATAATTGAAATTGGAAGGGAAAATGGGAAGGATTCACATGCTTTTACCGATTTGATATGATTGTGATATTGTGATTATATGGGTTTGATTCCCTACTAGAAATTGTGGTCATTGGGGGATTTTTTTTCACTGAATTAAATGTTTTGTGACAGCTAATTTTGTTATGATTGTTTAATATCACCCTAAAATGGAAATTAATTAACCACTTATATTTGGCTAATAAAATGTTTTCCTTGGGAATATAACTTCAATGATAATTCCCCTAAAAATAAAATGGAATTTGATAAAACCCACTTTCTGAATCTATAAAATGATCCTTGATGTGTTGTGGTGTGTGGTCACGCTTTTGGGGAGGGGATACGTGGTTGACTTTTGGTTGGGTCATGTTTGGATGATGTCTTGATGACCATGATTTTGGGGCAGTGAGTTGGTGGTTCTTTGTCCATGCTTTTGGGGTTGTGAGGTAGTTGTTTGGTCATGCTTTTGGGGTGGTGAGGTAGTTGTTTTTTGGTCATGCTTTTGGGGTGGCGAAGTGTTTGATGTTTGGTTGTGATTTTGGGGCAGCGAGGTGGTGGTTTATTTATCCATGCTTTTGGGGTGGCGATATGGTGGTTTTCTTGGTCGTTCTTATGGGGAAACGAGGCGATGGTTCGATTAAAGTGATGGGCTACTTTTGATATTTAGTTTCTTTGTGCTAAATGCATCGGTAGTGTTGGAATAAATAATTGTTTAGTAATGATTGAAATAGATCAGTTTTTTCGATATTGGGATGAAAATGGTCAATTAAAAAATAGTGATGGTTTGTATAGTTTAATGTGGATTATTCTTAATAATGAAATGAATGGGATGGATAATGGAAATTGGTTGGTGGTGTGATGTAGATTGTGGTTTTTTATGGTGTTATGCATTTAGAGGTGGTAGTGAAAGTGGCATAGTTGTGAGTTGGTTAGTGTTTGGTTTATAAAACATAGGTTGGGATAGTTTTTGGCTATATGTATATACTTTTATATTCTTTTTTATTTTTATACGCACCCCATCCATGTCAAGAACTATGTTCTGACACCCACATTGTCACATGGGGGTGTTTTCCAAACATTCGTTAAGGAGGAAGAATGGATGGGAACCCACTCTTTCCTGCTCTATATTCCAAGAAAGGTAGGTATTTCACATGATGTGATGGATGAAGGTCAGATAGTGCACTAGATAGCAGTTTTGGTATCCTAGGTATGGCGACCCAGGGCATGTCGTACATGGATATTACATCTTTTTAGATGAATATTCATTACATTATACAAACGAATGCCTAAGGACCAAGTATTTTAGTTTATTTGGAAACTTGGAAACATAATATTTTAACTTGGTGAAAGATATTCTCCCATAAAGATATTCTCCTTTAGGAATCTTACTTAAAACCATTCTTCATGACCTAGGTAAAGGAAATATAAGAAAGGGTGAGCTCAGATTATAAAAAGGGTAAAAAAGCATGATAAAAAATCATAACATGATCATAAGGGTATGATAACATGAACATAACATTTAAAAATCATATACCATGTACAAAATATCATATTCATGAGTCATGGAATAAATATTTGATTTTCATAAGAAATGAATCATAATATAATCAAAGAACATGATCCATGAGAGCATAATATTGGCATAAAGAATAGAATTTATTGAATACACATAATTATATAAAATCTTATTTCAAGGCTACTATAGCGACCCAGGCTTAACATACATGGATATTACATCATTTTATATGAATATTCATCACATTACAAAAATACATGAATGAGGACCATAATAGTTTAGTGTATTTGGAAAAATGGAAACATAATATTCTAACTTGGTGAAAGATCTTGAACATATCCCTTAAAGATCATCCCATTTAGTACTCCTATATAAAATTTATCTTCATAACTCGGGTAAGGAAACATAAGAAAGGGGTGAGCTAAGATGCTCAGTAAGGGTATACAAGGGATATATGTAAGTGTAACAAGAGAATAAAAGTATGAGAACCTGATATTAACATTATAATATCATACCCTACATATCTATGATCATAATCAAGAGTCATGGAAAAAATATTAGTAGTTCATAATACATGAATCATGAGGAAATGGAGAGAACAATCCATGAGATCATAACATAAGAATAAGACATGTGAATGTGGTAGACACATAAACATATAAAATTATTTTGATAGTCGTCAAGAAATAACACCAAGGCTGTATTATTTGAATGGTTTCACTCCCCAAACAATTTTTAGTAGTAAAGGTTCACTCTCAATACCATCTTAGGGGAGAAATCCCTTTACTGAACTTGGTTCACTCCCTGTTCTAGCCCTGTATTACTGAACTCAGTTCACCTATCATTCCAACCCTGTATTATTGAACTGAGTTCACTCCTCATTCCATCCCTATATTATTAAACTAAGTTCACTTCCCATTCCAGCACTATATTACTAAAATGAGTTAACTCCTCATTCCAGCCTTGTCATACTGAACCGAGTTCACTCCTCATTCTAGCCCTACCATACCGATCTAACTACACTCTTTGTTCTATAACTTTCATACTAAATCAATTCAACTCCACATTCCAAACTTTTCATACTCATGATATATAAATCATTACCCAATGCATTGGAGGGAGATATAGTTCCATCCTGTCACATAGTAAAATCATACATACGTGTTTCATAAGATAATAAAACAATCATCCCATCATAACCCATAAAAAGATATGGGTTTCATAAACATAATATAATAACCCATGAAATGAAATATGTTTCATTAACATTTACTCACATCATAACCTATTAAAAATAGATAGGATTCATAATTATTTCATCGAAGCATAACTCATGAAAAGAAACTGGTTTCAAATTCATATAACCTTGGAAGAGAGACGGTTGTCATAAAATTCATTCCACCAAAACATAAACCATTAAATAAATAATATGAATGGTATTCTTGGATCATGTCCCAAATACAACTTAACTATAACAAATTATTTCATCTTATATGGAAAATAATTTTGAAAGGATCCCTTAAAATAATTCTTGAGGAAGATAATCTTTAAACATTTTAAAGTGTCTCATACAACATTTAAACATTTTCATCATAATCTGAATGAAATAATGAAATTAAATTAAGATTATAATATCATGAAAAGTAGGATATTCATAATATAAAATTTCAATGTGCATTATATATAGATTATAAATGAATAATTTTGCATAATATAGCATGCATCTCAAAGAAGGCAAATTGAGACAAAATAACCTTATATATTTGGTAAATGTTGAAATATTAACCCCATGAAAGTGAGATCATAAAATGTATTTGTAAATACCCATAAATTTAAAGATAATAAAATAATTTATTCATGGGTATTATATACACCACACAAAATTAAAAACTGGTGATTAAGGCATAAAACTCATAGAAATTAAAGCGAGACTATAAATCCCCTTACAACTTGAGTAACTTTTTAATCGTGATACCAATGAAATACTAACATCAATTAAAACTTTTAATATCACGAAATAATGTAAATTCATGATATAACATGTCATTTGGATGTATATACACCACAAAAAAGAAGCGACTGGTGAAAATGTCATGTATCTCACAGAAATAAAAAGTGAGATGAAATTCTCATACCTAAAGTCTTAACATTATTCATACATAGTAAAACCTCTTATATAATAAATATAAGATAATTATAAATCTACCCCATAACAATATTTTTATATCTAATACCATATATGATTTGGTTTTGACTTTATATTACCTGTTTATTAAAAACTCTTTGTTAATGTTATGTTTTGAGTAATATCCATTGTGTTTTTCGTATATGTTTTGTCTTGTTTTTCTTGAACCTCATACACATATCATGATTTAATTATTTCTAGAATATAAAACGTGATATAATAATCATATATATTCAGTATACATAAATTTATAATAATCTATAAAATATAGAAATATGAAAAGGAATACACCGTTTAGGGAGATGGTAGGTTGTACGTACACATGAACATTGTTTTCATTTTATTTTCATATTGGAAGGATGAAATTAAATATATGTATATTATATATAATATCATTCTAGTAGCATTATTATTTCATATATATCAAATAATTTCACAAATCTGATCCCTGATACATTCTATGTAAAGTGTGAATGAATCGCATTGCTTCAACGAGGTGGTAGTCCACATGTCCCTAAATGAAGATATCACATTTACAAACAAATTGAAAGCAAAAAGTTATGTATTATATAATAATTATGGAAGCATAAATAAACCATAAATATCATATATATGGTATAAAAAATATATTTTCCATCATAATTACCACCTATGAGAGGTGGTAAAGGAAAACTAAACCACATCGTTTCGTGAGGAGATTTTCTCCATACACAAGAATGGTAAGTTCATTACCCATTTGATGGAAGAGTTTTTTGGTTTCAGTTGAAACATAATAAAAAAATATCCAAATATTTATCATAATTAGGTTATTATATATGAATGTAATAATAAGATTTTTGGGGTGGAGAATGAAAATAAAACAAAGGATCATGAGGAAGGGTGCTACCTCTTCTTTGGTAATTCCTCTTGGATTGAACCAAAGGGATTCTGTGGTTGGATTTATTCCAAAATGGAGGATTATATGCTGAGAGGAGTGATTTTGGGAGATTATTTGAGTAGGATATAGATGAAAAAAAGTGTCTTGAGAGGTTCAAGGAAGGGGAAGATTGAATGCTTTTTTATAAAGGAGGAGGAGTGGTATTCTTGTAAGTATAAAAAACATAAACACTATTAGGAGGTCTCCATTAGCTAATGTGATTCCAAAATATATAAATAATGGATTAAATCTTATTTATAGTCAATAAAAACCTCCCAAACACACAAAAAGTTTATTTTTATAATTTTGATCCTTAATTTCTAGGTTTCATTATTTTTATCATTTATGTTTTTATTAAAGTAACTAGTTTTCGATCCTAAACAATTTAACCATAAAGAATTAATTAAACTGAGATTTTTTATAAAATATATAAAAAATAATAATAAATATAATATATAATTTAAAAAATATAAATCCCTTTTTGAGTTGGAAGTTAATATTAAAATAAGATCTTGTAACGCGCAAAAACATTGCTTTAACCCAAACTGTGCTGATAATGTTTTTACTATATATGGGTAAATATATTAAGTATAAAATATAAATTGGTTGATGAATGGAACATATTTTAAATTTATTAAATCTTAAAATTAAATTGTAAGAATATAGTATTTTTATTAATTTTGAATGGTTTAATTTAATTTCATTTATTGTAAAATAACATTAATTTCAATTTTGATATCATTTATTTAATTTTAAGTTAAAATTTTCAAAAAATTATTAGAATTAAAATATATTAATTTCACATATATGTAACATTATATATTCATCTAAAAAATAATGGAACATAATAATTCATTAAAATTTCTTTTCTTTTAATTTTTTAGCATCATTTATCTTATTTAATTATTTACTAAATAATCCATGTGTTAGTGTTCTTTTGGAATTTAATGTAATTATATCATCTATAAAAATTAAAGATAAATTACCATGATAAAAATAACTCACTAAAATTTCAAAATAATGTTTATAAATAAAACTATGTAGCTTCTTCCATACTCTAAATCTTTATTAATGTTATAGGTAGGAGGGTTCCTTTTTTATCCTTTTCCTCAACTTATTATATGATTCAAATTCATGGAAATGTGTCCCAATAACTCATAAAATTAGATCAAATATGGTTTATGGTTGATATATGCACATACAATGGATTTTGGACAAGTGGATAGGTCATTTTAGCCCTTAATTGTAAGGTTTATTCCCATGTTATGCTTAATTTTACCTTAGTCGATAAAATTAATTTTAACTACTTTCACTAATAATTTTGTTCAAAAAATAATTTGATCTTATAAGACTATAAATATTACACTGATTACTAAAATTTATTTCCTTTTTTCCAAATTCAATTAACATATGTGGTAAAATTACGTTTACACCTAATCCCACAGAAGCAGTGAGACAACGATTTTTAAGGGGAAAAGTTCAAAAGTTTGAGATTTTTTTATATCCAATTTCAATGTGAAATTGGTTCCAGTAAAGTATATTGTATTTATTGATGTAACATTTATCTAATTAAATATTAAATTAAAATTAAAATCTTATTTAACTATATAAATAAATTAGACGAAAAAATAGTTTTAAATTAAAATTCATTATTTTTAACTATTCATCCAAAAATTTAGTATTTAAGAAAAATCCAAAAAATTAACACTAACATAATTTTGAAATTGTTAATTAGAATTTGATTATTATTTTATTTAAATAAATTTTAAAAATTTTCTATATTTAATTTTATTTTGGTTCATAGAATGACATAAAAAGTAGTTTATTTAAGAAAATAGTATTTCCAAACATAAAAATATTTTACCAAAAATTATATTTTTTATCATCATTATGTATTATTTATATAAAAAAATATATAAAAACATTTAAAAAGTAGTTATTACATTTCATATTACTAATTTTAATGGCTATGTTATAATTATCTCATTTAAATAATTATAATATTGAAATGTTGTTTCATAGAAACTCAGTGTTGCGTGTAATGCAAACCAAGCCTGTGTTTCATGTAGCACAAGCGTCACTATGTGTATCATATAATCCAATGAATACATAGTCCTTTATTATACAAAAAAACTATATTTTTTGTTGTTTTAAATGAAAAATATCCAAAATATCAAATTAATTCAAAAAACTATTTCTCAAAATCTTGGGTTGTTACATTCTACCCCCTTAAAATGAATTTTCCCTAAAAATTTGTATGGAATATAAAAGGTTTAGTATATTAAATTTTCATCCATAGAAACCTAGATCTTAAAATTTGTTAATAAAAACGTCTTTAAAAATAAAATTTGGAACCATAACACTTACCTAAAGTAACTCATTACTAGGTCTCCAGGTAAGAGAACATAGTTTGGGAGTGAAGAGTGGAAATGGAAGAAGGGAATAAAAAACTATAAAGAGTGGTAAAAATCATTTATCATACGGAATTGAATGGTTAATGGAAAATTAATTACCTAAAAAACATAGACCATTGATGATTTATAAGTCCATTGGTTCAATAGAAACAATGGTATACGGATAAATATTTTCTAATATCTTTTTTATTGGGGAATTATTTTACTATCTATGTACATAAGATAATATACTTACTTGATTTTATTAGTTTTCATATGAACAATATCACCATTTGATTGTTCTTTAATCAATTTACAGTTCATATCTTACTCCAAGAAATTAAGATAATTTTTTTCATTCATAAAGCATTAGCTGACCATGATATCCATAAATAGAATGATAAGTCATTATATCTTTCTTCTGTTAGCATCACCGCCAAATGGTTAGCACAAGTTATCCAACTTCCATAAATCCTTATATGGTGAGGTCATGATTTAATCTCACAAAAATCATCTGATTTAAATCATAAACCATTCCATAAGTGGCTAACCTTGTAACCCATCTAGAATATGGAAATCCAAATATTAGAAAAAAATACCACTAAATCAGCTTAAAATTAATCCCCCTATATCATAAATTAACTCTCGGTTGTCACATTCCATACATGTGAATACCCTCATCGTATATTCTCTTGAAAAAATTTAATAACCTTAATTACCTTAAATCCTCTTTTAAAACATGGATGCTTCCTTATTCCAATTATTTCTGGATATATCCCTTTAATCCAAGAAGTTTTAAACATCATCCATTTTAACATAGACTACTTTGTCTACAAATCCTTTATCTGTTCTGATGTAATAAATACGATCCAATTTACATTATCTATATCATCATCTCTTTATCCATATAAAATATCAGTTTTTCATCCTTAGGAACATGTTAAGGGTTACCTTCCTTTAATGTAACCTTACTATTAAATCAATTTTCTAGGAAATCAGTATTATTTAACACATTCATCAAAATACTTAAAGAAAAAATTCTACAAAAAATCCTTACATACTTCATGATTCATATAACAAAATATTTGAATTCTAAAACATATAAACTTCGATCATCCAACATTATTCTTAAACCATTACTCATGATTCATCAACTTATTCCTTAATACCTCATTCCTAGAATATTAAATATAAATCATGTCTTAAGGTTCTTAAAACTCAATCTAATCATGATTATTATATTTAATTTAATCAATACTGAAAGAACATCATATACCATTCATATTACATTTGTGGTCCCTTTTTCTTCCGTAGTATAACCAATACCAGCACCACCTTCCTGATTTTCTTTATGAGACTTCCACTTGGGAAAATTATTTTCATAATACCCATAATTTCCACATCTAAAAAATTAAATTTTAACAATGTTCCTTATAGTTCCCTCCATTGACTAAAACCACAAAGTATAGGGTGAGAAACACTTATCATATAATAAGACCACATAATCATGAAAAATTAATTTTAGGATTCCTAAATCATGAAGCATGGTTTTAAATCTATGACACCTTAGGCTTCTCCCTAGAGACATCCCTAGATATATCCTTATAAGTACTCTAAGGGATCTCACTATAGTTTTCTCATCGTTGTTTCCAAATGTTGACTAAACCTTTCCTTTGATAACAATTATACCAAACCAGGCTTAAGATACATGCATATTACATCATTTTAGATGAATATTCAGCACATTAAAAACACATGCTCGAGGACTGTAATAGTTAAGTGTATTTGGAAACATTGAAACATACTCTTCTATCTTTTTGAATTTTCATCAACATCTCTCTTAAATTTCTTCCCCTTTAGAACTCCAACATAAAACCTTTATTCATAACATAGGGAAAGGAAACATAAGAAAGGGTGATATATGATTCTTATTAAGGATAAAAAAGTTAGATATATAAGAATAATATGAGAATAAGGGTATGAGAATGTCATGACCCATCCCCCGTGGCTCGTGTCGTGACTACCCCAAGCCCGCCTTCTATAGGACAGGGGTTGGCGACTATCACCAGAAAGGCGTATTCCTAAAATGGAAAGGCATTTACTTTAAACCTGCAAACAAAAAGACCAAGAACATGAAAAGATGCAAACCACGTAGTAATAATGACATAGTAAAAGAGTGTACTGAAAGTAAAGGGGTCGGAATACAAGCCCAACTGAGAGATACAATACAAAAGAAAATAGAAAACAACTTTTGAGAACGTCCACCACAGATCCTAAATCAAGGGTAGGTACAGCTCGTCTCCACAGATCTCCACATCAACCAGTCACCCCATATACCACCTGGCCCTGGCTCTTATAGACTCATCCAAGATGCTCGTCGTTTGAAAAAGACACAACAATGTGTGGGCGAAGACCGTGCAGGGGTGAGTATAACAATATGCAGTAGTGACCCCAAGACCCACAAAGGTCTCTCATAATTCCACAAAGGAAAACCACAAAGCATGATCTCAATCACAAATCACAAAGAAAAATACTCATCTCAAACCAAGTATAACTTATGTACAGAATTATGGATGATTAGTCGTAAAGCTATATCATCTTATTCTGTCAAGGGTTTCACTGATTATCCATGTAGGATCACTAAGTGTTGATCCACACATGACTGCTAGGTGTTGATCCACACAGGATCACTAGGTGCTGATCCACACAGGATTTCTAGGTGCTGATCTACACAGGATCGCTAGGTGTTGATCCACACATGATCACTATTCATTCTTCATGTCTCAACCAGCCACTAGATTCTCGTACATAGTATGCTTGATTCTGGGAGGATCCTCTCTTAAATCCATCAATCTTACTTCAACTATAAATAATTCCTAAGAATATGTAACCCAATGATCTGCCATGTCATAAGGGTTCCAATTCAATAGACGGTGCATCAATCTGAAGCCCGATCTGAGAGTTGTAGGCATTTTAGTGCTGAGGGCCTGGTTGGATTTTAGTATGATCCAACCCGGCCATACACCAACTTTCTCCATAACTCAGGTAGAGTATCTCAAAAGTACCGTCTCATTCCAAGGATTCCATCTCCACATACGGTTCATCAAATGGACATCTGGTTTTTGAGATACGAATTTTTAAGCGAAATTGGGCCATAAAGGGTCTGGGTCCCGTCCGACCCGGTCAAACCGACCCAGTTCAGGTTGAACCGACCCGGACTAGTGCAAATTGGTTGGGCTATAGGCCGGTCCAGCCCAAACTGGCTGGGCCGCGGACCAGCTCGACCCGCCTCAGCTGGGTGCGGCCTGCTGGGCGGTCCCGCCTGATGGCTGGCGCGGTCCACCAGCCAGGTGACCCGCGTGGAGGGGGTTGCTCCCCCTTCTCGAACAACATAAAATCTATTCAGCTTTTGTGTAACCGACGGTGCCATGTGGCGCCGTCTTGATAGTCAGTGGGACCCATGGGGCGCGGGCCCCTTTGCCTCTGTCACGGCTTTAAAGCTGCGGCCACCTCCCCATGGCGTGCGCCGGCGCGCCGCCCTACTGCCAACACGGCCGGCCGATGCCAGCCGCCCCCTTCTTTCACTGCGATGCCTGTGGGCACCACTCTTTCACCACATCCAGTGGTTTCCAGCTGCCACCCTCATCCACTGTCTCTATTCGTCGATGTCGTCGCACCAACACTTCTTCCGCAGGGCTCTGGCGATGCTCAGGAGCTCTATTTTCACCCACGTCTATGCCTACGGGCCTCTCGGGATGTCACCGCCACATCGTGACCCTCTGATTCACGTTGTCATCAAATTCAAATTCACCTGTGAAGAACATGACAAAAATGAAAAGGTGGAGGGTCCGGGCATTGTTCGTTTATCCCGCGCCCTCTGTATTAGCATCATATCAGTGGGGGTATTGTAAAAAATTATCAAAGTCAAAAATAAAACCCCATTCAAAAACCCCAAAACATCCTACAAAAAACACCCACAAATTTAAGAACGAGAAAAGGAATTGAGATAATTTCTTGAATTTGAAAACAACCCCTACCTCGTGAATCATTGGATGATGTCGCGGTCGTGGAGGGAGAAGAGTCGTTGTTGGATGAACTTGCTGGTTCTAATCAATCCCAGATCGAATCATCTAATGATTTCGTTCGATCTTCTATTCTTCATTGGTGTAAGGCTTCGTGACACTTCGTCAGAGGTTCCTCACGATCATGTCAAAAACCCCAACCCGAGCCTCTTTTAAATAGAGGAGGAGGGTGAGTAACACATCAAAATAATTAATGAGGTTCTTTAATCAAAGAACCTCTTAATTCTCCACAGCGTGGTTACAAAGACCATGATTCAATCCATAAAATGGCTTGCAAACCCATCGGTCCCAGAACTACCTCTCAACAGAAGGTAGGAAAAATAAAATAACATTTTTATGTTATTTTATTATTCTTTAAAAATTCACAAAACTAAATTTTTCAACCGACTAACTATGGTTGAAGTTAAGCCTCCATTAAGAGAAACCCAGTGTTGTAAGTTCAACGGTTCCCTTGGATTTCAATTCCATGCACCGGTTCAAATGTTAGAAAACACCACCCACACATTTATTGAATGTACCTTAAAAAAAGTTTAAAAATTCGTTCCGGGCACACCAAGCCTTAAAATCCAGCACCATCAATCTTTTCAGACTCGTAACAGTCCCAAATAATTTTAAAAAAAATTACATAGAATTTTTGGGTCTTTACATTCTCCCCACCTTAGTGGTTTTCATCCCCAAAAGCTACAAAAAAACTAGGGGGACAAATGGGGGTATTGAACACGTATCTAAGCCTTCCACTCTGATGTTCTCTCCTAGAGGTTCCAGTGCTGCCAATAAACTCGCACTAGAGGAATTAACCGCCCACGAAGGACCCGCTCCTGTAAATTCTCTATCTTCACTAAGAACTCTGCAAACGTCTCCCCATCGTCGATGTCCACCTCACCCCAGTAGATAACCTGTGATGGATCATGCACGTACCTCCTTAGCTGCAACACATGGAAAACATTATGAACCTGGTGCATCTGTGGGGGACGAGCATGATGGTATGCCACCTCGCCTACTCTGCTGAGGATCTAGAATGGTTTGATGAACCTCGGAGATAGCTTGCCGCCCCAGCCAAACCTCTGTAATCCTTTTCGGGGTGAGACTCATGGGAATACATGGTATCCCTCCTCAAAATCCAAGGTTCTCCCTCTCCTATCAGCATAATACTTCTACCAGCTCTGTGCAGTCTCCATCCTATCCTGGATGATTTTCACCTTCTCAATGGTAGCTCGTACCAAATCTAGACCCATAAGTGCTGACTGCCTTGGGTCTGTCCAGCATATAGGTGATCTGCAAGGTTTCCCGTACAGGGCTTCAAATGGATCCATGCCGATGGTGGAGTGATAAAAGCTATTGTAAGAGAACTCCACCAGTGGCAGGTGGTCCTCCCAATTGCGGAAAAAATCAAGGACACCATCAAGAAGCATTTCCTTGAGTGTTTTTATGGTCCACTCCATCTGACCATTTGTCTGAGGGTGAAAGGCGGTGCTCAAGGATAGTTGAGTCCCAAACGCCTCCTATAATCCATCCCAAAAGAAGGATGTAAAACGAGTGCCGAGATATGATATGATCATCGATGGCACCCCATAAAGTCATGAAATCTCTTGCACGTAGAGGCATCCCAATACCTCTACTGATCCCTGCTCTTGGATGGGTAGGAAGTGGGATGACTTGGTCAGTCGGTCAATGATCACCCAGATGGAATCATGGCCCCTGGATGTATGTGGTAGCCCTGTCACAAAGTCCATGGAGATACCATCCCACTTCCACTCTGGTACCTCAAGTGGTTGAACTAATACTGTTGGTACCTGATGCTCGGCCTTCACTTGCTGACAAGTGAGGCATCGCGATACGAACTCTGCTATTTATTTCTTTATCCCTGGCCATTAGTACTGATGTCGGAGGTCCTAGTACATCTTCTTCACTCCAGGATGTACCGACAAAGGGGATGAATGGAACTCCATCAACACCTCCTCCCATATAATCATGTGTACCATAGAGTGTCCTCTGAAGAGGATGACGTGCTCCCCACCTTCAAAAAATCCATCAGGAGCTTGTCCTGAGGATATCTGAGCACGTCGGTCCTCACAGTCTACATCCCCAAGTTGTGCCTCCATAACTCACTGAAGAAGTGGGGGAGTAACTATCATAGACTGGTGGTAAGCTACTCCATCACTATCCACGAAGGATAACCGCAACACGATTAGATGCTCTATTGCCTCACTTAGCAACTATAGACCAGACCTCCTACTCAGTGCTTCTTCTACTATGTTCCCCTTCTTAGGAGTGTAGACTATCTCAAATTCATAGTCCTAGAGGAACTCTAGCCATCATCATTGTATCAAGTTCAGGTCCTTCTATGAGAATTTATACCTGAGACTCTTGTGATCATAGTAGACTATAAAATGTTCTCCCATCAAGTAGTATTGCCACATTTTCAACACAAAGACCACTACTACTAGCTCCAAGTCATGGGTAGCATAGTTCTTTTCATGTTGTCTCAACTACTATGAGCCATAGGTGATCACTGCTCGCTCCTGCGTCAGGACACAACCTATTCTGATCCTTGATGCATCGTAGTAGACTACATACCCAACGCCCTCTTCTAGTAGCCTCAAGATTGGGGCACTCATCAGTCTCTGCCTCAGCTTCTGAAAACTCTATTGGAATATCTCCGTCTATACTAAGGGTTTTCCCTTCTTTGTCAAAGATGAAAAGGGTGTCGTAACTCTGGAAAAGTCGGGTATGAATCTCCAGTAGTACCCAACCAAACCAAGAAAACTCCGCACCTCGGTCACACTCTTGGGTGGATCCCAAGCAAGCACCGCCTCTATCTTCGCTGGATCCACTACAACACCAGCCACTGAGATAATGTGCCCCAGGAAGTGGACTTCCCGTATCAAGAACTAGAACTTTGAGAGCTTACCATAAAGCTGGTGCTCTCACAGTGTATCTGGAACTATCTTCTGGTGTGTGGCAGGCTCCACCTCTGACGCCGAGTATATCAATATGTTTTCAATGAAGACTTCCATGAAGTGATCGAGGTAAGGCTAGAAGATCATATTCATGATCCCCGTGAACACTTCTGAAGTGTTTTTTACACCAAAGGGAATTACCAAGAACTCATAATGGCCATAACAACATCTAAAGGTGGTCTTTGGTATGTCCTCTCCAATTACCCTAAGCTGATGATAGCCTGATCTAAGGTCTATCTTCAAAAACCATCGAACTCCTTTTAAGTTGTTCAAAGAGATCATCAATCCTTGAAAGTGGATACTTGTTATTCATGGTCACCTAGTTCAATTGCCGATAGTCCACACATATCCTCAAACTCCCATCTTCCTTCTTGGAAAACAAAATTGGGGATGACCATGGAGAAAAACTGGGCCTTATGAACCCCCTGTTCTGCAAGTCCTCTAATTGTACCTGCAACTCATGAAGCTCCGCAGGGGCCATCCAATATTCTGGCATAGATATCAGTGATTTCTAGGGGTATAGGTTGATGTAGAAGTCTACCTCTTTATGATAAGGTAGTCCTAGAACATTATCATAAAATACATCAGCATACTGGTCCACCACTACGGGACAACTCAAACTCCTCACGTCAACAGCTCTGAGGGTAAGGGTAGCCGATTGATGGGTGATCGGTTCACCCTCCATCGAGGGAGTATATCCTATGCTGAAAAGGATTCCCTATTACTAGTGAAGGAAACCTGATTCCATCCTCATGGACACACCACACTTTGTGCCTAAAACAGTCAATCTGCGCATGGACTATGGATAGCCAGTCTATACCCAAGATGATGTCGTTAGGCCTCGATACTACTACTAGGAGATCCCAGCCAAAGATCTCGCCTCCTAGAGTGATCTCACACTGTCTGAATCAGTTTTTAATTGTCAAATCATCTCCTATAGGATTCTATAATCGTAAGGATAAACCCAACGACTCCGTCGGAATTTTCGAGCTCTGAATGAGTACCATGGAAATAAAATAGTGACTGAAACCTGTGTCAATAAGCACTGCAACTAGGGTGGAATATACATAGATCGCACCTATAATCATCTCTGGAGCATTGTGGTCATAGGCCTCTGCCTCATAAAGTTGTGCTCGCCCCTGTCCACCTGCTCCCTATGGTCGGGGTGGACCACCTGGGGGTGGTGGTGATAGAACCTCAAACCGTCATCCACCACCTACTACATGTTCTACTCCTCTTCCACATCCACTTCCCTGCGAACCCCCTCACTCAAACCTTGGTCATTGCCTTAGAAGTCCCCCATTCATCTGTTGATTGTCTATTTGGGGAGTCATACAGTCGCGATCCATGTGTCCCTGTCTACTGCAAGAGTAACAGGCTTTAGTCCTCAGAAGACCTCCTCTACCTCGCAAGATCTGCACCTCCGACCCTGTGTCCTTGGGTCATCCAATGGAAGGTTTGGACCACTTATACCTCTGTTTCATCTTCCTACTACCTACTACTAATGACTCGGCTACCTATTTTTCGATGGTGTCTCTCGCCATTAGTGCCTACTCAGATAAGAATCTCTCCACCAATAATTCTTGCTTGAGCACTCCATCCTACATCGGAATATTGAGTGATATCATCGATGCTCTGATCTCCCACTGGAGACCCTTATCAATGGTTCGGGCCCTGAAGAAAGAGTCTCATACCTTGTCGATGGAGTAGCGTGAGAGGTCAGTGACTCTCACCGAGTACTGGGCCACTGAAAGGCTGCCCTGGTGTAAGTGCAGCAGCTCCTAGATACGCACTGAGTGTAAAGTCACCAGTATGAACTCCGCCCTGAAGTTGGTCTCAAAGTCCGTCTAGGAAAGTTTCGACTTCTCATGTGTCTGGAGCATTAGACTCCATCATCTTTATGTTGTTCCCTAGAATAGGCTAGAATCTAAGATCACCATCTTATCTGTTGGTGTGTCAAATAAACAAAAAATCCATGCCATAGCCTGCATCCAGTCCTCGACTACCAGGGGATTTATCTCACCTCGAAATCTTGGAGGCCTTTGTCTCTGGAACTCATGCAACCTACTCAATCAGTGTGCATGGTCTTCCAGTGAGGCTGGTGGAAACTATTGGCCTTTGAGTGGTGGTGTTGCCGGTACACCACCCGAAGGTGCCAACACAGTAAGAGGGCCCTGCACCGAAGCCTCATCGCTCGGTGGGTCATCGTCATATACTCTCTCTGGAATCCTAGCTAGCTGTCTATGCGGAGGTATCTTGAAAAGAAACAGGTACTCCACGGTCAATAAGTTATACCTGGTAAGCTGACTCAAAATAGACCAAAATTAATTCATTTCCAAAACACATGCAATCATTGTTTTCGTGCACCGAGTCAGAAATCAGAATTTGGGGTCTTAGTATATGGATATGTCATCCACCGCACCAACAATGGACTCCCCGAACTGAAAACCTCACTCAAAACACTCAAAACACTTAACACTATTACTCCATTGGAAAGATCAGAGTCTTAGTTCTTTGGTAGAACTGACTCCTCTGATACCACTTTGTCACGACCCGTCCTCTAGGGCCCGTTTCATGACTACACCAATCCCACCTTCTATAGACCATGGGTTGGCAACTAGCACCGGAAAGGCGTATCTCTAATATAGGAAGGCATTTCCTTTAAAACTACAAACACATAGACCAAGAACAAGACTAGATAAAAACCACTTGGTAGTACTGCAATAGTAAAAATTTGTACTAAAAGTAAAGATTCCAGAATACAAGCCCAATTGAGAGATACAATACAATTGGAAAATAAAAAACAGCTCCTAAGATCGTCCGCCATGGATCCTATCTAAAGGGTAGGAACAAATCGTCTCCATAGATCTCCACATCAACCATTCACCCTGTGTACCACTTGGACATGGATCCTATAGACTTAGAAGAGTTTCTCTTCATCTTCACAAGACACAACAAGGTGTGGGTGAAGCCCGTGCATGGGTGAGTATAACAATACCCAGTAGGGACCCCGAGACCCATGAAGGTCTCTCAGAATTCCACAAAGGAAAACCAAAAAGCATGATCTCAGTCACAAAGCACAAAGAAAAATACTAAGCTCAAAATAGGTATAACTTATGTACAGAAGTGTGGATCATTAGTCATAAAGCTAGATCATTTTATTCTATCAAGGGTTCTGTTGTTGATCTTCATAGGATCGCTCAGTGTTGATCCACACAGGATTGATAGGTGCTGATCCACACATGATTTCTAGGTGTTGATCCACACAGGATCACTAGGTTCTGATCAAAATAGGATCGCTAGTTTCTGATCAACACAGGATTGCTAGGTGCTGATCCACACAGGATCTCTAGGTGCTGATACAAAAATGATTGCTATTAATTATTAACATCTTAGCCAGTAACAGGATTCTCGTACATAGTACACTTGTTTCTGGGAGGATCCGCTCCTCAAGAAATCGTTTGTACTTAAATTGACACTAATTTCCCCAAATATGTGACCCAATGATACGCCATTTTATAAGGGTTCCAATGCAACAGACGTCACATCAATCAGACGCCCATTTTGAGAATCATGGTCATTTCAGTGTCGAGGGCCTAGTTGGATTCGGGTACATTCCAAGCCGGTTTTACTCCAACTTTCTCCATAACTCAGGTGTAGTATCTCAAACCTATCGTCTCATTCCAAGGATTAAATCACTGTAGATGGTTCATCAAACAAACATTTGGTTTGCGAGATACAACTTTTTAAGCGAAACTGGGTCATAAAGGGTCCAGGTCTGGTCTGACCCGGCTCGTCCCAATTCGGGTTGACCCAACCCGGTATGGGTATGACCCGAGTCTGACCCATCCCAGCACAAATTTGTTGGGTCGTGGACCAGCCCGGCCCGAACCAGCTGGGTTGTGATGTTCTTGGTCCACTAAGCCACGGACTGGCCCGAATTGCCTCGATGGGGCATGGCCCACCGGGCGGTCCGGCCTGATGGCTGGTGCGGTCTGTCAGCCGTGTGACTTGTGTGGAGGGGGTATCTCCCCCCATCCCAAACGGCATAAAATACATTTGGATTTTTTTTAACCGGTGTATCCATGTGGCACCGCCTTGACTGTCAGCGGGACCTTCAGGGCACGAGTCCCTTCGCCTCGGTCGTGACTTCGAAGTCGCGACCGCCTCCCCACGACACGCGGCAGCGCGCCGCCCTGTTTCCAACATGGAATCCCGACGCCGACCACCCCCTTATTCTTCCGTAGCACCTGCGGCGCCGCTTTTCCACTGTGGCCGGTGGTTTTCAGCCATTGGCGCTGGTCGCCAGCGCCGCCGCACCGATGTTGTTCCAGCGCTACTTTTGCAGGGCTGCGACGACGCTCTGGATCTCTGTTTTCACTTCTATTTGTGCCTACAGGCCTCCCGGGATTCCGCCTCCATATCATGACCCTATGATTTGTGTTTCCATCAAATTCAAAATTCTCCCGTGAATAACATGACAAAAATAAAGGGGAGGAGGGTCCAGGCCTTGTTCGTTTAGCCTGCACCCTCCACGTTAGCATCATTTCAAAGGGGGTATTGTAGAAAATTATCAAAGGAAAAAATAAAACCACATTTAAAAACCCCACAAAATCCTACAAAAACCACATGCAAATTCAAGAATGAGAAAAGGAATCGATATAATTTATAGAGTTTGAAAACTGCCCCTACCTCGTGAACTGTTGGATGATTTCGTGATCATGGAGGTAGAAGTGTCCTCATTGGATGAAGTTGCTGGCACTCTTTGATCCCGGATCAATTCCTCCAATGATGTCATTCTATCTTTCATTCTTCGTTTCTGGAAGGTGTCGCAACACTTCATGAGAGGTTCCTCACTGTCATGTCAAAAACCTCAACCAAAGCCTCATTTAAATATAGGGGGAGGGTGAGTAACACATCGAAATAATTAATGAGGTTCATTAATGAATGAGCCTTTTAATTCTCAGCGGTGTGGTTACAAAGACCAATAATCAATCCATTAAATGGATTGACAACCTATCAGTCCCACCACTCCCGCTTAACAGGAGGTAGGAAAAATAAAATAACAATTTTATGTTATTTTATTATTCTTTTAAAAGTCTCAAAACTAACTTTTTCACCCGACCAACTACTATCGAATTTAAGCCTCCCTTAAGCAAAACCCAGCACTATTAGTTTAACGGTACCCTCATATTTCAATTCCGAGCACCGGTTCAAATGCTAGAAAATTTTTCCTGTATGTTTACTGAACGTACCTTAAAAAAAGTTCAAAAATCCGTTCTGGGCACACCGGGCCTCATAATCAAGCACCGTCAACTTTCGCAGACTCATAATAATCCCAAATAATTTAAAAAAATTACATGGGATTTTTATGTCTTTACATAGAACTTGAAATTTACATTCTAAGATCACACCAAGCATATCAAAGATCATAATCAAGTTTCATGGCATAAATATTGGTAGTTCATAAGAAATGAATCATAAGGGAATCAAGAGAATATACCATGAGATCATAACATAAGAATAAGATATGTGATTTTCATAGACACATAAAAATATAAAATGATTTCCATAGTAGTCTAGTCTTAATGCCAAGGCCATCTTAGTGGAATGAGATTACTCCCCAAACTATCTTAGTATTCAAGGTCTAATCCTAAGACCATCTTATTGGACAAAGTCCTTTACTGAACTAGGTTCACTCCTCATTCCAACCCTATATTACTAAACTAGGTTCACATCCCATTCCAAAAAGGTATTACTGAACTAAATTCACTCCACATTCCATCCCTGTATTACTGAACCGGGTTCACTTCCCATTCCATCCCCATGTTACTGAACCAAGTTCACTCCTATTTCCAACCCTTTCATATTGAACCGAGTTCACTACTTGTTCCAACCTTTTTATACTGAACCAATTTCACTCCTCATTCCAGTCCTATCATTATCCTAATTTATAAATCTTTTCCCAGTGCATTTTAGGGAGATATATCCACCTATCATATAATAAAACCACACATACATGTTCCACAATATAATAAAACATCCATACTATCATGAACCATAAAATGAGATGCGTTTCATAAACATCAAATCATAACTCATGAAATGAAATGGGTATCATTAGCATTTCCTCACATCATAACCTATGTAAAATAGATATGTTTCATAATATTTTCATCAAATCATAACCAATGAAAACAAGTGGTTCTCAAAAGCATATAACCTGTGGAAGAGAGACATGTGTAATAAATATCAATCCCCCAAAACATAACCCATTAAAGATTGAATATGAATGGTATTATTGGATAATGTCCCTAATAAATCATAACTATAACAAATGATTTCATCTTTGATTGAAAATCATTTTGAAAGTATCATTTAAAACATTTCATGAGGAAGGTAATCTTTAAACATTTCAAAGTGTCTCATACCATTTTGAAACATTTGAATCATAATACCCATGAAATAATATGATTACATGAAGGTTATAATTTCATTGAAAGAATAATATTCATAATATAACATGTCAAAGGGAAGTACATATATGTCAAAAATAAATAATGGTGCATAACAAAAAATGTGCCTCAAAGAATTCAAATTGAGGCAAAATAACATTACCGATTTGGAAACTTTTGAAACATAAACCCCATAAATGATATATCATAAAATGGATATGTAAATACTCAAAAATTTATGTTTAAAAATCATAGAATATATTCATGGTCAGTATATACACCACAAAAAATAAATGAGTCATTAATAAGGCATAAGTCTTAAAAAAATAAATGTGATAATAGAAATCCCCTTATAACCTGAGTAAATTTTGAATCATGATCCCCATTAAATAATAACATAGATTTAAACTTTTAATATCAATAAATAATGTAAATTTATGATATAACATTCTCTATGTCAATATATACACCACACAAAAGAATCCATTTGTGAATATGACATGTATATCCTGGAAATAAAAAGTGAGATGAAATTCCCTTACCATAAGTCTTGACTTTCTTCATACACATTTAAACCTCGGGTATAATAAATATATTTTTATTATAAATCTACCGTAGAACCATATTATTTTTTTCTAATACCATACATGATTTTGTTTTGAATTTATATTACATTCTTATTAACAACCCCATGTTAATGTTACGTTTCAGGTAATATCTACTTTGTTTTTCATATATGTTTTTGTTTGTTATTATTGACCCTCTTACATAGGTCAATATTTACTTATTTCAAGAATGATAAAACATGATATAAATATAATATATATTCAGTATGTATTCATTTATAATTATGTATAAAATATAGAATTATGAAATGGTATCCGCCATTCATGGAGACGGTAGGTTATACGTACGCATGAACATTGTTTCCATTTTATTATCATATAGAAATAATGAAAGAAAATGAAATATATATATATATATACTAGAATTATATTAGAATCATTATTTCATATATATCAAACAATTTCACTTACCCCATCCATAATGCGTTCCATGTAAAGTGTGAATGAATCACATCGCTTTGAGGAGGCAGTAGCCCACACATCCACAAACAAAGTTATCTTATTTATAAAAATGGAAAACATAAAGGTATGTTTTATAAAAAACCATAAATAAGAATAAATTAATAATAAATATAATATATATAATATAAAAAATATATTTTTCATCAAAATTCTCACCCATGAGAGGTGGTAAAAGAGAAAACGAACAACATCGTTTCGTGATGTGGTAGTTCACCATACACAAGAATGGTAAGTTTGTTACCCATTTTATGGAAGTGTGTGTGGGTGTAAGTCTGAACCTTATAATAAAAATATATATTTATATTTAGGATAATAATTTTATTATATAATCATGTAATAATAAGAGTTTATGGGGTGGATAATGAAAAATAACAATGGATCTTGAGGAAAAGTGTTACCTCTTATTTGGGAAACTCCTCTCGGATTGCACTAAAGGGATTACATGGTTGATTTTTTTTCCAAAAAGAAGGATTCTTGGTTTAGATTATAGATTTTGGTAGCTTATTTTGGCAGGGTATGTATGATAAAAAATGGATTGATATTTGTAAGGAAGAGGAAGATTGAATGCCTTTTTAGAGAGGAGGAGGAGTGGCATTTTTGTAAATATAAAATGGTAAACACTATTGGGAGGTCTCCCTTACCTCATGTGCATCCAAAATGGAAAAAAAATACATTTAAGGGTATTTATGGTCAACAAAACCCTCAACCACATAAAAATAAGGGTATTTTTATTATTTTGTTCCTTAACTTCAATGTTTTGTTATTTTTTTCATTTTAGTTTTTATAAAAGTAACTAGTTTTTTAGCCTAAGTAATTTTACCTTTAAGAATAAATTAAAATAATATTTATTAAAAAATATAATACAAATTAATTCTAAATATTATATCTAATTTACAAACTATAAATCCCATGTTTTTTGAAATATAATTGTAAAAGAGGTGCATTAACACGCAAAAACACTACTTCAACCCAAACCGTGCATACAATGTTTTAACTATCTATGGGTCAATATGTTAATTATAAAAGTAATTTTACTTATTAATGGAACATATATGATATTTATTTACACATTCACTTATCTTAAGATAGGATTTTTATTAATTTTAAATCATTTAATAAAATTCCATTTATTATAAAATAACATTAATGTAAATTTTGACATTATATATTTAATTATAATTTAAAAATATCAAAACATTATTATAATTAAAATATATTAAGTTAAAATATATGTACCATTGTATATTCATCTAAAAAAATAATGAAAAATAATAATTCATTAAATTTTCTTTACTTTTAATGTTTTTTGAATCATTTATCTTATTTATTTATTAACTAAATAATCCATGCGTTATCTTTTGTTAAGTGTTTAATGTAATTATATCATCTATAAAAATTATTTTAAATTTAAATGATAAAAAATCATTTACTTTTAAAAATAAATGTTATTAACGAAACTATGTAGCTTCTTCCATACTTCAAATCATTATAAATGTTAAAGGTAAGGAGTGCTCATTTTCTTTCTTTTTCCTTACTTAACTTATTCTATGGGTCACTTTCATGAATATGTGTCCCAATAAATCCTACAGTTAGAACCAATAAGAGATATGCTCCATATATGGGCATCTTATGGATTTTTGACAAGTTTCTATGTCATTTTTCCGTTAATATTAAGGTTTAGTCCATGTTAAACTAAATTTTACCTTAATCACTATAATTAATTTCAACTAATTTCACAAATTGTTTTGGTAAGAAAATAATATGATATTATTAGACTATAAATATTATATTGATTTAAAATTTTTATGTCCATTTTTCCAAATTTAATTCATAAAAGAGTAAAAATGATGATTAAAGATATCCTGCAAATGATACGATATAGTGGGGTTTTAAGGGGAAATGTTCAAAAGTTTGAATTGTTTTTATATCCAATTTCAATGTGAAATTGGTTAAAATGACCTAAATTGGATTAATTAATGAAAAAATAATCTAATTAAACTTTAAATCCAAATTAAAATATGATTTAACTATATAAATATATTATATGAAAAAGAAGTTTTCAATTAAAATTCAGTATTTTTCACTATTCAACCAAAAAATGAAGTATTTCAGAAAAATACCATAAATTAATTATAGGAAAATTTTGAGATAATTAATTCTATTATGATTCTTATTTTATCTAATTAAATTTATAAGTGTATAAAATTAATTTTTTTATTATTCATAGAAGGACATAAAAATCAGAACATTTGAAAAAATGGTATTTCCAAACATATAAAGACATTACCAAAAATTTATATGTTTTATCATCATTATGTTTTATTTATATAAAAACATTATAAATAATATTTAAAAATTAATTTTTACTATTCATATTACTAAGTTTAATGGATATGTTATAAAAATACTGTTTAAATAATTATAATAATAAAATGTTGTTTCCTAGAAACTCAATGTTGCGTGTAATGAAAGACATGTTAGTGTTGTATGCAGCACATGACTCACTTGGTATAGCATATAATCCAAGCCAAAAATAGTGCTTCCAAATAAAAAAATTATATTTCAGTATTGTGTGAAATGAAAAATATCAACAAAATTAAATTGATTTGATTTTTTCAAAAACAATCTTAGGGTGTTAGAGCTACCTACCAGGAAATTTATAACATGTTAGGCTTGTGCTAATCACCCTTATACCTACTTCAGGATTTGTATGACCTATTTTGTAACCTTTTTTTATCATGTGATGACCTCTCGTGTACCCTCTTGTTTTGGGATTGGGATGAAATCTCGGGTACCCTCTTGTTTTAGGATTGGGATGACCTTGCATGTACCCTACTATTTCGGTCTTGGTATGACCTACCATGTACCTTCTTGTTTTAGGATTGGGTTGATTACCTATGTACCCTCTGATCACATAGAACATTTATCTTTACTGAATTCATTATAGGGAGATATAGGCCCCACTAACAAAATAATGAAAATCATATTTATGTGATCCACAATATCATAAACATATATGATATCATAAACCATGAAATGAAATTGGTGTCATAAAAATTTCATCATATCATGACCTGTGTAAAAGAGACTGGTTCATAATAATTTCAACATAGAATGCCCCATGAAAGGAACCAGGTTTCATAATCATATAACCTCTCAAAGATAAACAGATTTCATAAAAAACTTTTCATTATGAAAATAAACCCTTAAAATAAATAATAATTACGATGTCCCTGGATCATATCTCCATTAAAACAAAAACTATATCATTGGATGGTATCTTAGATGGAGAAATATATTGAAATATTAGTTTGAACATTTCTTAAAAAATAACATTTATTTTAAAATCACTTTTTAAAACATGTAAAAATCATTTAAAACACATTTTAAACATAAAATTTTTGGAAAACATTTTTCTTTGAAAATATATTTAGAAATTTTTAAAAGAATCTTGAAAATTTTGAGCGATCGTCACAGTGGGAAATACATTTCATGTCGTGCATGTTAAAAAAAATATTCTTTTAACGTTTTTAGTAAAATCAAAAAATAAATTGTTTTGGAAATTACATAAATATTCATTTGAAATTTTATTGTAAAAATTAATTTAATAAATCATTTTTAAGAGGTTAAAACATTTTTAAAAACATTTTTATAAATCATGGTTTTGGAGTAAAATAGATTTCTGATAAAAGAGAGAAATAAAGTCATATTTTCATAAAAACATTTTCTTAATAATATAAAGTAAAAATGAGTGGAAAACTATACCATTACTTCAAGATATAATGAATAACCATATTAGAATAATTTTTTTGAGAATTATTAAGAGTTATGTCATATAATCTCAACATTTGAGACTTGATCATAAACAATCTCGATAAATGATTAGATTATAACATAAAATCATTACCACTTTGGTAACTACGAATCATAAGCCCCATGAAATAATAAAATAAATTAGAACTTAAAATATTATGATGACAGATAAATTCATGATATTACATGTCATAGGGGTTATATATAAACCTCATGAAAGAGTATAGGTTCATAACATAACGTATATCTCAAAGGAAGGAAAATTGTGACAAACAGACCTTATTGTTTGAGTAGCATTTGAATCATAATATCCTTGGAAGATTAACATCAATGGAAAAATTAATTATCATTAAATGAGGTATATTCCTGATATTTAATGTCAAAGGGCAGTATATACACCCCATAAAAGAAATAGCTGGTGAATATGGAATGTGTCTCACTAAAGTAAAGAGTGAGATGAAAATATCTTACTAATTCATATAATTTTTAATTGTAAGAACCATGAAAGATAGATCCTAAAATGAATATTCAAATAATCATAATTTTAAGGATTATAATAAAAAAATGTTCATGGTAGATATATACACAACTCACCAAAAATAAGTGGTGGATATGGCATACATCACATGAAAATAAAAGTGAGAGGAGGAAACCCTTAACTTAAGTCTTAACTTTCGTTGTACTAATTAAAAATTCATGTAAAATAAGTTTAATTTTAATATTAATATATCATGGAACCATATTCAAATTTATTGTATCATATATGTTTTTCATATGACTTTATATCACCCACTTATTAACAATTTCATGTTGACGTTACGTCTCAGGTAATAACCTCTTTGTTTTTTATATATGTTTTGACTTGTTATTTTTGGTCCCATTGCATTGATCATGATTTAATAATCTCATAAATTTAAACCATGATATAAATTTATTTATATTAATTCATAAAATTTGGAGATAGAAAATGAAATACACCATTTATGGAGATGGTAGACTGTACATACACATGAACATTGTTTCTATTTTCTTCTTATATTAAATGAAAGAAAAAGAAATGATATATATATATTATAATTACAGTATCATTTATATTTCATATATATAACATATGTTATCTAAAATCATCCTTAATACATTCTATGAAAAGCGTGAATGAATCACATTGCTTCGAAAGGGCGTAGTTCGTCGTACACACGAACGACATTATCGTATTCGCACAAAAATGAAAGCATGAAGTTATGTGTTATATAATAATAAAAAAGCATAAATACATCATAAATATCATAAAAATAATATATAAACTATAAATCCATAGTCATTCCCAACCATGAAAGGTGGTAATGGAAGAACCAAAGACATCAGTTTGTGAGGCGGTCGTCCACCATACACTTGAATGATGATTATGTATCCCATTTGATGAAAGTGTGTGAAATTTTAGGTATAAACCTTAACATAAAAAAATATAAGTACATTTAAGATAATTAGGTTGTTATATAAGTATTATATAAGAATAATTTAAAGGGTTTGAGAAATAAATAAAACAAAAGTGATCATTAATGAACGTTGCCTCTTGTTCGGGTAACACCTTTTGGTTTCCACAAAAAGAATTCTTGGTTGGATTTATGACCATTGTAAGTATTTTAGGTTGAGTGGGGGTATGTTTGGAGTTTATTTTTCCATTTATTTTATGAAAAAAAGGCTTTAGTTGTGTTAAGAAGATAAGATAGGAGAGGGCCTTTTATAATTTGAGTGAGTGGAAAACTTGTAATGTCTTGAAAGAGGGAATTCCAACCACGTTTTTCCATTTCATGTGGATAAAATAATGAAAGAAAATCTTTAATAAAAGTTTTAAGTTCTAAATATGGCCATCCAATGGGTTCTCGAAAATTTTATAGATCATTTAGCACCTTATATTTAAAGTGAAAAAACTTTTTAAACTCATTTTTACCATAATCGGTGTGATTAATTTTAATTGCTTTCACTAATCACTTTGGCCCAAAATTAATTTTACCTTATTAAAAATTATAAAACATTATTTTATAAAATATTTAATCCATTATTTTAAATTCAATTTATAGAATTGGGACAAAATAATTAGATATTAATCATGTAGATGCGGCGAGACATCAGGTTTTTTAGGGAGAAAAGTTAGAATGATTTAAATGTTTTTATGTCCAATTTAACTGTGAAACTGATTAAAATGACCTAAATTGAATTAATATATATAATTTAACTAATTTAAATTTAAAACCACTGTAAAATATAATTTAACCATATAAATAATTTGAATGAACATGCAATTTTCAATTAAAATTCATTATTTTTCACAATTCATCAAAAATGAAACTTCTTAGAAAAATACCAAAAATTATCCCTAAGATAATTTTGATATTAATCTTTCCAAAATGAAGTTTATTTTATCACATTAATTTTAAAAAAGTTTCCAAAATCCATTTTAAAATTGGTATTTCATAAAAAAGGTAGCAAAATCGCTTTTTAGAAAAAATATAGTTTTTAAGCACAAAATTGGAATTATTATTTTATATTTTCTAGAAAACACATAATATGAATGTTAAATAGTTGAGTGAATAAATAAAATATTAATTTCCTTAAAATAATTCACTAAGAGTGGTTTAATTTCTTTATTGTGGCAAAACAATTTTGATTTCATAAAAAATAGTTTTTCAGAAATTTATTTCCTATATTTTCATAAGGGTTTTATTGTCTTATATAGTTAATTGGTCACAAAATAATTCATATTTTAAACATATTTAAACCATATTTTCATAATTTATTTAATCATGTTCATATTGATCATTCCAATCGCTATTTGACATCTATAATAACAATAGTATGTCATGTTTGGTTTTAAACTCGGTGTTACAAATAGTGCAAGAGAAACTCAGGATTTTGTGTTATACAAACCAAAAATAGTATTGCATGTGATTCAATATAGAGTCTTTGTTTCATGTATTACAATATTACCAAGTGTTTAATGTAGCTCAATATTGACTTGGTGTTGTGTATTAAGCAAGCTTAACATGGTGTAGCTTGTAACGTAAGCCGAAAAATAATGGTAATTATTTAGAAAAAAAATTAATTCATAAAAACTTGGGGTGTTACACTAAGTGTATTCATGTGAGATGTGATGTGTTCATGCTTGAGGGGTGGTGAGCTCAGGTATCTTCGGGCAAGATTTGATGTAGATCAGGTGTCTGTGGGTGGGATGAGATGGTATGGCTTATAGTGGGGGTCGTGCATGATAGGAGGAGGGAACATGGTTGATTTCCATCATGTTCACAATACCCTACTTCTCTAATTATGGTTATGTATGTGATGTGGCTCATTTGTTTTTGGGAAAGACTTGATTTGGAGATTCTTGTGGGGCCCCGATGTAACACCCTGACCCTAGAAGCTTATATTCGGTGCATTGTTTTAATACATTGGCATAATTAAAAGGAATCAAGTCCCGAAGGATCGATCATATTAGTAGCCTTGGAAGTACTAGATACATACATAAGTTTTACATTACATTTTTAAATGAACAATAAACAAAACTTTGACTCCTTTAAACACACTCATATCCCTTAGCCTATTCTTGCAGGTCAATCATAATATACTTCTTCATATTCTGGGAAAAATAAAACATAAGAAAGGGGTGAGCTCAGATGCTTAATAAGGATAACAATATAGCATAAACTTTCATAGATAAGCATAAACATTGAAGGAAATGTATAAGACTAAAACACAAGAATTTTAAACATAAAAATCATTATGATAAGGAAAAGGTAAATCAAATAATTCCATTTACTTACTCACATAGATATTCTACTAGTTGAATAATCACATGTAATATCAATAGTTAATTTCATAATGATGGAATGCTTAATGCCAGACATCATAACCACATAGTAAAGGCCTCGTGCCAAGACTACAAATAAGATTTTGTCAAGGCCTTGTTCCAAGACACTATTTTGACTTATGAGACCTACCGATTCATCGAGGAGCTATAGCGGGCTCCACCCATCACTTACTAAGTTCAATGCATTCCTCATATGAAATTGTTGAAACATAACATAAACATCCGTATTAAAACTAGCATACGAAATGTCAATACTTTAACTATAAATCGTGAATGGTATAAAAATAGCACATTCTCAGTCAAACCTATCATAACTCATTAAATAAAATATTGAATACTGTATTTATAATAAATCAATCTCAATCAATAATAATATCCAGTAAAGGATGTTGACATAGTTGAAAATGATCAGTATAACTCTTTGAGAGAAATACCTCTTTTTGAGAAATCATTTAAAAGTCACACATTTATACAGGAAGTAATTTAAAAGATAGTTTTTAATAAAATTATCCCATACAACTTTGAAACTTTTTAAAGGAAATATCATTTTAAAACAATCATGTCCATATAAATAAATACTTAAAATCATTTTGAAAACATGGACATTAATTAAAAATATTTAGAAAAATAAATCTTTAAAACTTTTAAATGATGATATAGTTAAATAGTACCTTACATAAAACTTAAAAGATTCCTTTTGAAAAAAAAATTATGATAAATGGACATGGATGATAATTATGTCCCAAAAATAATTACACATAAACAATCTTGGATAATAATGAGATTGAGGAATTAACCCTTACCTTGTACCTTCCTTTAGTCGAGGGTATGTTTAACCTCATGTATAATGACCATAGTATGTTATTAAATTATACCAAAACCATATTTATATTTATTATACCATACATGATTCATTTATGACTTTATATTGTCCATTAATAATAATTTCTATGTCAAAGTAACATTTTGGGTAATAATCACTTTCTTTATCGTATATGTTTTAACTTGTTATTCTTGATTGTATCACTTAGATCATGATTTACATACTTCCAGAATATAAAACATGATTTATATATCATATATATTCAGAATATAAATATGTATAATAGATAGATATATGAAATGGAAACACCATTCATGGAGACGGTAGTCTGTACGTACGCATGGACATTGTTTCCATTTTCTTATTGTATTGAATGGAAGTAAGTGATTGAGATATATTTGAATACATATATATATTTCCAGTAGTATTATTATTTTATATATTACATACTTATTAATAATACATATTTTTATAATCATCATTTAATGGTAAATGTGGAAATGAATCTCATCGCGTCGTGGAGACGGTAAGCCGTACGTACGCACAAGCAACGATATCATTTCCTTAATGATACAATGGTATGGAATTGTATGATATATTAATTATAAAGAGATTTTAACATGTTATATTTATTATTTACATCAATTATACTCATTTATATACCCATCCAAATAATTTAGTATTGAATTACAAACTATACCACGGCGTGGAGACAGTAAGTCGTACGTATGCATGTATGGTGACTTTGTCATTCATAGGATGGATAGAATATTGAATATGGTTATACCATATTTATAATAACATTAAATTATGTAGAAGTTAATGTAGTTATTATTTTGTTATGGAAACAACAAATAAATAGTAAGTGGAAGAAGAAAAGAACTTTGAAAGAGGTGATGAAATAATAACCTCATCTTCGGGTGCTTCTTATTGATTTGACCAAAATGGATCCTTGGTTAGATTTATGATCAAAGTAAGTCCTCTAGGTTTAATTAAGGGTATTTGGGAGGATATTTTAGAAGGTTTTTTCTGATCCAAATGGCTTTGGAGGTGTTTAATTAAGAGAAGGGGAAGTACCCTTTTATAAGAGAGGTGAGGGGCACTTTAGGAAAAGCTTGAAATATTATTTTATTATAAAATAATTTTCGTTTTCTAATGGATCCAAATGGATTTATTTATATTCTAAGGTGGGGATGGGTATAAAACCTCTCAAACAATAGGTTTTATACAAGTTTAGGTCACCATATTAACCTTATCCTTTAGATTTAACTCTTTGTTAAATAGTTTAACTTTTACCATGTCTTCTTGTATTTTTATATTACATAGTTAATAATATTAATATAAATTTCCAAGAGAAACTCAAGTGGTTCATTAATAACATATATATCATTATATAAGTCCTTTGGACAAATCTTAGATTTTTAAGAATATTATATCATTTAATAATATATTATTTGTTTTAAAAATTCATTTATGTCAATTTTGACACTATCTAGTATTCGGTTTTTTGTAAATTCATAAAAATCTGATTACTTCGAAAAAAATACATTAAATAAACCCTAACATTCCATATTCACCTAGAAAATTCGTTTATGGCATAAAAAGTCTCAATTTAAATTTATTTTGATATTTATAATAACAATTATTTTAATCTTTCATTGATAAAGTAATTACTGCATCATAATGTTGTCATAAATAAATTTAATTATTTAATATATAAAAATTATAAATAAACTACCATGATATAGGAAATATTTTTATCTATCTAATGAATATTTATAGTTGAAATTATCTTATTTATAACCCTATACTAAAATTGTTTTTGTTAGTAAAATTTGAATTTAACACTTTTAACTCTTCTTTACATAAAATAATAATAAATGTACTAATCTAATAAAAGTGGATAAAAAAGGATCATATATTATTCCTAAGTTTTATTTTGGTGTAGAAACACTTATCCAATAGAATTAGTACATGTGTTGGGGTAATTATAATATCATTTTTACATTTAATTACCCTATTTACTTTTAAGTGGGGTAAATAAAATTCAAAAGTTACTATTCACCAAAAATTATTTTCATCTTATTGAACCACATTTTACTTACTGATTTTGACCATTTCCCTCAGATTTATAAAATTCAATTTGTAGAAGCGGTAAAATTGTGTTTTATGAAAATTTGCAAATGTGCCTATAAGGTGGGTAAAAGATGTTAAAAGTTCAATAAAATTATATATATATCTAATATTATTATAAAATGAATCCAATAAATTAAATTGGAATAATATAGTTATTATGTATCTATTTGGTCTTTAAAATAAATTTAAATAAATAATTATTATTATCTAAATAAAATTCAGTTTTAAACAATAACGCAGTGTTTTTCACTATTCATCAAAAATTGAAAGTTTTTAGAAAAATACTAAAAATTAACCCTATGATGATTTTGATATTAAGAATTCAAAAATGTAGTCTATTTTAACAAATTCAGAACATTGAAGTTTCATTAATTAATTTAAAATTAATTCTCATTGTCAAAATTAGAAAGCGGGTTTTTAAAAAATTAAAAACTATCAAAAGATTGAAATGTGTTTATATCAAATTTAAATTTGAAATTACTTATAATGACCTAAATTATTTTAAATGATAAAAATATAATCTAATTATACTTCAAAACCATTCAAATGTATAATTTAACACTATAAATTATCTTGATTAAAAATTTTGTTTTCAATTAAAATTTAATATCTTTCATTATTCATCAAAATATGAAAGTTATCAGAAAAAAACCAAAAATTTATCCAAAATAAATTTTTATTTCCTGATTCTAAATAAGTTGTTCATTTTTTCAAATTTAATATATTAAAGTGTCAAATATTGTATTTAAAAAAAGTTCGTCATTAATAGGCGGAAAATTGAATTTTTAAATACTTCTTTTATCTGAAAAATTGAATTTGTTCTTATATTATGTCTAATAAAAACATAATATTGATGTTAAAATTATATGGAGTATTAAAAATTCAGTTAATACTATTCATAATCGCTTATTTAATGGCTAATTTGGTAAGTCATGGTGCGCTCGAACTCAGTGTTGTGTGTAGCACAAGCTATGGAATTAATTTAAAGAGATAACGAACTATTAAATATTGGGGTGTTACACTATCTCCTCCTTTAATAAATTTCATCCTCGGATTTTTAAATTGTTCTTCAAAAATAAAAGGTTTAAAATAGAAGATACCTTTGTGGAAAACCCACATCGGAAATAGGGTTAATAAAATTTAGTCTTAACAAAAGGGAAAGGGAAATGAAAAAGGCACCACCAAATTAGTGGTTTGAATAAGAGAACATTGGTGGGAATTATAGACACATAATTGGAGGTAAAACATAAATATTTATTGGGAGTGATTGAGGTCATTAATCACAAACAAGGGATCAATAAATGGAAAATTGAGGTCCTCAAGGCCATAAATCTATGATGATTTAAAATATCATCGGTTCAAAAAAACATACGTTTTTAGGATAACACATTTTTTGTTTTGAGATCCATTCCTTAATGTTTAAGAATTAATTTTTTCATATAATAAGAATAATAAAAATAATACTTGACATATAGAGTTCCATCCATTAACTAATTTCTACCACAAACACATCTTTCTCTCCAAAAGATAATAGAACTCAAAAATATTCTATTAAACCTAATCATCCAGGGTTTCAAAAAAATGAATTTATAATTCATATGTCATGTAAGAACCCGGTTTTTTCTGCAAAATACTTTGTAATATTTCTTGATGTTATTCCAGAGCAACAACTTCAGACGGCGTGCGATTCTGAGCCCCGGTGTGGCCAGAATTAAGTTTTCAGTGCGTTCACACTGGGAACGCCAAATAAATATGATAACTCCTAAACGGTGATCCGAATTAGAGATCCAAGTGTACGGATGGGTCCGGAATGGTGTTTTTACCCTAGGAATGACATAAAACATGTCGGCGCGGGATGTTTGGACCCCTCACTCGCTTTCGGAACGTTAAACGGATAAATTAATTAATTAATTTATTCTTTTAATGGTGAAACTCAAGTATCTCTTAAACGGTGGCTCAGATTGGAAACCTGATGGAATCGTTGAGTTCGGAACGTGTTGTTTACCCTAGGAGGGGTGTAACTTTCACGGGCGCGGCCCGTCTGTGAAAAATGCCGCCAGGGGTGTTTTCGTAATTTAGCAATTTCGGACGTTAAATTTTATAACTTCCAAACGGAATCTCGGAATCAAATTCTGAGACTACCATTGTGCTCGGGAGGTGTTTTTTACCCTAGGGGAGGCTTAACCTCGACCCCTTTGGATGTTTCAGACGCGGGTTAAATTTGGGGGTTTTTAATTAATTAAAATTTAACTAATTTTCTTATTTAAACCCTCATCCCCTTCCCCCTCCCTTGTTCACCCCCTGGCGAAGCCCTCCAACCCTCTTCCCTCCCCTCCTCCATCTTTGGCGAGACGGTCCAGTGAGGTGACTCCGGCAAGGTGCGGTGATGTCGGCGGATCGACGCGAAGCTCCGGGCGAAGCCCAGCGAGGTAGGAGGTTTCCGTTGTGTTTTCATTTCCAAACCTACCTTTGAATCGACTTTTATGTATCGTTTTGATGTTAAATCTTTGAACAAATTACATAGCAGTGTAGTATACTTTTTTATCTTTCCAACGCATCTTTCGGAATCAAAATCTGAGTTCGGAGGAGGCCGGGGTTGATCAACGAAGTTTGCGGGTTTTCCAAGGTGGCGCGGTGGTTCGGCCAAGCTTCAGGCGGCCGGGGGCTCACAGCGGCAGCAGGGGGTGTCCGCGGGGCTCTCGGGCGGCGGCGTGGGTGTCCGGTGGAGCGGCCAGGTGAGTCCGGGGCATGGCGTGCCTCCAGCCGAGGGCGAGGCCGGGGCCAAGCAGGGCACCTCGGCGCGGCGGCCGGTCGCCAGGAAGCGGCGACCGTGGGGTCGCGGCGCGCGACCGTGGGGTCGCGGCGCGCGACCCCCGTGCGGCGACAAAGACCCGCGCCACGTGGGTCTTCACGTGGCTGCCGCGACCGGCCCTCGTGGCCGGTCTGCGTGCGGACCGCGAGTCCGCGGCCGGCCCGCGCGGCTAAGCCGCGGACCGGCCGGTCCAGGCCGGTCCAGCCCCAGGGGCCTTGCCCCCTCGGTTTTCGGACACCCGTATTTTCCGCTACGGGTGTCCGTTTTGAGTGTCGTCTGCGGTGGTGGAACCGTATTGACGAGGTGGACTTTTTGAGATGGTTTTGGGAATTTTTAATTCCTGAAACAAGGTTCCTCGGTGGTGCGACACGTACGTCGAGGGGATTGTCGTTTTTCCGGAGGAACTTGTTTTGGACGGCACGGACGCATCCGATGTTCGTTTTAAGCGTCGTTAGTGGCGTTGGAACCCTGGCGTCAAGGCAGAGGTTTCCAGGGTGGTTCCGGGCGTTGAAGACGAAGTTGAGGCATGGGCCCCACGGCCCGTCTTTTGAGCTGCGTGCAGCTTTTAGCGACTTTTTTCTCGGACGTCCATTCGGGGCGTGCGAGCAGTCGATGTTGGGTGTTTTTCCGAGGGCATCGCATTGGCGCAGTCTGCCCGCTGTTTTTCCGCATGATGGTGCAGGCCCCGCGAGGGCCGTTTGGGCGTTAACGGTGATTTTCCATCTTTATCACCGGGTGTCCGTTTTGGACAAGTGAATAGTCCGTCTTGTGTGGTTTTACGAGAGGATCACAACGGTGTGATCCGTTGGCAGCGCTTCGAGACCGGTGTGCGGGTCCCGCGTGGTACCGCTCGTGCGCGGGGATCCGGAACGTATCTTTTTCTCCGAATATCCGTTGCACTCAAGTGAGTAGTTCTTTTGACGTGTTTTCCTGAGGGGATCTCAATGGTGCGATGTGCCCGACTGTTTTCGGGGCCGAGGCTCGGGATCACGAGACGTCGTTTGGACGTGAGGCGGTGTTGGTGAATTTTCCATCGGATATCCGTTTGAGGCGAGTAAGTAGTCTATCTCGCGTGTTTTTTCACGAGGATTACAACGGTGTGATCCTTTTGGTTGTGCGGAGCCTCTTGCGCGATATTATTAAATGTGGAAGCATGAAAGGTGCCCTAGTGGCGGTTCGTCCTACCATGTTTGTAGCGGACCCTTGGCGTGTGATCGTACACTCTTGGGAGAGTGATATAAATGATTCAAAAGATTTGGTTGGTCATGCATGGGCCTTTGAGGTGGAGTTGTTACGTCACGCATTCGCGTTGACGCTGTGTGTCGTGTGCACGATAGCCTTTGGGCTGGAACGAGGTATCCTCTAGGAGTATATGGGAGCGCTTGGAGGTACGTGTGGTTTGTACCTGAGAACATTTGTGCGCTCGGCTGGGGTTGACTTGGGGCCACATGTCGTGTGGGCCCTACGTGTGTGTCATGATCTTCTTTACGTACTTTTGACCTCTCGCGACGTAGAGGGTTCCTCTATTCTAGTTTGTTTGATCAGCAGGGTGGAGTTTCCCCTAGCCTGGTGCTCTTTTGTTTGACCAGCAGGGTTGAGTGGTCTCCCCCTGGTTTCATTCTCGATGGTTTGGCCGATATAGATGGTTCGTTTCTTCTGTTTCTTCAGCTGTGAGGGGTTTCAGTACCGTGCCCCTTTCACCGGACTACAACACCATTTGCGACTACGGGTGTTTGTGCAGTGTGGGTGTTTTCCCCACTTTATGGGGTGAGTTGACTCAGTCTGCTTTGACAGTGACTCAGCGAATTAGAGCGGGATCGCCTTGTGAGGCCTGGGGAGTTTCTCCCATTACCCCGTGTTCCCTGGTAGAGTTCTTGTGGATTCGGTGTGACCAACACTTTACGCGGGCACCGATCCTATACCCAGGAGGTTGTTTCCAGCAAGGCTGAGGTTGTTACCAGCAGGGCTGAGGTTGTTACCAGCAGGGCTGAGGTTGTTTCCAGCAAGGCTGAGGTTGTTTCGAGCAGGGCTCACCAGTGGGTTACCATCCAGCAAGGATGGCCAGAGCAATTCTGGGCTTACCTCCAGCTGGGCTGGGCAGTGGTCCCCGATGTCGGGCTTACCTCCAGCGGGGTTGGGCAGTGGTCCCCGATGTCGGGCTTACCTCCAGCTGGGCTGGACAGTGGTCCCTGATGTCGGACTTACCTCTAGCTGGGCTGGGCAGTGGTCCCCAATGCCAGGTTACCTCCAGCTGGGCTGGGCAGTGGTCACATCGCCGACTTTAGTCGGGTCTCCCTCCAGTGGATTACCCTGTTACGGGACTGGGCAGTGTGGAACCCGTCGAATTTCTGGGTCTCCCTGTAGTGGGAACCCATTGACTTCCAGGGACCCTCCAGTGGGGCTGGGCAGGGGGTCGCCGGTCGACTTTGAGCAGACCTCTTGACTGCGGGGCAGTGATGAGTTGTGGTTGACGTTCCCCCAGAACTCTCAAGTACAAGGAGCGCTTTCCCCCACCGAGACGCGTCCATGTGACGCGGCCTAAAACCGTGCGGGCGAGTCAGTGCCGCCCAAAGCGGATAGTGTCGAGGTGTGGTGATTGAGCCCCTTAGCTTGCGGTTTGGGGAAGACGTGCGGGATGTTGGGCATCGATAGAGTTTACTTCTAGGACTGTTGGCGACTCACTTTCTTGGGCTGAGCTACAGGACAGAGATCCCCTTACGATCTTGTTTGGGATTCTTGATGAGAATATAGATATGTATATACCTTGTTTCTGGTACCCACTTCTTGGGTTTGGTTACTCTCCTTCCAGGAGAGGTGAAGACGTGTGGGGTATGCCACGTGCTTTCCATGTCTAGATTCTCGTGGTTGGACGAATATACTCTCCTGCTATAGGTAGAGAAGACTCGACGGGAAGTTCATCTTCTCACTGTTTCCAGCTCCTTGTGCCTGGATGAGTCTACCTTTCTTTCTCTTGTTGGGTTGATCTGGACTCTTTACTACACTCTCTGTTGTACTTCTGTTCTACTACCTGTTCGATCTACTGCTCACCCTTCAGTACCTTCTTTGTTTCTCCCTTGAGCCTTCGGGGTATCCTACTGAGTATTTTTATACTCACCCCTGCTTGGGCTTTGCCCGCACTTGGTGTTCCCTTGCAGATGACGGACAGGTGGAGCGTGAATTCAGTGGAGTATAGGAGCTTTGGATCTTGGACCGTGTGCAGTGGTCGTAGCCGGGTTCTAGGTAAGAGACCCGTCAGCTGTTTCTTTTGTTTACCTATTGCCGGGTTGTGGCACCTTTTCTGGTTGGGCACGTGTTTTGCCCCTTTTTCCTTTTCAGCACTTTACTTGTACTATTTAGAGGTCGATGCACTTTTGTGGTATATATATATCAGTTTCCCTTTTATTTACTTGCCTTTACTTTACTCTGCACTTTTGCATTGAGTGTGCTGCGTGTGTGTGTACAGGTACTTAGGCAAAAGCCTCCCTGAGTTGTTGTGCCTTCGGCGCTGGTCGCCAGCCCTTGGCCTATGGAGGCGGGCTTGGGGTAGTTGCGGCTCGAGCTCGGGTAGGTTCGGGTCGTGACATGTCATACCATTTAAAAGAACTACATTATACAAACCAGGACATCATGTAGGCTAGTGGTAGGTGATGTACCCTTGTCGCCCATCGGTTGCGGGTTCATGTCTCGGGGCCTTGTAGAACACAATGGGTTATCTCCCAACCTCCAGGTTTTTCTTTTTATAAAAATCCAAAAATAATCTTAAGAAGTGTTTTAACCTTAAACAACAGTATCCAATGTTCAAATTAATCTATTCCAACCTTTATACTTGTCCAAAATACTTCTGTCCAAACTCACATTCCAAAATTAATAAGGAAGGTCACATAACATACATGTGAATACCTTCATTGTGTATTCTCATAAGACATGGTAATACGCTAAATTACCAGAGAACCATATTTTAATAGGTATGTACTTCCTTATTTCTACTGTAAAACATAGAATACTAGATATACTCCTTAAATCCAAAAATGTTGTAATCTCCAACAATGATGGAATAAACAAACCATTAATTAGTTCCTAGGTAGTCAATAATATCCAATATACTTTATCCAACTCAATTATATCTTTTCCCAAAATCATTACCTCATCCTCATGACTATTGTACGGTTTATCTTTCTCTTAACCATATATTTTCCATAAATTGTAACCTGCTATTGAGTCACTTTTTTGGTTCCACACAATCTCAAATCCTTAATGAAATAGTACTGTAGTACAATCCTTATATACTTTATAATTCTTATTACTTGTACATCATTAAAACAAAACTCAAATGAAACAATTATTTAATAACAACATAAGAGCACTAATCATTTCTTTTCATCTGCGGTAGTATCATAACTTGATTATTATTCAATAGAAGCATTTGGGGTATACTCTCACGATTGCTACATTGATTCGTGTAGTGTCCCAACTCCTTGCAGATGAATAATTTTACATTTGACACCTTTTTCTTACCCTTGTAATCACGTACTTGGTGTCCTTTTTCTCTGCACTTATTTCAAACTCCCATTCCCTTCAAGCATTTACCAAGGTGATTCTTTCCACATTTATCACATATGGGAAAATCCTTCTTTCCCTTCTTCCCTTTATCCATGTTTCTCTCTTCCATCCTCTTCTTCTCTAGCTTCCCTTCAAAGCCATAGGACTCAAAGAATTATTTAATTATCTTATTATCACATGATACTATTTCTTCATATGATGAGAATACGTGGGAGACTATTTCCCTTCTAAATGTTGTCTTAAAAACATGAAATATAGGATCCTTCTTACTATTTGGATCATGCGTATTGTTGGAGTTCTTATTTCTTCTATTGGGAACCATTTCTAAACAATGGCATACACTAGGTTATTTTATGAATCTCAATGCATAATTCCAAACTTGTAAAATACCTAACATAAATTGAAAAGTTTATGAATATAATCCATAATCATAGAAATGTATATTTTGATGAATTATTTACTCATAAATACTTCATAATGGTTTGTAAAGAAAATGTGAATTATCCTAAGAATATCCCTTGGGAGTGTCGTAACCAAGAGTGCAGCAAGACATGTTGTCGTGTACCAGGATACCCTGGGTCAAGCCCAAAACTCCTTGTCGGAGTTCTCACTCCTAGGTACATATGTGTCAGAGCAGACTCTACCTTCTCATATCCAGACAGGGATTTATTTCTTGGAAAATTCACAAAAACTCTACATTACCAAAATTCTAGGAAGTTCTTCTATACTAATCCTCAAATTTTATCTTAGGTTAATGTTCTCTAATCAGAATTTTTCTAAATCTAGTTTCCAAGGTTTGAACTAAACTTCCTCTGATACCAACTATAATTCCCCAACCCTAGAAGCCTGTAGTTAGTGCATTATTTTAATAAATTGTCATGATTATAAGGAATCAAGTCCCAAAGGACCGATCATTTTAGTAGCCTTGGAAGAACTAGATACATACATAAGTTTTACATTACATTATGAAATGAAAAATAAACAACAGTTTGACTTCTTTTAACATACTCATATCCCTTAGCCTATTCATGTAGGTCAATCTTAATATACTTCTTCGAATTCTGGGAAAAATAAAACATAATAAAGGGGGGATCTCAGATGCTCAGTAAGGATAACAATATAGAAAAAACTTTCATAGATAAGCATAGACATTAAAGTAAATGTATAAGACTAAAACACAAGACTTTTAAACATAAACATCAGTATAATATGGAAAAGGTAAATCAAATAATTCCATTTACTTATTCACATGGATATTCTACTAGTTGAATAATCACATTTAATATTGATAGCTAATTTCATAATGATGAAATGCATAATGTCGGACATCATACCCACATAGTCAAGGCCTCATTCCAAGACTAAAAATAAGATTTTTTCAAGGCCTTGTTCCAAGACACTAGTTTGTCTCATGATACCTACCAATGCATTGAGGAGATAAAGCGGGCTCCATCTGTCACTTATTAAGTCCAATTCATTCCACATATGAAAATGTTGAAACATAACATAAATATCTATATTAAAACTAGCATACAAAATGTCAATACTTTAACTATAAATAATGAATGGTATAAAAATACCACATTCATAGTAAAACCTATCATAACCCATTAAATAAAATATTGAAGACTATATTTATGATAAATCAACCTCAATCAAGAACAATATCCATTAAAGGATGTTGAAATAGTTGAAAATGATCAGTAAAACTCTTTGAGAGAAATATGTCTTTTTGTGAAGTCATTTGAAAGTAACACATTTATTAAAGAAGTCATTTAAAAAGATATTTTTGAATAAATGTGTCCCATACCACTTTGAAAGTTTTTAAAGGAATTAACATTTTAAAATAATCATGTCCATATAAATAAATCCTTAAAATCATTTTAAAAACATGGACATTAATTAAAAATATTTAGAAAAATAAATCTTTAAAACATTTAAATGACGATCTAGTTAAAAATTACCTTCCATAAAACTTATAAGATTCCTTTTGAAAACATTTTTTTTGTACATGGACATGGATGATAATTATGTCCCAAAAAATACTTAAACATAAACAATCTCAGATAACAATGAGATTGAGGAATTAACCCTTACCTTGTACTTTCCTTTTGTTGAGGGTACGTTTAACCTCCTGTATAATGACCATAGTATGTTATTAAGTTATACCAGAACCATATTAATATTTATTATATCATACATGATTCATTTATGACTTTATACTGTTCATTAATAATAATTTCCATGTTAAAGTAACATTTCGGGTAATAATCGCTTTCTTTATCGTATGTGTTTTAACTTGTTATTCTTGATCGTATCACTTAGATCATGATTTAGATACTTACAGAATATAAAACATGATTTATATATCATATATATTCAGAATATAAATAATTATAATAGATAGATATATGAAATGGAAACACCATTCATGGAGACAGTAGTCCGTACGTACGCATGGACGTTGTTTCCGTTTTCTTATCGTATTGAATGAAAGTAAGTGATTGAGATATATGTAAATACATATATATATATATATATCCAATAGAATTATTATGTCATATATTACATAATTATTAATAATATATATTTTTATAATCATCGTTTAATGGTGAATGTGGAAATGAATCTCATCGCGTCGTGGAGACGATAAGCCGTACATACGCACAAGCAACGATATCATTTAATTAATGATCAAATGGTATGTAATTGGATGGTATATTAATTATATATAAACATTAACATGTTATATTTATTATTTACATCAATTATACTCATTTTTATACCCATCCAAATAATAAAGTGTGGAATAACAAACTACACCATGACGTGGAGACGATAAGCCGTACATACGCACGTATGGTGACTTTGTCATTAATAGGATGGATAGAATAATTAATATGGTTGTACCATATTTATAATAACATCAAATTATTTATAAGGTACTTTATTTATTATTTTGGTATGGAAACAACAAATAAATAGGAAGTGGAAGAAGAAAAGAACTTTGAAAGAGGTGATGAAATAATTACCTCTTCTTCGGGTGATTCCTTTTGATTTGATCAAAAGGGATCCTTAGGTTGGATTTATGATCAAAGTAAGTCCTCTAGGTTGAATTTATGATATCTAGGAGGATATTTGAGTAGGGTTTGGCCAACCCAAATGGATTTGGAGTTGTGGAATTAAGAGAAGGGGAAGTACCCTTTTATAAGAGAGGTGAGGGCCACTTTATGAAAAGATTGAAATATTATTTTATTATAAAATAATTTTCGTTTTATAATGTCTCAAAATGGATTTATTTATATTATAATGTGGTTATGGGTCTAAAACCTCTCAAAAAATATTTTTTAGACATGTTTAGGTCACCATATTAACCGTATCTTATAGATTTAACTCTTAGTTAAATAGTTTAACTTTTACCATGTCTTCTTGTATTTTTATATTACATGGTTAATAAACTTAATATATAATGACAAGAGAACCTAAAGTGGTTCATTAATGACATATATATCATTATTTAAGTCCTTTGGCTGAATCATAGATTTTTATAAATATTATATTATTTAATAATATAGTATTTGATTTAAAAAATCATATTTTCCAATTTTGACACTATTAAGTGTTTTGTTTTTTTTAAAATCATAGAAAGTTTATTACTTCTAAAAATATAAATTAAATCAACCCTAACATGTCATATTCACCTATAAAATTCTTGTATGGAATAAAAAGTCTCAATTTACATTTATTTTGATATTTATAATTCCAATTATTTTAATCTTTCATTGATAAAGTAATTACTGCATCATCATTTTGTCATAAATAAATTTAATTATTTAATCTCTAAAAATTATAAATAAAATACCATGATATATGAAATATTTTTAGCTTTATAATGAATATTTTTAGTTGAAATTATCTTATATATAACCCTATATTAAAAAAAATTTAGTTACTAAAATTTGAATTTAACACTTTTAACTCTTCTTTAAATAAAATAATGATAAATGACCTAATCTAATCCAAGTGGATAAAAAAGGATCAAATTTTATTCCTAAGGTTGATTATTCTTGAAAAACATGTATCCAATTGAATTAGGATGTAACGCCCTGACCCTAGTTACCCAGTGTTTGTGCCTTATTACATAACATTGGCATGATCACAAGGGATCAAATCCCGAAAGACCGATCAGTTTAGTATTATTGAAAACAAGATTTATACATAAGTTCAACTTTATAACTTGAAAAGAAATAAAACACTAATTTATTCAATTAGAAACATCCAAGCCTCCTAGATTATGGCTACAAGTCACTCATAACTAACTTCTTCATATCCTGGGAAAATGAAACATAAGAAAGGGGTGAGCTCAAATGCTCAGTAAGGGTAAGAAATATAGTGGAAGATAACATAAACATTAGGCATGGTGAACAATTGAAAACACATACCTTTACAAATGATAAACATGAACACTTTATGGCAAGAATATGATCTGAGTAAATAATTCCATAATAAAACATTGTCATGGGTATTCTACTAGTAGAATAACCACATGAACCATCAATATTATTTTCATAATGAGGGAATGTATAATTCAAGACATTCTGAAACATTTTGTCAAGGCCTCGGCCAAGACTTCTAAAAATGATTTATACCTCGGCCAAAACCATATATCAAACTGGGAAAGGCCTCATCCAATTCCACATCTAATTTTCTCATTAGACCTACCAATGCATCAAGGAGCTATAGCGGGCTCCACCCATCACTTATTAAGTCCAATACATTCCTCATATGAAAAGGTTGAAATATATCATAAACATTCGTATTAAAAATAGCATACTAAATGTAAATACTTTAACCATAAACCATAAATGGTATAAAAATAAAACATCCACAATCAAAAAAATCACAAAACCTTAAGTACAATATGGAAGATTTGTATCATAATGAATCGACTTCAAACAAGTATAAAATCCATCAAAGGATATAGACATAGATGAAATCAAAACTATTTGAGAGAAATATATATTTCTTTTTTTGAAATCATTTAAAGTCACATAATTATAAAATAAAACATTTATTTTGAAAATATTCTTATAATCTTGTTTGGGAAGCTTCGACGATGTTATAATGGTGGAGAATAACTATACCCGCCGTATAAGTTAAAAAAGACATTCTTACCTTAATTTTGTCAAAAAGGTCGTAAAGTACCTTGTTTGGAAAATGACAAAAATATTTATTTCAAAACATATAAGGTAAAATAAGGGTATATATGACTTTAAACCATAGTATAGTAAATAATAAAAATGTTTTGAAATACATTTTTAAGAAATCACGGATGTGGATGATAAAGAGGTCCTAGTAGATACTTACGTAAAAACAACCTCGGATAATAAAGAGATTTTGAAATTTAACCCTTAACTTGTACTTTTACTTGGTTATGGGTTTGTTAACCTTCTATATAATAGTTAAATAATTGGTATTAAATTATACAATAACCATATACATAATTATGATATCATATATGATCTTTTAATAATGATTTGTTAATAATATTTTAGTATTATCGTCGTTTCAGGTGTTAACTGATTCGTTTTCATTTATATTCTTTGTTAAGTGAGTCATGTTTGTTATGTATGGGATGTATCTTATTCATATACAGAATGATATCACATCATTAAACATTATTTTTAATCATAAAATGAAAATTAGTCTTGAATGGTTATGATAGGGAATGAATCTCATCGCGTTCGTGGAGACGGTAATCCGTACGTACGCACGAGCGACAATATCATTCTTTTGATATTAAAATAGTATGTAAATAGATTATATATCATATATACAGAATCATTAAAATTTTATATTTATTATTTACATCAATTATACATCATTATTATACCTATCCAAAAAAAATGTATTGAATAACAACTACACCACGACGTGGAGACAGTAAGTCGTACATACGCACGTATGGTGACTTTTTCATTCATATGATGGATAGAATAATGAATATGGTTGTACCATTTTTATAATAACATCACATTATATAGAAGCTACTGGATTTATTATTTTATAATGGAAACAACAAAGAAAGAGGAAGTGGAAGAAGAAAATAACTTGAAAGAGGTGATGAAATATTTACCTCTTCTTTGGGTTCTTCCTTTGGATTTGATCAAAAGGGCTCCTTAGGTTGGATTTATGACTAAAGTAAGTCCTCTATGATGAAGGTAGGATAGTTTGGAGGATATTTGGGTAGGTTTTGGCAGAGAAAAATGGCTTTGAAGGTGTGAATTTGAGATAAGGGGAAGTTCCCTTTTATAAGAGGGGTGAGGGGCACCTTAGGAAAAGATTGAAATATTATTTTATAATAAATTCATATTCGTTTTATAATGGATCCAAAATGATTTATTTTGAGGATAAGGTGGGTATGGGTTGTAATCCTCTCAATAAATTGGTTTTAGATAGGTTTAGGTCACCATATTAACCTTATCTTTTAGATTTAACTCTTAGTTAAATAGTTTGACATTTACCATGTCTCTTTGTATTTTTATATGATATGGTTAATAAACTTACTATAAAATTCCAAGATAACCCCAAGTGGTTAATTATTGATATATATAACCTTACCTATTTCCTTTGGAAGAACCTTATATTTTTAGGAATATAATATCAATTAATAATATAATATTTGTTTTAAAAACTCTTCTATGTCAATTTTGACACTATTTAGTAATTGATTTTTGTTAAAGTCCTAAAAACTTTATTAATTTGAAATACATTCATTTAATAAGTACTAACATGTCATATTAACCTATAAAATTCGTTTATTTCATCAAAAGTCTCAATTTACATTTCTTTGGGTATTTATAATATCAATTATTTTAATATTTCATTAATAGGGTTATTACTGTATCATCATTGTGTCATAAATAAATTAAATTATTTAATTTCTAAAAATTATAAATAAAATACCATTATTTAGGAAATAATTTTATATTTATAATGAATATTATAGTCTAATTTATCTTATGTGTAACCCTATAATAAAAATGTTTTTGTTATTAAACTTTGAATTTAATACTTTTAACTCTTGTTTAAATAAAATAATAATAAATGTCCTAATCTAACCCAAGTGGACCAAAAGGACCATATTTTATTCCTAAGGTTGTTTTTGGTCGAAATAATCTTATCCAATAGAATTAGAACACGTTTTAGGGTAATAATAATATCATTTTTACCTTTAATTTTCCTATTTACTTTTAACCATGGTAAATAAAAGTCAAAATTTACTATTCACCAAAAAATTATTTTCATCTTATTGAACCACTTTTTACTTACTGATATCAACCGTGTCTCTCGGATTTTTGAAATTCAATTCACAAAAGCAATGAAATTAAGTTTTATGCAAATTTGTAAATGCTCCTAGGAGGTGGGTAAAAGACGGTAAAAGTTCAATAAAAATTTTATATATATAAACTTATTATAAAATGACTCCAATGAATTGCATTGAAATTATATAGGTATTATGTATCTATTTTGACCTAAAATAAATTTAAATAAAACAAATAATTATTTAAATGAAAATTCAGTTTTAACCAATAATGTAGTGTTTTTCACTATTCATCAAAAATTGAAAGTTTTCAGAAAAATACCAAAAAATCACCCTAAGCTAATTTTGATATTCTAAATTCAAAAATAAAGTCAATTTTGAAAAGGAAAATTTATAAATTTTTAAAAAGTGGGTATTACTATTCATAACGGCTAGTTTGATTGGTTGTGGTGTGTTAGAATCTCGAAGTTGCGTACAATGCAAGCTATTGCATTATTCAAAGGGAAACATACCATGGAAGCTTGAGGTGTTACATTCTACCCTCCTTCAAATAATTTCATCCTCTAAATTTCAAGAATGTTATTGCATAAAAATATTCAGGTGGTTCTTCATCATAAGTTCCTTGGGTTCCCACGTTGCCTCTTCCATCTTATGATTTCTCCATAGAAATTTTACCAGACAAGTCATCCGGTTTCTCAACACTTGTTATCTGGTATCCATAATCTTGACAGGCTCTTCACAATAAGAAAAATTGGGTTCCAGTTCAATTTCCTCATAGGTGAGTACATGCGTTGGGTCAGGCATGTATTTTCTCAACAGTGATACATGGAACACATCGTGAACTTTGGAGAGACTTGGTGGCATTGCCAAACGGTAAGCAACAGCCCCAATTAGTTCAAAAATTTCGAAAGTTCTGATGTACCTAGGACTCAATTTACCCTTATTACTGAATCGTATAAGTCCCCTCCATGGAGATACCTTCAAGAAAACATGATCTCCTACCTGAAATTCCAAATCCTTTCTTCAGTTATCTACATAGATCTTCTACCTACTTTGAGCTGCTTTGATGTGGGTTTGGATAACCTTCACCTTTTCTATCATTTCCTCAACAAGTTCTAGGCCTAAGAGTTTTCTTTCACCAACATCATCCCAAAAGGTTGGTGTGTGACATCTCTTTCCATATAACTCTTCATATGGTGCCATCTGAATACTTGAATAGAAGCTATTGTTATAGGAAAATTCTACCAAAGGTAAATATTGATCCCACATACCTTGAAAGTCAAGTGAGCATGATCTCAACATGACTTTTAAGGTTTGAATAGTCCATTCTGATTTTCCATTAGTTTGAGGGTGGTAGGAAGTACTCAAACGAAGTTCAGTATCCAGGGCTTTCTGAAGACTTTTCTAGAATCTTGATGTAAAATGGGGATCACAATCAGAAACAATCGATAAGGGTACTCCATGAAGTCTTACAACTTCATTAATATATAATCTTGCTAAACGTTAAAGTGTTCAATCTTTTCTTATAACAAGAAAATGTGATGACTTGGTAAGATGATCAATAATGAACTATATTGTGTCATTTCTTTTAGGATTATTTGTTATCCCCATGAAAAATTCCATTGTAATATCATCCCATTTCCACTCAGGTATGGGAAGAGGTTTCATGAATCCTCTAGGATGTTGTCTTCCAGCTTTCACTTGTTGACAAACCATACATCTCGACAAAAAATCAGCAATCTCCCTCTTCATGTTATCCCACCAAAAATGTTCCTTAAAATCTCTATACATCATAGTGCTACCAGGGTGTATTGGGAAATTAGATCTATGAGAATCATCCAACAATTCCCTTTTTAGATCAGGTATATCAGGAACACAAAGTCTCTTCCCAAATTTCAAAATCCCATCTTCATGTATGAAGTCGATCAATCTCCCACTGTTCACAGCATTAATTTTCTTTTAAAACTCCTCATCATCAGCCTGAGAACTTTTTATCTTTTATAGTAAAGATTGTTTGGAAACAATTTGAAAAAGTATCGATGTTTCACCATCCATAATAATTCCCATATCCATTTTTACTAGATCCATGTACATAGGATCCCTTTCAACTCTCATCTTATTCATAACTCCATGATTCTTTCTGATCAAAGAATCTTCCACCTTATTTGACTTCCCTAGGTGGTAGTGTATAGTGAAATAATAATCTTTGAGTAGTTCAAGCTATCTCCTTTGCCTCATGTTGAGTTCCTTCTATGAGAAAATATACTTCAAACTCTTGTGATTGGTATATATCTCACATTTTTCACCATAGAGATAGTGTCTCCATATCTTTAGAGAAAATATTACTGCTACAAACTCAAGATCATGAATAGGATAGTTTTGTTCATGAATTTTTTAGCTATCATGAGGCATAGGCAATAACTCTATCATTTTGCATAAGTACATAACCAAGTCCTTTCTTTGAAGCATCACTATAAATAACAAACCCATAATTCCCTGATGGTAGAGTCAATATAGGAGCATTGACTAATCTTCTCTTCAGTTCTTCAAAAAAAATTCACAATCTTTTGTCCAAACAAATTTAACCCCTTTACGTGTGAGCTTGGTTAATGGGTTAGCCAATCGGGCAAAATTTTGGATGAAACGCCGATAATAATCTGCTAAACCAATAAAACTATGTACCTCAGTTATACTCATCGGTGCTGGCCATTCTTGAATTTCTATTTTCTTATAAGGATCAATGGAGATTCCATCCTTAGAGACAATATGGCCAAGAAAAGAAATATCTTGAAACTAGAATTCACAGTTTCTAAACTTCCTGTATAATTCATTTCTTCTGAGGGTTTTCAGAATGGTGCAAAAGTGATTTTCATGATCTTCATAGATTTTTGAGTATACCAGGATATCATCAATAAATACCACTATAATTTCATCAAGACATTCCTTGAAAACTCTGTTCATTAGTTCCATGAAAACATAGGGTGCATTAGTCAGCCCAAAAGGCATTACAGTAAACTCGTAATGCCTATACCTGGTTCGAAATATTGTTTTTGGAATGTCTTTGTTCTTCACACACAACTGATGATATCCATATCGAAGTTCAATCTTTGAAAAATATTGAGATCCATGAAGTTGGTTGAATAAATCATCAATACGAGGTAGGGGATACTTGTTCTTTATTGTTATAGCATTGATCTCCCTGTAGTCAATGCACAACCTCATAGATTCATCTTTCTTCTTAACAAAAATAACAGGGGCTCCCCATGGAAAAACACTGGGGTGAATAAATCCCTTATTACTCAATTCCTCTAGTTTTTTCTTTAGTTCCACTAATTCCACAGTGTCCATTCTATAAGGGGTCTTCGATATGGGCCTTGAACCAGGAATTAAGTCAATGGAAAACTCAACTTCTAGATCTGGAGGACGTCCAGGTAAATCCTCTGGAAACACATCAACATATTCTTACACAATAGTTACATTTTCTATTTGAACATTCCTTTCCTCACCAATAGTTATTTCATTCTCTTCCTCCCCAATAATTTAATTTAGTTGAGCTACTGGGGGTGGATCTAGATAAGAATAAGGTGGTGACGTTTCTTCTCTAAAGATAAGGTACTCCTTATCATCATCAAAAACTGTAACCTCCTTCTTCTTTCAACAAATTTTCACATCATAGTCTGAAAGCCAATCCATACTAAGGATTATATCAAATTAAATCATGGGTATGAAAATGAGATTAGTAGATAAATAACATCTATATTCCTTAATGGGGATTGATTCACAAAAATTTATTGCAATGATACTTCCATTATGAGTTTTTACTGACAACTCCCTTGTTAAATAAAATTGGAAATATCTAATTTTCTTAGCAAACTGGGAAGATATGAAACAATTAAATGATCCAAAATCAAATAAAGCATTGGATAAACTTGATGAAACCATTAAATTACCTACGACCACGTCTTTCAGGGATTCAACCTCAGCAGTAGTGATTTCATAAGCTTGGACTTGATTCCTTGGCTTTTTTTGAGGTAAATTTCCCTAACACTTAGGAAATTCATTTGTATAATGTCCCATATCCCTAAAATTGTAGCATTGAACATTGGTAGCTTCTTTCTTTCCCTTACAATCACCAGCAAGATGGCCTTTCTGTCCACATTTGTAGCATACTCCTTTTCCTTTTAGACAGACACCAGGGTGCTTCCTTCCAAAATTATAACAGGGTTGAAATTCAACTCTTCCCTTCTTCCCTGTTTCCTTATTTCCTTTCCCAGAGTGTTTAGAAGATCTCTTCCTCTATTTATTTTCTTTAAAGTCATAAGACTTAGATAATTCATTTTCTATCTTGATAGCACATGATATAATATCTTCGTACGATGATAAAGATTATGATACTAATTCTCTACGGAGAAATGGTTTTAACCCATCAAATAAACGGTCAATATTACTTATTAGGTTACGTATATAATCTATAGTATTCCTTTCTAACCTTGTAAAGTTATCTTCATACTTTATGACATTCTCATACTATTTTTTCCTCAGACTCAGAAATTACTTTTCCATATCCGCTCGATGGTCATGAGGAATGTATTTTTCTAAGAAAAGTTATTTAAACTCCCTCCATTCCATACTTGATACTTCTTCATCCTTTTTTGTGTTTTGAATTAATTAATACCATTGATCTGCATCTTTGGTGATGCGATAAACTGCAATGACAACTTTTTCCCTTTCGCTACTCCCCAAAGCATGAAATATTTTCTCTAAGGAACCTATCCATTGCTCAGCTACCAATGGATTTTTATTCCCATTAAATTTTGGTGGTTGTTGTCTCATGAAGTGGTATAACATTTATCCTCTTCTTTGTGAATCAAGGTGCTCCATATGGTAAGGTTATTATTCATAAAATGTGATTTTTCCTAGTATGGTGATAAGTTGATCAGCACCAGTTGGATCACCATTTGCATCACTATCCCCACTACAATTATCTTGAGTAGGAGGTAAATCCCTACATGGATTACATGTATTGATATGGTTTCCATTCCTTCCACTAGGCACCATTTCTAAACAATGGCATACACAAGATTATTTTATGAATCGCAATACATAATTCCAAACATGTAAAACACTTAACATAAATTGAGTAGTTTATGGATATAATCCATAATCATAAAAATATTTTCTTTGAGGAGGTATATACTCATAAATCCTTCATAATGGTTTGTAAAGAAAATGTGAATTATCCTAAGAATATCCCTCGGGAGTGTCGTAACCAAGAGTGCAGCAAGGCCAGTTGTCTTGCACCAGTTCCTGTTCGAGTCTAGCTCAAAGCGGTGTTTTCGGGTTTTACCCCTAGGAACATCTATGCTAGAGCCACCTCTACCTGCTTGTATCTAGATAGGGATGTATTTCTTGGAAAATACAAAAAATCTCTACATTACCAAAATTATAGGAAATTCTTCTATATTAATCCTCAAAGTCTATCTTAGGGTAATGTTATTTAATCAGAGTTTTTCTAAATCTAGTTTCCAAGGTTTGTACTAAACTTTCTATGATTCCAACTGTAATACCCAGACCCTAGTTACCCAGAGTCGGTGCATTATTACATAACATTGTCATGATCACAAGGGATCAACTCCCGAAATACCAATTAGTTTAGTATTATTCAAAACAAGATTCATACATAAGGTCAACTTTACAACTTGAAAAGAAATACAACACTAATTTGTTCCATTAGAAACATCCAAATCTCCTAGATTATTCCTACAATTCACTCCTAACTAACTTCTTCATATCCTAGTAAAATGAATAATAAGAAATGGGTGAGCTCAAATGCTCAATAAGGGTAAGAAATATAGCGGAAGATAACATAAACATTAGGCATGGTGAATAATTGAAAACACATGCCTTTACAAATGCTAAACATGAACACTTTATGGTAGGAATATGAGAAGGGTAAATAATTCCATAAAAAATGTAGTAATGGGTATTCTACTAGTCGAATAACCACATGAACCATCAATATTATTTTCATAATGAGGGAATGTATAATGCCGGACATTCTGAAACATTTTGTCAAGGCTTCAGCCAAGACGTCTAAAAATGATTTAGGACCCGGCCAAAACCATATATCAAATTGGAAAAGGCCTCATACAAATCCATATATAATTGTCTCATTAGACCTACTGATGCATCTAGGAGCTATATCGGGCTCCACCCTTCAATTATTAAGTCTAATAGATTCCTCATATTAAAAGGTTGAAATATAACATAAACATTTGTATTAAAAATAGCATATGAAAAGTCAATACTTTAACCATAAACCATTAATGGTATAAAAATAACACATCCACAGTCAAACATAACACAAAACTTTTAATACACTATGGAATATTTGTATCAAAATTAATCGACTTCAAACAAGTATAAAATCCATCAAAGGATGTTGACATAGATGAAATCAAAACTATTTGGGAGAAATATCTCTTTATTTTTTTGAAATCATTTAAAGTCACATAATTATAAAAGAAAACATTTATTTTGAAAATATTATTATAAACTTTTAAGGTAAGATTTGACGATGTTATAACGGCGAAGAATAACCACACCTGTCGTATAAGTTAAAAAGGCATTTTTAGCTTAATTTTGTCAAAAAGGTCGTAAAGTACATTGTTTGGAAAACGATGGAAAGATTCATTTCAAAACATATAAGGTCAAATAAGGGTATAAATGACTTTAACCCATAGTCTAGTAAATAGTAAAAATGTTTTGAAATATATTTTTAAGAAAACGTGGATGTGGATGATAAAGAGGTCCCAGTAGATACTTAAGTAAAAACAACCTCAGATAATAAAGTGATTTTGAAATTTAACACTTACCTTTTACTTTTCCTTGGTCGAGGGTAAGTTAACCTCATGTATAATAGTTAAATCACTATTATTAAATTATAAAAGAACCATATACATAATTATAATATCATATATTATCTTCTAATAATTATTTGTTAATAATATTTTAGTATTATCGTCGTTTCAGGTGTTAACTGGTTCATTTTCCATTATATTCTTTGTTACATGAGTCATGATTGTTATGGATGCGATGCATCTTATTCATATCTATAATTATATCAAGTCTTTCAACATTATTTTTAATCATCAAATGAAAATTAGTCCTGAATGGTTACGATGGGGAATGAATCTAATCGTGTTCGTGGAGACGGTAATCCGTACGTACGCACGAGCAAAAATATCATTATTTTGATATTTAAATAGTATGTAAATAGATGGTATATCATATATAAAGAATAATTAACATGTTATATTTATTATTTACATCAATTATACATCATTATTATACCCATCCAAAATTAATTTATTGAATAACTACTACACCACGACGTGGAGACGGTAAGTCGTACGTACGCACGTATGGTGACTTTGTCATTCATATGATGGATAGAATAATGAATATGGTTGTAGAATTTTTATAATAACATCATAGTATATATAATATATATAATTTATTATTTTAGAATAGAAACAACAAATAAATAGTAAGTGGAAGAAGAAAATAACTTGAAAGAGGTGGTGAAATATTTACATCTTCTTCAGGTTCTTCTTTTTGATTTGATCTAAAGGGATCCATAGGTTGGCTTTATGACCAAAGGAAGGCCTCTAGGATTAAGGGAGGATAGTTGGGAGGATATTTGGTTAGGTTTTGGCTGATCCAAATGGATTTGGAGGTGTGAATTTCAGATAAGGGGAAGTTCCCTTTTATAAGAGGGCTGAGGGGCACCTTATGAAAAGTTAGAAATATTATTTTATAATAAATTAAAATTCGGTTTATAATAACTCCAAAATGATTTATTTAGAGGATAATGTGGGTATGGGTCAGAATCCTCTCAACCAATATGTTTTATATAGGTTTAGGTCACCATATTAACCTTATCTTCTAGATTTAACTCTTAGTTAAATAGTTTGACATTTACCATGTCTCTTTGTATTTTTATATTATATGGTTAATAAACTTACTATAAACTTCCAATAGAACCCCAAGTGATCCATTATTGATATATATAACCTTATCTAAGTCGTTTGACCGATCCTTAGATTTTTTTGAATATAATATCAATTAATAATATAATATTTGTTTGAAGAACTCTTTTATGTCAATTTTGACAATATTTAGTAATTGATTTTTTTTAAAGTCCTAAAAACTTTATTAATTCCAAATAGATTCATTTAATCAATAATAACATGTCATATTAACCTATAAAATTCGTGGATTTCATCAAAAGTCTCAATTTACATTTATTTGGGTATTTATAATACCAATTATTTTAATATTTCATTAATAAGATAATTACTGCATCATCATTGTGTCATAATCAAATTAAATTATTTAATGTCTAAAAATTATAAATAAAATACCATTGTGTAGGAAATATTTTTATATTTCTAATGAATATTTATAGTCTAATTTATCTTCTGTGGAACCCTAAAATAAAAATGGTTTTGTCATTAAAATTTTAATTTAACACCTTTAACTCTTCTTTAAATAAAATAATAATAAATGTCCTAATCTAACCCAAGTGGACCTAAAGGATCATATTTTATTCCAAAGGTTGTTTTTGGTCGAAATACACTTATCCAATAGAATCATAACACGTGTTATGGTAATAATAATATCATATTTACCTTTAATTACCCTATTTACTTTTAACCGTGGTAAATAAGTGAAAAGTTACTATTCACCGAAAATTGTTTTCGTCTTATTGAAACACATTTTACTAACTGATATCAACTGTTTCTCTCGGATTTTTGAAATTCAATTCAAAAAATCAGTAAAATTAAGTTTTATGAAAATTTGAAAATTCTCCTAGGAGGTGGGTAAAAGACGGTAATAGTTCAATAAACATTTTATATATAAAAACTTATTATAAAATTACTCCAATGAATTACATTGAACTTATATAGGTATTATATATCCATTTTGACCTAAACTAAATTTAAATAAAATAAATAATTATTTAAATGAAAAGTCAGTTTTAACCAATAACACAGTGTTTTTCACTATTCATCAAAAATTGAAAGTTTTCAGAAAATTACCAAAAATTCACCCTAAGATAATATCGATATTCTGAATTCAAAAATTAAGTCCATTTTGAAAAAAAAATATAAAATTTTAAGAAGTGGGTATTACTGTTCATAACGGCTAGTTGGATTGGTCACGCTGTGTTAGAATCTCGAAGTTGCATACAATGAAAGATATTGCATTATTCAAAGGGAAATGTACCGTGGAAGCTTGGGGTGTTACATAAGACATGTGTTGGGGTAATTATAATATCATTTTTATCTTTAATTACCCTATTTACTTTTAATCGTGGTAAATAAAATTTAAAAGTTACTGTTCACCGAAAATTATTTTCATCGTATTGAACCACAGTTTACTTACTAATGTTGACCATGTCTCTCGGATTTTTAAAAGTCAATTCATAGAAGCGGTAAAATTATGTTTTATGAAAATTTGCAAATGTGCCTTGAAGGTGGGTAAAAGACGTTAAAAGTTCAATAAAATTTCATATATATAATATTATTATAAATTGACTCCAATTAATTAAATTGGACTAATATAGGTATTATGTATCTATTTGTACTTTAAAATAAATTTAAATAAAAAATTATTATTATTTAAATAAAAGTTGGTTTTAAACAATAACGCAGTGTTTTTCAATATTCGTCAAAAATTGAAAGTTTTCAAAAAAATACCAAAAATTCACCCTAAGATAGTTTTGATATTAAAAATTCAAAAATGAAGTCTATTTTACCAAATTAAAAACATTGAAAGTTTCATTAGATAATTTAAAATTAATTCCCATTGCCAAAACTAGAAAGCGGGTTTTTTAAAAAGTAAAAACTATCAAAAGATCAACATGTGTTTATGTCCAATTTAAATGTGAAACTACTTATAATGACCTATATTATATTAAATGATAAAAATATAATCTAATTATACTTCAAAACTATTCAAATGTATAATTTAACACTATAAATTATTTTGATTAAAAAAATTCAAATAAAATTTAATAACTTTCACTATTCATCAAAATATGAAAGTTATTATAAAAACACCAAAAATTTATCCAAAATAAAGTTTTATGTCCCGCTTCTAAAGAATAAGTTCATTTTGTCAAATTTAATATATAAAAGTGTCAAATATTGGATTTAAAAAAAAAATCACCATTAATTGGTGGTAAAATTGCATTTTTTTTAAATAAATCTTTTATCTGAAAAATTGAATTTGTTCTTATATTTTTGCTAATAAATACATAATATGGATGTTAATATTATATGGGGTATTCAAAATGTAGTTAATACTATTCATAACCTCTTTTTTAATGGCTAGTTTGGTAAATTATGGTGCGCTCGAACTCAATGTTGTGTGTAGCACAAGCTATTGAATTACTTTAAAGAGATAACGTACTATTAAATCTTGGTGTGTTACACCTGAGACCAGGTGTTTGTGTGTGTGATGTGGTGTGACTGTGATTGTGTGACAGTGTGGTATTTAGAAGATATGGGAGCTCTATGTCATACGATGTAGGGGTGTGAGAGGCATACCACTTGGAAAGCTGGTCGTGGCACCCTTTATCGATATGCTACCTATTATTTTACTATACTTGGCATGAATTATTTTTTGATCATTCCTTGGTGAGGCTTGGATGGATAGTTGACCTATTTTGGTTCTGTTGGCTCTACTATTTTCTCATGGGTGAATTTGTATGCTTCTTTCACATGTTCATAAGATATATTGGTTTTCACTAATGATTATACCTATATGCTCACCCTACATATATAAATTGTTTTTTATATTTCTAGGAGGATTATGTAGATCATTCAAGACATTACTATATCAAACCATGGATAGATACAGTGTGACTGGTTTAGCTTTGATTTTGGGTATTTACTTTTGGAGACTTTTATTTGTATCAGTTTTATTTATACATTCATTATGAGATGGTTTTATTTTATTTTTATATTATATCATAGCATTTCTTGTGGATGATTCATCTTATATCCTAATCCTATTTATATTATGGAGGTTAATTTATCCTATTTTATTATATTTTTATACCCTCGATGCTAGTCTCCAACATAGGGCTTACTAGAGGTGGGACTCAGGTTTCATTATCTCTCTTCCCTCACTAATAAATATTTGGTGGGAGGGGGTGTGAGAGAGTGGTATCGGTGGAGATTCTTGACATGTATAATGGGGTTTAGTGTGTAGGTACAATGATGATTGCATGGGTTGGTATGGAAATAGTTCCAGTTGACCTTGGTGAGTGACATATGCCAAGGAGACCGGCTTGGAAACAGGATTTTAGGGCCCCCATGATCCAATGCACAAACATTGAGCTTATTGAACGACCAATTTTGATGGAACTTCTTATCTGGTAGAGACCTAGGATAGGTGCTTGCATCATAATGGATTATGTTCTTATCTGAATTTGGTTGTTTTGGGAAGGATAAAATGAATAAGGTGAATTAAAAATAATCTTAACGAAATTACATACTACCATTCTTAGGTATTTATTTTCATTTCCATTATGGATCATGTTCATCATATCTTTATGGATCAGGTAGTTGATGTTTATCAGGCTAACCCAGCTGATCGATGGAGGTTTGATCTGGTTGAGGATGTTGATTAGTGGCAGAGGATGTTTCACCCTTTCCAGCGATAGGATTTGGTAAGTATGAGGGAAATTTATTATATGTGGATACGGAGTACTTGTTGGTGGAGATAGAGATCTCTTTTAGTTTGATCAGGGGCATAGAGGAGTATTGGGTCCCTTTGGCAGTCATTCAGATGCAGGAAAGGATGGTAGGAGGATAGTCATAACCATATGTTGTTTCTTGGGTGGTTGTTTGTTCTGGCAATGATGTGTGATGGATTCCATTTTGAGTTTCATATCCCACCTATGGAATTATACCCATGATTATCCAATATGTTCCATGTCATGAGGATGTATTTTTGGTTTGATGGGCTAAAACGAGTAGTGGTAGAGTTTGCGGTGAGGTTTTTGGTTTTCCAGCAGGAAAAAGAACGAGCATCGGGTTCCTGGCAGTTTTTTGTAGCCTTTTTATGTTCCCAAGTTGAAATGATATGGAATCTTGATGGATTTAATCATAGGGTTTCTCAGTGCTCATGGAGTTTGTGATTCTATCTAGGAGATCATGGACAAGTTGATGAAATTATCACACTTCTTAGTGATTAGGGAGTCAGGTGTAGTGGATTCTTTAGCTAAAAGGTATGTGGATGAGGTGGTATGGTTTCATGGGGTTCTGAGGTCCATTATCTTTTATTAGGATTCAATTTTTACCTCAAGATTCTAGAGAGGACTATAGTATTATTTTTTCACTATGTTACACCTCAACCCTGCTTTCCACCCTCAGACGGATTGGTAGACAGAGTGAGCCATCTAAAAGCTATAGGATATATTGTGGGCATACGTCTTGGACATTGGTGGATCTTCGATATGACACCTACCTATGATAATGTTTTCATACAACAACATACATCACTCATCCATTGGCAATGATCCATTTGAGGTGTTGTATAAGAAATAGTGTTGTTCTCCATTTTGCTGGATAAAGGTTGGGGATGTAGCGGTTCTTGGTCCTAATGTGGTGTAGAGCATAAAAAATAACGTTCAACTTGTTCATGATAGGATGAAGTCAATGTAGGACCACACGAAGTCTTATACTGATCACAGGATGAGACTCTTGTAGATTGAGGTTGGGGACCATGTATTCTTAGGTTTCCCCTCAACATGGGAAGTAGAGGTTTGGCAGGGGGAGTAAGCTTTATACTAGGTTTGTTGGGACCTTTGAGGTGTTGGGGCGAGTTGGTGAGGTAGCGTATCAGTTTGAATTTCCACCGTGGAAATAGAGGATCCATGATGACTTCCACATCTCCAAAATCCATTGGTATCTGATGAGATGTGTCCCTTGATTTATGATGTGTCATAAAGTTCTGACATATGAAAATAGGAGGACCTACTATGATGTGATTAAACTCATGCGGATCTATTAGTGCCACCCAGAGCGGATAGTATTTTGACATGGTTGATAGAATTCCTTGATCTATATGTTCAGGGAAGTGTAGTTTTTGGGTTGAATCTATCATTAGTTTTGTCTATGCAGAGGTTGGATGGTTTTGGTGGTGTGGTTTGGTGGTGATGAGGTTGTGTGAGGTGTTTTTTGGCCATTTAGTTTGGTGTTATTAGATGGTGGTAGAATTTTAGATATGATGAGATCCTTAAGAGGTATCTCAAATGTGGTTGTTTTTCCCCTTTCCATTTGGGCTTGGTTTCAGATTATCAAGGGCGATAATCATTTGTGATGTATCTGATGTAACAATCCATGAATTCCTGATCCGTTACGTTTTCAGTTTTGGTGGTTGGAGGTGTTCGTGGGGGGTTCCTGGAGTTTTCGGTGGAGGATGGAGCTGTAGATGTGCTTCTGTAGGGAATTCACATTGTTTAATGATTACACAACATGTAAAGGTGGTTCATGGATTGTGTAACTGGATGGTTGAATACTTGTACATAGATAATGGGGAAATCATTGAGATGGATTACACATCGTGTAAGTGTAATTCATGATGTGTATTAATTAATGGATGAGGCAACTCATTTTTTGTCACAAGTTGAAATTTTCATTGAACCGGAGATTAAACGCAATTTAATGGTTACACGATGTGAAACCAGAGAGATTCCATATTTTAAGTTATTTTTCACATTCAATTTTCATTCATTCAGTCTAACCCTCATACACCTCATTATATGGGAATCCCTGAGTGATTTTGAGGGATCTTATATCCCTCTTCCTCCTGCTTCGATCTATTGGCTCTGATTGATCACCATTTTCAATCTATGGTAAGTTATTCTACCTTTTATGGTGGTTTTTTAGGGTTTCACATCAGTGTCTTGATTTCTTTCGCTATCTTTGGGTCTTTCCTTGATGTTGACATGTTGATTTCTATTTTACTATTGTGACTTTGATTATGGTTTTGGTTTCTTATGTAGATTTATTTTTGGTTGGAATTTTTATACCATGCATCATGTATATCCATTATTTAGTTTTGTATTATATCTTTTAAAGTTTGTACTCTATGAAAGGGAAACTTTTCACTCACAGTTTGGTCAAGATCATGAAATTTATTATCATAATTTGGTGTCCTAGAGATGTTACCTAAGGTTAGTGACACTTAGTTCCTTCCAATACAATGGGTCAGGTCTGGGTCTAACATAACAAGAACAAAAATTCTTCCAGTGCCCTCCTTTATGACACTTAGCACAGAAAGGTACACTCTGAGAAACAATGTAATTTTTCTAAAAATATTAATTACTAGAATATGTAAAGTCAAATTCGATGATTTCCTAGATGATTTCAAATTTCTGGTAAGATTATCAAAATTCTTCCTTTTGAAAGTAAAGATGAAATGAAAATTCTTCAGACTTTCAACTTCAAACTTATGTTTTACAACCCCGTTCTGATCATTAGAAGAGGTTGAAACAATTAAGATAATTTTTTCCTGAGATAGTATGAAATATGAAACTGTAGAACCACTAAATTGAAATATGTCATAGGTGTTATGGTGGTTTGTAGGAGAGTAAGTAGGAGAAGGAATGGAAATATAAGAACAAGAACACCTTGGAAGAAGACCACTCCTCTGGAGGCCACAATAGATTCCTCATAAGGACCGACCCTACCAAGTGACTAGCTAATGAGAATCCAAAAATTAATTCATTCCCCCTCTCATCATGCATCTTCCCTATTTAATACCCAACATGTGCACTACTATAGCTAAAAAACACAACTCCCCCTCACAAAGTATAGTACAACCCTTACAAAAATACATACTCACCCCAACTGCTACAACCCCTTACATGAATAACAACCACACCAACAACACACACTCATATCCCTAAAATTTACCGCTAATTGAAAATAAAATTTTTCCTAAAGGTGGATTTATATATGAAAAAATTTCCCTTATATTCTTTGCATCTCCTGAACCCTAGGATAGAACTTGTTATTTCAGTTTCCATTTGTTCTCTTTTTAACTTCAATGTAGGCTGTAAGAGTAGGAATTTCCCTAGAAAATGTATATCTTCCAATTTCTTCTTCATATATCATGGGATTTGGTTTTTATATTTTTTTATGAAACCTATACTCTTAAGAAACTACATCTTGACAGCAAGTAAATATATAGATTTTACTTCTTTGGATTTGGTTCTCTTCATAGGAAACTTGAATTCCTTACAGCCAAGAGCAGAAATGGATGACTCCACAATCGTAAATTAGCTATCAACAAAAAAATTAGAAAATCCTATCACTCTTTTGTATAGATCCACAGAGCACATCCTATCATTAAATCCTCTCTTGTGAAAGCCTAGGAGTAAATTGAATTTACAGGAGTGTCCTACATTTATTTATTGGTAAACAAGTCATCTTTGAATCTACTAAGATTTCTAGGTGTCCCTCCCTTTACCAATATCCAATTAGATCCACTACCCTCATAAATCTCGTTCATTTTATCATCACTCTCTAAGAGAATGTCTAGTACAAACATCTCCAACATGTATTTATTTATTCTCACAATGGAAATGCTGCTAGTTTCGCCACCAAATTACCGTAAAAGCGGTTTCAGTGTGATGGTACATATTCAAAAACAAAGTTTCAATGCAGCCATGTATAGTGTAGTGGTCCTTCTCTTAGATACCAGTACTGGTTTGCATCTTCAAAATCCACAACCAGCCTATAGTGACTTTTGCGAGTTGTACCAAAACATTTGCAAGAAACATTTGGTATCTAGGATAGAGAAATTTATTTGCCTAATCAGGCTTCTACACTGGATAAACTCTCTCCAAAGAGATATCCTCCATCACCACATAGTTTTGAATTGTATGAATGTAGGTACCAACATTCGGTGCTCTGACTTCTTTCTAAACACAAAAGTACCATTGTGGACTGTAAAATATTTTAAGATCACTTAGTTTTCTAGAATACCAGTGCTTTGGAGGTAATAAAATGAATGTTTCATAGTCATTTCTTAATGATGTCATTTCTAATCCAAAAAAAATTGAACAAAAATCTTGAATGATGTCATTTCAGTTGTTTTCAACTTGTTTCATCCTTTCGATTCTAATATCATCTGACGATTTCAATGTTTAGTGAAAATATTGGGCTTCAACGAGTTACCAACAACCTTGTCACCATTTAGTTCTAGACTACATACATTTTTTCCCCTAAAGAAACAATTGTATCTTCTACCAATAAAAATTCTACAATTACCATCAATTCATATAGAGGAGTAAAACAAGATTCATACAAAAAATAAAATGTTGTTCCCCACCCTTTAGTGGTAGGAATAAAATAGACATAATCAACCAAAACATATTCTAAATAAAAAATATTGGGAATATGATGGTATAAATTCCAATTCACTGGTTATTGGTTCTCAATACCTTTCTTTTGGATCCCAACTTCTTTGGCTTCTATTTATATCAACCATTTGAATCTCTCTTTTGTAACCTTTTTGTATCGCTTGTATTACCTCCCTCCCATAGCTCTTGTTTTTATCACTTTACTTAAAAAAATCACCTCATAGAAAAATATTAGGCAACCCTTAAACATGGATAGAATATGACCTTTATAAATTTTATCGCACTTTTTAGCACGGAACAACCCCACATCCTGTAATTTTTTCCTTTGATTGGGAAACTCCCTCCTCAACTCCCAGTACACTATTAGATACCTTATAAGCATAAGATGGCATGGAAGAATTGCTTTATTTGATCACATGTTTGTCCTCATAATTGTCTCTATTGTTCCAAAGAAGCGTTCTATTCTTACAAATTTGAGGATGTATTGTCTCTTACAGCTATGTTTTTATAGCCTATGAGAGAAACTTCAACGACACATAAGTTTTATTATTCCTATTAGATTCAATAAGTAAACAAAAACATTTACAAATTTACTACTGAACTTCCTTCACTTTTAATGTGGGGAATGGTCCTTTATTTTTTCATGAAACATAAACCCAGTGGACAAGTTTCCTATGAAACTAGAAGATCTCTTAAACACTCAATTTACTTAGCTAGAAGTCTAGAATACCTACCATGAACTAATTTTTTTTGTTTTTCTATAGTTTCTATTTGTTGAAACTCACCGCCTTTATCTTCTTCTAGAATGACATAAATTGATACATTGTCATAGGAAATATATGGTGTAATGATCATCTCCACTCCTTGTCACTCTTGAACAGCTGGTTTAACTCCTAGTCTCAATATGTCCATAGTCAACAGTTTTGAATAGAAACCTAGTTCCATCTCATCCTTCATGTAGTGCATTCCCTTGTCATCCTAGCTAGAACTTGGATTAAGAAAATCCTCTCAAGGACACACTAAATAGAAAACAACCTGCTCTTCCACATCAATAATTTGTTAGTCCACCTTCAATGACCATAGTGGATCTTCCCCTATCAACCTCCCAAACCACTCCATTGGAGTTGGTTTTCAAAATTCCCATTTTTATTCTATGGTATCACTTTCCAAGATAAAACCCAGTGTAGAGAAATACCTACAATACAAATCTATGCATAGTGAAACTTCGTATCTTTCATTTTTCCCATTTTCTAGAAAATACGGCTTTGATGATGTGTTCCAACCAAGTGGATCCTCAACTGAAAAATCAAGAATCTCTACTCTCTTTGAAAAAAATCCATTTTCCTTAAGCTGGTGCTAAAACATCCAAATATATGTTTCTACTACAACAGTAGTCCTTAATTTCATCTACACAAGATCTTAGAATCTCAGTAGTTTCCATATACTTCCTTAATATGTGTCTTATTTCCAACTCATTTTGCGGGTCATGATGTCATCTCTCGGTCACTTCTTACCTCCTAGATAAATCTTCGACAAATTCTTGAGGCCCCTTCATCATTACTTCTTGAATATTCTACCACTTTGTCTACTCCTTAATGTTGCACTTCTAGAGTGACGATTTTCTTTCTATTTTCTGAAACTATACATTATCCTAACGTTGGTACTCAATCGGTCAGTGTTCCAACTTATCAAAACATTCCCTAATGTTTATAATTGTTCGATGTATCCTGTATGCTTCCAATTTTACATTTGAAACACTATTTTACATCCTTATTGTCAATGTTCATAGTTTTATCAACAACATTTTACCAGTAGAATGTAGTTAGAGGAGAGAGAGACAAGTTTCAAAAAAGTATACTTTTTTTAGAATTTATGTCTCTTTGTAACTCTTTCACCCACACAACTCATGAAATATTCCCCAACATTTGATTATACCACTAAACAATGACCTAATTTACTACGTGAGTCTCATTGTTATGATCGAGTTTCTAACATTGACTTCTGTTCAATCACAACAATTGATTCCCTAGTGGAGTTTCCAAATTATTAGGACAATTTGTGTGTGAGAGAGTAAGAAGTAGGAAATTGTAGAATCCCTGAACTGTAAGCTATCATAGGTGTTATGGTAGTTGGTGGTATAAGAAGTAGTATAAGGAAATGAATTTTATGATCAAGAATACCTTGGATAAAGACCACTCCTATAGAGGCCACAACTGATTCCTACCATGGACCTACCCTACCATCTGGCAAGCTGATGAAAATCCAAAAATGAATACTTGTACCCCATCCCAACACCCAACTTCCCTATTTAAAACCCCACCTAATATTACTAGAAAAAACAACTCCCCCTTATAAAGTAAAATTCTTCCCTTATAACACACACTCACCCCAACTATTATAACCTCTTACAGGGATTCCCTCTACACTAACACATACTCATATTTCTAATATAAACTGAAATATATTTGACATTCAGCTCAGAATTAAGCTTAGAAATATCACTTTTAACTTTAGCAATCTCTGTCTTAGCCTTAGTTTATTTCATTAAAGTCCTTTGATAGGTATCCTTATCTCTTGTCACATATGTTGGATTGGTGTAACCTAATCCATTTGTATGATGTTGGGCTGAATTATAGTGGCCCATAATATTTGGTTGGTGGCATAGTGGACTTATTGTATGGTTGGTGACACTATGCTTCATCTTCCTTATTATCTCATTTGAGCTAGGGTTTTGGAGTGTGAATCATTGATCTCCTTATAATTGTTCACCTCAATTATATTGATTCTAACACTTCATGAACAAAGTGATTTTTTCCAAACCATGTAAACTACCATGTTCGTGTTCATCATCTTCTTCAACTTTTGATTTGTCTTTTCTTTAACTACAAACCTCTATCACTGTGACTCCTAACATTTCCACAACATCATAATCCTTCATTTCATCATACTATGAAGAAGATTCATCAACATCATCCAAAAAATAAGAGTAATTGGAATCCAAAGTTAAATTCATTAAAGTCTCTCCAGTTATCTTATCCAGGAAATACTAATCATTTTGAGGAATTCTTGCATGGAATACGATAATTTTCAAGTTGTTATCACTATTCATATAACTTTTATCAGTTAAAGGATATCTAGTATCACTCTAAGTGTTAGAAATTTAACTTAAAATTTTATTTCCTTTTTTTATTTGAATATATTCTAGGTTCCTTATCTTTATTCATTAATTTCGGACATTTACATCATATATGCCCTGAATTCTTACACTCACACCAAATAACATCTAAATAATCTTCTCTTCTTTCCGACTTTTCATGTCTCTATTTTCAAAAAAATTGCTAATTCAAGTTCTATATGTTTTTCTTTTGAAACAAACTATCTCTCTAACTATGAAACTCACCTCCAGTAAGTTTCTTCTTGATATTATCTGAACAATGTATAAAATGGTTTTAAATATTTTCCTTATATACAGTAGCACCAGAAGTAGTATTATAAAAAGAAACTACATTTTTTCATCTTTATTTCACATCATCTTGTTTTAGAAAATTTTCATATTGCATCAGTGTTCCAGTCAAATCATTATGGATCAGTTTAGAAATATTTTTAGTATCATCAATCAAAGTTATCATTGACTCCCACTCCTTCCACTATATGTCAATAATTTTTTCCATCGAAAAATCATCTATATTTTTTTCTTACTAAGATATTTTAATATATTCACGAGGGATTTAAAACTCTTATACATATGTGAAATTTACTTTCAAGGTATAAAATCAAAATATTGATAGTTTTCTCTTAACATAGCTCTCTTAATCTAAAGAACCATCGATATTCCAAAATGTGTAATTTCTATTTTTTTCAAATACAACATGAACTTGTACAAGAAGATATGTGAATTTAGATGTTCCATTATATAATATATAAAATTATGTCATGGAATCTTAATTTTGAATAATGCTTAGATTTCTCCTCATAGTTATTGTTCAGAATCAGTTTGTCTAGAATATTTTATTTTCTTTTCAACATGATATTGTTACCAATTACAATATTAATCACATATATTTCCATCCTATCTATCCTATACTGATAATTAGAACCATCAAAATAGCTGGATGATACATATTTATGTTTTCCAAAGATCAAACAGGTAGAGAACCTTTTATAGAGAATATTTTATCAACTACATGTTAGTGTATGGAAAAAGAGACTTGTATTGAAATAAAATGTTTTCTCAAATATGAAAGCTTCAAGAATGGGGTGAATTTAATTTTAAACAAACAATTTTTCCACTCAAGGAAATTATTAGTTCCAATTCTTATAAGTTCTGAACAATAAGAGTACAACAGTAATAAATGTAGCGAAAATTAAACAACGTATAAATTATGAATTAATCAAGGTAAAAAACCAAATAGAATGAGAAAAAACTCAAAATGAAACAATACAATTGAATTATGGATGAAAAAAATCCTAAACACCTTCAATAAAATTCTATTAAATGATATAAATAGTTCCAATAAATTGAACTATTCACTATTAATCCAAAGAAAAAGAAAGATTAGTACCAAGATACAAAGGAACTAAGTTCCAAAAATCCCAAACTTCCTTGATCTAAAATTTCAAAAGATACATGTCTTATCCCCAAACATTATCGATATTCATCAGCAGCAACCAACTCTTTCCACGAGATCCTCTTTGATCAGATGATTGACAACAATTCTTATCCCTAGAATTATTCAAACTAGAAGTTCAAAAGCACAGGTTTCTATCTTTAGGATCCCTTTTATCACATAGTATTGGAATCAAAAAATTACAATTGGAAATATTTGATCTTCTACAATGATGTCCTCCCAATTGGATAATCAATGACCTCTTTGGAAAAAAAACATTCAAATAGAATAACCGAATCACTAATATGATGCACAAATCTTGAATGAAGGTGTTCTAGTATCTACTATTCTTTGATGACTTAATCTATACATATAGGCATTTACATACAAAACTCCTCAATTTTAACTCCTTGTTATATGGAGTTATTATCACCTCTAACAAAATTTTAAGGTTTGAACTTGATCTTCAGCTCAAAGTAGTCTAGGTGGCATCATCAAGTTATAAAAATTACATGGATTATAATTAGGTCACTAGAACATGTGAATCAGAAGTTAAAACTGCATAAATAGAACTAACAAAAACATCAAGTTAAAAAAAAGAGAAATATGGAGAGAATTTTGATTTTCAAAACAAAGGATATAGAAAAAATAAATCTATAAATGAATCAAATGTCACCATACTAAATTTTATCAATTGTGGATATTAGATTCCTAGGGAACAATTCATTGGTATTGATACATGTCTATTTAATTTATCCATCCATTTTTCAACCGATTGATATTTTAGGTTATTTAATCATATAAGTATTATTAGCATTTACATCCCCTGGGTGCTTCCCTTAGTTATCCCCCCTTTTTCATTCAATATGATTTTTTCACTTAGAGATTACCTAGGAAATCAATCACCAACCCAATGGTTATATTATTAATAAAAATTATTTAGTATTATTTTTTGAAATCCATTGGATTTTTCATTGGCCCTCAACCTTTATCTACAAGTATGGTGAAATATTGTGGTGGTATGTTCGAAAAACTACTATCCTAACTGAGTTTTAGTTCCTTCGAGGTCCTTCACTAAGGGAAAATGATCATGAGATCTATGTTTTGGGGACTCAAACCCAAAAATCATACTCCACTTATATTTAAACATTACATGGACAAGTTAATTCTTATCTTAAACACACAATAACTGAGTGTTTTATTTTTTTGGTTCTATTTTTTTATTTTTTTTATATGACTTTTTTTCCTTCTATGAATTAAGAAAAAAATCACCAAGCACACTAAAATTCCTACCTTTGTGATTGTTTTACCGTTCTAGTTGAGAATGGTTACAGTAACTGAAGAAGGAGGAGTTTTTAACCCATGAGGTGGCCTTAGAAGACATAAATAAGGACTTGGAACTACTTATAATGGGATAGTGCTTTCGATGCATGATTTTGATGGAAAAACTGCCAAATAAACCCCTTCCCATGCCCTAAACTCCCAACATCCATGGTGGAAAGTGGTGTGTATATTTATTTTGTATTTTTACCAAGGATTATTATTTAATCAATGTTTTGATACAAATTTCTATTGACTAAAATATATTACATTATCTTTTTTAGGTTTTTTATAACATAATCAAGTAGTGAATGATGTTCATAGTTTTTTTTGATCAAATTGAATATAATAGAGGGAATAATGAGGATGTGGAACAATGGAAAAGTAGTTGACTATTAGTATGAGAAATATTTTTAAGTTTGAAGTCAAAACCCTTATTTTATGTTTTATTGTGAAGACAAGACATAGTGTTCGAAAATAATTTTCTTATAAAAGTATGATAAATTTTTTATCCTATAACCATTGTATAACATGATGTTGATGTAAAACATCATGTTGTAACACAAACTGAATGTATTAATTACATGAAAGTGCCTTTAATTTCATACCATTGCTATGTGTCATATTTTTTGAAGGATATAATCACCTATTTGTTGAAGGATACAGTCACCTGTGGCGTATACAGATATTTATTTAGATGATGAGGTCTTAGATGAATATAATTTAAATCTAAACAGAGTTGTAGACAAATGTGATATCTTGAATTAAAGTTCATAATTATTTTTCATTGATTTTCATTTGAGTTGATAGTTGTTATTATCTTGGATATACATTTACTAATAAACAATTTTTTTACCATATAAAAATCAAAGAGATTTAATTTTTTGATAAAGAAGTCATTTCTTGGCTGGAATCCATCATCTGATCATTCATTTACTAGAACTAGAACCCCATCTATCAATTACTTTGTAGATTAGACTTAGCAGCTAAAGATAACATAATATTAAAAATCAGGATTCACAAGTTGGGTATTTAAGAGATAATACATGATGATTCATTGAATAATGATAAATCTTAGTGTGTCTTAATGAACTATACCATTAAAAGATGGTAAAAATCATTGAAATTTTAGGATAAGGCTAATGGTTATGGGCTTGGGAATTTAATGGGTGATGATGATGATGATCTGAGGCTAAAGGTGTAGTTGTATTGAATCTGATTATCAAGAATGGATTCAAGAACTGTCTAAGATGAGGGAAAAGGAACCAAAATCCATTAAGTATAGATGGATATCAAATAATCTTTCCACACATTAGATACATTTTTTAGAGTAAAAAACTGAACATTGTATAATGTGATGTTCTTGTAAAACATCATGTGGTAACACAAACTAAATGTATGAATTTCATGAATGTGCATTTAATTTCATTATGTCACTGTGTGTCATATTTTTTGAAGGATATAATCACCTATTTGTTGAAGGATATAGTCACCTTTGGTGTTTAAAGAGGTTGATTCATATGATGAGGTCTCATCTAAAGATAATTTAAATATAAATGGAGTTATAGACAAATGTGATATATTGAATTAATGTTCATAATTATTTTTCATTTATTTTAATTTGAGTTGATGGTTGTTATTATATTGGATATAAATTTATTAATGAACAATTTTTTTTACAATATAAAAATCAATGATAGTTACTTTATTGATAAATAACGTATTTATTGGATGGAAGCCATCATCTGAGCATTAATTGAATAGCCTTAGAACCACATCTGTTGATTCCTCTGTAGATTAGCCTTAGCAGCTAAAGATCACATAATATTGAAAATTATGATTCAAAAGTTAGGTATTTCAGAGATAATACATGATAAATCATTGAATAATGATAAATCTTAGAGTGTCTCAATGAGATATACATTTAAGGATGCTAAAAATATTTTAAATTTCATGACATGGCTGATGGTTATGGGATTGGGAATTCAATGGGTGATGATGATGATGATGATGGAGATCTAAGGCTAAAGGTATAGCTCTATTGAATCTGATTATCAATAATGGATTCAAGCACTATACTAGATGAGGTAAAAGGAACCAAAATATATTAAGTAGAGATAGATATCAAAGAATCTTTCCACACATTAGATACATTTTTTTAGAGTAAAATATGAACATTGAATTTTTGGATGCTTATTTGGACTATGTGTATTAGGTTATTTTGGATGGATAATAGTTCCCCACTCTTAGAATTTTAATTCTTCTTTGGTTGAACTACTTGTATATATATAATTTGGGTATTTGTTTTCCTTATTCTTCCATTTAACTTCCCACTTGAGCATTGTTTTCATGCTCTCACCATTAATTTACACATTGTGGTAGTTTGTAAAGTCTTTATCTAGGTCTATTGTGATATGAAATTAATGATAAGTTTGGAATTTTATAATTTGGTTGTATTATTTTTTCTAATATAGTATTATTTATCCCAATTCAATTTTTTATTAAAAAATATCTTAAAAAATCTAGGGATTTGATATAGTTATTTTGATGTTATCTCAATATTTGATGAGTTTTTCTCCATTTCTTTTGGTTTCATAGTGTTTTAGGCATCAATTCTAAAGGTTTTGATATATGAATTTATATAAGGGATAGAATCTCACCATAACCCCATATTAGGGTTATTGGCGTGTACATCTCGTTATACCTTTTCATTATTATCAAAGGAAACAAGAAACACATATTGGTTCTCTGATGCCCACTCCCCCTTATTTGAGAGAAGGATAAAGGCCAACATCATAACCCCACATTAGGGTTATTAGTGTAGAATTTTCCTTCCACCCTTTTCCTCCTATCAAAAGAAATAAGAAAATCACATCGGTTCTTCGATGCCCCCTCCCCCTATATGAGGAAAGAACAAAGGCCCTCATCAAGACCCCATGTTAGGGTTAATGTTGGGGACATCTCCTTCCACCCTTTCCTTCCTATCAAATGATATAAGAAACTCACATCATTTCTCGGATTCCCCCTACCCATACTATATGATTAAAGGATGAAGACCCTCACTATAACCTTGTGTTAGGTTTATTGGTGTTGACAACTCATTCCAACATTTCATTTCTATAAAAAAGTGATATAGGGGATTTGTTTTGTTTGGGATGCATGTTGATAAATTTAAGAAAGCATGATGGGGGTGGGTGGACATTTATCATTTTGAGTTTTCTGATAAATTTTGACGAATGAGTGTTTTTACTAATTGAGTTATGTTTATTATCATTGTTATGATTATTATGTTGAATATTTTTCACTAATACTTTGACTACAATGTGGTGAAAATCACCATGACATGGTCTATATCCTCTCATGACCATCTATACATTATTGTGGTGCTCTTATAGAATGATATGTGATATTATTTTTCCCACTCTCCCAAGGTGATTTTCATATTTCCTCATATTGAGGCACATCACATGATGATGTGTAAATTAAATGAATGTTATGAGTTTTAACAAGTCATTTAATATACAAGATGGAAGAAAAATGGTTTGTTCTTCCCATAATGCATAAACATACAAAACATTTGGATTCCACCTCATTGACTAATTGAATTGTTAAAACTCTAAGAGGATCCTTGATTCGGTGAAGGAGGCCTATAAAATAGAGATTCATGAAACTCATTCGCAACACTGGAGTAATTTCTATCTTAGTTGAAACTCTCTCAATTTTTCCTCTCCATTTTCCTTTATGTAGTAGGTGAAAGAACAAAAAAATTTAGAATAGGTACTACTAAAATTTTCAATGATTCTATTGGCTAACGAATACCATTGAAGGTAGTAAATCATTGGTTGATGTTGATGGGACTAGATCAAACACATTATCGGTGAATATTAGGAGTTTGAATAATGAGGTATTCTTGTTTTATGATTTCCTTATTTAAACATTTTGATTCCACTTGTTTGATCATGGATAGAGTTTTTCATGTTATTCCTCTATATATGGGCATGAATATGTCTCACAAAACCCATCAGTGGTATCAGATATTATTGTTAGTGAATCTATAGGGTGAAAACCAAAATTGACAACTGGTTTTTCTATTTTTCTAGAACCATTACTATATTCTACTATTTTTTCTCTTAAAATTGAGTGGTTATATGATCACCAATATTTTTACATAAAAAAAACATGGTCTATGGGAAAACATCATAGTTTTTTATAATTGTAAAATAGCATCATTTTTTTACATCACCGTGATGTTGTCAGTTGATCACTATGTTCTCCACCATGAGGTTCAACAAGGTTCATCATGGTACTTGGTGAGACCAATAACAAAAAACGACATGATTATATATGTGTGTGTGTGTGTGTGTGTGTTATGTCATGGTCTAAAATAGTTTAGTCAATACATCCACTTCATTGTGGAATGTCGTATCTTTAGAAAACTAATAAAAATTGTTTTTCTTTAAAAACTTCATGTACACACCAAATCCACGTGACTTTATACCATTTTAGAAGTGGTTTTGATTATTATCATTGTCTAAAGTTGTAATATATCATGTTAAATAATTTAATTGTTCATTTATTTATGTTATTATTTTAAAATATTATTGTATATGAATAGGTAATTTAAATATTTTACGCTTTATTTTAAATTGTTTAAACTCTTTATAAATTTTCATAACATCAATATAAGAATTACATTATAAGTTTGTTTGATGGATTTTATTTGATCATATAATGATCATTGGAAGAAAAAAACCCAAAACACATGTGAATTTTTATGTAAGAACTCAATGTGTAAATATAACTAAAAAACATAACATTATAGTATACCTGGGACACTTGTATAAGAGTAGGAATCTTCCTTGAATTTGTGAGAATATTTGAGGAAGATCAAGTATTAGTGAAAAAAGAACCCTAAATATAAGGGATTACACCAGAAAAATGATCCTTGATCATATCACGAGGATACCCAAATGATAAAGGGGTTCTATAACCTTCATCATTAATGATAAAATACTTCATGAAAATGAGTGCTTAAGGAACTTTTCATGTAACTGATGATCAAAAATCCAATGAATGAACATGATTCATCCACCCCCAATAGAAGAGATCATATATATTATATAGATGAATCCCAAGACTCCTCATTCATAATTCATCATATTCATTACTTCCCATTGGTTATAATTCGTTAAACTCATTTCAATCAATAAATGAACAACTTTAAAGGAACCAACTCCACTGTTCTAAACTGATGAAACCATTCAAGAGAGATGTTTCATTGCATGCTACTTTATATATATATCATGCATATTTAACATAAAATATATGTTATATATTTGTATATATTTTATTCATGCATTTTATGTATGATAATATACATGCATAATATGAATATATTGAGGTTGATTACATCAGCCACCATAAAACATAATGGAAGGAATGAAATTATAGAAAACATGTAGATCTGAGGAAATGACCCTGTGACAAGCCCCTCATCCTCCCCAAATACTTTCTACCCCACCACTAATGGTGGGGAATATGCATGTATTAAATTTTCATTGTATAATATCATATTATATATATATATATTATTCAAGCATCATATTCAAGTTTACATGCATCATATGCATAAATTTTTAGTGCATATATAACAATCTCCCACTCTCACTAAAATCCTATAAGGACTTTATGCAAAACGTCACTACTCTTTTTGAATTCATCCAAAATATTTTAGATTCAGTTTTTGCATCAAACTCTCTTAATTGTGTACAAATTATTTATCCAAAATTTTTTCCTTATCCAAGGGACTAACTCTATGAAATTTTTCTACTTAGTAGTGCTGACAACAAATATGAAATTACTATTTCATAGATGTAAGTAAAGAGTGGCCTCTAGAAAAACATTATTGTTACTCAAACTACTAATGGGTTTGATGTGATCTCCATCAAACATACACATATCTCTATAAGAACGTTTCCACCACAAGATTTATCATATAAATAATATATATATATAACAATATAATCCCTTTTTATATGACCTTGACTGACCACTATACATTAAACATGACAGTATAGTATAAAAACTCATCTTTTCTTGATTCTTCAAAAAAAGATTGACCAATTTGATGAATACATTACATGCCATTCATCTCACAGATGAGTAAATGGCATTCCCCTCATCAAAGTATCTGAACAAATCATATGTCATATAAAAAAATATGGCCATGAATTTACTCAGTCCAATTTAATCAATGTACAGATGTCTTCACTTGTCATATAAGTGAAAAAAACCCATCTTAGTTATTCTCTAACATGAAACGTGATCAATAACATACCCAACCACCCCCGTATTTTCTAAGTTGATTACATATTTACATAATTAGGGTATCAAAGTATGAGATATTTCATTTTAGATATTTTTATATCCTCATGTAAGAAGGACTGCTAAAAAAATACACCCTCAAGTATATCCATGATTATATCAAATTCCATGAGATTTATTTTGGAGGGTCAGTCTAAGTAATATATTTATACATATTCCCTCATGAATCTATTAATTTTATATAATATAGAACTATTTATAATGAATAAAATAATATATTCAACCTAACTATATCATATCATTACAACCCATAATACTTCATAATGATCGTTGGTTAGGGAAAAATCACAATAATATTTTGAGATGATATTTTCATTAAACTATTCATATAAAATAAATTATAGCACACATGAATGAATGATAATTAGAGATTTCATTTATTATAATAAAATGATACATTTACAATAATTACAACCAACCTCTTAGGCGTCACACACCCATAGATTCTATATTACCCTCATGTTGTTGCTTCTATAATGGATTTATTAACACATTACATCATATTTAATTCCTATCACATATCTATGTGACTACCTAATAATACTCTATGAATAACTCTTTAGTGATATACATCTATTAATAAAGACAATTTGAATTATAGTGTTATTTAAGAATTATATTCCTAACTGTTCAACTCTTTGAACATATTCAAATCACTTAGATTCATCAAAAAAGGTTATAATGTCTACTATTTTTTGTCTACTTAGAGTGGTTTCTAAGAACACAATCATAATCCTTACAACTATTTATGTTAAACTTTTCCATTGAAATATTCAAATAAAATAACTTTTACATTATTACTTTACCAGAAAATACTAACCCCTTTTATGATAAAGTGAAATTTACTTTTTTATGGTAACTAATGTACTTTTTTACATTTTTCTTTACTTCCATAACCTAAAACCAAGATGTAAAGAGTAGTAAATTTTTTTTATTGGTATAATTCAATAGGAAATAGTGATGTTCATTTATTCATGTTAACTAAATGTAACCTTTTACATTAATCTTTATAATCACATATCATAAATTGTTTAGGATATTATGTAAAAATACTTTGATCCTAGAAAAATAAAATGTTTTATTTCTTAACAATGAACTTTTCAAAGTCAAAACATACTCCTACTAGCTTCTTAGATATTATGTTCTCTTCAGAATAACTTGGTAAGATACAAAAACTGCATTGTTTTTAAGAAATAACATTTATTTCCTTTTTAGTATGAACACTTAAAAAATGAAATATTGTTCCATAGTCTATATGGTATACAATATGTTTGACACATTTTTATTTTGAAAGGAATACTATGGTAAAATAAACATTCCATTATATTTTAATAAACATATGGATCAGCACTTTATCCCAGATAAAATATTTTTATCTATATTATTTTCAAAACATGCTATAGAATCCTAATGAATCATAAAGCATTTGTATGGACTCAATCATACCATGTCAATTATAATAACTATTTTTTAAATAACAACTTCTCCTATCATATAAGAGATATAAGATGAAGGTATACATATTTTACTTAACATTGTTGACACGTTAAAAAACATTTCTTCTTCTAGTTTTATCTTTTATCGAATGGAACTATCTACACTACACTAATATTTATAAATCATATTTATAGTTCATTAATTCTAAACATTTGAGAGCATAAGGAAAAAATTTATTGAATTCAATTATATTTTTAGAAAATATCAATAAATAATCTAAGAAAAAGAAGAATAAAGTGTGGTTTTTTAATATAAACCCTTTATAACAAAAAATCAATTCTCTCAATATGTTTGGTATAGAAAAATGAGAAAACATGAGATGGAGTATGAGAGATAATATTAACACAACATTGAAAGAACAAATAATATCTCTAGTGAAGAAACAATTCTATCAATATGGTATAAAATGTTTTCCAAGACTTTATTGGGGTGAATTTATATCCACCAGGGGTCCCATTGTTGTTTTGGAGGTGTTACAAGTAACATAGAATCACTGGTGGGTGAGAGAGGCTGGAGGGGAAAGCCTCCAATGAATTGTTTTAATTTTTGTAAAATTACATAGGCTGGTTATTGTCTCTACATGAAAGCTAGTTCAATTTGGTACATCCCAAGTGCTTTTATTTTCTATACTAGATCGCTATTGTTATGCATCCGAGATACTTAGTTTTTTTCATTAGGTGCCTCTAAAATGGTATCCAAATGCCTCTTGAACCTATTGATCAACCAACCAAATTCATAACATGATAATAAAACAATAATAATTGAGATTAAATAAAATATAATAGAAATAATCATAAATTTTGATTGATATCATTAAAGAATCTAATAGAGTGAGTGGTACACCATGTTATAAAATTGAACAAATCATAATATATGTGTATCAAAAATACCCATCTCATTTTTCTCAAAAAAATTATGAGATTCTTAGGGAATCTTGTAGTCGCCCTGATGGGGGTGATTCTGGGGTGGCCAAATTTTTACCAATTACGTTCAATATAAATTATTCCATCATTTAATTTGATCAAACCATTTTTATCAGTTGACATGTATGTATATTTTTAAATTCTACCTCACCATTTTTTCCCTTTTTCTATCTCGAACATATAAAGTAAACAATACACAAGGATTTTAATAAGATTTGGCCTCAATGTGACAACATATTCCTTGTCCTTTTTACTCATATAAAGTTATATATTCTTCTACTACTAATAATTTCAACAATTAAAATTGGCATGGTATGTTAATATTATAAACCCACATGATTCACTACATTACACAAGGAAAGGGTCTTTATACTGCATCCCATAATTAAGCTATCTCCTAAAAAGATATTCATATCTATTGATAGGCATGTGTAATTATTTATACTATATAAACTAGTCTTCAAGGATTCTCCTTGGAATTTATCATGGATAGAACTTTGACTGCTAATTGATTATTCACTATACTTTTCATTGACATTGACCCTAGCCTCATTTCAATATAATTAACATCCAGAGCACTTGTTTCATTGAACATTGATGTCCAAAACATCCACTAGTCCATGCATGATATCAATATGGATTTCCTCATTTAGGTCTCTCAGATTTTGATAGCCCTCTTAGTAATTTAGAACATCATGATTCACTCTTCATAAACTTTAAACCTTTTGATCCTCCAATAGAAGTGCTTGGATTAATGCTTCCTATATTTTATAATAATTATCTATCTCAATTTTATTCACTTTTCTTAGTTTAAATCAAGTGTTGTTCCCCCTTCTTATAAAAAATATTTTTTTTTGATATATATGTGGAACACATAGGATTATATTGGAAATTACCTCTATTTCAACTCTTGAATTGACCACCTTTTATGTCATAAAAATATATTAGGATTGGACTCTATCAAAGATACCATAAAACATATCATCAATAATCTTAAACTCATTCATATATCTAAGATTGAATCATGAACATCCCTTCCATGAATATCACACTTTGAACATTCATCTAAATATCATCAGCTTGTTTGATTTTATATCAATGTAATGTCTTTCTGGAATATTTTAAACAATGTCCTTCTAATGTAATCAATATTATCATTATGTTTTTTCCTTTTACTCAAATAAATCTTCTACAACCTTTAGTACTTAAAACATTCTCCAGCATGTACATGTGCTTCTGATGGACTCTATATGATGCACCTTCATTTATTTCAATCTTGGATTGTAACTTCCTCTTCTTATTGACTCAAATTCTGCTTCCAGGTTTAGATGTTCTTAACTTCTACTTTTCTAGATTTAACTCATCTTTTGATAACCATATCTTCTGAATGTCTCATCCTCTAGCATAAGATACTTTAGTCTTTTATACATCTAGGATTCCTCATCTGCTTAATTTAGATCAGTCACTTATACTTGTATTATATCTGATACTTCATATTTACATCAACTAGTGTTAATTATCGTAAACGTTTGTCTCAAATTATGGGGATTTGAACTCAAGTATGGCGTATACTCGGCCTTTATTAAATTAAACTCATCTTGGGTCATTACTAGTCTTCTTTCAAAGTGATCTTCTTTTGATGAATGAACAACCTAGCATCTTTTGAGTTTTCTTTTCTGAAACCTTTGGTGGTTCAGATTTATTAGCATGTAATTTGAGAGGGATTGAAAATTATTCTACACTTACTGAATCATTTAAATTTGGAGATGTCATAAAAATACATCCAATATATCTTTCTAGAATATCCTTCAAAAAAATTATTTTGAACTTATGAACAGTTCAGTAGTTTGGGTTTCTTAACTTAATCTATAGCATAATCCTTGAGAGATCATTCTACATATGATGTTAAGTTCATCTTCTAGTGGTTCCCAATTTCATAAATTTTCTATATTTATAGTATAAAATCTATTTACAATCCTCAATAATGAACCATAGGGAAATTATTAATTATTTAGTGTGTTTCATTCTTATGATCATCTTGGTTTCTTCAAATTATTTATATTATTTTGATGGTTTTACCTTCAGACTTACATTCTTTAGTAGATATTCTTCTAGAATCTTCTTTTGATTAAATGTTTCATAAATTAAAATATATTAACACAATTTTTGGTAAACCATTTTTGAAATACCATAAGAAATCAGGTTGGAAAGGATATAAATTTTATTTGACTTACCATATTATAATAGTTAGTACGTCATAAATTTTCTTCATGACATGCATGTAGAAAAAAATACATTTAAAATTATTATTGGCACATTACAAAATGATCTTGGAAAAAAGAGGGAAACAAGGCTAGGTTGGATATTATTAACATGGGGATAAGGGAAGTGTAGGCATTGAGGATGGGTAGTGGATGGAATTTTCTTCTACTAGAATCTTACCCTCTATCTGTATAAGAAAAATTGTTATTTTTTATTTTCCTTAATGGTGTGAAAGTTCTAGAGAGGTTTTCATCAAATATCAAGAATATATTATCAATGATTAATTCTATGTTATAGGGACTAAAATCACACTACTTTCATATTTTTATTGAATATTTGATGTCTGTTACTTTAAATTGAATTCTGGGTAAAAAAGTATAAAATATATTAACCAAACTATACTTATTTTTCAAATCCATATGGGCAAATGGATTTTCGGAAGAGATTTTTTATAGTTACCATCATAGAGTGGGAGAAAGTAGAGCTTTAAATTTTACGTAATATTGAAGATGTTGATCCATTTGTTAAATCCCATAAAGAAATTAATATATATTTGAATATATAATGGGTTGAAGGATAGATATCAAATAAACACAATCAATTTTTTAAAGGATTATTCTGATATCATATTTATAAGTATTTATCAATAAATCTGAATTAAATTATTGAACGACTTTGATGGCTAGCCAGCAGACCAAATGAAAATGTTATATCTTACACTGGTTTTGTAATTAATTTTTATATGTTATATACAAAAGAACATGATGATCGTAGTATGATGCATAATAGTGGAGTTACGCTTGTGGTGGAAGCTATACATGTATCCAGTTCCAAGGATGGAAATCCAATTAATACTAATATGTCATATTTAGACATTAAAAAATCGATATATAAGTTTTACTATACAAAATTTCAAGTGCTGACATTCCATTACAAATGGGTTGACAATTGGAGTGCAATGAAAGTTGATGAAATGGGCTTTATGAAGGTGAATTTCAGTATGGTAGGGGAAGAAGATGATTTTTTCATAATGGAAACACAAGTAGTACAATTATTTTGTGTCTTATATCCAGGAAACAAGAATTAGTTGATTATACTTATGGAAAATAAAACAACTATAGGATCATATGAAAATTCAATCAAGGATGGCACTTTCATTGCGAGATCACAATCAGTTCATAATGGTCCCAATGTCGACAATTTATTGTACATTAGAGGGGACCACAAAGAGGGGATTTGGATTCTCAATAGAATATCTTACTCCCATCAACATTTTATAAAATAATGAGTGTTCAATGAGTTGGTTAAAGTTTTTTTTAATATACAATGATTTCCCTCATAATATGATATGATCTCTACTGCATTAACATAATCTATATTTAATTTCTGACTAATCAGGACGACAATGTCTTCTTCACATGATGATGTTAACAATACTGAGGATGAACAAACTGTTGATGCAAAAAATAATGAACTATTAGGTGATCAAAAACATATTGATGAAAAAAAAATGATTCATCATCAATATGTTGAATAAAATTATCAAGGCAATAAGTAAGGGTATAAAATTTGAGTTTGACTGGAATCAATATGGACAACCCGTTGACCCCAAAATATCAATGCTTATTAATTATGTTGGGGTCACAATGTGGATGAATGTTCCTAATGATATAGATTCATAGTGCCATGTCCATACTATAATGAAGGAAACCCCTTTGGAAGATATAAAGGTAATGTTACGATATACTTTCTCAATTTTAATGAAAAATTATATAATGAAATTTTTATTTGATTTTCATTATTCCTTGAAGTGTTATTTTATTTTAGAATATTTCCATAAGAAATATGTCTTAATGGATGCAAGAAAATACCATAGAGCCTTTTATACTCTTCTTACCAAGTTACATCATAGATATGTTGAGGGGAAAGTAAATCCCCACTCACCAGTTAGTTTTATACACATTATAAATTAGGAAACATGGAATTCTTTTATCAATAATCATGATAAGAAATCATTTTAGGTACATTTTAGTTCATAATGAATTATTTGATATTTTTTATTTTATTCATTTTTATTTAAAATTATTAATTTATAAAATAGAAAAAGAGTGCTAAAAATACTGAATGTACATAAAACCCAATGTATCCCTATTGAAAAGAATGGATGGGGTACACTTCACTAGAGAAGAAATTGTTATTTATTTTAAATCAAAAATAAAAGTTTTATGTGATATGAAAAAACATATTCTCCTTTGTTTTTATGAATAATGAAGAATAAAAATCTGAATCCACTTCCATCCCATGTCATGTGCAATGGAATGAGGCTCGCATAAATTAGAAGGGTAAACTACTTAATGAAAACCAAAACGTAGTATGGGAAACATGTATAAGTATAATATAATAGTAATTAATTATGATTTATAATAGTATTACAAAAAATATATCTATTTATGTTTACATATTTTTTATGTGGTTTAGACACAATAATTGGTAGTGACCGTACTAAGAGAAGAACTACTTTCAATAGCATTGAATTGGCCAGAACAATATTGTCACATTAGAGGAGTAGGTTTTGGATTGTCTCCTCAAACATATTTCTAGAAGAAAAACCATAAGAAAAATCATATAAGGTTATGACAGTTTTTTAGGAAAAATAGGTTCTTTACAAGATATTATTGTCCAGTCTAGTTTGGTAGAACAATATATGAGAAAAGGTCAAAGTGAACTGGTGGTGGTATAAAAATCCACACGTGAAGAACCAAATTACCCTTCTAGATTTGAGGCCAGTCATTCCCATCAACTACATATCTTACCCAAGGTAATAAATTTTTTCATTACTCTTTCTCCTGAATGTGAATCAAAAAACTTTTCATAACTTTAAATTACTAAAATTATATAGGGTAAAGTTTTATGTGTTTTCTATCTATCAACACCCATGAGCCACCTTGTTGCGAGGGGTATAGTGTATAATATCATGGGAGACAAGCTACACAATAAAGTCCTCCCAAAATAACACATGGGAGTGGTTATTGAGGTAGATAAGGAGTCGACCAATGAGATTCTTGTTCCACATTATGATCCATATATTAAAACGTCTAATGATGTTATTGGAACTTTTATAGTATGGTCTTATGGTCTTATAAAGATACAGGAGGTATGTATTTAACAAATTATGTCATATGAAAACCTATAAAAGTTGATGAAAAAAGTTCTGAAGTGATGTATGTTATTACATAAAGATAAATAAATAGGGAAATGGAAGTTTGGATCAAGATAAACTAGTGAATCAACTAAGAACTTAAAAAGGACCTTCATAGAGTACCTTCTCCCCACCAATTCCATAGAAACATTTATTATCATTACAACTTCATGAAGTGAATTCATTCAAAGATATAAATATTTCTTATATTCCTTATGAAGAATAAATATGTGTAACTTTTATTATAGATGTAGTTGGTATCAAGAGTATAAATGATATTATCATGTTTTAATGGCTGGGAGTCTTAGTTTTGAATACATACATAAGGTACATTTTCATAATACGTCTTTCCAAAAAATGATATAATAAGTTCATTAAAGTAAATAGGTATTCAAATTTTCTATAGGTATTTATATTACTACTATATGAATGAAAATTTGTTTGAACCATGATTTTGATTCATTAATCCCTGTGTCATTTCTATGCAAGAAACTTATTTAGAGACGGAACAAATTGATAAGAAAAAATGATCTAAATTGTGTGTTTGATAAAAAATGGTATATGAAAGACTATTTTTGATTCCTACAGTATAGGGGTAAAACTCTACTATCTAATCACATAAAATATATCTTTATTTTTATCATTACTTATTTGTTTTTTATGAAGAATTGGATATTGATCGCACTCAATCTGGATACCCAAAATATTTATTTTTAGGATCTAATGCATGGATATCAAAACAAACCAACCACAAATGATGTGTATTGTGAATTTTTAATACACTAAAATCAAAATTTTATAAATAAAATTTGAATTATTTATTTTTTCTATGTTTTAACCAAAAAAATTATGATAGAGCGTTCACTAAATATAGGCCAAATCATGGCATGAAGTCGATGAATGGGCATAAAAAGTCTATGGATTACTAGAAGTGGAATAATATTAAGGTATATATATATATATATGACTATCAAAACAAATTTAAAAACAATTTATTTATTTTGGTCCATGTTTCTATAGTGTTGAAAGAAAGACAATGGAAACGATTGTGTATATTATGTTTGAAAATTTTTGAGAGAGATAATAAACCATAAAATACAAGAATATTCAAACATGTAATTTTCAATGGTAATTACAATTTCATTAAAAAAATCTTAATCATTTGTTTGTCTATATTTTCTCAGTACTACCAAGATTTATGACAACCTTCGTACTCAACAGAAGAAGTAAAATTTTTTAGAAATTAGTGGGAAACATACATGGTTTTAGAATGTTTTCTGACATAAAATTTAGGTTATTACCTACTACGTTTGTGATATAGTATGGGATACTACCTTAGAAATATATTTGGGGTTTTAATCAATAGTATCAAAATTCTTATATTTTATTTTTTATCATTTTTTCAAGGATAACTATAATGGAGGAAATCAATTTTTTAAAAGAAAATGCACTGAATAAATAGTGTCAGGATGTATATAAGAATCATGAAGAGGAGACTTTATAATAATTAGTATTTCTCATCATTTTAAAAAAAATATGTTTATTTCCAAATCAATTTTATCTAACACTTATTTAGTTAAATTTACAAATTAGTTCAAAACACACGTCACATGCTCAAAACTAAGAAAATGAGCTTGAATTGTCTTCAAACTTTAATTAGATAGTCCATAAGTCATTTTTCACATATAGGAATTGAAAACATGTTAATCTGAAACGTGATATGATTGATATAACTCTAAGCATATGTTTTTAATACAAAAGATTAATTTTAGTTTAAAATATACATCAAATAGTCAAATCTATGAAAAACAGCTTGTATTGTTTCCAAATGTTAGGAAAATAATCAATAATTAATTTTCACAAGCAAAAATTGACCGCACATCAATATGAGACACGATGATGTTGATATTGCCTGAATTTTTTTCAATATAAATATTCCATTTTAGTTTAGAAAGAATTTAAAATATCCACAACAATGAAAATGTGCTCATATTGTTTTCAAACTTTAGGAAAATGATACGTAATTCATTTTTCAAGTGTAAGAATTGACTACACATCAATTTGATACTTGGTGTGACTGGTATTACTCAAATTGTGTGGTTTGAGCTTAAAATTGACATTAATTTTATTAAAAAAGAAAAGTGACACACTCAAAACCCAGAAAACACATTCAGTTTTTTTATACTTTTTAACAATGATGACATGAACCAACCCAATGGGGCTTGATCTGTAACTTCCCCAAGACCAACTCCATACAATAGGGTCTAGCGATAAGTGATGAAAGTAATAACTAGTATGGGAGGACTCTACCTAATGTACACACACACACACACACCCAATAATCTCAATTTAGAAGTAGAGAGGAATAATAAACAAAAATGTGTAATAGCTAGAATTATAACTAAGTAAGAAAATACCTATATGTTCCATAAGAGGGTGACAATGTAAAATAAAATGTAAAGGTGAAAATTGCATGCCCAACCAAAAATATATCCCAACTAAAAAACTAGAAAAGAAAAATGTTGAGAGATCCCAAATCCTAATCTCCAGACTTTAACCACCACCCAGGGTCATTCCTATTCTCCCTATCCATGTTTGTGTATCCAACATGTGTCCATGTACTTCGGTACGCAATTTTTACCCAGTTGTTCCCATGTCCATGTACTCCTAGAGTACACACTGAGTCTCCCGAACAAGGGTCACATGGTGTGTGGGGTACCACATGGTATGTGATACTTATTATTCTGTGAAACACAATACATTATAGCCAAGGCCCTACACACCATATGTTCTTTAGACTACGCTGTGTGAAGTTAGGATTTTTTTCATAAAGTTAGATCTAGTCTACATACTCCAGGACATATATATATACCTTTAGATCTATTGTTTGACCAACTTAAATTATTGGATCGCATTTTCACTAAACTTTTTCATCCATCTTGTGTCCAGATAATTGATTCTATTAATTCGTATGAAGGCCACATGATCCACCTCGCACCGTCGCACCTCTGATCATGTCGATCAATCTTGTATCCCTAAAATCCAAATTATCAACAACAGTTACCACAATTCACCCAAAAATCCATACTTTATTTCTGATCCATTCATCTCACATGAAAACACCACGAATCTGGGGTCCAATCAGGCTCGATCCTGCTCGGTAATGTCGAATCGTGACCCCGTGGTCCAAAAATGACTAACATAAATAATCTGAGGCAGACAAACATAAAAAAGGGTTTAAAAATTATTGGCAATTATTTTTTGTCTAATAAAAATAACTGGGATATCCATGGTGAGAAACAGATGAATAATGAACTAAATATGTACATCAGTGCAAGCAACGGCTTAAAATTGGAAAAGATCAATGAAATGGATGATCCTAGTCAATAAGTTTAATCAATAAGGGAATGATCAATGAATTGAGGAGTCCTTACTAGATATTAGATCACTCATCATCAAAGAACACACTCACCAATGATTTAGAGGGGTCGTTTCATTCTTTATGCCTTGATCTTCTGGGATCCAGAGTCCCATCATCATTGGATGTCAATTCGTTAATGAATGAGAGGAAAAAAATATCTTGATACTCCTAAGGTTTATCCGGATAAACCTAGAGTATTTTACATAATAGGGGTTTTATAGATGAAATAGTATTAGGTTAATTAATTAAAATAAAATAAAATAAAATATTTATTTTAACTGAATGCACTCACCAATGGTTTCAATATATGAGCACCCTATGATGACCTATTTTTAGGTTGTTCTTAGGGTAAACATTGCATTCTAGAATCAACCATGGTCTTGGATTTTTATTTAAGATTTCATTTAAGATTTATCCCATTTTCATTAAGAAACATCATGTGCATAATATAAAAGATATTTGATATTTTTTATAAAATTAATTCCATGCACATTAGGCCCCATAATCATACGTCATCTCAGATTCTGGCTCTAAAAATATATATATAAATATTTCAAAGTATTTCAATGAAAAAATTAAGTCTCTACACCATTCCCTCCTTCAATATTTTCATCTTCTAAAAGAAAAAATAGGAAAAAATATTAGGATACTGAGCCTGCATCTAGATCTCATTCTCCTAGGAACTCTCCTATAGGATCTAGTGTGGCCATAGCACACAAACCAAGGGGATGGTCTGTCCACACAAGTTCCTCTCCTACCGATCCTCGATCACCAGTGGGTACTTCACAAAATTGACTTTATCATTTATATATATCTCACTATAGTAAATAACATGAATAGGTTCATGCATATATCTCCATAACTATGACACATAGAAGATGTTGTGCACCCACTCAAACTGTGGGGGTAAGGCAAGGCAGTAAGAAATTTCGCCAACCCTCTGCAAGATCGTGAATGACCCAATGAACCTTGTGGATAAATTACCTCCCTCAATGAACCTCTTCAATCCTCATCATCGGGAGACTCTCAATAAAAAGTGGTCTCCCTGGTCAAACTCCAAGGGCCTATGACATTGATCTACGTAATATTTCAGCCTTCTCTAGCCTATCCTCATCTACTCACGGATGACTTGTACCTTCTTTGTTGTCACCTACACCAACTATGGACCCATAAGAGATGCCTCTCTGATCTCTTTATAGTATAAGGGTGAACTGTAGGGTATCCTATACAATTCCTCAAGAGGTTTCATATCGATAGTATATTGTTAGCTATTATTGTACATGAACTCTATAAATGTAAAGTGATCCTCCCAGCTCCATCCAAGATCTAACATACAATCCCTCACCATATCCTCCAAAACCTAGATAGTGTGTTTAGTTTACCCATCTATATAGGGGTGAAAGTTTGAACTCATCCTTATTTAGGTTCCAAATTTCTCATGTAGGCCTCTCCAAAATCATGACATGAACATCGTATCATGATCAGAGACAATAGTCATGGGCACCACATGAGGGTGAATAATCTACCCTATGTAAAACATCCCCCAAAATCTCTATTGAACAAAACTACCTGATAGAAAGGAAGTGTATCGACTTCATGAGTCAGTCAAATACCACCTAGATGGTGTCATGGCCTCTCGTTGTCCACAAAATCCCTGTCACAACTCCATGGATATGTTGTCTCATTTCCAAACTAGGATCTCAAGGGGCTGCAAAAAACTTTCTAGAACCTGGTGCTCAGCCTTCACCTACTGAAAGGTGATGCATTTTTAGAAAAAACAATCCATGCTCTTCTCACTACTAGAATCTTGACCTTTCCCAATGCTTGTATACCAACGGTTGTAAAAACTGTTGTTATAGCCCCCCTTTCCCAACGTTTTGTCCAAACCGTTGGGAAATCCCACTAATGGTATGGCTTTCCCAATGGTTTGGCCATACTGTTGGGAAACGTCCCTTGGGTATGGCTTTCCTAACGGTTTGGCCAAACTGTTGGGAAAAGTCCATGGCTTTCCCAATGGTTTGGACAAACCATTGGGAAAAGTCCCTTGGGTATGGCTTTAACAACAGTTTGGGAAAACCATTGGGAAAAGTCCACCACTTATCCAAACAGTTTGGCCAAACCGTTGGGAAAGGGTGGGCACCTATCTTTCCCAATGGTTTTGAGAACCGTTGGGATAGGTTTTATGAGTACATTGGCCGAATATCGTCGAATACATCAATATATAAATTATATATATATATATATCCTAATATATTCACAAAGGATACTCTATTATAGTGGTAAATTCATTGATTTATAACGTGGAGGTTGTGGGTTCAAACCTCCGCAGGAACTCATTTTTATATATTTACCTTTCCCAACGGTTTACTCAAACCATTGGGAAAGACCTAGGGAATATTTTGCCAACAGTTCAAGGAGAACAATTGGTAAAACTTATGCCAACGGTTGGCCAAACCGTTGGCATAGGTTAATTTTACTAACTTATACCAACGGTTCTTTCTAAACTATTGGGATAACTTTTCCCAACGGCTTACTTCCCTACGGTTTGCAAAACCATTGGTATAACATATACCAATAGTTCTGCAAGCTTTCCCAATGGTTCAGAACCGTTGGGAAATACTCCATTTCCAGTAGTGGCTTCATGTCATCCCACTAAAATTATCGCTCATGTTCTATGTAAATCTCCCCCACATCACGATGTATAACTAAAAGATATGTGTGTAACTCTCCCATCACCTCCTCCCACAACATGATTGGGACCACCATCCATCCCTGGTAGAGGATGATGTGATTACCTCCATCAGAATATCCATAGAGTGTATCTTATGAGGATATATGTTCATAAAATACCTCACATTCATTGGATCCCATTTGGGACTCTCACATGTTGAAGTAGTGGAGTAGTCAACACCATCGACTAAAGAAAATAGACACCCTCCTTGTCAATAAGGGTCAGATGCAAAGAAACCAACTTCTCAGTATCCTCCTACACCAAATAAACATTGGACTTCCTAATAATGGAATATAATACCACATTTCCATTCCCTGGAGTATAAACTATATCAAAGTCATAGTCTTGTTGGAACTCCAACCAGCAACTATATCTAAGTTTCAATTCTCTCTGCATGAAGACGTACCTGAGACCCTAATGGTCAGAGTAAACCACAAAGTGCTCTCCTGGAATATAGTGCCTCCACATACTCAGTTAAAAGACTACCATTTCCATCTATAGGTCATGAGTCATGTAGTTTTACTCATGGGACCTCAACTGCCTCAACCCATATGCAATAACTCTCTACCACTGCATCAACACGCAGTCGAGCCTAGATCCTGAGGCATCACAATACACTAGTTTAATCCACTCCCTCATCTAGTAGTCTCAAAATAGAAGTACTAATCAGCCTTAGCCTCAACTCTTCAAAGGCCCTTTGGTACTACTCAGTCTAGTTAAAAGGATTCCCTTTCAATGTAAGTGTGATTAAAGGGGATTCAAACATGGAGAAGTATTCCAAAAACCTCCTATATTACCCCACCAAGACAAGAAAACTATACACCTCTAACACACTCTTGGGTGGATCCCAAGAAAACACTACATCAATCTTTGCTAGGTCCATAGCTAAACCATGCTTATGAAATGAAATTCCCTATGAATTGAACCTTATTAATATAGAACTAGAACTTTGAGATCTTACCATAATGCTGGTGATCCCTAAGAAAATCTAATAGCATCCTCAAGTCCTCTTAAAGATCCTCCTATAATGAATAGTATATGAGTATTTCTTTAATAAAGAAAAACACAAATTGGTCCAAGTACAGCTATAAAATCTATTTTTTCAAAGCTATAGATGCTGTGGGAGAATTCATCACACCAAATGGAATCACTGGGAACTCATAGTGTCTGTAGCAACATTGGAATTCCAGCTTCAAAATATCAGACTCATGAACCCTCAACTAGTGGTAGTTAGACCAGAGATCAATCTTTGAGAACCATCTTGCATCTTGAAACTGATCAAAGAGGTCATTAATCCTAGGAAATGGGTACTTATTATTTATTTTTTCTTGGTTTATGTCAGGAACTGACCCGTATCAGGGCTCAAGCCGCAACTACCCCAAGACCACCTCAATAGGTCAGGGGCTGGCGACCAATGTCGAAGGCATAAAAAACTAAGGGAGGCCTTTTCCTATGTACTTTTACACACACACAGCCAAATCAATACAAAATTGAAGAGGGAAAGGAAAACAATATACAAAAATACTATATATATAAACCAAAAATATGCATAGACCTCTAAACAAAACAAGTATAGACAAGTAAACTAAAAGGGAATGGGGAAAAATACACTCCCAACCAGAAAATTTCCACAATTCGACAATTGGTGGAAAAGTAAAACAGCTTAGATATCCCCACTCCTGGATCCCAAGCTACGACCACCACATGCATTCTAAGCACCCTGTATCCCTATGCTCTTCTTAAATAACGATCAACATGTCCATCGTCTGTAAGGGAACACCGAGTGTGGGAAAAGCCCGAGCAGGGGTGAGTGTAAAAATACCCAGTAGGATTCCATTAAGGCTCATGGGAGAAGAAAGTGGGGTAATGAAGAGGAAATTAGTAGATAGAACAAGGTACAGAAAAAGAGTACATCTCAACCCAACAAAGAAGTGAATTAAGCTCGTCCAAACACAAGGAGCTAGAAATGGTGAGAAGATGAACTTCTTACTAGATCTTCACTACCTATAGTAGGAGAGTAGAGTCGTCCAACCATGAGAAGCTAGACACTTAAATCATGTGGCATACCCCAAGTGTCGTTGCCTCTCCTGGAAGGAGAGTAACCAAAACCCAATGAGTGGGTACTAAAAATATGATATATATATATATATATATATATATATATATATTCACAGCCAAAGGAACCCAAACAAGAGAGTATGGGGATCTCTATATCACTAGCTCAGCCTAGGAAAAGAGTCTCCAATAGCCCCAGAAGTAACCACTATTAATGTCCATCATCCCACATGTCTTCCCTGAACTTCATGTCAAAGGGATTTAATCACTGCACCTTAATACTATCTACTTTGGGTGGGTCTGTCTCACCTGTATAGTTTTAGTTCACATCACAAGGATGCGTCTTGGTGGGAAAAGCGCCCCTTTTTCTTGAGATTCCAAAGTCACATCAATCATGTCTCGTCACTATGACACATAGTCGAGAGATCATGTCATAAAGTTGTGAACCTGTAACACCCTGAGATTTTATGAAGAATATTCTTTTTAATTTCACTAATGTCTTGTGTTGTACGCTACACCAAAAGGAGCTTGCAAAACACGCATCCTTGACTTGCCTTGCATTACACGCAATCGCAACCTTCCTCGATAGCGTGTGTAGTACGCAATACTGAGTTTCACAAAACAACGATATTCTATTAAAATATTATTAAAACTAGCCGTTATGAATAGTAATAACCACTTTTTGAAATTTTGTAAATTTTATTTTTCAAAATGGAATTCATTTTTAGATTCGGAGTATCGAATTTAGCGTAAGGTGAAATTTTGGTACTTTTCGGATAAATTTCATATTCTGATGAATAGTGAAAATTACTAAATTATAATTAAAAATAACTTTTTTAATCGAAATAATTAATAGTGATAAATTATTAATTTGAGTGGTTTTAAAGTATATTTAGAATATATTTTTACAATTTAATACAATGTTGGTCATTGGTTGTAATTTCACATTTAAACCAGACATAATCAAGTGTCAATCTTTTGATAGATATTGTTTCTTAAAAACACGCTATTTGTTTTAACAGCGGGATTTAATTATAAAATTAATTAATGCAACTTCTATGTTATGAATTTGGTAAAATAGACTTCATTTTTGAATTCGGAATATGAAATATAGCTTAGGATGAAATTTTGGCATTGTTCTGAAAAACATTAATTTTTGATGAATAGTGAAACTACTAAGTGGTAGTCAAAAAACTGATTTTTTCATAAAACTTAATTTTACCGCTTCTGTGAATGGAATTTCAAAAATCCGAGAGACATGGTTGATGTCAGTAAGTAAAATGTGGTTCAATGAGATGAAAATAATTTTTGGTGAATAGTAACTTTTTACTTTTTTTTACCGCGGTTAATAGTAAATAGTGTAACTAAGGGTAAATATGATATTACTATTACCCTAACACATGTCCTAATTCTATTGGATAAGTGTAATTCGACCAAAAACAACCTTATGAATATAATATGACCATTTAGGTCCACTTGGATTAGATTATGACATTTAATATTATTTTATTTAATAAATAGTTAAAATAGTTAAAATCAAAGTTTAATAAGTAAATCATTTTTAATATGGGGTTATACATAAGATAAATTAGACTATAAATATTCATTAGAAAGCTAAAAGGATTTCCTACATAATTATATTTTATTTATAATTTTTAGGCTTTAAATAAATTAATTTATTTATGACACAACGATGATGCAATAATTACCCTTTTAAGGAAATATTAACATAATTGATGTTATAAATGCTCCAATGAATGTAATTTGAGACTTTTTATGAATTCCACTAATTTTCTAGGTTACTATGATATATTAGTAGTGATTTAATCAACTTGGTTAGAACATATAATTCTGTTATGACTTTCACAAAAATCATATATCAAATAGTGTCAAAATTGACACAAAATAGTTTTTAAATCAAATATTATATTATTAATTGTTATTTTATACCTAAAAATATAAGGTTCGGCCAAATGACTTAGATAAGGATATATATATTAATAATAAACAATTTGGGGTTCGTTTGGCATGTTATAGTAAGTGTATTAACCATATAGTGAAAGAAAACAAAAAGACACGGTAAAAGTTAAATTATTTAACTTAGAGTTAAATCTAATTGATAAGGTTAAAATAATACCCTAAACTTGTCTAAATCCTATTGGTTGATAGGATTTCGACCCATCCCCACTTTAGATTCGAAATAAGACCCTTTGGAACCATTATAAACCGATTTTGACATTAATATAAAATAATATTTTGAGGTATTCCTAAGGTGCCCCTCTCCTCCCTTATAAAAGGACACCTCCTCCCCCTCCTCCTCACACCAATTTGAGCACTCAAGCTCGGCCAACCCCTGCCAAAATACCTTCTCCACATCCCTAGAATAATCCTAGAGGTCCTGGTCTTCTTCAAAGACCAATCTTAGTTCCCTAAGTGGAGGATTCAAAGAGGCGTTTCAAAGTAGAGGTAATATCCATTACCGATCTTTTCAATTTCTTTCTTCTTAAACTTATTCTTCTTTAGTTGTTTCATGATAAAGTAATAACATAATTATTAATTACATACTGATATGTTATTATAAATATGAAACAACTCTAATTAACCTTCTATCCATCCTACGGGAAAAGGAAATCACCGCGCGTGCGTACGTACGGAATACCGTCTCCACGCCGTGGTGTAATCTATTTTCCGCCACCACCTTAATTGGATGGGTATAATGGTTTAATGAGTAACTATATATGATTATTATAAAGTGATTTTGATACTTAAATAGTATACATACACTTCAACACAATTCCATGACCATGGGAACAATATCATCGCTCGTGCGTACGTACGGACTACCGTCTCCACGACGCGATGAGATTCATTCTCAATGATTAACCATTCATGAATGATTATAAAGTATATATAATAATTACTAATGGAATATATGACCTAATAATGATACTGGAATTATTTATATTTATATGTATTTCATCTACTTAATTCCATTCAATTCAATAAGGAAACGAAAATAGCGTTCATGCGTACGTACGGACTACCGTCTCCATGAACGGTGTATTTATTTCCATTTACTGATTTATTATATATGTATATTCTGAATATATATATATATAAATCATGTTTTATATTCTGGAATTAAGTAATCATGATCTAAGTAAGCATATGAATTATTACAAGTTAAAAATACGAACGACAAATGAGACGATTTTACCCAAAACGCTACTTTAACATGAATTTACAAAAGAACGGGTAATATAAAGTCATAAGTGGACTATATATGATATAATAACAATGAATATGATTCTGGAACAACTCAATAACTTGATTTAAATCATTATACAGGAGTTTCGGACACTTACAAAGCAAGTCGGACCTAAGGTAAGGGAAATATCCCAATCTCATTTTTATCCGAGATTGTTTATTCGTAAGTATTTACTGGGGTGTATTTTATCATCCACATCCATGTTTCATCAATATGTAATATTATTTCCATCCACCTACAATTGTTTAAATCCATTTTTACCCTTCGGTGAGTTTTTAGTAATATGAAAGGAATCTTTTGTCGTTTTTCGTACGAGGAACTTTTTGACTTTTCTGACAAAAGTACGAAGAATGTTTTTTTTAACTTATACGGCATGAATGGACTTTTAAAACATTATTTCCAAGAAGCTTCCTTTACAAGTTTTCAAGTTTATTTTTAATCAACTTCTTTTATTTTAAAGTTGTATGACATGTTATGAAAGGAAAAATGTTTTTGAAGAAGAAAGGATATTTTCCTCAAGAATGGAGTTCAAGTGTTTTATCAAAATTATTTTCCATCTAAGATAATAAAGGGTTCTGTTTTTATCCCTATTATTACATGGATTTTATTATGTTGTGATGGAAACATTTTTATGAATTCTTTTATCTTATATGAATTGTTTTATGATTTCATGTTGTTTAAGAATCCCATTTTTTATTACATGGGTTATGCGATGATGTATGATTTATGATTATGTGGCACACATAAGAAAGGATTAATTATAAGATGGGTGGGACCTATATCTCCCTCCAATGCATTGGGTAAAGATTTTATATCTCATGAGATAGACATGGCTGGAATGGTAGGTTATACCGGTTCAGTGAAACAGGACAGAAACGAGGGTTACTCGATTCAGAAAGGGACTTTGTCCACTAAGATAGTCATGGCAATGAGTCTTGACTAATAAGAAATGATTCTCTATGATTATGTGTGAATGCCACAAAGTTTCATGTTTTAAGTTATGATTATTGTGATTACATTTCACTGCCATGATTTATCCCATGTTATGAAATTATGATCTCTTTTGCAGGTTAAGATTTCCAAAAGTTATGTGCTTGTGTATATGATGTGATTGATATTTCTTTTGTTTACCCTTACTGAGCATTTGAGCTCACCCTTTTATGTTTTCTTTTCCCCAGGATATAAAAAAGGGTTTTAGGTAAAAAAAAAGGGAAGATCTTTATGGGAGATATTGAAGATCTTTCACCACGATAAGAAAATTATGTTCCGAGTTTCCAAAGACACTAAACTATTACGATCCTTGTGTGTGTGTTTTTGTTATGTACCAAGTATTCAACAAAAGTAATGTAATGTCCATGTACGTCAAGCTTCGGGTCTCTACAATTGGTATCAGAGGAAAGGTTTAGTCAACCTTTGGAAACTAGGATGTGAGAACTTTAGTGAGATCCCTAGAGATATTTATAAGGTATGTCTAGGGATGTCCCTAAGGATAAGTATATGTATAGGATACAGTCCTAGAACTACGGTAACGATCATAGAATTTAACCTATGATGTTAGATATTGAGGGTACTCCACCTTTATTATGTTTTTTTCCCTAGCATGATTTTTGCCTCTCACACTATTCTTTTTTTTTGGGTATTAGAAAATGGCTGGAAACAAGATGATTCACGATAATGGAGGATATGATGGACAATGGAATGATATTATTCATAATGAAATGGGATTTTGAAGTCCAAACATCATTATTATGCCGAATCAGCATTCTCATAATATGATCAATAAAGTAAAATTTGGTAAGTTTCCTGACTCGGCTAATAAGAGAAAGATGGAGTTTCATGATGATCATAGAGGAAAGAAAGTTCAATTTCCCCTATGTAAATCATGTGGGAAGAGGCATCAAGGAGAATGTTTAAAAGGAACTGGAAGATGCTTTGGGTGTGGAAAAGAAGGACACAAAGCCAGTAAGTGCAATGGAAAAGTTTCAGTTAACACCATGGATGAGGTTAATGGTATTGCTACGACATCAACAATGGTTAAATGTTTTAAATGTGGAATGTACGGGCATTATGCAAACCAATTCCCTAAGGGAAAGTATCATGAAGAAAATCAGTATGGTCGTATGGGTAGTATTTATGTGGATGATGATGAAGAGACTACAAATGATATGTGAGATGAAAGAATTGTTGAAGCTCGGTCAATTGTTTAAGAAGGTAGTGGAATGGTTACATTTTTATCAAGTGTAATGTTGTATTATAGAATAAAAATACATCTAAGGATTGTTACACTGTTGTCTTTCCTTAAGTTTTGAAAGTTTATGATGAATGGTATGAGTAACAATGAAAGGTTATTCAGATATTTTTCGGAAAGTGGATGATATGCGCATAATGAAGTGATAAAGAGAAAATGAAATGCTTGACAATATTCATGAGCTCATGATTGATATAAGGACTAAGTGATATCATGGTTTGAGTATATAGAATTTTGAGGATTTTGGTATGTGGAAAGTGTTAACGTTTAACTGTATTCATGTTTTCAATAAGGTTCAATGGGTATTCAAGAGAATACATGATTGAGGCCTTTGAATGTTTGGAATGTGACCAACAAAACATATCTTATGATATATGGGGATCAACGATGGTATTAAGTCTTTGGTAATCATTTTCACTATGTTATGAGAGTGGACTGCAGTATTATGGATAAGCCTAAAGATTGGAATGGATTATGTTGGACATTAGTTAGTATTGTTTAAGGATAAAACTTTTTTGATATTGTTTATGGGATGTTATAGTAATATAGCTTTATAAAAAGGACAACCTGCAGGACGGGCGACAGCCCATCGCGTCAGACAAGGCTGTGAGAATCGAACCCACAACCGAAGTGCGACTGGCCTTTATCGCCTACCACTGGCCTACAGGAAGTCCATGTTTAGTAGAAACTAGTTTTATTATATTAAGCAGTATGATATATGAAGTATAAGTCCATTTTAGGTACCATATATGATTAATCTCACTATAGAATGACTTATGTATATTTAATAACTTTTGCTAACCTTTTGATGGAATGACCCGTCATTCTATCACATGATCTGCTAACACTTCACGAATAACAAATTCAACTTCATTTATTTAAGAGATGAAGTAGAAATTGTTCAAGGCACGAACAACAGTGAGATTGTACCAAAATAAAGTAAGTATTTATTCTAATTCAAATTCTTCAACATTAGGGAAATGATCTTGAAAACCAAAAATGTTGTCCTAGTGCTCTTATATCTGATTAATCAGATGGTACCTTAGATTGTCACAAATTTATGGATTTGTGATTGTTGCCTTTTCCATAGCCATGTTCTCTACCACTCTCCATCAGAACATGATGGTTAGATTTTTCTTCCATATCCATATTTTCACCTATGTGGAAACCCAGTGATTAGTTTATTTGGGTAACCGTTACGTTTCATAATTTTGTTTTTAAAGATTGGTTTTGGTATTCCTTTTTACGATATGGGTTTCTATTAAATAAACTTTCTAATAGTAAACTATTTATAACCCCAATGAATTTCGAGGGCGAAATTCATTTTAAGGGGGGTAGAATGTAACACCCCGAGATTTTATGAAAAATATTCTTTTTAATTTCACTAATGTCTTGTGTTGTACGCTACACCAAAAGGATCTTGAACAACATGCATCCTTGACGTGCCTTTCATTACACGCAATCGCAACCTTCCTCGATTGCGTGTGTAGTACGCAATACTGAGTTTCAAGAAACAACGATATGCTATTAAAATATTATTAAAACTAGCCGTTATGAATAGTAATAACCACTTTTTGAAATTTTGTAAATTTTATTTTTCAAAATAGAATTCATTTTTAGATTCGGAGTATCGAATTTAGCCTAAGGTGAAATTTTGGTACTTTTCGGATAAATTTCATATTCTGATGAATAGTGAAAATTACTAAATTATAATTAAAAACAACTTTTTTAATCGAAATAATTAATAGTGATAAATTATTAATTTGAGTGGTTTTAAAGTATATTTAGAATATATTTTTACAATTTAATACAATGTTGGTCATTGGTTTTAATTTCACATTTAAACCAGACATAATCAAGTGTCAATCTTTTGATAGATATTGTTTCTTAAAAACATGCTATTTGTTTTAACAGTGGGATTTAATTATAAAATTAATTAATGAAACTTCTATGTTATGAATTTGGTAAAATAGACTTCATTTTTGAATTCGGAATATGAAATATAGCTTAGGATGAAATTTTGGCATTGTTCTGAAAAACATTAATTTTTGATGAATAGTGAAACTACTAAGTGGTAGTTAAAAAACTGATTTTTCATAAAACTTAATTTTACCGCTTCTGTGAATGGAATTTCAAAAATCCGAGAGACACGGTTGATGTCAGTAAGTAAAATGTGGTTCAATGAGATGAAAATAATTTTTGGTGAATAGTAACTTTTTACTTTTTTTTTACCGCGGTTAATAGTAAATAGGGTAACTAAGGGTAAATATGATATTACTATTACCCTAACACATATCCTAATTCTATTGGATAAGTGTAATTCGACCAAAAACAACCTTATGAATATAATATGACCATTTAGGTCCACTTGGATTAGATTATGACATTTAATATTATTTTATTTAATGAATAGTTAAAATAGTTAAAATCAAAGTTTAGTAAGTAAATCATTTTTAATATGGGGTTATACATAAGATAAATTCGACTATAAATATTAATTAGAAAGATAAAAAGATTTCCTACATAATGATATTTTATTTATAATTTTTATACTTTAAATAAATTAATTTATTTATGACACAACGATGATGCAGTAATTACCCTTTTAAGGAAATATTAACATAATTGATGTTATAAATGCTCCAATGAATGTAATTTGATACTTTTTATGAATTCCGCTAATTTTCTAGGTTACTATGATATATTAGTAGTGATTTAATAAACTTGTTTCGAACATATAATTCTGTTATGACTTTCACAAAAATCATATATCAAATAGTGTCAAAATTGACACAAAATAGTTTTTAAATCAAATATTATATTATTAATTGTTATTTTATACCTAAAAATCTAAGGTTCGGCCAAATGACTTAGATAAGGATATATATATTAATAATAAACAATTTGGGGTTCGTTTGGCATGTTATAGTAAGTGTATTAACCATATAGTGAAAGAAAACAAAAAGACACGGTAAAAGTTAAATTATTTAACTTAGAGTTAAATCTAATTGATAAGGTTAAAATAATACCCTAAACTTGTCTAAATCCTATTGGTTGATAGGATTTCAACTCATCCCCACTTTAGCTTCGAAATAAGACCCTTTGGAACCATTATAAACCGATTTTGACATTAATATAAAATAATATTTTGAGGTATTCCTAAGGTGCCCCTCTCCTCCCTTATAAAAGGACACCTCCTCCCCCTCCTCCTCACACCAATTTGAGCACTCAAGCTCGGCCAACCCCTGCCAAAATACCTTCTCCACATCCCTAGAATAATCCTAGAGGTCCTGGTCTTCTTCAAAGACCAATCTTAGTTCCCTAAGTGGAGGATTCAAAGAGGCGTTTCAAAGTAGAGGTAATATCCATTACCGATCTTTTCAATTTCTTTATTCTTCAACTTATTCTTCTTTAGTTGTTTCATGATAAAGTAATAACATCAGTATTACTTACATAATGATATGTTATTATAAATATGAAACAACTCTAATTAACCTTCTATCCATCCTACGGAAAAAGGAAATCACCGCGCATGCGTACGTACGGAATACCGTCTCCACGCCGTGGTGTAATCTATTTTCCGCCACCACCTTAATTGGATGGGTATAATGGTTTAATGAGTAACTATATATGATTATTATAAATTGATTTTGATACTGAAATAGTATACATACACTTCAACACAATTCCACGACCATGGGAACGATATCATCGCTCGTGCGTACGTACGGACTACCGTCTCCACGACGCGATGAGATTCATTCTCAATGATTAACCATTCATGAATGATTATAAAGTATATATAATAATTAATAATGAAATATATGACCTAATAATGATACTGGAATTATTTATATTTATATGTATTTCATCTACTTAATTCCATTCAATTCAATAAGGAAACGAAAATAGCGTTCATGCGTACGTACGGACTACCGTCTCCATGAACGGTGTATTTCTTTCCATTTAATGATTTATTATATATGTATATTCTGAATATATATATATATAAATCATGTTTTATATTCTGTAATTAAGTAATCATGATCTAAGTAATCATATGAATTATTACAAGTTAAAAATACGAACGACAAATGAGACGATTTTACCCAAAACGCTACTTTAACATGAATTTACAAAAGAACGGGTAATATAAAGTCATAAGTGGACTATATATGATATAATAACAATGAATATGATTCTGGAACAACTCAATAACATGATTTAAATCATTATACAGGAGGTTCGGACACTTACAAAGCAAGTCGGACCTAAGGTAAGGGAAATATCACAATCTCATTTTTATCCGAGATTGTTTATTCGTAAGTATTTACTGGGGTGTATTTTATCATCCACATCCATGTTTCATCAATATGTAATATTATTTCCATCCACCTACAATTTTTTAAATCCATTTTTACCCTTCGGTGAGTTTTTAGTAATATGAAAGGAATCTTTTGTCGTTTTTCGTACAAGGAACTTTTTGACTTTTCCGACAAAAGTACGAAGAATGTTTTTTTTAACTTATACGGCATGAATGGACTTTTAAAACATTATTTCCAAGAAGCTTCCTTTACAAGTTTTCAAGTTTATTTTTAATCAACTTCTTTTATTTTAAAGTTGTATGACATGTTATGAAAGGAAAAATGTTTTTGAAGAAGAAAGGATATTTTCCTCAAGAATGGAGTTCAAGTGTTTTATCAAAATTATTTTCCATCTAAGATAATAAAGGGTTCTGTTTTTATCCCTATTATTACATGGATTTTATTATGTTGTGATGGAAACATTTTTATGAATTCTTTTATCTTATATGAATTGTTTTATGATTTCATGTTGTTTAAGAATCCCATTTTTTATTACATGGGTTATGCGATGATGTATGATTTATGATTATGTGACACACATAAGAAAGGATTCATTATAAGATGGGTGGGACCTATATCTCCCTCCAATGCATTGGGTAAAGATTTTATATCTCATGAGATAGACATGGCTGGAATGGTAGGTTATACCGGTTCAGTGAAACAGGACTGAAACGAGGGTTACTCGATTCATAAAGGGACTTTGTCCACTAAGATAGTCTTGGCAATGAGTCTTGACTAATAAGAAATGATTCTCTATGATTATGTGTGAATTCCACAAAGTTTCATGTTTTAAGTTATGATTATTGTGATTACATTTCACTGCCATGATTTATCCCATGTTATGAAATTATGATCTCTTTTGCAGGTTAAGATTTCAAAAAGTTATGTGCTTGTGTATATGATGTGATTGATATTTCTTTTATTTACCCTTACTGAGCATTTGAGCTCACCCTTTTATGTTTTCTTTTCCCCAGGATATAAAAAAGGGTTTTAGGTAAAAAAAAGGGAAGATCTTTATGGGAGATATTGAAGATCTTTCACCACGATAAGAAAATTATGTTCCAAGTTTCCAAAGACACTAAACTATTATGATCCTTGTGTGTGTGTTTTTGTTATGTACCAAGTATTCCGCAAAAGTAATGTAATGTCCATGTACGTCAAGCTTCGGGTCTCTACAGAACCCACTACCCATCCCTGCTAGAGGGCATTCTTAGAAGAGTCATCGACGAACCCACTGCCAAGCCCAATTAGAGGGTAAGCCCGAAATAGTAAACAATGAACCTCACTGCCCATCCGTGCTCAAGGGTAATTACTAAAAGAGTGACTGGTGAACCTCACTTCCTAGCCGCACTGGAGGGTAAGCCCGGAAGAGAGAATGTCGAACCTCACTTCCAAGTCGTGCTAGAGGGTAAGCCCAAAATAGTAAACGGAGAACCTCACTTCGCAACCCCACTAGAGGGTAAGTACTGAAGAGAGAATAGAGAACCTCACTTCCCAACCATACTAGAGGGTAAGAAGGTATTTCTCTGGTGATTATGAAAACATAACTTCCATCACTATCGTCATTGAGCCCCGCCTTAGATAGGCATCGTGCCCAGAACATCGAGTGTCACCTTAGATAGGCATCACACTCGGAACATCCTACATCATGCCTTGAAATCAACTATGGATGGAATCATCACATTATACGTAGAAAAACACTCAAGATAGTCTACTCGCATGAAAAAAATCGATTTCAGAAGAAAGAGATACGAGAGGTATAAGATTTGTAAATTGGTACATAGAACATGTGGGGGCCACATTACGTGTGCCCCCACCTCATCATCTGGTCGTGTACCTAGAAATAATCGGGTACTAAACTATGATCAGGTGCTTTCAAGGTGTTCTAGTGTACTTCTAGAGTACATGGCACCTCTAGCCAAAAGGCTGACGAGCGCACATTGCTCATTACTAATCCTAAGGGAGAAAACGTAAGTCTACCGACATGCCTCTTAAAAATGGACCCGGATAACCCAACAGATCACACCATTGTTATCCTTGTAGAAAATCACACTGGTTAGACTATTCATTCGCCGAAAATGGACACCCAGGAAAGAATTTCCATTCCACCATGTTGTGCACAAATAGTGGCTCTTGGGGCCCATACCTCGATCCCAAAACACATCACACAGATCGTGAAATTTCAATCCCCTTAGAAAAACACATGAGATTGGCTATTCATTCATCCAAAAATAGAAAACTGGTGAAAAGGTTGATTTTCATTGCAAATGATCGATCAGTGCTTGATCACTATCGATCATGAAAAGGCTCTGCACATCCAAATAGATCACACCATTGCAATCCATGTGGAAAAAAATATGCAAGGTAGACTATTCACTTCCCCCGAACAGACTTCTGATGTCGAAGTAGTAAAACACTACATTATTCTCAAAATTCATCCCATGGGTCCCATGCCTCATCCCGAAATTTAGTCGGGAAGATCACGCCATTGCGATCCTCACGAGAAAACACACAAGATTGACTACTCGATCATCCAAAACGGATACCTGATGAAAAAATCACATTTCACCAAAAACTCTTGAAAAGGGCCTCATGGGTCCCACACCACTATTTTAGTTTAAGTGCACAAAATCATCCTTGAAAATTCAGCCTCAACTCCAGGGTCACAACACCTCTGACGGTGCATCAATCAGACATCGGACACAGAAATTACGTCTGGTATGAGAATCGTCGAATAATAATAATTATATTATTATTATTGAAAATGGACATTTTGTATCAATGATCTTAGATCCCTAGAAAAAAAATATCAAAATGGTCTCAAAAGTTTTTCTATGAACCAAGGATCATGTGGCCAGAGACAACACGCAAATTAGACCCCCTAATTGAAAGATACGAGGTTTTTATTAAAAACCCTAGTCCGAACTGGCTTGGACCAGCCTGAGCCGTCTCGACCCAACCCAAACTGTCGGCCTTCATTGTGCCTTTGCAGCTCCATCGCCATCCTCCTTGCTCTGATGTTACCACCACACCACCGCCGCACTACACTGCCCTCTAGAGCCGTTGTCGCCGGAACCCGTGCCAGAAAACATCAGCGGACCACCACAGTCACTCTGATGGTCCAAATCATGATCTGGGACCAGATCTGGAATCCTCAGAATGAGACCTTCACAGCACCAGCCTACACTCGATCATATATCGATGTTTCAGCATGGAGTAAAGTTACTGCCGCTTCTTCTCTCCATTGCGCTTCCTCCGACACCCCAAACTCGAACCTGGGCATAGATCGGGACTCCTCGGGCCAAGGGCTTCACAGATACGGGTCCAACTCCACCATCAGAGGTCATTTGTGCAAGAAGAAAAGTTTTGCGACGAATAACACAAAGAATTGGAAATATGAAATTGAAACAAACGATGGCCATTGTTTGTTTTTCCATCGTTAAAGGATTCCATAGCAGCGAAAATGAACAGAAGTCAAAAATGATGACAAAATATTCAACCGGGGGGCTGCAGAATCTGAAAAAGAAATACTACCTCGAATCTGGTTCTGTAGTTGTATTAACTACACTCTGATATATCAGCATTTGAAGTTTCTTCATGATCTGATGACATTAAGACATTGAATCACCGTTGTCCATATCACTACAGTCTGAGAGAGAAATGAGCCAACCCTTGCTCATTCCTCTAACCTCCTATTTATAGGAAACTGCCAGTGGACGTGAAATTTGAATCTCCCATGCCCACTCAACTGAGGTCACACATAGGGTAAACACCGAACTACTAATTGAATGGAGGTCTTGGATTTCAAATCCAAGCCCCTGTTTGGAAGTTATTCAAAGTAGTGTTTCAAATAAAATAATTTTATTTTATTATTTTATTTACGGTTTTTCAATTGAGGAATTTTTCTACAGGAGGCTTGTGCTGACAAAACATATACCCCTCTTAGGGTAAACGACATGCTCTGGACTCAACCATGGCCTCATATTTCTGATCTGATTTATCATTTGAGAGTTATTTGGGTTTGAGCTATTAAGTGAATGAATTAATAAATTAATTCATCCATTTAACGTACCACTAACAAGTGAGGGTCCAAACATCCCACTCCGACATATTTTATGTTGTGACTAGGGTAAAGACCATATTACAAACCCAACCATGGTCTCAAATTTCTGAAATAATCAACTACTTAAGAGATATCATGTTTCCGTTGCGTAAATAGTACAAAAACATTTAATATTTTTGTATAATTTATTTTGGGCACATCGAGCCTTGGAATTTCATGCCATCTCAGTGACTAGATCAGGAAATATATGTAGAAATATTTCAAAGTCTTATAGAGAAAAAAATATGTCTCTACAGTTTAGGTTATGATAATCCACACAAAGCCATAGGTTCACATCCTCTTTTTTCTTGAACAACAAAGTAGATTCCCATGGGGATACATGGGGTCTAATAAAACCATTATCTCAATGGTCCTCCAACTGAAACCATAGATCTTGGAGCTTCATAGTGTCCATTTGATATACCTCAGAAGATATTAGAGAAGTATCATAATACAGGTCAATGAAAACCCCCATCTCCCATCTAAGAGGTAGTCTCGAAACATCCTCAGGGAAGATATCCTTAAAATACTCTACAACAGAAGAAATTCAGATGCCTGAAGATCCTAATTCATCAAGGGATAAACTCACCAATTGATGGGTGATAGGATGAACCACAATATCACAAAACTCACTCATCCTATAATGAGATATCTATTTTCCACAAAGGATAATCTAGTCCCATCTGTGTGAAGGAATCTGACACATCTACAGTGATAGTCAATCTGGGATCGGACTGTGGTCAACCAATCCATACACAATATGATGTCATAGGTTTCTATCATGATGACCAAAAGGTCCCAAAGGAACCTCTCTCTACAAAGTAATTTCTTGCACTATCGGTAGACAAAATATATAGAAGATGCATTCCCAGTAAGAACCTAAAGATAAAGTTGTTGGGATAGCACCTCAACAGGGAGCTCCATCTCTCACACCAGGAGTAAAGAGATGAAGGTATGACACAAAATTTTTTCTAATAATACTGAACCAAAATTAGAATAAGAACATATCATACCTCTAATAATCTTGTGTGTCATGGGGTCAAAATCCTCCATAGCCTACAACTATCTGCAACCTCGACTGCTAGCTCCCTGAGCCTGACAAGGGCCACCTACTGGTGGTGGTGGATGGATCTCATAGCGTTGTCCAACACCCAAAGCTCCTCCTCCTAGAGCTCTACCTACTTCCCTTCTAGCCCTACCTCCCTAGGCGCCACCATGACCTAGCCTATGAGATACCTGATCCTGGTGTTATCTTAGCTATGCTGGTCCATCAAATATATTATTATCCTCCTCATCACATCTAGTCATCCCATAACACGCCATGTGACTGTAATAGTCACATGCATAGCACCAACCCTCTCCAAGTTTCCCTGTTATTCTATGTTGTCCCTATGTTGTATGACCACATGCCTGAATCTAATCATGGGGAGGGATCATGCATGAAGATATTGTCGACTGGTACCTACTAACTATTGTAGACGACTCGTCCATATAATTCCTAGTGCTAGCTCTAGCTACTTGGAGTAACTTTAGAATGAAATTCTATATCAACAGTGCCCGGTCCAACACCCCAGAATATGGGTGGATACTCAAGGGTACCAAAATTGAATGTATATATCTATGAATTCCCTTATCAAACTGATATGCTCATAACTAGACATTTCAGATCATCTCTAGGGAGTACCACGTAAGGTTTGTAAACCTTTGGGTGTACTCATCTTTTATCGTACCTCCCCGATGTAGCTCTAGAATCTCATGAATCTAGACTCATTACAAGAAAGAGGGGAATTACTAATCACAAAATAGCTACTAGAAGTCAGACCATGAGAATGTCGACTCATCGTGCATTTGGGTGATAAGAATCCAACAGCACCTAGTTTCTCTCTAGAAAAGGTTATCTTCTAGTGCAACCACCTGATTTATTGGTGTTCATATAAGTCTAAAAACCATTACCATGTACTCTAGCCAATCCTCCACTGCCTGGGGATCTGGCTCACTGTGGAACCTTAATAGAATCTGGTGCTAGAACTCTCAGAGTGCTCAAATCCTGCATGCATCCTCAGCCTTCCCTACTAGTATGATCTGTTGATCAATAGATGGGGGTGCTTCTACCTATCCACATGGAGGAAAGATCTCATGGGATGAACCATGAACTAAGGCCTCGACACTCATTGGATCATCATTATTATTTTCATCTAGTAACCTAGTTGGCTATCATCATGGAGGAATCCTCAAAATTTAATAAAGACTTACCATAGTCAGATAAGAATATATATACAATGGTGGGATGGATAAAGAATGGAAGTAAAAGACTCAATACTATATGATGAATGTACTATTGATCCCTAAAATTAATGTCTCATAATGCTGAGTGGACAAACATTTAGTCAAGGTCCTGATGAACAGATACAATGACTGCCCATACCATCACTAGGTTCCCTCACCTGAAATCCACAATCAAAACACACTGAAACTATTTCCCTAAATCCCAAACAATTACTCATAAGAGGACTACACCAAAAACCATCCTAATGAATGAAATTATTTCATACTAATCAATCATGACCTGACCCAATGGGGCTTGACCAACAACTACCCTCGTCCCCCCTCTATATGTCAGGGGTTGGCAAAAAGTTCCAAAAGGCATAACAAGTATGGGAGGCCTTTTCATAATGTATGTATATGCACACACCCGATCATCTAAATATATAAGTATAGAGAAATAATAAAGAATAATAGGAAACATCTATAATGAAAACCAAGTATGAAAATACCTCTTGGGTGTACAAGAGTAAGATAGTGTAAACTGAAAAGTAAAGGGGAAAATACACATCCAACCAGAAAGATATCCTAACTGATAAAAACTATGAAAGTAAAATGATGATAGATCCCAACTCATGATCTCAAAGATCTGACCACTATATGTGGTCCAATTCACCAGATATCTGTTGGGAAAAAATCCCTCAAGGTATCATTGAAGCATTTTTGAGATGATTGTGTTTGTCGACAATGCAGGACTTCATGTTGTGTTTGTTGACAAAGCGAGTCTCAATGACTCAAACTATTGACAAAGGGGGTTTTCTTGGAGAATGGGGAAAAGGTTTTTTGATAAAGGGATTTGAAATCTTGTGTTAAGGAGGTTTATAATGTTGTACACCATGAATTTTTTGAATTCAGAACATCAAAAATTTGGCAAAGGAAAAGTGGCGCGCAAGTCCAAAAGTGGCGCGCAAGTGTGGCGCTTAAGTCCAAAAGTGGTGCGCAAGTGTGTGTGCGCAAGTCATAAAGTGGCGCGAAAGTATGAAACGCAAGTATGGTGCGCAAGTGTGGTACACAAGTCATATTTCAAGATCATCATATCAAAATATGACAAAGGAAAGAAAGAGGCATGCAAGTCCTAAAATGGCGCGCAAGTGTGGTGCGCAAGTGTGGCGCGCAAGTGTGGCGTGCAAGTGTGGAATACAAGTGTGGCACACAAGTGTGGCACACAAGTCCTCAAAATTCCTTTAAATAGATGGCTACTCTCCTCATTTATTAACGAGCTCAGCACTTATATAAAATATGAGCTCTAAGCACGTAAGTTGAAGTGGTGTGCAAGTTCAGAGTGCATGCAAGTCTGGCACATAAGTATACTGTGAAAGTGTGACATGCTAGTGTATCGTGCAAGTTTACCGCGCAAGTGTGCCACGCAAGCAGTGTGGAGCGCAATTTTGGCACTCTAGTGTGGCGCGCAAGTGTGGTGCACAAGTGTGGTGCGCAAGTTGGTTTTTCCACAATGAAGGCAGAGGTTGTGCACTAGTTAAAGGGGAACACAAGTCACCCTAGGGTTGCGTGAAAGTTAGAAATTTCCCAGAACATCTATGGTAAAGTGGTATTCATCAGTGGATAAAATTTGGAGTAAAACAGAGCATCTACATATAGGGGAGTATGCATTCATTAGTGATGATAAAGAGACCTACAGGTCTATAAACTATGAGTGGATCTTCTAAAGAAGTAGTGAGCTCACTTCAGTTGAGAGAGCAGTGAGTTCTCAAATTGTGAGTGGTTGTAAAACAAGAGGGATAGTGAGTCCTCTTTGAACTTTTAAACAGCAGTGCGCTTATAGTGGAATTGTTATATCGGCACACTACCGGTGTATCCTCCTTGGACGTAGCCTAGTGAGGGTGAACCAAGTAAAAATCACTGTGTCCTGTGCATGCTTTAAGTTTTATTCATACTCTGCATCGGGAAGGAGAGAGAAGAGGGTTTTTTCTAACAGCAAAACAAGATCAAAAGGGGCAGTTGTTTTAATCTGTCATACCCTGATTCACCCCCCTCTCAGGGTATCTATCCTAGTGGACCTAACAATTGGTATCAGAGGCAGAGGTTGATATCAGTGTTTCTCTCTCAAATGGAGGTCACTAATCGTAAAGGGATTCCAATCTTCGACGGTAACAATTTTCAACTATGGAAGAATCGGATGCAGCACTACTTCTGATCTTTGGGAATGGATGTGTTTATAGTAGCAATGCATGGTATCACAGCTAATATTAATAGTGGTACATTATCAGAAGTTGGGCGAAGAGAATTGGATGCTGACGCAAAGGGAATCAATGATTTGGGAGGAGCCCTATCCAATGCTATATATACCAAGGTGATGTCATGAAAAACATCACATACTATGTGGGAAATTTTTTTGAACATATATGGAGATACAAAGGTTAGAGAAGTGAAGCTTCAAGTGTTATGGAACAAGTATAAAGATCTAATAATGAACCTGAATGAGTCTGTTGATGGATTCTTTGACAGGGTAAATGTTGTTGTGGAAGATATGTGAGGTCTGGGAGAAGTCATTGAAGACATAAAGATCGTAAATCACATCTTGAGGAAACATCCACCTCAGTTCAATCCGAAGGTTTCAGTACTAGAAGATAAAGATTTAAAGGAGCTAACATTGGAAAATTTTCACAGTACCTTGGTTGCATATGAAATGCGAAATGATGATAACGAGGCTGTGGAAAAGGTGAAATCTAAAGAAGTGTCATTCAAGGCCATGAAGAAGCTCACCATTGAAGATTTTTCAGAAGAATAAGAGACAGATAAGGTGGTGTCATTCCTCTCCTCAAATATTCAAAGAGGAAAAGGAAAGTTTAAAGGGAAACTTCCGCTAGCCTATTTTCGATGTGGAAAGGTTGGTCATCTTGCAGCAAGGTGTCCCAAAAAGTTCCAAGAAGATGATGATGTCGACGAAGTCAAAATTCCTAACAAGAAGTCATCAGCCTATGGGAAAGGAAAGAAACGGTTCAAGAGAAATTTCATTAAGAAGAAAAATCTCCTTTCAAAAGAATGTGACAGTTCAGATGAGTCTGAGGATGAGGCGGTTGAAGAGATAGAGAACTGCAAATATCATGGAGAAAATTCTATGGTGGCGGTTTTCAGTAGTTCTCAGGAGAAGAATAAAACCGAAGGTGATGATGAAGAATAATAAGTTAAAGGAAGAATAGATATGCATGCTGAGTTAGAGGCTACTCTTGAGGAGATAGATGTTTGGAGGGCCAAAACAAGGAAAGCTAACAACAAAGTTATTCATGACGCCAAACTCTATATACAGTAGCAGGAAGAAGAGAAGTCTGAGTTGATGGAAGAAATTGAGAGACTCAAGTCATCAACACCAAAGAACTCAGAATTAGTTAGTGAGTATAAAATCAAGATTTAAGAACAAAAAAGAGAGATTGATGTCTTGAAAAACACAAGGAAAGATCACGTCAAGCATATCGAAGAGCTTGAAGAGGAAGTTGTCGGTCTGCAGAGAAAAGTTAAATACCAAGAAAAACCTTTGATTACTAACACATTATTAGGAAATCAGGTCATTCTGAAGACTCAAAAGATGAAAGAGGAGCCTAGTAGTTCAGTAGGAAAGAATCAGCAATTGAGCTCAGATGTTAAGGCTGATTCAAGGCTTGATCAGAAACAAAAATATGTGGAAATTGAAGTCATACCACAAGCACCCATCTCAAGATTGAAGGTTGATTTGGGCACAAATCAGAATCAAAATATTCAGATATCCCAAGGGGAAACTCATAGTGTAGAAGTAACATGAAGTAATGCACCTTATATTAGGTGTTGTTGTTGTGGAAAGATGGGACATTCATAGTATATGTGTTCCATAGCCAAGAGATATCTAAGGGAATAAGAACAAAGGTGTCAGAAAAATAGAGAACGATTCTCCAAAACATATTTAGAAGGACACTGTTTTTGGTGCAGAGGATTTGGCAACATGGCTAGTTACTGCACTTCGACCATACATTGGAATGTTCCAAAGCATAATCAAAATGTTCGCAAGTAGCAGATCAATAAACCAACAGGTGAGTTAAAAATGCAAAATAGATTTGTAGCTTTGCAAGATGAAGATGTTCCATCATACATTGAGAAATAACAGAAGTTTCAATCCATGCCGAGTGTGAAGGAAAAAATATGGACCAAAAAGAAGAAGGATGAGAAGGTTGTGGTGGAAGAAATTTCCCTTAAAGCATCAGATCGCTCTGGTGTGTGGATCCTTGATAGTGGTTTCACATCTCACATTACAAGTAATAAGGATCTCGTTACAGGCATAAAATATGATAAAGAAGGAGCTGTAAAGTTTGGAAATGATGAAGGCCTAAATATTATTGGTGCAGGAAAGGCCAAGTTTGAGGGCAAAGAGATGAGACGTGCTGATGCCTTAGTAGTAGAAGGCCTCAGTCACAATTTTCTCAGCATTAGTCAACTATGTGACTCGGGACATTCTATAAGGTTTACTAAGAAGATGTGTGTCGTCAAAGAAAGATACGGGGAAGTAGTTCTATAGGGAAAAATAACAAAGGGAAATCTCTACCTGGTAAGTGGAGAAGAAGATATGTGTTTTCTGTCCAGAGAGGAAGAAAACAAGTTATGTCATAAACGACTTGGTCATCTTTTCCAACCATCCCTGGAAGATCAGGTGAATTGTGATATAGCAAGAGACCTCCCTAATCTATCACATGATCATACTCACACGTGCGATGCATGCCAACAAGGTAAGATTATCATAAAGACGTATAAGGAAAAGGAAAAGAAGTCAAAAAGAGTGCTCGAATTGGTGCATGCTGATGTTTGGGGTCCTATCACACCAAGATCAATTGACAGAAAGAGGTATTATGTTCTTTTCATTGATGACTCTAGCAGAATGGCATGGGTATTTGTTATTTCCCATAAGTATGATGTGTTAAGATGCTTAAAACAGTACCGGAGGGAGTGTGAAAGGATGCTTGGACATAAAATCTTGAAGCTTCATACTGACAATGGTATGGAATTCACAAACAGTCAAGTAGAAGGCTATCTCAAGAAACATGGGATAACGCATCAAGTTTCCTCAGTAAGAAATCCCCAACAGAATGGAGTGGTTGAAAGGAGAAATCGGATCATCAATAACATGGCCAGAATGATCCTCATTGAAAAAGACCTACCAGAGAAATTTTGGAAGGAAGCAGTTTTGACATCGGTCTATATTTCTAACAGGGATTTGTTGTGTCCAAAGGAAGGAAAGACTCCGTACAATATGTGGTATGGAAAGAAGCCAATGGTGAAATACTTTTGAATATTTGGAAGTAAGTGCTTTATCCTCAATAAGTAAAAACATAGGAAAAATGAGTCGCAAGGAGATGAAGGGATATTCCTTGGATACTCAGGAAAAAGTAAGCCATATAAATGCTTTAAAAAAAGGCTTGGAAAAGTAGTTGAGAGCAATGATTTCACTGTAGTAGAGAATGAGGAAATCATTCAACAGCACAGTGAATAATTTCTTGATGATAGTGATGAGGAAGAAAGAAACACAGGGGGAGTAGAAGTGGATGATGTTGATTCAGAAGAAGATACTGATGATGATCATGAGGAAGTAAAATCTGTATCTACACAAAATCAAAGGAGTCGAGATGAAATTGATAGGTAGAATATCATTGGTGATCAGTCAACTCCAATTCAGACAAGAAGAATGAAATCACTGCAGCAGTCATATTTACTATCACAGGTTGAGCTGAAATTCTTCATTGATGCTGCTGAAGATGAAAACTGGATTCAGGAAATGAATGAAGATCTAGATCAGATTGAGAAGAATCAGACATGGGAGATTGTTTCGAGGCCAGCAGATAAGAACGTCATCAGGACTAAATGGTTATTTCGCAACAAGATGAACGAAGATGGAACAGTGATTCGAAATAAAGCATGATTGGTGTGCAAAGGATACTCCCAAATATAGGGTATTGATGTTGATGAGACATTTTCACTAGTTGCAAGGCTGGAGAAAATTAGATTATTTTTATCCATAACAGTGCAAAGAAATTTCAAAGTGTTCCAGGTAGACGTCAAATCTGCATTTCTGAATGGGTTTTTGGAAGAAGAGGTGTACATTGAGCAGCCATATGGGTTTCTCGTTCATGAATATGAGAATAAATTTTATCAGTTGAAGAAATCACTCTATGGGTTGAAACAAGCATCAAGAGCATGGTACTCAAGGCTGGATTAGTATTTGAAGAAGCTTGGCTTTCAACGTGGTGGAGTTGATTACAATCTTTACTTTAACAACAATATTAATCAAAGGATGATGGTACTGGTTTATGTCGATGACATAATATTTGGTAGATCAGATGAAGCTTAGTGCAAACAGTTTTTTGGATTCATGAAAAGTGAGTTTGAAATGTCAATGATTGGTGAGCTTACATTTTTCCTTGGTTTAAAGGTGACACAAGGAAGTAATGGCACTTTCATTTCTCAATCCAAATATGCCAAGGATGTTTTGAAAAGATTTGGAATGGAAAATTCCAAGGAGATTAGGACTCTGGTTGCTACCCGGATGAAATTATCGAAAGATGATAATGGAAAGGTAGTTAATATCACAGAATACAGGCAGATTATTGAGAGTTTACTGTACCTGACAGCAACAATACCTGATATTGTTTTTTCCACCTTCCAAGAAACACGATATCAAAGCAATCCCAATGAAATCCACACTCTTGCAGTGAAAGTAATACTTCGGTATATCAAGGGAATGGTGGACTTCGGCTTGATGTATAATAGAAAATCTCAGACATAGTTATTGGGATATACTGATGCAGATTGGGTCGATTTAGTGGATGATAGAAAATCAACGTCAGGAGGTTCATTCTATATTGGTGGCTTGTTTGTTTATTGGATATTCAAGAAACAATATTGCATTTCATTGAGCACCGCAGAAGCTGAATATATTACCACCACTCAAGCTTGCACATAGTTATTGTGGATAAAGTAGCAGCTTAATGATATGGGCATTGAAGTTAAGTCGTTGATAGGAATCCAGTGCGATAACTCAAGTGCTATAAATCTCAGAAAAAATCTCGTCCATAAATCAAGTACAAAGAACATTGATATAAAGAATCATTTTATCAAGGATAAGGTTGAGCAAGGAATTGTGAAGTTGGAGTATGTGCCTACAAAACTATAGGTTTCAGACATTCTAACAAATGCCTTACCCAAGGAAGTGTTTGAAAGGCATCGACTGGATCTGGTAGTTCAGTCGACTCCCCACACTTAAAAGAGTGTGGATGTGGAACCCCCTCTCCCTGTGGTATTGTGTGTTTTTCTCTAATGCGCTAATATGTACTCTTTATAATGTTGCAGACTGCAAAGGGGTGACCTTTGGGTTCGTTGACAAAGGTGGAGATATAGAGTCCTAAAAGGGGAGAAACTGTGGCTAAGGAAGAGAGAAAATTTCTTCGTAAAAGACATGGGGAGAAGCTGACAGGTGAAGCAGCGAGATAGGGAGAGAGCAATGAGATAGGGGGAGCATTTTAAATCAGATGATGCTTGACGTGATCGATCAAAGAATAAATATCACGATAGCTGAGGATCATGATAAAAGAAGAAGTGTGGTTGGTATCAGGTTGGTATCCAAATTTCAATTGGTGTCAGGTTGGTATCAACAGTGGTGTCAGAAAAGAAGTGACTCATATATGAACTTTTCATGATACTCTTGTTTCTCACGCCGAGCATTGTTTATGTGGACTTAGAGTATGTGTTGAGTAAATATTTGATCTCTATCTGTATCACAAGAGGAGAATGGTGGATGAAGATGAATGAAGCCTTATTGAGGTATCAAAGAATGGAGAATTTTTTTGAGAAGAGTTGTCAACAAACCCAAAGTTGGAGATTGTTGGGAAAAAATCCCCTAAGGTATCATTGAAGCATTTTTGAGATGATTGTGTTTATTGACAATGCAGGACTCCATGTTGTGTTTGTTGACAAAGCGAGTCTCAATGACTCAAACTGTTGACAAATGGGGTTTTCCTAGAGAATGGGGAAAAGTGTTTTTGGCAAAGGGAGTTGCACTCTTGTGTTAAGGATGTTTCTAATGTTGTACGCTAGGAATTTTTCGAATTCAGAACATCAAAAAATTGGCAAAAGAAAAGTGGCATGCATGTCCAAAAGTGGCGCACAAGTGTGGTGCGCAAGTCCAAGAGTGGTGCACAAGTGTGGAATGCAAGTCCTAAAGTGGCACGCAAGTATGACGTGCAAGTATGGCGCGCAAGTGTGGTTCACAATTCATATTTCAAGATCATCATATCAAAATCTGAAAAAGGAAAGAAAGAGGCACGCATGTCCTAAAGTGGCGCGCAAGTGTGGCGTGCAAGTGTGGCACGCAAGTGTGGCGTGCAAGTGTGGTGCAGAAGTGTAGCGCGCAAGTCCTCAAAATGCATATAAATAGATGGCTAATCTCTACATTTATTAATGATCTCAACACTTAAAGAAAATATGAGCTATGAGCGCGCAAGTGGAAGTGGCGTGTGTTAAGTCAATAAGGTTTTCCTTATGACTTTTCCATTCCTTCATTCAATGGGGAGATTGTTGAGTCATTAATGTTTCCTTATGACTTTACCATTCCTTCTTGTTTTGAAAATCACAAACACCTTATCTCAAGGAAAAACTCTTTTTACCCTATGTTTTACTTCTATAAGGAAAATTTTCCTTCCCCAAGGAAATTTATCCTTATCATGTTTTCATTTCTCATATCAAAATTTTCCTAAGTGTAAAATTCGGTTTGAAACCAAAACCTCGGAATCCTATAATTACCTAGATATGAAGCATTCTGTTTTAGGATCCGAATTCTCGGAATTCTAGTTACGAACTTTTGGAGTTCTGACTCCAAATTCTGAATATGAATTCTGGTTACGAACTTTCTGAGTTCTAACTCTGAATTCTAATTACAAATTCTCGTTACGAACTTTCTGAGTTATGACTCCAAATTCTGATTAGGAATTCTGGTTACAAACTTTCTGAGTTCTCACTTCGAATTCTGATTACGAATTCTGGTTACGAACATTCTGAGTTCTGACTCCGAATTCTGAATACGAATTCTGGTTACAAACTTCTCTAAGTTCTGACTTCGAGTTCTCTGAATACAGACTCCGAACTCTTCTGAGTTCCGACTCTGAATTCCCATGAACTCTGACTCTGAACTTTGTAAGTTTATGTTCTGAATTCTTGTGAATCCAGATTGGGAATTTCCTTGAAATTCGGACTCTAGAATTCTATAGATTTCAGGTTCTGAATTCCTATAAAATAGAATCTGAATATCCTTGTATTATAGACTCCGAATTAAATTTTTTTTAGACTATGAAATTTCATTTGCTTTCATTCTGAATATTTTATTTCTAGTTATGTAACCATATTTTTACTAACACTTGTTTTCTTATAAAATGATGTCGTGGTTTCAGTTACTAACGAACCGTTGTTTGAGTGAAATGTGTACAGATCCATCTGAAATTCAAGGAAAAATATGACCATTGGAGGAGGGAGCCGACCGTTGGAGTTGTGCCTATAAATAGAAGCTCATTTGAAAGAGCTCAAGATTTTTGAGAGACTGAACTTTGACAATTGTGCTTACATTTTGTTGAAGCGATTTCTAGAGAGAGGCTCTTATAAATTCTCAGGCTTCATGCAGAAAGTTTGAATGGCTTGTTCAAACTTTGCTTTGTGCAGATTTTATTAGTGCAGATGTGTGATTTCCTTGAAATCAGAGACTTCGGGTGGTGAAGTCAGAGGTTCTGATTTCCTTACAAATTGAGGGCTTGTGGGGATAGCAAGACAGATACCTATCTTCGGATTGAGGGCTTACCTGGGTTTTGGTAAGACAGACTTTCTTGAAAGTATAAATCAAGGGACCTTTTATCTAGGGTTGTTGGATAACCTTCTCTTTGGGTTAAAAGAGTTACTAATTGTTACTTATAGTATTTCTATTTTGTTTTCCACTGTACTTTTAGTTGTTGAGGAAAGTATAATCTTCTTATACTTCCTCAGACTTATAATCTGATTATATAGGATTCTATACACTTTAAGGTATAATTTTAGTTGTTGTAAAATTTTGTTAAGTTTCATTTTCGGAATCACTTTTCCGGAATCAAGCAAGTTATTAGATCTTAGAGGTGTTGTGAATTTTGGTTATGCAAAAATTTCCTTAGGGTTTTTTAAAGTATACAATTCCCCCCCCCCCCCCCTCTTATATTTGAGCATCTCATTTTTAAATATTCGATCCTACATTTGGTATTATAGAGTATATCATACTCACATACCATCTCAACAATTGGTATCAGAGGAGGTTAACTCTGAATTAATCTCACAATTAGATTCAGAAGATAATTCTTATTCTTCTTATTTTCCAGAATCAGTTTTTTGGACTCATATAGTTCGGATTCATTTTTACTTAGAGATACTCTTGTTTTATATTTTCCTTGCTTAGGAATATTCTTCTTGTTTATGAACTTTTTCTATTAACAAGTTTTTTTTGGAAAGAATCTTCTTTAAGATGGTAGGAATCGATGTTGGTTCCATAGAAAATATCAATCCAACTAGACCACCTATCTTTGATGGAAATGATTACGAATATTGTAGAGATTGCATGAAGACTTACATTATCAATACTGGTGTTGATAATTTTGTTATGCTTACTGGCGGATATAAAATCCCTAACAAAGAAGTTAGTACCTTTACCAATCAAGAAAAGCATGAATATCAACTGAATTATAAGGTACACAATACTTTGCTTTTTCCATGACTAGAAACATATATAGCCAAATTTCATCTTGTGAAGCAGAAAATTGTATATGGAAGAAACTTGAAGTTACTCACTTTGTAACTTCCAAAGTAATTGAAACTATAAGATCCATGCTCAGAGCTGAATATCATGGTTTCTGCTTTCCTTATAGAGAACCCATATGTAAGGTGCAACAAAGATTCATGACTATTGTGAATATTTTTCAATCCATGGGTGAGAAAGGATTAGATGATGAAGCTATTGTTGATAAGATCATAGAAATCATGCTGAATGAATTGGAATCCAAAAGGACTACTATTGATGAGAACAGAAAGGTTACTCAGATTTCCTTAGATGAACTATTTGGAACTCTTCTTCATCATGAGACTAGAATGAAGAGAGATTCTAATAATGTAAAGAAGAAGAATGGAAATGGTAGTGTTGCTTTTACTACAACTTCTAATCATATGAAAGCCAAGACTCCTAAGAGAGTTACTAGATACAAATATAAGAAAGTTGTTATCCAATCCGAATCTAGTGTAAGTGAATCCTCAGAAAATGAATTAACAAATCTTTCTCAAAGGATGAACAAGATAGCTGGACAGAGGAACTTTCAATCCAGATATAAGAAAAAGGAAAGGAAAGATAAGAAAGATTCAGAAGTTACATGTTATGAATGCAAGATATCTGGACACATAAGACCTAATTGTCCTATGCTTAAGAGAAAAGAAATAAAGGAAATGCATTCAGAGAGAACATAAAGAAGTATTACAAGGGTAAAGCTAAGAAAGTCTTGAAAGCTAATGACACTTGGAGTGTCAGTGGTAGAGATTCTTCAGATGAATCTTCATATTATGAATCTTCTGGACAGAAGAATCTTGGTCTAATATCCAGACTACCTATTAACAATCATTGTTTAATGGATAAGGTACACAATGATAAATCATTGACCAATGTTTCTTTAAATGCAAATTATAGTAATGATAAATATTATAACTCTTCGGATGAAGAATCTTCTTCTGATGAAGATAATACTTTACCTTCCAACAAAGAAGTTTCTAGGTTTTCCAAACTTCTTGAGATTGAGAATTCAAAACTCATGAAAAAACTTGATAAGGAAAATTTTAGGAATACTATTCTTACTAAGGAAATATCAGATCTTTCTAAAGATCTTGATAATAAAAATGTTGATTTTGAAATTATTTTAAAAGGAAGTAAATTGTAACGACCCAAAGTTTTTCAATGGAAATTCTCTTCTTATAATTATATCATAAAATAACATGAAAGCAAAACATAATGAACTACTAAGTGCTAAAGTGACCTTTAAACATAAGTTTGTCACTTCTGTGTTTGGAATTTTTAAAATCCGACATACACGGTTGTGTTCAAGATGATTTTTGGAGTCTAATGAAACAAAAATAATTTTTGGTGAATAGTAACCTACCCTTATGAATAGTAACATACCCTTATGAATAGTAATATAACCCTTATGAATATTAAATCATCCAACATAATAGTAACCTTACCCATTAATAATTAAATAAAATTTAGACATCTTAGAAAGTGAAAATTTGACCTTAGTAAACGTTTTGGTATTTTATAAGTCATAAATAATTAATTATAATTAATTAATTAATTTAAAAGAAAATTTATTTCACTAAAATGTATTCATAAATTATTGAATCAACGTCTTATAGTTTTTAGATAATTTTATAAGACCCTACGTAATTTTTGAAAGCACTATAAAATCAGTTTTAATTTTTAAAAACTATTTTTTTAAGTAAATTATGATTTTAATTAAATATTAAATTAATAATATTTAGAAAATTATTTTTGAAAATGGAATTCATTTTTTGATTCTACACGTCAAAAAATTTTGGGGTAAATTTTTGGGATTTTTCTGAAATACTTGAATTTTTTATGAATAGTGAAATACCGTAATTTACAAAAATAAGCTAAATAAGCTAATTATAGAGTCATGTGTGATGTTCTGCTGATGTAAGACCACTTGGTTTGGGATCACATGATAAAATTACTATTCTTGGTCATGTAATACTCACTATTCCTTGTATTGTGAAGAAATAATAGACTAATGAATTTTATATTAAGGAAACCCCTCTCCCCTCCACTATAAAATCCACCCTTCACACCCTCATTTCCTCACACCTCTCAAGCTCCAAGACTTCTCTAAACTCTAACCAAACATCTTCTCTAGCCCCTCTCCCACTTCCAAAATATTCTGGTCTCATCAAAAGACCAATCCTAGCTTCCTTAGTGAGGATCTCAAGAGGAGGATTTAAGAGGTAATTTCTCTCCCTCTTCTCCTTTAATTTCCTTTCAAGTTCAAGTTCATTTCTTGATCTCCCCACCTATCTTCATACAAATGGTATTGTAACTCCAGTATTATATATTTACTGTAATTATATGATACTAATGGGATATTATATCATCCAACCCCCTTTCCCTCTTCCTTTTATTTTATTAAAGAGAATGTTGTTCGTGAGGTGTTAATTTATCACCTTCAAGAACGACATGTTTTCTTCTTCCATTTCTACCTTCAGATCTAGTAATGAAACCGTTTTTATGGTTGAACCAGAATATTTTATATGTATTATGTCCTATTTAAAGTTCTGTAACTGACTTATGAACATATTACTAAGTGATAAATTAAAACAAGTTCATTGTGATCGAAAAACCACCCAAATTAACCCAAACAATCTTCATTTAATTTTTATCTAATGATTTATCCACATGGTATATGATATAACTCATTATAAGATCATTTTAAATTATGTAATGTAATTAATAACATGTAATATTATTTATGGATGTTTACCTGTATTCTACCCGAACTTCAATTTATGAATACAAGTGAACCACCCAAGAAAAACCATAAAAACGAACATCCTCGAACAATGTTTTTAAACTCTATAAGTCATCCAAAGGAACATAAAATGACATAATGAAACCATAATGAATCCTATTAATTTATAAAAGGTTCTGGAATTTCTAATTAATGAATATAATTTCATTATACAGGATATTAAAGAGAAGGAAGCATTCTGATACAAGGTAAGGGGAAATTCTCGAACCCAACTTTCATCCTTCGGGTTTTACCTCTTTCACTCCATTTTTTGATATGGTCACTCCTTAAAGATAATTTTTTCATCATTGTATTTACTTTTATGGGATATAAATTTTTTCTAATTAAGTTTATGTCAATCCAAATGTTTTCCAAAAGAAATCTTCTTTTAAGAACTCAACTTTTACCTCTCATTCATGGTTGATGATTCTTATATCAAGTATGTTGTTCCCTCTTTATTTTGAGAACCCAAAGCTTATGAATTTATTCTTATGAGATGAAAATAATTACTTACCATGGGTTAGTTATGTTCATTATTGGTATATTTTCTATGTGGAATGCATGATACTGATAATAATATGATGTGACGGGTGCGCCCGGAATTATATAGCACAATATGAATGTTTCAAAGTGACGGGTGTGCCTGGAATTATACAGCACTCCAATGCATTGGATTAAGTGATTAATATCATGAGTAAATGTGAAATTATGTATGAACAATATGATATCTTGTTTTACAAGTATGTTTGGTAGTTAACCACTAAGACATGGTGTTTCATTTTTATGAATTTCCACATTTCAGGTCTTATATTTATGATTCCTCTCATGTTCATAATCTTTTTCCCATGATATGATAATGCTCACCCCATGCTATATTGTTCTTATCTATCCTCTTACTGGGATTTTATCTCACCCCTTTTGATGTATATCATCAGGTGGCTACATGTAATAAGGAGAGGAAAAGTGCCAATAAGAAGCTAGAGAAGAAGAAATTAAATAAATGTTTATGATTGATGTTGTAATTTCTATGTATGGTCCTAGTTTTCCCAAGACACTAAACTGTTGGATCCTCTATGTGTAATACTATTATGTTGTTTACCTTTAAAATGATGTAATAGTAATGTAAGAAAAGGCTGGGTCGCAATATAAATTCTGAGAAGAATAAATTTTCTAAAGATCTAGAAAACGTAATTTCTAAGAAAAATATTTTGAGCCTAGCTCTAGTTAAAAATAAAATGTTTTTGAAGATAGGAACTTGGTTATCAAACTCAAATCCAAAATTTTTTCCTTGAGGAAGTGTTTTTCAAACTTTACCTTAGGTAAAGAAATTTTTGATAAAATGTATTCTCAAATCCGACCTCTAAGGAATAATTCTGGTTTTGGTTATACTAGTTCTAAACCAATTTTTAGTAACAATTATTTTGTTCCTCAAAGTGCTTCATTCTGTACTAAGTGTCAATGTGGTGGACACTAGGCAAATAATTGTTCTCTAAACAAAACCTAGTCCTTAGGATTTCATAAAGCCTATTTTTCTAAGAAGATGTGGGTGCCTAAAATTTTTCTTTATGAAATTTCTGGATCCAAGAAAGTTTGGATTCTAAAAGTCTAACTCTTTTGTTTTCATGAAAGTAGAGAAAGTACCAACAAAAATACTTGGTACATGGATAGTGGATGTTCCCATCATATTACTGGTAACAAAAACTACTTTGAAAAGATTATCAAGACGAAATGAGGAAAAGTAACTTTCAGAGATAATACTCAGGGAGAAATTATTGGTATAGGTAACATCATTCTTCTTGGAAAAAATTTGATATCAAATGTTTTATTTGTTAAGGGTCTTTAGCACAACCTCATTAGCATAAGACAATTATGTGATGATGGTTACCTTGTTAATTTTAGGAATGACAAGTTCTTAGTACACAATTCCAAGGAAGAGTTCATTCTTTCTGCCTATAGGCAAGAGAATGTTTACACAATAAACTTAAAAGACCTTAGGATCCAAGACTTACCTTGCCTTAGTGCAATGGAAGGTCATTCTTGGTTATGGAATAGAATTTTAGGTCACTGTAACCTTAGGAACTTATGCAAACTCTCTAAGAAAAGGTTAGTTGAGGATCTACCGGAGCTTAGATTTGATTCTTCAAAAGTTTGTGACCCTTGTCAATATGGAAAGCAACATAAATCAAGTTTTAAATCAGTCGGTGAAGTCTCAACTACTGATGCATTACAGCTAGTGTATATGGATCTTTTTGGTCCAACACAAACTGGAAGCATTGGAGGAAAGTTCTATTTATTTGTTCTAGTTGATGATTACACTAGATTTACATGGGTCTATTTTCTAGAAAAAAAGTATGAAGCCTTCTCGTATTTCAAAATTTTTAGATCCCAAGTTAAAAATGAGAAAAACCATCCATTGAAAACTATTCATAGTGATCATGGAGGATAATTTCAAAATTCTGATTCTGAAACTTTTTGTAGTAGAAAAGGAATTACTCATAACTTCTCATCACCTAGAACACCTCAACAGAATGGTGTTATTGAAAGAAGAAATATAATTCTTCAAGAGATAACAAGAACCATGTTGAGTGAATATTTTGTAGCCAAAAAATTTTGGGCTGAAGCTGTGAGTACTGCTTGTTATACTATAAATCGAGTTTTGATTAGACCTTTTCTTAATAAAACTCCTTATGAGTTATGGAATGGTAGAAAACCTAGACATTCCTACTTTAAGGTTTTTGGTTGTAAGGTATTCATTCTGAATACTAAAGATAATCTACATAAATTCGCACCAAAATCTGATGAAGGAATTTTCTTAGGATACTCAACAACTTCTAAGGAATATAGATTTTTCAATAAAAACACTTGTACTGTTAAAGAGATAGTATGTGTTAAATTTGATGAAACTGATCCTTTTGTTTTTAAACAACCCCAACCAACATCTTCGGATGTGTTTTCAAAAACTGATTATCAACCTATGTTAGAAGATCCTTCTGATAAGGAAAATGTCCAAGAAGATACTTCTGAAACATTTAGCCCAGAATATTTTCTACCCTGTGTTGATGAACAGGTTTTAAAAAACCCAAATCAGTTGTTTCTAAAGAATAATCCCAGTGATAGTATCATTGGTGATGTAAATCAACCTATTAGGACTAGAAGTTCCTTAAGAAATGAAGTGGAACATCTAGTATTCATTTCCCAATTAGAACCAAAAAACACTGATGAAGATTTAGGTGATGATGATTGGATTAAATCCATACAAGATGAACTAAATGAATTCGAAAGGAATAAAGTATGTACCTTTGTTAAAATACCTAAGGAAAATTCTGTTATTGGAGTAAAATGGGTCTTCATAAATAAGTGTGATGAAAATGGAATCATTGTTATAAATAAATCTAGATTAGTTGCTAAAGGATATAATCAACAAGTAGGAATTGACTATGAAGAAACCTATGCTCCAGTAGCTAGACTTGAATCTATTCGTATTTTACTTGCCTTTGCAGCATTCTTCAATTTCAAAATTTTTCAAATGGATGTGAAATGTGCTTTCCTTAATGGTTATGTTCAAGAGGAAGTTTTTGTTGAACAACCTCCTAGCTTTGAAGATACAAAACAACCTGGTCATGTTTTTAGACTTACCAAAGCTCTGTATGGACTTAAACAAGCTCCTCGAGCTTGGTATGATAGACTTACAGGATTTTTTCTTCAAAATAACTATGTTAAGGGAAATGAAGATCCAGCCCTTTTATAAATAAAGATAAGAAAAATGTTTTGATTGTTCAAATATATGTTGATGACATTATATTTGGTTCAACTCAGCAATCTTTAACTGATTCCTTTGTGGATCTAATGAAATTTGAGTTTGAAATGAGTATGATGGGTGAGTTAACATTTTTCCTTGGTTTTAAAATCTCTCAAAAACCAGAAGGAATCTATATATCACAACATAAGTGTATTAAATATCTTCTTAAAAAGTATGGATATGAAAACACTAAAAGTATTAGTACTCCCATTGGTACCTCAAACACACTTGATCTTAATAAATCTAGGAAAACAGTAGATCAAACATCTTTTAGAGGTATGATAGGATTTTTACTTTACTTGACAGCTAGTCATCCAGACTTAATGTTTTCAGTATGATTATGTGCAAGATATCAATCCAATCCCAAGGAATATCATTTAAAGGTAGTGAAAAGAATTTTTTGCTACTTAAAAGGAACCATGGATTTAGGACTATTTTATACTTCTGGAAATGATTTTGTTTTAAAAAAAAATTTGGATGCTGACTTTGGTGGATGTATAATGGATAGAAATAGTACATCTGGAACTTTTCATTTCTTAGGAGATTCATTAGTTTCTTGGTATTGCAAGAAGCAACACTCAGTAGCACTTTCCAGTGCTAAAGCTGAATATGTAGCAGCTGGAAGTTGTTGTGCTCAAGTGTTGTGGATGCAACACACACTCACAGACTATGGTATGAGTTTTACCAAAGCACAAATTTTGTGTGATAATATAAGTTCCATTTCCCTTAGTAAAAACCATGCACATCACTCTGGTGAAAAGCACATAGATATTAGGCATCACTTTCTTAGGGATCACACACAAAAAGGAGATATCATTCTTCAGTTTATCGGGACGCAAGATCAACTTGCTGATATTTTCACAAAATCTTTACCCTCTAATAGATTTGAATACATTAAACATAAGTTAGGAATGATAACAGTAAGGTAATCTTCCTCATTAACTTCCTGTTGAACCAATCTCCTTACAGTAATAAACTCCCTTTCATAGGGGGGTACATTTGTTTGATACTTTTTCATATTTTTCATAATGAACTTTTTCATATTTTTCATAATGAAGCTTTTTCATATTTTTCGTAATGAACTTTTTCATATTTTTTGTAATGAAGCCTTTTCATATTTTTCGTAATGAAGCCTTTTCATATTTTTCTTAATGAAGCTTTTTCATATTTTTCATAATGAATCTCTTTCAAATTTTTCATAATGAAGCTTTTTCATATTTTTTGTAATGAAATTTTTCATATTTTTCGTAATGAAGTTTTTTCATATTTTTCGTAATGAAGTTTTTCATATTTTTCGTAATGAAGTTTTTCATATTTTTCGTAATTAAGTTTTTCATATTTTTCATAATGAATCTTTTTCATATTTTTCGTAATGAGGATTTTCGTAATGAAGATCTTCGTACTCATTTATTTTCATAATCAAGTTTTTTTTCGGAATCTAAAGTCCTTCAAGAAGAATTCTACTCAATAAGAATAATTCTCCTGACAATCTGAAAGGTATGATTCTTTCTTGAGTTTTCGTAATAACCTTTTACTTGTTGTTAGTTTCTTTTGTTTTTAAAATTTCTCAGATTCTAGTTTCCTTAAATCCGAATATTTTCCTTTAAAAACCTCAAAAGATCGGATCCTACCAAATTTTCCTTGCGGTTATTATTTCAACCGTCAGATAAAATCAGAAGAATTCTCAGCCATTGGATTCAGATGGGAAGTTCAATTGTCTCTTCAACACCTATAAAAAGGGGACCCCCAATGGTTGTCTCACATCGGTTTTCAAAGCTTTTGCATGTAGAAGCTCTGCCCAACTTCAAAATCCCATTCTAGATTTTCAAATATTTCTCAAGTACGAATGTCTGCTGAAGTTCCTTCTCAATAAATGTCTTCTGTCAAGCCGATTTCGGAGTGGAAAATTTACAGGGAGAGGTTGGTGAATCCGAACTTCTTCAATATGTATGACTTTATTATTTCAAAGAATATAAAACTTAATGGATGGGAGAGTGTATCCATATAAAATATAGGAGCTCATGATGTTGTGTATCCGGATCTACTCATTGAATTTTATGAATCGGTTTTCTTTTTCAAGGAAGATGGCAGAGAAAAATTTTCCTTCAAGAGTTATGGAAAAACATATGCACTTTCATACACCAAGGATGCTAGCTTGGTAGGGCTATCTTATAAAGGAGAATCTGAGTTTTATTCCCAAAAATTACCAGATGTGCAAGGAAGTTTTGTAAAGGTGAAGGCTTTGTAGTGTCTTGGACTTTCAGATGTCAAGACTGCAAAAATTACTCACTTGTCTACCAACAATCGGATCCTAGAGTTATGGGTTTAGGGCCTTATCGTACCGAGAAAGGGTGACAAGGACACTCTTAAGAAAAGTGATATGTATATCTTAGATTTTTTGTTAAATCTAAGGAAAATAAACCACATGAAGCATATTCTCATTACGATAGAGAATATCAAAAATGGGAATCTGAGAGCACAGATAATCATGTATCCTACCCTACTCTCCAAATTGATAGTTCGGTGCCTTGAATCTTTCAAGATCCCTTGCAGTTCCAAGATAAGGAATTGCAAAGTAATGCTAATCATTGATGATACCCTCAAGAGGATGAAAGTTGGTTTCTCTAAGGATTCAGGTGAGTTTTATGATCTACCAGAGGATGAAGCATAAGATGTTCCAAAAAATGCAGAAGAGGCTGAACCATCAAAGAAAGATGGAAAGAATAGAAAACTAAAGGAAGTGGAAGAAACAGAGAAAACCCCTAAGGCCAAAGAAACTGAATCCGCACCTCCAAATCCCAAGAAACAGAAAGCCTGTCCAGATGAGTTAGTAGCCAAATGGAGGGAGGATAAAAAGAATCGGAAGGAAAGGGGATCCACAGTTTGGCCTAGACCTCGCAGAGGCCAAAGCATTAAAAGAGAAATCTGCTGAAGAGCTTGAGAAGCAAGCCAAATAGAAGAAGCTTAAGAAGAATATTTCGGAGGTAGAGATTTTGCAATCTCTTTTGAAGGTTACTAAAGTTGCATCTGAGAAAATTCTCATACCAAAAACTTTCTTAGTAGAACCATTACCTGAGACACCAGGGAAGAAGTTCATGACTCTGAAAAAAGTACTAGAGAAGGGTGTAGAAGAAAAGAAAGCTATAGAATAAGTACAAGAATCTCAAAGCACTGAAGATACAGTTGATCTAATAAATCAAGTAATAGACTTTCATGAGAAGGAAAGTGCTTCCGAAAAATTTTCAATCTGGACTTCTCAAGCCGGATCTTCGAAACTTGAAACTCCTGAAATGGATGAGAAGGATGAAGAGGAAGTGAAAAAATTATCTGAGGAAGAGATTCATAATCATGACTTCATTATCCCTGAAGATATTGAGGTAGGAGCTGAGAAAGAAAAAATTGATGAAGATAGGATTGTTCAGTTGTCTAAGAGTGAGCAGGAATCTCCATATGAAGAAGTTATTCCGAAAACCAACAAGGGGAAACAAGTGGTTGTTGATACCCCAACCAAAGAAATTATAAGGAAGAAGGAAGCTGGAGGATCCTCTAAGAGGAGGTTATCGGGCTAGAGGAAGAACCACAACCTAGTAGAGTGTCAGTCTCAGAGTCATCAGCTCTAGGACATGATTTTGTTGTTCAGTCCCTGAAGAAGCTAGTGGACACCATTCCGATTTTTCCAACAATTGACTCCAGATTCCAGATGCTCCAGCATAGCATGAATCAGAAATCAAACTTTGTATCCATGGTGATGGATAGGTGTGTAAATATTGAGGCCAAACACAAGAATTTCCTTATCAACTATGAAGCCCACATAAAATCTTGCAAGAAAATGACCAGTTGGTCGAAGAATATCGTTGAAGATTTGAGAGATCTTGATCAATTTCAAGAAGATGTAAAGGAAGCTTTTGATACTGAAGACACCAAAATCAAGGAGTTTACAAATAGCTTTGAAAAAAAGCTAAACCTTGAACAAAATACTCGGATTCAGGATGTCAAAGATCTAAATGGGAAGTTGAATTATGTTGTCCAAAGTTGGAAAACAGAAAGGGATCTCCAGACCGATATTCAAGAAAAGTTAGTGAAGCAAGATGACTTGCTGAAGGTTCAGGCAGAGGCTCTTAAGTCTCAAGATGATAGGATCAAAGCCATAGAGAAGCAAGCAGAATAGGATCACAAAGAGATAAAGAAGCTAAAAACCATCGTGAATAAGCTGATACCCAAGGAAAAAAGAAGCAAAATAGATCCAAATCCGATCTTTTATTGTATCTGCTTTTCCTTGTAAAAATTCTTCTAATCTTAATGAAATTGTGGTTGCTTGTTTTTTTTGGATGCTTGTACTAATATTTTAGGTACCATTTTTTCCATTCCCTCAAACTCTTTTTGAAAATCACAAAGTGGGAGAAAGGAAAAATAATTCTAAGTAAAAGAAGAAATATCCCTAAGTAAGGGGGATTTTATCTAAGGGGGAGTTCTCATTATGAAGATTTACATACTCAAGATAATTAAAATTCTCTTTTCGGAAATCTAGAATACGATCCTTAGAGTTCCAAAGCCTAAGGGGGAGTTAGTCATATTCACCATTGATCGTGAATAAAGGGACATAAGTTTTATTTTTAAAGATTTGTAAAATATTTTCTAAGTCCTTATATTCTTTTTCATAAGAATGTTTGTGCTTTCCAAAAAGGGGGAGATTATTGAGTCAATAAGGTTTTTCTTATGACTTTTCCATTCCTTCATTCAAGGGGGAGATTGTTGAGTCATTAAGGTTTCCTTATGACTTTATCATTCCTTCTTGTTTTGAAAATCACAAACACCTTATCTCAAGGAAAAACTATTTTTACCATATGTTTTACTTCTATAAGGAAAAATTTCCTTCCCTAAGGAAATTTATCCTTACCATGTTTTCATTGCTCATATCAAAATTTTCTTAAGTGTAAAATTCGGTTTGAAACCAAAACCCCGGAATCCTATAATTACCTTGACATGAAGCATTCTATTTTAGGATCTGAATTCTCATAATTCTAGTTACAAACTTTCTAAGTTCTGACTCTGAATTCTGAATATGAATTCTGGTTACGAACTTTCTAAGTCTTGACTCCGAATTCTGATTATGAATTCTGGTTACAAACTTTTTGAGTTCTGACTCCGAATTTTGATTACAAATTCTCGTTACGAACTTTCTGAGTTCTGACTCCGAATTCTAATTATGAATTCTGGTTACAAATTTCTAAGTTCTGAATCCGAATTCCAAATACGAATTCTGGTTACGAACTTTTCTAAGTTATGACTCTGAGTTCTCTGAATACAAACTCAAAACTCTTCTGAGTTCCAACTCCGAATTCTCATGAACTCTGACTCTGAACTTTGTAAGTTCTGGTTCTGAATTCTTGTGAATCCAGATTCTGAATTTCCTTGAAATTCAGAATTTGTAATTTTATAGAATTCAGGTTCCGAATTCCTACAAAATAGAATCCGAATATCCTTGTATTATAGACTCCGAATTCAATTTTATTTAGACTCCGAACTTTCATTTTCTTTCATTCCGAATATTGGATTTCTAGTTATATAACCATATTTTTACTAACACTTGTTTTGTTATAAAATGATGTCATGATTTCAGTTACTAACTAACCATTGTTTGAGTGAGATGTGTACAGGTCCCTCAGAAATTCAAGGAAAAATATGACCATTGGAGGAGGGAGCCGACCGTTGGAGTTGTGCCTATAAATAGGAGCTCATTTGAAAGAGCTCAAGACTTTTGAGAGACTGAACTTTGACAACTGTGCTTACATGTTGTTGAAGTTATTTATAGAGAGAGGCTCTTATAAACTCTCAATATTCATGCAGAAAGTTTGAATGGCTTGTTCAAACTTTGCTTCCTGTAGATTTACTTAGTGTAGAGGTGTGATTTCCTTGAAATCATAGACTTTGGGTTGTGAAGTCAGAGGTGTCGATTTCCTTACAAATCGAGGGCTTGTGGGGATAGCAAGACAGATATCGATCTTCGGATTGAGGGATTACCTGGGTTTGGGTAAGATAGACTTTCTTGAAAGTATAAATAAAGGGAACTTTTATCCAGGGTTGTTGGATACCCTTCTCTTTGGGTTAAAAGAGTTACTACTTGTTACTTGTAGTATTTCTATTTTGTTTTCTGTTGTACTATTAGTTTTTTAGGAATGTATAATCTTCTTATACTTCCTTAGACTCATACTCTGATTATATAGGATTCTATACGCTTTAATGTAGAATCTTAGTTGTTGTAAACTTTTTTTAAGTTTCATTTTTGGAATCACTTTTCCAGAATCAAGCAAGTTATTAGATCTTAGAGGTGTTGTGAATTTTGGTTATGCAAAAAATTTCCTTAGGGATTTTTAAAGTATACAATTCACCCCCTATTGTATTTGAGCATCTCATTTTTACATATTCAATCCTACATTTGGTATTATAGAGTATATCATACTCACATACCATCTCAACAGCATGCAAGTTCAGAGTGCGCGCAAGTCTGGAGCACAATTGTACTACGCAAGTGGAAGTGGCGTGCAAGTTTAGAGTGCGCGAAATTCTAGCGCGCAAGTTTACCGCGCAAGTGTGATGCGCTAGTGTACCGTGCAAGTGTACCGTGCAAGTGTGTCATTCTAGAAGTGTGGAGCACAAGTTTGGCGCGCTAGTGTGGCGAGAAAGTGTGGCGCGCAAGTGTGGTGCGCAAGTTGGTTTTTCCACAATGAAGGCAGAGGTTGTGCACTAGTTAAAGGGGCACACAAGTCACCCTAGGGTTGCGTGAAAGTTAGAAATTTCCCAGAACATCTGTGGTAAAGCGGTATTCATTAGTGGATGAAATTTGGACTTCAACAGAGCATCTATATACATGGGAGGATGCATTCATTAGTGATGATGAAGAGACCTACAGGTCTATAAACTGTGAGTGTATCTTCTGAAGAAGTATTGAGCTCACTTTAGTTGAGAGAGCTATGAGTTCTCAAAATGTGAGTGGTTGTAAACCAGGAGGGACAGTGAGTCCTCTTTGAACTTGTAAACAGCAGTACGCTTATAGTGGAATTGGTATATCGGCACACTACCGGTGTATACTCCTTTGACGTAGCCCGGTGAGGGTGAACCAAGTAAAAATTGTTGTATCCTATTCATGCTTTAAGTTTTATTCATACTCTGCATCAGGAAGGAGAGAGAACAGGGTTTTGTCTAACAGCAAAACAAGATCAAAAGGGGTAGTTGTTTTAATCTATCATACCCTGATTCACCCCCCCCCCCCCTCTCAGGGTATCAAGCCTAGTGGACCTAACAATATCCCTATTCTCATCTGTGGTCGTTGTCGAACTATCTGTTGTTTGTATAAGACACGACACGTGGAGGCAAATCCCATGCAGGGGTGAGTATATGCATACCTAGTAGGCCTCCCAGAAAGCTGAATTGAGAGTAGTAAGATACATGATTAGAATATATAGATATACATCACAACCCAATGTAAGAAATTAACCTCATCTAACCCCATGGATCTCAACACATCATTTAGGTGGACTACATGTCACTTCTCTCCACCCATAGAAAGAGGGTAACAAAAACCAACAACATAGATACAGATATATATATATATATGCTCAAACTAAAGAAACCTATAATATATATAATGGTATCTCCATATCATATCATATCCCATGAAAAGTGTTTCATTGGTTCCAAAGGTCTATCAACGGTGCCTAATATCTCACATTTTATTCCAAATAAGTAACTGTGTAGAGGGCTTGTGCCTCGCTACTATGTTTCTAAGTCAAGGGGAATAATCACCAATAAGAGGACCTACACCTTGGTCCATCAGGGGGTGCTACTCAATGTAGGGAGGACCTGTGACCTATTTGATAGGGGTACAACTCGGTTGTTAGAGGACCCATGCCCTGGTATATCAAGGGGTACCACTCAAAGTAAAGAGGTCTCGCATCCTATCGAATAAGGGGTAAAAATTATTAGGTAGAGGACCCACTCCCTAATTCCATAGGGGGTACCACTTAATAGATATAGGACCTGCACCTTGGTTTTCAGGGGGGTACCATTCAATAGATAGAGGACCACACCCTAATTCCATAGGGGGTACCACTCAGTGGATAGAGTGTTCACATCCTAATTTCATATAGGGGCACCACTCAGTAGATACAGGACCCAAACCCTAATTCCATAAGGGGTACCACTCATCAGACTGAGGACATGCACCCTAATTCCATAGGCGGTATAATTCAATTCATATAGGGATCTCACCCTAATGACAAAGGGGGTACCTCTCAGTAGATAGAGGACTCACAAACCTAATGTGATAGGGGGTACCAATCAGTGGATAGAGGACCTATACCTTAATTCCATATGGGGTTACCACTCAGTGTAAGGAGGACCCACACCCTACCTAGTAGGTGGTACTACACTGTAAATAGACAGATGACCCACACCCTAGTCTGTTATGGGTATTCCACTATAATGATCATATCTGATCACTGTCATCATCGAGCACCACCTAAATAAGTTTCCTGCCCATGAAATATTGAATCATATCTCAAAGTACACTAAGGAGAATACTATTATGTTCCATGTGGAAAGAACTCAGGATAGGCTAGTCGCGGGCTAAAATCCAAGTCTAAATGAAGAAGATATGAGAGGTTGAAGTTTCCTCATAAGGAAGGTTAGGATACATGGCTTGTAGAGTGACCCATAGGGCGTTTGTTCCCACTACATATCCTGGTTATGTCCCTTCTGGAATATCTCTCACTAACCATGTATCCCTACATGACTTGTTGGGGGACTACACGGTGTGTCCGAGCTACTCTGGGTCATGCGAGTGATCCCTGACTGTTTCCGTTTATCCAATTTGTGTTAGTGTACTTTAGAACACGACATGTCCCTATCCATTCCCGTGTCCATGTACTCCCAGAGTACACATTGAGTCTCCATCACAAGGGTCACAAGACATGTGGGGGTCCCACATAGTGTTTGATACTTATAACTCTATGAAACCCAGACCATCATAGCCAAGGCCCTACACATCATGTGTTCTTCAGACTACACGGCATGTAGTCACGGTTTTTTCAGAAAGATTGATCCGGTCTCCACACTCCAGATCTAGTATCTACGCCTTCAGATCCATTTTTTGTGACCCAAAATTGGTGTATCTTGTGCTCACTCACTGTTTTTGGCCTTCCAGTGGTTAGAGAAATGAATATATTGATTCGTACAAAGGTTGTACGATCCATATCACACCATTGTGAATCTGTTCATGCCACTCAATCTTGGATCCTCAAAATATATGAGATAAATATCTATTACCATGATTTACCACAAAATATATCGTTGACTTTTGATCCGTTCATCACACACATAGGAGTTAGGAATCTAGGGTTATGATCAGGCTTTGTCCCGCTTGATAATATTGAATCATGACCCCATGGTCAAACGATGAATAACGCCAAATATTATAGGGAGAAAGGAATAAGAAAAGGGTTTTAACAATCATTTTCTAAGTTTTCTTGGAAAACAAGTACAATTGGGATATTCAGGATGATAAAAAGATGATTAATCAATTAAATCTGTACATGGGTGCATGAAACAACTTACAATTGTCACAGATCAATGAAAGGGACAATCATGCTCAATAAATTTAATCAATAAGGGAATAATCCATGAATTGATGATTTATACCTAGATATTGGATCTTTATTCCAAGAAAAATGAACTCAACAATAATTTAAAGGGGTTGTTGTGTTCGCTACACCTTGATCTTCCTAGATCTAAAGTTTGGTTCTCTTCATATGTTGATTTTCCAATGAATGAGAGGGAGAACGTCTCTCAATACTCACAGGGTTTATGTGATTAATCATATAGGATTTCTATAATGGTGGTTTTGTATATGAAACATGATTAGGTTAATTATTTAAAATAAATAAATTTAATTTTTTATTTTAATTGAACACACTGGATAATGGTTGTGATATCTAAAATCCCCACACCAACCTATTTTTTGTCACACCTAGGGTAAATTTTGTGTTTCGAACTCAACCATGGTCATAGATTTATGAATCAATATTCCTTTTAAGAGTTATCTCATTTTATTTATGAAACCACACAAAAGAAATATGTAATTTATTTATTATTTTTATATAATTAATTCTTGACACACCGGGCCTCATAATCGTACGCCATCTTAGTGTCTGGCTTATAAAATATATATAGAAATATTTCAAAGTCTTACAAGAAATAAACTATGTCTCTAAATATTATCCCTTATTCATTTTGACATGTATGAATCAAAAATACCTCAATCTGATACATAGTGTACGATGTATGACTTAAATTTGTGGTATTAGTTTAAAATTGACATGTTATTAAGGAATTGTTTCATATTTATGTTTAATTAATGTCATTATATTATTACAAACATAATAATTGTTTTATTATAATATTGGATTATTTTACAGATTTGGGGTGGTTTGTTTGAAGCTTCTCATTATCATGATAAATTGGACTTCAAGGATGTAACTGAGATAATGGCAACAAATAAATGGGTTAAGAATGTATACAGACATCATGGAAAGGTGAATTCATACTACTTATTTAGTTAATTTTGTTACCATTTTATCTACTATATTTAAGTTAATTTCCTTGTCATTTTAATCTTATAATTATTTCATTTTGTTTTCACATATATTTTGGGAATTCTTGTTTTTTATTCAACTATATACATCAATCCAGAAAAGAGAGAACATGTTTCTTTTGGATAAGGTGTTTCAGGTAGCATGGGATTTCCTCTTCCATTCAAATGGATCATTTCTTTCTTTTCTATCTTGGTGAATACAATTAAAAGAAAAACCCACATCACATAGTTAATCATTTGTACCTCAATAAAATAGAATGTATGCTCATTATGACACAAACTAAATATTTTTAGTTTATAATTTACATTTTAGTTCAAAACACACATCTCATACTCAAATCTGAGAAAACACAATCAGGTTATTTTGATAATTTAGGATAATGATACATAAGTCATTTGAGAAATGTAAGAATCAGCCACACCTCAATTGGACACAAGTTGTGACCAATTGGACTCTAAGTGTGTCTTTTTCTTATAATTAACATTAATTTTAGTAAATCACACAAGTGACATACTCAAAACTGATCAAAATCCTTCAGATTATTTTGATACATTAATAAAATGTTCCATAAGACATTTATGATATTTATGAATCAGCCAAACCTCAATCTGATACAAGTCCAAGTGTAAATTTTTATTTAAAATTGAAATTAATTTTTTTATAAAAACACAAGAGATATACTCAAAACTAATCAAATGTATTCATATTGTTTTAATAAATTATTAAAATTATATATAATCCATTTTGACATGTGGGAATTAGATGAACATCAATCTGATGCACTATGTTCCTGGTATAACTCAAATTATCTAGTATGAGTTTAAAATTGACCTTTTAGTTCAAAAAGAGTGTCACTCATTTAAAATTAATAAAACACACTTGGATTGTCTCAAAAATTTAGTAAAATAATCCATAAGTTATTTTTGATGTGTAAGGATCAGTCTCATGTCAAACCGAAACACAATGTGACTGATATGACTCAAAGTGCATATTCCTAGTTTAAAATGAAATTTTACTAAAAAATAAAAGTGACATACTCAAAACTGGTAAAAATTCATATTGGTTTGATACTTTAGAAAAAGGATCACTACAACATAAATTGAATTTAGCAGTGGTTTTGTAGTGGCGGTTTTGTAAACCGCTGCTAAACCTTTTTGTAAAATGGTTTCGCAGTGGTTTATAATAAACTACTGCAAAACCATTTCTTTTTCTTAACACTCCTGACCCTTCCCCCCTGACCCCGACCCAAGTTCTCCCCTTGACCCCCCATGACCACGCAACCCCCTTCTCATGGCGACCTCCCTTCTCCCGGCGACCCCCCCGGCGACCCCCGACGACCCCCCTTCTCCCAGCGACCCCCCGCGACCCCCCTTCTCCCAGCAACCCCCCTTCTCCCGGTGACCCCCCTTCTCCCCCGTGACCCCCTACAACCCTGCGACCCCCCGCGACCCTACGAACCCCTTCTCCTGATGACCCCGCGACCCCCCTTCTCCCGGTGAGTTTACTATGAGCAAGTATTGTTTAGTATAATTTTTCATGTTTACATTGAATTTATATTTTTTTGTTCTATTTATGAATAAAACATATTAGTTCAATTTATCTTGGGTAAATATAGTTTATTTTAGTTCAATATAGTTTTGTTCAGATCAATTTGGATTGGTCTATTTTTTTTTAATTTATAGTTATTTAGTATTTTTTAGTTAAAGTAGTGTTTGGAAATATTGAATATATATGATTTGGTTCATTTCAATTCAATTTTATACATTTTTTTCATTTTATTCAGTTGAATTCGGTGTAGTTAGATGAAATAAAATAAGATTTATATTATTTTTATAACTATTGTTACACTTTAATTTATTTAAGGTTTGATTGTATTCAGTTTGATTCAATTTAATTTTACTCTCGACAGGTTGATTCATAATTTTTATGGTTTGTTTGATCACTTTTTCTTTAATTTAAAAAATTGTGGTACATTTTAAAGTAGTGATTATCAATATGAATATTTATAAGATATAAAATTAGACAATTTAAATGTTTTATAATGGTTTTGTTAATTTTATACGAGGGTTTATTTTTTAAAATTTAATGATTCAAGTGTAATGATTTAGGTTAAAATCATCTAATGAAATAGTTTTTAATATAAAATGATTTTTGAAATTTTAACTCATTGGAATAAATTTATGCAATCGGTGTATATGAGTAGAGATTCAATGGTCTTAAAATTTTTATTTTTAGTAGATACCCTTGTAATTTATTGGTTAGACCATGAAATGATCTTACAAGCAATGGGTTTCTAAATTTTTTATTTCAAATGGTTTGAAATAAATGTGTACATGTTATAAATAGTTTTTTTAGAAATTGTGTAAAGGTTATGGTTGGTTGGTTTTAATATTTTTTAGATCAGTTTATTACAAATATTTTATATTTATTTCCTATTTTTGGACATTTCATTGTATTTTAGTTTGGTAAAATAGGTCTGAGGGGACATCGAATATTGAATAATTAGATTTAGATCTATTTTTTTGGATCAATACATGTCAATCTAGGTTTTTGTGTTTCATTTTGACTAAATAAATTTTGATTTGGTTTTGTTAGGTTTAGTTTTGTATGGGTCAATTGTGTTCACTTCCGTTAAATTCAATTAAATTTTATTTTTATTTTTTTTCAATTCTAATTATGTTGGATTTGGAATTTTAAATATGGTTCGAGTCATTTCTTTTGAATCTATTTTTATCTAGTCTTGTATTATTTAGATATATTCAATGAGTCTTACATTTATTCAATTCTATATTATTTTTTTCATTTAGATTTGGTTCCTTTCAATATGGTTTAATTAAATTAATTTTCAATAATTTTAAATCTAATCGATGTAGAAAACATTGTATTGTAAGAGTATATGATAGAAACAAGAGTGTGGGGGTGAATTGCTTTTTAAAAACTAAACTAACATAAAACCCAAACCACATTTGTTATAGTAATCAGACTCATATATTCTCTAATGATTAGAGTATAGGTATCAGAATTATAATTCATCCAATAAATCAGAGTTACAAAACATACTTACAAACAATATGATTAAAAAAATATTAAAAATTTAAAAACATAAACTTTCTAATATAAATTTCACATAGGAATATAAAACTTGTTAAAAAAGTAATATGAAACCTATGAATAATGAATCTATTAATTCAAGTTGGTAATGATCAGGTTGTTTATGGAAATAATTATTTGGGGCTAGGTGAGTCTATTTTCTTGGATTCTAAAGGATTTTATCAATTTTTTATGGACATAGTTTCCCATTGTGTTTCCGATGATAAAAAAACTTTTGATTCTATATATGTATGCTTTATGGTGGTAGAGGCATTTTAAGATTGATGTTTGGTGTTTTGATGGAAAAAAGAGGAGGATGGTGTTTGTTAAGAGAGGGGATCTCTTTTTTCCATTTATTGTCATATGGTTAATAGGAAAAGATACCTTGGGTTGAGAGTTATGTTATCATGTTTGTTGGGTTATTGTGTGAAGCTTTTTGATGGGTTGTTTATGTTTCAATTTAGAGATGGGTATTCCCATCTTTCTTATTCATTGTCGAATGATTTGATTTATTGTTATAAAATGGATGATTTTTTTGGTTCCTAACTACTTTTTGTAGTTTCTATATGCCCTATTGAGTGTATCGCATAGTGGTAGCTTATGATTGATCATTTAATACCATGATTATGAAATTGATAATGTAATTGACATTGAACTCATGGGATGAGTATTGATGTTGGTTTATGGGATAATGGAAACTATGGGATGATTAGATTAATACTCAGAGGATAATTTGATGGAAATATAAGAATTTTAATGGAAAATAATAAATCCATCTGGATATAAGGAACTAAATTGATTAAATAAGAATTTTTATTGAATTTAACAAATGAGTGGATAGTAATATCTCTTTACTATGTCAAAATGTTTAATGGTGATGAATCATGATACTTATGTTCATGCATTGAATCTAGTCTCTACTCGTGTAGTAAAAAATTAAATGGATACCAAGAAACCTCAATCAAAAGTGTATAGGCAACACAAAAGTACATGAACGCAAACCCGAGTTCATGCCAGGCCTACTCTACTGGAACAAAATACACACCAAGCCTAGTTTGGAAGCGCATGTCAAACATTATAGGCCCAATAATGACCTTACTATACTTAATCCCAAGAATCTAAGATCTAATATAGCTCCAACATGTGCAGTTCCTTATGTGAGAACATCAAAAATAGTATGGATTTCACTAAACCATAGCACATAAACTTGAGAATATTCTCCTCAAATAAGTACAATTATATTATGTCTACTTTATGATCAATGGATCATCTTTATTATATTATGTTTCTGTAATCTTACACTATTGTATATATGAATCTCTTTCTCTATTTAGTAGTAACTATGTGTTTTAATTTTTTTTAATATCGTGTAGGTGCATTTTGATATACATGGATAAAAGCTGGATCACATTATCGAGGAACACACCTCAGTATGTTAAGGGTTTGAAGGAGTTTTTAGATTTTGAAATTTCTAATCAATCCGTTGAAGGGAGAATAAGATGTTCATATCCTAAATGTAAATTTAGAAGATGGTTGAAGAGAGATGAAGTTTATGAACATTTAATACTGAAGCAATTCCTTGATCAATATTTGTGTTTGATTTGGCATAGAGAATAGAACGTTACATAAAGATTGAGAACTGATGTTAATCCACAGAATGAGGTCCCAACTTCATCAACAATGGAAAATGAAATGCAAAACATCATAAATGATGTATTTGGCACTGCAAGACACCACTATCAACTTCAAAACATAACAGAACAACCAGATGAGGGTGATACAAATTACAACGTGACAAGTGATGTTTTGGAGATTATAACACAACCAGATCAAGATTGTAACATATCATTGGATCCTCCTATTGATTCTGTGGAGCCAAATGTAAGAGAAGACTTCACTGAGGAAAATTCGTTTCATGATTTAGTTGATGATGGAAATCAAGAGTGGTATAGTGGGTGTTTGAAATATTCAAAGCTTTCTTTTCTACTAAAGTTGTACCATATCAAATGTCTATGTGGAATTACAAATAAGGCAATGTCCATGATATTGGAATTGATTCGTGATACATTTCCTGAAGCAAAAACCCTCGAGTATTTTTATGATATGAAAAAAGTTGTTAATAGTCTTGATCTGAATTATACAAAAATACATGTGTGTCCTAATGATTGTATGCTTTATTAGGGAGAGGATTAAAGTAGACAGAATTGCAAAAAAAATATTCTTCTAGATGGTAGTCAAAGGGTGATGTTGGAAGTCTGAATCAACATAATTTCATGGAGAATAAGAAAAGGAATACACCTGAAAAGGTTTTTCATTACTTTCCTTTGAAGCCTCGATTGCAAAGATTATTCATGTCATCGAAAACCGTCAAACACATGAAGTGGAATTCTGTAGATAATAACAATGATGGGTAAATGAGACATCCATGAGATTCATAATCGTGGAAAAAAATTTATTCATTACATCCAGATTTCTCACTGATCCTAGGAATGTTTGATTGGGATTGGCTGCTAATGGATTCAACCCATTTGGTAATTTGAGTACCAGTTATAGCATTTGGCCAGTTGTTTTAATCCCTTACAATCTGCCTCTGTGGATGTATATGCAACAAACATATTTTATCATTTCGATAATTATTCCTGGAAAAAAATGTCTGTAAATGATATTGATGTATACTTGCAACCTTTGATTGACGAATTGCAGGATTTATGGAGCAACGGTGTTGAGAAATTTGATGCTTCTTCTAAAACAATTTTCAAAATGCATGTTGCTTTAATGTGGACCATTAGTGACTTCCCCAGGCTTAGGAATTTATCTTGTTGGAACAATTACATGGGTTTGGCTTGTCACGTTTGTAAAATTGATTTTGAGCCCAAAATGTTACCTCATAGTAGAAAATGGTGCTTCTTGTGCCATTGAAGATTTCTTGATGCATCTCATAGATTTCGGCTGAATAGATCAAAATTTAATGGTTTCATTGATCGTAGACCACCTCCAAAGTTGTTAACTAGTTCTGAAATATTGACACAACTTGAAAATTTTGAAAAAGAATTTGGGAAGGTTCATCATTTGAATGATAGTTGAAAACGGGTCTGAAGTGCATCGTCAAGTGAAATCAGAATGCAACAATGGAAGAAAAAAAGTATATTCTTCAAACCTCCGTATTGTGAATTTAATTTTTTGCAGAATAATATTGATGTGATGAATATTGAGAAGAATTTCTGTGACAATTTGATTTTCACATTACTTAATGAGCATGGAAAGTCGAAGGATCATCTCAATGCTCACAAAGACTTACAAGTAATGAATATAAAACGTGATCTCTGGCCAGATGAGAATGAAAAGTATGCTCTAACAATTTTTGCAATGAAAAATATGGATAAAGATACATTCCTTTGAATTTTAAAGAATGTGAAGGTATCTGATGGGTATTCAAGTAAAATCTTGAGGTGTGTTGACTTGAAGAATTGTAAGTTACATGGATTGAAAAGTCAGGATTCACATATTTTTTTACAATAGTTACTACCATTGGCATTGCATAAATTATTACCTGAAAAAATTACTACTGTTGTACTCCAATTCTGCACATTTTTCAGGAAATTGTGTGAGAAATATCTACATCCATTTTAGCTTGAAAACCTCTAGGAGAGGTTTTTATTGACCCTTTGTGTAATGGTGGTGATCTTTCCTCCATCTTTTTTTACTGTCATGATGAATTTAATTGTGCATTTGGTTGAGGAAGCTAAATTAGGAGGCCCCGTTCATTATCGATGGATGTATCCAATTGAGAGGTATTTTATTTATATGTTTTTTAGTTAAGTAAACAATTTTTGGCATTTAAATAAATGCATAATTATTATTATTTTATTTCATAGATATCTTGGGCATTTGAAAGCATATGTGAGAAATAAAGCTCAACCAGAAGGATTTATCGCTGAAGGCTATTTTGATGAGGAGTGTCTTACCTTTTGTTCCAGATACATGGATGATATTGAGACAAGATTTAATCGAGTTGGAAGTATTGAAGACACATCGAATCAATCTCAAATAAATCAAAAATCAAAAATATTTCCTGTTATTGGCCGATCAGTTGGGAGGACCTCAAATGTGACACTGATAGAATTAGAATTATTCTAGGCACATAGATCTGTGCTACTGAATAGTAAAATTGAAGATCCATTTATTGAAGAGTTGAGGATACAAACAAAGAGACGAATGAGAGTTCAAACATGAAATGAGAAAAATATAATGAAATCTGTGAATAAAGATCTTATAGAATGGTTTGCATGACGTGTAAGTTCATAAATATTGCAATAAATATGAATATTAGTTTGACACATACATTTTGTAAATCTAATAAATTATATTTCTTATTTTAGATCATGAATACCGATACTCAAGTAGAGTTGTAAGAATATTTGAAGTTTCTTTCTAGAGGTCCTATAAAAAAAGTTATAAAGTTCAACGCTTATAATGTGAATGGATTTAGATTTCGTACAGTCGATCGAGAAGTGGGTTTGAAAACATAGAATAGTGGTATATTTACATTTTATGAAGTGGGATACTATGGAAAGATACTTGATATTATTGAATTAAACTACCATGGGAATTTTTCTTTTGTTTTATTCAAATGCAATTGGGTCGATATTATTAGTGGTGTTAAATGAGATTCCTTGCAATTTACTTCTGTGAACTTCTATCGCTTGATGGATGTTGGTGATCATGAACTACATGATCCATATATCTTATCATCACAATAAAAAATGGTATATTATGTGAATGATGTTGTGGATGAAGGGTGGATTGTATTTTCTCACGTAATGAGATTTGTATTATATGGGTGATGAAGTGGAAGATTTGACCTCTGAAATTGAATCTCATAAACAACAAGAAGCATAATTATTTGTCCATCATGATATTGAAAATATTAGTCTAGCAAGGATGAATGAAGTGGATGAAGTAATGGAGCAGGAAACCGACATGATTGAAGGGGGGAAATGATTGTATGTATAGTTATTTATTCATTCAGCAACCAATTATTTTATTTGTGCGGTCATTCATTATCATTGTTATATATATTTTGTTTATTAGTATCAGGCATCTATTATCATTTTTTATTTTATTTTTCTGCATAATTTTTTTGAAATATATATTCTGAACTTAATTTTATTTGATTAAATGACAGGAATGCCAAGGAGGAAGCAGTACACTATTTCATCTACTACTACGACAGATGACAGTCCATCTGTCTCCCTCGCCATGGCATCTGAGCCACCAGCTGCCTACACCCCTGAACCATCTCCCCCTACACCATCTCTCACACCCTTTGTAGGTGTCCCATTAGAGGCTGAGTCATCGACTCTCCATTCAGGAGCCTCAATAGTGGGGCGGCAGCACGCCCCTTCCAGTTCATCATGGGCATACTGGAGGGTCACTATCATAGGTAAAAATTTTAATATAAATAAATTTATTTCATTTTGTTTATACTAATTTTTTTCTCATTGAAGATGAAAAAAAATTCAACCGTGGAAAAAAAACATAAAAATTTAAGATGTATGGAATATGAATGGCGAGAATATATTCGTTCCATTTGATTCATTTGGGGTCCCTATAGATGACATCGCGGGGTTACTTGGCCAAATTCTAGGCCAACTGGAAGCGGATCCCATTTCCCTACCTATTTCTTATGATGATTGGAGACATATGCCTCCAAGTTGGAAAAATGAAGTTTTTGATTACCAAATAAAGGTAATTTTAATACATTATGGTTTAATTTAATGTCATGTTACTAATATATTCAAAATGAATTTCTGTATACAGATGTTCTTCCACTTTACAGTTGCTGATGTGATAGCACGAAAGTGGACGTTGAAAAATCTTGGTAAGAAATGGAAAGACTTCAAATGGATATTGTGGTGCAATGTCAACGATACTTCGTTGACCTTGTAACAAATGTATGAGAATCTACCCAGTGGGGTACTGAAAGAACATTGGAAAGTTTTTGTTGACAGACATTGTGATGAGAAGAGGATGGTATTGAAATATATATTATTATATTATTCTCATTTTATATTTATACATGTATATGAAGAGGATATGACATTTAATACATTACTATTAAATTTAATTCTATTTATTTCAGGATCTCTCAAGACAAAATGCATCAAACCGGGCTAAGCAAGTTATCCCTCACACTACAGGGTCAAAAGATTTTCTAGAAGTTGAACGACTCTGGTAATCTTTTCATTAGTTTAAATATTTATAAGACAATATTATCTGTTTAATATATTAAGTTTTTAATTTATCTTTGCTTAATGAAGTCACAGGGTTTAGGGCATGAAGAATCCTGAACTAAATTATGGTTGGATGTTCACAAAAAAAATCAAATGGAATTTTTGTTAATGAGCTTGCAAAAGAAGTTGGGGAATGAAGTCAATTTTTTATTATAATAAATTATTATCAGTTTTTACTATGTTAATATATATTGATATTTTATTTATAGGTAAAAATTAAAGAACTATGGGATTCTAATCCTGGGCAGTCCTACTCAGTATCCCAGGATGACCCGGTTGCTAAAGTCCTTGGGAAGGAGCATCCTGGTAGAGTGTGCGGGATGGGTTTTGGACCCATACCATCTGAGGTCTTTGGCATGCCACCAGGGATTCTAGCTGCATCTACTCTTGGTTATAGCTATTCCATACCCAAAGATTCTCAGAGGGAGATTGCTTCTCTACGAACCACAGTTCAAGACCAGGGGGGTCAAATATCTACTTTGCAGAAATCGATGACTGATATACATCAGCAGATGAACAGATATGCCCTCGGTGGTAGTGCATCGACTGGTGGTAAGCAGGTAAATCAAAAAAAATCAAAATCATTTAGTTTTCAAACTTCCATTGGTTTTAAGTTTAAATATAAATATGCAACAGTATTTAATTTTCAATATAATGTTCTTACAGGTGACAGTAGAAAGTGGAGATGGAGGTGGAGAGGGTGACGATATGTGTTCATCATCAGATCGTGAGTAGTTTTATTGTTGATGTGTTGGACAAACATGGGAACAGTTGGTTTCTATATGTATCATGTGTACACATAGTGGCCACCGAACATTTTCATGACCTAACATTTTCTTGATTTCTCATGTTTCCTTTTATGCATTTTATTGATTTCTAATGTTTCCTTTCATGTCTTTATTTCTCGAGTGTGGTATGCACCATATATGTCAATTCTTTATTGTGTTGATTCAATTATTTTGATTCATTTTTTATGAGTATTTTTTCCATAGAATTTTAGGACTGAAAGGGACAAATATTTTATGCATTTAGAGTATGGTTCTATGTTTGTTATGGATTGTTTGACTCACCTTACGAGCTTTTAGGTTTTGTGCATATTTGTCTTATGGATGATCCATTTAGGATGACATGATTCACGTTCAGGCACAATCATGTTGTTTGATCATAGGTGAATTGTTATGTCAGGGTTGGAACTGGTATGGATGGAATAGGTTGAACCTAGGCTTGACATTTTTTTCATGAAATATGACAGACATGCTTGTTTATAATTTTGTTTAAAGGTCTAATGGCCATGTGATATGTTTATCTGCATTCCTTTACTAAAAGATGCATTTGATTGTGCTTAGTTAAACATCTCTTTTCATATTGACTAGAATGTATTCTGTTAGACTATTCGTATTCCTAGAATGGTTTGTTTTTCAGGGCACTGGTGTAGGGGATGCAGAGATGCTTTTTTTTTCAGATCATCTTTTAGCAACGGTTTTAACCGCTGCTAAATGAAACTGGTAAAATTGTAGCGGTGGTTTTAACAACCGTAAAATATAGATATTTTTCTCGTAGTGGTGGTTAAAATTTTCGCAATAGTATCCACCATACGTGTGTATTTCACGACGGTTTTGATTATTTTAGCAGCACTTTTTTGGCGAGGGGCTATTTTTTTATTCACAGTGGTTATAACCACCGCAAATAAATGGAGATCCACCAGCCGTAAAACCACCACTAAAAAAACCAGAACCGCTGAAAAATGAGGCAACTACAACGATTCATTTAAACCACCACAAAATGATATAACCGCTGTTAATAGTTTCCTAACGTGCAATTTAGCGGCAGTTTCCTAAAACTGATGCCAAAGCATATAGCAGCGGTTTAAACCGCTGCTATATGGAAAAAAAACTGCCGCTAATAGGTTATTTTCCTATAGTGGATCCATGAGTCCTATGTGACATGTAGGAATAAAACGCACCTCAATATGAAACATAGGGTTACTGGTATGACTCCAAGTGTGCCTTTCTATTTAAAATTGACATTAATTTTAGTAAAAAAGAAAATTGATATACTCAAAACCAAGAAAATGAATTCGGACTATTTTTATACATTAGTATATTGATCAATAAGTCAATTTTGATGTTTAAGAATTAGGAACACCTTAATATGATGCATGGTGTTACTATTATGACTCCAATTGTGTCTTTCCATTTAAATTTGACATTAATTTTAGTAAAAAATACATGTGGCATACTCAGAAACCAACAAAACAAATTTTTATTATTTTGATACTTTATGAAAACAATACATAAGTCATTTTTAACATGTAGGAATCATCCTCACCACAATCCAATGCATGGTGTTCCTGGTATGACTCCAAGTGTGTATTTTTATTTAAAATTGATATTAATTTTAGTAAAAAAACAAGGGACATACTCAAAACTGAGAAAAAACATTTGGATTATTTTGATACTTTAATAAAATTATCCATAAGTCATTTTTTACATGAAGGAATAATCCAAACCTCAATCTAAAGCATTGTACTCTTGATATCACTCCATGTGTCCATTATCAATTTAAAATTGACATTTTAGTTCAAAAAGTGTATCACAAGATAAAAACTAAGAAAACATGCTCAAATTGTCTTGATAAGTTTTTAAAATAATTCAAAATTATTTTTTTTGTGTATGAATTAGTCTCATGTCAGACTAACACATGATGTGACCAGTATGACTCAAAGTGTGAGTTTCAAGTTTAAAATGACATTTTTGTAAAAAAGACAAGTGACTTAATCGAAACTTATACATAAAATTCAGATTATTTTTATACTTTATAAAAATGATTCATATGTCCTTTTCGATGTATAGAAATAAACATCACCTCAATCTAATGCACAGTGTAACCGGTATGACTCCATGTGTGTCTTTTTATTTAAAATTGACATTAATTTTAGTAAAAAAGAAAAGTGACAAACTTAAAACTAATAAAATGCATTTGTATTTTTTTGGTACTTTTGTAATGCAAGACATAATTCATTTTTGATGTGTAGGAATCAGTCAAACCTCAATCCGATGCATGGTGTGACCAGTATGACTCTGACTGTGTCTTTTAATTAAAAATTGAAATTACTTTAAGTAAAAACGACAAGTGACATACTTAAGACTAAGAAAATCCATTTGGACTGTTTTGATACAGGAGTAAAACAATCCATATGTAATTTTTAACATGTAGGAATCATCCTCACCATAATCCGATGCACAGTTTTCCTAGTATAACTCTAAGTGTGTCTTTTTATTTAAAATTAACAATAATTTTAGTAAAAAAGAAAAGGGGCATACTCAAAACAGATAAAACACATTTTTATTGTTTTGAAACTTTAGGAAAATGATACGTGTGTCATTTTTTATGTGTATTAATCTTCCTCACCTCAATATGAAACATGATGTGCCTGGTATGACTCAATTTGGGTTTTTTTATTTAAAATTGACATTAAATTTAGTAAAAAGAAAAGAGATATACTCAAAACAAATAAAACACATTTAAATTGTTTTTATACATTAGTAAAATGATCTATAAGTAATTTTTATGTTTAGGAATCAGATACACCTCAATTTGATGCACAGTGTGACCAATATAACTCAAAGTGTCCGTTATTATTTTAAAATTGGGATTTTAGTTCAAAAAGTGTGTCACTCATTGAAAACTAAGAAAACACACAAAAATTGTCTTGATAGTTTAGTACAATTATTTATAAGTCATTTGTGATGTATAGTAAATAGGGCCACATCAAACCGACACATGATGTCACCGGCATGACTCAAAGTGCATGTTTCCGATTTAAATTTACATTTTAGTAAAAAAGACAACTAACATACTCAAAAATAATAAAATGAAATATCTTAATTTTTATACTTTAGGAAAATGATCCATAATTTATTTTCAATGTGTAGGAGTCAACTTTAACTCAATTTGATGCATGGTGTAACCATCATGACTCCAAATGTGTCTTTTTATTTAAAATTAATTTTAGTAAAAAAGACATGTGACATACTCAAAATTGATCAAACATATTTGGATTGTTTTTATACTTTATTAAAATGAAATATAAGTCATTTTTTATATTTAGGAATCATTCACACCTCAATATGATGCATTTTGTGATTTGTATGACTTTTTTTAAAATTGACATTAATTTTAGTAAAAAAGATAAGTGACATACTAAAAACTGAGAAAATGAATTTTTATTGTTTTGATACTTCAACACAATGATCCATAAGTCATTTTTGACATATAGGAATCAAACTCACCATAATCTGAGAACCATGTTCCCATTATAACTCAAAGTGTTTGTTATTAGTTTAAAACAAACATTTTAATTCAAAAAGTGTTTCACTCACTATAAACTAAGAAAACATGGTTATATTGCCTCAATAATTTAGGAAAATTATTTTTAATTTATTTTCGACATGTATGAATCTATATCACATAAAATTGACACACTATGTGATCAGTATGATTCAAAGTCTATGTTTCCAGTTTAAAATGGATTTTTTTTGTAATGAAGACAAGTGGCGTACTCAAAACTAAGAAAAAGTATTCAGATAATTTTGATATTTTAGTAAGACAATCCATATGTCATGTTTTATGTGTAGGAATTAGCCTCAATTAAATTTGATGCATAATGTGATCGTTATAACTCCAAGTGTTTATTTTTATTTAAAATTGGTATTAATTTTAGAAAAAAGACAAGTGACATACATGAATCTAATAAAACTCATTCAAATTATTTTGATACTTTAGGAAAATGATACATAAGTAATTTTTGATGTGTAGGAATCATCCACAACTCAATATGATGTATGATGTGACCGATATGACTCAAAGTTTCTGTTATCAGTTTCAAATTGACATTTTAGTTCAAAAAGTGTCACTCACTGAAAACCAAGAAAACACACTCAGATTGTCTTGATAAATTATGAAAATGATTCATAAGTATTTTTTGACATGTAGGAATCTGTATCTTGTCAAACTAACCCATTATGTTACCGTTATGACTCAAAGTTCATGCTTCCAGTTTAAAATGTCTTTTTAGTAAAAAAAACAAAAGTGAAATACTCAAAACTAATAAAACACATTTAGATTCTTTTCATACTTTAATAAAATGATCCATAAATTATTTTTGACATATAGGAATCATCCACAAGTAAATTCAATGCATGGTGTTACTGATATGACTCTAAGTTCATGTTTTTAATATATAAGGTCCATTTTAGTTTCAAGCACACATCACATTGTCAAAACAGAGAAAATGAGATAAGATTTTTTTATCATCATTTTTTCTACTATTAAATCAATTATTTCCTTATCATTTTTATCTTATACTTATTTTTTAATTTTAATATTGATAATTCTTGAAGATGAACAACAAATGGTGTGACATGTAAGAATCAATAACAACTGAATTTGATACAAGGTGTTCCTAGTATAAATAAAATATTAGTTTAAAATTGGAAATTTTTGTTTAATTTATTTCTTTATAGTATTTAATAACATAATAATTGTTTTATTATATAGGTTCATTCTTTTTCTTGAGATGGGATGGTTTTTTCAGCAATAGAATGAATGGGGGTCGATGTCCAAAGACAAAGAAACATTAAGGTTTTTGAATGTCTGTGATAATTTGTACTTACTCATGGAATTATAAAAACCAATGTTTTAAATGTCTATAATGTAGTGGGTTTTTATTGTATTTGTGATGTAAATTTTATTTCATTTAAAATATATATTTTCACCAACTTTTTCCTGTTGTTTCTGCTATTTTAGTGCATTGTAAATTTAATAGCACATTGTAGTATGCCCCTATATGAGTGCTACTAAAGGTGAAGATAAAGGTATCCTTTATAAAATCTACTAAAAGCTCTAATAAAGGACTCCTTTATCTTTTCTAAAAAATTAGTGTTGAATGGTCCCTTTATCAGTTCTTTTTTAGTGCTCATAAATGACCCTTTTTATCAGTTCTAAATAAAAGTGTTGATAAATAGGGTCCTTTATCAGTGCTACTAAAAGTGATGATAAAATCACCCTTTATCGGTACTTTTTAGAACTAATAAAGGATAACATAATCAATTCCTTTCTAGCACTGATAAAAGCCTAGGGATATTAATCATATGCCTATAGTCAGCATTTTTTTCATGGACAATGGAAAATTTTAGTTCTGTTAAAGGCCAATATTGTAGTAGTCTTATATTGAGTATTTGAAATAAGTGTATCACCTGGTATTATTTCTATTGAAAACTTGACATCCCAATTTAGTGGAAGACTAATAATCTCTTCTATAAATACATAATAAACTCCAATACAATAGGAATATCATTTATACTGAGTTTCCCCCAACCATTTGAGATAAATACCCACTTTAAATATGAAAAAGGATACAATAAAAGGATGTAATTTCCATTGGAAGTTCACATTTATACTCACACTAATAGAAAATTATAATTTGGTTCAGAAAATCACATGTGACTTTATTTATTTGGAAATAGATATGGGATTTATATAAATAAATCTAATCCATACCCCAAATAACTTCAAGTTAAACTATATAAAGAATAAAGAGATTTATAGGAAGAAAATTACCATAAATTTCAATTATGGAAGATTCATAGACCTGAGATGTAATCATCATACCATTAGTATTTTTTACTATTATATTAAAATCTAGTCATTCAAGTGGTAATGTGATACTCTATAAAAACTATTTAGATATAAAAAAATGGGTAAATCCAAAACCAAAAAATACATTATTAGATCTAGATTGGATGGTATGTGTACCTTTCACGACTTCCTTATCACACCCCACATCAGCAGTAGTGAGAAAATGATATTTCCCTTTTCCTTTAGGATTAAGATGTTTCTGATGTCGATCATCATCATTAACCTTCAGATTCAAGAACTGGTTACCATAATTTCCATGCTCAATGAAGTTATATAACTGAAGCATGGTTGGTTCATTATTTAGATATTTCTCTCCATTTGAATCATTCCCTAATTTCATCCCATTACTTCATCATTTGATTTCCCAATGGAATTTTTTCCTACAATTAAAATATTTACCAGTCCCCTTAAGATAATTTCCTACATTCTTCCTTCAAAAATTATAGCATAAAGGAAAACTCATATTCTTCCTCCATGGTTTTTGTTATTAGAATTTAATTTTAATTATATATTTATTTTCATAACAAAATGGGTCACTGTAATTTCCATTTCCACCTTGACAGCACATTAAATGATATCTTCATAGTTAATAATGTCTCTTTGGCTAACACTATTTTGAGACTTGTTATTAAGCCACTAAAGTATTGATCGATCTTATTTTTTGGTTCAATAATATCACTAGGAGTGTACATCACAAGTATTAGAAAATTTTACTTATATATACCAATGGATTCATCATCCTTCATCTTAAGATCAAATAATTCATTATCCATCTTCATATGAACAATAAGGGAAAATTAATTATTGACAAATTATTTATTAAACTCATCACATTCCATGGAGTCAATTTATTCTTTTTGCATAATTTTCATGACAGTGGTTCATCGTTGGTATAATTAACCATCCAAATAATAAATAGCTAAGATAACCATTTCATGTTCCAAGCACTACAGAATAGAAATATATTTTCATTTTTACTGGTCCATTACTCAGCAATTAGAAGATCATTAGAGCCACTAAAATAAGGTGGATGTCTCCTTATGAAGGACTCAATAGTATATTGTTCTTTCCATTACTCATTCAGAAGCTCAACATTATTCATGTCTTGAGAATGTTTTTTAAGAATAGAAATGATATTATTCATTCCAAATCCCATAATATTTGTTTTTTTAGGGGCACAATAATTGAATTGTCCATAAAATTCAACCTTGACATAGTTGGTTATGGTTCCATCAATTGACTGAAACCTAAAATCATTGTATGAGAATTAATAATCATAGTGTCAAATCATATAATAATGAAAATAATTTTTAGTTTGTTTAAATCGTGACATATTATTTTAAATATATGGAGCCTTAGGTTTAACCATGGTGACCCATGGTCATTATCTATTAAAATCCTTCATAATGGATCATTAACCTACTAATATCCCCAGGGATTTTCAAACTAGGTACGTAGTAAGGGATCATTCACCATGTACCTGAATAATAGATAAGATATACTTGAACAAATATTTTAGGGGTTATTACCACAAGAAAAATCTATGCAAAAACCACATTAATTTTTAGTATTCATATAGGGATGTATTTTCTTAGGAAAACTACACTCTTTTAATTACCATAACATGTGATATTCACCTATACACAGGCATGTCCTAAGGGTTCTTTCTAAAGTTTCCATATCCCAGCTTACAGAAGTTACTAAACCTTGCCTTTGATACCAACTATAGTGAATCATAATTTTCATACATATATACTAAATAATTTTAGATTTAGATTAAATAAATTTATTAATAATAAATGCCCTAGGGCCATATAAGTTTAGTGTGTTCAGAAACATGGAAATGTAAACAACTAGTACATAAAATATTTACATCACTTCACTTTTAGTTCTTCACAACTAGAATCTATCTTATACATAACATATTTAAAACCCTTCTCTATAATCTTGGGAGGGGAAACCTAAGAATGTGTACACTCAGATGATCAGTAAGGTTAAATATGATATATATCAATAAACGATCATAAGTGAGAACAAGATAACAATAAGGGTACATGATGTAAACATTAAAAAACCATACCCATTAATTCATATATCATAATTGTGGGACAAGATAGCCTAATGGATCAAATATATGCTCAAGGATAATCCAGATACAAAGGTAAGTGCTCTCCAATAAAAATTATTTAGGGATAATGCTTAAAATAGGATCAATATTGATTTTAATGGTTCAGATATTTCATTAGGTGTGTGAAAATTTTTGGGTTAACTATTTGGTTTCTCACTTTTCTCCTTAAAAGTGTGTGTAAATAATAAAAAGTTAATTTTCAATCATTTTTTTTAATAAAAATACATATGCATAATAGTATATAGTCATCAATAATCAATCATGATCCCTAAAAGTATATCCTAATAATAAAATATATTTTTTGGAATAAAAATAAGTATAGAAAATCATTTCCTTAGTCAAGGATCACTACTAAGACTATTATAGTGGATTGGGTCCAATCCTCATTCCAACACTTCCTTAATAATGGTTCACTCCTAAGACTATCTTATTGGAAAAATCCCCTTATTAAACTGGGTTCACTCCCCATTCTATTCCTAATTATCTCATGAGATATCCTTCTTTAACCAATTCTTTAGAGGTCTATGTAATTTTAGTATAACCCATCACATAATTAAAACCATATATATGTGTGACATAAGATCATTAAACATTCATCATATCATAACTTGTGGAAAGGATACAAGTTTTATTAAAAAATTATCATCATTATCATAATCCATCTAGATAAAGAATAAATCTGGTAATATTGGATAATATCCTTAGTAAATCATAATAATCATTGACGGATTTTGATATATTTAAAAATACCTTTCAAGGATCACTGGAATATTTCTTGGGAAAATACCACTTTTTATTTGAAATCAGGTATTTAGAATCTATAAATTTATAAAATATTATGGAAAATATTTTAATTGAAAAGAAAAAATGAATTTAAATAACATTTTGAGAATACAAAAATAATTCCTGGAAACATTTTAAATAAAATATGGGCATGGAAGAAAATATTCCCTACCAAAGTGAAAAACAAGGTTGGTTTTCCTTAAAAATATTCCTTCGGTATCATGAGTACTTAAAGAGATAAAATGAAATTAAAATATAAAATATATAGAAATAAATAGAGTATTATAGAATACATAATATTTTTTAGGAATAGAACATTTTATCTCATCATCAAAAAATTTAAGACTAAACAATCCTGGTAAAAAAGATATTATAACATAAAACCCTTACCTCAATTCCTTATTTCTTCATAAGTGCTCTAAAATCCATAATAATAAATTTAAATTTTATTTTAATGTAACATATTGGAATTTTCATGTAATTTTTTTATATGGAATTACTTAGAGACTGCGAAATTTGACGGCACATAATTCCGAGGTCTGGAGAGCCCGAAACTGAATTTTGAACTTTTTTTAAGGTACATACAGTAAACGTGCGAGTGGGATTTTCTATCTTTTGAACCATCACTCAGATAAAAAAATCCAAGGGAACTGTTTAATTCATAACACCAGGATTCTCCCAGAAATGAATTAACTTCTGCTGACAAGGGTCGAGCAGAAGAGTTTTTTTTCAGAATTTTTGAGAAAAATAATAAAAAAAATTAAAAGAATTTTTTTATTTTCTTTATCACTTTTGATTTGTGGATGAATATGCTATGGGGCAGCGACAATGTGCAGCAATGATCCTCATTAATGGCTTGTTAAACTCCTTGCTTAACAATGCTTTAATGACATGTAACAACGACGTTGTTTCTTAAATAAAACAATGTAACGACGCGACGTCACATCATAATGGGAATGCTGTGATGTGATCCTATTTGTAATTCGATGCATTGGGGAAATATGGATTAAAAAAATTGGAGGATTTTCTGGTGAACCTTTGATGGACTTCCACCCTAGTAAAGAATGAAGAACGCTGGTGGAACTTCATCTTCTTTGTCACGCCTTTTGAAGATCGGAACCGAGAAGTGATGTAAACGTCTTAACCCCTCGAGGACGAATGTGTAGAAATAAACTTCAAAGAGGTAGGGGTTTTTAATTTGATGTTCTTCCCCATCCATTTCTAGAAATAATGAACACGATTCAACACATAAATAGGTTGACCTATGATTCATGCATTTTTGCAGGAGGGTGTTTCATTCTCACAGTTTTATATTCGAGGTTCAAATCTTGGCATGTAACGATTGAATAGAGACTCCCAAAACCTCCCACATCTTTAAACCTTCTAGCATGGAGGGTGAGGGCTGACATAAACTAAGGCCCTGACCCCTCCGTTTGTGCGCTCATGGTGAACATTTTTTCTGAAGCGATGAAAAGGCGGCTTTGAAGGATTCACAGTAAAGAGGATGCTTATTGGAGGCCATAAGAGTAGGCGGCACAAAGAATAGAATACTAGAGTGCATCCGGTGGTCCGCTAAAGGATCTACCGGTGCACTGGGGTCGGCAACGGCAGCATGGGGTGGCGGTGGCATGCGCCAACTGCATGTCGGACGGTAGGAGCAGTCTGTTAACCCGGTGGAGGGAGGGTGACATAGAGGGTGGTTGGTCATCACTGGCCGCAAGCGTGAGAAGGAGCGACATGCTCCTTGTGGGCCACGATTAGATAGGGAGGGATGTGGTGGTCCGCTGCATCCCAGGCACACCCCACCGGCCGCTAACACGGACAGTCTTCGGACCAGTGGGCCACACCCCCCAGCGGGTCACGCCTGCATCGGCCCAGACCCAAGCCCAGTGGAATGGACCCACGTCAACAGGGTGGACCCTGCGCCTGCGGGCCGGACTAGACCGGGTCACCGGGCGACCCAGTGAGCTGGACCGTTTGCCAACCTGGCCAGGTTCAGCGAGGCCTATTGGGCCTGGCCCACTGGCCAGGCCAGACCAGACCAACCTCGACCCACTCTAGGTCATGTCAGGTCCATCAAAAAGAACCGGGGTATGTGGAACCCCCCAAGTCGGGTTGGTCGGGTCGGTCCAACCGGGTGGGACTGGGCCCCATTGCAATCGGCCCCATGGTTACTAAAATGCCTGTATCCTGAAAACCATGCATCCTATTGACGCATCATTGGTGGTGTTGGGACCCTCTCAAGGAGGAGGATCTTTTGGCCTGCTTTGCGTTGACTTTCATGGAATCTAAGAAGCGAAGAATGACTTGAGGAGTGGTTCTCCCAAGCACTCTATATACGGAACCCTGCGGTTGGCTGAGACCTAAGTACTACTCGATGATGACCCAGTTGGAAGTGGCTCTATGTGACCCAACATTCCCATGGTGGGGAGCAACTCTTTGTGACCCAGTATACCCATGGTACTCAATAGGAGTATTACCTCAGTTTGGACATGGTGGGAAGCGGCTCTGTGTGACCAGGCTGGACCATAGTGGGGAGCGGCTCTGTCTGACCCATCATACCTATGGTAATCATCAGGGGTGAGTACCATAACCATTCAAGGTTAGTGGGAAGTGGCTTTGTGTGACCCGGAAAGACCATTGTACTCGATAAAGGAGTATTTCCCCAGTGGATGAGGAGTTTGACGTTTGTGACTGATGATGCTACAGTTAATACCCTAGAATATATCAGGTGTGAGTTGTCTTGTGTTTCATGCTTTACTTTGAATAATTGTTGTGTGTTATATCTTTTTGTTTTGGGGTACCTGATGAGTATTGTGTTACTCACCCATGTACAGGCTTCGCCTGCATGTGTTGTGTCTGGTGCAGACGACTGACATTTCGATAGGGGTGCTCAGGGAGATATGACGGACAAATGCTACGATAGTGGACTTGGTGTCCTAGGACCAGGTGAGGCCTAGTAGGACTAGGCGGACAGGCTGTACTCATTCATCTTCTGGTAGCTTCACTACTCTCACGATCATGTGTGGTTTACTATAGATGGTCATTAGAGCACTTTTTGTACTTTAGAGTTTTTAGTACTTTTTCTTGGGTTTGTATTCTGGCCCACTTTCTTTCAGTTGTACTTACACTCCATTTATTCAGTGGTATGCTATTTCCCTTTTGTGAGTTGGGACTTGGTTGGGTGTGTGTGTACGTACAGGTATCCAGGCTAATGCCTCCCACATGCAGGTTGACGCCTTTGGTGCCAATCGCTAGCCCCTAGCCTTCAGGAGCCGGGATTGGGGTAGTCATAGCACGGGCCTCGGGGGACGGGTTGTGACAAAGTGGTATCAAAGGGCAGTCAGTTCCCCCTCAAATACCGGGATTCTGATGTTTTGTTTTGGGTAAATAGTGTTAAGTGTTGCGAGTTTGACTTTCAAATTTGGGAGTCTAGTATTGGTGCGGTGGCCAACGTGTCCATAGACAAGGACCTTGAATTATGTTTTTAGCTCAATACATGAAAACACTGGTTGCATAAGTGTCTTCTTATATTTTAATAAGATTCAGCTCACTAGGTGTAACCTTCTAACCGTGGTACATCATGATCTATCTCAGGATTCCTCCACATGGACGACTAGCCAGGATCCCGATATGAGGTCGTGAGGACAGCCCGCCTAGCGATGAGGGGTTTATTTATGGACCAGTTCAAGAGATGGCACCACCGGGTGGTGCACTTTGCTACCACCACCCGATGGTCAATATCTACTTTCTGCAGTTATGGAAAAGGATGTTCGTAGGCTCAGTGCCCTACATGAGTTTCTAAGACAGAGACCTCCCAGTTTCAGGGGATAGATGGATCCTCAGGTCACTGAGGACTTGTTGGAGGTTGTTACGTGGGTCTTCTACTTAGTGAGGACATTGCCTAACCAGATGGTGATCGTGGAAGTGATCCTTCTATAGGGATCGGTAGAGAGATGGTGGAGTTTGACCATATAGAATCACTATGAGGCAACCCTCACTTGGGTTGACTTCTAGAGGCTTTTCCAGGAGGAGTTTTTTTCCCGCGACCTTGCGCATTGTGTGTATCTAGGAGGTGATTCACCTAAAGCAGGACAATATGACGGTGGCCGTGTAAAGACCCAAAAAATTCAAGGAATTTTTTTTTTCTTAAATACTTTGAAATTTTAGGAGTCTGTGGATTCTGACGGCACCTGATTCCGAGGCATGGTGTGCCCAGAATCAATTTTTGAAGTTTTGTTTGGGTACGTTCAGTAAACGTACGAGCGGGTTTTTCTATCTTTTGAACCGGTGCTCAGAATTGAAATCTGAGGACACCGATGAACTTGCAGCGCTGGTATTCGCTTAAGGGGACCTTTACCACAGTTGCGTTTTATGCAGGTTGAAAGTTTATTTTTGGGGATTTAAAATGAATTAAATAAAAATTGTTATACACAATTTTATTTTATTTTATTTTATTTCATTTACAAGAGGAAGTTAAGGGTGGGGTCCACACGAACCCAAACCCTTCACCACCCCTCAACTCCCCATTAATACCCCTTATTTATTACTTTGACAACTTCACATATTTATTATAGTGGAACCTTCCCACCTCCCTCCTCCCATAAATTGTGCCAATTCATATAATTAATTTTAGCGTTAATTTATTGGCACCGCTTTTGAATTAATATGAATTGCATGGCAATTCTATTAATTGGTGAGCCTCTTTATTTCTTTTGGTTGGAAAATCACTTTTGGGGAAAAGGATCTGAAGAATAAAAAAGGGAGGCGATCCTTCTTCAATGAAGAACATCCTTGGCAAAGAATGCAAAGGAATTATTCCTCAGACGCACCTTGATATCAAGGAGCCAATTTCACCTATGACAACGACACTTCCTCCATCGTTGACGGGACGACACCGTTCTTCCACGACGCCCGACTACCGCGACGCTCGTCTTCCGCGGCTCGATGACGAACGACGTCAACTACGAGTTAGGGGATTTGTATATTTTATTTATGTGATTTATACCCTCGAGCATGGCGTTTAATTGTTGGGTGATGTTTTGAACCACTAACGCGGTGGGTACGGACTAACAAACAAGTCCGGACCCATCGTCGTATCGTTCTTGATGCGTGGGATGTTGGAGACGATGAAACGGGGCCGCAACGGAGATTTGGAGCCTTTGTAGTGGAGTTTGGATCCTGAGATGACCGCAGGTGCAGACGGAAGCAAAAGCGGACCACTGGAATGACTCTGGTGGCCCGCGGAAGACTGCGGTGGTGCGGGTCATTGGCGCGGCGCCGTCGGCGACTGAAGGCGGCGGCCGACACCGGCCAGCCGCCTTTAGGCGGCGTCGCCCCAGTGCGCCACCAGCAGAAGCCCTCCGCGGCACCAGCCGCGGCGGCGAGGAGGGGATCCTGCGGCCGCGTGGGATCCGAGTGACAAGCGGCACCAGCCTGGCGCCGCGTTCACAGAACCAGGGGCCGCACCCCCCCGCTCGGCCAGTTGGCCGAGCCAGCACACCCCCCCCCCCAACCGGGCCGGGGCGGGTCACGCGGACCGGGCCGCCCCGGCTGGGCCGGGCCACGCCCAGACAGGTCGTACCCTGGTTGGGTCGACCCGGTTCGGGCCGACCCAGGGTGGGTTGGGCTGGGTCGGACCGGGCCCAGACCCCCCACTTCGGACCGTTTTTCGGTCTTTTGCCCATAACTTGAGTTTCGGACCTCCGATCGATGCACCGTCAGTAGCATAGGAATACTTGGATCAAGAAAGTCGTTTAGGTATATTACACTTGAGGTTTAGGCAAATTTTGGGTACATCCGGGTTGGTTCGAACCCGAAACCAACCGGGCCCTTGGAGCGGAAACGCTTATAACTTAAGGACCGGACGTCCGATTGACGTAGCGTCAGCTACATTGAATTCCTTTTGATGAGACGGTTCTTTTGGAATAATCCACTTGAGGTTTGGATGCAGCTAGAGTATGGTCGGGTTGGTTTCCATTTAAAAACCAATCGGGCCCCTGGAACGGAAAAGCCAATAACTCTCAGACCGGGCGTCTGATTGATGCATCATCTGTCGCATTGGGTTTCTTTTGATGAGATGGAACTTTGGGATACATCAACTCTGGACTTTGTGACAGTTGATGTATCGACCCCCCTTTCTCAAGGAGCGGACCCTCCTGGAATCGACTGTGTTGTGTGCGGGAACCCTTGAGTTGGCTGCGACTGCATCGACTACTGTACTGGAATCCTCCGTGGGTTCGACGGAGATGACTAATATTCTTGTATCCTGTATGGGTCCAACAGTATTGACCTCTATACTTGTATAATGTGTGGGTCTGACAGAGTAGCTGGTCTTGTATCCTTTGTGGGTCCGACGGCTTAGCTGGACTCGTATCCTGTGTGGGTCTGACAGCTTAGATGAATCAGTGACTACATCTGATCATCTCTATCTCTATACGAAAGATGTATACCTGTGTGAGCTGAGTCTTGACTTTCAATAATTACCAACGTTTTTATTGACTTCTTTCCTATGTGGACTGGGTCATGCTTGGGCTCTAGAGTAGGAGTCGAACTGGGATTGATGACTTAGGTATATGTATGGGCATATACCTAAGTAGGGTTGGTTGTTACTTCGTGATTGTATCTTCCCTTTGTGGTTTATCCTTCGTGGATTCTGGGAGACCTTCGGGGGTCTCGGGGTCCCTACTGAGTATCCTATACTCACACCTACATGGGCTACACCCGCACTACTTATGTTGGATGTAGATGACGGACAACGCTAATTGGGGAAGAGGTTTGCGGAGCTGGACGATACCTGGGGGTGGACCACTTGGCGGGACATACACGGGGTGGACGGTCAGACCTGAGGAGCTGAGGAGATCATCTGTACCCACCTTTCAGGTGGGATATCCAGAGAACGACTCAGTGGTTGCCGCTTTACTTTACTGATATTGTACTTTCTTTTATGTTGTACTGTACTATCAGTTGGGTTTGAATACTGGCCCATTCTTTTCAGCACTTACTTTTGTACTCAGTTTTACTTAGTGCTTACTTCACTTGCGTACTCTATTGTGTTTGTTTACTTTTATAAAGGAAATTCCTTCCCTTTTTACCAGGATTTACGCCTTTGGTGCTAGTCGCCAGCCCCTGGCCTATGGAAGGTGGGCTTGGGGTAGTCACGGCATGGGCCCCGAGGACGGGTCGTGAAAAATTGGTATCAGAGGAGTCAGTTCTACCGTAGAAATCAGGACTCTGATCTTTCCTTTCGGTGAAGAAATAGTGTTAAGAGTATTGAGTGTGGTTTTCAGTCCAGGGAGTCCAGTGTTGGTGTGGCGGCCGACGTATCCATACACCAGGACCCTAAACTCTGATTTTCGACTCAATGCACAAAAACACTGATTGCGTGTGTGTGTTTTCCTTGAAAAGTTTTCTCTGTGATTACTTTGTGTCAGCTCACCAGGTATACTGTTTGACCGTGGTGCACCTGTTTCTTTTCAGGATAGCCCCACGAAGGTATCCAGCTAGGGTTCCCAGTTATGTGCGAGATGGCAGCCCACCGAGCAACGAGGCCTCGGTGCAGGGCCCCATTACAGCGGAGGCACCAGCGGTACCACTACCCACTGGGCCACTGATACTACCATCCCCAGCAGCAGAGAGTGCACGCCACCTGAGTGCGTTGCACGAGTTTCAGCGATAGAGGTCACCCAGATTCTGCGGAGAGACGGACCCTCAGGCAGCTGAGGATTGGCTGGAGGCTATCGTTAGAGTCTTCATATTGGTAGGGACACCAGTCGACCTTATGGTGATCCTTGTCATGAGTCTCTTGCACATGGAAGCAGGTAGATGGTGGAGCCTGATGCTCCAGGTGCACGACGAGGCATCTCTACTTTGTACGGACTTCAAGAGCATCTTCCACTCAGAGTTTTTTCCATCCACCCTCTGTGCGGTGCGCATCCAGGAGTTACTACATCTGCGGCAGGGTAGTATGACAATAGCTCAGTACTCGACGAGGTTTACTGACCTCTCAAGCTACTCCACAGACATGTTACAGGACCCATTCTTCAGGTCATAGACCTTCAAGCAGGGATTGAGGCACGAGATCAGGGCTTCAACGATTCCCCTCAGCATCCTGACGCAAGCAGGGGTGCTAGAGCGAGCCCTTTTAGTGGAGAGATTTCTCGCTGAGTAGCCACCAGCGGCGAGACCCACCGCAGGGAGACACGTAGAGGAGTCTTCTACAGCCGGTAGTAAACAGATGTCACAGGGGTCCAAGCGGACCAGGCCATCAGGTGGGCGACCTCAGGATACAGGTTCGGTTGTGCGGGGCACACGAAATAGATCTAGCTTTACGAGGAGCAGACAGTGTTATACATGCGGCGGGCAGGGCCACATGGCTCGTGACCGCCTGACCCGCCATGCAGACGAGCAGCAGACAGTGGAGGGACCTCCCAAGCAGAGGTAGAGGTTCAACCGTGGCAGTCCGCAGGGAGCAGGCAGACGAGGAAGAGGAGCTGGCCAAACAGCGAGTGGTGGAGGATGTTTCGAGGCTCTACCACCACCACCCCCAGGAGGTCCACCCCGACCACAGGGAGCTATCGGACAGAGGCAGGCTCATCTCCAAGAAGCGGAGTCTTATAACCACGACGCACCTGAGATGATTCGAGGTACTATCTATGTCTACTCCACCCTTGCTGTAGTTCTTATAGACATAGGTGTGAGTCATTCTTTTATTGCTGATGCCCTTGTTCGGAGATCAGATATTTTGACGGAGTTTTTGGCTCAACCCTTACAGCTAGAGACTCCTACGGGAGCAGACTCAATGATTACGCACTGGTACCGGCAGTGTGAGCTTACTCTAGTAAGTGAGAGCTTCGGCTGGGATCTTCTTGTAGCGGCGTCGAGGCCTTACGACATCATCTTGGGTATGGACTGGTTATCTACAGTCCATGCTCAGATTGACTGTATTAGGTGCAAAGTGCGGTGTGTCCGCACGGATGGGACCAGGTTCACCTTCACCGGTGAGAAGGGAGCCTTTTTAGAACAGTATGGACTTACGTAGAGGAGAGGGCATCCAATCACATGTCAGTTGGCTAGTCTCATCCTCGGAGCGGTTGATGTGTGGAGTCTGAGTTTTCCTGTTGTGGTGGATTAGTATGCGGACGTTTTTCCTGATGATGTTCCAGGACTACCTCCTCGAAGAGAGGTATAATTCTACATAGACTTGTACCCCGGGATAGAACCGATATCTACTCCAGCATATCGAATGGCTCCCACCGAGCTTCGTGAGCTGCGGGTACAGCTGGAGGACTTGCAGGGAAAATGATTCATCCAACCCAGTGTTTCACCCTGGGCTTCTCCGATTTTGTTTGCCAAGAAGGCGGATGGGAGCTTGTGACTTTGTGTCAACTACCATCGCCTGAATTAGGTGACTGTAAGGAACAAGTACCCACTTCCGAGGATTGATGACCTCTTCGATCAGCTCAAGGGAGAACGATGGTTCTCGAAGATAGGCCTCAGGTCAGGCTATCACCAGCTCAGAGTTTGAGACGAGGATGTGTATAAGATGGCATTCAGATGTCGGTATGGTCACTATGAGTTCTTGGTTATGCACTTCGGTGTGACCAACGCTCTAGAAGTTTTCATGAGTCTCATGAACAGGATCTTCCACCCTTACCTCGATCGGTTTGTCGTAGTCTTCATTGACGACATACTGATTTACTCGACCATTGAGGAGGAGCACACCTACCACTTATAGGTTGTACTGGATACACTCTGAGATAACCAATTTTATAGTAAGCTCTCGAAGTGCCAGTTCTGGATTCGAGAGGTTCACTTCTTGGGACACGTCATCTCAGAGGTGGGAGTTGCAGTGTATCCAGCAAAGATCAAGGCGGTGCTTACTTGGGAGCCACCCAGGAGTGTGACGGAAGTTTGAAGTTTCCTAGGTCTGGCTGGGTATTATCAGAGGTTTGTGCCAGACTTCTCCAGAGTTGCAGCACCGCTTACAGCTTTGACGAAGAAGGGGAAACCCTTCGTGTGGTCAGATAGATGTCAACAGAGCTTTCAGGAGCTGAGGCGGAGATTGACCAGTGCGCCCATCTTGAGGCTACTGGAGGAGGGTGTTGGGTACATAGTTCACTACGACGCATCAGGGACCGAACTCGGGTGTGTCCTAATGAAGGACCGAGCGTTGATCACTTATGGGTTATGGCAGTTGAGACAACATGAGCATAACTATGCTACCCATGACCTGAAGTTAGCAGTAGTGGTCTTCACCTTGAATATGTGGCGGCTCTATCTGATGGGCGAGCGCTTTACAGTCTACTCTGACCACCAGAGTCTCAGGTACATCTTCTCGTAAAAGGACCTGAACCTGAGACAGTGGTGATGGCTCGAGTTCCTCCAGTACTATGACTTTGAGATAGTATATACTCCTGGGAAGGGGAACATTGTGGTTGATGCTCTCAGCAGGAGATCGGGCATTCAGCTACTAGGCGAGGCGATAGAGCAGCTAGCCGCGTTGCAGATATCCTTTGTGGATATAGATGGAGTAGCCTTTCTTCAGTCTCTCATGATCACTCCTCCATTTCTTCAATGAGTTAGAGAGGCGCAGTATGGGGACGCTGACTGTGAGACATGAAGTGCTCAAATATCCTCAGGGGTGGCACCTAATGGATTTTCTGAAGGAGGAGAACACGTCATCCTCTTCAGGGGACGTACCATGGTACCAGTTGCACTACAGGAGGAAGTGATGAGGGAGTTTCACACTTCCCCTCTAGCAGTACATCCAGGAGTGGCGAAGATGTATCAGGACCTCAGATGACAACACTGGTGTCCGAGTATGAAGAAGGTTGTAGCAGAGTTCGTTTCACGATGCCTCACTTTCCAGCAAGTGAAGGCGGAGCACCAGGTACCAACAGGCTTGGTACAACCCTTAGAGGTTCTGGAGTGGAAGTGGGATGGGGTATCCATGGATTTAGTGATGGGGCTTCCACGTACTTCCAGAGGACACGACTCCATCTAGGTGATCATAGACCAACTCACCAAGTCATCCCACTTCCTACCGATCAGAGAGCAGGGCTTAGTAGAGAGCTTGGGACGCCTCTACATTCAGGAGATCGTACGGCTTCATGGTGTGCCATCGTCTATCATCTCTGATCGAGATGCTCGTTTTACTTCTCGGCTTTGGAAGGGGTTGCAAGAGGCTTTTGGGACGCAGCTACGCCTGAGTACCGCCTTCCATCCTCAGACAGACGGTCAGACTGAGAGGACCATTCAGACTCTCGAGGACATGCTTCGTGCATGTGTCCTTGACTTTGGTCGCAGTTGGGAGGATCATTTACCTTTGGTGGAGTTTGCGTACAACAATAGCTACCACTCCACCATCGGGATAGCACCGTACGAGGTGTTGTACGACTGACCTTGCAGATCACCTCTGTGCTGGACTGACCCGGGGGAGTCAGCACTTGTAGGACCAGAGATGGTGCAGGCTATGACGGAGAAGGTGCAGATCATCCAGGAGCGGATGAAGACTGCACAGAGCAGACAGAAGTCCTATGCTGATAGGAGACGGAGACCACTGGAGTTAGAGGATGGCAACTACGTTTTCCTACGGGTCTCACCTCGACGAGGTCTACGGAGATTTGGCTGGGGTGGTAAGTTATCTCCATGATTCATCGGACCTTTCCAGGTCCTCAACAGAGTAGGCAAGGTGGCTTACCGCCTGGCCATTCCACCTCAGTTGCACCGGGTGCATGACATCTTCCACGTATCTCAGCTGAGGAGATACGTGCACGACCCGACCCACATCATCGATCACGGGGAGCTGGACATCGACGACGGGGTGACATTCTCGGAGGTTCTGGTGGAGATCGAGGATCGACAGGAGCGGGTCCTTAATGGACGGTCGATTCCTCTAGTGTGCGTTCACTGGCAGCACGGGAACCTTCAGGAGAGCACTTGGGAGCGGGAGGCTCAGATGCGTGCTCAGTACCCCTTTTTGTTTCCCTGGTGTATGTTGTAGCTTTACGGGGACGTAAATCCCTGAGGTGGGAGTAATGTAAAGACCCGAAAATTTCAAGGAATTTTTTTTTCTTAAATACTTTGAAATTTTATGAGTCTGTGGCTTCTGACGGCACCTGATTCCGAGGCCCGGTGTGGCCAGAATCCATTTTTGAAGTTTTGTTTGGGTACGTTCGGTAAACGTACGAGCGGGTTTTTCTATCTTTTGAACCAGTGCTCGGAATTGAAATCTGAGGACACTGATGAACTCGCAGCGCCGGTATTCGCTTAAGGGGACCTTTACCGCAGTTGCATTTTATGCGGGTTGAAAGTTTATTTTTGGGGATTTAGAATGAATTAAATAAAAATTGTTGTACACAATTTTATTATATTTTATTTTATTTTATTTTATTTACAAGAGGAAGTTAAGGGTGGGGTCCACACAAACCCAAACCCTTCACCACCCCTCAACTCCCCATTAATACCCCTTATTTATTACTTTAACAACTCCACATATTTATTATAGTGGAACCTTCCCACCTCCCTCCTCCCATAAATTGTGCCAATTCGTATAATTAATTTCAGTGTTAATTTATTGGCACTGCTTTTGAATTAATATGAATTGCATGACAATTATATTAATTGGTGAGCCTCCTTATTTCTTTTGGTTGGCAAATCACTTTTGGGGAAAAGGCTCTGGAGAATTAAAAAGGGAGGCGATCCTTATTTAATAAAGAACATCCTCGGCGAAGAACATGAAGGACTTCTTCCTCGGATGCACCTAGACGTCAAGGAGCCTACATCACCTATGAAAACGACTCTTCCTCCATCATTGACAGGACGACACCGTTCTTCTGCGACGCTCGACTACCGCAACGCTCGTCTTCCGCGGCTCGACGACGAACGATGTCAACTACGAGGTAGGGGGATTTGTATATTTCATTTATGTGATTTATACCCTCAAGCATGGTGTTTAATTGTTGGTTGGTATTTTGAACCACTAACATTGTGGTTACGGACTAACGAACAAGTCCGGACCCATCGTTGTATCGTTCTTGATGCGTGGTATGCTGGCGACGACGAAACGGGGCTGCAATGGCGATTTGGAGTCTTCGCAGTCGAGTTCGGATCCCGAGACAACCACAGGCGCAGACGGAAGCAAAAACGGACCACCGGAATGACTCTGGTGGCCCGCGGAAGACCGCGGCGGCGCGGTTCGCCGGTGCGGCGCCACCGGCCGGCCGCCTAGAGGTGGCGGCACCCCAGCACGCCGCCGGCAGAAGCCTGTTGCGGCACCAGCCACGGCGGCGAGGAGGGGATCCCGCGGCCGCGTGAGATCCAGGTGACAAGCTGCGCCAGCCTGGCACTGCGTTCGCGAAACCGGGGGTCGCGCCCCCCCGCTCGGCCAGCTGGCCGAGCCAGCACACCCCCCCCCCCCCCGACCAGGCCGGGGTGGGTCACACTGACCGGGCCACGCCAGTCAGGCCGCACCGCGCCGCTCCCTACCGGGCGGGACCCGGACGTGGGTTGGGTTGACCCTGTTAGGGCTGACCCAGGGTGGGTTGGGCCGGGTCGGACCGGGCCCAGACCCCCCACTTCGGACCGTTTTTCGGTCTTCTGCCCATAACCTGAGCTTCGGACCTCCGATCGATGCACCTTCGATTGTGTAGGAATCCTTAGATCGAGACGGTCGTTTAGGTATATTACACTTGAGGTTTCGGCGAAGTTTGGGTATGGCCGGGTTGGTTCGAACCTGAAACCAACCGAGCCCTTGGAGTGGAAATGCTTATAACATAAGGACCGAACGTCCGATTGACGTACCGTCAACTACATTGAATTCCTTTTGATGAGACGGTACTTTTGGTATACTCCACTTGAGGTTTGGATGCAGCTGGAGTATGATCGGGTTGGTTTCCACTTAAAAACCAACCGGGCCCCTGGAACGGAAAAGCCAATAACTCTCAGATCGGGCGTCCAATTGACACATCGTCTGTCACGTTGGGTTTCTTTTGACGAGACGGGACTTTGTGATACATCAACTCTGGAATTCATGACAGTTCATGTATCGACCCCCCTTGCTCGAGGAGCGAACCCTCCCGAAATCAAGCGTGCTGTGTGCGGGAACCCTAGAGGTGGTTGTGATTGCAACGACTACTGTACTGAAATCCTCCGTGGGTTCGACAGCGACAACTACCGTACTGGAATCCTTCGTGGGTTCGACGGCGATGACTACTGTTCTTGTATCATGTGTGGGTCTGACAGTATTGACCTCTGTACTTGTATCCTGTGTGGGTCCGATAGAGTAGCTAGTCTTGTATCCTGTGTGGGTCCGACAGCTTAGCTGGACTTGTATCATGTGTGGGTCCGACAGCTTAGATGAATCAATGACTACATCTGATCATCTCTATCGCTATACGAAAGATGTATACCTGTGTGATCTGAGTCTTGAATTTCAATCATTACCAACAGTGTGATTGACTTCCTTCCTGTGTGGACTGGGTCGTTCTTGGGCTCGAGAGTAGGAGCTGAACTGGGATTGATGACTTAGGTATATGTATGGGCATATACATAAGTAGGGTTGGTTGTTACTTCGTGATTGTATCTTCCCTTTTTGGTTTATCCTTCGTGGATTCTGGGAGACCTTCGGGGGTCTCGGGGTCCCTACTGAGTGTCGTATACTCACCCCTGCATGGGCTACGCCCGCACTACTTGTGTTGGATGCAGACGACGGACAGTGCTGATCGGGGTAGAGGTTTGCGGAGCTGGACGGTACTCAGGGGTGGACCACTTGGCGGGACATACACGGGGTGGACGACCGGACCTGAGGAGCTGAGGAGATCATCTGTACCCACCCTTCAGGTGGGATATCCGAAGGACGACTCAGTGGTTGCCGCTTTACTTTACTGTTGTTGTACTTTCTTTTCTGTTGTACTGTACTATCAGTTGGGTTTGTATAATGGCCTATTTACTTTTCAGCACTTACTTTTGTACTCGGTTTTACTTAGTGCTTACTTCACTTGCGTACTTTGTTGTGTTTGTTTACTTTTATAAAGGCAATACCTTCCCTTTTTACCAGGATTTACGCCTTTGGTGCTAGTCGCTAGCCCCTGGCCTATGGAAGGTGGGCTTGGGGTAGTCACGGCACGGGCCCTGAGGACGGGTCGTGATAGGCCGAGTACTCGGAAAGGTTCCCAGAACTTTCACACTACTCCACATATATGGTGTGAGACCCTTTCTTCAGGTCTCAAGCCTTTGTGCAGGGAATCGGGCGGGAGATCAGGGCTTCAGTGGAGTCTCTCAGCATCCCTACCTAGGTCGGGGTGCTAGAGAGAGCCCTTCTAGTGGAGAGTTTCTTGGCGGAGCAGGTGCCCGCAGCTAGAGCTACTAGTAGACCCTAGGCAGAGGAGTCTTTGGTAGTCAGCCGATAGCAGACGTATGGGCCCATGTGGGCTAGGTCTTTCAGAGGATGACCCCAAGACTCAGGGTCGGTGGTGTGGGGATCCTAGTCCGGAGGGAGTCGGCAGGGATCCAGGCAGTGCTACGCATGTGATGGGAAGGGACACATGGCACGTGACTGGCCGACCCACCATACAGATGATTGGTAGACGGTCGAGGGGCCACCAAGGCAGTAGCAGCGGTTCGAGCGAGGAGGTCTGCAGGGTGGCAGACGTAGAAGGGGAGCTGGCTGAGTAGCAGGCGGTGGCCAACGGTTTGAGATGTTACCGCCACCACTCCCAAGTGGTCCACCCCGTCCTCAGGGAGCTGGTGGATAGGGATGATCTTAGATCTAGGCAGCAGAGGCTTATAACCACGATGCCCCAGATATGATCTGAGGTACGATATGTGTCTTCTCAACCCTAGTTGCAGTACTTATAGACACTGGTTCTAGTCACTCCTTCCTTGCCATGGCTCTAATTCAGAGCTCAAAGATTCTAGTGGAGTCGTTAACTCGATCCTTATGGCTAGAGACTCCTAAGGGAGACGATTCAATGACTACACACTGGTGCCGGCAGTGCAAACTTACTCTAGGAGGCAAGAGCTTCGGCTAGGATCTCCTAGTAGCAACATCGAGGCCTTACGATTTCATCTTGGGTATGGACTAATTATTCACAGTCCATGCTCAGATCGACTATTTTAGGCTTACGATGCAGTGTATCCGCACAGATGGGACTAGGTTTTCCTTTACTGGTGAGAAGGAAACCCTTGAAGCACAGGATAGACTCTCTTATAGGAGGGTGTAACCAATCACTCACCAGTTGGCTAGCCTCACCCTCGGTGCAGTGGAGGAGAGGAGTCCAAGTTTTCTTGTAGTGGTGGATTAGTACGAGGATGTGTTTCCTGATGATCTTCTAGGGCTACCTCCTCGTATAAAGGTAGAATTTTGTAATGACTTGTACCCAGGTATGACACCGATATCCACATCGTCATGTCAAATGGCTCCCACAGAGCTTCACAAGCTGCGGGTACAGCTGAAGGACTTGCAGGATAGGGGGTTCGTAAGACCCAGTGTTTCACCATGGGGTAGCCCCAGTGCTTTTTTCCAAGAAGGCAGATGGGAGTTTGAGGTTGGGTGTGGACTTTCAGCTCCTGAACCAGGAGACCATGAAGAACAAGTACCCACTGCTGAGAATTGATGACGTCTTTGACCAGTTAAAGGGGTGAAGTGGTTCTCGAAGATAGACCTCAGATCAGGCTACCACCAGCTTCTGGTACGGGATGAGGATGTACCGAAGACGACCTTTAGGTGTCATTACGGCCACTATAAGTTCCTGGTGATGCCTTTTGGTGTGACAAACGCCCCAACAGTGTTTATGGGCCTCATGAACATGATCTTCCAGCCCTACCTCGACCGGTTAGTCATGGTCTTCATCAATGACATCATGATGTATTCAGCGTCAAAGGAGCAGTACGCTACACACCTACATATAGTTCTGGATACACTCTGAGAGCACCAGCTTTATGTTAAGCTATCAAAGTGTTAGTTATGGATACATGAGGTCCACTTTTTGGGACATGTCATATCAGAGGCTGGAGTTGTAGTAGATCCGGAAGAGATAGAGGTGGTGCTTGCTTAGGAACCGCCTAGGAGCGTGAATGAGGTGTGAAGCTTCTTGGGGCTGTCTGGTTATTATCAGAGGCTTTTTCCCAACTTTTATAGGGTATCAACACCCTTATTAGCATTGACACATAAGGTAAAACCCTTCCTGTGGAAATAGAAATGCTAGTAGAGTTTCCAGGAGCTGAGGTAGAGACTAACTAGTGCCCCCGTCTTGAGACTACCAGAGGAGGGAATTGGGTATATAGTTTACTATGATGCATCAAAGACCTAGCTCGATTGTTTCCTAATGCAAGAGAAAGCAGTGATCACCTATGGCTCACGATATTTGAGTCAGCATGGGCAGAACTACGCAACCCATGACCTAGAGTTGGCAATAGTGGTCTTTGCATTGAAGATGTGGAGGCACTACTTGATGGGAGAGTGGTGTATAGTTTACTCCGACCACAAGAGTCTTAGGTATATATTCTCCTAGAATAACTTGAATCTGAGACAGCGACAATGGCTAGAGTTCTTCCAAGACTATGATTTTGAGATAGTCTATACTCCTGGAAAGGGGAATGTAGTAGAAGATGTGTTAGCAGGAGGGCCAGGTTTCAGCTGCTAAGTGAGGCGACAGAGCAGTTATCCACGATGCAAGTATCCCTCGTGGATGATGATGAAGTTTTTTACCTCCATTCGATGGCTTTTACTCCCCCACTCATATAACGAGTTAGGGAGGCACAATTGGGGGATGTTGACTACGAGGCCCGACGTGCTCAGATATCCTCAGGACTGGCTCTTGATGGATTTTTGATAGGTGGAGAGCACGTCATCTTTTTCATATGGCACACCTTAGTACCAGTGGAGTTGCGAGAGGAGGTGTTGAGGGAGTTATATACTTCTCCTATAGCCATATATCCTAGAGTGGAAAAGATGTAACATGACCTCCGATGTCAGTACTAGTGGCCAGGGATTAAGAAAACAGTGGCCGTATTCATTTCACGATGATGCACTTGTCAGCCAGTGAATGTCGAGCACCTGGTTCCGACAATCTTGACTCAGCCACTTGAGGTACCATAGTGGAAATGGGATGATATCTCGATGGACTTCATGATGGGGTTACCACATACGTCTAGAGTTCATGACTCTATTTGGGTGATCGTTGACCGACTCACCAAGTCGACTCACTTCCTACCCATCTGGGAGCAGGTAACGGTAGAGGGTTTGGGACGCCTCTATGTTTAGACTATAGTATGGCTTCACGAGGTGCCTTCGACGATCGTCTCAGATCATGACACATGCTTTACATCCTGGTTTTGGAATGGATTGCAAGAGGCATTCGGGATACAGCTATGCTTGATCACAACTTTTCATCCCCAGACGGATAGTCTGATGAAGCAGACCATACAAACCTTAGAGGACATGCTTCGTGCTTATGTAGTTGAATTTGGTAGTGGTTGGGAGGACCACCTGCCACTATTGGAGTTTTCATACAAAAACAGTTATCACTCTACCATTGGCATGGAACTGTTCGAGGCCTTGTACGGGCGGTTTTGCAGATCACTCATATGTTGGGTAGACCCAGGGGAGTCGGCACTCATGGGTCTAGAGTTGGTATGGGCTACCACTGAGAAGGTGCAGATCATCTAGGAGTGAATTAGGCCTGCACAGATCAGGAAGAAGTCTTATGCCGACAGGAGACGAAGACCCTTGGAGTTTGAGGAGGGAGATCATGTGTTCCTTCGAGCCTCACCCCGACGAGGATTGCGGAGATTTGGACAGGGCGGTAAGCTATATCAGAGGTTCATCGGTCCTTTTCATATTCTGAGTAGAGTTGGTGAGGTGGTGTACCGCCTAGCTCTTCCCCCACAGATGCACTGGGTGCATGATGTTTTCCATGTGTCGCAACTGAGGAGGTACGTGAATGATTCATCACATGTCATCGACTGGGGAGAGCTAGACATTGATGATGGGGACATGTTTGTAGAGTTCCCAGTGGAGATAGAGGATTAACAAGAGAGAGTCCTACACAGACGGTTGATTCCTCTAGTGCACGTCTGATGGAAGCACAAGAATCTCCAGGAGATAACATGGGAGCGGGAGGCTCAGATTCGTGCTCAGTACCCCCATATTTTTGTTTAGTTATTGTTTTGGATTTTGGGCACGTAAATTTCTAAGGTGGGGAGAATGTAATGTCTTAGAATTTCTGTGTAATTTTTTTATATGGAATTACTTCAAAACTGAGAAATTCGACGACATGTAATTCCAAGGTCAGGAGAGCCTGGAATGAAATTTTGAACATTTTTAAGGTACGATCAGTAAATGTGTGCGTGGGATTTTCTATATTTTGAATCGTCGATCAGATCAAAAATATGAGGGCACCGTTGAATTCAGAATGTCGGGATTCACCTAGAAATGACTTAACTTCGGTCGGAAAGGGTCCGACGAAAGAGTTATTTTTCAGAGTTTTCGAGAAAAATAATAAAAGATTTTAAAATATTTTAAAAGATTTTTTTTATTTTCTTTCTCACTTTTATGTCACGGACGGGACGCTACGGGGAGGCTACAGGGCGGCGACAATGCGCAGTAATGAGGCTCGTTAATGGATTGTATAACTCATAGTGTAATGACGCTTTAATGACATGTAACAACAACATTGTTTCTTAATTAAACAGTGTAACGACGTGATGTCACATCATAATGGTAACACTACGACGTACTCCTATTCACAATTAGACATGCTGGGGAAATATGGATTAAAAAATTGGAGGATTTTCTGGAGAACCTCTGACGGACTTCCACCCTAGCAAAGAATAATTAACGCCAGCAGAACTTCATCTTCTTCATCACACCTTTCGAAGATCAGAATTGAGAAGTGACGTCAACAACTTAACCCCTCGATGATGAACGTGTGGCAATAAACTTCAAAGAGGTAGGGGTTTTTGATTCGTAGTTCTTCCCCATCCATTTCAAGAAATGACGAACATGGGTTAACCCACGAACAGGTTGACACGTTATTCATGTGTTTATGTGGGAGGGTGTTTCATTCTCGAGGTTTTATATTTGGGGTTTAAATCATGGCATGTAACGATTGAACAGAGACTCCCAAAACCTCCCCCAACTTTAAACCTTATAGCTTGGAGGGTGCGGGCCGACACGAACAAAGGCTCGGAACCCTCCGTTTGAGTGCTCATGGTGAAGGTTTTGTCTGAAGCAATGACAAGGCGACTTTGAAGGCTTCACAGTAAATAGGATACTCCCCGAAGGCCGTAAGCGCAGGCGGCGTGAAGAACGAATCACTGGAGTGCATCCCGTGGTCCGCCGAAGGATCTACTGGAACACCGGTGCCGCAACGGTAGCACGCGGCAGCGGTGACGGCACGCGCCAACCTCGTGTCGAATGGTCGGAGAAGGTCGCCAACCATGTCGACGGCCAGGTGGAGCTTTGCGACCTAGCGGCGTGCTGGTGCGGCAGAAGCCGCGACCGATCAGGCCGCGACATTGGAGACCCGCAACGCCAGCATGGCGACGTGTTGATCAGGGTCATCCCGCAGACTGAGTCTGCTGGTGACATGGAGGGTGGTCGGTCATCACCAGCCACAGGCGTGAGAAGCGGTGTCCCACTCCTTGCGGGCTGCTCTCGGACAGGGAAGGACGCGGTGGTCCACCGCCTCCCAAGCACACCCCACCGGCTGCTAACGCAGCTGGTCTTCAAACCAGTGAGTCGCGCCCCCCAGCAGGCCAGACTAGACCGGGTCATCGGGCGACCCGACAGGCCCGACCGTCTGTCAACCGGGCCTGGTCCAGTGAGGCCTATTGGGGTTGGCCCACTGGCCAAGCCAGACCAGACTGACCCCGACCCACACCAGGTCAGGTCAGGTCTATCAGAATGAACCGAATTATGTGGAACCCCCGAGCCCGGTTGGTCGGGTCCGTCCAATCGGGCTGGACCGGGGCCCATCGCAACCGGCCTCCTGGTTACTAAAATGCCCATAACTTACAAACAACACATCTGATTGATGGGCCGCTTGCGGCATTGGGACCCTCTCTAGGAAAAGGATCTTTCGGCATGCTTTTTTGTGACTTTCATGGATCCTGAGAAGCGATTAATTCTTGAGGAGCGATTCTCCCAAGCACGCTACGTACAGAACCCTGCGGTTGGCTGAAACCTGAAGACTGCTCAACGATGACCCAGTGGGAAGTGGATCTGTGTGACCCAGCAGACCCACGATGGGGAGAGACTCTATGTGACTCGGTAGACCCATGATACTTGACAGGAGGACTACCTCAGTTCGACCAAGGTGAGAAGCGACTCTATGTGACCTGACAGACCCACGGTGGGGAACAGCTCTGTGTGACCCAGCATACCCACGATACTAATCAGGGATGAGTATCATAGCAGTTCATGGTTAGTGGGAATTGGCTCTATGTGACCCGGTAGGACCACTGTACTCGATATAGGTGGAGTTCTCCAGCGGTTGAGGAGTTCGACATTTGCGACTGACAATGCTGCTATTACTACCCTAGAATATACCTAGTGTAAGATATCTTGTGTTTCGTGATTTACTTTGAGGAATTTCTATGTGTTCTTTTTTTGGGGGTTCCTACTGTGTACTGTGTTACTCACCCCTGCACAGGTTTTGCCCACACGTATTGTGTCTAGTTCAGACGATCGATGTTTTGAGAGGGGTTCTCAGGGAGACGGGACGAATGGACACTACGATGGTGGACTTGGTGGCCTAGGACCAGGCAGGGCCCGATAGGACCGAGCAGACAGGATGTACTACTTCAGCTTCCAGTAGCTTCACTACTCTCACGATCAGGTGGGGTTTACTGGAGATGGTCATCAGAGCACTTTTCGTACTTTACAATTTTCAGTACTTTTTCTTAGGTTTGTATTCTGACCCACTTTCTTTCAACTCTACTTGCACACCGTTTATTCAGTGGTGTGTTGTTTCCCTTTTGTGAGTTGGAACTTTGTTGGGCGTGTGTGTGCGTATAGGTATCCAGGCTAATTCCTCCCACTTATAGGTTGATGTCTTCGATGCTAGTCGCCAGCCACTGGCCTTTGGGAGGCGTGTTTGGGGTAGTCACGACACGGGCCCTGGGGGACGGGTCGTGAAATATAATTCTATAAAATAACTATACTCATACATATAATTCCATATATAGCTTTTTATAACATATTATCACATGTATATTAATAATCTTTCATTATAATCATCATTTCTGGTGTTAATAGCTTTATTTTCCCTATAAGTGTTGGTTTGACAGTTATGGTCCTTGAACTTTTATCATGGTTAATAAATACCCATAATGTTAATAATGATATAAATATAATATATATTCATTATATAAATATTTATAAAAATTCATACAATTCAGTGATGAAAAATGAATTACATCACTATGTGGTGACGGTAGTCCGTACGTAAGCATCAGGGATGTTTCCATTTTTTAATCGATGGAATGAAATAAAGTTAAATATAAATTCACTAAAAATATTTGACAAATACAAACAGAAATTCAGTAACAGACAATATATCTGTTGGTATAAATGAGAAATTCCAACATATATTTTGTTTTATTGGTATTAAATTCAAATACCAACATATATTTTTACCAACATATATATCTGTTGTTATTAATTGTTTAATACCAACATTTGTTTTACTAACAATTAAATTTGTTTCTTTATCATATTAATATCGATAGTTTTTTTACCGATAAATGAATCTATGGTTATTAATTATTATTACCAGTTTTTTTCATCATATAAATCTGTTACTAGTATTTACTCACTACAAAAAAATCATTTAAAATCATTTTTTTATCTCAATCATTTAACACTTTACTAAAAAAAAATTGATGTTAACAAAAATATTTTGATAAATATTAGGAATATGACACACTATTTGAAACAAAATGAAACTAGTATTTTAAATATTTTTTATTTGAAATAAATTATTATATGTGATTTTAAAAACCATTGCCACAAATTGGAAATAAAAATAATGACTCGTATATAACCATCAGTCATTTAAATAAAATGTAAAAAGGAAAAAAGAATAAGAAAAATTAAAAGAGGTTCTACTTTTCGCTTTCTCCCGGTGTCTCCCCTCTTCCCCGGTCACCTCCCGATCTTCGATGCCCGCACAGTGGCAATCCCCACCCGCGCTGACACTCCTGGTTCATCACCGTCAGCCACAATCACATCTGCAACCTTGATTATCTACCGTTTCTCACACATTTATCTACTGATGTTCGATTCCAATTTTCCTCTTTCAACTATACAGAGGAGGTATATGGAGGGGCATGGAAACAACCTCATTTCACATTCAATTGATCGATGTTTGGGCATCAGGTATGCACTTCTACTATTGATGTTTTAAGCATATAAAATCACGTGTATCTGATTTTAAATTGAATTCCAGTTAGGGTTTCAGTGAGATTCTGATGAAACCTGATTTCTTATTCTCATTCTTGTGTTTTTGGGTGATTTTAGAATTCTAATTACATACTTCCCTCTGGAAAATCATTTGATCCCAACATTGAATCATGTTCATGTGGATAATATTCATCCACCATCCAAGACCCCTACTAGAATTATGCTCCCTTAGAAACCTCCTAAGATGAATCCTAGAAGAGTGGTTTATGTTGGTCTAGGCCATCATGGTAATGTTGGAAAGTTGATCTTTGTCAGTTTAGAGAAGGGAAAACTGTTCTATTGCCTAATTATGGAGGAACTGGACAAGAAAACATATAGTAAAAAACATGTTTTTAAATTTAATTAAAACATATCAATCTATCATGATAGATTTCATTTTACACATACATAACAACAAATGCTCATGTAAAACTTTTTTTGGGCACATCAAACATGATTTAATAACTGATAAATCATTTTCAGGAGAGTTATACCCACTATCAACCTCTCACAAATTACATTGCAAGTATTCCCTAATAGTGGATCCACATTAGCTGAATTTCTTATAAACTTATCATTGTAAGGCTTTTTCCAGTAAACTATGAATACTGGGTGATTTGATAAGAATGAAACAGAATGCTTGAACAAAATACTGTATCGCAAATGGTGCGTAAAAATAAACGATGAATGATTTTCAACAAACACCTTTCTGTTGTTCGTCCATTTTGTTTCGTTGATGTTTGATATTAAAATTGGTGAGAAGATTGACTATTGATTTCTGACTTATAGAATGTTTACTTCATTCAACTTCGGAATGTTTTTTTCTATAAAATCATGCTTGATGTGAAATTACAGCTGCATGGAATAGATGAAGAAACTAGTTGTTGAACATAAATTAGATTTCTTGGAACATGCATGAACAACTAGATATGTAGTGGGTTAACTAGTGCTTTCCAAGTAGATGGAGGAAAGTTATACAGAAGCATCAACCAGATGTTTAGGACTCTAGAAGATCTGGTCATTATTAAAGATATTCAAAGATGAGGAAACACCCTTTAGAGAAAGCCCATTAAATTTTAAATAGAAGTGTTTTGGAAGATCATATATATGGAAGGAAAAATTAAAACGTGTTCACTCAGCTACTGGATTGATGCCATGGAAGAGGTGAAAACCAAGAATCACTCCACTCCACTCCACATGTGTATAATCACTCCAAGATGAATTGAATGCTATCCAATTCTCTGCACTAATAATCACTTCATAAATCAATGGGGTTGTGGATAAGATTGAGGCTGCCCAGATGGAAACATTTGGGTACGCCCTGGAAGCTCTGTTTCTCAAATTTCCTGCCTTTTGGATCAGATGAAACTAGGGCCCAATGCCAGTACTCCAACAATATCATCCAATTCTTCAGAGGACACAAAATCCTTAAGAATTTCCAATCCAGCACCCAATGAGTTTCACTGGTATGGAGGAACTGAATTTTATCCAGACAATGATAATGTGCACTAACTTTATAGTGGCATGATATACCTAGAACACTTTATGACTGATCGAAAAAGTAGTAAAAATGGAACTTCATGCTCAATAAAATTGTTCACTTATCCTGATGAAGCAAGCGAAAGATTAAAATCTGGGAAAACATATTAGAAGTGTAAAAATGTGATATTTCTATCATGATTTCCCAATTTTGTGCTGTGAATGTTGAGCGAATGCCTCCATTCTACATTTTATCACTCGTAGATAAAAACATAATTATAGTAATCCTAAAAGTGTTGATCCCTTTCTAAATATTAGCTTTAATTTTGATATATTGGTCACTTTGAAAAGAACATAACTTTTTACACATGAAAATTACTTGTTTCACAAAGTCATTGATATTGAATTAGGGCAAGGACCACATGATGATGAATGAGTGCTTTATTGAAATCTAAATTGACCAGGATCCATTGTAAGTCTCATTCTAGGTACGAATGCATTTTAAATAAACTAAAATGTTTTCATTCTATAATTTTTAGTAAAACATACAATCCACATTGAAATTTTACAATGCATTCCTTGTGTTCAATGGTTAAATAGTTGAACCTTGGATAACAATTGATATTTATATTTAATTTCATTTAAATTTTGAACATCACAAATATATATTTATGTTAATATAAACTAGCAGTGTTTCAAGTTTATGAATCATAGTTTATTTTAGTATTTAAAATTTATTACTCTATATGTAATTTGAAAGTTAGTTTCTTTGTTATTATATAGTTATGATTTTTTTAATTTTCTGAACAATCTTATGTTATTAACTTTTCATTGATTACTTGATGGATTTTTTGCATTAAAGTTGGAATAAATGTCAGAATTATCATACATTTCCACAGCATGTAATGTCGCAAGCTGTCCTTCTGGAACTACACATAAAAAACCAGATAGGGTTGGTGAACCCCTCTTTCAATGGTTAAATATTATACATCCTCTATTTCTGAAAGAAAAAAAAATCTGTCTAGAAACACAAGCAGCAGATCTGATTATTAGAAACAAAGTATATGAATATCCTTTTTATATGTGTGACTAACATAAAAGTTTTTAATATGTGTTACCTGCATAATAATTTCATAATAGCTAAGGATATCCAGATCCTTTGTATATGTGTGACTTTCATAATAGTATGCCTTTCTATTTCTCAACATATACTATCATATTCTAGAAGTTGATAATAAGTGTGACTTTCATAAAATTTATCCATATTATCCTTTCTAATTAGTTTCATTCTCATTCTGTGGGGATTCCCTTATTCCTCAGTTTATGATAGTGGACATGTTTTATCTGCACTTTTTGACTAAATCTAACAAAATATAAATGGATAGATAATATTATAGATGAGCTATTGTCGTACTTAGAAAATTCTAAAAACCAAAACGGATTATAACCTCTAACTATTTTACATAGCAAAGAATCTTAATTTTACTTGACAACCATATATAAAATGTTAAAAAAAATATAAGTCATCCTATCTCACTTCTTTACTGTTTATTTACTTGCAGGGTGTTTCTTCTGATGTGAGATCCTGGACAATTGACTTGAGGACTACATCATTATCATATGTTTACCCAATGGTACATATTATGTTCTTTCCTCTATAATTTACTTCCTTATTAAAAACACATTTAATGAAACGAGTTCCACTGTTTATTTCTGTTATTGAGTAAATATCTTTACATTAACACGGTTAGCAATAGTTTCCTATTGAAAACATACCAAGACTACTACCATACCTTACAAATCTAAAGATATATCATTCTTAATAATTAAATAAAGATATATAATTTAGTGATTCAGTTTTGTTCTATGTATCAATTATTATTTACTCTTGCGTTTCGTTCCCTTTATATATTTCAACTGCTTAAAGTTTTTAATAACTCCAAATTATGATCTTGTGTATGTGAATTTGTAATTAAATGATTATGTCATCAAAATGAACTAGTTGGGTACTAATTAACAATAACAATGTAGGTGGTGGGGTTACAAAGGAAACAGAATGAGATCCCTGGATTGTGAGACCGGGGAGGCCACATCTTTGACCTTGGGATCATTATCCCTAAATGGGGGAGGCCCTGCTTGGGGTTCTACTCTGACCAATTCATCGAGCTTTGAGTCAAAGCAATGCCAGAGAATCATTATTGTCCAATTGGGAGCCTTAAAAGGATCGCTTCCATCTGATGAGCTGTTTGATTGGGGGTTCTGTGGCCAGAGCTGATTATTGCTGAGGGGAATCTGGAAACTAAAGATTAGTGTGGGGATTATGACCAATTATTGAAGGTTATGAAGTGCTCGATTGAAGATTTTGGGAGAAAAAGACTGATTGGTAGCGCATCAAGTAAAGGTGTTTCAAATCTGTTTACATTTGATGAACTCAAGATGCTGAGGAGAGTCCAAGATTGTTGTTGAGAGAGGACATGTGTTCAGTCCAGAATAATAAATGATTTGAAGAAGCTTAATAAAGATTGAACCAGAGGTCATGATTCATCATTGTGTGAAGTATGTTCCCATTCTAGAGAGAGTGTGTTGGTCACGTATTCGACAGACTTCCAATCCCACTGTTTGTGAATATATTCTTCTTTCTTCAAGATCATTGATTTTAGTTCTTGGATTGAAAAGTGTATATTTCCAGTAGCTTGTCAATCAGTGTGGGAATTATTTGCTGCTCTAGACCAAGGATATTTTCATGTTTCTCATAGCTTTGTTATCAGTAGTTTGTTTTGTTTTATGATTAGTAATAAAACTGTTTACAACTGTTTCCTACTTATTTTCATGTTTTTTTCTTCAAATTAATCTTGTTTTGAACATTTTGTTTTAGTATATTTGGTCTGTTTAGATATGTTTCATCTGGATTCTATAATCTGTTTGATGACATGATGTTTTTATGAAATCCGCCGAACTGGATAATTTTCTAGGCTCTGAGGATTCTTGAATCAAGTCTGCTTCTTTTGTTTCTGAAACACCTACTATGACTACTAAATCTTTTCAGCAGATCCTTCATATGTTTTATCCATGCCAAATTTTTTCAGCAGATCTTTGGTAGATATTAATTGCTGAACAATCTTATGTTATGAAATTTTTATTGATTACTTGTGTTTCTAATACTTGTATTTGTTTGATAAAACTGTATATGATTCTGACATTTTTGTTCTTTACATTTATTCCTGAATCATTAGGTACACTAAAATATTTTTTAGTGATCACCGTATTTGAGTTTGATTTTAAAGAACTTCTTGATAAGCATTTGAAATCCACAAGAGGAAATGTATTCACTCATTTACACCACAACCAAATGGATATCAACATATTGGTCATGCCAATTTAAGCTGTTCGTGTTATGAGAGGAGCCTATTTATGCGATATTCTCTATTTTTGATTGATGTTTCTTTTTCAAATTGATTAGAAAAAGTTTGTCAGTTTTTCTCTTGTGAAAGAGATAGATGGATATTGTTACCTGAGGTTAGAGTTGAAATTTCAACCCTGTTAAATTTTCCCTAAATGCTTTTCATCTTGGTTGTCTATGCTGTTTTTCTTTTTACAGGTATGATGATGAAAATCTGAAAGCTGAAAAGAAAGAGTACATTGATCATATTGATGAAACTGTTGAGTGGATGAGTTGGAAAACTTTTAAGGTAAAACTTTTTTTTCATAGAAAATTGCTGATGTGATTGGTGCCTTTTCTTCTGGTATAGTGATCTGTTATGCTTTTACAGGTAACATACAAAAGTAATTAATTTCAGGATCTATATGATCTGGATATGAAGTTAAATTGGTCGGGTCATTCTTGACCATCAGGTGGATAGATTTGTACTATCTTTGAAAAAAATAGCTAGAAGAAACACTTTTCAATAAGGGCTTGTTTGACATCACTTATTGAAAACTGTTAATTGCACTTATGTTAAGAAGTTCGAAAAAATGTGGTGTTCTCGTTCTGAAAACAGACCCTCAAATTCTCAGGCATTATTAATAAGCAATATAGAAACATTTGTGTAGAAACAGTTATCATAAGGGGAAAGTCCCTCAGGAGGTGACAATGTTATAAATGGTTTGACAAACCATGGCGGCATCCCTATCGATCAAGTATTCAAAGCCCTCAGCAATGATCAGCTCCATGGTTTCCTCTTTCCCCATCTCACAATCTCCATGGAACTTCCACTTTATGGGGAGGTACTGTTGAACGATTGAAAACATTTTATTGAAGCCTTTATGTGATGTTTAGTAACTATTGAATAAGAAAATTTATCAATGTTTTTTTTTGTATAAATACAATAGCACAGTGAGAAAGCCCAATGTTCCCTGGATTTTTTCAAGATAGAAAGAGACCCTAAGCCCCCCATTCCTCAACTGCTTCTTGTATAACATCTCACAATGTTGTGTGAATGAATCCACTTCTTCCTCTATTAACCTTAACATTGTATTTGCCTTCTCGTCCAGGGTTGTGAGTGTGGATTGGAGCACAGAAGAGTGTGCTTGGCATCTGTGGCTCTTCATCCACTCAATTTGCTGACGTTTAATATTTTTATTTTCTATACATAACTTTTTTTATATACATAAATTTGTTTCAATAAATATTTTTTCACTCAATTTACTAATGTATGCATCAAAAGTTTGTTCATTTTTCTGTATCTTATGGTTGTTTCCAATGGTTAGATAATCCTCTTTTTGTGGTCACGAGGTGGTATTTTTGACTCTGGATTTATTGGGGTCTACTGTGACTGGTAATATTTTACAGTACTTTTGGCTCAATAGTTTGTGAAAGTATTTTAAGTTACCAGTTTAGTTTTTGTTAGTTAATGTTTAATTGAATATGTTTTCTCAATCTTCCCATAAATAATATTTTTTTGAGCTGGAGCTGACTCGCTGGTCTTGGGGAATAGATGAGTTGCTGGTGGTCACTAGTCCCTAGTGTGTGGCATGGATGGGTTGGAGCTGGCCCGCTGGTCCTGAGGCATGGATGAGTTGTTGGTGCTAACTGATCCCTAGTGTGGTATGGATGGGCTGTTGCTGGTTCATTGGTATGGATGAGCTACTGCTGGCTCATTGGTCCTAGGGCATGGATGGGGTGACTAGTCCCTGCTGCTGAGGGTGATGGATTTTTTTGGGGTGATGGATCCTGTTGCATGATGGATTTTGTATTGATTTGTTTTGTATTAAATTTTATTATTAATATAATTAATTTAGTTTTCTTTTAATTTTGATCATATGTGAGAATCATATTCTCTTTAATAATTAAAACAAATGTATTATAAATGATAAATAAATAAATATGATGTGAAATTTTATTAGAATATAAAATTTATAATTCTTATTATTGAAATGTAATTTATAAATATATATTATATGTTTGTAATATTATTACCAATAGAAAAATTTGTCATTAGAATCTGTTGCTAAACATTTTAACTAACATATATATTATTTGTTGCTAAACATTTTTTTTGCCCCATAAGGCGCAATTCAGTGGTTCCGCCTTTGCTGTACCTGTGGTGGTGAGTTGAGCAGGTCCTGGTTTCGAGCCTCCGCGTCTGCAGATTTTATTTCCTTTGTTCCCCTCCTCTGGATCTACCATGTATATATTATCTGTTGGTATTATTATAATCGTAACAAAATTATTTTATCTGTCACAAAAACATTTTGCGATAGAGTTTTTACCAACAGTTTAGTGACAGAGACATATATGTTGGTAAATCATTTTACCAACAGAAAATATACTTTTACCGACAAATATTGCCCTTTGGGGAAAAGTGAAATATTTTGTAGTGATTTATGTTTATATTATCATTACCATAACATAAATATAATATCTAATCTTCAAATATATCATAATAACCAACCATGAATGATGGTGGTCTAAAATGAGTCGTATCATTATATAGAGGTGGAAGTCCACACACACACGAGTGATACTTTCATCTCCCATTAGATTGAGAATAGGTTTTAAATGGTTGTTACATCATTATAATAACATATTAGTATATTTATGATAATATATTAATTATTTTTTATGTATAAAACAATTTTAGAGGATGAAGAAGAATAAATAAAATTGAAAGAGATTGGTTAATATCTATACCTCTTATTTGAGAGACCTCTGTTGGTTTACTCCTAATGAATTGAAGAATTTGTATTAAGAGAAGAACATAAGCTCTAGAATCAAGGTAATTATTATAATAAGGTTTTATATTAGTTATTTTATAATATAGAAAGATAAAATAGTGTGAATAATGGAGGAGAAGAGGTTCCATTTTATAAGTGAGTGGATGGACACACATAGAATTTCTTAAAACATTTCAATGATTTAAGGTCACTTTCAGGGGAATGTGGCTCCAAATGTCCAGTAATTAGAATTTTTGATTTGATAAGGTTTAAATATATTTAAAAACAATAACTTTACATGTTTTGTAGGAAACCCTAACATTATATCATGGTTTAAGACCCTCCTCCTAGTAAACTTCTTTTAACCTTAACCATGGTGACAAAATTTGACTGTTTTTATTATTTACTGTGACCATAAAATTATTTTGAAAATTTTAGATTGTAATAAATATTCTAAATAAATAAAAAAATTAATAAATTTTACCATATTCAATTTCTGTAAGTTCTAGAATTTAATTTTAATTATGAATGGAAAATGCAGCCAAAACCCGTTTTCAAAAAATGAATTTTCAATAATAAAACTTAATTTACAGCCATTCCCTTGTAAAAACCAGTAAATGAATGTTAAAATATTTAATTGAATATAATATATATATATATATAATTCATTAAAAACATTAATTAATAAATATTAGATTAAGATACTAATATATAAACACAATTTGCACATAAAAATAGTTTTTTTTAGAAAAATGTGTTTTTAAGTCCAAAAATTAACTTTTACCAAAATAATTTATAATAATTACAACTATGTAATTAATTATTTTATTTATAATTAAATGATATATAGGTTAATTTAAGATCAAATTAAAATAAAAATGTTACATTTACTTGAAAATAAATGTCATTTTTTTTTAAAAATCAATATTTTTCACTATCCATTAAAAAATAAATCTTTTTTGAAAATTCATAAAAAATAAACCTAAGATAATATTGAAATGACTATTTTAAAAAATAGTCATTTAATAAAATAAAATTAATAAAAATGATATAAGTTGATTATTAATTTCACATGATTTTTTTTGATAAAACCAAATTTGAAGAACACATATTTTTGAAGTGTAAAATGAATTTATTAAAAATTTTGTATTTCTTTATTATAAATTAATCGATAAATTTGTATTAATAAAAACATTTATATATATTTTTTATGAAGTTTTTATTACTATTTTTACCTATTAATTTAATGGCTAGGTTATACGAGTTTACTATATCATGGTACATATAGACTTGGGGTTATATGTAAGTTAGGCTATCAAATACTTCTGGCTTTATTTCAAAGGAAATTCAAAAAACAATATTAGGGTGTTACATATTAGGTAGGTCTACTACATATGAACCCTTACCAATTCAACCTAAATTGGATATTTTGGTTCCATATCCATTTTATTTTTCAATTGATACTTTTCTTCGACCAAGTTCTTAATTTCCTTACTACCCATTTCTAATGATGGATGCCTCATCATACATCTTTTCACATTCTCTTTGTTATTGATACCTATTACTTATTGTAGTGACCTTGAACCTAGTAACTCAAAGTCTATTTCTTACTTTATTACATTTTAATAAGATATAGTGAATCACATCCCAAAGTACCGAATAGTTTAGTAGTCTTGGTAAACTAGAAACCTACATGATTCATATATTATATTTGAAAACAAAAATTACAACATAATTTTTTTAGAGAATTAAATTATTCCCTCTATAATATCCTTACATATCATTCATAGTAAACTTCATGGATTTATGTGAAAATAAAAAAATAAGGGTGAGTTAAAATGCTCTGTAATCATTACATATATCGGAAGCTACCATTAATAAATAAGAATAATCAATATAGAAAGATAAATAACTGAGCTTCCATGCCATTTAAATAAATTAACTATGATGATAAGATAAGGCATAAGCAATATGTAAAGGTAGATAACTAGAATAACATTCCATTTAATCAATAAACTTAGAATGTAATGCTTCGAGAGATAATATTATTGCAAAAATCTCATGAAAAATAAGATAACTAATAATCAATATGGTAAGGTAAATAAATGAAAACACATGACATTTAATAAATAAACTAAGAAATAAATGCATCAATAGATAATATCATTGTGAAAATATCATAGATAATAATAATTTAATCTTTAATTACGGAAATTCTAAATTATTAGATGGCATGTCTTAGGCACATGATACCTCTACCCTCAAGACCATTCACAAGATGGTTTAAAACTATAGGTAAAAACCTATTTAATTCTAGATTACTGATTTATCTTATGAGACCTACCGATGCATTAAGGTTTTATATAATACCAGACCCATCCATCATTTTACTTCCAAATCATTCTTCCATTATCGAATGACCGATTTAATTCATCGATCAATATGCCTTACCATTAAATATCCATATTGAAGAATGAATACGAATGATCAATTTTCCCCATTCAGTCAAATAACTTTAAAATTAAAACATCATATGTATAAATTAGGTATGATTTATGAAATAAGAATACCCATGATAAATAATATGGATACTTAGGGGAAATTTAATGTCTAATGATCACAGGAAAGTAAATATTTTCAGGGAAAGTTAATGACTACAAAAATGAACCAATAATGTGAATATCAATAATCCCCTTGGTCAAATGATCATAAAAAATCCATAAAAATAATAAGGGTGGTATCAATACAACATATACCCATTATAATAATAATAAATGTTTTTTTTCATTGTTGAATAAAAATACCGTAAAAATATTTTTTAAAACATTCTTAAGGAAAATGTACTTTTCATTTTGTAAATCACTTTCTTTAACTAAAAGTTTGCAAAAAATTTTGAACAAAAATTTATTTGAAAATAACCTTTGAATATTATAAAGTATTTTAAAAAAACTATTTGTCATGAGGGTTGGAAATTCTGTTCATGTCGTACATGTTAAAAAATATTCCTTTCACTTTTTCAAAAAAAGGAAAATGAGCACTGTTTTCAAAACAACATGACGATTCATTTCAAAGAAATTTTTTAAAAGTAAAAAAGGGTAGAAATTTATTTAATAAATAATTTTCAGGAGGTTAAAATAAATTTTTAAAACCTTTTCAGAAAAAATGGTTTTGGAAGAAAACGAATTTCTGACTGAAGAGATAAATGAAGTCGGAATTTCTTAAAAACATTTTATCAATTATTTTATGTAAAATTGATTGGTAAAATGGTATTATTAATTGAAAAAGTTCATAAATAACCATATTATAATAAAATTAAAGGTTTTATTGAACAAGGATAAAAAATTTCCTTCAATGTAAATTCATGTACAAATAGTCTCTATTAAAATGAGATTGTGAAATAAACCCTTTGAAAGATCATAATGTTGAACTGAGAATTAAAAAATGAATTGATTATGCGTATAAAATTTAAATATATATATAAAAAGTTTATATACATCATAATGTATTCAAAATTCAATATAAACATAATCATAAAATATAAAAGACAACAAAGAAGTAATATAACCTAATGAAATAAATTGAGTCATGAACTTTATTACCACTCGTTAATTTTCATTTCAAATACCCTTTGATGAAGAAATTCAAATTGAAACATAAAATAAAATGTATAATGAAGTATTAATAATATTACAAGTCAAGGGGAAGTATATACACCATATAAATTAATTTACGTGCATAACACTACAACATTTCTCAATGAATAGAAATTGAGATAAAGTCCCTTACCTCTCATTTCCTACCTGTTGAACATGATTTAACCTCATGTATAGTTTTTTTAAACTTGTTATTAACTTATACTAAAACCATATTAATATTTATAATTTCATATATGATCCTTTTATAAAAAAATATCACCAGTTCATTAATTATCATTCATTATTTTCATTGTTTTGGGTGTTAATTGCCATGTTTTCTAATGCGTGTTTTGTTATTAAAGATCCAGTTATTGCACATATTATATAGTTACATAATCTCAAATTTAATAATAATGAAATAATTATAATATTTATATATCAATTTTACTTTTAATACCAATCCTAAAAGATGGTTTTGAGCAATGAAGTATGTTATGATCTTGGTGATGGTAGGTCATACGTACGCAAGGGTAACATATCCATTTTCCAAAGATCATTGTGAAAAGGAGATAATTAATATTTTATTTAAAAAAATGATAATAATATCATAAATATGATATTATTTCTTTTAATAAACTTATATATATCATCCATCTGATTTGGTGATGAAAAGAGAGACTCGTCACTTCATGATGGTGGTAGTCCACACATACATGAACGATGTTATCATCTTTAACTGAGTGAAAAAATAAGAAACAAATGAAATATTATCTTTTAATAAAGATAAATATGTCATCAATATAATAATAATTTCATTTATAGAACATATATTCATTAAATTTATCCTTATTACCTTCCATGTAAAGTGTTATTGAAAACGAATGACATAGCTTTGTGAGGCGGTAGTATGTCATGCACACAAGCATCACTATCGTATCCCCTATAGAATGGAAGGTAAAAAAATATTTATATGATATAATGACTCTACATGTATAATTAGTTTTTAAATATAATATATATACTTTAGATCCATCATCTTATCCAACCGTGAGAGGAGGTAATGGGAAAAATAATGACATCGGTTTGTAAGGCGATAAATCCATTTCACATACAAATGATGAATTAATAACCCATTTTATGGAAGTGAGGATGGTTTTATGGCATAAAAATAACATAAAAAAAATCTCAATATATGGAGGATATTTATTTTATTATATCATCATGGTTTAATAAGAATTGAATTAGTGGAGGAATAAATAAAATAAAAATGATCATTGAAGAACGTTACCTCTTATCTGGGTAACCTCCTTAGGTTTGCATCAAATTCCTTCCTAGTTTGAATTTATTACAAAATTTTTGCTTCTAAGAATAGAGGATTGAAGTTTTAAAGTGATTTGGGTAGGTATTGGCAGATCCAAAATGGTTTGAAGTTCTGAATAAGATAGGAGAGTGGGTGACCTTTTATAAGGGATGTGAGTGTCCCACTTCTAATTTTTGAAATGAAAAATGTGCACCCATATTTTAAACTTGAAAAAGGGTCTAAAATGGATTATTATATATAAATATTCACTATAGGGACTAAATATCTCCATAAAATACATTTTATACAAGTTTTTACCCTTTTCCTTTTAGTTTAACCACCCGATAAATCCATTATTACCTTAACCGTGGTAAATAATTCATTATATTTTCCCTATTATTTTTTGTAAAAAATTAAGTTTAACATATTATATAATATAAATTATGATTATTATATAATATTTAATCCATTTTTTAAAATTCCATTCATACAATTTTAAAATTTTTATTTAAAATTAATCCAGTAGATGCGATAAGAAAATGGGTTTTCAAAGGGAAAACGGTCAAATGTTTACAAATTTTTTATTTCAAAAATCAATATGAAAATTATACCAGTGAACTAAATTGGATTAATAGATATATAATTGAAATAATTTTACTTTAAAACAAATTTAAAATATAATTTAACCTTGTGAATAATTTAAACAAAATGGTCATTTTCAACTAAAATTCAGTATATTCACTTTCATCAAAAAATGAAACATTTTAGAAAAATACTAAAAAATCACCCTAAACTAATTTTTAAACTCTAATTTAAAAAATTAAGATAATTTTATAAAATATATTTTCTAAATGTGGTAAAAAATATTTTAAATTTTATGCGTAAAGCGTGATTATACCGTCTTTCAGAAAGAATATAGTTTTTTCGAAAACATTTATTTTTATTTTAAATGATTATTATTTTATTTACAATAAATATATAACAATGATTTTCATTATTTTGTTTTCACTATTAATACACACCAAAATAATTTCTAGGTTAGAACAATATACTATCTTATAATTCATTTCAACTCAAGGTTGCGTGTTCAGTAAGCTATCAGAGAGATTAAATTTATTTTAAAAGGAATATTTCTTAATGTCTTGGGTGTTTTATTTTCTTCTAAGACTGTTGTTTCATGTCATAAAAACTATCAAAAACATTTTTATTCTTTTAAATCTTGAGGTTTTACAATCTACCCACCTTGAATAAATTTCATCCTAACAATTTAAACTCGATCTAGGTAATCAAGGTTTTGAAATTTTGAAATACCATTATTGAAAAACCCATATCGTAAAATGGTAAATAAAATATCCTCTTAATTAGATATAAAATGAAGTATAAAGGTCATTTGTAATAAAACATAACTAGGTTCCTATATAGGATAACATTGGTAGCAATTAAATATATGGATATAGAAGAAAATCATAAATACTTATAGAGAGTGATAGAGGTCATTGATCACTAGAAAGTGAGTGTTCAATGGAATGTTAAGGACCTAAAAACCATAAATTTGTGATGATAAAGAAGGCCATTTGATCAATTAGAGATGAAGGTAATAGAATAACATTTTTTTCAATATGATTCTCCTAAATTTGAGAACTTATTTTACTATTTAACAATATAATGAAATATAATTAATTGATACATTTTTATTTAACAATAACAATTTAATACTTTGGTTGTGCTTAAATGAATTTCCAATTTATCTCTTAATACATGAAATGAATATCCAAAGATTAATTTTTTTATGCCAGAATCACTGAAATTCCCTTTTAACATATCATAATATCTATAAATTAGTGACAAGTTTTTCCATATTTTCTATAAATATTTTCTAAAATAGATATGATGGGAACAAGTTATACAATAAAATACATTAATATATCAACCTCAATAGTAGCACCACTGGTTCATCATTAATATTTATTCAACAAATTGTTTAACTAAAAATTTTAAAATATTAGCCAGGAAATCACATAGGTTAGTGGTAGAAATTAAACCCTTACCATCCTTCGATTGTGGATTCAATCCCCATGGCCTTGTCGGACATGAAAGGTTTTTACCTATCATGCGGGTTGTCATTTTTATAAAACTATATTAATATAATTCCTATAAATTTCCAAAATTTGGATGACCCATATTTACTACAATATCAAAGATAAAAAAACCTTAAATTTAACCAATAACTTTAATCTTAAGTCCAAAAATTAAATTAATTCTTCCTCAAACAACACTTTAAATTATTAAACCAATGGTTTGTATTCCCATAGATTTTTTCCAAAAATAAACTTAATCATGTTATATTCCTAACACAAAATTTTTCAAAAGGGGTGTTTAAGAATTTAAACTTATGATAAAACTTAAACTCATAAACCTATGATAGTATCCATAACTCTTAAGAAAAAGAGTAAATCTAAGATTCTAAAATTTAACTCAATCCTCATATGTTTCATGATTCTTATAACTAAAATACCATCGGTAAAAATAGTTCTACAATTTAATTCTTTATTCCCAGTAAATAAATACTTTGACAATTTTATTTCATCAGAGTTTCATCATTATTCGAGAGTTTAACTTTATAAGATTAAATTGACTCATATATTTTCTAGGTTATCCACATTAAAGAATAAAAACTATAAATGGATCCCTAGGATGATATTTATTTCCATTCATCATGCTCTCTATTTTTCTTAGTAAATTATTTTATTTATTCCCTTCTTTTCCACACATAATGAATTTTTGTCATTCCTTTGAGACACATTATTTTCAATCTAATACAACCAAGGTTTGACCAAGTTCATTCATTACCATAATATATTTAATTAATTTATAATGTCTTGTAAAGAAAATATGAATTATATAAAGAATATACTCCAAGAGTATCAATACAGGTGCATAGTAAGCTATGTTTTAATGCAACAAGTGAAAATCAATTCAAGACCAATGGGCCCTTTTCAGAGTTACTACCGCTTGGTAAAACTATGTCAAAACCATGTCCACTTATAGTATCCAGACAAGGATGTAATTCAAGGAAAAACCAAATGATATTTACCTCACCAAAACATAAGTATGTTCTTATATAATTATCCTAAAAGTATATCATAGATTTATGTTCCCTAATATATATTTTCCTTAAACTAGTTCCTAAGATTTCTACTGAACTTCCTCTAATACCAACTGTTATGACCCTAACCCCCATAAGCATGAGTCAATTTCTTAATTTATTTCATTGGCATAATATATGAGGAATCACATTGAGAAGGACCAAATAGTTTATTAGTCTTAATAAAGCAGATACATACATAATTCCCATATTACATTAGATAAAAAAATACAACGTATACCCATTGGTGTAAAAATAAGGGGTTGTTGTCATTGATGAATATAAATACCATTAAAATATCTTTAAAAACATTATGTAAGAGAATACCATATTTATTTTGAAAATCACTTTTTTTAACAAAACTTTCCCAAAAAATTTAAAAATTATTTTCTTTGAAAATAACCTTTAAAACTTATAATGGAAGTTTTAAAACATTGGACTGGTTTGGATGGATGGAAATTTCATTCATTTTGTACACATTAATAAAACATTCCTTTCACCTTTTTGGTAAGATCCAAGCAGGAATTGTTTTGAAAATGACATGAATATTCATTTTAAAAATTTAAACAGTAAAAATGGGTAAAATTTTCTTTAAAAAATAAATTTTAAAATGTTAAAAACATTTTTTAAATTTTTTTTAGGAAACATGGTTTTCGAAGAAAAAAATTTCCAACAAAAGATAGAAATCAAGTTGGATTTTATTTGAAATATTTTCTTAATTATTTTAAGTAGAAATGTAAAACCCCAAGTGCATATAATATAATTTTATTTTGTTCTAAGATTAAATAGTTAAATTCATTATAAATGTATAATGAACTAAGTGGTATTTATAGAAATTATGGAATCTATACTAATAGAATAGTATCCTAACCTATGAAATTATAAATAAAATTTCAGTATCTTTTGAATGAAAATATGATATATTTATATCATACTATATGTAAATAAATGTTTTCAAAATAATAAATTTAGTGTTGGTATTTTTGTAAGTCATACATATATAATTACAATTTTATTGTTAATATAATGATTTAAAATAAAATATACTTTCATAAAATAGATTCATAAATTAATATTTTGATTTCTTATGATTATAAGATAATTTTATGAGGCCTAAATTAATTTTTAAATGTTTCATAAAATCAGTTATAATTTTAATATCGGTAATTTTCAAATAAATAATGATTTTAATTAAAAATTAAATTTCTCATATTTACAAATTTATTTTCATAAAATTTAGTTAATTTTTTAATTCTAAACATCAAAAAATGGTCAAGGTGAATTTTTGGTATTTTTCTAAAATAGTTGATTTTTTATGAATAGTGAAATACAGTAATTTACGATATTTAACAAATACATGATTTTTTGAGTCATGTAAGATATAAGGATGATGTAAGAACCATAATAAAAAAACACTTATCCCTTTAATCTATTTATTCATGAGAATCAAAACTATTCATATTCTTGAGCCAAAATAATAAACTAAAGTATATAATAATCAAAGAAACACACCTCCCCTCCACTATAAATACCACCCCTAACCACCTCTTCTCCTCACACCTCCAAATCCTTAAATCTTGTACAAATTATCCCAATTATCTTCCCAAGACTATCCCCCACATCTTGGAGTATTTTTCTTAACAGAAGACCAAATCCAATTTCCATAAGGTGCTTCTCAAGGAAAAAAATTCATGAGGTAAAATCCTCTTTCTTTTTCATTTATTTTATTTTCAATTTCTTTTATTTTCTTATTATCTCCTAAACACCCATCATTCAAATGACATGATAACTATAGTACCTTACATATACTTTAATTTTATTCTGTTAATGGAATATCCATCATCTAACCTCACCACTTCTCATCTTATTCTAAAAAATTAAAAAAAATCATTCGTGATGTGTCGATTTACCGTTATCATGGATGATGTGTTTTAATTTTCCTTTACCACCTTTAATACAGGTCATAAACCTATTTTTATGGTTAAACCAGATTTTATTATATTTATTTTATTTTATATAATGTTCTGGAGACAATATATATACATGATATTAAATAAAATTATATAAGTTCGTGATGGTCGTAAAAAATGCCAAAACAAATTAAATCATTTTCTTTAATGTTTTATCTAATGAATCATCCTTATATAAGAAAAAGGAATTGATATATGTAATCATTTAAAACTATGGAAACATATTAATACCATTTCATTCCACGTTTGGAGTTTTTATTCCATTCTAAAGGAAAATACAAAATGAACCGACCATGGAAACCATGAAATAAGTGCACCCAAAACAGTGAAAATAACAAAATATTGTCAATAAATTGGTGGAAATTTATTACAAAAAACTTCATATAAAGTATTATAAATATGAATATAGTTATTTAAAAAATTAATAAAACTCTTTAAACCATTATACATGAGGTTTTAACATGTTTTAAGGAAGTAAAACCCAATGTAAGGGACTTTCCTTTAAAATCTTCTTTAATGTCTCTTCTTACAAAATTAAAAAAGAATGCTTTTTCATAACTTATATGGAATGAGATAATTATAAAATTTTCAGGAATCTATATTGTTTTTAAGCCTTATTTACAAAATTTCATGGTTATTTTCAAAGGAATTTTTTTCCTTTGTACATGCGATGTATTCTCTTAAAATAAGTGATTTTCCTAAATGAATATTTTTATGATGAAATTATTCACGTTTTATATTTATGTTCTAGTTCTTGGGAATTGTTTATGATGAAGGGTGGGTACTATATCTCCCTAAAATTCATTGGGTATGTTTATTTTGGAAGTTAAATGTAATGGTTTTTCAAAGTGTAACTATGGTGGTTACACAAAAAGGTAGTCACGAGGGTTACATCATAAAGTAGTCATAAGGGTTACATTGTAAGGAAGACATGATGGTTAAAATCATATGGTATCTATGAGGTTTATAATCTAAAGTAATTAATTCCCCAAGATACCTAAATGTTTTATTTATGTTTTCTATGTTTTATGGAAATCTCTTGTTTTAAAAAAGTAAGTATATGATACTTTATGGGTGAGAAGTATGTCTTTGTAAAAATGATTTCACATGTCTATAAATATTCATGGACTAATGAATACTTTCTTATTTTATGTCCCTTTCTATATTTTTCATTATCATCCCATGATTTAAAATTTTTTCATAGGGATTAAGGATGAGTAAGATAAAAGAATAATCCAAGATGAATGTTTTGAATATTTTTCCTGAAAATAATTTATGCTTTATTAAAGAAATTCGTATTATGGAAGAAATGGATACTATTTTAGTTGTATCCAATTTATATGATTATGGTTTTTCATGTATGACTTATGAACTAATTATCTAAAATAATAAATATAAAAGATATTTGGGAATGTAAGAATGTGAATTCTAAATGAATTTACACTATTATATAATTTTTAAGTTTGGGTCCTCATAGTTGGTATAAGAGCATGGTTTAGATAGATTTAAGGGTTAGGATGCTGTTAATAGAATACCATAAATGAATTTTAACTTATGGTTATGTTAAAATGATATAGAATTTAAATATTATCATATTCCTTCATCTAAGATATGTATGTTCAGAATGGTTTTCCGTAGAAGAAACATGGAAGATGAATTAGGATGGCATCGGGATGATGATATCATTCCAAATCTGCAACCTAGAATGGTGAAAATTATAACTGAGTAGTTTTTGATAGTAATGGATTAGTTAATTCAGGCTATAAATGGATGTGTCATCTATTCAAGAGAACATCAACAACTACCTTAAAGGAAAATGACAATAGTATAACATTTTATGAGGCCACACCATCCTACTTTTAGTGGATCTTATAACCTAGTGGTGGCTGAAGGGTGAATTAAATCCATTGAAAAGATATTTGATGTCATGGGGTGTTCAGAAAATGAAAAGGTTAGTCTTTCAATTAATATTTTTGAAGGTGAAGTTGACCAGTGGAGTTAAATGGTTAAGAATATCAGGGAAATATAAGAGATTGATGCCTTGGAATAGTATGATTTAAAAATATTTTCCTTGAAAAATATTTTCCTAAAATGTTTTGACTTACGATGGAAAAGCAGATCCTTTAATTGATACAAAAGGATTGATATTCAATGACTGTTTATGAAGTAAACTTCACTCAATTTTAATGGTACACTCCAAATATTACTCAGGATATTGATAATAAAATCAATCATTAATACACAGGAGTGAATCTAATATATTGATGGGCATTAGATTCCTATGAATTTAAAAGTTATTAGAAACTTGTTTGATGTGTTGAGAGGGTAGAAATTGAGTTTTCATATGGTCATGTGTACGTTGACAAAAATAAAAAGGAAAAGGTACATTTGGAAAGCAATGGGTAATAATCAATCAAAGAATTTAGAAGGTAAGAAAATCTAGTTTCCAGTTTGTGAAAAGTTTGGTAAAAAGCACCATGGGGAAATGACTTAACAAATCTAGTAAGTGTTACTGTTGTGGTAAGTTTGGACATATGGATCAAGATTATAATGAAAATAATCTTAAGTTTAATTCTAATAAGCAACTTGTAACTTTTTTTAAAATGTGCTTAGATGGTGAATTATGAAAATACCTACCCAAAGAAATATTTGAATGATAGAAAGTAGTCAAATTGTAAGAAAAAAGGTGTAGTGAAATCCTTTGTGACTACATCAACAGGTGTTGGACCATATAATTAAGTGGTATTGGTTATTTTTTTGTTTACTCAGATTTTTATAATGTTTTGTTTGATATGGGGTCTACACATTACTTTATTTCTCAGAATGTTTCTGGTAAATTATAAATTTCACCTTAATAAATGAAATAATAAATTATAGTAAAACACTAGGTGGAGATATTAAGGAAAAAATTCATTATATGAATCTTTGTGTTTTGGTCTAAGGAAAGGCATTACTTGGAAACCTTGTTGTTTTCCCTTACAAGAGTTTGGTGTCATTATGGTTATAGAATGGATTTCTACTTATCTTGTTAAGATTTATTGTAGTGCTAAAGAAGTTTTTTTCAAAAATAATTTCAATTTTTATAAAATAATGAACCCATACCATTGATAACATATCAGGAAGCTGAGAAAATGTAAAAATATGAAAATGAAAGTTATCTTGCACATATTGTTGAAAATAAGGGAACTATTCAAATTAATTATGTGACAATGGTAAAAGAATACCTATATGTTTTTTCAAATGAGTTGATTGATGTAATAACTGATTGGGATGTTTAATTTACTAATGAATTAGTTCCTGATGCTAAGCCAATCTCAAAACCCCCTTATCAAATGGTTCAAGTGGAACTTCAATAATTGAAAAATCTATTCTAGGAGTTTCTTAATAAAGGTTTCATTCATCCTAGAACTTCACCATAGCATGTTCCTATTTTTTTTTTTAAAAAGAAACCCAGTTCCATGAGACTTTTCATTGATCATAGAGTTTAAAATAGAATTACTATTAAGAATAAGTATCCATTGCCTCATATCAATTCCTTGTTTGATCTGCTCCAAGGAGCTCAATATTTTTTCAATATTGAATTGAGATTTGGGTACCATCAGTTGAAGGTGAAGGAGGATGAAATTCCAAAAACAGTATTCTAAACTAGATATGGGCATTATGAGTTTGTTGTTATGCTCTTTGGTTTGAAAAATTCCCCTATTTTATTTATGGATATTATGAATAGACTATTCAGTGAATATTTGGATAAGTTTGTTTTTGTTTTTATTGATGATATTTTGGTTTTCTAAAAAAATTATGAAGATCATGATAGATATTTAATTATTTTTCAGCAAACTCTCAAAGAAAAGAAGTTATATGGAAAAATTAGAAAATGTGTTTTTTGGTTGCAACTAATTTATTTTCACAGGAACATTGTAAATAAGGGTCGTATACCAGTTGATCCCATAAAAACAAAAGTGGTTGAAGAATGGAAAAAACCAACAAATGTTAATAAGATTCTTATTTTTCTTGGATTAATAGGATATTATTGATGGTTTTTTAAAATTATTGTATGTTTATCTATTATTCTAACTAAGTTAACATGAAAAGTGGTTAAATTTATTTGGATAGAACATTGTGATTTTTTTTTCAGAAACTTAAAATAAGATAGGTGAATTCTCTAGTTTTGGATCTGACTTCTAGACATTGTGATTTTTTCATCTATAGTGATGATTAATTGAATGGACTTGGTTGTGTTTAGATGGAGAATGATCATTTAATTTTTTATGCTTCAACACAAATAAATCCTCATGAGTTGAATTATCCCACACATGATTTATAATTAATATATGTGGTTTCCACTTTAAAAACATGGAGACATCATTTATATAGATCCAAATGTGAAATATATATTGAACATAAAAGTTTAAAGTATATATTCACTTAGAAGGAATTGAACATGAGGTAGATAATATGGCTTAAACTAATAAAGGATTATGATTTCATGATCAATTACCATCCTAGAAAAGAAAATAAATTGGTTGATTCCTTGAGTCGAAAACATCATGCCAAATTAACCATGTTACATTTGGAAAATGAATCCTTGATTAATGATTTGATGAATTTTGGCTTGGAAGTTTTTGGTGCAGGAAATTCATATATTTTATTTCAGGTGTCAGTGTAGTCATCTCTATCATAAATAATTTATCCAGTGAAAAATGAAGACTGTGAGTTATAGAAAAAAGGTATAATTGGTTAAAAAGGGTATGTTTCTAGAATTTAACAATGATAAATATTGTGTTTTGATATTTGGAAAAATATTACGTGTGCATTGTGATTCATATTTGAAGAAATATTTATTATGTGAAGCTCATAGTTCGTTGTTTTCAGTTCATCCATGCAGTACTAAGATGTATAGAGACCTTTGGGAGTATTACTGGTGGGATGGAATAAAGAGAGAGATTGCTTATTTTACCATAAAATGTTTGACTTTTCAATGGGTTAAAGCATAATGACAATTACCAATGGGGATGATTCATCCTTTTCCAAATCTAAATTAGAAATGGGAAAACATATCAATATATTTTATAGTGGGATTACTAAATACTTCTCGAGGTAACAATGCGATTTGGGTTATTATTGATCGATTGAAAAAATATGAACATTTTCTTCCTATTTGAGATACTATGCCTTAAATAAATTTTCTTAACTATAATTTAAAGAGATACTAAGGTTACATGGAGTTCCTCTCTCCATTGTATCTGACTGTGATCTCATATTAAATTTTATCTTTTGGAAAGGCCATCAGAATTCATTCAGTACATAATTAAATTTCTTCACAACCTTTCATCCCCAATCTGATGGACCGATCAATTGAACAATTTATACATTGGAAGATAGATTATAAAAAATTTACCCATCTGTTAGAAGCATTCATTGATGTACAAGTAGGGATCTAATCCATAGGCATCGAAGAAGAAACCTAGAGACATGTACATTCTATGGACGAATCATCTATGATGTTTCCAAATTTTTTGTTGATTTCAAATTTGAACCCAAAATATTAATATACCTAAGATAATGGTTTTTATTTAAGAATGAAAAACCTATTGTTTTTAATGTAAACAATTAATTAAGATAATTTTATCCTAGGTTGTCACTTGGGAGGATTATATGAATTTGTTTTCTTAGAAATTTTGATATCACTAATTCAAGATGTATCCATAAAATGAGATAATACCACAACCTCATTCACCAAATTAATCCCAAAAAAATTCCAAGTTTAAATACCAATGAACTTATAGGATCACTTTCATAAGTAATTGGATCTTACTAGTACTCAGAATATGACATCATTAGAGTTATCAAATACCTAGTATTAACCCATAAAATTTTATCCCTCCATTGATGTTATTCTATCAATGGAAGCAGGAAGTCAACTTAAAGAAGCGGGATTGAAGAAGTGAAAACAATGAAATAATGAACAATCCACCATTGTGTGAGGAATTTCACAATTTTTTGTGTGAATAAATTCACACCAATATTAAATGTTATCAACATGTTATTCTAAAGGAAAAAATAAATTAAGAACAAGAATAATAAATTTTATTAATAAAGGAAGGTGAATGAAAAACATACATGAGAGAAATTGGCGATGCAATTAAAAAATGAAAGCATGAAATTATAATTGAATGAAAAACTTGAAACCCCAATACCTTCACCACCAGATCATTATATAGGAATACTATGAGGCTATGTTAAATCCCCCATCAATAAATTCATTCCCCATTAATTAGGAGTGTCAAAAGGAGGTTTATTAATCATTGGAAATTGGAATTTTCAATTTTTACCAAGAAATTTGGGACAATATTAATCCCATTTTGGCATGAAAATATGGCATTGAATATGGAATAATCATTGATGGTCATAGAATAAAAATATCCTCTTACTGGTGTCCCTTAATATATTTAAAAAATTCATGAAAATTAGATCATCCATTTGAATGTTAAGCTCAAAATGGTGGGATGATTTTATGGGCCTTCAAATCTGTCCCACAAATTAAATGTTAAATTGGGCTCCTTAGATCTCCTTGAAGAATTCAGAATTATCTATGAACAAAATTGAATGAAATTATACCCATAACTTTTTATTTCTAAATATAATTTTTTTTCTTTATTTTCTCAAATTGCGGGATCCACTTTTATTTGATGGGCCTAAGGCCCATTATGCTTTGTCAATAATTTTTTTCATTCATTTCAAAAAAATCCCAATATTCCCTTATAATTCATCCACTTAACCTAAAATACAAAACATTCCTATAAAAGGGATCAATAATATCCCAAAATATCAAATTAAAATAATTAATATTTTTTTTCACAAATAGATGATTGATTGGGATTAAATTTTCACATTAAACATGAATTACACTATGATGAGAAATGAAGTTCAATTTATAAAATGCACTAAAATTAGTTTTTATGGACTTTGAAACACAAGAATATAAAAATATTAACAATAAATATTATCTTATTTCATTGTCTAATCATGCTCCCAAACTTTATTTATTCTAGTCTCAAGAAAATAGTATCTCAAAAATATGAAACTGAATTCCATTTTTCAAAAACAATTTAACATAACCTGCTCACCAAAATACATCATGATGAAAAATCATGAATCCCATAAAAATTGTTTCTCAGAAGTAATGTTCATAGGAATATCCCAATCCCATTACCATTCCTTTGTTAAATTTCATTGCCGTATTTTATCCAAATTCAATTAAGCATGATGATGTATTGTGTATCTCAAAATACATCAGGCCCATTTTTTGTTTGAGGGAAAAATGGAATAACTAGGTTGGAATCACATTAAACCTTAAGATGAGTATCCATTTTTTTCTTTTTTTTTTCTTTAAATTTTTTGGTTTGTTTATTTGAAACCACAATAGAGTTGAAAATACTAACTTTGGGAAAGAAAACTATGGAGTCACGATCCCTAAGGTCCGAATTCCATGCATTTTTTCAATTCCATACTCTAAAATAGAGATGTAAAGTGTAACTCTGGGCAAGAAAACTATGGATTCATGATCCAAAAGTTTCAAACGCCACGCATTTTGAAAAAAAATTTCTCGACATGGTCAGTATTTTATTTTACTTTTTGGATAATTAAATTAAAATAAAACTATCCCCAAACCATATGAAATAATGAAAGTAACCTAAGAACTCAAACTTACATCCAAAATACAATAGACATTCATTGTGGAATTTTGATTAAGGGGATGAAAATGTAAATTATGAAAATCACATTGGACTACCGTACTTTCTAAAATATATTCTCATGAACATAAATGTTTATTGAAATAATAATCAAGTAATTCAAAATCATTTGAAATTCAGTTTTCATTTTTGAAAATGTAAATTTATGCATGAAAGTATAATGAATTGAATTTTTTTATTGAATTGATTTTTTTTTTCAAAATCATATATTTTCCCTCCCCCAAAGTTAGAATGGAATTTCCCTTTGTGATTGAAAGAGAATATAAGTGAGAGTTCATAATTTGGAAGAAATAGGTGGGATGGTAATTTTAAATGAAATCATAAAAAAAATCACATAGTTTGAAGTTTATGACCCTTTAATATGAAATTAATCACTTTGTCTTCATATCATAAGTAGACTCCTTAAGGATGGTTGAAGGTGGGTATAAATTATAGAATGCATGGTTTTTATTTGGAAATACTAGAATGATTCAACTACTAAATTTCACACACAAGAGACATTAGATCACATTGGAAACCCCAAGGGGGTTCCCTTAACAAAAGAAACATAAAAACACAAAAAAAAAACAAAAAAATCAATGAAGAAGCTGGGTTGTCTCCCAGAAAGTGATTAGTTTAAAGCGGTTAGCTTTAATTGTACCCCCCAACTTATCCAATTCCAACATTTAATATTTTAAGGATTTAATTTTTCACCAATTCTAAAATATTGAGTTTAAGTCTATAAATGGATTGGCACTAAGGTTTTGAAATTGATTTAGGAAAAATCATATAAGTCATAGTGAAATGGCTAATCCCTTGATTATTAAAATGGATCCATCCAATTTATTTCCTAATATTCCATAATAAATCAAAAATAATTTTCTCTTCATTTGACTTGAGATAGGATGAAATTAAAATTTATAGGTCTTGGTTATCTATTATGATGATAGAATTGAGTGGGTATGTATGGAATGTGAATTTGAGCTCGGGTTTGATAGAAATTTCTGACATAGGTTGGGCCTTATAATTGAAATCTATTTAATTTTCAAAAGTTCTCAAATTAATTGGTTCCTTTTGAAAATATTATTCATCACCAAAATTTTCCATTTGAATGTCTAGAGTGGGTATGGGCTCAAATTTTGTGATTTCTCCCAATGTTTCATTCAATGGAGATCCTAAAAAATCACTATTGGAGACATCTAAAATGAATTAAACACATGGATATAAGTTTGCCTCATATGATTATAGAAAATCAATTTCATCATGGTTTAGACAGCCTTCAACAATTCTCTTTTTTTCCTCAGGTTGACATTCAAAATTCCCTAACAAATTCACCTCATTTTCCAATAAGGATTTTGTACAAGATTTTCATCAGATTTTGTAGCCTCTGATGTTTTGGGAATAATTACTTCAATTTTTTCATTATTATTCTCACTCATGGAAATATTTAGAGGTTAGAGTTATTTATAAGAGGTTTTTGTGTTACAATAATTCTATCAATGTTGAGGAAGGGACAACCTGAGTGGTAATGGGTTCAATAATTTCTTTAATGCTTTGTAGTTATAATCTCAAGGATGAAACTTTAAAATTAATTATAATAATTTTACCACAAAAGTTTTCAATAATTTGTTGGATATTTAGCTAGAATGGAGCATGAAGATCATGTATTTCCCTATGATTGATCTCTTCAACCATCCTTGAGAGGGCTGGAAATTTATCCTTCAAACATTCATCATCCCATTGATTGTACATCTCATTGGGTGTGGTGTATTCATTCAAGATTTGGTCAATGAAATTACTAGTGTGAGGTGCTTCCCAATATTGATTTCAAATTTTCTTTAATCCTGAGTATATATTGGAACTGTTGAATTTACTCCGTTGGAGTATATAAAAATTAGGATTTGATATTTTTAGGACCGACAAAAACAGAAAGGGGAAAATATAGGATAAATTTGGGTGAGAATAGATAATTCTAGGTGAGAAAAGAATGTTATTATCTAAGATAACATACCTGGGTCCCTAGAAATGGTGCCAAAATTTGGTTGTACCCAAATTTACCCTACTTTTATAAGTGGACATTGAAGTTCAAGTTACTATCAAATCCACATGGACCGAAGAAGAAACCCAAAGACATGTACATTATATGGAGGAATCATCTATGAAGTTGAAAACTTTTTTGTTGATTTCAATTTTGATACTAAAATAGTAATGTAAATAATATAATGTTTTTTATATAATAATGAAAACCCCGATTTCTTTAATGGAAACAAATAATTAATATGATTTGATCCTAGGTTATCACTTGGGGTGGATTGGATGTATTTTTTATTAGAAAGTTTGAGATCACTAATTCTAGATGTATCTAAAAATGAGATAATTCAATAACCTCATTAACCAACTTAATCACTACACAAGTCCATGTATAATAACCAATTCACTTAGAGGATCACTTTCATTATCAGTCCAAGTAATTGGATCATACTAGCACTCATAATGTGTCATTGTTAAAGTTGGAAAAGATGAAGAAGAAAACAACTCATTGAATAAAAGTCCTAAAATAATGAATTATTATTAAGAACATGTAATAACATTAAATCCACCTCCATGAAACTCTCTAGGATTAACCCATAAAATTCTATCCCTCTATTCATGTTATTCTATCAATGGAAGCAGGATTGAATAAGTGAAAGCAATGAAATAACGAACACACCACCATTGTGTGTAGAATTTCACAATTGTTGGTGTTAATATAATCAAAACATGATTTAATGGTATCAACTTTTTAATTTAATGGAAAAATAAATTTTTAATAATAATAAGAAATATTATTAAGAAATGAACATGAATGAAAAACATACATGAGAGAAATTGACGATGCAATTACAAAATGAAAGCATGAAATTAGAATTGATTGAAAAACTTTCTTCCCCATTCCTTTAACCACCAGCTCCTTATATAGTCATATTAATAGCCTGGGGACTATCCCCCATTATCAATTCCTTCCCCATTAATTAGTAGAGTCAAAATGATGGTGGGAAATTAATGGAAATTTGACTTTTCAATTTTGATCATAAAATTCAGACCAGATTCAACACCCTTTTTGGTGTGAAAATATTGCATTGAAGATGGCCTAATATTTGATAGTAGTGGAAGAAAAATCTATTTTTAAAGTTTTCCTATAATATTTGTCAAAATTTAATTAAAATTGGATTAGAAATTAGGATGTTATGCTTGAAATGGTGGGATGATTTTATGGCCCTTCAAATCTGGCCAACAAATTAAATTTAAACATGGGCTCCCTTGATCTCCTTAAAAAATTCAAAATTATCTCTATCCATAGTTGAATGTAATTATCCCCATAATTTTCTATTTCTACATCAAAAACATTAATCTCCATTTGTCTTGAATTGTGGTCCCCACTTTTATTTGATGGGCCTAAGTCCCATTATGCTTTTTCCAACAATTTATGCATTCATTTCCCAAAATAACCAAACTCCCTTATGATTAATCCATTGAACCTAAAAGAAAAAAAAATTCAATCAAAGTGATCAATCATAACTGAAAATATCAAATTCAAATAATGAATTTAACTTTTTCCAAAAACAGAAGATTGATTGGGCCCAATTTTTTGTTTTAAAAATGAATTTCACATGTGATGAGAAATGAAGTTCAATTTATATAATAAACTAAAATTTTTGTTTATGTACTTTGAAACACAATAATATAAAAATATTAATAATGAATATTATCCTCTTTAAATAGCTAATCAGACCCCCCAACTTGATTTTTTCTATTCCTGACCAAAAATTATCTCAAAAATATGAAGTTGAATTCCATTTTTCAAAAACATTTTAATATACCATGTTCACAAAAAGACATCATGTTGAAAAATTATGAATCCCATAAAAATAATTTCATAAAAGCTATGTTCAAAATAATATCCCAATCCCAATCCCATTCCTTTGTTCAAATTCATCGGCACATTTCATCCAATTTCAATTAATCATGATGAAGTGTTGTGTATCTAAAATGACATGGGGACCATTTTTTTGTTCATGGGGAAAAAATGGAAGCACTATGTGGGAATCACACTAAAACTTAAGGTGAGTATCCAATTTTATCTTTTTTTTTATTTTTTTGTTATTTTTTTGGGTTTGTTTTTTTTAAAATATAATAGAGATGAAAAGACTAACTCTAGAAAATAAAACTATGGAGTCATGATCCCCAAGTGTCGGGCGCCACACATTTTTTCAATTCCATGCTCTAAAATAGTGATGTAAATCCTAACCCTAGGAAAGAAAACTATGTAGCCATGATCCCAAAGTGTCGAATGACATGCATTTGGATAAAACATTTCTCTATTCTACCTTTATTTTCATTTTTTTATTGGACACTAAAATTAAAATAAAATTGTCCCCAAACCCTATGCTATAAAGAAAGTGTCCCATCAACTCAAACTTACACTCAAAATAAAACAGACATGAATTGTTGAATTTTGATTAAGAGGATGAAAATTTAACACTGAAAATCACATCGAAAAGCTCCACTTACCAAAATATATGATAATGAAAATAAATGTGCCTTAAAATAATAATGAAGGAATTCAAAATTATTTGAAATTTAATTTTCATGTTTCACAATGTAAATTAATTCATGAAAGGATAATTAATTGAATTTTTTTCATTGAATTTCATTTTTTTAATATGAGATTTTTACTCCCCCCAACGTAGAATTGAATATTACTTAGTGTTTGAAAGATAATAGAATATAGAGTTAAAAATTTGGAAGAAATATGGGGGATGTTAATTTTAAATGAAATCATGGAACAGAATCACCTGGTTTGAAGTTGATGAACCGTCAATAAGAAATTGATCACTTTATCTTCATGTCACATGTAGACTCCTCAGGGTTAGTTAAAGGTGGTTTTAAATTCAATAATTCATGGTTTTTATTTGGAAATACTAAAATTATTCATCTGATAAATTTCACACAAAATAGTCATTATATAACATTGGAAACCCCAAGGGGGTTCCCTTAACAAAAGAAACATAAAAATAGACACAAAAATCAATGCATAAGTCAGTTTTCCTAATAGAAATAACTTAGTTTAATATAGTTAGATCGACTTGGACTCACCCCCCACATTATATCAAATTATAAATTTTATCATTTTAAGGATTTCATTTTCCACCACTTATAAAATATTTATATTGAGTCTCCAAATGGATTTGCAGGAAGATTTTGAAATTTATTTAGTAAAAAATAATATAGGTCCTAGTGAAAAGGTTAATCCCTTGATTATCAAAATGGGTCTTTCCAATTTCTTTCATAATCCTGTATAAGAAACCATGGGTATTTTTTTATTATTTTAATTGAGAGAGGATGAAATAAAAATTGATAGGTCTTTGTTTTCTACTATGATGTACGCCTTGATAGGGGATGTATGGACCGTGAATTTAAGCTCGGGTTGGCTAACACTTTTTGAAACGGGTTGGGACTTAGAATTAAACTTCATTTCATTTTCATAATTTATCAACATAATTTTTTCCTTTAAAAAATATGATTCATCAAAAAATTGGACATTTGAATTTATGGAGTGGGTATGGACTCTAAGTTATTCATTTCTCCTAATTTTTCATTCAATGGTGATCTTAAAAAATAACTATTTGATCCATATAAAAGAGATTTAATCCATGGATATATGTTTCCCTCATGTGAATACATAAAATAAATTCCATCATATTTTAGACACACTTCAATAATTCTATTTGGTTCCTCAGGTTGACTTTTAATATTCCCTAACAAATTCACCTGATTTTCTAGCTCAAACTTTGTTGATTTTAAAGCTGGTTCTTCAGGATTCTTATCTGATTTTGTAGCCTCTGATGGTTTGAGAATAATTACTTTGTGTTTTTCATTATTCTCTCCACTAATGGAAATATTATTAGGATGGAGTTTTTCATGGGAGGTTTGTGTGTAACAATATTCTTCTATCAATGTTGAGGAAAGGATAACCTAAGTGGGAATGTGTTTAATAATTGTTTGAATGATTTGTAGTTATAATCTCAATGATGAAACTTTTGAATTAATTTTACCCATTTGATCACACAATTGTTCAAAAAGTTTTTGGGTATTAGGAATTATAGGAGATTGAACATCATGTACTACTCTATGATTTATCTCTTTAACCATCCTTGTGAGGGATGGGAATTTTACCATTAAAAATTAATCATCCCATTGATTCTACATCTCATCAGATGGGGTGTATTCTTTCAATGTTTGGTCAATGAAATCTCCTATGTGAGGTGCTTCCCAATATTGATTTCCAATTTGGTTTAATCCTAAGATTATGTTTGGTTAATATTTAAGATACTCCATTATAGTAGATAGAAATTAGGGTTTGGGATTTTTAGGGCACACAGAAATATAATGGGGAAAATATAAGAGAAATGGGGGTGATAATAGAAAATTTGGGGTGAGAAATGAATGTGAGTATCTAAGATAAATTACATGGGTACTCAAAAATGAAACAAAAATTTGGTTGTGTACAAATTTATCCTACTGTTATAAGCATTTATTTGTGTAAAAGTAGTGATCGAATCCAGAGGGACTGAAGAACAAACCTAGAGACATGTACATTCTATTGAGGAATCGACTATGATGTTGCAAAATTTGTTGTTGATTACAATTTTTATAATAAAATACTATTATAACCAATAGAATGGTTTTTATTTAAGAATTAAAAACCTAATTTTTTAATGGAAATGATTAATTAAGACGAGTCAATACTTTTTTGTCACATGGGGTGGATTGGATGTATTTGTTTTGTTAGAATGTTTGAGATTAATAATTCAAGATGTATCCCCAAAACAAGATAATTACACAACATCATTCACAAATTAAATCCCTACCAAAATACAAGCTTGATCACTAATGTACATAGAGGATCACTTTCACAATCACTCCAAGGAATTGGATAGTACCAGCACTCAGAATGTGTTATCTTTAAAGTTGGTGAAGACGAAAGAGAAAATAACTCATTTAATTTAAGTCATAAAATAATGATTTGATATTAAAGAACATGAAATAACATTTAATCCACCTCCATGAAACTCTATAGGATTAAACATAAAATTTTATCCCTTCATTGATGTTATTCTATCAATGGAAGTGGGAAGTCAACTTAAAGAAGCATGATTGAAGAAGTGAAAACAATGAAATAATGAAAAATCAACCATTGTGTGAGGAATTTCAGAATTTTTGGTATAAATAAATTCACACAATGATTAAATGGTATCAAAGAGTCAATGTAAATGAAGAAAAAATAATAATTAGAAGATGATGAAATTTTATTAAGAAATGAATATGAATGAAAAACTTACATGAGAGAAATTGACAATGTAATTACAAAATGAAAGCGTAAAATTACATTTGAATGAAAAAAATGGATCCCCAATAGCTTAACCAAAATATCCTTATATAGTAATATTATGATCCTTGGGTTGATCCCCAATCAATCAATTCCTTCCCCATTAATTAGGAGAGTCAAAAGGAGGGTGAGAAATCATTAGAAATTGGACTTTTCAAAGTTGACCAAAAAATTCATACCCGAATCATCCCCCTTATTGGTATGTAAATATGGAATTGAATATGGCCAAATATTTGATGGTTTTAGATAAAAAATATATTTTTATAGGTTTACTATAATATCTATCAATATTTTATGATAATTGGATCAGTTATTCTAATGTTATGCTCGAAATGGTAGGCTGATTTTATGGGCCTTCAAATCTGGACCACAAATTAAATGTCATCATGGGCTCCCTATATCTCCTTGAAAACTTCATAATTATCTATGTTGATGGTTTAATTAAATTATACTCAAAATTTTATCTTTTTAAATCAAAAATTTTAGCTTCATTGGGCTCAAATTGTGGGCTCCACATTTTTTTGATGGACCTAAGGCCCATTATGCTTTGTCCATAAATTTCAGAATTCATTTCCAACAATCCCCATCTTCTCTTATGATTCATCCATTAAACCTAAAAGAAAAAATGTTCCAATAAAAGTGATAAATCATATCCCAAAATATAAAATTCAAATAATGAATATAATTTTTTTCCAAAAATAGACGATTGATTGGGCCCAAATATGCACTTTAAACATGAATTGCACATGTGATGAGAAATTAAGTTCAATTTATAAAATGCACTAAAATTGGTGTTTATGGAATTTGAAACACAAGAATATAAAAATATTAACAATGAATATTAGAATATTTTTTGTGGTTAATTAGAATACATGCTACATGCTTGTTCAATGTATGACTAGGAAATTTGGGATCAATGTCTTTATTTAGTTGAGTTTTCTTATAATAATTGTTTTCATTCTAGTATACATATGAATTGTTTTTAGGAAATATATTAAAATTGGTATATAACACTAGAATTTTGGGATTAATATGGGGATAGGATGTTTATGGGACCATGGTTATTAGTGGAAGTAGCTAATAAAGTGAAGATGTTCTAGATACACATGAGGATAGCTCAGAGCAGGCACAAAAGTTATACAGATAACAGGAGGAAATAATTTTATTTCAAGGTAGGTGATCATGTTTTCCTTAATATATATCTATGTAAAAGTTTATCCATTTTGGTAAGAAAGGAAAGCTAAGTCCGCTGTTTATTGGACCCTATGAAATCTTGTAGAAAGTTGTATCAATTGCCTACTGAGTAGCTTTGCCTCCAAGTTTGTTGTAGGTACACAATGTTTTTCAGGTTTTAGAGTTAAGAAAGTGTGTTCTAGATTAATCTCATTTTTTGATCCCAAAAGTATTTCATCTAGAAGAGAACCTTTCATATGAAGATAAACCTATTTATATTCTTGATATTAGAGAGAAAGTATTGTGGAATAAGGTAATTCATTAGGTTAATTTTGTGTGGACAAACCACGCAGTTGAAGAATTAACATGATAATATGAAAACGATATGAGGTAAAGGTACCCTAACTTTTTTAATAAGTGAATAAAAATTACTAGAATGTAATTCCAAGAAGGGGGGAGAATGTAATAACCCAGGTACTTATAAAACATTTTGTTTTCATTCTGAAATTAAATAGTTAAATTTATTATAAATGTACATTGAAATAAGTGGTATTTATATAAATTCAGGAATCTATAATAATATAATAGAAACCTCACCTATGAAATTATAAATAAAATTTAGGTATCTTATGAATTAAAATATGATGTGTTTATATCATGGTGTAAGTAAATAAATGTTTTAAAAATAATAAATTAAGTGTTGTTATTTTTTAAGTCATAAATATTTAATTACAATTTTTTAATTAATATAATGATTTAAAAGAAAATATACTTTCCTAAAATATATTCACAAATTAATATTTTGATGTCCTATGATTATACAATAATTTTACTATTGAGTAAAAAGTTTCTCTTATGATCTTTTCCATACATTTTGTTTTGGAAATCACAAACATCGTATTTATTTATTAACTTACGTTTTCAATATGTTTATAATGTTTTTATAAGAAAACATAATCTTCTTATCTTACTTAGAAAAGTATTTAAAGAGTTATGAAAATATAATTTTTCATTATAGTTATCATAATGAGACTGGATATGATAATTATCATACTCAACTTTATCAGATCAAATATAAGATCTTCTGTTTTGTGTTTTGTACTAAAAAAATATTAATAATCAGACTAATAAACGTTCCAATTAAAATCATACTCTGACTAAAAGACTTTATAGTAATGAATTTTCCTTTGTTTTCTGTCAAAATATTTTAAAATTATTAACATACTCAGAAAATATTATTTCCAATATAAGAAACATGGGTTATACTGCAAATAGTGTTCATCAAAATGACGTCGGAAATTCTGTTATAATACAACTGTTTAATTTCTAGGTGTCCAATTCATCATAAAAAACTCATAGAAAAATGACTATTGGAAAAATCAAGTTGACCATTAAATTTCTACCTACAAATACACCATCATTCGAATAGTTTTAAGTATTGAAAAAATCAATTTGACCCTTGAATATCTACCTATAAATACACCATCATTCAAAGAGTTTTAAGTGAAGTGTTAACTAATTTCATTTAAAAAATATTAGTATATAAGAGCTCTGAAGCTTACAAGAGTGAACTACTTGTTTATTGTAATTATATACTTTTTGAGTTAATATTTTTAATCACAATGACTGATCATGTGAATATGATCAAGGGGTTATTGGGATAGTAAGATAGAAAAGCCGATCATCATATCAAATGCTATTGTGGATAGGTAGACAGTGAATCCGATCATCGTATTGAGGGATCACGAGGATAGTGAGATAGACTGATCATTATATCGAGGGATTTCTATGGTTAGGGGAAGACAGACTTTATTTTATGTATAAAACAAGGGACATTTATACTTGTTTATTGGATACCATACTCTTTGGGATGAATGAAGTTTATTAATTTTTATTACTCATTTTATTACAAGTATTTTATTTCCACTTCATATAATAGAAAGTGATACTTTTATATTCATCTTTCTACTTTCATATTGTTTATCATAATAGCTTTGATTACGATAAAATTATTCTACCATGTATTACTTTGTGAACACATCATTACTCTAATTATGATTCTATACTCTTTAATATGGAATCACTACTTTTTGTATTACATGGATATATCGTAACTATTTTCATTATGATTCTTTTTGTATTTTTTTCTACTGTGAATATAATTAAACTCTGATTATGTTACCACCACTTACTAATTATGATTTTATACACTATAAAGGTAGAATAAATTTCTCATTACGAACTATGACTTATATATTATAATCTAATTGATTACGATATTTTTATCATCAGATCCAAGAGCCAAGTTTGATCGTCATATAAATACATAATAGGTTTTGTTGATACGATTTGTTTAACCTTTTTAAACAAATTTTCTATCAAGGTTACTTTTTTTTAACCTATAATTAACCCCCCCTCCAGCATTTAACCATATTTATATACTGTATGATCCAACATTTATGATACATCAGTTATTTTTTCAAAGTGTTATAAAATCAGTAATAATTTTAAAATCAATATTTTTCGAATAAATGTTTATTTTAATTAAAAATTAAATTTCTCATCTTTTGAAAACTATTTTCATAAAATTGAGTTTATTTTTAAATTATACACATTGAAAAATGGTTAGGGTTAATTTTTGGGATTTTTTGAATATAATTGAATTTTTGTGAATAGTGAAATGTGATAATTTATAGTGTTTAACAAATACATGAATTTATAAGTCCTATAAGATGTAAGACTACTGTAAAAACCATAATCTAGAACAATCCTACTCCCTTTACTATATTTATTCATGGGAATAAAAACTATTTATAGTATTGATCCAAAATAATAAACTAATGAATATAATAATAAAAAACACCCCTCTCATCCACTATAAATACCACCCTCACCACCTCTTCTCCCCACACCTTCAAATCCTTGAATATTTTCCAAATTATACCCAATAATCTTCCCAAGACTCTCCCCATGTCCAATTTTCTTTGGTCTCAATAGAATTCTAAATCCAATATTTCTAAGGAGGTTCTCAAGAGGAATAATTCAAGAGGTAAAATCCTCTTTCATTTTCTTTTATTTTCTTTTCAATTTATTTTCTTTTATTATTATCTCTTCATATCCCATCATAAAAGTGACATGATAACTCCAATATATTACATATACAATAATTTTATTATTTTAATTTAATATCCATCATCAAACCTCACATCTTCTTGTCTTATTCCAAAAAATGAAAACATTGTCTGTGATGTGTCAATTTATCATTATCATGGATAATGTGTTTTCATTTTCTTTTGAAACATTAATGGATGGTAATAAAACCATTTTTATGGTTAAATGAGATTTTATTATAAATATTATATTTTATATAATTTTCTGGAACCAATATACAAACATGATATTAAATAAAATGATACAAGTTTGCGATGGTTGTAAAAACACCAAAAACAAATTTAATCATTTTCATTAGTGTTTTATCTAACGAATCACCTTCATACTAGAAAAAAATGACATATGGAATCATTTAAAATTATTTAACCATATAGATACCATTTATTTCCACTTATGGAGTTTTTCTACCATTAGATGGTAAAATCCATAACGAACTAACCATAGAAACCATGAAATAGACACACCTGAATCAATGAAAATAAAAAAATATTATCAATAAATGGGTGTAAAGTTGTTATAAAAAAGATCCTATAAGGTATTATAAATAGGAATATAGTTCCGTAATTAATTAATAACACTCTTTAAACCATTATACAATATATTTGAACACATTTTAAGGAAGTCTAACCCAAGTTAAGGGACTTTCCTTTAAAATCCTCTTTAATATATATTTTTACAAAATTTAAAAAGAATGTTTTTATTAAATTATATGGAATGAGGGGATTATCCCATTATCATGATACCTTATTATTTTGAAGCCTTATTTACAAAAAATCATGGTTATTTTTAAAGAAAATTATTTCCTTTATATTTTCTATGTATTCTCTTAAAATAAGTTATTTTCCTCAATGATTGTTTTTGGGATGCAAGTATTCATGTTTTATCTTTATGTTATGGTTCTTAGAAATTATTTATGATGAAATGTGGGACCTATATCTCTCTTTAATTTATTGGGTATTTTTATGTCGTAATTTGATCCTAATGGTTATTCCAAGTGTAACGGTGAAGGTTACACCATAAGGTAGCCGTAAGGGTTACATAATATGATATCCATGACGATTACATTGTAAGGTATCCATGAGGGCTAAAAATAATATGTTATATGTGAGGGTTGAAATATAAAGTAATCAATGCCTCATTTTACTTAAATGGTTTATTTATGTTTTCTATGTTTTATGGAAATCTCTTGTTTCTACAAAGTAAGTATATTATAATTTATGCATGAGAAATATGTCTTTGTGAAAATGATTTCATATGTTTATAATTATTCATATAATAATGGTTCTGTTTTTATGTCCCTTACTAATATTTTTTTCTCCTCCAAAGTTTTAAATTTTTTCAAAAGGATTAAGGATATGTAAGAGAAAATAAGAATCCAAGCTGAATAGTGTGAAGATTTTTCATGAAAATAATTCATGTTTTATTAAAAACTTTTATATTATGGAAGAAATGGATACAATTTTAGTAGTATACACTTTTTATTATTATGTGTTTTAATTTATGATTTATAACCTAATTCTATAAAACTCTAAACCTAAAATATCTTTTGGAATGTAAGAATGTGAATTCTAATTGAATTTACTCTATAATGTAATGTTTAAGGTTGGGTCCTTATAACCAAAGAGTGTAAAATTTGATATATTATTTGAAATTTGTCATGAATAAATAGAGGAGTATAAAATAATTTTTTTATTAAACATTAATCAAATAATTTCCTTCAATGTAAATTCAAGTATAAACAATCCTGATTAAAATGATATTGTGAAATAAACCCCTGCATATATCATAACATTGAAGTGATAATTAAACAATGATTCAATTATGTGTATCAAATGTTAATCCACCTAAAACAGGATAATAAATAGAATAATGTATTTAAAATTCAATATACACATAATCATATAATATCAAAGACAACGAAGAATTAATATAACCCAATAGAAGAAATTGAATTATGAAATTAATTACAACTTGTTAATTTTCATGAAAAATCCCCTTGGATGATATAATTAAAATTGAAACTTAAAATACCAAGAATAATTAATTATTAATTATATTTCATATCAAAGTGGAAATATATATTCCATATAAATCAAATTAGGTGTGTAACATTAAAATATGCTACAATGAACAAAATTTGAGACAAAATCCCTTGCCTCACGCTCCCTTTTTATTGAACATCCTTTAACATTCTGTATAGTGGTTTTAAACATGTTAATAACTTATACCATAACCATATTAATATTTATAATATCATATATGATCCTTTTATAACATATTATCACCCATTCGTTAATTATCTATCATTATTTTCATTGTTTTGGGTATTAATTGCTTCATTTTCTCATGCATTTTTTGTCATGAAAGTTACGGTTCTTTCACATATTATATAGTTTCATAATATATAGAATAATAATCATAAAATAATTATCATTTTTATATATCAATTATAATTTTAATACCAATCATGAAATATGGTTTTGAGAAATGAAGTATGTTACGATCATAGAGATGGTAGGTCGTACGTACGCATGGATAATGTTTTCATTTTTCAATGTTCATTATGGAAAGGAGGTAAGAAATATTTTATATTTATAGAATGATAATAATATTATAAATACAATATTATTTATTTAAATATACTTATATATATCATCAATGTGGTATTTTTTTGTGTTGATGAAAATAGAGTCACATCGCTTTGTGAAGTCGGTAGTCTACACATACATGAAGGATATTTTCATTTTTAAGTGAGTTAAAAGGTAAGTAAGAAAATTATATATTATCTTTTCATAATGATAAATATGTAATTAATATAAAAATTATTTTATTTATATCACATATATTGATTACATTTATCCTTATTACCTTACATGTAAAGCGTTAGTAAAAATGAATCACATCGCTTCACGAGTCAGTAGTTCGTCGTATACACGAGTGATGTTATCGTATCCCCTACAGAATGGAAAGTAAAAAAATTTATATATGATATAATGACTCCAAATATATTATTATGTTATTAATTTCATATATATATATATACCTTTTATCCATCATCATACCCAACCGTGAGTGGTGGTAATGGAAAAACAAATGTCATTGGTTCGAAAGGCAGTAGTCCTTCGTACACACGAATGATGATTTCATTACCCATTTTATGGAAGGGGGAATGGTTTTGGATCATAAATTATTATAAAAACATCTCACTATCTTTAATATATGGATTTTTTATATCATCATGTTTAAATAATAATCAAATGAGGTGGAGGAATAAATAAAATAAAAATACTCTTGGAAAATGTCACATATTCTTTGGGTAACCAACTTAGTTTTGCACAAAAACCCTTTGTAGATTTAATTTATTTAAAAATTAAGGATTCTATGATTATAGGAGGAAATTTTGAAATTTTTGGTGTATTTCTTGTCTGAATCAAAATGTTTTGAAGGTGTGAATAAGAAAAGAGAGGGTGGCCTTTTATATGTGATGTGGGTGGCACATTTTTAATTTTTGAAAAGAAAAATGTGCACCCATATTTTTAACATTATAAAAGGGTAAAAAATAAATTAATATATAAAATAGTCATTTAATGTTCTAAATATTTATTTAATATATAATTTATATGAATTTTTTTTGTTATTTTGACCCTTATATTTTTATTTTAACCCCTGGTAAATCCATTTTTATCTTAATTGCGATAACTAATTTTTATTATTTTCACAATTAATTTTGGTCAAAAAATTAAGTTGAAATTATTAGATAATATAAATTATTATAATTTGAAATTTAGAATCCATTTTTAAAAATTCCATTCAAATAATTTAAAAATTTTCATTTATAATTAATCCCACAGACGTGACACGAAAGCCGTTTTTAAAAGATAAAATGTTCAAATGCTCACCATTTTTTTATATAAAAATTAAATTTGAAAATTCTTCCAAAGACAAAAAATTATATTAATAAACATATAATCGATCTAATTTTACCTTAAAACCATTTTCAAATATAATTTAACTTTGTAAATTATTTAAATGAAAAGGTCGTTTTCAATTAAAATTCAGCAGTTGCGGTGGTAGTCGAGTGGTTAGCACACCCCGTCAGCCTATATGAAACCCATGATCAAATCCTGGTGGGTTCATATTTCTATACTACTATAACATTATTTTAGTAGTACTGTAGTAGATACTGTAGCTAGTAATGTAGTATCCATAACTATTCATCTGTTTGGGCCTTCGGGCTACTCATTTGGGCTTATGGGCCACAGGGCCTTCGTGTCACCCATAGGCTTTCGGGCCACAAGTCCTTTGGGTCACAAAAACCTTTGAGTAGACCAAATTAAACACAGAACATGCCCAGAAGATGATTCAGAGCAAAGTAACACCCACCAGAGCAGAGCTAACCAGATTGGAAGAACGAGAGGGTATGGAAATCACCATCAGGACCAGGCACTGTGTATCCTTGCACAGGGAAATGCTAGCTGATCTGAAATGTGAGGTGGGGAGAAAGGTGCCTTTAATGATGAAGATGCTGGGGAGGGACATTTATAGTGGGTTGGTCCTTTGATTCATGTATTGGACATTATGCCTCTGGGCCTTCTGGTCATGTATTGGGCCTTGTTCCACTGAGCCTATGAGTCATGTAAGGGTTCTATCTCAACCCATAAAAGAGGGATTATCCAAAAATCAATAAAAATAAGACCTTCGGGCCATTCATGCAATTAAAATTCAGAATATTCACTATTCATAAAAAATAAACATTTTAGAAAGATCACAAAAATTAACCCTAATATAATATTGATATTCTAATTTAAAAAATGAATTTAATTTTTTTCAAATAAATTTTTGAAAATTGGTAAAAAAATAATTTTAAATTATGTGCGCAAAACACGACTAAACTGTCCTTTTGAAAGAATACCATTTATCAGAACACATTTATTTTTCTTCTAAATTATTCTTTTTTAATTTATAATAAACAAATAACAATGATTTTCATATTTTTTAGTACTATTCATACCCTCCAATATTACCACTTTTTTATAATGGTGTACCATATTATGGTTCTTTTTGACTTGGATTTGTGTATTCTGCAAGATATCAAATTGATTAAATTTATTTAAAAATAAATATTTTATAGATTCTTGAGTGTTATATTTTCTTCTAATACCTTTTTTCTGTCATAAAAGCTATAGAAAACAATGTTCTTCTCAAATCTTGGGGTGTTACACTTATACCACTCCTCCCATGCTTCCTCCTGCTATTGTTGTTGAGGGTATTATGGCTCCCCACTAAGATAGAGGCCATAAAGGATGCTGATTTTCCTACTGATAGAGATACAACTTACCCTAAAGCTTCAAGTAAATAAGAATTTATATTATTAATATTAATAATAGTGTTATTTGATTATTTTATTACTAACTTTTTCTTATTTAATGGTTGTTATAATTATTATTTTAGTATCAAAGATCATGGTCATATATGTATATAGTCTATTTGTAATAAAAAAAATATAGGTCATGGTGGACTATAATAAATATTTTAAAATTATTGGGAAACATATAGAAGAATAAAAAATATTTATTGACACACTAGTTATATATAATGACATCATAAACTTGAATCTTGTTCCATGGTGTAAAGTTGATTCTACGATCAAGGATAGAGTGTCGGAAGAGTTTTGGATATCCTTATTTATTTATTTATTATAATAATAAACTTTCAAATATAAAATAAATTATTTAATTTATGATGTGGAATTACAATTTTTATGATAGTGATACTGTGAGGGTGTCTCACATTATAATGATATGTAAACTAATGAGGTCCTATAAATATGATTTGATTGAGGATAGATGGATAGAATTAGAACCCTCGAGGAATTTGTTTCTTGTTATAGTGATTTTTTCTATGAGATAATATTTTCTGACGATTACCTTCTAGCTTGGTCCAATATTTATGGAAGTGACTTATTTTTTCTCACTTAATTTATGAAATTGTTAATTTGGTGTTTTAAATTTATTTCATTGATTTATAATTTACTACAATATTTATCAAAAAATAATAAAAAATAAATCAACACTATTATTTTCACACTCTTAGGTGTAATAGTATACCTAACCATGAGGAAAATTAAGTACTTTTTTAGTTTGTTTCATACACACACACACAAACATATCTATACAATATTTATATTTATTTTCTTATTAATTGAAAATTAATTTATAAAAAAAATAATTAAATATAAATGTTCGAGTACTGCATTCCCAAATATTTTCTCATTCCATAATAATATAGATGACAATCCAGTCAATGATGTTGTGGGATAATTTTTTTAAGAATTTTTAGATTTTTAATATACATAAGAAATTATTGAATGTATTTAATTTTTATTTTATAATTAATTTCAAATGTTTCTATATAAACCATGACCCCAGTATCCCAAATCCCATTCCTATTACCATTATATTGGAATAAATACAAGATTTAGATCCCAAAGGACCGATCAGTCTAGTAGTTTTGGTAAACTAGATACATACATAAGTCTTGTATTGAAATTGAATACACAGATTACAACATATATATTTTTTATAATAACTTTATCCCAACTATAATATCTTTTCATATCGTTCTTAATGAACATCATGGAATCCTAGAGAAAGGAAACAAAAAAAGGGTAATCTCAAATGCTCGCAAAGGGTTAAGTTTAATGAAACCAATAATGAATCAATGAGACAAATCAATATGGAAAATTAAATAACTGATGACACATGAAATATACACAATAACTAATAATTAAATGTGAAAATAAAATTTAAAGGTAAATAACTTAAAACACATTCCATTTCATTATTAAACTATGAATGAAATGCATCTATAGGTTTTTTCATAGTGAAAATCTCATTGAAAACAATTACTGAATTTTAAATTCAAGAAATACTTAAATATTGGATGTCATGTTTCCCAGGAACATGATACCTTTACCATCATGATATATCCTCAATACATTTTAAAAAATGTTGTGTAAAACCCATCTGATTTGTATCAAGATTATTCACAAGACACTACTATCAAGATCTATCCTCCTGACAGTTTAAAATTATATTTTAAAAATGTGAAGGGGTTTTTTCCTACTAATTTCATCTCATGATACCACCAATTCAATTAGAAGTTTACTTTAAATAGTCCCTAACCCATGTCATACTTATCCAAAGCATTACTCATATATCGAATAATCAATTTAATTCATGAACGATATGCCTTATCAAATATCTTTATTAAGTAATTGATACAGATTTTTCAATATTTCCATAGTTAATAAAGTAATATTAAAATTAAAAAACTTATATAAAAATGTAATATGGTTTAGTAAATAATCATATCCATGATAAATAATGTGTATATTTAGGGTAAATTTAATGTTCAATGTTCACTGGAAAGTGAATAACTCATGGGGAAGTAAATGACTATGAAAATGATTCAATGAAGTGAATTTAAATAATTTCCTTATTCAAAATGATCATAAACCATTCATAGGATGATTAAGGATGGTATTAATAAAATATATACCCATTGGAGTATGAATAAGTGTTGATGTCCTTGATAAATAGAATTACCCTAAAAGGATCATTAAAAAATATTGAGGAATATATCATTTTCATTTTGATTTTTTTTAAATTAATTTTATTTTAAAATAAATTATAAAAACATTTTCTTTAAAAATATATTTTTAAATTTTCAGAGTAATATTCAAAGAAAATATGGTGGTTAATTCCATTCAAGGTGAAAAGAACATTCCTTTTGCATTGTAAAAAGGTTAAAAAAGTGCCTTGTTCGAAAAATAAAAATAAAATTCATTTAAAAAAAAATTATAATTTTAAAAAATGTAAAAAATGTATTTAAATAAATCATTTTTAAAAATATAAAGAAAAAATTTTGAATTTTTTTTTAGAAAACATGGTTTTGTAAGAAAATGGATTTCTGACCGAAGAGAGAAATAAAGTCAAAATTTATTAAAACATTTTCTCAATAATTTTCAGTAAAAAATAGTGGAAAATTGTATTATCACTTTAAAAATCATAAATAAAAATAGGATAATAAAATTATATAGTTTATTAAAAAATTATCATATAATTTCCATTAATGTAAATTAATGAAAAAACAAGCTCAATTAGAATTAAATTGTGAACTAATCCCATAAATGATCATAACATTTAAGTGAGAATAATTCAATGAATTGATTATGTTTATCAGTTGTAAATCTTCATAAAAAAGTGTAAATAAAACATAATAAATAATAAAAAAATATTATATACGTAATCTTATAATATTAACAACAATGATGAAGTAATATAACCTAATAAAAAGAAATTGAGTTATGCAATTCATTACCACTTGGTAACTTTTATTTCAAACCCTCATAGATGAAATAATTTAAATTGATACTTAAAATTCCATTAATAATGAATTATTCATGAAATTTCATATCAAGGGGTAGTATATACACCATATAGAAGTGATTAGGTGTATAACATTTCAATATTCCTAAATGAAATGAAATTGAGATGAAATCTCTTTCCTTATACTTCCTTTTGGTTGAACGATATTTAACCTCATATATAATAGTTTTGAAAGTGTTATAAACTTATTAAAAACCCATATTAATATTTATGATATCATATATTATCCTTTTATAATATATTATTTCCCATTTATTAATAATCATTCATTATTTTCATCATTTCAGGTGTTAATTTCCTTGTTTTTCGAGTATGATTTGACGTCTTATTTTTTGTTCCTCTTATGTAAATCATAATTTTATAATTTAAAGAATCTAAAAATGATATAAATATCATATATATTCATTATATATTTATTTATAGTAATCCATAAAATTTAGCGATAGGAAATAAAATGCACAGTTCATGGAGATGTTAGGTCAAATGTACGCATGAACGCTGCTTCCATTTTCATATCATATTAAAGAAATAAAATTAAGTGATTTATATGTATATTATCATTATATTATCATATTTATTTCATATAAAATAAATATGTTTATTAAAACCATCCTTAATACATTCCATATAAAGTGCGAGCGAATCAGACCGCTTCACAAGGCGGTAGTCTGCCGTACACATGAACGACGTTATCGTATCTCAATAAAATGGAAAGTATGAAGGTATGTGTTATATAATAATAAAATAATATATATCATATATATAATATATAAACTATAAATACATAATTATTCCCAACCATGAAAGGTGGTAATGGAAAAACAAACAACATCAGTTTGGGGGGAGAAAGTCTGTCGTACACACGAATGATGATTTCATAATCCATTTGATGGAAGTGTGTGAAGTATCAGGTCATAAAATTTTCATAAAAACATATCATAATATTTAATATACTGAGTTTATTATATAATCATGGTATAATTTTAATTGAATAAGGTGGAGAAGGAAATAAAATAAAATTTCTTTAAGAATATGATTACACATTCTCCGAGTATCCTCCATAGGTGTAACGACCCAGGTATTTATAGAATAATACTTTTTGATTTATATTAATACTTATGAATAAGATATTAATTTTAAGTTAAAGGGGATTATTTTTATGATATCTCACTCGACACGCAACAACGGTCTTCTTCGAAATCTCACATTGCACACAACATTCAGTTATACTGAAAAATAATACAATAATAATATTATTATTATAAATGGTAGTTAATGAATAGCCATTAGAATGGAATGAATGAGTAGTATCAATTAAAATTTTAAAATATGGTTTACACATGTTTAAATTATGATATATTGGTTACCAACTTTATTAGAAATGTAAATAAAAACCAATTGAATATAATGGATGTGTTTTTATGAAAACCTATATAAAAGAGAATAATTGTGTTTTCATATCACCCTTTATGGATTTTTATTTAATGAAAAATATATGATATATATTAAATGTAATTTTTTTTAAATTCATCTTATATATTTTCTAGATATCATATAAGAATAAATTCATTTCTTTCGGATAAAAGAAGTATTTTTCAAAAAATGAAGTTTTATCGCCTTTTGATGGAGAACCCTTTTTAAATATATTTTTTTGACACCTTTATATGTTTTATTTGAAAAAATAAACTTCTTATTGAGAAGTGGTAAATCAAAATTTACTTTTGGTAAATTTTTTTAATTTTTCTAATAAACTTCATTTTTAAATGAATAGTGAAAAATACCACATTTTAAGTCAAAACTGTCTTTTAATATAATTTATTTATATAGTTATATTATACTTTTAATTGGTTTTAAAGTGTAATTGGATTATATTTTTACCATTTAATACAATTTTGGTCATTCTAAGTATTTTTACTTGGAAAGTGGACATAAACGCTTGTCAATCTTTTGGTAGTTTTTATTTCTTAAAAACATGCTTTTTGGTTTTGACAATGAGAATTAATTTTAAATTAATTTCTACAAAATCTATGTTTTGAATTTGGAAAAATGGATTCCATATTTTTAATCATGAGGTCCAAAATTTTCAAATAGGTATCTTTTATTTTTAGACATTATGAATAGTAACTTCAGTAAATATTTTATTTATCACGGTTAAAGGGTAAATCTCGTAAATAAGGGTAAAAATAATATTATATTAATATTAAATTAACCTAACACATATCCTAACCCTATTGGTTGAGATATTTACAACCATTTCCATCCTTGGGTCGATTTTAGGAGCTCATGGATCCACTTGTGTGTGAAAAGAACATTTATTTACTTTTAATTTAATGTTAAGGAAAATATAACCTAAACGTGTATCTTTTAGTAAAACGATTTTTATTTGGGGTTATATAAGATATATATTATACTATAAATAGTCATTATAAAGAAATTTTTTTTCCTACATCATGTTATTTTATTTATAATTTTTATACATTAAATAAATAAATTTATTTATGACACAATGGTGATGTAGTGATAACCTTATTAATGAATGATTTAAATAAATGAGATTATAAATATTAAAATAAATTTATTTTGAATCTTTTTATGTAATCCAAAAATTTTATGGATTATTATCACTTGTTATATTTGAATTAATTATATTTTTTCAAAATAATCAAGTTGCTATGGATTTTTTTAAAAATCATGATATGAATAGTATATAAATTAACATAAATGAGTTTTTTAAAAAAAATTCTATTTTATTAAATGATATAGTAGTCCTAAAAATATATGATTCGGCCAAATGACTTAGATAAGGTTTGAAATTTCATTAATGAACCACTTTAGTTTATATTTTTTTTATAGTAACTATATTAACCATATAGTATTAATATACAAGATGACATGGTAAAAGTTAAATTAGTTAACTAAGGGTTAAAGCTAAAAGATAGGGTTAATTTTATGACCTAAACTTTTCTAAACCCATTTTATGAGTGAATTTAAACCCATACACATATTATATTATAAATATATCACTTTAGTGATATTATAATTCGAAAATTAATTAATAATAAAATAATACTTTTAAACTTTCCTAAAGTGCCCCTCCTCCCTCTTATAAAAAGACATCAACTCTAACCCTTACTCACACCTATAAATCCCCTTGGATAATCCAAAATCTTATCAAATAATATCCTAACATCTCTCAATTCCTCATATAATTCTTTCCCTTGGAATATGGAAATTCAAGAAATCCCTTTTCCTCAAATCAAAAGAAGTTACCCGATTTGAGGTATTGTCTTCTCTCAAGTTCATTTCCATTATTTTTTCTTCTCCACTCCCTATTCTCTTATTATTATTTGTTTACATAAAAAAATCAGTATTATAAATATACTATGTTTTTTTATGATAATGATTCAAACTAAACTTACACACAACTCCGTCTAATGGGCATAGAACATACTATTTTTGTGGATGACGAACTACTGCCTCACGAAATGATGATTGTTCAATCTTATTCTACCACCTCTTATGGTGGACATTATAGTGGAACTATAATTATATATGATATATATGATATTTATTTTATCTCTATACTTCTATAATTCTCATTTAGAACATACCTTTATGCTTTTCATGTTGTATAAATACGATAATTTCATTTGAGGAAGTGCGGACTACCGCCCCCTCAAAGTGATATGACTCGTTCATTCCATAAATTGAACATATAAAGTATAGTGTTAATGAAATTATGTAACATATATAAAATATGATATTATAATTTAATTATAATATACCTTTTTATCATTATGTTTTCATTCCATTAAATATGAAATAGAAATGAAAGTAGCGTTCATGCGTACGTACGGATTACCGTCTCCATGAATGGTGCATTTCATTTCTTATCTCCAAATGTTATGGAATATTATAAATACATATATAATGGATATATATTATGTATATATGAATAATATTTTTAATATAATGGAATTTTGACCACATGGAAAAATTGTAATTATAACAAGATCATTTTCGACTCAAGTACCCAATATCAACAAAACGACCAATATTAACTTAAATAATTAGGTAATTTTTATAACATGTTAATAAGTGTTATAAAAGGAATAATAAACTTGAAAAATATTCTGAGTCAATTATAAATTAACTTAAGTTAATTATTCATGAAATTAAATAAAAAACATTTCAAGTCGGACATGAGGTAAGGGACTTTGTCTTAATCTCCTTTCATTGAGGCATGTTTTGATAATATACACCTCCTTCTTTTACACTATGTATAATAAACCCCTTTAACTTTTACTTTCATTCAAAGGGAATATTTTTATACTAAGAATTTTACTAAACAACAAAAGGAATGTTTTTAACGTTTGCGGTGATAATGACCTCTCCGCTGCTGTAATCGTTATTTGGCTTCCTCTATAAGCCTTAATGTTTTTAAAAAGAAAAGAAATCTGTTATTACCCTTTTGGGTTTTTTATTGAAAATGGTTTTTGAAATGGATTGATTATTTAAATATCTTGAAATGACTTCTTTTTATTTCAAATTAAATTTTATTAGTGAAATGTTGATATTTGAAATATTTTATGTGTTATGATTATATAATGGTACTTGGAAATTTGAAGGGTGCTTACATGATAAACCAAATGAAGGGTGGTTCCATGATAAACCAAGGATGGGTGGTTATGTTATAACCCCCAATTCATTGGGTATGTAAGTTGACCATATGGATATTCCATTTAGTGATATGTGTGGAAGTAGACCGTATGGTTATTCCATTCAAGTATGTTTATGTCTCATGTTACCTTTATATGCTATATGTTTATTTCTATGGGTTTTATGGTAATATTTTTGTTAAAAAATGGGTAAGAAATGATCTTTTATTCAGTGAAGAGTATTTATTACTTCATAAAGATGAAAAGTATTACTTTATGATAAAGTATTCATGGTTTACATGTTGTTTTGAAAACTAACAGTTTTCCTTCTTTATGTATCCCTTATTGAGATTTTTATACTCATCCCAAGTTTTTGAAATGTTTTTCACATGAATTAAAGTGGAATAGGGTCAAGAATGGGATCACGGAAAATTCATTACATTTAAAATATGGAACTAAACATGTTTCATTTTTTTAAGTGTGTTTATTTTATGAAAAAAATAGATACTGAGAAGAAGTTTCTACATGTAATATTCAAGTTGTTATGTATAAGTTATGAACTAATTATCTAAATCTATAAACCTAAAAATATCCTCAATGTGAATTATTAACATAATTCAAGATTATTTTATGTTTAAGGTTTTGGCCTTACATTTGGTATCAGAGGTCGGTTTAGATAACTTTAGACTTTAGGGTGTTATTTAAGAATAAGTGACATAACCATAATGGTTAGAATATTAGAAAGAGTCGTAGTTATTTAAGATAAATTGAACGAGTTTAAGATAACATGAATAAGTATATCTTAGTGTTTAACCTCCTCATAAGATATTATATGATGATTTTAATAATATACTCACACTGAATTTTTGGTTTTAGTAAATTGATGGATCTAGTAAGCACCAAAGTAATAATGGATGTGATCAAAACTGTGATGGTCTTCTGAATAAGTAGCCAAATGAAATGGGATCTGTAATGAGAACTCTTGTGGTTATTCTCAACCAACTATCTGGAGTCATGATTGACCACCTGAACCTTAGTGATTTTTATAAGGCATTGTATATGTGAGAAACAAATCCCTACGGAAGTTCAGGTAATAATCATAAAGGTAAGTGTATTAAAAAACCTATGTCTAAAGGACGTGGAAAGAAACACCTAAGAAAATGCTTCAAAGGGACATGAAGATGATATAGATGTGGTAATGAAGTTAATAAAGTAAGAACCTTCCATGGAAAAAGGAAGCGTCCAGTTGACTTCTGGAAAGGGAAATAAGTTCTTTCTGATGGATCAATTGAATGTTTTAAATTTGGTTTTCATATCCATTATACAAATAGATGTCCTATGAAGAAGGTTAGGGAATATGATCAGCAGGAGTGTAAAAAAATATTCTTACCAATACCTAATGCCATTCCAATTTAGGATGAGGAAACTAATAATGACCAATGAAAGGTATGGATTATTTCTTAGCTGATGTTTTGACATTATTGAATATTAGGATATGACTCATGATTTTTTTATAGGAAAGAAGTATTAAAGAATATGTTGGAAAATAATGGTTAATGTATCATGATGAATTTTGAATGAGTAAGAAGTCTACATATACATGATTCAAGAGTTATGGTAGATTTTAGGATGATGAAATTCTTAAAAGTATTAAGGCTATTTTGAAGATGGGATTACCTTGGAAGACTTTTTCTAGTATGTGTAACCCTAAAGTTTGATATATGAAAACATTATTCAAGAAAGAATTATCTTTTCTTGTGTATGCATAATAGATAACCTTATGGGTTCATATGATCTTTTTCTTTTAAGGTGATAAAAGGTTATTACATTTTGGGATGAAAAATGAAAGGTATTAGATAACCTTTGAGGATAAAATAGGTTATGTTTATTTTTGAGGAAATTACCTTATTTTTTTAGAATTTTATAAGAATGACATGGTTTCATAAAAAGGACAACCTGCAGGATGGGTGATAACTTGTTGCATCTTGTAATGCCATGGGAATCGAACCCATAACTGAAGGGCGATAAGGGCACATCGCCTACCACTGGCCTACATGAAGTACCTGGTTATTATGAATAATTATTTTTAGTTAAATGATTTTATGGATTACGAATAAGTTGATTTTGGGAACTTATGTTTTATCAAATTAATATCCTTAGTATTGGAAAATGATTTGGTGATTAAGTACGAAGGTTATTTTGGAATATGTTCTCTCTTTTGGGGAACACTATATGCCTAAGGAAAATAGAATACTATTGGATTTCATTTGAGGAGTAATGGTGGAATTTTATTTTGGAATAATCTATGTTTTTATTGTGGACATATAGTGATTTGGGTTATTTATGGAAATGATTAACCTATCAAAAGAATATGTGATTAGGTTAATTAATTTTCAGTACGAGACTTTAAGAGTATCCGATGTTATTTGGAGATAAATATTAAGATTTTAGTGGAATAATATGTGATTAATTTCTTCTGAGTTTTGTGTTTCAATCTAAATTTGGATTATATTGAAGAATGTTAAGGAAAATTGTGTATTTAATCGTTTTGTTGAGCTTTGGGTATTGTTTGTTCAATTTTTGAGATTAAGAGTTGTATTTATTTTTATAAAAGATTATCCTTTTTGGGGATTATCTGATCTTGTACTAACCATTTTGGTTTTGGTTAATATATAGTTCATATTTTTTGGATATGTGATTCTCTAGAAGTTGATTCTAGCACTTTTGATGTGACCAAGTCATCTTGAATACTCATCTTTTGGAGGGAATATTAGTTTATGGTAGAAATTTAGTAATGGATGAAAGTCTACTTGACAAGTAAGTATGTTTCTTTATGTTCTTATGCAAGATGATAAATAAATTCCTCAAAATTATGAAGAGGAACTTAAAAAAACTGTTTCTGTTTACTTTTCCTACTGGGGAATCAAATACCGTTTAACCCATCACAAGTTTTTTATTTTCTAGTGGTTAACTTTCTCCTAATAATGTTTTATATCACTCTCCATAAGAATTTGATGGTTTGTTTCTCTTCCATATCCATGTTTTCCTACATGGAATCCTAGTATGGGTTATCTTGGGTGACCTTTTTAATTCTATTTCTTTTTTTTAAAGTGATAGTTTTATTTACTTTTTTTCCGATATGGGACTTTCAATGAAGTTTCCAAGCCCAATTTTAAAATTACGAGGATGTAATTTCCAAAAGGGGGGAATGATATAATAACCCAGGTATTTATAGAATAATACTTTTTGATTTCTATTAATATTTATGAATAAGATATTAATTTTAATTTAAAGGGGATTATTTTTCTAATAGCGTACTCGATACGCAATAATGGGCTTCTCCAAAATTTTACATTGCACACAACATTGAGTTATACTGAAAAATAATACAATAATATTATTATTATTTTAAATGGTAGTTAACACCTAGTCATTAGAATGGTGGGAATGAGTAGTATCAACTAAATTTTTAAATATTGTTTATACATGTTTAAAGTATGATTCATTTCTTACCAAATTTATAATAAATGGAAATAAAAACCAATTGAATATAACTGATGTGTTTTTATAAAAAACTATTTAAAAGAGATTAATTGTGTTTTCATATCACCCTTTATGGTTTTTTATTTAATGAAAAATATATGATATATATTCAATGTAATTTTTTAAATTCATCTTATATGTTTTCTAGATATGATATAAGAATAAATTCATTCTTTTTTCAGATAAAAGAAGTATTTTTCTAAAAATGTAGTTTTATCACCTTTTGATGGAGAATTATTTTTAAATGTAGTTTTTAAACCTTTATATGTTTTATTTGAAAAAATAAAATTATTCTTTAGAATTGGGAAATCAAAATTTACTTTGGGTAAATTTTTGGTATTTTTATGATAAAGTTCATTTTTTAATGAATTGTGAAAAATACCACATTTTAAGTCAAAACTGTCTTTTAATCTAATTTATTTATATTTTTAGATTATAATTTTTATTGGTTTTAAAGTTTAATTGGATTATAATTTTTATCATTTATTCCATTGTTGGTCATTATAATTAATTTCACTTTGAAATTGGATATAAAGGCATGTCAATCTTTTGGTAGTTTTTATTTCTTAAAAACACTCATTTTGGTTTTGACAACAAGAATTAATTTTAAATTAATTTCTAAAACTTATGTGTTTTGAAGTTGTAAAAATTGATTCCATATTTTTAATCACTAGGTACAAAATTTTTTAAATTGGTAACTTTTATTTTTGTACATTATGAATAGTAACTTCAGTAAATATTTTATTTGCCATGGTTAAAGGGAAAATCCCATAAATAAGGGTAAAAAATAATATTATAATAATATTAAATTACCTCAACACATTTCCTAACCCTATTGGTTGAGATATTTCTGACCATTTCTATCCTTGGGTCAATTTAAGGACCCCATGGATCCACTTGTGTGTGAAAATGACATTTATTTACTTTTAATTTAAAGATAAGGAAAATATAACCTAAAAATATATCTTTTAGTAAAACAATTTTTAGATCGAGTTATATAAGTGATATATTAGACTATAAATAGTAATTATAAATATAAACATATTTCCTACATCATGGTATTTTATTTATAATTTTTATACATTAAATAAATAAATTTATTTATGACCCAATGGTGATGAAGTGATTACCTTATTAATGAAATATTTAAATAAATGAGACTATAAATATAAAAATAAATTTATTTTGAATCTTTTTATATCATCCAAAAATTTTATAGATTATTATTACATGTTATATTTTCATTAATGAATTGTTTTCTAAAGAATAAAGTTGTTATGCATTTTTTTAAAAGTCATGATATGAATAGTATATAAATTGACATAAATATGTTTTCAAAACAAATACTATTTTATTAAATGATATCACAATCCTAAAAATATAAGATTCAGAAAAATGACTTAGATAAGGTTGTAAATTTCATTAATGAACCACTTTAGTATCTATTTGAATTTTATAGTAACTATATTAAACATATAGTATTTATATACAAGAGGACATGGTAAAAGTTAAATTAGTTAACTAAGGGTTAAAGCTAAAAGGTATGGTTAATTTTATGAACTAGAATTGTCTAAAACCCATTGAATGAGAGGATTTAGACCCATACTCATCTGGTCTTATAAAAATATCACTTTTTTTATTATTATTCTAAAATCAATTAATTATAAAATAATACAATCTAACTTTCCTAAAGTGCCCCTCCTCCCTCTTATAAAAGGACATCACCTCTAACCCTTACTCACACATCTAAAGCCCCTTAGCTCATCAAAATTTTTCTCAAATAATATCCCAACATCCATATATTCCTCCTATAATCCTTTCCCTAGGCATAAAGAAATTCAAGAAATCCCTCTTGCTCAAATAAAAAGAGGTTACCTGATTTGAGGTAATGTCTTCTCCCAAGTTCATTTCCATTATTTTTCCTTCTCCACACCCTATGCTCTTATTATTATTATTTTTATATAAAAATTCCAGTATCATCAATATAATAGGTTTTTTTATGATAATAATTCGAACTAAACTTACACACACCTCTGTTTAATGGGTATAGAACATATTGTTTCTCTGGATAGTGAACTGGTGCCTCACGAAACGATGATTATTCAATCTTCTCGTACCACCTCTTATGGTGTCCATTATGATGGAACTATAATTATATAATATGTATATGATATTTATTTTATCTCTATGCTTCTATAATTATCATTTATAACATACCTTTATGCTTTTCATGTTGTATAAATATGATAATTTCATTTGAGGAAGTGCAGACTGCCGCCCCCTCAAAGTGATATGACTCGTTCATGCCATACATGGAACGTATAAAGAATGGAGTTATTGAACTTTTGTAACATATATAAAATATTATATTATAATGTAATTATAATATACCTATGTATCAGTAAGTTTTCATTCCATTGAATATGGAATAGAAATGAAAGTAGTGTTCATGTGTACGTACGACTTACTGTCTCCCTGAACGGTGCATTTCATTTCTTATCTCCAAATGTTATGGAATATTATAAATAAATATGTAATGGATATATATTATTTATATATGAATAATATTATATATATAGTGTAATTTTTACCACATGTATGAATTGTAATTATAACAAGATCATTTTCGACTCAAGTACCCAATATCAACAAAATGACCAATATTAACTAAAATAATTATATAATTTTTATTATGTGGTAATAAGTGATATAAAAGGAATAATAAAAATGAAAAGGGTTCTAAAGCAATTATAAATTAACTTAAGTTTATTATTCAGGAAATTAAAGAACAAATGAGTCAAGTTGGACACGAGGTAAGTGACTTCGTCTCAATCTCCTTTCATCGTGACATGTTTTGATAATATACACCTCCTTCTTTTACACTATCTATAATAAACCCCTTTGAATTTTTATTTTATTCAAAGGGAATATTTTTCTACAAATAATTTTAGTAAATGAAAAAAGGAATTTTTTTAACGTTTGTGGTGACAATGACCTCTCCACCATCGTAATCATTATTTGGATTCCTCTATAAGACTTAATGTTTTTAAAAGGAAAAAAAATCCTGTATTCCCTTTTTAGGAGTTTTCATATTGAGAATGGTTTTTGAAATGGATTGATTTTTTCAACATCTTGAAATGATTTCTTGTTATTTGAAATTAAATGTTATTAGTGAAATGTTGATATTGGAAATATTTTATGTGTTATGATTATATAATGATACTTGGACATTTGATGGGTGGTTACATGATAAACAGAATGACGAGTGGTTCTGTGATAAACTAAGGATGGGTAGTTGCGTTATAAACTCCAATTCATTGGGTATGGAAGTCAGTTGTATGGCTATTCTATTTAGCGATATTTGTGGAAGTCGACCGTATGGTTATTCCATTTAAGTATGTTTATGTCCTAAGTTACCTTTATATGCTATATGTTTCTTTCTATGGGTTTTATGGTAATATTTTGGTTACAAAATGGGTAATAAATGAGTTTTTATTAAGTGAAGAGTATTTACAACTTCATAAAGGTGAAAATTATTACTTTATGATAAAGTATTCATGGTTTACATGTTGTTTTGAAAACTAACAGTTTTCCTTCTTTATGTATCCCCTACTGAGATTTTTATGCTCATCCCAAGTTTTTGAAATTATTTTCAATAGACTTAAAGTATAATAGGGTCAAGTATGGGATCAAGGAAAATTTATGCTGTTTAAAACATGGAACTAAACATGTTTCATTGTTTTTAAGAGTTTTTATTTTATAAAAAAATGGATACTGAGTAGAAGTGTCTACACGTAACATTTAAGTTGTTATGTATAAGTTATGATCTAATCCACTAAAGCTCTAAACTTTAAAATATCCTCAATGTGAATTATTAACTTAATTCAAGATTTTGTAATGTTTAAGTCTGGGGTCTTAAAATAGGTTTGCACTAAACCCTCCCTATATTGGATTTATGCCGAAAATAATGATTCCATGATGAGTTTTTGGATATTTGGGAGTGATTTTGGTAGATATTTTCATGACAAAATTCTTGAGATGAGTGAAGAAGTGGGGGGAGTGAGTTCTTTTTATAGTTGAGGAGTGGAATTCTTGTGTATACTCAAATGTTTTCAATATTGGGAGCTCAATATTACTTCAACTAGATCCAATATTATTAATTAATGATTTTGAGGGATTATTTGGTTTATTCACACCTCAACCACACAATATAATATATGTTTTAAACATTTTGTTCCTTAACTCCTATGTTTCCTTTATCATTTTGGTTTTTCATTATGGTAACTAGTTTTCTAACCAAAGTATTTTATCTATTACGACTCAAATAAAATGATACTTACATATAATTTAGACACAAAATTCTAAATATTATATATAATTTTTATAATTAAAATCCTTTGTGTGTTAGAAATTGATTTTAACACAAGCGCAAGTAACGTGCAAAACACCGCTTAAACCGAAACTATGAAAACTGAGATTTTTACTATTTAACTATAAATATATTTATTATAATAAAACTATTGGTCCATGAATAGACCAAATTTTACATTTATTAATATTTACAAATAAATTTACATAATATATGATTTTTTTTAATTTTAAATCAATTAATAAAATGTCATTTATTATAAAATAGCATTAATGTCGATTTTAACATTATTAATTTAACTTGAATTTACAAAATATAAAGACAATGATTTAATTAAAATATATTAATTTAAAATATTTTTAACATGATATATTCATCTAAAAAATAATTAAACACAATAATTCATTCAATTTACTTCACTTTTAATGTTTTTAGTATCATTTATTTTATTTAATTGTTAACTGAATAACTAATATGTTGGAATTTCATAAGCATTTTAAGTAACTAATTCATCTATAAAAATTAAATATAAATTATTATGATAGAAATAAATTATTCTGTTTTCAAAATATTGTTTATAATCTAACCAATGTAGTTTTATCCCTTTCCCAAAGAAATATATAAATTTAAAGTAAGAAAAAATATTTTTTGTCTTTTTCTTTACTTAACTTATTACATGGGTAACTTTTACGAACAAGTATCCAAAAAAATCATATATTTCGATACTAAAGTCATAATTGTCAAAATATGTCCATCTAGTGTGTGTTTTTTAAGTGTTGGTTCTTTTTTACACCTTATAATCTAAGTTTTATCACTAAGTTAAATCGTTTTCTTCTTAATCATTGTAATTAATTTTAACTGATTTCACTTATTGATTTGGTAAAAAATTAAGTTAGAATTATCAGACATTATAATTTATGAATATTAAAAATATGGAATCCATTTTTCTAAATTCAAATCATAGAAGTGGAAGAAATTAATTTATAAATAATCCTACATAAGTGTCGAGAAAGCAAGTTTTTAAAGTGAAAATGTTCAAAAGTTCAAAAAAAATTATATTCAATTTCAATATTAAATTTATTCCAATAACAAAAATTAGATTAATAGATTTATAATTTAACTATTATGAATTTAAAACTAATTATAAATATAGTTTAACATTATAAATAATTTAAATGAAAAGTCAGTTTTCAATTAAAATTCAGTATTTTTCATTATTCATCAAAAAATAAAACTTCTCAAAAAAATACCAAAAATTCACCCTAAGTTAATTTTGATATTATGATTTCAAAAATGAATTTTATTTTTTCAAATAATTTTTTTTAAAATTTTTTGAATTTAGTTTTAAAACATGTGCACCATTAAAAGACGGAAAAATCAGCCTTTAGAAGAATAAAACTTTATATGCGTAAAATTGGATATGTTCTTATCATATGTCTATCAAATGCATTAGATTATTTTCCAAAAAATGAATATATAATAAATAAATTTCATTAATATCAACCACCAGTATTAATTAATTTAGTTTATTAATATAACACATCTTTGGTGCATGCAAATTGTTTATTATAAAAATATTTCCATTATATTCAATTGATTTTTATATTAATTTCTAATTAATTGGTAACCAATGAATTCAACTATATATTTTAATAATTTAATCAACCATATTTATAACCATAAATTTAATGGGTAGGATATAACTATCATATTAAATAATAATATTAATAATATTGGGTAAAACTTGGTCTTGCGTGTAATGCAGGCTATCGAAGGAACTCATCATTGTGTTCAAAGCAAGCTAACTCAATATTTAGTACACTAAAAACTATGTAATAGAATTAATTTATATAAAATAGTAAATATATCATAATTTTTCAAAATTTTATATTCCTTTTTACTCTTGGTGTTATGTTTCATACATGTTATCTAATAAAATGTTATTATTTTAGAATTTTTGGGGTGTTATATTCTCCTTAACATAAATAAATTTCATCATCACAATTTAAATATTATATCATTATTCCATGGTTTAATGTTTGGAAGTAAATTTTTTGAGAAACCCACATCTTTATAAGGGTCTGTAAAACATCCTCTTTATAGGAGTGAATTTGAAATATAAAGGACACATGGAATTATATATAACTAGGTTTCTATGTAGAAGATCATGGGTGGAAAGTGAAGATATAAACATGGTTTAAAGTTTAAATATTTATATAGAGTGATTGAGGTAATTGATCACAAAAAAGTAAATGATCAATGGAATTTTTAGGGGCTCAAATCCATAAATATATTATGATCTATAAGACCATCGGTTTAATATAAATGATGGTATTATGATATTTTTTTTATTTCAAGATCATTTTCCTAATGTTGATTAATTATTTTACTACATAATAATATAAGGAAATATACTTACTTGATATATTTATATATAAAAAATTCACACTTTTTTGTGCTTTGATGAATTTCTAGTTCATCCCTTGCTTAAAGAAATGAGTATCCAGAAAATGAATTTTTTTATGCCTGAAGTACTAAAATTTACTTTCAATGGATCTTAAGATCCATAAAAAATGACTTTATATATGTCTATCTATTTTACAAACCCAATGTTTAATAAATTAATCTGTAAACCTCAAAATTAATACTACCAATTCATTATTGATATTTATTTTTCAAATAGTTTACCTAAAAACAATGACATATTAACCAAGACATTGAGAACAATTTTAGAAGGTGTGAAACCCTTGTCATCCTTCGGTCATGGGTTCAAGCCCCACTGCCTTACTGGAGTTGATGGGTTGTCACCCTGCATGTGGTTTGTCCTTTGTATAAACTATATTAATATAATTCATATAATGTTTGTAAAAATATGATGGAAATCCATGAAATAATTTTAATAATTAAATAACATTTTTACTATGGTTTTCAATACAAATTATTATATATATTTTCATAATGTATAATAATTTTATTTGACTATTATTACAATTTCATAAATTATCATATCAACCCTAAAGGTTATCAATACATTCAATCTTATATCAATAAATTGTAAAGGTATTATTTCTCAAATAAAATTTCCACTAAATAATTTTATTTCCACAAATTTCTCTCAAAATATTATTAATCATAGTAGAATCTCATCACATAAAACTGAAAAATAGGTGTTTAAGACTTTGAACATATGAACAATCTTAAATTCATTTAACCACGATGGTATCCATAACTGTTATGTTAATGAATACACATGAGCTTATAAAATTTAACACAATCCTTGAATGTTTCATAACTCTTATAACCAAAATACTATTGGTAAAATACTTTTACAATTTAATTCTTGAAGATTAATACATAAATATTTCATCCATTTTATTTTCACATAGGTCCTTCCTTGGTATAGGGTTTATCCTAGTTCATTAATTATCATTATCTATTAAAATCCTTCATAATTTTTTGTAAATAAAATCATAATTATCCTAAGCCTACCCCTCAGGAGTGTCAAAACAGGTGCACAATAAGGCACATTGTCATGAACCAGGATATGATTAGGTCAATCTCAATGTGCGCTTTTTATAGTATTTACCCCTAGGTATATATGTTCTAGAACCAAATCTACTTGTAGTGTCTATAAAGGGACGTATTTCATTGAAAAACCATATAATATCTACCTCTCTAGAACTTTAGGTTGTTCTTCCATACATATCATAAAACTCTATCATAGGTTTATGTTCCCTAATCTAGGTTTTCTTAAATATAGTTCCCAAGGTTTCTACTAAACTTTCTCTGATACCATCTATACCAACCCTGACCCTAGTATCCCAATGTCAGTGCCTACTACCATTACATTGTCATAGATACAATATTCAGATCCCAAAGGACCCATCAGTTTAGTAGTCTTGGTAAACTGAATACATACATGAGTATTGTAATACAAATGAATACACAAATTATAACTTAATATTAATTGATAATAAATTTATTCCATCTAGAATATCTTTTCATATGTTTCTTAGTATACTTCATGGAATATAAGGGAAAGGAAAAAAATAAGGGTGAGCTTAAATGATCAGTAAGGGTTAAGTATAGTGAAAGTAATAATAAATCAATTAGAATTATCAATATGGAAAGGTAAATAACTAATAACACATATCATGTAGTCAATAAATGAGAAGGAAATGTGTAAATAATATGGAATGGTAAATAACTAAAAACACATGTCTTTTAATCAATAAACTTAGAATGAAATAAATCTATAGATTTTGGAAAAGTGAAAATATCATGGATAATAATAATTGAATTTTGAATATAGGAAGTGTTTAAATATTGAACATCATTTTTCCCATGAACATGATACCTATACCATCAAGATCTATCCTCAAGATGGTTTAAAATATGCTGGGTAAAACCCATAAAATTTTTGCAAGAACATTCATAAGATGCTACTGTCAATATCTATCCTCCATATAGTTTAAACATCTTTTTTACAAATGTTAAGGGTTTGTTTCCAACAAACTTCACCTCATGAGACTACTGATTCGTAAATGGGATTACTTTAAATTATCCCCAACCTATGTTATACATGTCCAAAGCATTCCGTATATATCAAATTATCAATTCAATTCATGAACAATATTTTTTACCCAAATGGCCATAAATCCTTATTTTTATAGATTTTTTGGATACTCTACTTTTTTAATTGGGTTGAGAGGTAACCCTTACATGACCCATAGGCCTAGTGGGATAAGTCCTAGTACATGTACCGAAGGCCTAGAGTCAAAAATTCACAATATATGACTTGAAGGAACAACCCACTATAACATCCCCAACCCATCATTTTAATCATTAAAGGAACCTCCCCCCACCTTGTATTGATGATCGGATAACATTACCCCATGAAAAGTTATACGGTGCCTCGTCTCGATGGTGATTGTCATACCCTCTCAGTCTTCCAATTCGGTTAACTCTACTCTAGTGGCTACTAATTTTATTTTAATCCTCTTATGGGCCTTTTCTTTGTATAATCTAGGATTATCTATGGTCTTTATGTTCCTTAGGCCCTGTGGCCTGATGTCCTTTGGGTGTCTTGAAGGTCGTGTGGCCCGTAGGCCCAAATTGGTGGCCTGAAGGCCCAAACAGATGAATGTTCCCAACTACTACAGTACCACTACAATACTTCTATAGTGTGTAAAAATGGTATATGTCTTAGGATATAATCATATCCATCATAAATAAAATGGATATTTAGGGAAAATTTAATTTTAAATGTTCACTAGAATGTTAATAACTCAAGGGTAATTTAATGACAATGAAAATGATTCAAGAAAATGAATAGAAATATCTTCCTTAGTAAAAATGATCATAAACCATCCATATGAAGATTATAGATGGTATCAATACAACATATACCCATTAGAGTAAGAATAAGGGTTGATGTCACTGATGAATAGTATTACCATAAAAGTTATTTAAAAAAATTCTTGATAAAAATATCATTTTCATTATTATTATTTTGTTAGAAAATCCTTTTATTTGAAAATAACATAGAAACATGTTCTATAAAAATATATTTATAAAATTTCAAGGGATTATTCAATGAAATGTTGACGGTTAATTCCATATAAGGTAAAAAGAATATTACTTTTACATTTTAAAAAGGTTAGAAAAGTTCCTTGTTCAGAAATACCAAAGAATATTCCTTTGAAAATAAATTAGAAAAGAAAAAATGGGTAAAAATTTATTTTCATAAATAATTTTTAAATGGATAAATGAAACATTTTGAAAACATTTTTATAAAACATGGTTTTGTAAGAAAACAGATTTCTAATCGAAGAGAGAAATGGAGTTGGATTTTATTAAAACATTTTCTCAGTAATTTTGAGTACCGAAGTGTGGTAAAATGGAAACATCACTTGAAAAATATCATGAATAACTAGAGGAGAATAAAATTTAGGGGCTTATTAACTAATTACCACACGATTTACTTTAATTTAAATTCAAGAATAAACAAGCTCGATTAGAATGAGATTGTAAAATAATCTATTAAAATGATTGTAATGTTTAAGTGAGAATTAATAAATGAATCAATTATGTGTATTAGTTGTAATAAACATAAAAATGTGGAAATATAACATAATATATTCAAAATAAATTATACAAATAATCTAATAATATTAATGATAACGAGGAAGTAATATAACCCAATGAAAATAAATTTAGTTATGCAATTCTTTCCCACTTGGTAAGTTTTAATTTAAATCCACATAGAAGAAATAAATAAAACTGAAACCTAAAATAGAATTATTAATGAATTATTCATGATATTACATGTCAAGGGGAAGTATATACACATATAAAAGTAATTAGGTGTATAACATTACAATATGTCAATAATGAAATGAAATTGAGACAAAATCCCTTACCTTACACTTCTTTTGGGTAGAACACTCTTTAACCTCATATATAATGGTTTTAAACATGTTATTAACATATTCCATGTCACAAACCCCCCTCCAAATATACCCCTCCTATGATAGAAAATAGTAAAGAGAGATAATGACCCCTAAGTCCCACCTCTAGTTGGCTCCAAGTTGGCGACTATCACCAAGGGTGTAAAAATATCACAATATTGGAGGAAATACCCTTTTTAAGTAAAAAAGGTGAGGAGATATGATGGATCATCCAAACATAAACTCCAATAAATATATAAAAAAAATCCAAAACCATCCCACATGCATGTGTAAAATAGAACTGATGCAAACACAAAAGTCTCCTAAGTAAAATACCAAAATTAAAGCTACGTAGTGACACATCAACTGTCAAGATCTGGGCTAGTAAGGTCCATCACGGTCCGTGTAATCCTCCTAGAAACCTAAAATTAGTTTATATTGATAGGGTGAGCACTCAAGTATACTCATTAGGGAAAACCAAAGTCTCTTATGCACATGTGAAAGAAGTATACTAATGCTCCTGTGAGAAAATCGTAGAACCAAAACAACACCTAAGCAGGTAAACTAACCACACCATCCTCACCAAGGAACACTACCCAAATAATGAAAGTAATGTAATATAGTATAAATAACATTGATGATAGGGTACCCCGAAACACTTTCCTACTGATTAGCCACTCGCACACCACAACAATAAACATCCTGGCATTCCAACCTCTTCTGAATCCACCATGTCACAAACCGCCCACACACACCTGGGCCCCACAAAACACATAACATATTGTTCACAGACACTTGGTCCACAAAAATGTCGCATCCCACTCAAAGAAACCTGGGCTAAAAACCACATCACATTCCACCCATAGACACCAGGTTCACAAACTGCACATCATCCTGAAAACACCTGGGAAAGAACAACACATCTCATCTTGAAGACACTTGGGAAAGCACAAAACATATCATCCTAAGGACACATGGGAAAGAAAAACTTGGACACACACACCTTGGCCTCACATTCCACAACTTTCCAAAAGAATATTGAGCTATCACCACCTGGAAGAGGGAGTAGGGAAGAGAAGGTGGCTTGCCATCCATCCTCCCACTACGATGTTTGGGAAAGACACCCTCCCCTGTGATGATTGGGGTGTTCAACACATAGTTCTCAACTATGGTGGGGTATATATAGAAACTAAAATTAAAGTTCAAGTATATATATAGATGATACCAAGAACTCATTCCCAAAATATGGGTTCTCAAACAAACCAACAAGTCACAACACTAGTACCTGTATTTCTACCTCTAAATGCAAAACACCACACAACAAACCACACAAATCATTCCACTAACCCAAAAAAATTATTTAACCAATTTCTATTATTTATTAAACAATTAATTTATCCGTTCCATCACTTCTTGGGAAACTACTAATCACAACACACAACAGGCAAAACAGAAAAGTCCTTCCATGAAAATAACCATGGTAAAATTAACCCACATCACATTTCCTTTATGTTTAACAACCATTCATGATATATCATATACTTATATATAGATATGGGGTGAATATTACTACATGAATAAACAATATCAATATTCAAATTCATCCCTCTTAATCCATCATTCGATCCGAAACAAACCACAAACTCACAACCACATTCGACAACACAATACATCACAACCAGATTCACAGCCCTATTTCACAACACTTCTTATCCACCACACAATCAATCAAACTCTCAACCCGAGATTCCATTAAACCACTCAATCCATTCTTCTTCACACAAACTTTCTCACAACCACACTACTATACAGACTAAAATAACCCACACACACATCACATAACCACACATACCAAGGAAAAACGCAATTCCATGTTTAATAAGGCATCCCTTATTTAATTCCACCTGTAAATTCAGGGGTTATCATAGATGTATCATGATCATAGGGAATTCATTTATTATCTAAATATACATAATTAACCAGTTTCCATTTAGGGTGATACCAAAACAACCAAAACTAAAAGATAAAACACAATAGATACAACCAATGCAAACAATGCCACCAACGGCCACCATTTTCAGCAGGTCGTTCAGCCCATACAATAACAATATCATAATCAACATTGAAATAGTAAAAAGATGTGCATCAAACCCCATTACACCTTTTAATTCAATTAACCAGTTGTTTATCTTTGATTTAGGCCAAAAAAATTGTGACTCAAATTTAAACAGAAGCAAAACCCCTCTTGTATGATGAACAAATAAAGAGAAATGAGGGAATCCCTACTTAGAAGGGGTTTCAACGTTCTTCACATGAGAATGGATCACATAATGGACCTTCGATCACTTTACCAGAAATATCTTCAACCATCCGCGGATATCGCGGCAACACCGCAACAACAACAACCAAAGAGAACCCCATTAGAAACATGAGCAACCAAGCACCATATCATGGTGATAATATATGGAAGAAAAAAAGATAAAATTGAGATAAATTGATATAAAATGAAGGGAGACCATACCTTGGATCACCATAGATCACCAATGAACGACCACAAAGATCAATGGATCAGAGAGGGAGGAAGAGGTCTCGAAGGGTGCATTAGGGTTCCTAGGGTTCATCTAAAATGAGAGGAAGAAGAGAGCACATCCAAATGAATGAAATTTTGGCCGAAAATAATTTAAAAAAAAAACTGGATCAAGGTATTACACAACATGCAATACCCTTTCACATTGTAAAGTACCCAAGGTTTAGTTTCCACTAAAAAACATGTCACCCCTCAATTTATATTATTTTTCAAACCCTGAAATATTAAATTCTTTGAGACTCCCAATGAAATCCATGAAATATAGTTTCATGTCATGTAATACAGTTACACAACATGTAATCCCCATTTTCCAAGTCTTTAGAAAACAAGATTCCCTAAACTCTCTCCAAACCTCCTCCAAACTAGTCCAACCACCAAAAACCCCAAAGTAATGGATTGGGAAGGCACGTTCCATTACATCAGATACATCTCAAATGATTCTCACCCTCAACAATCTAGAACCAATACTAGAAGAAGGAGGGGTCCAAAACCACCACCCTACGAGGTACCTCTCATGAATCTCACCACACTTGGAACACCACCACTGACGAAACACAACAATGTTCAATGATAATGTACATTGTGTTGTTCAAAATTTGGAGTGGAAAAATCGACATCCAATAACAAATCCTATGAAATTTTCTAACCTAAACAACCACAAGAAACACCACACAATCATAACAACCACACTTTTTGAACATTTGAATCAGGGAATTTCATCTTCTATGTCAAGATGTTATCCGCTCTATCCAAAACTAACTCAAATTCATGGGTTTAATCACTACGTATTTAATGCATCTCGTTTAGGGATCATTTACCCTACTCTTCAGGGTTTAGGACATTATCACACATCATGAAGTAAATAAATATCTCATCTCATAATCAACACGGTTCAAACATCACATTACAAGAAAAAACAGAGAGCAAAAAAACTCAAAACAACTCCAAGTACTGAGCACACATCTACGTCTCTTTCTACCAAGTACTCTCGTCTTGGATACCATGCTTCCAAAGAACACAAACCAAAGGAATAGTCCATTCATGAAGAACCTTATCTCATCAATCATGGATCTCCATTGGCCACTCCACAAATGTTGTTTCATCCTTGATATCCAACTCTCCCCAAACAATGACATGGGATCCATTGTGAATATACTGATGAATCTAGGATATGTTTAAGACATCATGGATCCTCTCCAATTTTGGTGGAAACACCAACCGGTATGCCACCTCATCAACTCACCCCAACACCTCAAAGGGTCAAACAAAACTAAGAGAAATCTTACTCCCCATGCCAAACCTATGTTTCCCATGTCGAGGGGAAACCATCAAGAACATGTGGTCCCCAACCTTTAAATCCAAGGGCCTCCTCCTACGATCAGCATAATACATCTTTTTTTCCCTACTTCCATCCTCTCATGAATAATCTGAACATTCTTTTTCATGCTCTGTAGAGACCCAAAGCTTGACGTACATGGACATTACATTAATTTTGAGGAATACTTAATACATAAAAAAAACAGACACACAAGGACCGTAATAGTTTAGTGTCTTTGGAAACTCGGAATATAAACTTCTAATCATGTTGAAATATCTTCAAAAACTCCCATAACGATCTTCCCCTTTTTGTTTCCTTACCTAAAACCTTTCTTTATATCCTGGTGAAAAGAAAACATATAAAGGGTGAGCTCAAATGCTCAATAAGGGTAATAATGGATAAAATAAAACAAATCATATACATTTGAACTTAAAAACATGAACATAATGTTTAAACATCAAAAGATTGAGCAATGACATAAAACATGGAAGTAAGTAAGGCATAGATCATAAATAAACATTAAGCATGATAAAATAGCATGGGAGTAAAACATGTAATTGTGGCAACCATTAAGAACATGTTATGATTTCCATAGTATCCAAGGCATTGATTCCAAGACCATCTTAGTGGACAAATTCCCTTTCTGAATCGAGTTCACTCCTCGTTCCAGTCCTGTATTACTGAACCGGTTTAACTTTCCATTCCATCCATGTATATCTCATGAGATATAAATCTTTACCCAATAAATTGGAGGGATATATAGGTCCCACCCATCTCATAGTGAAATCATTCTTACTTATTCCACAAAATAAACATACATCATTCATAATAACCCAACGAATAAAATGGGTTTCATAAAAATCATACCCATCATCACATAATCCATATAAAATAAATGGATATCATTTCATAATAAGAAAAGTGAAACCATGTAAACCATAGATACATGATACTTAAAACATACACATATGAAATAATTTCATCTTAGATGAAAAATGGTTTTGATAAAACACTTGAAATGAATTCTTGAGGAAAATATCCTTTCTTCTTCAAAATCATTTTCTTTTCACAAAATGTCATCCAATTTTAAAATAAAAGGATTTTGTTGAAAATATTCATGAAATATTTTTGAGGAAGCCTCATTAAAATAAGTCTTTATAAAACCGTAAAAATCTGTTCGTGCCGTATAAGTTAAAAAAAAACATTCTTCCCGTACTTTTGCCGGAAAAGTCAAAAAAGTACCTCGTAATGTAAACAAAAGAAAGATTCCTTACATACCATGTAGTAAAAGTCAAAAATGGGTAAAAAGGACTTTAAACATACATGAAAACACTTTTATAAAACATGGACATGGATGATAAAAATAACCCCATTAAATACTTACGAATGAGCAATCTCAGATAAAAATGAGATTTGCAAAATTATCCCTTACCTTAGGTCTGATATGCTTCGTATGGATCCGAAACTCCTGTATAATGATTTAAATAATGTCATTGACTTATTAAATAATCATATTCATTGTTATTATATCATATATGTTTCACTTATGACTTTATATTACCCGTTCTTTTGTAAATTCCATGTTAAAGCAGCGTTTTGGGTAAAATTATTTCATTTATCGTATGTGTTTCGACTTGTCATTCTTGATATTATTAATCATATCACAATTTAAATAATTCTAGAATGTAAAAAATTATTTATATATAATATATATTAATCATATACATATATATTATAGATCGATAAAAGGAATGAAATACACCGTTCATGGAGACGGTAGGCCGTACGTACGCATGAACGCTGTTTTCGTTTCCTTATTGAGTATAATGGAATTAAGTAGATGAAATGCATATATATATATACATAAATACAGTAGATTTATAATGTCATATATTTCATTATTATTGCTTATATATACTTTATAATCATTCTTTAATGGTTAACATGGAGAATGAATCTCATCACGTCGTGGAGACGGTAGTCCGTACGTACGCACGAGCGATGATATCGTTTCCATAATTATTGAATTGAATTGGAGTGGATGATACAATATATCAGAATCAGTATGGTTTTATAATAACTATGTATATTTATTCTTTACACCATTATACCCATCCAAGTAAGGTGGTATTGGAAAAACAGATTACACCACGGCGTGGAGACGGTATTCTGTACGTATGCACGCACGGTGATTTCGTTTTCCGTAGGATGGATAGAAGGTGAAATGGGTTTGTTTAATACTTATAATAACATATCAGTATATGAGTGATACTTATGTTATTACTTCATAGTGAAACAACTAAAGAAGAATAAGTGGAAGAATAAATAAAGTTGAAAGAATCGGTAACGGACTTTACCTCTTCTTTGAAGCGCCTCTTTGAGACCTCCTCTTAGGGTACTAAAATTGGTCTTTGAAGAAGACCAGGACCTCTAGGATGTTTCTAGGGAAGTGTAGAAGAGAATTTGGAAGGGGTTGTCCGAGATTGAAGGCTCAAAGTGTTGTGAGGAAGAGAGGGAGGAGGTTCCCTTTTATAAGGGAGGAGAGGGACACCTTTGGAAAAACTAAAAATATTATTTAATTATAAAGTCATATTATATTTTAAATAGCTCCAAATTGATTTATTTAAAAGATAAGGTGGGTATGGGTCGAAATCCTCTCATAAAATAGAATTTTGACAAGTTTAGGTTACTATTTTAACCTTATCATTTATATTTAACTTTAAGTTAGATAATTTTACTTTTATCGTGTCTTTTTGTGTTCTTACACTATAAGGTTAATAAACTTACTATAACAAGACAAAAGAACCACAAGTTGTTTATTATTAATATATATAACCTTATATAAGTCATTTGACCGAACATTAGATTTTTAGGAATAAAATAACAATTAATAATATAATATTTTTTTTAAAAACTATTTTATGTCAATTTTGACACTATTTAGTAATTTATTTTTTTGAAAATCATAACAGAATGATTAGTTCTAAAAAAGTTAATTAAATCAAGAATAACATGTCATATTAACCTATAAAATTATTGTAATTCATAAAAAGTCTCAAATTACATTTATTTGGGTATTTATAACATCAATTATGTCAATATTTCATTAATAAGATAATTACTGCATCATCTTTGTGTCATAAATAAATTAAATTATTTAATGTCTAAAAATTATAAATAAAATACCATTATGTATTAAATCTTTTTATCTTTCAAAATAATATTTATAGTCTAATTTATCTTATGTATAACCTTATATTAAACATTATTTACTTATTAAACTTTGATTTTACCTAATTTAACCCTTCTTTAAATAAATTAATATTAAATGTCCTAATCTAATACAAGTGGGCCTAAATGGTCATATTTTATTCCTAAGGTTGTTTTTAGTCTAATTTCACTTATAAAATAGAATTAGGACATGTGTTAGGGTAATAATAATATCATTTTTACCCTTAATTACCCTATTTACTTTTAAACGTGGTAAAAAAAGTAAAATGTTACTATTTACCAAAAATTATTTTCATCTCATTGAACCACATTTTACTTACTGACATCAAACGTGTCTCTCGTATTTTTTAAATTCCATTAACAAAAGAGGTAAAATTAAGTTTTATGTAAATTTGCAAATTCTCCTAGGAGGTGGGTAAAAGACGGTCAAAAGTTCAATAAATTTTTATATATCTAAAATTATTATAAAATGACTCCAATGAATTAAATTGAACTTATATAGGTATTATGTATCAATGTTGACCTAAAATAAATTTAAATAAAATAAATAATTATTTAAATAAAAAGTCGGTTTTTAAATAGTAACCCAGTGTTTTCACTATTCATCAAAAATTGAAAGTTTTCAGAAAAATACCAAAATTTCACCCTAGGATAATTTCGATTCTCCAAATCCAAAAATGAAGTCCATTTTGAAAGATAAAATTTACAAAATTTTAAAAAGTGGTTATTAATATTCATAACGGCTAGTTTTAATAATATTTTATTTGCATATCGTTGTTCAGTGAAACTCGGTATTGCGTACAACACACGCTATCGAGGAAGGTCGCGATTGCGTGTAATGAAGCCAAGTTAGGGTTGCATGTTGTGCAAGACTCCTTTTTTGTAGCGTACAACACAAGACATCAATAAAATTAAAAATAATATTTTTCATAAAATCTTGGGATGTTACATGCTCGGTACCTCATCCGGACCCAGAATAGTTGCCTCCCCAACATATGTACAATACAATGTAGAATGACATGGCCTTCCACACAATTCCTAAAATGGGGACATGCCAATGGAAGAGTGTTATCTATTATTATAAGCGAACACCATCAAGGGAAGATGTTGTACCCAAGATCTACCAAAGTCCAAGATGCACGCCCGCAACATATCATCAAATGTCTGTATAGTCTGTTCCATCTTCCCATCTATCTGAGGGTGTATAGTAGTGATAAGTTGTAACTGGGTTCCAAAGGCATGCTATAGTCCAATCCAAACTCACGAGGCAAACCATGCATCCCGATCTAAGAAAATGGTCCTCAATACTTTGTTCAACTACACTAACTCATCCACACACCTCTTATCCAAGGTATCCACCACACCCAACTCCCTGATTTCCAATAAGTGGGTCAATTTCGTTAACTAATCCACTATCACCTAGATAGAATTACAACCTCTCTGAGATCTGGTTAACCCTTCAAATAATCCATTAATATGCCATCCCATTTCCACTTGGGAACATCCAAGAGCAGAAAGAGACCAACAAGAACATGGTGATCATCCTTTACCTACTAGAAAAACAAACACTTTCCCACAAACTATGCCACTACCCATTTCATCTCAGGCCACCAAAATTGTAACACCCAAATATTTCATAGTACATTATCTCTTTAAAGGAATTCAATAGCTTGCACTACACACAACACCGAGTTCGAGCATACTATAACTTACCAAACTTGTCCTTCAAAAACTGGTCATGAATAGTATTAACCATATTTTGAATTTTATATACTCCATATAATTTTAGAATCTATATTATGTGTTTCTTAGACATAATATAAGAACAAATTCATTTTTTTCAGATAAAAGAAGTATTTTTTAAAAAATTCAATTTTACCACCTTTTAATGGAGAACCCTTTTTAAATCCAATATTTTACACTTTTATATATATTAAATTTAATGAAATTAAATTTTTCTTTAGAAGAGGGAAATAAAAATTTAGTTTGGATAAATTTTTGGAACTTTTCTGACAAGTTTCATATTTTTATGAATAGTTAAAAATACTAAATTTTAATTGAAAACAACTTTTTTAATTGAAATAATTTATAGTGTTAAATTATTAATTTGAGTGGTTTTAAAGTATAATTATATTATATTTTTATCATTTAATATAATTTAGGTCATTATAAGTAATTTCACATTTAAATTGGATATAAACACATGTCAATCTTTTGATAGTTTTTACTTTTTAAAAACTCACTTTATGGTTTTAACAACGAGAATTAATATTAAATTAGTTAATGAAAATTATATGTTTTTAATTTGGAAAAATAGACTTCATTTTTGAATTCAGAATATCAAAATTATCTTAGGGTGAATTTTTTGTATTTTTCTGAAAACTTTCAATTTTTGATGAATAGTGAAAAACACTACGTTATTGTTTAAAACAGACTTTTTATTTAAATAATTATTTTTAATTTATATTTATTTTAATGTAAAAATAGATACATAATACCTATATTAGTCCAATTTAATTAATTTGATACATTTTATAATATGTTTGGATATATAAAATTTTATTGAACTTTTTACCGACTTTTACCCACCTTCTAGGCACATTTGCAAATTTACATAAAACGTAATTTTACTGATTCTATGAATTGAATTTCAAAAATATGAGAGATATGGTTGAAATAAGTAATTAAATTTTTTTTCAATAGGATGAAAATAATTTTTTGTGAATAGTAACTTTTGAATTTTTTTACCGCAGTTAAAGGTAAAGAGGGTAATTAAAGGTAAAAATAATATTATAATAATTTAAAATTACCCCAAAACATGTACTAATTATATTAGATAAGTTTATTTAGTCCAAAATCAACCTTAGGACAAAATTAAGATCCTTTTTGATCCATTTGGGTTAGATTAAGACATTTATTATATTTTATTTAAAGAAGTGTTAAAAGTGTTAAATTCAAATTTTATTAACTAAACCATTTTTAATATAACTTTATACATAAGATAAATTCGAATATAATTATTAATTAGAAATCCAAAAATATTTCCTATATCATGGTATTTTATTTATAATTTTTATAGATTAAATAATTAAATTTATTTATGACACAATGATGATGCAATAATTACTTTATCAATGAAAGATTAAAATAATTGATATTATAAATATCAAAATAAATGTAAATTGATACTTTTTATGCCATAAACTAATTTTATAGGTGAATATGACATGTTAGGGTTGATTTAATGAATTTGGTTGGAATAAATAAGATTTTTATGACTTTCAAAAAAACAAAATACTAAATAGTGTCAAAATTGACATAAATGAGTTTTTAAAACAAATACTATTTTATTAAATTATATAATAGTACTAAAAATATAAGGTTTGGCCAAAGGACTTCTATAATGATAGGTATTTCATTAATGAAACAATTGAGGTTAGATTGACATCTTATAGTAATTTTATTAACCATTTATTATAATAATACAAGAAGACGTGTTAAAAGTTCAACTATTTAACTAAGAGATAAATCTAAAAGATAAGGTTAATATGGTGAACTAAACTTGTCTAAAACATATTGTATGAGATGATTTATAACCATACCCACCTTATATTAGATATAAATCAATTTGGATCCATTAGAAACTGAAAATGATTTTATAATAAAATAATATTTCATTCTTTTCCTAAAGTGCCCTTCATCTCTCTTATAAATGGGTACTTCCCCTTCTCTTAAATCCACACCTCCAAATCCTTTTGTCTTAGACAAAACCTGAAAAAATATCCACTCAACTTCCCTCACTTAAACCTAGAGGCATTAACTTGAGCAGAAAGCCAACCTAAGGTGCCCTTTTGTTCAAATCAAAAGGAAACACCCGAAGAAGAGGTAATTATTTTATCACCTCTTTCAAAGTTCTATTCTTATTCCACTTTCTCTTTATTTGTTATTTCCATACCAAAAATAATAACTCTAGTACCTTATACACACTATGATTTTATTATAAATATGTTACTACCATATTCATTATTCTATCCATCCTATAAATAATAATGTCACCATGCGTGCATACGTACAACTTACCGTCTCCACATTGTGGTGTAATTTGTTATTCAACACTACATTATTTGGATGGATATAATGATGAGTAATATGTATATAAAAAATGAAAATATCATTATAATTTTTATTTACAATTAATATAAATTCCAATTCCACATCATTTAATCATTAAGGAAATGAAATCGTCGCTCGTGTGTACGTACAGCTTACCGTCTCCACGACGCGATGAGATTCATTTCCACGTTCACCATTCAATGATGATTATAAAAATATATATTATTAATATGTATGTAATATATGAAATAATAATTCTATTGTAAATATATATGTTTGTGTGTGTGTGTGTGTGTTTACATATAACTCATTCACTTCTGTTCAATACGACATAAAAACGAAAACAACGTTTTTGCGTACGTACGACCTACCATCTCCATAAACGGTGTTTTCCATTTCATATATATATCTATTAGAAATATTTATATTCTATATATATATGATACATAAATAATATTTTATATTCTGTAATTAATTAAATCATGATATAAGTGATACGATCAAGAATAACAAGTTAAAACATGTAGGATAAAGAAAGCGATTATTACCTGAAATGTTATTTTAACATGAAAATTATTATTAAATAAGTAGTATAAATTCTTAAATGAATCAATTATGAAATAATAAAAATGAATATGGATATTTTATAATTTATAAACATACTATAGTCATTATATAGGAGGTTAAGCGTACCCTCGACTAAAGGAAAGTACAAGGTAAGGGTTAATTCCTCAATCTCATTATTATCCGAGATTGTTTATGTGTAAGTATTTTTTGGGAAATATTTATTATCCATGTCCATGTTTCATAAAATACTTTACAAAATGATTCTTTTAAGTTACTATTTAACTAAAACATCATTTTAAATGTTTTAAATATTTATTCTTCTAAACCTTTCTCATTAATGTCTATGTTTTCAAAAATTATTTTAAGGATTTATTTATATGGACATGATTGTTTTAAAAAGTTAATTCCTTTAAAATGTTTCAAATTTGTATGGAACACTTTGATTCAAAAATATATTTTAAATGACTTCCTTTATAAATGTGTTACTTTTAAATGATTTCACAAAAAGCGATATTTCTCTCAAGGAGTTTTATTGATCATTTTCAACTATGTCAACATCTTTTACTAGATATTATTCTTGATTGAGGTTGATTTATTATAAATACAGTCTTCAATATTGTATTCACTGAGTTATGATATGATTGACTATGAATGTGTATTTCTATACCATTCATTATTTATGGATAAAGTATTGACATTTTGTATGCTAGTTTTAGTAATGATGTTTATTTTATGTTTCAACATTTTCATATGAGGAATGCAGTGGAGTTAGTAAGTGACGGGTGAAGCCTGCTATAGCTCCCTGATGCATCAGTAGGTCTCATGATACAAATTAGTTTTTTGGCACAAGGCCTTGACAAAAAATTTATTTGTAGTATTGGCACGAGGCCTTGACTATGTGGTAATGATGTCCGACATTAGGAATTCACTAATTATGAAATTAATTATTACATGTGATTATTAGACTAGTAGAATATCCATGTGAATGTTTATATGGTAATTTTATATTTATTTTCTCCTTATTATATTCAAGTTTATGTTTAAAAGGTTTTTGTTTTTATTACACATCTTTCCTTAAAAGTTTATAGCTTATACTAAATTATTTACCCCTACTGAGCATATGATCTCACTCCATTATGTTTTATTTTCCCAGGATTCCAAGAAGTGTATTATGATTGATATACAGGGTTAAGATAAGAGAATAATGGAATTCTCAATGGATTATTTATGTCGTGTTGTATTTTAGAAAGTGTAATGTAACATTCATGTATGTAATCTATTTTCCAAGACTACTAAACCAATCGATCCTTCGGGACTTGATTACTTGTAATCATGTCAATGTATTAAAATAATGCACCAACTTCAGGATTCTGGAGTCAGGGAGTTACATTTGGTATTAGAGGAAGTTTATCAATAACCTTGGAAACTAGATTTATATAAACTCTGATTAGAGAAAATTTCCTTAAGATAATCTTTGAGGATTGGTATAGAATAAATTCCTAGAATTTTGGTAATGTAGATATTTTGTGAGTTTTCCAAGAAATAAATCCCTGTATGGATATAAGAAGGTAGAGGTGGCTCTAGCACCGATGTACCTAGGAGTGAAAACTCCAATAAGGAGTTTCAGGCTTGACTTGGGGTATCCTGGTACATGACAATGGGCCGTGTTGCACTCTTGGTTACGACACTCCCGGGGAATATGCTTAGGATAATTCAAATTTTCATTACAAACCATTATAAAGGATTTATGATTAAATACTTCCTCAAAGAAAACATTTTTATGATTATGCGTAAACTTTTCAATTTATGTTATGTATTTTACAAGTTTAAAATTATGCATTGCGTTTCATAAACTATCCTAGTGTATTCCATTATTTAGAAATGGTGCCCAGTAGAAGGAATTAGAACTTTAACAATACGTATGATCCAAAGAGTAAGAAGGATAATATCTTTCATAGTCTTAAGACAACATTTAGAAGGGAAATAGTCTCCCACATATTCTCATCAAATAGAGAAATAGTGTCATGTGTTAATAAGATAAGTAAAGAATTTTATGAGTCCAATGGCTTTGAAGGTAAGCAAGAAAAGAAGAGGAAAAAGAGATGGATAAAGGGAAGAAGGGAAATAAAGATTTTCCCACAAGTGATAATTGTGGAAATAATCACCTTGGTAAATGATTGAAGGGAATGGGAGTATGTTAAAAGTATGGAGAAAAAGGACATCACATTTGAGATAGCAAGGGTAATAAAAAGGTTTCAAATGTACAATGCTTCATCTGTAAAAAGTTAGGACACTATGCAAATCAATGTCCCAATCATCAGAGTATACCCCAAATGATGCTATTGGGTAATAATTAAGTTATGATGCTACTGCATATGAAGAGGAATGATTAGTGTTCTTATTTTGTTATTGAATAATTACTTCATTTATGTTTTTTATCAATGATGTGCTAGTTATAGGTATTATGGAAATTAATAAGGATAGTACTGCAATACTATTTCATTAAGGATTTGAGATTGTATAGTACCAAGTAAAGTGACATAGTTTCAAGTTAATTTTTTTGGAAAATATATGGTTGGGGGAAATATAACCCTTGATATGTTTCTAAAATTTAGATAATGATTTTGGAATAAGATATAATTGATTTGGAAAAATTATATTGGATATTCTTGACTACCATGAAACTAATTAATTGTTTGTTTATTCCATCATTGTTGGAGTTTACAATATTTTTGGATATAAGGAGTATATCCAGTATTCTATAAGGAATAAGGTAGCATGAATGTAATAAATATGGTTTTATGGTAATTAGGGGTGTTACCTTGTTTTAATAGAATACATGATAAAGGTATTCAAATTTTATTACGTGGAAAAAGAGATCTTCAATATGTTTACCTTCCTTATAAATTTTGGACTGTGAATTTAGACAGAAGTATTTTGGATAAGTCTAAACGTTAAAATGAATTAAGTTGGACATTGGATACTATTTTTTAAGGTTAAAACATTTCTTAAGATTATTTTTGAATTGTTATAAAAAGGAAAACTCAGAGGTTGGGCGACAACCTGTCACGTTCGGCAAGGCCGTGAGACTTGAACCCGCAATCGAAGGGTGACAAGGGTGCACCACCTACCACTAGCCCACATGATGTTCTGGTTTGTATAATGTAGTTTTTTTTGAAAAATAGTCTGACAAATAAATTATAAATTCATTATTTTTTGTAACCCTATACGATTAGGATAAATAGAATATTTTTAAATTCGATTATCTTTTTGAGTGAAAGATGAGTTTGTGGTAGAAATTAGGTGAAGGATGGAACTCTTCTGGTCAAGTGTATAGTTTTTTCTCTTATTCTATGAAGAAATTAATTATTAAACTTTAGGTAAGGGATCTTAAAACCAAAAATGAGTTATCCTAATACATTATGTTTTATTGAGCCGATGATATTTTAAATCATCATAGATGGATGAATTTGAGGCCCTCAATTGTACACTTGTTTATGATTGATGAACTCAATCACTCCCTATAAATATTTAAGTTTTTACTCTTTATTATGTGTCTATAATTTCCACCAATGTTCTACTATTCAAACACCTAATTTTGTGGTGAATTTTTTGTTTCTCTTTCCCTCTTTTTAAGACTAAATTTTATTAACCCTATTTCTGATGTGGGTTTTCCACAAAAGTATTTTCTATTTTCAACGTTTTATTTTCGAATAACAATTTAAAATTGTGAGGATGAAATTTATTTAATTATGGGAGAATGTAACACCCCAAGATTTCATAGTACATTACCTCTTTAATGTAATTCAATAGCTTGCGCTACACGCAACACCAAGTTCGAGCACACCATAACTTACCAAACTGGTCGTTCAAAAAGTGGTTATGAATAGTATTAATTTTTTTTTTGAATTTTATATAATCCACATAATTTTAGAATCCATATAATGTGTTTCTTAGACATAATATAAGAACAAATTCAATTTTTAAGATAAATGAAGTATTTTTCAAAAAATGCAATTTTACTGCCTTTTAATGGAGAACCCTTTTTATATACAATATTTCAAAATTTTATATATATTAAATTTAATGAAATTATGATCTTCTTTAGAATCAAGATATAAAAATTTAGTTTGGATAAATATTTGGTACTTTTCTGACAACTTTCATATTTTGATGAATAGTGAAAAATACTAAATTTTCACTGAAAACAACCTTTTTAATCGAAATAATCTATAGTGTTAAATTATGAATTTGAGTGGTTTTAAAGTATAATTAGATTATATTTTTATCATTTAATATAATTTATGTCATTATAAATAACTTCACATTTAAATTGGATATAAACACATGTCATTCTTTTGATAGTTTTTACTTTTTTAAAACTCACTTTCTGGTTTTGACAACAGAAATTAATTTTAAATTAATTGATGAAACTTAAATGATTTTAATTTGGTAAAATATAATTCATTTATAAATTCTGAATATCAAAATTATCTTAGGGTGAATTTTTAATATTTTTCTGAAAACATTCAATTTTTGATGAATAGTGAAAAACATTGCGTTATTGTTTAAAACCGAATTTTTATTTAAATAATTATTTTTAATTTATATTTATTTTAATTTAAAAATATATACATGATAACTATATTAGTCCAATTTAATTAATTTTAGTCATTTTATAATAAATTTAGACATATAAAATTTTATTGAACTTTTTACCGTCTTTTACCAGCCTTCCAAGCACATTTGCAAATTTTCATAAACCGTAATTTTAACGTTTCTATGAATTTAATTTCAAACATCTGAGAGATATGGTTGACATCAATAATTAATTTTTTTTCAATATGATGAAAATAATTTTTGGTGAATAGTAACTTTCGAATTTTATTTACCACAGTTAAAGGTAAATAAGATAATTAATGGTAAAAATAATATTATAATAATTTAAAATTACCCCAACACATGTACTAATTCTATTGGATAAGTGTATTTTGACCAAATTAAGATCGTTTTTGATCAATTTGGGTTAGATTAAGACATTTATTATATTTTATTTAAAGAAGTGTTAAAAGTGCTAAATTCAAATTTTATTAACTATACTATTTTTAATATAGAGTTATACATAAGATAAATTTGACTATAAATATTAATTAGAAATAAAAAAATATTTCCTATATCATGGTATTTTATTTATAATTTTTAGAGATTAAATAATTAAATTTATTTATGACACAATGATGATGTAGTAATTACTTTATCAATTAAAGATTAAAATAATTGATATTATAAATATCAAAATAAATTTAAATTTAGACTTTTTATGCCATAAACTAATTTTCTAGATTAATATGACATGTTAGGGTTGATTCCATGAATTTAGTTCTAAAAAATCAAATTTTTATGACTTTTAAAAAATACTAAATAGTGTCAAAATTGACATAAATGAGTTTTTAAAACAAATACTATTTTATTAAATTATATAATAGTCCTAAAAATATATGGTTTGGCCAAAGGACTTATATAATAATAGGTATGTCATTAATGAAACAATTGAGGTTCGATTAGCATCTTATAGTAAGTTTATTAACCATTTATTATAATAATACAAGAATACACATTAAAAGTTAAACTATTTAACTAAGAGTTAAATCTAAAATATAAGGTTAATATGGTGACCTAAACTTGTCTAAAACCTATTGGTTGAGAGGATTTTGACCCATACCCACCTTATCTTCAAAATAAATCATTTTTGTGCCATTAGAAACCAAAAATGATTTTATAATAAAATAATATTTCATGCTTTTCCTAAAGTGCCTCCCACCTCTCTTATAAAAGGTTACTTCCCCTTCTCTTAAATTCACACCTACAAAGCCTTTTTGGCTCAGCCAAAACCTGCCCAAATCTCCTCTTAACTTTCCTCACTTCAACCTAGAGGTCTTACCTTGAGCATAAATCCAACCTAAGGACCCCTTTTGTTCAAATGAAAAGGGAACACCGGAAGAAGAGGTAATTATTTTATCACCTCCTTCAATGTTCTATTCTTCTTCCACTTTCTCTTTATTTATTATTTACATACCAAAATAATACCTCCAGTACCTTCTACATACTATGATGTTATTATAAATATGGTACAACCATATTCATTATTCTATCCATCATGTAAATAATAATGTCACCATGCGTGCGTACATACGACTTACCATCTCCACACCATGGTGTAATTTGTTATTCCACACTATGTTATTTGGATAGATATAATGATTAGTAATATGTATACAAATAATTAAAATAACATTGATGTTATTAATATTTTCACGACTTATTATATTCCCCCTTTACTTATTTTATATGAAATGTGCATAATTTGTGTGAAATATTAATGTTTTAATATTAAGTATAATATTTGAGCATTTTTAGAAGTAGTCAAATTGAGTCAGTTTAATGTTTTAATTATAACTATCACTATACTGATCCAAATTGTGTGTTTCTTGTTTTCTAGGATTCTCCTTTAAATATAAAACATTTCATTAGAAGGAACTATGATCCAATTCTGCCATTTGAAGGGTCATATGGTCCTCACAAACAAGACCAAAGAATCTATGAAGAAACTGGACTATTCATTAAGATTGATTTACTGGGATCAATACAGAAGTTCAAAAACCTTAACTCTCCTCCATAATTCGGGGGACACTACATGTCATCTTGGATAAAAATTTCATGGCCCAAATCCAAGTACAAGGGGCCCAAATGAATCTTTGAAGTCCAGCCCACCATTCTGACCGAGAATGAAAATCAGTATAGTATGCATGACATATCTCCTGATGTAATCATCCAAGCGAGCTGATATTTTGCAGTGTGAAAGAGGAGATGTAAGCGGCTGACTTTGTTGAAGAAAACATTCTGATTTGAAGGCATATTAATATTCAAAAAAACCCTTTCACATTATGGACATCAAAAAGACTGGATTGAAATGGATAGTTTAAGTTTGTTTATTAAACCGGCCATAACGTTTTATCCTTACGTCCAAATGACTCCAAATTTTGAGAGTAGTCGGACAACATTATTTCCTACAACTTTTAAGAAGAAGATATTTGAAGATTCGGCTGTATGAATTGCCAAATTGGCGATGCAAGTGGAGGGACAGATTGGGAATGCAAACAGTCCACTCCTTGGGCTATAAATACTCTTCCCTTCTCTCCTTGGGAGGGGTTGGCATTTCAGAAGAGAGGAGATCACATTGGAACGACCAAAGCTTTGCCAAAGGCTTGGGAGGACCTTCCATACTCAAGTTTTCACTTGAGAAACCTTTCCTCCTCTCTTTCTTTTCACTTACTTTTGTGTTCTTCATTTTTGTAATCTTGTAATTCTCTTTCTTTGTAATTCTGTTTTAATGAAAGTTACTTCTTCAATATCTCTTATTCTCTTCCACCTTCTGTATTTTAATATTAATGTTCTAAAAATAGTTTAAATTCAGTTCAATCCCCTTCCCTTCTTAAGCTTCCTCATTCAATCGAAATTCCATTTTTGATTCTTAAATTATTTCGTGTGTGTGTTCGGCACACTACTCTTATCTTGTCCCTTTCTTTTTCTTCTCTTTATAATTCATCACCATAAACATATATTACCAGATTATTAATCACCCAAATGGCTGAGTAAATCTCTCATTGGGGTGAGTTATAATTTAGGTATGTTAAGTGATTGAGAGCTTCTGCTCGATGAATATTCTTTGAATTAACATTGTGTATGTTGGACTTAACATGTCATGGATTAATGACTTGTTTTGTTTAACATGTGGTTTCCATGGATTATTGGAACCATAAATACACAACCATAAATAAGATCTGATTGAGATTATAACCTTAAGTTAAGTTAAGTCTTGGTTTAAAGCCTTAACACTTAAGAATTCTAATCAACATCATCTTGTGACATGGGTGTTAATTTAAATGCAATATAAAGCAAAGCTCGAGGATATCACAAGCTTAACTAACCTAATGATGAACTCACCCCAATCTTTATCAATTTGGTAAATCAAACATCATCCATAAATTATTTCAATTAAGCTCTGCAAACAAACCCCCCTAATCAAAATACAATCAACTAAAAACAAACGACTACTACAAAGTATCATCGCCGAGGATTCGACCCGAGTGCTGCTATACACATTAGCAGAGCACCAGAACTTTGACCGGTCGATAGGAGACAATCGGCCGCACTTTCAAATGGCGCCGTTGCCGGGGATGGTGCTTTAAGTAGTCATTAGTTTCTGGTTATTGTAAAAAAACCCAAAAAAATACAAAAGTTTAAAAAAATTGAAAAAAAAACACAAAGAAAAACCCGTCTTCCTCTTAAAAATCATAAACTGAAAAAATACAAAGAAAAACCCGTCTTCCTCTTTCTTCCAAAATCTCTCTGAATGCCCCGTAGCCTTCCAAACAATCCCTCAGATTTGTTTGACCCTGAAATTGATCGAACACTTCGCCAACTTAGGAGGAACATAAGAGATACTCAAATAATTCAAGAACCAGTCCTCATCCAACCAATTGAAATTGAAATGACCAATCCTAGGGAACAAACATTGAAATAACTTGCTGCCCCTGATATGAATTACCAACCTCTTGGTATTCAATATCCAAACATAGAGGCTGACTTCGAACTCAAGTCGGGTTTGATTCATCTTCTCCCTCATTTTCACGGGCTAGCCGGTGAGGATCCACATCTTCACCTTAAAGAGTTCCAAGTAGTATGCTATACCATGAAGCCTCAAGGGGTTTCTGAAGAACAAATAAAGCTTAGAGCTTTCCCCTTTTCCCTAGCGGATTTTTCCAAGTCTTGGCTCTACTACCTCCCACCTGGTTCCATAAACTCATGGGTTGACATGAAGAGACTTTTCCTTGAGAAGTTCTTTCCCGCTTCCCGAACAGCTTCTATCCGAAAGGAAATAAGCGGCATCCGTCAATTCCCTAATGAATCACTCCATGAGTATTGGGAGAGGTTCAAAAAGCTTGTGGCAACTTGTCCACACCATCAAATCCCTGACCAACTCCTGATCCAATACTTCTATGAGGGGTTATTGGCTATGGAGCGAACTCTCATTGATGCCACAAGTGGCGGTGCTCTTGTTGACAAAACTCCTGCAGCTGCACGAGAACTCATAAGCAACATGGCTGCAAACACGCAGCAATTCCATACTCGAGCACATGCTCAAGTGAAACAAGCCCAAGAGAATCAATCCATAGAGCCCAACAAGATGACTGAGTGGATGAGTGAACTTACAGGTCTTGTGCGTCAACTAGCGGTGGCTACCAAAGCCCCAACCTCATCTTCTCCACAGTCACTATTCCCTGGACCTATCAAGAATTGTGGAATCTGCAACTCTCCATCTCATCCGACTGACACATGTCCACAACTTCAAGATGATCCATCTGATTCATCTAGTCCAATGGAGCTCAATGCGGCATATGCTCAGCGAAACTTCAACCCTCAACAATCAGGTCAGTTTGTTAGAAACTTCAACCAACCCCACTCTGAGCCCTTCTCTTCTACCTTTAACCCACCTCTGAGGTATGGTAATCCCATTTCTCATCCTCCTCAATTCCCTCCTCAAAACCCAAACCAATTCCAATATGGTAAAGGTGGTGGTAACTTCCATCAACCTTATCCTTTTGTTCCTCAACCTCAAAGGAACAATCCTCCTCCTGGATTCCACTATCCTAACGAGCCTTCCCAATTCCCCACCCAATACAATCGCTTTCCCAAGAACCAAAACCAAGGCCAACCCAATTTGGGACAAGCCTTTTCTTCTAAACAACCATGGGAAAGTGCTGTAGAGGATCTTGCATCCTTCACCCGTTCTAGCCTCAAGAACATTGAAACTCAAATAGGTCAACTTGCATCCCACCTTAGCCAGAAACAACCATCCAATTCATCCCAACTCCCAGTTCAACCATTACCCAACCCCAAGGGTAATGTAAGTGCAATTGCACTTAGATCAGGAAAGCAACTTGCTATGCCTCAAGATAAATCCTCAAACCCCCTTTCGATGTTGATCTAGAAAATGAAAAGAACAAAAAGCTGGAAAAGGAACTTGAATCCACTCCTTCACCTTCTTCCATTCCACTTAGGAACCCAATTCCTTTTCCTCAAGCCATCTCCAAGCCTAAGAAGTCCTTTGAACCTGATCCTGAAATGCTTGACATGTTTAGACATGTTGAAGTGAACATCCCCCTCTTAGATGCCATCAAACAAATCCCTAAGTATGCCAAGTTTCTTAAGGAATTGTGCACCTATAAGAGGAAACTTAGGAACATTGAAAATGTTTCAACTCAACAGTCCATTCCCATGAAGTGCAAAGATCCAGGGACCTTCACGGTTCCATGTCAAATAGGGAGTTCCAACTTTGATGATGCACTCATAGACCTAGGAGCCTCAATTAATGTCATGCCCAAATCCATTTTCTCCAACCTTGGTCTAGGTCCCTTGCACCCAACGGGTATTGTCATTCAATTAGCCAATCGAAGCACTGCCAGTCCTGAGGGGATAATTGAGGATGTTCTTGTTCGGGTCAATGATCTTATCTTCCCAGCTGATTTCTATGTCCTTGACATGGAAGGTGAGACGACCTCTTCTCGATCTCCCCTAATTCTAGGAAGACCATTCCTCATGACTGCGAGAACCAAGATTGATGTCCACTCAGGCATCTTATCCATGGAATTCGGTGACCAACTGGTCAAGTTCAACATTTTCCAAGCCATGCGATACCCATCTGAGGATCACTCTGCATTCTCAATCCATGCTTTTGAGGACACTTCTAAGATTCAATCGAACCCCAATCCACCATGTTCTTCATGTTCTAATGATAAAGGATCTTGTGAAATCTGCACCATGATTAACAAAGTCATAAATGGTGAAGTTGATGTGGACCTCTCATTCATAGACTCCATCAATCTAGAGGAACTTGAAAACTCTCTTGAATCCCACATCAACTCTGATCTCTACTGCTCCACCTTGGACAGTGTTGAGGAAACTGATCCAAACCCATCTAGAATCCCTTCTCCTACTCCTAACTTGTCTAGCTCTCCAATCAAGGCTGAAATTGATCTAAAACCACTTCCTTCACACCTCAAGTATGCATTCCTTTTCCATGATCCCTCCTACCCTGTCATTATCTCTGCTTCACTTTCTGAAACTGAGGAGTCCCAACTTGTTCAAGTGTTAGAGGAAAACAAAAATGCCTTAGGTTGGACCCTAGAGGATATTCCAGGAATCAACCCTGCCCTTTGCATGAATCACATCCATCTAGAGGAATCATCCAAACCAATTAGGCAACCTCAAAGAAGACTCAATCCACTCATACTTGAGGTAGTTAGGGAAGAGATTACCAAGCTTCTTCAAGCTGGTATTATCTACCCAATTTCTGATAGTGAATGGGTTAGTCCAATTCAAGTCGTTCCTAAGAAGGGCGGGATAACAGTTTTCACAAATGAACATGGAGAAGTGGTCACAACTCGAGTGAAAAACAAATGGCGTGTGTGCATCGATTATCGCAAATTGAATGCTGAAACACGAAAAGATCACTACCCACTTCCTTTCCTTGACCAAATGCTTGAGAGATTGGCCGGAAAGTCACACTATTTCTTTCTTGATGGTTACACCGGCTACTTCCAAATTCCAATCTCACCTCAAGACCAAGAAAAGACCACATTCACTTGCCCCTTTGGAACCTATGCCTATAGGCGAATGCCTTTTGGCCTTTGTAATGCTCCTGCAACATTCCAGCGGTGTATGATGAGTATCTTTTCTGAATTCATTGAGAATTGCATGGAGGTATTCATGGATGACTTTACCATTTATGGCGAGTCATTTGAATCTTGCTTACATTCACTCTCTTTGGTCCTTTAAAAGTGTGTCAAGTGCAACCTTGTGCTGAATTTTGAAAAATGTCACTTCATGGTTTCAAATGGGATTGTTCTAGGGCACATAATTTCTCAAGAGGGTATCCAAGTTGATCCAGCCAAAATTGAGGTGATCCAATCACTTCCTGAACCCAAATCAGTTCGAGACATTCGGTCCTTCCTTGGTCATGCTGGTTTCTATCGGCGATTCATTCAGAACTTCAGCAAGATTTCCCTCCCACTCACTCGTTTACTTCAAAATGATGTCACATTCAATTTTGACGAGGCTTGCAAGAGAGCCTTCATTGAACTCAAATCTGCTCTCACATCTGCTCCAATAATCCAACCCCCAGATTGGTCCTTACCATTTGAATTGATGTGTGATGCTTCTGATAGGGCCATTGGGGCTGTTCTTGGTCAAAGAAGAGAAAACATTCCTCATGTCATCTTTTATGCCTCAAAAACATTGGATGAAACTCAATCACACTACACTGTGACTGAAAAAGAACTTTTAGCTGTGGTTTTTGCCTTGGATAAATTCCGGCCCTATCTCTTAGGTGCCAAAATCATCATCTTCACGGACCACTCAGCATTAAAGTTCTTACTTAAGAAAAGTGATTCCAAACCAAGGCTAATAAGATGGATTTTAATGCTCCAAGAGTTTGACCTCGTGATAAAAGATAAACCTGGAAAAGAAAACCCTGTAGCTGATCACCTGAGTAGAATTTCTAATTCTTCTCATTCTGAAATAATTGATCCTGAATTTCCAACTGAACACCTCTCATCTCTCACTCCAAAGTTACCATGGTATGCACCAATTGTCAATTACTTGGTTTCTGGTGTTTTCCCTGAATATTTTTCAAAAGAACAAAAAGAAAAGATGAGAAGTGATTCAAAGCATTATTTTTGGGAAGATAATAAACTTTGGAAAACTGGGGCTGACATGGTAATTAGGAGATGTGTTGATGAAACTGAACAATCCTCCATCTTGGAATTCTGCCACTCAATGCCTGGAGGTGGCCACTTTGGACCACAAAGGACTTCTCGAAAGGTCCTAGATTCTGGATTCTTTTGGCCTTCACTCTTCAAGGACTCACACGAGTTCTGTCAATCATGTCCCACTTGCCAAAAGTTTGGCACAATTTCCAAAAGAAACGAAATGCCTCAAAAGCCATTAATCTTCTGTGAGCTTTTTGATGTTTGGGTCATCGATTTCATGGGACCTTTTCCCCCTTACAATGGATTATCCTACATTCTCCTTGCTGTTGACTATGTTTCTAGGTGGGTCAAGGCCAAACCCACTAGGAAAGACGATGCTCAAACTGTGAGTGAGTTCCTCAAAACCCATATCTTCCATCGATTCGGAACACCAAGTGCTTTGATAAGTGACTTAGGAACTCATTTCTGTAATAGAACCATGGAGTCACTTTTGAAAAATAATGGGGTTGTACATAAAACATCCACTGCATATCACCCTCAAACAAATGGAATGGCTGAACTTTCTAACAGAGAAGTGAAAAGAGTGCTTGAAAGAATTGTTAAGCCCACAAGAAAAGACTGGCCCGATAGACTTGGTGAAGCACTCTGGGCCTATCGAACAGCCTATAAGACACCCATTGGGATGTCTCCATTTAGGCTAGTCTTTGGTAAAGCCTGTCATTTACCAGTTGAAATCCAACATAAGTCATTTTGGGCTGTCAAAACATGTAATTTTGATTGTGAAAAATCTGGTGAAGAAAGATTGTTGCAGTTGACTGAATTGGAGGAGCTTCGACTCGATTCGTATGAGAACTCCATTCTCTACAAAGAAAAGGCAAAGTCACTCCATGACAAGCACATTCTTCGAAAGGTATTTCATGAAGGTGAAAAGGTAATGCTCTTCAATTCTCGATTTCGACTTCACCCAGGTAAGCTCAATTCTCGTTGGGATGGACCTTTTATTATTACTAATGTTTACCCATTTGGTGCAGTGCAAGTCGAAGACCCTTCTTCAAAAAGAACATTCACGGTAAATGGACACCGGTTAAAGCATCACCATGAGAGGCCATTCACTTCAGGTTCCACATCGACTTCCATTGACCCACCACTAGATGGAAATGGCGACCCACCAAATCCAAACCAGGGGGCACCTCTTTCCCTTTAACTCTCTCTCTATCTCTTCCTCTCTCTACCTCTTTCTTCTTCTTCCTCTCTCTTTCATTTTGTTACCACTTTATTCATCAAACCCTTTCTTTTTATCTTTCTTGTGTGGGTGTGTATTTTTTAAAAAAAACCCTTAAAAACTAAAAAAACCAAAAAACACAATTACTTAAAAAAATTACAAAAAAAGAGTCATGCTTACTCACCATCTAGTTTTGAAATTTTTTCCAACCATTTTGGGGAGTCAAAGGCTTGTTTTAAACTCAAATATATTGAATTTTTATCTCAAACTTGGGTAAACAATTTTGTGTCAATAACAAACATTTTGAATGAAAATTTTTTGGTGGAAAATGATTCTCCCCTACCGTGAGGAATAACATTAGCCTTCATGCCAAGGTCATATATGGCCATCTTTTTCATTGTGTGTCTTCACCACTGATTGTGAGTCTTGAGTTTGTGGACCTTCGAGCTGAATTTCCATCTTTTGTGTGCATTAATATGATAGAGGCATTTTCTAAGCCACATGAGAATCAGAATAGCCAAATAGCCTCCTGTTACCCTTACATTGATCCTACTTTTGAAAGCCCCTTTGAGCCTATGAAAACCTTTCTTTTGATAGCCACATTACAAGCCTAATACCTTGTCCCACCCAACATCTTCATTTATTTTCATTGTACAATTTATTGAAATTTAAGTATGGGGGGAATGGACTTCATTTTTGGGCGTACTTTCATTGATTTCCAATGTGTCATCCTATGATTGAGGGCAAGCATCCATTCAAGTGTGGGGGAGAGGTTGTAATTCTGTGAGCTTTGGGGTGTATATGTGTAATTTTCATTTGTACAAAATTCATTGAAAAGTGTTCAAAAAAAAAAATATATTAAAAAAAATGAAAAAAAGAGAAGAAAAAAAAGAACACTTGAATCATCTTGTATTGTGTCATTATTGGAAGTCTTCCATGTTGTACATATTCCATCATCTCACCCTATTCCATTTTCTATCCCCCTCACTTTTCATTCATCACACATTCATACCCTTGTAAATATGTGTTTCTATTTCCTTTCAAATCAAATTTCAAAAAAAATGTGCATTGATTTTTCCATGTTGGTGTTTTTAACCCTTCTTTTCCTTTGGACATTATATACCTACCGTCCCATAGCCACTGAAAAACCCCTTAAAAGACCTCTTGATTCTTGTACACATTAGATTTGGGAATGGAAGCTGAGAGCTCTTACAAACTCTTGATTTTCACTTTTTGTTAGTGAATGAGTGAACCTCCTAAAATACATTTTTATCATCTTGAGAGGAGTAAGTTTTGAGTGCCTACATTTTCTAATTCAAACCTTGAACATGAAAAAATGAATTGTTACTGATGCATTATTGTGAACCAAATTTGTGATGGAATTCAATATGGATGAGTGAAATAGTCTAAACCTCCCCTGATTGGAGAAAACAAAATTTTAATATTTGTTGGTGAGTGAAAATGATTTTGTCATGTTTTTATATTTGTTGCACATGAGGACACGCGCAAATCTAAGTGTGGGGGAGTTGATGTTATTAATATTTTCACGACTTATTATATTCCCCCTTTACTTATTTTATATGAAATGTGCATAATTTGTGTGAAATATTAATGTTTTAATATTAAGTATAATATTTGAGCATTTTTAGAAGTAGTCAAATTGAGTCAGTTTAATGTTTTAATTATAACTATCACTATACTGATCCAAATTGTGTGGTTCTTGTTTTTTAGGATTCTCCTTTCAATATAAAACATTTCATTAGAAGGAACCATGATCCAATTCTGCCATTTGAAGGGTAATATGGTCCTCACAAACAAGACCAAAGAATCTGTGAAGAAACTGGACTATTCATGAAGATTGATTTACTGGGCTCAATCCAGAAGTTCAAAAACCTTAACTCTCCTCCATAATTCGGGGGACACTACATGTCATCTTGGATAAAAATTTCATGGCCCAAATCCAAGTACAAGGGGCCCAAATGAATCTTTTAAGTCCAGCCCACCATTCTGACCGAGAATGAAAATCAGTATAGTATGCATGACATATCTCCTGATGTAATCATCCGAGCGAGCTGAGATTTTGCAGTGTGAAAGAGGAGATGTAGGCGGCCGACATTGTTGAAGAAACCATTCGGATTTGAAGTCATATTAATATTCAAAAACCCTTTCACATTATGGACTTCAAAAAGACTGGATTGAAATGGACAGTTTAATTTTGTTTATTCAACCGGCCATAACTTTTTATCCTTACGTCCAAATGACTCCAAATTTTGAGAGTAGTCGGACAACATTATTTCCTACAACTTTGAAGAAGAAGATATTTGAAGATTCGGCTGTATGAATTTCCAAATTGGCGATGCAAGTGGAGGGACAGATTGGGAATGCAAACAGTCCACTCCTTGGGCTATAAATACTCTTCCCTTCTCTCCTTGAGAGGGGTTGGCATTTCAGAAGAGAGGAGATCACATTGGCACGACCAAAGCTTTTCCAAAGGCTTGGGAGGACCTGCCATACTCAAGTTTTCACTTGAGAAACCTTTCCTCCTCTCTTTCTTTTCACTTACTTTTGTGTTCTTCATTTTTGTAATCTTGTAATTCTCTTTCTTTGTAATTCTATTTTAATGCAAGTTACTTCTTCAATATCTCTTATTCTCTTCCACCTTCTGTATTTTAATATTAATGTTCTAAAAATAGTTTAAATTCAGTTCAATCCCCTTCCCTTCTTAAGCTTCCTCATTCAATCGAAATTCCATTTTTGATTCTTAAATTATTTCGTGTGTGTGTTCGGCACACTACTCTTATCTTGTCCCTTTCTTTTTCTTCTCTTTATAATTCATCACCATAAACATATATTACCAGATTATTAATCACCCAAATGGCTGAGTAAATCTCTCATTGGGGTGAGTTATAATTTAGGTATGTTAAGTGATTGAGAGCTTCTGCTCGATGAATATTCTTTGAATTAACATTGTGTATGTTGGACTTAACATGTCATGGATTAATGACTTGTTTTGTTTAACATGTGGTTTCCATGGATTATTGGAACCATAAATACACAACCATAAATAAGATCTGATTGAGATTATAACCTTAAGTTAAGTTAAGTCTTGGTTTAAATCCTTAACACTTAAGAATTCTAATCAACATCATCTTGTGACATGGGTGTTAATTTAAATGCAATATAAAGCAAAGCTCGAGGATATCACAAGCTTAACTAACCTAATGATGAACTCACCCCAATCTTTATCAATTTGGTAAATCAAACATCATCCATAAATCATTTCAATTAAGCTCTGCAAACAAACCCCCCTAATCAAAATACAATCAACTAAAAACAAACGACTACTACAAAGTATCATCGCCGAGGATTCGACCCGAGTGCTGCTATACACATTAGCAGAGCACCGGAACCTTGAACGGTCGATAGGCGACAATCAGCCGCACTTTAAAACATGATAACATTTCTTTAAAATTAATATACTATCCAATTCCACACCTTTTAATCATTAAGGAAATGATATCGTCACTTGTGTGTATGTATGGCTTACTGTCTCCACGACGCGATGAGATTCATTTCCAAATTCACCATTCAACGATGATTATAAAAATATATATTATTAATATGTATGTAATATATGACATAATAATTCCACTAGATATATTTATGTATGTATGTATGTATGTATATGTATATGTGTTTACATATATCTCATTCACTTACTTCCGTTCAATGTGATATGACAACGAAAACAACATTTATGCGTACGTACGACCTACCGTCTCCATAAACCGTGTTTTCCATTTCATATATCTATCTATTATACATATTTATATTCTTTATATATATGATACATAAATAATTTTTTATATTATATGATTAATTAAATCATGATATAAGTGATACGATCAAGAATAACAAGTTAAAACACGCATGATAAAGAAAGCGATTATTACTCGAAATGTTATTTTAACATGGAAATTATTATTAAATAAGTAGTAAAAAGTCGTAAATTAATCAAGTATGAAATAATAAATATGAATATGGGTCTGGTATAATTTAATAACATACTATGGTCATTATATAGGAGGTTAAACATACCCTCGACTAAAGGAAAGTACAAGGTAAGGGTTAATTCCTCAATCTCATTATTATCTGACATTGTTTATGTGTATGTATTTTTTGGGACATATTTATTATCCATGTCCATGTTTCATAAAATACATTTCAAAATGATTCTTTTAAGGTAATATTTAACTAAAATATGATTTTAAATGTTTTAAATATTTATTCTTCTAAACCTTTCTCATTAATGTCCATGTTTTCAAAAATGATTTTAAGGATTTATTTATATGAACATAATTATTTTAAAAAGTTAATTCCTTTCAAAAGTTTCAAAGTGGCATGGGACACTTTGATTCAAAAATATCTTTTAAATTACTCCCTTTATAAATGTGTGATTTTAAACTATTTCACAAAAAGAGATATTTATCTCAAGGAGTTTTACTGATCATTTTGAACTATGTTAACATCCTTTACAAGATATTATTCTTGATTGAGGTCAATTTATTATAAATACAGTCTTCAATATTGTATTTAATGAGTTATGATATGTTTGATTATGAATGTACTATTTCTATACCATTCATGATTTATGGTTAATGTATTGACATTTCATATGCTAGTTTTAATACGGATGTTTATGTTATGTTTCAACATTTTCATATGAGGAATACAGTGGACTTAGTAAGTGAAATGTGGATCCCTCTATAGCTCCTCGATGCATCGGTAGGTCTCATGATACAAATTAGTGTCTTGGCACAAGGCCTTGGCAAAAAATTTATTTGTAGTCTTGGCACGGGGCCTTGACTATGTGGTAATGATGTCTGACATTAGGCATTCCCTCATTATAAAATTAGTTATTACATGTGATTATTCGACTAGTAGAATATCCATGTGCATGTTTATATGGTAATTTTTGATTTATTTTCTCTTTATTATGTTCATGTTTATGTTTAAAAGGATTTTGTTTTTATTACACATCTTGCCTTAAAATTTTATAGCTTCTGCTAAATTATTTACCCTTACTGAGCATCTGAGCTCACTCCTTTCTTATGTTTTATTTTCCTAGGATTCCAGGAAGTGTATTACGATTGATATGCATGGTCAAGCTAAAGGAATAATAGAATTCTCAATGTATTATTTATGTTGTGTTGTATGTTATAAAGTATAATTTAACATTCATGTATGTAATATATTTTCCAAGACTTCTAAACCGATCGTTCCTTCGGGAGTTGATCCCTTGTAATCATGCACATGTATTAAAATAATACACTGACTTCGGGCTTCTGGGGTTAGGGTGTTACAATAATTGTATCCTTAGGCAACAATAAATCTTGGTAAATCTTGGATGTACCTCTAAGGGTGAGCTTTGAAACTCACAAAGGACTCTATCATGCATCTCCATAAAGAAAAAACATCCCCTCAAACAATATCCAGTTTCAACCACCCTCTGACCATCCCCCCAAAGCATCACCATGGACAACAAGATCATGCATCACCTCTACCTCTCAGTCCCCCCACTAAGACTCCTCCACCTGTGACATCATAGAATACTACAACTTTATCTAAAATAAATATCCTTTACTACTATCCACTCTTGCATCTAGGAGTAAGTCTTCAAACTCCTCCATCGCTCTCCAAGAATCCATAAACTCCCAAATAACCTCCTTATGTGACTTTATACTCAAAGAATCAGTCACAAAATTTCCCTTCCATGAGGTGAAGGATATCTCAAAATTTCAGTCCTGAAGAAACTCCATCCACCTTTGATGTCTCATGTTCATATTACACTGAAAAATGATATAGCTCAAGCTCTTGTGATATGTGAAGGACACAAAGCACTCCCTGATGAGGTAATTTTGCCAAAAATTCTTTGCAAACACAACCAATGGTAACTCCAGATCATGGGTGACATAGTTAAATTCATGCGGATGTAACTACCTAGACCCATAAAATATCACTTCTCACTAATGCATCAACACTCATCCCAAACACAGGCAGAAATCATCACAAAACACTTCAAACATCACCCCTTCCTCTGGAAACCAGATCACTAGATAACTAACCAACTTCCTATTCAGGTAACCGAACGTTTCTTGGCACTGATCACTCCACACAAAATCTTGGTCTTTCTTAGTCATGGTTTTTAACAGTTCTGCAACTCGAGAGAAATCAGGCACAAACCTTGGATAATAGCCAATGAGACTAAGAAACCTATGAACTTACACTATGTTCCTAGGTGTTTTCCAAGAAACAACTTCTTAAACCTTCAATGGGTCTACTACCACACCCTTATAAGACACCACATTCCTAAGGAAATTCATCTATCATGTCCAGAACATACACATGGAAAACCTTCCATAGATCTGGTGGTATAACGACCCATACTTTACATACATTTTTATTACTTCAAAATTGAAGCACACTTATTACAACATATAACAAAACCAGGAAAGGACCGTATAGGTATAGTGTATTTAGAAACTGGGAAACATAAACAACTGGTTCATAAAGCGTCTACACTATCTCCCATTTATTTCATCATATCTATAGTCCCTTTTGGAATATCTTACTTAATAACCTTCTTCCTGACCTGGGGAAAGAAAACATACAAAAGGGTGAGCTCAAATTCTCAGTAAGGGTAAACAAAAGAAATATCAATCACATCATATTCATAAGAACATAACTTTTGGAAATCTTAACCTGCAAAAGAGATCATAATTTCATAACATGGGATAAATCATAGTAGTGAAATGTAATCCCAATAATCATAACTTAAAACATGAAACTTTGTGTCATACACACATAATCATAGAGAATCATTTCTTATTAGTCAAGACTCATTGCCAAGACTATCTTAGTGGACGAAGTCCATTTCTGAACCGAGTTCACTCCTCGTTTCAGTCCTATTTCACTGAATCGGTTTAAACTTCCGTTCCATCCATATCTATCTCATGAGATATAAAATATTTACCCAATGTATTGGAGGGAGATTTAGGTCCCACCCATCTCATAATGATACCATTCTTATGTGTGCCACAAAATCATAAATCATGCATCATTGCATAACCCATGTAATAAAAATGGGATTCTTAAACATCATGACATCATAAAACAATTCATATAAGATAAAGGAATTCATAAAAACAATTCCATCACAACATAATCAAATCAATTTAATAATAGGGATAGAAACATAACCCTATATTATCTTAGATGGAAAATAATTTTGATAAAATACTTGAACTCCATTTTTGAGGAAAATATCCTTTCTACTTCAAAAACATTTTCCTTTCTTAACATGTCATAAAATTTTAAACTAAAAGAAGTTGATTAAAAATAAACTTGAAAACTTGTAAAGGAAGCTTCTTGGAAATAATGTTTTAAAAATCTATTCATGCCGTATAAGTTAAAAAAACATTCTTCTCGTACTTTTGTCGAAAAAGTCAAAAAGTACATTGTACGAAAAACGACAAAAGATTCCTTTAATATATTTTACTAAAAACTCACCAAAGGGTAAAATTGGATTTAAAAAATTGTAGGTGGATGGAAACAATATTACATATTGAGGGAACAAGGACGTGGATGATAAAATACACCCCAGTAAATACCAAAGTATAAACAATCTCGGATAAAAATTGAGATTGTGATATTTTCCCTTACCTTAGGTCCAATTCGCTTCGTAAGTGTCCGAACCTCCTGTATAATGATTTAAATAATGTCATTTAATTATTACATAATCATACTCATTGTTATGATATCATATATGGTCATATTCTTAGCTTATTATTAGTAATATTTCATTGCTACTTGTTATTCGGGTGTTTATTACTTTTTGTTCTTATGCGTGTTTTGTCGAATAAATTCTTATTCTTCTTTTTAGGTTATAGATAATTCATTTACAGAATGGTATTAGTGTAATATATATCATATTGATTCATTAAATTCATTTATATAATCATTATGCAATGAATATCATGTAGAACGAGTCGCATCACATCGTGGAGAGGGTATTCCGTACGTACGCACGAGTAATGATATCGTTTCCATGATCATGGAATTGTATTGGAGTGTATGTATACTATTTCAGAATCAATATCAATTTACAATAATCATATATATTCATTCTTTACACCATTATACCCATCCAAGTAAGGTGGTGGTGGAAAATAGATTACACCACGGCGTGGAGACGGTATTCCGTACGTACGCACGCGCGGGATTTCATTTTACGTAGGATGGATAGATGGTGAAATAGGGTTGTTTAATAATTATAATAACATATCAGTATATGAGTGATACTTATGTTATTACTTCATGATGAAAAAACTAAAGAAGAATAAGTGGAAGAAGAAATAAAGATGAAAGAATCGGTAACGGGCATTACCTCTTCTTTGAAGCGCTTCTTTGAGACCTCCTTTTAGGGCACTAAAATTGGTCTTTGAAGAAGACCAGAACCTCTAGGATGTCTCTAGGGAAGTGGAGAGAAGAAATTGGCATGGGTTGGCCGAGCTTTAAGGCTCAAAGTGGTGTGAGGAAGAGAGGGATGAGGTGCCCTTTTATAAGGGAGGAGAGGGGCACCTTTGGAATAACAAAAAATATTATTTTATTATAAAGCCAAATTCGGTTTTAAATAGCTCAAAATTGATTTATTTAGAAGCTAATGTGGGTATGGGTCGAAACCCTCTCATCCAATATAATTTAGACAAGTTTAGGTTCCTATTTTAACCTTATCATTTAGATTTAACATTAAGTTAAATAATTTTACTTTTACCGTGTCTTCTTGTGTTCTTACACTATAAGGTTAATAAACTTACTATAACAAGCCAAAAGAACCCCAAGTTGTTTATTATTAATATATATAACCTTATCTAAGTCATTTGGCCGAACCTTAGATTTTTAGGAATAAAATAACAATTAATAATATAATATTTGTTTTAAAAACTATTTTAGGTCAATTTTGACACTATTTAGTAATTGATTTTTCTGAAAATCATAACAGAATGATTAGTTCTAAAAACGTTAATTAAATCAATACTAACATGTCATATTAACCTAGAAAATTAGTGTAATTCATAAAAAGTCTCAAATTACATTTATTTGGGTATTTATAACATCAATTATGTCAATATTTCATTAAAAAGATAATTACTGCATCATCGTTGTGTCATAAATAAATTAAGTTATTTAATGTCTAAAAATTATAAATAAAATACCATTATGTTGGAAATATTTTTATCTTTCTAATTAATATTTATAGTCGAATTTGTATTGTGTATAAACCCATATTAAAAATGATTTAATTATTAAACTTTGATTTTAACTATTTTAACCCTTCTTTAAGTAAATTGATAATAAATGTCCTAATCTAATCCAAGTGGGCCTAAATGGTCATATTTTATTCCTAAGGTTGTTTTTGGTCGAATTACACTTATCCAATAGAATTAGGACATGTGTTAGGGTAATAATAATATCATTTTTACCCTTAATTACCCTATTTACTTTTAACCGTGGTAAATAAAAGTAAAAAATTACTATTCACCAAAAAATTATTTTCATCTCATTGAACCACATTTTACTTACTGACATCAACCGTGTCTCTCGGATTTTCGAAATTCCACTCACAGAAGCGGTAAAATTAAGTTTTATGAAAAATTCAGTTTTTTAACTACCACTTAGTGGTTTCACTATTCATCAAAAATTGAAAGTTTTCAGAAAAATACCAAAATTTCACCTTAAGGCTAATTTCGATATTCTGAATCCAAAAATGAAGTCCATTTTGAAAAATAAAATTTATAAAATTTCAAAAAGTGGTTATTACTATTCATAACGGCTAGTTTTAATAATATTTTAATAGCATATCATTGTTTAGTGAAACTCGGTATTGCGTACGACGCAAGCTATCGAGGAAGGCCGTGGTTGCGTGTAAAGCAAGCCAAGCTATGTTGTGTGTAGTTAAAGATTCCTTTGATGATTTATAAAAACAAAATATTTCTCATAAAAGTCTCGGGTGTTACATTCTACCCCCCTTAAAATGAATTTCTCTTTCGAAATTCATCACTTTGTAACAAAAAGATGAGGATACCTCTCCCTCATCATATCCTCAAGCTCCCATGTAGCTTCTTCTAATTGGTGGTTCCTCCATAAAACATTCACCAATCAGGTGGTCTTGTTTCGTAGGAATTTTTCACTACGATCCAGAATCTCTATCAGTTGTTCTTCATAAGAAAGATCTTGCTCCAGCGGTACAACTTATGAGCTGAGTACATGCAAAGGACCAGGTATGTACTTTCTCAGGAGAGATACATGGAACACATCGTGAACTTGAGAGAGATTCGGTGGAAGTTCCAATCGGTAAGCTACCTTTCCAACACGATCCATTATTTCAAAAGGACCGATATATCTAGGGCTCAACTTCCCCTTCTTTCCAAATCTCATGACCCTCTTCCAGGGAGATATTCGTAAGAACACTTTATCACCCACTTCAAACTCTAGGTCTTTTCTTCGGTTGTCGGCATAACTTTTCTATAGACTTTGAGCTGTTCTTATGTGTTGTTGAATAGATCGGACCTTTTCTGCCATCTCATCAACAAGATCAGGTCCTAATAGCTTTCTTTCCCCAACTTCATCCCAGCAAGTTGGAGTCCTGCATTTCTTTCCACAGAGAGCTTCATAAGGAGCCATCTGAATACTGGAGTGAAAGATATTATTATAAGAAAATTCCACCAAAGGTAGGTGTTGATCCCAACCACCTTTGAAATCCATAGAACAAGCTCTCAACATATCTTCTAGAGTTTGAATTGTTCTCTCAGACTGACCGTCTATCTGAGGATGATAAGTAGTGCTGAAACTCAGCTCTGTATCCAGAGTATACTGAAGACTTCGCCAGAACTTCGAGGTAAACCTCAGATCCCAATAAGATATAATAGAAAGTGGTACTCCATGAAATCTTACCACTTCCTTCACATGTATCCTGGCAAGATGATCCATAGAGAAATCCTCTCTAATAGCAATGAAGTGTGCAGACTTTGTAAAACGATTAACTATGACCCAGATAGCATTATTTCCTTTGGATGTTTTAGTAAGTCCTGCGACAAAGTCCATAGTGATGTTTTCCCATTTCAATTCGGGTATGGGTAATGGTTGTAACATCCCCTTAGACTTCTGTCTCTCAGCTTTAACTTGCTGACAAACCAAGCATCGAGAGACATATTCAGCAACATCTCTTTTCATGCCATCCCACCAGAAGTACTCTTTCAGGTCCCTATACATCTTCGTGCTTCCAGGATGAATAGAGAATGAAGAACTATGAGCCTCATCCAGCAGCTCCTTCTTTAATTCGGGGATGGGAGGGACACAAACCCGATTCCTGAACTTTATTATCCCATCACAATCAAGGTTGAATTCAGGAACATTTCTCACCTTATTTTGTAACTCGACATCTTCTTTCTGTTCCTCTTTAATCTTCACATGTATAGATGGTTGAACATTCATTTGAGAAAGATATGATTTTACCCCTTCCATTAAAATTCCAAGATCCATCCTTTGTAAATCCATAAATATTGGATCTTTTATGATCCTCATCATGGATAAGCTAGCATGGTCTTGTCGACTTAATGCATCTTCCACCTTGTTTGCTTTCCCAGGGTGGTAATGAATTGAGCAGTCGTAATCCTTAATCAGCTCCAACCATCTTCTTTGGCGCATATTCAGCTCCCTTTGTGTGAAAATATACTTTAAACTTTTATGAACAGTATAAATATCACACCTTTCACCATAAAGATAACGCCTCCAAATCTTCAATGCAAAGATTACCGCAGCTAACTCCAAATCATGTGTTGGGTAATTTTGCTCATGGATTTTCAACTGTCGTGAGGCATAAGCTATCACCATATCATTTTGCATGAGAACACACCCCAGTCCCTTCTTGGATGCATCACTGTAGATCACAAACCTTTCTCCACTACAAGGCAGTGTGAGAACAGGTGCACTGGATAAACTTCTTTTCAACTCCTTGAAATTCTCTTCACATTCCTCCGTCCAAACAAACTTAACTCCTTTATGAGTCAACTTGGTGAGTGGATTAGATAATCGTGAAAAATCTTTCACAAAATGTCGATAATATCCAGCCAAACCAAGAAAACTTCGGATCTCGGTTACTATTGTTGGTCTCAACCATCTTTCGATAACCTCTGTTTTTGCTGGATCCACAGATATCCCCTCTTTTGAGATTATGTGACCCAAAAATGAAACTTTTTGAAGCCAAAATTCACACTAGGTAAATTTGGCATAAAGTTTCTCCTTTCTCAGGGTCTTCAATATAATTCTCAAGTGCTCTTCATGTTCTTCCTTGCTCTTTGAATATACAAGAATATCATCTATAAAGACTACCACAAACTGATCAAGATAGTCTCTAAAGACTCTATTCATTAGATCCATGAAGATAACAGGGGCATTAGTAAGACCAAATGGCATCACTATAAATTCATAGTGTCCATACCTTGTATGGAAAGCCGTCTTTGGTATATCCTCCCTTTTGACCCTTAATTGATGATACCCTGAACGAAGATCAATCTTGGAAAAGTATTGAGCTCCGCGTAGTTGGTCAAATAAGTCATCAATGCGTGGGAGAGGATATTTGTTCTTGATAGTGATCTTGTTAAGTTATCGATAATAAATGCAGAGTCTCATTGATCCATCTTTCTTCTTAACAAACAGAACAGGTGCTACCCAAGGTGACGCACTAGGGCGTATGAATCCCTTATCAAGATTCTCTTGGATTTGCTTCTTCAATTCCTGCAACTCAATTGGGGCCATTCTATAAGGTGTCTTTGAAATAGGCAAAGCACCCGGTACGAGTTCTATTGAAAACTCAACTTCACGATTTGGTGGAAGACCCGAAAATTCCTCCAGAAAGACATCATCAAACTCCCGTACAATGGAAATATTCTTATTTGTTAGTTTCTCACCAACCATTTGAGATAAATAACCTTCATTTACTGGAATCAAGACCCATAAGATGGAAGAAATTTCCACTGGAAGGTTATGTTCATCCTTCCATCGATAGACGATCATAGATTGACCTGGAATATAAAATGTGACTTCCCTTCTTTGGCAATTGATATGAGCTCCATATAAAGAAAGCCAATCCATGCCAAGAATCACATAAAATTACACTATAGGAAGGATCACAAGATTTGCAGGAAGCACTTTCCCACAAACTTCAATCGGGGAAGAATTATAAACTTTCGATGCGACTGTTATGCCATTAGGTGTTGTCACAGCTAACTCAACATCTAATTGTTGAGGTAATACGGTGATACCCTTAGAAAAATCTTCAGAAATAAAAGAGTGGGTGGATCTAGAATCAAATAAAACATTTTCTACTTTAGAGTGGATGGTAAGTGTACCTTTCAGCACATCGTTATCGTACTCCAAATCACTGATAGAAATTTCATGTGACTTTACTTTGTCTTTAGCATTAAGATTTTGTTGATGTCAATCATCATCAACAACCCTTGGATTAGGGAATTTATTGGCATAATGCCCCATCTTCTTGCACTTGAAGCATTGAAGTGTAGTAGGTTCATTCTGTGTATCCCTTACTTTGTTTGCATCATTAGACATCTTCTTCCCATCATTGCGGCATTCAAATGCCTGATGACCTTCCTTTCCACATTTGAAACATTTAATTGTCCCTTTAATACAACTCCCTCCATGTTTCTTTCCACACTTTGAGTATAAGGGAAAGCTCATCTTCTTTTCAGTGTGCTCTTTAGATTTTCCTTTGAATTCCATTTTCCTCTTCTTATCAAACCCATATGACTGATGGGTTACTCCAATCTCCATCTCAACTTTGAGAGCACATCGAACGATTTCCTCATAGCTATTGAAGTCCCTTATGGCTAAGGCCCTTAGACGACTTGGTTTTAAGCCACTAAAGAATCGATCGATCTTACTCTCAGGTTGGATAATAATACCAGAAGCATACCTTGCAAGTCTTGTAAAATTTGCTTCATAGGTAACAACAGATTCATCATCCTTTTGCTTTAGTTCAAGAAAATATTTCTCCATCTTTGTTCGGAGAATACGACTGAAGTACTTATTGAAAAATAAGTTCTTGAACTCATCCCATTCTATGGACTCAATTGCATCTCTTTTCCTCATATTCTTGATAAGATTCCACCATTGATCAGCATCACCTTCCAAACGATACAATGCTAAGATGACTTTATCATGTTCAGAACATTGAAGAACTGAAAATATTTTTTCAGTAGTACTAATCCATTGTTCAGCAATTAATGGATCAGTAGACCCGCTGAATGAAGGTGGACGCTGCCTCATGAAGGATTCAACAGAATGTTGCTCCTTCCTTTGCTCGTTTGGAAGTCCTGCATGATTCATATCTTGAGAAAGTTGTGTGAGCATGGCTACAAGATTTTTAATTCCAGCTCCCATAACGTTTGGTTGCTCAGGGGGACAATCATTGCATTGCCCGTCGCATTCCGCAATAACACGGTTCCTTCGGGTTCCAGCCATTGACTAAAACCAAGAAGAATAGTGTGAGAAACACTAATTATAATAGGAAAACCACATAATCAAGAATAAAATTTCACACTTAAGGTCTTATCCTAGGTTATTCATGGTCATTTCTAAAACACTAATATTGTGTTCTATGCTTAGACTTATCCTTAGGGTTCTTACTAAGGCTTTCACATCCTAGTTTCCAAAGGTTGACTATACCTTTCCTCTGATACCAACTATAACGACCCATACTTTACATAAATTGTTATTAATTCAAAATTGAAGCACACTTATTACAACATGTAACAAAACCAGGAAAGGACCATATAGGTATAGTGTCTTTAGAAATTGGGAGAAACACTAATTATAATAGGAAAACCACGTAATCAAGAATAAAATTTCACACTTAAGGTCTTATCCTAGGTTATTCATGGTCATTTCTAAAACACTAATATTGTGTTCTATGCTTAGACTTATCCTTAGGGTTCTTACTAAGGCTTTCACATCCTAGTTTCCAAAGGTTGACTATACCTTTCCTCTGATACCAACTATAACGACCCATACTTTACATAAATTGTTATTAATTCAAAATTGAAGCACACTTATTACAACATGTAACAAAACCAGGAAAGGACCGTATAGGTATAGTGTCTTTAGAAATTGGGAAACATAAACAACTGGTTCATAAAGCGTCTACACTGTATCCCATTTATTTCATCATATCTATAGTCCCTTTTGGCATATCTTACTTAATAACCTTATTCCTGACCCGGGGAAAGAAAACATACAAAAGGGTGAGATCAAATGCTCAGTAATGGTAAACAAAAGAAATATCAATCACATCATATTCATAAGAACATAACTTTTGGAAATCTTAACCTGCAAAAGAGATCATAATTTCATAACATGGGATAAATCATAGTAGTGAAATGTAATCCCAATAATCACAACTTAAAACATGAAACTTTTTGGAATACACACATAATCATATAGAATCATTTCTTATTAGTCAAGACTCATTTCCAAGACTATGTTAGTGGACGAAGTCCATTTCTGAACCGAGTTCACTCCTCATTTTAGTCCTGTTTCACTGAATCGGTTTAACCTGCCATTCTAGCCATGTATATCTCATGTGATATAAAATCTTTACCCAATTCATTGGAGGGAGATGTATGTCCCACCCATCTCATAACGATACCATTCTTATGTGTGCCACAAAATCATAAATCATGCATTATTGCATAACCCATGTAATAAAAATGGGATTCTTAAACATCATGACATCATAAAACAATTCATATAAGATAAAGGAATTAATAAAAATAATTCCATCACAACATAATCAAATCAATTTAATAATAGGGATAGAAACAGAACCCTATATTATCTTAGATGGAAAATAATTTTGATAAAACACTTGAACTCCATTATTGAGGAAAATATCCTTTCTACTTCAAAAACATTTTCCTTTCTTAACATGTCATACAATTTTAAACTAAAAGAATTTGATTAAAAATAAACTTGAAAACTTTTAAAGGAAGCTTCTTGGAAATAATTTTTTAAAAATCCATTCATGCCGTATAAGTTAAAAAAACACTCTTCTCGTACTTTTGTCGAAAAAGTCAAAAAGTACCTCGTACGAAAAACGACAAAATATTCCTTTCATATATTTTACTAAAAACTCACATAAGGGTAAAATTGGATTTAAACAATTGTATGTGTATGGAAACAATATTACATATTGAGGGAACAAGGACATGGATGATAAAATACACCCCAGTAAATACCAAAGTATAAACAATCTCAGATAAAAATTGAGATTGTGATATTTTCCCTTACCTTAGGTCCGATTCACTTCGTAAGTGTCTGAACCTACTGTATAATGATTTAAATAATGTCATTGACTTATTACAGAATCATACTCATTGTTATGATATCATATATGGTCATATTCTTAGCTTATTATTAGTAATATTTCATTGCTAGTTGTTATTCGGGTGTTTATTACTTTTTGTTCTTACGCGTGTTTTGTCGAATAAATTCTTATTCTTCTTTTTAGGTTATAGATACCTCATTTCCAGAATGGTATTAGTGTAATATATATCATATTAATTCATTCAATTCATTTATATAATCACTATGCAATGAATATCATGTAGAACGAGTCGCATCACATCGTGGAGACGGTATTCCGTACGTACGCACGAGCGATGATATCATTCCCATGATCATGGAATTGTATTGGAGTGTATGTATACTATTTCAGAATCAATATCAATTTAAAATAATCATATATATTCATTATTTACACCATTATACCCATCCAAGTAAGGTGGTGGTGGAAAATAGATTACACCACGGCGTGGAGACGGTATTCCGTACGTACGCACGCACGGTGATTTCATTTTCTGTAGGATGGATAGATGGTGAAATAGGGTTGTTTCATACTTATAATAACATATAAGTATATGAGTGATACTGATGTTATTACTTCATGATGAAACAACTAAATAATAAGAAGTGGAAGAAGAAATAAAGATGAAAGAATCGGTAACGGGCATTACCTCTTCTTTGAAGCGCTTCTTTGAGACCTCCTTTTAGGGAACTAAAATTGGTCTTTGAAGAAGACCAGGACATCTAGGATTTCTCTAGGGAAGTGGAGAGAAGAAATTGGAAGGGTTTGGTCGTGCTTGAAGGCTCAAAGTGGTGTGAGGAAGAGAGGGAGGAGGTGCCCTTTTATAAGGGAGGAGAGGGGCACCTTTGGAATAACTAAAAATATTATTTTATTATAAAGCCAAATTCGGTTTTAAATAGCTCCAAATTGATTTATTTAGAATCTAAGGCGGGGATGGGTCGAAATTCTCTCATCCAATAGAATTTAGACAAGTTTAGGTTCCTATTTTAACCTTATCATTTATATTTAACATTAAGTTAAATAATTTTACTTTTACCGTGTCTTCTTGTGTTCTTACACTATAAGGTTAATAAACTTACTATAACAAGCCAAACGAACCCCAAGTTTTTTATTATTAATATATATAACCTTATATAAGTCATTTGGCCGAACCCTAGATTTTTATGAATAAAATAACAATTAATAATATAATATTTGTTTTAAAAACTATTTTAGGTCAATTTTGACACTATTTAGTAATTGATTTTTCTGAAAATCATAACAGAATGATTAGTTCTAAAACAGTTAATTAAATAAATACTAACATGTCATATTAACCTATAAAATTAGTTTAATTCATTAAATTTCTCAAATTAAATTTATTTGGGTATTTATAACATCAATTATGTCAATATTTCATTAATAAGATAATTACTGCATCGTCGTTGTGTCATAAATAAATTAAATTATTTAATGTCTAAAAATTATAAATAAAATACCATTATTTTTTAAATATTTTTATATTTCTAATGAATATTTATAGTCGAATTTATCTTATGTATAACCCCATATTAAAAATGATTTACTTATTAAACTTTGATTTTAACTATTTTAACCCTTCTTTAAGTAAATTGATAATAAATGTCCTAATCTAATCCAAGTGGGCCTAAATGGTCATATGTTATTTCTAAGGTTGTTTTTGGTCGAATTACACTTATCCAATAGAATTAGGACATGTTTTAGGGTAATAATAATATCATTTTTACCCTTAATTACCCTATTTACTTTTAACCGTGGTAAATAAAAATAAAAATTTACTATTCACTAAAAAATTATTTTCATCTCATTGAACCACATTTTACTTACTGACATCAACCGTGTCTCTCAGATTTTCGAAATTCCACTCACAGAAGTGGTAAAATTAAGTTTTATGAAAAATTCAGTTTTTTAACTACCACTTAGTGGTTTCACTATTCATCAAAAATTGAAAGTTTTCAGAAAAATACCAAAATTTCACCCTAGGCTAATTTCGATATTCCGAATCCAAAAATGATGTCCATTTTGAAAAATAAAATTTATAAAATTTCAAAAAGTGGTTATTACTATTCATAACGGCTAGTTTTAATAATATTTTAATAGCATATCATTGTTTAGTGAAACTCGATATTGCGTACGACACAAGCTATCGAGGAAGGCCGTGGTTGCGTGTAAAGCAAGCCAAGATAGTGTTGTGTGTAGTGAAAGATTCCTTTGATGATTTATAAAAACAAAATATTTCTCATAAAAGTCTCGGGTGTTACAGGTGGCATCAAAGAACCTGCAAGATAGTTATGAGATGCTCAACATGCTCCTCCTCTGACTTTGAGTACATCAAGATATAATTGATGAATATGATGATCAATAGATATAGGAACTCACGGAAAATGGAGTTCATAAGTCCCATGAACATAACTGGTGTGTTCATAACATTGAACGACATGACTATAGACTTGAAGTTCCCATACATTCATTTGAAAGAAGTCTTTAGGATATCTCCCTCCTTCACGCACAACTGGTGATATCCAGACCGTAGATTGATCATAGAAAACCTACATGACCCTCTTAGCTAGTATAAAAGATTATATATCCTTGTAAGAGGGTAACAGATCTTGAACATCACCAGATTCAACCTATGGTAGTCTATACACAACCTCAGACCTCCATCATCCTTCTTTACAAACAACACTGGAGCACCCCATGATGACACACTAGGCCAGATAAATCCCTTCTTCATCAGATCATCTATTTAAATCCTCAACTCTCAGAACTCAAGAGGTGACATTCAATAAGGATCCATCAAAATTGGAGAAGCATCAGGCTTTATGTCCCTCCCAAACTCAACATCGTGTTGAGGGGGTGGCATCACAACATCTTTAGGGAAAACATCTAGGAACTCCCCCAATGACTTGGGGAACTCCTACCATCGCAGTGTCCACTGATTACACTAAAAAGTAAACCAAAAAGGAAAGAGGAGGTTCCACACACCAACTACCCACCTGAAAACCCCATTCTCCAATGAAAGCCACACGTCGACCACCCACATCTGAAAACAAGAATCTCCTATAGAAGCAATCAATAACAGCATGCACTGAATAAAACCATTCGATGCCAAGGATGAAATCGTATGGATGAATATATAGTAAGAAGATATCCCCACAGGACTGATGTTGTCACATCATCAGTCTACACCCTTGACACACATCATACAAGCTGGTCTGGCCTCCGATTGGCATACTCAGCACTAGGGTCATAGGAAGCCACTCTATGTCTAGTCTCAAAGCATGGTCTAGATTGGGTTCAATGAAGGAGTGCAAATCTCCTGAATCAAACAAATCTCATGAAATGGTAGTAAAAAAAATTATAACACCTCTAATGACCAATGGAATCACTAGAACTACTGCCTCTTCTATTTCCAACTGACCATGCCCAGATCCTATGCCTCTCTGATGAAGAACACCTTCACAACCATGCTTAATATTTGGTCTTTGAGCATGAGGGACATCCTGAGGTCGGCCTCGACCTGCTCTATCTCCCCTCAATAGATAAAAATCATGTTGTCCCTACTACTGAAATTGGCGTACTTGCAACTGATGCTGAGGCTGAAACTAAACCTATCCACCTCCACCAAACCGAGCCCAAGTAGCCATTGGTCACTGATTCTAAATATGGTTGTGAACCATATAGAGGACACACATAATTCCCAAGCCCACATGAAAGGAATGGGGACCGCTGGAACCAAAATTTCATAAAGGAAGTTATTGAGGTTGTCTCCCCACTGGTCAAAACCTCAAAGGTCCTAGAACCTGAGATCTACCACTAAAAACTCTACCTATTGTAGAAATTTTTTGGCTCCCCTATTGCGATAGACCTCCTAGAGAGTGCATCCACTATATCACCTCTGACTTCTTCTAAACCTCCATATACATTGGTTATGTAAAATGAGTAACAATATACATGATAGAAGGGTGGAGGGCCCCATTAAGATGTCTCTCACGAGGATCATCATCTGAAAAGAGATATGGGGAGAAAAAGTATAAGATACCTATACTTGATCCCCAAATCCCGCACAAACATACTCCTTTGCTGAAGGGAGAGTAACTCCTGCCACTTCTCTACCATCATTGTTGATGAAAAGAAAATACTCCCAGAACTCTTTAAGGAATTCAACCCACAAAATGTTTACCTCCTTCCACTCCCCTACATAAAACATCCACCACTGACACATAGCTCCCCGCACCTGACTGACCACTAAAGGGACCCAGTACCCTATTGGGCCTGGATAAAACTGAAGGTGATCTCAATATCCTCCATCCATCCCTATGCCTCAACATCTAAAACTCTTCACTCATACATTCCCAAAGCCTACCATAGGAAATAATGGTGTTTCTTCTACCACCAATCATCTTCCTTAGTTGGATCATCCCTATGGGGATCAACTAGATTGACCTGCTGAACCTCCACTACCTGATCCACACACGGATGACGACTTAGAGCTATAGCTAATAAGGTAAAAAATTATTTTTAAAGCCCGAGTAGTATGGAATAAAGATTAATTTCAACATGTTGAATTGATTTCATTCATTTTACCAATTTTAACCTTTAAAAAACAACCCAATTTAAATAAGAACACACATAATTATTTGGCATGTACCTTCCCTAGGTCTCTACCCTATAATAAAGTCTCTCTTAATTGGCTATTCAATCATCTCAGAGTCTGTGCACTGTATATTGGAGGGACCTAAAATACCATGTCCTAGTTGGTCTCCATAGCCTATTTCACACAGAAAGGTCAACTGGAACTGTTTCCATACCATCCCATGCAATCCTCATTGTTCCTAACTCCAAACTCCATCATGTCTCTCAAACATCATCTCTAATACAACTCTATCACCATTACCCTTCCACAAATATACACCTCCTTAGTTGGAAAATAAGAAAGGGAGATAAGGACCCCTGAGTCCCACCTCCAGTAGGCCCCAGGTTGGCAACTAGCACCAAGGGTGTACAAATATCACAACATGGGAGGCATTTCCCTTTTTAAAGAAACAATATTGGGAGATACGATGGATCAGCTAGGATGAAACTACAAGGCATATATAAAAGAAATCCAAAACCATCACACATGCATGTGTAAAATAGAACTGATGAAAATACAAATGTCTCCAAATTAAAATATAAAAAGTAAAGCTAATCAGTGACACATAAATGGCCAATATCCAAGATAGTAAGGTCTAGCACAGTCTGCATGATCCTCCTGGAAACCTGGAAAAAGTTTATATACGTAGGGTGAGCATACAAGTATAATTAGTAGGAAAAACCAAAGTCTCTCATGCACATGTGAAAGAAGCATAATAATTATCCTATGAGAAAATAGCAGAACCAAAATAGCACTTATGTAGGTAAACTAACCACCCCAGCATCACCAAGGAACACTCAAGAAATAAAGAAAGACAATTAATGTAGTATAGATAACATCAATGATAGGGTACCCCACACAACTTTCCCACTGATTAGCCACTCTCACACCATAATGGAAAACATCATGACGCTTCAACCTCTTCTGAATCCACCGCAACACAACCTTCTTGAACAAACATAGTCCACAAAAGCCACATCACATCCCACTCACAGAAACATAGTCCAAAACAACATCACATCCCACCCAAAGACCCCTGGGATACAAACCACATCACATCCTACCCGCAGACACCTGATCCAAAAACTACACCTCATCCTGAAGACACGTGGGAAAGCACGACACATTTTATCATGAAGACACCTAGTAAATCACAACACATATCATCCCTAAGACACCTGAGAAATCACAACTTTACTACACATAACTAGGCCTCACAAACCACAACCTTCCCAAAGAATATTGGAATATCACCACTTGGAAGAGAGAGTAGGGAAGATCAGGTGGCCATCCATCCATCCTCCCACTAGGATATTTGGGAAATACACCCTCCCCCATGATGATGGGGGTTTTTGGAACATAGTGCGGGTATAGGGTGCAATGAATATAGAAACCACAATGAAAGTAAAAGTATATATATATATATATGATACGAAGTACTCATTCCCAACCTATGGGTTCTCAAACAAATAACAGAGTCACAACACTGCCACTTATGTTGCTACCTCTAAATGCAAAACACTGCACAACAATACAAAAAACCAATTACACATTCCAAACCAATTTATTTAACCAATTTTCATTATTTATCAAACAATTCATTTATCTATTCCATCATGGCTCGAGAAACTACTAAGAACAACACACAACAGACAACACAAAAAATTCATATAGAGAAAAGAAACATGGTAAAATTAACCCACTTCACATTTCTTCTCCATTTAACACCAATTCATGATATATCATATACTGATCTCTAGATACAAGGTGAAGCTTCATGAATGAAGCAACACCATCCTTCCTAAAAGTAATCCCTCATAATCCATCCCTATAGTTGAAACAAACCACCTACTCACAACCACATCTGGAAACACATTACATCACAACTAGATTCACATCCCTACTACACAACACTTATCATCCATCCCACAATCAATTAAACTCTCAATATAAGATTTTATTACACCACCCAATCCATTATTCAGCACACAACCATGCTCAAGACCAAACTACCAGACAAACCATAACAACCCACACACACATCACATCACCACGCATACAAAGGAAAAACACAATTCTAAGTTTAATAAGGGATTCCTTATTTAATTCCACATTTTAATTAATGGTTTATCACAAAAAATGATCATGGGGAATTCATTCATTATAATAATTTACCTAATTAACCATTTTTCATTTAGGGTGATGCCACAGTATCCAAAACTAAAGAAGAAAACATAATAAATACAACCAGTGAAAAAGAGCCACTAACGACCACCATTTTTAGTGGAGTGTTCATCCTGTAAAATCACTTTATCATAATCAACATTAAAATTATAAAAAATGAGAATAAAATCCCATTTCCCCTTTCAATTCAATTAAATTTTTTTTATCTTTGATTTAAGTTGGAAAAACTATGACCCACAGATAAACAGAAGCAAAACCTCTCCCTTAGGATATACAAATAAAGATAAATGAGATAATCCCTACCTAGAAGGGGCATCAACATTCTTCATATGAGAACGGATCACATAACAGACCTCTAATCACTTTATCCACAATATCTGCATCTATATGAGAATGTAGCGGCACCATCGTATCAACAAAAAATGAAGATAATCCCATTAGAAACATGGGAAATAAAACTCTATAGCATGTTGAGAAGATATAGAATCAAGGGATATGAAAATGAGATAAATTTATAGAAAATGAAGGGAGAACATACCTTAGATCACCATGGATCACCAACGAACAACCACTGAGATCAATAGATCAAAAAGGGAGGAAGAGGGCTCAAAGGGCTCCTCGTAGAATGTAGAGTTCATCTGAAATGAGAGGAAGAAGAGAGAACAACCCAATTAATTAATGTTCAGATAAAAATAATTAAAAAAAACTAGATCAGGGTATTACATGATGTGTAATAACATTTCACGTTGTGTAGTAATTGGGCTTTGATTTCCCCTGAAAAATGTGTTGCCTCTCAATTTATTTCATTTTTCAAATTTTGAAATATTATACACTGTGAGACTCCAAATAAAACTTATGAAACAACATTTCACATCATGTAATATAGTTACACAACGTTTCTGAGCCTCCCTTGAACACTTAAAACCACAAAAACCTAAAAAGTAACAGACCAATATATTATAGAACCATATTAATATTTATGATATCATATTTTATGCTTTTATAATATATTATTACCAATTCATTAATAATCTTCCTTTTTTATTTTTTGGGTGTTAATTGCCTTGTTTTTGGAGTATGTTTTGACTTGTTATTTTTTGTTCCTCTTACATAGACCATGATTTTATCATTTAAAGAATGTAAATCAAGATATAAATATCATATATATTCATTATATATGTATTTATAGTAATCAATAAAATTTAGTGATAGGAAATGAAAAGCACCTTTCATGGAGATGGTAGGTCGTACGTATGCATGGACACTGTTTCGATTTTTGTATCATATTAAAGAAACAAAACAAAATTTTATATATTTATATTATTACTCTAGTATAATATTTTATTTAATATATAATAAATATTTTTATTAAAACCATACTTAATACATTCCATGTAATGTACTAATGAATCACATCGCTTTGCGACGTGGTAGTCCGCCGTACACACGAACAATGTAACCGTATTCCCACAAAATGAAAAATATGAAGGGATTTGATATAAAATAATAACATAATAAATATAATATATATCATATATAAACTATAAATACTTCATTATTTCCAACCATGAAAGGTTTTAATGAAAAAACGAATGACATCCGTTCATGAAGTTGTAGTTCACCGTACACACTAACGATGATTTTGTAACCCATTTGCTGGAAGTGCGTGAAGTTGTAGGTCATACCATTTTCATAACAAAACATAAGTATAATTAAGATACTTAGGTTATTATATGAGACTATTATAATAGTAATTTAAGGATATGGAGAAGTAAATAAAATAAAAACTCATTTAGAATATAATTTCCTCTTCTTCGGGTGTCCTCAGGTTTTCACTAAACCCTTCCTAGGTTGGATTTATTCCCAAACTAAGGCTTCTGGGATGAGGGGAGAGATTTTGGGGAGTGATTTTGGTAGATATTGGTCAATCCAAATGGATTTATAGGTGTGAAGAAGTGGGTGTGGGGAGTGATTTCCTTTTTATAGTTGAGGAGGAGTGGCGCTCTTGCAAATACACAAAACAAAATCACTATTGGGAGCTAAATCATACCTCAAGTGGCTCAAATATTTATAATTTACAAGGTGTATGGATTATGTGGTCTATCCAAACCTCAAACACATAATAAAACCCATTTTTTTTAAAAAACCCTTAACTCTTATGTTTTCTTATATTATCATTTTGGTTTTTCATTATGGTGACAAGTTTTCTAACCTATGTATTTTATACATTACTACAAAAAAATTATACTTGTTATATTTTTTGGAACCAATGATTATAAATATTATATTTAATTTATAGAATAAAAATCATATTTGTGTTGGAAATTGATTTTAACACAAGCGCAAGTAACGTGAAAAAACACCGCTTAAACTATAACTACACTAACTAAGATTTGTACTATTTAATAGACTATATATTTATTATAATATAACAATTGGTCCATGAATGGACCATATTTTATATTTATTAAATATTAAGATCACATGAAAAAAACAACTAATTTTTAGTATTTTTAAATCAATTAATAAAATATCGTTTATTATAAAATAACATTAATGTCAATTTTGACATTATTATTTTAATTTGAATTTAAAAAATATAAATTCAATGACTGAATTAAAATATATTAATTTCATAGGTGTTTAACATTATATATTCATCTAAAAATAATGCAACACAATAATGATTCAATGTACTTCACATTTAATGTTGTTAGTATCATTTATTTTATTTTATTATTAACTAAATAACTATTATGTTGGAATTTCATAAGCATTTTTAAAAACTAGTTCATCTATAAAAATTAAAGATAAATTATTATGATGGTAAAAGATTATTTATCTTTCAAAATAATATTTATAACTGAACCTATGTAGTTTTTCTCTATTTCCCAAAGTATTATAGAAATTAAAAGTATGAAAAGAATCTTTTTGTATTTTTCTTTACTTAACTTATTATATGGGTAAATTTCATGGAATAGTATCCAAAAAACTAAAAAATTTGGATCCTAAAGTCATAGGAGTTTAAATATTTCTAGCTAATGGGTGTTGTAAATTTGTTTTCTCCTTAATCGTTGTAGTTAATTTTAACTCCTTTCACTTATCACTTTGGTCAAAAATTATTTTGTCCATATTAAAAATTAGAAATTGTTATTATTAAAAATATGGAATCCATTTTTCAAAATTTAAACAATATAATTTGTAGAAATTAATTTAAAATTAATCCTGTAAATGTGCTAAGAAAGTAGGTTTTTAAAGTTAAAGTGTTCCAAAGTCCCCAACGTTTTTATTTTCAATTTCAATATGAAATTGATTACAATGACCGAAATTGGATTAATAGATTTATAATTGAAACATTTTTACTTTAAAACTAATTCAAAAATATAATTTAACATTATAAATAATTTAGACAAAAATCCAGTTTTCCATTAAGATTCAGTATTTTTCATTATTCATCAAAAAATAAAACTTCTCAGAAAACCAATAATTCAACCTAAGATAATTTTGACATTAAAATTTTAAAAATGATTTTTTTTAAAATAAAATTTATAAACGTGTCAAAATTTATTTTAAAAGTAAGTTTACCATTAAAAGGAAGGAAAATAGCCTTTAAACAAATATATCTTTTTATGCATAAAATTGGATTTGTTCTTATCTTATGCCTGTAAATATACTATATGAATGTAGAAATTTTTTTTGAATATATAATATATAATTTTAATTAATATCATCCAATAATAGTAATTAATTTAATTTATTAAGATAAAATGCCTTTGGTGCATAAAAATAGTTTTTTATAACAATATTTCCTTTATATTCAATTGGTTTTTATATTGATTTATAATTAATTAGTAACCAATGAATTCAACCATATATTCTTATAAGTTAATTAACGCTATTAACCATCTATTTAATAATTGTAATAAAAACATCATATTAAATAATAATATTACTATTATTTTCTAAAACTCGGTCTTGCATGTAACCTAAGATATCGAAGGAAATCGTTGTTTCATGAAACGCAAGATAACTCAGTATTTTATGCATTGAAATCTATGAAATAGATTTAATTTATTTAAAATAATAAATATATCATAAATTCTAGGGATGTTATATTCCTTTCTATGCTTTGTGTAACAATTCATACATGTTATCGAATAAAATGTTGTCTTTTTGGAATTTTCAGGGTGTTAGAGTTTCTTTAGAGGATCTTAATAAAGTGGTAAATAAGAATTTAGGTCATAATTATCATTTCAATTGAGTTTTTGGTTGTGACCTCCTAGGATGGGTTTTATGTAGGCCTTCGAAGAAAATTACACAAATAATGTATTATCCATCCTTGAGAATCTATAGTTCTTCCACTCTATATATTATAAAGAAACTCTTGGTTAAAATAGAGAAATGAATAGATCATATGTGTTAGTAAATGCACTCTATACTCTAGTTTATATGATTCATGATTCTAATAGATATATAATCTCATTTAAATAATAGAATGGCCTCTATGAGGGAATCATTTGTTCCTAAGTGTTTACATATTTCTAGTAACCCATATACTAGTGAGGATGATAATGATGATGATAATGATGGTGATTGTTATTATTAAGGTCTCTCTATTATAAATGTGGATGTTGGTGTTATATAAAAAGATGAAACTAATGGTAAATATGGTAGAATTGTAGAATGATATTACCATGCTTGACATTTCTGTGCATGTAATTATTTGCACTAGGAAGCTAAATTTTAGAAATATTATTACATTGGATGTGTAATTTATATTAAAAAATTTATAAATTGTTTTAATTATGAATTTATCTATTGATGCATTAATATTTTTTAGTTTTAATAAGGATAAATTTTCTTAGATCCACTTTTATTATTGTATGGTTGTATACTATTTCATGTCTATGATAGTTACTTATGAGTTAGATTTAAAACTAAAACCTACTTTTTATATTTTATTTTATTTTGTTTAATGTATAATTTTATGGTAGTTACATGTTCTAAATGAGTTATTTTATTAGTTTTATATGATTGTGTCATAAGTATAATATATATATATATATATATATATATATATATATGATCAATATACACTTAATTTCTAGAGAAGTATATTTTTAAATGGAAAAGTGTATATATTATCCCCGAATTTCCAATATAATAATTTTTAAAATTAAATTTATAAATTGACTTATTTTATTTTATTTATTATTCTAGTAATATAAATTATGAGTGCTACAAGTCCCCATGTAGATTTAATCATACCAATGGAATAAATATGGTTTAGAATATTTATTTATAATTTATATGGTTTTAGACTAAAATAAAATTTGGAGCATGAATTTATAAAAATTGATTTTCAATTCAATTTATACATTAAATTAATTAATTTTTTTATTATTTACAATTAATGAATATAATAGAGATTTAACCCGAAAAAACATAACTTACCCTTGATATGACCCAATAGGTAGATATATTCATTACAATCCCTATAAATTTCAACCATTCTTATTTATTTCAGTTGAATTAACTATAACATTGAGTTTTCTTCCATATAAAAAATTGAAATGTGTATGTGAGGGAATTTATTATGATGGATTTATATCAATGTGCTTTCCAATAACTAAGAAATATTATATTTCAAAAATGAAAAGGTTCTAACTGGTATATTTTGAAAGACAACTATTATAGTTATATATTTTGTGAAAGGAATAGTCAAGGTTGATGGGTTTGATAAAATAATATAAATGTATTAGTTTTTATATAAAGTTTTTTAATAACATTAAAGTATATGTGTTTTAATTAAATTTTTGTGTAATGGTATCATTTTATTTTGTATATTTTTTTATATTATATAATTGTATGACATTTATATAAATAGTGATGTTTAATTTTCATGTAAAGTATTTCTAGAAGAATGTCTTCTTCTACCTTAAAAGAATATTTAGATAAATTTATTGATATAAATAAATTTATTTTAATATATGGGTGTGATATAATTTTTAAAATCATTGGTTTTCTTGAATGATAATAATTTTATTTATCTTGGACAATTAATTTTTATTGGATTCTTATTATAAAAGTTGATTCTACACGAGAAAACTGATATGATGCGGAATTGTATGTTTTTTTATGTGATAAAGATGGTTGTTAAGTTAGTTGATGTTAATATATTTAATTGGGTTAAGGATCAATTATTTCATGTCAGATTCATTATAGATTTTCTATAATAGAATTTGGTTTTGGATACGTCTGTAATCCAAATTTAGCATGATATAATACATCAAATTTTTATTTTTAACATTTTTTCATATGATTATTATTCCATACATAGGTAGATTATGATTATTGTGGTTGGTCTAATTAATTCAAGTTTTTACACATATAAGTTTTTTTTATTAAATTAAACTTTTATCTATTTTAAAGTGCATTTATATTTCAATTTACAGATGTTATTTTTTTCTAGTCTAATTGATAGTTGTTTTTGTTTTTCTACTTTAGTGAGTTAAGGGGTTTCTTGGGTAACTCTATTTTTTTAATCAAAAACCTAATCCAATAGTCACTATTTTAGTAATCATGAAAATACTCTATATATAGTCATTGATTTTTTAAAATTATAATTTTACTCAGCTTATAGCCATAGTTTTATTAAATATGAATAAATTTTATTTTTGGAAACCTCTAGATACTGTTATAATAAAATATAACTAAATCTAGTTTATATTTATGTTTTTTGAATAGTTAATATATAACTATCCTAATTATGACTATACCCATAGTTACATGTATAATTTTTATAGCTTATAGTGATGGTTTCCCCCCTATATTCATTGTTTTTAACCATTCATATATATTAAATATATTATGGTGAAGAATTTTTAAAATAATGCATATAAAATATTTGCGTCAACCCCAATATATATTTATCTTGATATATAAATTAACTCTTAATTTTTATTCACTTGAAACATGATAAAATATGTAAGATCACCAAAATATAAAACATAAAACTTGATCACATTTCTTAGAAAATTCCTCCTCCGATTATAACTTTCTTCCTCTAAAGATGATATCATCAACATAGGAGAGCTCCATGAACTTCTCTTCCTTTAATAAATTCACATAGATTTTATGATAAAAATAACTTCTCATAAATTATAGCTTCCTCAATTCAGATTTCAAATAATAATACCAATCCAGTGGTGCTTGTTTTAATAAATGCAATGATTTATTTTATCAATACACCTTTTATCCTCATCACCTATTTGAAATCCCCCTAGTTGTTCAATTTATACATCAACCTTAAGAACTCAATTAAATAATATTTTCTTTATATATATTTGATAGATATTGAATCCTATTTAAATAAATATTTCCAATAAAATTAAAATGGACTCAAATATCACCACCAGTGAAAAACCATCTTCTATATCTATAAATTCAATTTTAGCATAGCCTTTTAAAAAAAACTAGATTTCTTCCAGGTCGCATTCCCCTTCCCATAATATTTATTCTTAAACACACAATTTATTAAAATTACACTGGGATCATTCGTACTTTTCACCAATTCCAAAGTTTTATTTTTCTCTATTTGATTTAATTCTTCATTCACATACTAATCCCATTATTTATCTATTCTCTCCTTTTCAAAAAATTCTCCTCCACCTATGATAAAAGTGTAGTGTGTTTAATATTCCTCATGATCAAAGATTGCATTTATATTATTTTGTCTCCAGTTATTTTAGATTCATAAATATTTTATCCCATTCTTCTCTATTGAGATAATGATTTATTCTCTTCACTTGTAAATTTTTCCTCAAATTAAACCTTCATATCCTCATCAAATGTTAGATTTTATAAGCCTTTAAAAACATTACTAACTTTATCTTTTTCTACACAACATTAATCCAAATCTGAATTTCAATTTTTTCTAATAGATTTATCTTGAATCACAATATCATAATTATTTACATGATTTTATTCATCCTCTAGTTGATGTATTTATAGGTTTTAATCTTGGTTGATTTTCCTAAGAATACTCCTTTATCAGTTATTTCACCATATTTTCCTTGATTTATTTCCTTATATTGGGCATAGAATTTACTTTCAAACACTCTAATGTGTTTCAAAATAAAATTACATCTATGAAACATTTTATATGGTGTATTTTATTTTTTGGTACTTAACAATTCCCTATTTTGAGTATAAACTACTAATTTTACTACCTCTTTCTTGTAGTGCTATGAAATGACACATTCTATGAGTGATGTTTTATCAATGTTGTTCAATATTAGATGTCCCCTTTCAATAAATCTATTTTTTAGTTATATCTAATGATACCTCATGTTTGATTACATGTTTTTATAAGTAGTTTTCAATCTCAATAAAAGTGTTCTTTGTGCTACTGTCTAACTGGTGAATTTTTATTGACCTTTATGTTTCATTTTTATCTCTCTTTTAAAACTATTTGATGTATTCCATACAATTTTTATGAAAAAATTTGTGTAAACATGATGAACGCTTATGATTTTGATTCTATGGATTTATCTTTATCCTTACTATCATGAAATTATCATAGGTATTTTCTATAGCCTAATTTATAATAGGAATATATATCATTGCTTTACGATTTGATAGATTTTATCTTCTTTTTAGATGTATATAAACAAGAATTCATTTCCACAATAGATTATACCTATCTACTATGATAAAATAGGTGTTGTTCTTTCTATTTAATTTATATAAATTTAGATTTTTTATCTACAATGTCATTATATAATTTATATATTTTCTTTTACTTAGGAATACCTTTTGATTTAATGTTACTTCAAGTAACAACTCATATAATTGACTTATTATTGAGATATTATATAAAAACTATCCACATAAATCACTTCCATGTTTTTAGCTAATCTATTTTAAATTTTTCCTTACCACTTCCTTTGATTTTCGATGCTCTATTATTTCTGAATTAAATCATTCCATCTACTTTTATTTTATATTCTTCATAATGTTCATGTTCTTGATCATGTGGGATGATCATACACAATCAAGAATACATATGTTGTTTTCTTCTCTTAATAGAAATACAGGTATAGATATTATTCTTTTTTTTCTTCTTTTCCTCCTAAGGTACTCTGTATTTAGTCGAGGCAGGTATGGGTCTCTCCTTATTCTTTCTACAACAAGTAGCATTGAATTCATCCTATTCTTAAAAAGGGGGAAGTTTATTTTCCAAAAAAATCATGTTCATTTGTCTTGTATCCATTCTCCTTAAACTTCAATAAAAGTTACTTATATTACTTATTTTACTATAATTGATAGTTGTATGACTAAATTTTTATTAATAAAAAAAATCCATCAAATAAATATGTCCTTAAATTGTAAGATCTATTATCATTCTACTTTATTGGATTCTGGGTGCATCTCCATTTAGGTAACTTTCTTCCTCCTCGCAATAGGTCATGGTGTGACCTAAGTAGCCACAAAATTGGTATAGGGTGAATATTTTCCACTTTTTATTTACATGTTTCAAATATTTGAATAATTTTTTGGTTTTTTATAAACCATAAGTGATTGAGAGTTACCTATAACCATTTTATTTCATTTCTCATAGATTCTTATCATCCTAGATTTAAACTAATCTACTAAAAATATAAGTCCATTTTTTACCATTTTATTGGGTTTTAATAAATTGAAACATTCTTCACACTCTTTTTTCCATTTTAGCCTTTTATTTAATTCTTTGTAAGAGAATTTTCAAAAATTTAGATTCTTCTTGGATCTAGTTGTTTTCATTTCATCCTTAGGAATCATCCTCAATGTCAAAACCTATTTATGAAGGGTTCAATCTTCTTTGCTTACCCCTAAATACAAGTTTTATGGTCATTAATTACTTTCCATTGATCTTTGTCTTTTATCTTAAAATACATAATTTTTTTCTATCATTTCCTGAATAGTTATTTGATCTTACAAGACCTTATCAAATCATGTTTTTTAACATTTATTTACTTAACATACTATTAATACTCCTTAAATAGTCAACCAATTTTCTTATTCTTCTTCATTAGTATTTTCAGCTCCTTAAGTTCACCTTCGAGTTCAACATTTAGATAAAAAAATCTATCTAGTGGATTTTCCTCCCCAATTTATTATTGTTATTTCTCAATCATTTTTGTCAATAAATCCTATGAATCAAATTTAAACTTAGTTTTTTCTTATTAAATTCCAACCTCATAATAAATATCCTCCTTTAAAACCAAGATTTTATTTGAAAACATCTATTTAAATGGATTTACATATTTGAGATTTCATTTATAATGAAATTTATTTTATCATTACTTTCATTAATTACCCAAAATATCATAATCAAACTTCATTATAAACCTTATAGTAATGTTCCAAACCATTACATAATTAAAACAAGCCAATGGTAATTTTCCCTCAAATATTCCTTCACCTTATTTTAATTTACTTTCCATAAGTGATAGAAATTCATCACCTATATCTTATCCTTTATATTTATATTATTAGACATAAATTTAATGATTAATATTTAATGATATATACTAAGTTAAATATCTCATAATTATATTTAGTTTTACTCACATATCATAAAAAATTAAAATTCATTAAAATTAATTCAATGAGATCTCCTATAAATTATTTTATTCATTTTTCAACACCATTAGATGGTAAAAGGGATGAAATATACATAGAATTTTCTTAACAATATCTACATCCATTATATCATCCCTAGATTCATGTAAAAATATAATAACATCAATGATTGGGTTGAATAAACCATCAATGTTTTCATTTGAAAACATATTTAGATCAACAAACTTTTTTTAAATAACTTGTAACTTTTCTTCATTAACTTTGTTGTCTTATTCATAAATATTGGAAATTAATTGGATATTGATTATGTGGTGAAACTACACATCTCTCCTTCAAGTGCATTGTGGTTTATAGAAAATAAACCAAAATTTTCTTAGGGAATCTCCTTATATATAATCTTAGTATTCTTATAATTATTTTTATTTATGGTAAGAATGGTGAAATAATTGGCATGTATGTTCAAATGGTATAATTGAATATAACTAATATCATAGAAATAAAAAAATATGTAATTAAAAAAAGAAGATGATAACATGAGTAAGGAATTTGGGTTAATTAATCTATTGTTGGATAGTGGTGGAATTTATATCAGGTTCATTATTTCATATTGTCTACTCTTGAATTATTAAATTATTCGATAACACCACCAATTAATCTTTTAAGTTTTCTCTAAAAACATTGTCTAGGTACTTAGTATAACTAGGAGTCCTAAGAAGGTTGCATGTTCCAGCTATACTAAGGTATTTCAACTAATAGTTTATGATTTAGTAGTTCCTTGGCCTCTTCTAAGACTATTTTTATTTTGAGAACTAAGATCCTCCTCTAGTGCACAAGTAGGATTTCAACTTTTACTCCAAAACCTGACCTCTCTAATTATACACTAAGTGATCAGAAAAGTGAATTCTTGTGAACAAAATAATAATATAGAATGAGATTGATTAATTCAAGCATTATTAGTAATACATAACTACACTTCATAAAAAAACCCATAATGAAACTAGTTTACCTAACTAAAATTAAAATTAAAAAGAATCAATTTAAAAAACACCTCAGTCGGTGGGGGATTGTCTCTAATAATAAAGATACTCCCCTACCACCTACTTAGATTTCCCCATCACCCCTCTCCGAATCTTGATCTTTTTTTGTACATCATCTCCCTTTCCCATGCTAAAATTATTTAGGCATCCTATTATAGGATCATTATATGTACATTTTCCATATAAAAAACATGAATTTTCATCTATCAAGAACCACTACCCCTAACCATATCCACCATTATCTCTATATCAAATATTGGTTTCCATCTATAAAGAAAGTAATTTAAGTACATGATTTATTAGAAGCGTATGTATGGGGATTCCCATATCCTCTACATGATTTGGAAACTTCATAAATGGATAAAAATTCTAATTATACCTTATTTTCTTCTAAATTAAGCATTTAATATCATTCTCAAGTGTTTATGGGTCATACAGACTTTTCTGAAAAAATTTTGGTATCATAATAATCAACTAACATAGTTTTATAGAGTGAGGACTTTGCCTCCATTGGTGTTGAAATAGTCCATGTTGGGTGCACATAATACATTGGAGAGGTTATGTAGAGTTAATAATTCCTTTATTATAATATTTTAGGTTATTTTCATAACTTTAATTGGTGGTATACACTACATTGGTGTTGGAACTAGATTAATGTGTGAAGCTTTAGTATTGGTAGGGGTAATGTATCTCTAATTGTATAACATTTTAAATTATAATAAACTAGATCATTGAAACACCTATTATTTTTCCTTGAGTATTTTTTTTAAGTTTATGGCTAATCTAGCATTGAGTGGAGAATATATTCTAAGGATGAAATGAATCTCTTGTTAGGAGTTGATGTTTTCTTATGCATTTCTTCCCAGCAACACTACCACTAATGATGCCCTATAAAGTTGACATGAGATCCATTATTAAAATAATTTATTCATAAGATGATGGTTTTGAGACAATGTTAAGATTTTGATACTAAATAAAGATAAAATTTAGGACAAAATTAGATCTGGTGTAGACTTTAGGATGGGACCAGGTTATGTTGGTTCAATGACACTACCTTAGGATCAGATGAACCCAACATTGAGTCTATAAGAATATCATCTGAATTATAATATAGGAAACATCCAATGTTGATGTATCATTTGTTTCTCAGTAAAACTATATATATGCCTTTGATTTTTCCATTTAATATTCTATAGACCTTCATCCTTGTATAAAATCACTTCAAAACATAAGTGAAATAATTCAATCTATATATCGAAGGAATGAAAAGATTAAAATGAATGTTTTTTTTTATATTTTTATTTCAAAAACTACCAAAAGTCTAAAAAAATATGGTATAACTATAAATTTTAATAAAAAAACATAGATAATAAGAATGGAAGGCTATACAAAAACAATGATTGTTTTTTGTAAATAAAATTACCCCACACTTGAGATATTATTTATCCTCAAGTAATTAATCTTAGTAAAGTTCATAAATATCACTTTTACTATCATTATAGATTCCTAGGTCATTAAAGTTAAAATGAATTTATATTAATTTGAACATGTTTCACAACCTACCCCCACTAGGAACCCCTACTAAGCCTACAGTAAAGATAAGTGTGACCCTTGAGGCCTGCCTCCAATAGGCCCTAGGTTGGCGACTATCCCCAAGGGTATAAATCATGAAAATGGGAAGCATTACCCTCATATAACCTAGGAATAAATAAATAAATCATTGATCAACACTAAAATATAAATAAAACAGGATCCATAATAATCTCACAATGTATGAATATGTAAAATAAATACAATCACAAAATAAAATACCTATAAAGTCTTAGGTAGAGACTCTACAGCCGAAATCATGCTCCAAGCTAGTACTATCATGACCAGTCACCAAAATCACCCTAAAAACATAAAATGGTTTATATATAGATAGGTGAGAATAATATGTATACTTTTTAGGATCATACTCAAGACCTCTCATGAATGTGTTGAAGAATAACACTAATTCTCTAGTGAAAAAAATAAAAGAATCAACCAATACCTATTAGGTCAACTACTTCTTAGCCTTACCAAGTATTTCATCTTAGTGTAATAACATAATATGAATAATATAAAAAGATATGTTCACCATAAACACTTAACCATAAATTTTCCACTCTCAAACCCTAATATCTAACTTACATAGCTCAATCCCTTTTATATAGATCTATTGTTGGTTGGGTTGTGACCCTACCTAACCCAACTGATGCAAGGTCTGGTATTTTTTGTTTGAATAATTTTAAAACCACACCACTACATCTATATTCACAACCATATATCTATATCCCATTTTCACATAATTGACCATAATATTAAGGTATCATGAACATTAAGGACATCAACCTCATTCCCTCCTCAAACTATACACATCTCCTACTATACATACCACCTCATCATCACATATGCATCCGGAACAGTAGGGTATGATGGACATGAAGGATATCCAAATTGTTCCCTCCTACTTCCATACATGACCCCTTTCATGTATCAACACTATCATGTATTATGCATAAAGGGAAACTAGTGAAGATGGGTAGATAGGAATCTTCCCTCACTGACCTGGATGTTGTGGAAAACACCTGGAACAAAAAAACATATGGGAATTGGTAAGGATATCAAAATCAGGTGGGTTGTATATTAAAATCATAAGGAAAATAAGAATGTATATATATAGATAAATATAACAACCAAATAGGTTCTCACAAAAACAACACTATCTAACCCCATAATCATCATTACACTACCATCACCACACACTAACTTCACTTCCATCTATCGCACCACAACCAATGCACTTATCACACTAAATCCATAATAATATTCACAATATATCATTTACTCTTAAAATTATGTTGTTACCATATTTTCAATTTATAAACCAATTCATGTTCATTAAGTTATTCAATTGAATTTTTACTGAAAAAATTGTTTCTATACAATACCCGAATTAATTCCTTTCATTAAATATTTCCTTCCATGTATCATTATTTCATTTATTACCATCTTTTAATTCAATTTCATCCACACTCATTTCAAAGTTAATCATTACATGATAAATTCTACTACTACCAGTCCACTAAAAATCAAACCCACACTCATTACAACCAACAACCACCACATATAACATAATACCCTTTAATCATAGAAACAATACTCAACCCTTGATAACCATCATAGAACCAACCAACAGTGAATCTTGTGATAACCAATATAGCCTCACTTACCTACAAATACCCACCAACACATCCTTGATGCACACACATTCCATCTAACACATAATAACCCAATCATAGAAATCATATCATAACATCCCTCACCTAACCACAAAAATATAGCAACAACAAAGGCTCAACAAGTCTATGAAACCAAAAAAATAACAAAACAACCACAAATATATCCCATTTTATTTTTCAAGAAAAATTCTCCAATTAACAAATTCCCACACAACTAGTTCATTAAACATATTTTTTTTATTATAGTTTTATTATAAGTGTTTCCAAGAAAAAATTCAAAGCAGTGAAAAAAAAATCTTAACAAAAATAAAGATTTCCAATAACTATAATAAATATAAATTAATCTCATGAGAAATATCATAGAAACAAGGAAAACATGAAATTCAACCCTTTATTATCAATTTTATTAGGTCCAGTTCATTATCTTTGTTAGAAAAATCCATAATCCTCACATAAATAAAATAAAATATTTTTATTCCCAAAATTTATATAAAATAATGGAGATTTATTGAATTAATTACCTCAATTGATGATTCTATATTCACTAAGGAAGAAAAATTTATATAAGAGATGATCCAAAGGCCCAAATTACATGAAGGAAACCTTAAAAATCAAGAACACAATAACAACCATCATCTATTCACCACAATATCACCCAAACACACTACTTCAATAGCCACATCTTTATCTAAGTGAAATAATAAAAGAAACCAAAAGGAGAATAGGGAATAACTCAACTCATAAAGATTAATTATTGATATCAGAGAGCTATGTTTTAAAAGTTATTAAGGTTTCTCAAGATACTCAAAAAATTTGCCTCATAACTCAAAAGAAAATGATGGGATTTGGGAACATTTAAGGCAGTCACTAGATTTATAACTTTTTAGTGAAACACAGGTTCACAATGTGATAGGTAATATTCATGTCATGACCATCCAAAAAAATATAACTCATGGAACAATAAATGATAGTCATTTCGTGACTGGATAATCACCATTGAAGATCTAAATTTCTCACAAAAGATCCCCCATATCTAACCCTTTCAAATCCCAGTCAAAGAATCAAACCTGATACAACTGAAGAAAAGTTGCACAATGGACTATTCCATTATTTTTTCATATAAATTGAAATAGAAGAACCTAGAAAATAGACTTTAGGTATTCACATCACACCAAGTAGAGGTGCATCATAGATCACACCATTAAAAACTCCCTCGATTTTACAACCGATCTTCACATTGTAGTGTACATGCCCACACCATGAACCTCATCCAAGGAGAATCAATATATCTAACCAGGACACCTTCACACCACAAATCATCCTTTCATGTCGCAACTTAATGAACTACATATTGAACCTCTACTGCAGTGAACACTTCACACATTGGCCTAAATAGGCAAGCCACAACCTTCTATTTCTAGCTAAAATCCAAGCTCTAATTATAACCATTACTCCTCCTAACACCAAAAACATGAAAATTAATATGTTATAATGTTATGGATTATTACATTAGATACCTCTCAAATAATTCTAATCCTTGAGAATCAAAACCTAAACTAGAAGGAAAACCACATACACCACTAACCAAGCACTCCCTAGGAGATACCCCTCAAATAGAAGCAGTTCCATTACCAAGAATAAACACAACACATGGAATGACATCAAAAATCATTTCATCATGGGAACAATCATTCTAGTGTTACTCAATCCATGGGAAATAAACTCCTAAAACATAATCTCTAAGGTTGAAACCTCCCTTACGAGACCAATTCCACCTGAGGAAACTAATCCTTAACCCATAAGAAGAATATATGGCTTAAAGAACCCATGTTCTATCCCCCAAGGACTACCATAACTAAGGTAACCCACCTAACACACACTCCCCACACTCGATATAATAATTACACCATTTAAATAGCCCTATCTTAGCAGGGAAAACTTTTAAACCCACCATCCACGCAAGATACCTTTAAAAAAATTGAATGCACTATCATCACCAACTAAAGAAAGGGTAAATCTATGACCCTAACTTACTTCCGATATGATAACTTAGAGAAATTTTACACACACATGGAACACTTATTAATCAAAAACCTCACCACCATAGAAGTCTCAATACATCAAGAGAAAATGACACTAGCCTTTCTAGCCCAAATATCAACCTCCCTATTACTAACCATTGATCCTTTCATAGTGAAGAAACATATTTATGAAAATAAATTTATGCAAAAATTCACTAAAGAAATTAGAACTTTCATTTTTAAAAACATATATATATTTAAATAAAATAGAAAATGGATTTTATCCCTATCAATAAAATCATTCCTATTTTTTGAGTTAACACATGAATCTAATAAATCCATTTAAATTTTAAAAAAACATGTTAAGATGAGTAGATAGAAATTATTTTATGAAAAAAACTTTAAACTGAAATCATAAAGATGATAAAGATAAGTTTATTATTAAAGGAATAATAGTCCTAACCCAAAACATAACATCAGACTCTCAAAATGAACTTACTTCTTCTTAATTTAATACCCACAAAGTCTTAGCCATCCTACCAATAAAATAAACCTCCTTACCTAAACCTACGAGCAATATGGACCCTGGGGAACTGGAACCGTTGATTCACCAAACCATTAATATGGAAACAAAATCATCTTTCCCATCACATAATTCCTATAATTTCATATTCCAAAGGATCAAAGCTACACCTGAAACATTAGAGGACACCTCACTCCCATTCTCCACTTACTACAAGCCCTACAACTCAAAGAATTACCCTCATACTTATTAGTATCATGTAGAAAATAACTCTTGACCTCATTAGAAAAATATATCACCTCTACCCAGGAATTCAACCACAATCTATCCTTCCTCAATTGAATATTTATCCTCAAGGGAGACTCAAATTGGAATGCTTGTGTATCTTTACTAGTTAAGGGGTCTGAAAATCAAACCATCATGATTTTGAAGTGAATCTCAAGGGAACAAGGGATGGATTCACCTTTCTAGAATTCCAATATCACCCTTAAATTCTCATCCTTCTAGACCTAGGGAACAAACTCCTACCCGATTGAGGTAACAAACACTTCCAAAGAAACCTCTTTTGGTTGACCGTGATATGTTTCCCACTATTCTTAGTCAAATCCTAGAAGCGATCCCATTAATAAGGAAACTCAGAATTTATCTGGATTCCTTATCAAATAAAATTCAACCTCAACCTATTCTAACCACTCCCTGACCATAAAACCCAGTACATCACCATGTAACTCCAAAACCTCCTGCTACTAAAATCTGGTCAGTGCCTTATTCTGTGACTACTTCTTCTCCTTGATCACATTTCCCTAACACGGCTCCAATGACATGTCTAAACATAAAAAATAAAAAATATGAGTCTAAAAAATTAAATTTCATACCAATAGAATAGGTAACTAAACCATACCATAAGAATCACATATATCCCTACATTCTTAAACCACAAATGAACTCATTTTCCATGACAAAATCCGATCTTCCTATGAAATCATTACTATCCTAAACTTAAACAACACAAAAACCGCATAAGCCCATGTCACAACCTATCCACCAATTAAATAATCAAACATAAAATTTTATACTTCGCACCAATCATTTTTAACATACAAAAAGCACAAAAAACTCAAATCTAGGGACAATACATAATGAAACCCTTCAAATAATCAATCAATCATATAGCATAAATTCAAAAAAAAATTATAATACATAAATTATTATTTAAAAAAACTTTACTTAATACACGAAAACCATTCCTTGAAACCCAAACAATTAAAACTTTGAAACCTAAAAAATAATTTTTAATTTTGGAAAACCATACAAAAGATCCAATTTTTTAAAACAAACCCCCTTCTTTGTAAGACACCCTCAAACCATTCAGCAAAACCACTTTTAAATTCAATTCAATACTTATTAAAAAATAAAACATTCAATGTATCTAAGAAAACACAATATCAACAAGCACATTACCATTCTATAAAGTGGACCAAACAACACATAACACTACTTTACATATCAAGAAATAGCATTGAAAAAAATATAAACAAATGCTAAAATTTAAATCAGTTTTCTAGAAATATCTCATTACCAATTTAGCTAAATCTAATTAAAAAATATTTTGTCCAATTAAACTTATCATTCATAACAGTATATTAATAGTTCAATTGGTACCATATTAAAATAATAACATGATTTTTTCCAATAAATAACCCTAAGAAATCGATAATATACTAAACATGATGACCAATACACTATGTTAAACATGATGTTATTATTAAATCCCTTGACTTGAATTAGGAAAACTTTAATGATTACATCATATTCTTTTTGTCCAAACAATATAGATCTATCATTACCTTTTCTGAATCAAAGTTATCTTGTTAAACTCTTAAATAGAAAATACATATTAACACATAGAAGATTTCAAACAATGTTGAGGTTATAAAAATACATTTTACCTGGTACACTGGTACTTCAAGTTACTAGAATATTATAAATCATCAAGAATAAGATAAGGTAAATTCCTAGGATCCCAAAAAACATAGGGTTTTTAAACACTGCTAGGGTTTCCATTTACCATTTACCTAAAATGAAAGTAATTATTTCTTAGGGCCCCGAGTCTATACCAAATTTATAATTATTTAAACAATATAAGAACATAAATTTTCATACATGTCATCATTTATATATTAAAACATAAAAAAATTATTAAAAGAATAAATAAATGATATAATACTTTACTACACCAGTAACACCTCATGATAGTGAAAAAAAAAACAATAAGGGTCTCAATATCCCTTCCTTCACATCCCTAAAACCTGAACATAGGAAACTATAATTAAAAAAACCCATAATATTGGTATCATGAAATTCAATTAGATTTATTTAGTTAAATTAATTTTCTTCCTCAAAATCACCCCATTTCAAACATATGTTTAAAGAAGTTTGATTCATATACCTATGAAAAGTATCAAACTAATAAAGTAACACCATTTATTTTGGTCATTTATACAACTTAGATTCCTTTCACTAGATCATGAGTGGACCTAAAATCCTATTCCCTACTCAGTCTCCCTAGCCTACATCATTTACCAAGCTCAACTGGTACCACTTCCCTACCAAATAATGCAATCCTCACCGCTACCTAACTCCAATCTCCACCCTACCTCTTAATAAAAAACTCTTATACCACTTTATCATAACTATCTCCCACTAGGAACCTCTCTTAGGACTTTAATGAAGCATATGAACACTTATTCCCACCTCCAATTATACCCAGGTTAGTGACTAGCTTTGAGGATATAAAACATGGAAATGGGAGGCATCACCATCATATAACCCAGGAATACATAAATAAAAAATTGATCAACACTATAATATAAATAAAAAATATCCAAAATAATCCAATAGTGCATTAATATTCCATCAAAATACAATTCCAATAAAAAATAAAAAATAAATACATAGAAAATGACTCCATTTTCAAACCAAATCTCCAAACTAGTATTACCATGCTTGGTAACAAAAATCACATTGGAAACCTAAAAAACATTTTTTATATATAGGGGTGAGTATAGAATGAATACTCAGTAGGAACATACTCAAGACCTCTCATGTAAATATAGAAGAAGCATACTAATGCTCCACTGAATAAATGAAAAAATCAACTAGAACCTATTAGTTCAACTATCATCCAACCTCACTAAGTATCACTCACAAAGTATAGAATTAAAGTGTAATAATATAATATCAATAATATATAAAAATAAGTTCCACGAAAACACTTACCCACTAATTTTCCCCTCTCACACCCAAACATTGAACCTCTTGAGATCAATACATTCTATATGGATCTGATTTTCATTAGGGTGTAACCGTACCTACCCCAACATATGAAAGTTCCAATATATTATATTGGAATCAGTAAACAACCATATCTCTAGGTCCATATCAACAACCACATATCCATATATCATATATAAATAACTAAAAATAATAGTAAGGTACTTTGTTCATGAAATATATCAACCTCATGCCTTCCTCCTACAATGCATGACCCCCATTATACATACCCCTTCAACATCACATTTGTATCCATCATAGTAGGGTTTCATAAACCAAATGGAAATTAACTACATTACCTAATCCTTCTATCCATGACCCCCACCATAAATCAACACTACCATGTACTACTCCCAATGGGAGAGTATGAAAGAGGGTGTAGTTGGCCATCTAGCCTCACCAACCAATATATTGAGGAAAACACCTGAAACCCAAAACATTTGGTAATTATTAAGGATATCCAAGTAAAATGGGGTGTATATAAAAATCACAATGAAACTTAATATATATATATATATATATATATCCACACACAAGCTCATCATAGAAGTTTTACACTAGAATAACACTATCACCACTAAACATCATCACTACACTGCCAGAGACACACACTGCCACCACGACTATCTATCACACCCAAAACATCCCACTTCCCATATTAAATAGCCAAAAAACATTCATAATATCATGTTTAGTATTACTATTATGTCATTACTAGATATAAAATTTACCGTCCAGTTTATATTAATGAATACTTTCAATTCCATATTTAATGAGAACCCATTTCCATCCAATACTTGCATTTATTCTATCAATTACCTATCACCTTACACATATCATTATTTCATTGACTACCTTCATTAAATTAAATTTCATCCACACAAATTACCAAGTTTATCATTATTAGTTATATTTTTATACTACCGATCCACTACAATGAAGCCCCATACTCATCACGACCAAAAACCACTACATTTAACACAATACCCCTAATCACAGTCCCACTTCGCAACCCATAAAAACCATCATAAATTTTCCCACAATATATATGATGCTAACAAACACACCCCTACTACCCAAATAATACTAACCAACAAGGCCCTTCGACTCTATGTTGGCTAACCAATTCAAGCATGTTAAACCACAAATTGCAGCCAATGCATTAAAACCCAACCATGAAAATAACCCCATAACAACCCCCATATAACCTTCTGCAAACCATTTTTTTCCATTTTCAAAAAGCCACTTTAAGGGAAGCGGGAAACCATACAATTCAAACAGAAAGCACATTCAATTCAAATTACGACTTTCAAAAACCTAATCACCATCATGGTTCCCATCAACCTCGAGTCGAGCACCTGCCTCACACACAATGCCTGCCTCAAGTCACACACCCATCGCAGCGAAAATATTTTCCAATCGCCTCCCCATCATCACCATGCTGGAGAGACCCACCAGAAACCTTATCAATGTCAACGCCATATTCACCGTTTTCACCGCCATCATTCACCGCATATCAATCTAATAACCAGATCACTAACAGCTTAAGCTCATCCAAAGGGTAATACCCAGAATCACCCAATACCAATAGAAAAACAACCAACAGAACACAAACAGTATAAAATGATTCACCAGTCACCGAAACCTAATCCGGGAGACCCGCAACAAAACCAAAGAAAAGAGACGAAGAATCAGACACTCAGTAAAATCCTCAACCTGGTCACGAAAACAACCGGACATCGCCGACGAGAACCCATCGAACGTCGCCACCGCAGCTCCAAAACACCATACAGAACAAACATCACCTGTTGATCAAACCACCCACGATTGCACAGAAATCCAACGCCCAACATCCATTAACCTCAAGACAAACATACTAACAGAGCCGAAGATCCATAAATTCAACACCAGATCATGGAAACATCAAGAGGAAACTATCACCATCGCACAGAAAGATCACAACGAACCCGCATATCCCAAGACAAATACAACTGTAAAAAGAGGAAATCAGAAGAAACCACCAGACGCTGGAAGAAAGTCCCGCTGTGTAGATCCCGTCGCTGCCAACCCGTACGCACTCAGAGCCCATGACGAATCGCCCACTGTGCACACCGTAGGCAAGGAGGAGCCCCCAGGACGCGGAAAATCAGAACTCAAACCCAGAAATCAACACACCGCCATGGGTGACCTATCCAGGTTTGAGGGAGTCGGGCAAGAAAAATCCAACATCAATGCAAAGGCCGACTCCACGAAGCACTGACCCCGCCGAGAAAACACCGCTAGATCTTGACGAGAATAGGGAGGTCACCGCCACAACGAAGGCCCAATAAGGACAAACAACCAAAAAATCACAAAACATCCAATTATAGAAAAAAACACTACTATTTCCCCTTTTCTTTCCATGAAACATCCTTTAATTTTCATATTTCCACACAATCAGATCATTCACCAACTATTAGTGATTATCCTTTTATGAAAGGTGATTCCAACTGTAGTTCCCCAAGAAGACCACATAGAGTATTTTGGTGAATTGGAGGTTTTTTTATAAATCCATTTTCTTTAAAATTAAACCTATCAAACATGTCAAGGTTATTGATTTTCTCAACATTATCTCTTAATCTCACTTCATAAGCAGTGGTAGTAATAGAGAGGCTAACACATAGTATTTAGAAGGTTCAGTACAAATACATACTCCTTTCCATGTTAGTCCCCCAACATTGATTATTCACAATAAAAAAAGTGACTACAATGCTCCATCTCCAACCAAGAGACTCATTTTTCTTATATATCTAACTGAAAGACTTCTGATCTCGCTCCAACCGAGCAACTACTTCTTCTCCTGGATCCAACCAAAAGACTTAAACTAATACCGGAATCAACTGAAAGGATTCAACCCTGATGAAATCTTGATCCACTATAGGATAGTATTTAATATTACATCAAGATATTATAGGATATGGCTTTATCATGTACACTTAAAGTATCTTCGACAACCACTAAAGATGTGTGTTGGCCTTTCGTAGTAAATTCTAATCAATTTTAATGACCATTTTCCTAAGTGAAACAATACTCAGGCTATGCTTCTTTCAGAATGAAGTCTCGGCCTCACTAAAATGTGTGCAAGAGGTGCATATAATACTATTTAATATTTTATTCAAGAAAGAACATGCATAAACTCAAACCACTTCTTCTTGAATTTTCAACTAAATTCAATCAGGTATACTTAATGAATGGATTGCATGGAATCTAAATTGTTTTGGGTATCTCAATTACACTTCCATGGATTTCATGGGTAGCATGAAACTTTTCTTCTTCTCATATTCAATCTATCATATGAAGTGTATAATCTAACCAAGGTTATTTGATCTTTTTTACTACCTTCATAAGACCCTGATGCAACTCATGGGTTCTCCTCTTTCCTTTATAATAAAAGATCTTTCAACCTTAGTGCTTCCATCACATAATCATACAATATTCACATGAATTATTCTACCTTAATAATAATGCCTCTATGTATTTGTTTCACAATATCAAAATGATTTGAACATAAAAACCTCACATCACAAGATGAGTGTCCTCATCTATCACTTCTTACGATTCACAAGACTCAAGAATTGCATGTGGGTTAAAGTTTAACTACCTTTTCAAGAACTATATGCCTCATGCATATCTCATAAAGTGATTATGAAGATAACCTTTGTAATAAACTGGTGGTTTTTATAGATCTATCTCAATATATTCATGAGATAATATATTTTTTCCATGGATTCCTTATCAAACATCTTTATATGATAGGAGATTCTATTTACAGCTTCCTTCATGAGACTGGTTATTTATCCATAGATTCCCTCATGAGACGAGAGGTGTCTAAATGTAGTATCCTTTGTTTCTTTTTAAGAACTTTTTGTCTCACAGGTTTCTCCTTCCTAAGACAATTCTTATTCATGGAGTCTCCTTTGTGTGAGAGGGTCACTTGAACTAATCTCCTTCATGTGAGTAAATCATGTGACTACTATATGTTTTCAGGAGAACCCTATTTCCCATTCATTAAATGTTAGAGTATCAATATTCATTTGACTGAGACATGGTATTTATAGAGGATAGTTCCTCCACTTTTCATACCATACGGAGGACTTCTTCAAATGTCCCAAAGATCTCAAGAGGCTGTGAATTCCAAGTCTTTCTTATTTTTCATTCCCTCTTGGAAATATCATGTGATTCTTGAGATCACTACTTCTTCTTTGTATGAACACTCTATTGATCATGTGGTTCCTTAGCTGAAATCATCTCAAAAAATCAGAATAATCTAAATAATAATTTATGTGAAAGACATATGCTCTCATAGTCATAGATCTCCATGCGATGGCTTTATTGGTTGTATTCACTTGATCATGTGATCAAAATATCAACACATAATGAGTTAACACACTACTACTTGTTCATGTGACAACCACTGGTTCTTAAGAAATTATTCATGATATGAATTCATGATAATCATTAGCACGGAAGAAATTTTTTCATAATTTCTTCAGTTCATTCTTACTTATATCAAGACTTTGATATTTTGAGTGGAGATGTCTAGTTTTCCCGACCTCATGAAGATAGATGCTTCGTCGAGAAGAAAAATATGACAATGCCAACTCAAAATATCACTATGTGGGAGATTGACTGGTTGAATATTTCAAATCATGCAATGTGTGGGATTTGAACAAATGAAATATATCAACTCATTTGGCATCATGCATTATGTTTGATATTTAAATAACATGAGAACATTACCCTTATGCCTTGCATCCCACATCGAAACTTTGAAGTGTCTTTCCTTTAGTATATTAGCTAAGTCACGACTGCTACTTTCACAATCATTCTACAAGGTACGACACCCATTACACCTACACACACACCACCCAAGATTCAGCCTTGTAGGATTCATTCCCTCTCTATGGATGCCTACAAGCACAAACACTCCATGGATTTTACACACAGGTATGTATGGAATTTTTTGAAACTATGACTCCTACCATACTCTGGATGGACAGGGCTGGCTCCCACTGGGCATGATTGACCTTGGTTATATTTGAGCCTATAGTTGAGCCACGACCTTGGCTAATATGTAGGCTAGACATTGTTTTAATAATAGTTCAACTTAAAAATACTTATAAATATATATGTGTAGATATAAAATTTTAAAAATCCATATCCTCAAAAACAAAAACACTCAATACTTCTCAACATTCCTCAACCATTAATAAATTCATTTTTTCAAATTAATTCCTTATACATTAATAAATTCATTTGTTCATTTCCACATTTCAATTATACTTTTTGTAGCAATGTGAAAACCCCTTAAGAAATTTTTTTAATAATTTAAGATCACCTCAAACAATCTTCATCTTTTTTAGGATAATTGTCTAAGCGTGACAACAAATTCCATTATAAAAATCCATGACAATTATCTAGGAATCACCACATCATCCACATATCATGACAAAAAATGCAACATTGGGCCCAAAAATCTCCCCCTTTGTATATTTTTGTAAATATCCTTTTCAAAAGTCAATATGTCTGCTCAAAACTCTTTCTTGCCCTTTGAAAATAAAATTCAAATGATAAGTGAGGAATTTATCTCATCTCTTATTTCTTATGAAAATATGATCATCTACTTTATATGAAAATCCCAAGATCACTTTTAGGAGAGGAATGATCTCACATGGTTCTCTTAGTAGATATCCTTTAGTTAATCAACTCTATGTATATGTGGGATAACCTAGTGTGGAAAACAAGTGAGATAAAACCAAGGGTGAAAGGAAATCCATAAACACCATGCATGTAAAATCAGGCTCAAAATATCTTAATTCTCATTCCAGGTGCTTTAAATAATCATATTTTTCAATGAAATTCTAAATCCTTAAAATAATTCAACAAACTTGTCAAAATTTTCAGGTGAAAAAGATAAATATTCCCCCTTAAGGGAAGAAAACTTTTCTTCCATTTCATGGAAGTTGGTAAAATCCATGAAGAACAATATCATAATGTTTTCTAGAAATAGCAGTCTCAAACATCTCCTTAAATTCCCTAAATTTTTAGTTCAAAATATATAAAATAATATAGAATAAAGAGTGACCTCTTGTATTATCAAAAAAAAATTCATACAAACATATTCTTTTCAATTTGGTCTATCCTTTTCTATCAATCTCAACATGGAAAAAATTCTTTAGATACTTTATTTTCTTTTGAGTCTCATTAGTAGACATTATTCTTTATTCCCATGAACATAATATTTATGTTGAATAACTATTTCAATCTCAATTTTCTGGATCTTCATGTTTTAAATTGTGGATAAATTGTTATGAAATTCCTTCTCATTTTTTTAGAACACTTGTTTTCCTTTAGATTTATTAGGTTTTTCCACTTCCTATAATTTTTTATCTAGTTCCAGCATATGCGGCCAAAAAACTAATAAGTATCTATTGATATTCATAGATTTCTCAAAAAAATAACATGACTTTTCATTGGTTTTATTTTGTAACCTCTCACCTTTTATATCCTATGTAGCATCTCCTTTTAGCCTTGTCATGCATACCTCGGCCTTGTGACCTTCCAAGCTGCATCTACTACAAACTTCTTCAAGAATATAATTTTTTTTATTTATATAGTTGTGGTGAAGATATATTCACATGTTCTTTCCATTAAATTTTTTTCCTTAAATTCTCATTGAAACTCATCCTTGATTCTTGCCTCATTTATGGAAAATTCATTTTGAATAGGAAAGAGTAGGCTTTATTACCCTGCTTACCACAACACCAAAAAAACCCATGAAACTTTATTCTCCTAGATTTATTCAAGATGAATATAAATACACATTGTTGTTGTATTTTCTTGATGGTTGTGTCCTTATTGAAAAATAATTATCTTCCCCAAATGTGGAAGATTTCATCTCACTATCATATTTGGATTTAAAAACTACACTATTATAAGTAACATTTCCATTAAAATGGTTATGTGAACTTTTAACTTTACTCTCATCAGCTTGAGAAGTTTCTCCCATTATCTCAATAGATTTATTGAAATATTATCTGGATATATTCAACTAAAGTTCAACTATGAAACATATGGATTTTGTCTAAACAAACTCTTTTTCTCTAGTAGTAAATTTTTCTTTAAGATCACATATCATTTTATCTTGTTTAGTGATTTCTAATATATGCTTCTCAATATCACTAATAAAAGATACTTATTTCTTAAACAACTCATTTTCTTCATCAACAGGAAATGTTTTTTATTATTTTTAGAAGATAATTTCTAATTTTCTTTCACAAGCTTATTCATTTCTGTCTTGAGATATTTGATATGTTCCATGAAGAATTATGATTTTGCATTCATCTTCCACTCAAGTTTTGTTCATTACTCTTCATCATCACTACTTCTTAATGAGTCACGACTTCTCTCTGATTAGAAAAAGAAACCAACTTCACTATATTAAGAATAATTTGATGATGAATATTTCTTATGATTTCTCATAATATTTCTAGTCATTCTACTGTAGTATTTATTCTTCTTCTTCTACCATTTGTGTTTATCAGATCTATCATCATCTAATTCTGTTTTTGATTCTAATTCTTCATCCTTCTTATTTGGAAACTTCTTGGGAAAATGACCAATGATACCATAGTTGAATCATCTAGGTAATTTTTTGTTCTTTCCGTTCTATTTTTCCATCATAAACACTTTTAATATAAGGGAAACAGTGTGATTGAAGTCATCATCATCCTCATCACTATATAAATATTTATATTCTTCAGCCTATTCTTCTCTTACCATTCCCTTTATCATGGCATCAAAGGACATTTAATTCTACCTTTCTTATTGAAATCAGGAATTTACCTCATCTCATAATCTATGTTAATTTTGTTTAGTTAATCAAGAGCGCTTTCTTCTAGGGATGATACCTTTTAATCAAATTGATTTGGAAAATTCTTGATCAGTTTTTTGACATTGATAGAGTTATATAGCTTCTCTCCAAATGATAGATTTTTTCTTACTATATTATTTACTCTAGTGAAATAGTCATAAATATTTTCTTCATCATTCAATTTAATTTCCTAAAAAATAATTCTCCAAAATTATAGTTTGTATCCCTTGACTTTTACACTTAATTCATTGGTTCTTATGAGTTTATCCAAAACCCACTTAGAATTCTAGAGACACATGACCTTTTTGAAGACCTTTTCAGTTAGAGACATCAAGATGTAATTTCAAGCCATTCCATATAACTCTATAATTATCTTATAAACTTGTTTCATGGAATCATTATTAGTAATGGGTGGAAACACCATTTTTGTAGTATATCTCACTTCTAGGTCGAGTGATAGGAGATATGATAGGATCATATTCTTCCAACTGTGATAATTATTCCCATCAAATGTTATAAAACATTTTTTATTTATAGACTTAATATTCCCCACATGTTAGAATTATTCTTTAATATTTATAGGGAACCTAATGCTTTGATACCACTTTTAGTTCCTTAGGCCGAATTGACCACTAAGTGGGGATGGATGAATCAATGGTTTCTTTTTATGAATCTCTTTTCATTCAAATTAAACCTCTCAAAATTGTTAAGGTTCTAGATTCACTCAATATTGCCTCCCAATATCACTTCATGTGTAGTGTTTGTAATAGAGAGAGAAATGCATAGTATTTAAAAGGATTGATAAAATGACATTCTCCTTTCCATGTTTGACCCCCACCATTGATTCTTAACTATAAAATAGGTGATTACAATGCTCCGAATCAAACTGAGAGACTCTATTTTCTTATAGATCCAATAGAAAGACTTATTCTATAGCTCCAACAGAGAGACTGCTTCTGCTCCAGGCTCCAACCAAAATACTTCAATTACTCCTGACACCAATTAGAAGACTTCACCAATGATGATGTCTTGATCCACTGTAGGATGATCTTTAATATTCCTCCAAAAGCTTTTAGGATCTGACTTTCTCACGTAGTCTTTAAGTATATTTGATATCCACTAATGTTTTATGTCGGCCTTTATCAATAAATTTTGATCACCTTTAAAGAAAAATTGCATCAGTGTAAAAATGCTCAAGCTATGATTCCTTCTGAATTAAGTCTCAGCCTCACTAAAATGTTTACAAGATGTGAATGAAATATTCTTCAATATTTTATGAAAGACAAAATTTTTAGAAACTCAAACTACTTCTTCTTGAATTATCAACTTATTTCAATAAATTATACTTCATATATGGATTTCATTGCATCAGAATTGTTTTAGCTATCTCAATTATTATTACATGGATTGCATGGGTAGCATGAAACCTTTTTCTTCCTCTCTTATTCACTTTATGATGAAAATTGTATGATCTAGCCAAGGTTATGTGATATATTTACTACCTTCATAAGACCGTAGTAAAACTAATGGGTTCTCCTCCTTCCTTTTCAAGAAGATATCTCATGAACTCAATGATCCCTTTTCATAATCACATAAGTTTTACATGAACTATTCTCCCTTAATCATACTACCTCCATGTATGTGTTTCACATAATCATAATTCTCCACACATAAAAACCTCATGCTACAAGATGAGTGTCCATGCATGTCTCCTCCTATGCTTCACAAGACTCAAGTGTTGTTTTTGGGTTGATGTTTCACTATATTCACATGACCTATATGTCTCTATATATCCCCTCAATGATTTACAATATGGACTTCATAAGACACTAGTTGTGGGATCCTTCTCAAATATTTTTTCATGACTGGTGATGTTGTTTTTAGTTTCCCTCATGAGAAATGTTGTGTTTATGTAGATTCCTTCACGAGACAAGAGGTGTATGCAGGTTGGTTCCTCTATTCCTTCAGAATCCCTTGTTATCTAGTGATTTTATCCTTTAAGATACAATGGTTGTCTGTGGAGTATCCTTCATGTGAGAGGATCAAATGAACTCTTATCCTTCATGTGAATAAAATGAGTGGATAATCACTATTTTCATGATATATATCTCTCCATTATTTCAATATTGTAGTAGAAATATTTTATAAATCTAGCCTCTATGTTTATAAATGAGAGAATCCACTTTTAATTACATGTTGATTACTTCTTAAAATTCCCTGAAGATATTGGGAGATCATGAATGTAAAGTATTTCATATTTTTCATTAACTATTTGAATGATCACAGGATTCATGAGATCAATACTTCTTCTTCTCATGATCACTATATTGATCATCAATTTCCTTAGTCGATATCATATAAAAAATTTAGAATAACCCAAATGATAATTCATGAGAAAGAAATAAGATCTCTTGGTTCTAGACTTTCATGTGATGGATTCAGTGTTTGTATTCACTTGATCACATGATCAAAAGATCAACATGTGATGACTTAACACATTACTACTCATTCTTGTCATTGTCACTGGTTCTTATAATGGGATTCGTGTGATGACTTCATGATAATAATTATCATTCATAATGAAGTTACATGCTTTCTTTGGTTCATTATTCCTTGTATTTAGATTTTGATATATCAAGTGGAGATGTCCAATTGTCTTAAGCTCGCATGGACCAACACTTCATTGAGAGGAAGAAGAAGATGAATCCAACTCAAATTTTCTTTGTGTGGGAGATTGGATGTCTACATATTCCGAGTCATATGATGTGTGGGATTTTAATATATGGAGTAAAAAAACTCATCTGATGGACTACAATATGTCTGACATTTAAATGATGTAGGAATAGTACCTGAGAACCTTTCATCCCACATTGAAACATTGAGGTGTCTTGCCTTCATAATGTTAGCTAAGTCATGACCATCACTTTCTCATGTTGGATATGTGGTTCGACACCCATTCAATCTACATAGAACCACCACCTAGGCTTCATTCCTATGAGATTCAGGCCACTCTATGCATGCTTGTAGGCATGCACACTCCATGGGGATAACACATTGGGTCGTCTACACCTTGTGGGTATTATTCCTCCGGCCACACTCTAGCTGGCACAAGCTCTCTCCCAATAAGTGTGGTTGACCTTGGTCCCACATGAGCCTATGGTTGAGCCTTGTCCTTGGCTGATCGGTAGGATGACCATTTTTTTAATAAGATTCCACCTTGAAAATACTTAGAAATATATATATATGTGTAGAAATAAAAATCCACAAAGACACATCCTAAAACATGAAAACACCATTCCTTTCTCAATACTACTCAAACATTAATAAATTCCTTTTTGAAAATTAATTACTTATGAATTAATAACTTCCTTTTTGACTAAATACAAAACATAATCCAAAATATACATAAAATTGATACATAAACAAAATATGGGTCAGAGGATTTTCTTAGAACCATATCTTAATCCCATTTATTATTTATGGATCATTCATTAATTATAGGGACCTTACCCTTACCTTCAAACCTAAAAATGAAATTTTCATTCCCACCATGGTGTACACGTCGGGTTGGAGAAATATACATAGTATTCCACTGCCAAGGATTTTTGTAAATAAATTTGGCATATATGGATTCATTTACAATATGATATGGTTGAAAGATAAATTTAATATAATAATCTTCACATCATCGAGTGGTAAGAATCCACCCAAATGAGAGACCATACTTTATTTTTCTCATGTTGGAATGTAATGATGAACCTATGATCTAATCATGTTAAAAGGGTGAAATATTTTTTTATTACCCATAATATTAACCTAAGTGAATGAGTTATAATTGAAAAAACAAATTATTATTGAGTGATGAATCACTATATAATAATAATACAAGGTGAATTATTTAACACCATAAGATATAAAAAGGTTGGACATTTTATCTTCAAATACCAAGACTAAGTGAACAATGTATCACCATCTAGATAACATGGGTGAAGAAGATAACACCTTAAAACTCATTTGGGTGAACAAGGTATCACCATAGTTACAAGATTAGGTGAATGATACATCACCAATTAGATATGGTATGGGTCAGTGATATATCACCATATACTCCATAATGGTTAATTTGGTATCATAAAACTAATAAATAATTCTGAATGATGTATCACCAATATACTAAATGAGGTGAATGATGTATCAATGTAATCATAAAAGGGTGAAAGATATATTACCATGCTAACAAAAAAGGTAAATGATGTTTCACCAGAAAATATATAAGAGTGAATAATGAATCATTATAATGATTACATGGGTGAACTACATATCATTAATTTATTAGAAAAGGTTGTATGATAAACCACCAATATAATAAGTAAAGTGAATGATATATTGCTAATAAAAATTAAATAATGGGTGATTAAGGAATCAACATTTAAAAATAATAAGTGAATCATTTATCATTATCAACCCACATAAATAAAAATTAAACTCTATAAAAAAACTCACTAGACCAAGTGTGCATACTATTATACACACACCTTAAGCATTGTACACCAAGTTATTCCTAGTCACAACCAATTTCTCTTAGTAAGGATTAAAACCCAATACAACCACCCATCTCACTAGGATCATGTCATATCTACCACTAATTATCTCAAAGTCCCATGTCAAGGCTAATGAACAGCTAAAATAACTTATACAAAAGATTCTCATGGATAATAAATGCTCAAGGATGCCTTATGATTTTTACTAATTAAACTTATTATTAAAGAACCACCCCATATGTTCTATTCTATAGGTAACTCACCACTTTCATAAGGTTACATGGAAATTGGAAATATTAAGCTCAAATAATAAGTTTCATAAGACCTATTATGATCTATATTATCCATAATCACCACTCAAAATGAATGGAAATCAAATTTGTACCATTCTAGGTTATTCACACCAACCTACCTACACTTTTATTAAAACAACACATAAACTCATATAAAGAAAAGGTAGAATCTAGGAACCATATAACTAAATGTTATAGTATCCTTCCCTTCCAATACCATTGGATGAATTGACCTTGATCCATGAAAATCACTAAAAAGGAAAAAATATGAATTTAGGGATTTGGAATTGAATTTTCCATGTGTTAGTTGAATTTATTATAAATTGTAAAGTTTTTAATGATTATAAACAAGTTATAATTATTTATTTAAGAAAGGTAATTGGATTTCCTATTTGATAAAGATTCCATGTGAGTCCTTAAGATGTTTCAAGTACCATCATGTTCTATGGAAAATGAAATTTAAGGAAATTTGAGGCTTCTCGATTAAGGAATTTATTTGGAGAATTTTCAAATACTTGTGTTAGTGATGTTTGATAAAAGAACTATGTTTAAAAAATGAAGAAATATTTAGATAATTAATTGCATTATTTTATTATTTCATAATGATATTTGAGAATAATTAAGAAAAAATAAGAATATTTATGGTAGAATATGGCTACTTCTTGGTTCATTAAACATAGTATTTATACTAAGTTTATTTAAATTAGTCAAAATTAGTCCAAGGAAAGATTATAATCCCAAGATATCCAACCATATCAATTTTTATTCCAGATAAATTAAAGTATAATGCATGATCAATTCCTGTATTTAGAGTATCATAGCTGGAGCAAGGAGTTCACATATGGAACACATGAAGTGCAGCTTTTGCGCTAAGTGCATAGGAGTGTTGGTGGTCTAGCATAGTGAGGCACAAACCTTGATCCATATTTGTATAGTTTTTCTGGGATCCAACCTTGATACCATGGTTGAGGGGCTTAGGAAGTGATTAGAATTATTTATTGGAGGAAGTATTTCTAGGTTTCTAATGTACAACTCGATTACCATGGGCACTTTAGTTTTGTTAAAAAGGATATTCTTATATTACATTCAACTAATAAAATATAATATAATGTTGCATATTCCTCAACAATGTTTTCTTCTACATACGAATTCTAAGGGTATTTTTATATCAAACTTTATAAGATGTTGCATGTACAAATATGTACCCACTACACGATGAACTCATAACTAACTGCATGAGTAACTCAAGATACAGTGGTGGATGGTAGATAAATCAACTTTACGAGGTGTATAAATTGATAGTTCAATAACCTACTATAACACATGAAGATCGACCAAAAATATATTTCTTCAACTGACTGTACATAGAAATAACCTACTATGAGTATTTCTAACCTACCACATGATTTGTGCTACCATGTAAAGGATTTCCAAGCTACCACATGAATAAATTAAAGATCTATACATGAGAAAAATTAATTTTCTTCATGAGATGATATAACACATAAATAGATGATCCAGGATCACTTAACTAACTATAAGTGGAAGGATACTTCATGAACAACTTGAAGCTATTATAAGTGTTTACACGGTCTATGGATCAATTGTATGAGTAAAGGCTGGTCAATAGTAATCCACTATGTTACATCGACCTACCACAAGATGTATTTTATATTCTTGATGTTGAGGATGATATTTTCATGAAAACAGTGTATCCAAAATATAGACATTTAAAATTATAGGATTTTATGACACACCTCTAGTGATCAAGATGAATATTCAAATGAGGATTTTAGGAAAAATGTAGTAGACTCTGGTATTGATATAAAATCATGAGAGAGTATGAGAACTAATGTATTAATTTCAAAATATTGACACATACATTCAGTTTCGCATGAATGAATTTTATTCAAGTGGTAAATGGGAAGATATGGCATCTAGTTGTGTAGAGATTATATTTCTCCATGAAAGCTGTAAGTACACAACTTGATATAAATAAGAATCATGAAACCTCCATGCATGAATGTATTTGATGAAAAAATGATACATATGAGGTTTAAATGATATCTTACGATAACGTTTCCATAAATGAGACCTGAGTAAGTGTAAGTATATGTTATGGAATTGAAGGATGCCATTACATTTAATAGGGAATATATATGTGAAATGCATGATTCAAATCTTGAATATGAGGATGTATTTCAAGTATTGTTGATGTGGTATATAAATTAAGATATCTTGTAAAGATTAATGATACATGAAGAAATAAATAATAAATTAATGTTATTATAATTTAGAGAGGATTTATTCATTGCATGATACATTTATACCACACATGATTTTAGTTATTAATTATTCATGTTAAAAAAGAGGAAGACTCGAGTATTTTAGGTATTAAATGTGGTGATGATTCTATACCAAGAATTCAATAAATAATATCATGATACATGAATCATAATTCATACAATATTTAATTGAGGTATTATTATGTGATATTAAATAATAAATAATATCCAGAATAAATGAAACATTATTTCTGGTTGGATTGGCCTAATTTAAGATAATAATTTACCTATTTTAAATGATCATGGTGTTTTAATATTCATATAATAATTACTATGATAATTATGAGGATAAAAGTAGTGATATTATTCTTCTGAATATAATTGGAATTTATAGGTGATGAAAATTTAAATAAGTTTATGGGTAAATTGAGATCAATTTGAGACAACATGATATACTAATGTAATGTGGAGAGAAGTTGAGATAAAGCCATGAGTCTCTAAAGGAGATCTGCCTGATTATTTTAAGATTGATGTGAATCAAGATTGAAATAAATCTAGAATATATTTCGATTCCATTTATTTTATTCAAATAAGTTATCGATTATCTTTAATTTATACATGAGAAAGTCTGATCCTATAAGATCATGATGGGGGATTATCTAAAAAATAAGATCTTACTACTATTGGATCAACACTAAGAAGAATAAGAAGCTTGTAACTAGGTTTCTTAACTAGTTGTTAAAGAGGCTTAAGGGCTGGGGTGTATAACATGTCAAGGAAGAGGAGGAGGAGAACACAATTTAGGGTGTATAACCAATTATAGTATAATATTTTGTGGTTGGAGTATACAACCAACTTCAACTTTAGGATAAATTACTAGGGTGTATAAAATTTTGTTTCATGTGCCTTTGTAATATTGAAATAGATTAAAGAAGATAATCCTTGTTGGGTTGTCTAACCAACATGAAAACGAGTATATCTTAGTATTAAACCTTGTAAACACTTTTTATTGATCTTTATCTTATTACTTATAAACATGAGATGATGCTTTCAGAATCTATTAAGTGGATCAAAAATCTTATCAAGTATAATAATTTAAATTAAAAGAAATAGATTTTGTAAATGAATGATATATGTAATCAACATGAGTGTACAAAATCCTAATGTGGCTGATAAGGATTCCAATGAGATAATTTCTTTTACTACATGAAATTTCAATAAGGGTAAAGATAAAAGTAAATTAAAATAATTACCAAAGAATTTAAATTATAATGGCAATAAATACCTTTCCATAAATTTCCCAATGAATAATCTAATGAGTAAAAAAGAATAAAATTGATTCATCATTTTTAATTATCCATTCTAGTGATGAAATCAATATTCTTGACTTTTGTGAGAATGAGAGAAAGAAGAATAGAATGTAGGTGGACAACCATGAGAGTCTAATGAGAGATTTAAAGGATAATATATCAGTAAGGGAAGAATAATTTTTTAAGACAAAATCAATATTTATTCATGTTAAAATTGAGATAAATAATTCTAGATAATATTTTATCTATTCATAAAAAATTGAGTCCTCTCAAGATGCTGAGAAGAAAGGTTCAATAGAATAAGGTAAATCCTTTTTTCTAAAATTTAATATATTAAAACCAAATTCTAATATGTTTGGGCGAAGAAAGATATGAGGAATTCTTTCCCATCAACGGGAGAGGATATTAAACCAAAGAAATTATATTCCCCCAGACAAAAGAAGAATTTATTTTCAAATTCATAGTTGCAACACAAATCTAGAGGATCATAATTTCAAAGGTTTTTCTAGTGTTGTGGTAATTATGGAAAAAAATAATATAATTATTCGTCCTATTTATCTTTTCTATGAAAGAATAAATAAATAAGGTATACTTAGGGTAAGAAAATAAGGAACCTAGAAAAACCCATTAATGACCTGAATTACATTAAATCTCTCCACCCATTTTTTTTGGAAATTGAATGAATTGTGTGGCTAATATGATCAATAAGGTCACAAATTTGGGAATTTCATGAAAATTATACCATGAGAAGTTCCTTATAGTGTGAAATGGAACAAAATTTAGAATAAAATTAGAAAATAGTAAGGAAAATTAGAAGAGTTTAAATAGATATGTGAAAATCCCAATGAATCTAGGAAATCAAAGAAAGAGTACTTGGTTATTCCTAACCCATTGTACAAGAATAAAAAAATTTATGATACACTTTACCATGCTATGAATATAGGAAAAAAGGTGGCTTAATTTAATTAGTATTCATCCATAAAAGTTTCTTTGAAATCTGAGATAGAGAAAATAAATCCACATAAGGAGTCAATTCATGGGATGAAAATATGTATATGATATATGAATGATATAAACTATGAATATATAACATCCCAATATAATCTTGTAAATAAGAAGAAAGGATGAGAGAAAATTATCCCCATAAATTTTTCATCTAAATAAATTGTAGATTCATCCTTATCCCATTATTATTGTCGTTTATTTTTTCTATCATGAAAGGAATCAAAAGAAAAGAGTTTAGGTTATACCTATTCATAGAAAATAAGATGATTTATATTTAGATTTATTCTAAATAAAATAATCCATAATTAAAATTAAATAGATATATCCCTTAATGGTAGAAGACTAAGAAGGAATCTGCCATTTTTTATTCCTAGTAAATTAATAATTTTTTGATAGCTTGGAAAGCCTAAGGAATGTGGTACATAATCACAGATACATCACTTTATTCTGATTATTTTAAAATCACTTGTAAATGGGGATTATTGGTTGGTGAAAATGTGAACCAAAGGGTATTTTATTACCATTTATTAGATCTTTTGGATGTTTTTTGAGATATTTGTAGGATACAACATATTTCTTGATAAATTTGTTTTATATATCCCTTATTTTATAAATGATAATTTTTTTAGCATCGTATCACATTCATAGTAGTTTATGGATAACATAGAAAACCTTGATTGTATATCTATTATTTTATATTTTGTTCTATCCCATTTAGAGTGATATTAGAAAAAATAATGGCTCTTTGTAAGGAGAAACATGTGATACCATCCTTATCTCATATCATAAAAATGGAGAAGAGTTTATGCGTTCCTTGAAAAGAAAAAAGAAAAAACGAGATTTCCATCACATTGATATTTGAAATTGATTTTCAATAATGGGGATAAGATATAATTCATGGTGACACACATATTGTGGTAGATGTGTATTAGTATTGAAAATAAACACAAAGGGGGAGATTTAATTACCCTTGCCTTAGTTGCATTTATTTTAAATTGGAAAGGTTCCCATAATGATGAATAATACATCAATATGTTTCAAAGCAAGGTAATGTAACTTCAAGTTTGATAAAGATCCATATTAGTCCATAATATATTTTAGGTACTTCCATATTCTATGGAAAAGTAAATTTAATGAAATTTGAGGCTTCTTAATTGAATATTTCAATTGGAAAATGCTCAAAGACATGTGCTAGTAATGTTTGATGAAATCACTATGTTTACAACAAGAGGAAATATTAAGATAAGGACATGAAATATTTAATTATTCCATGAAGTTATTTGAGAATACTTGAGATAAAAAGAATAATAATAATAATATACTAAGGCTTTTTCCTAGTGCATTACAAAAAGTATTTTTACTATGTGTATTTAAGTTAGTCAAAAATTGGGACATAGTAAGGCCAGAAGCCCAAGACATCTAGCCATCTCAAAGCGGAAAATAGAAAAATAAAAGTCCATTGCATGTATAATATTAATATTTAGATAATAAAATCCAATATAATGAGTTCATGAATAGTGAAAAATAAAAGAAAGGTCCATGTTAGGCGTGTAGTGGTTCTTGTAGGTCATCATAGGGAGGCATGACCCATGAGGTGTGTAATGACCTCAGTTTTTTACACATTAAATAAATACTATGTTTAATAGTTTTATCCACACACAACACCAAAACCAAAAAAAATATAAACCATTGTAATGTATCCACATAATTGGTAGGTATAAACAGTGGAAATAGAATTATGAATATATATATATATATAAACTAAATAAAGTTTACTTTAAATATCAACTCAACTAATGCAGCTAAGAAACTAATGAAATCACTTTTCTTAAATTTACTTATTTTCAGTCATAATATAATTTGATATTAATAAACTATTAGTACTAGTTTAATTATTAATTTATAGGAAATGAGTATAAGAATATATAATATATGAAAAGTCTCATTCCTATAATAAAAAATGGTTTTCATGCTATTTTTTTATTTTTAAATAAAATATATAACTTTTAGGATGTGAATTTGAAAAAAAATGACATCATTTTTAGATTTATCATGTCTATATTATATTATGATAAAATTTTATATTTTTCTTAAAATATTGATTTTTAGGTGAATATTGTAAAATACCATTTTTAAAAATAACATGAATTTATGAAATTATTAGTACATAATTATTAATTGGAAATTTATGAAACCTTTTTATAAGAACAAATATTTATTTTAAAAGTGAATTTATAAATTTAACACTGTTGTTTTTAATTTATAAACCCATTTTTAATGTTATTGAATTTAGGTTATATTTTTCAGAAGAAAAAAATTAATACATTATACATTTATTATTTTGAAACTAATTTTTATCATATTTAAATATTGAATAAAAAAAATTGGATTTTAAATTTATAATCATTTGGTATCAATTATATAATAAGGACCATTGTTTTTCTAAAATGATAAATTACCTTTGTAAAAACTACTTACTGGGGTGAAAACTAAAATGCTAAAAGTGTGTAACCTTAGTGGCGAAGGGACTAACATGTTTAAAACATGTTTCTATTAGAAATTTGGATGTGTATATTGAAATTATATCCTCTCCACTCCATTATTTATAAATTTTGAAGCCACTTTCCATGAGAATGAATTACCATTATTGAAAATGTTTGGGTATTTAAAAAAATGACAATTATTTTCTCTTATAAAAGGTACACTTCTCTCATAAATTATAATCACACCAAAACCTATTAATTTCATCCCAAACTCTACTCAAACCTATACTATACACTCAGATAAACCTTAACGGTTTAATCTCTTTTTAATGGAGATTATCCAAGAAGTGTGTTATAAGTTCCTAAACCTATATTTCTTTTTCAACTACTTTATATGATTTTATTCTTCCGAAAATTTTATTTCACCATTATAAAATGATAACATCAGTAACATTATTATACTGTTATTTTATTATAATGATGGTAAAATAATTAACCACCCTCCCCTTTTTCATATGAAAATGTGAATTGTGTGTTGTGTGGACTACTGCCTCCATGAATACACATGTTTTTTTCTTTCACTTACAAACATGGATGGTTTAGTTTAAATTTGATATGTATATAAGATATGTATATTTTAAATGTATGATTAATATGGTCCTTTTTGAATATCAAAAAGTTTATTGATCATTATAAGATAATCCATTCACATTGATAAATAACCCAAAACTAATTTACCATCATCTTCATCTTCATGAAACATGACTAAAACTCCCATGAAATAGAATTATAACAATTCAAGTATTTATAGAAAAACAATTATAGAACTATTAACTATTTGGAAATGATGATCTTTGGGATAAAAATGAATATCAACAACACTTTTATAGATCCATTTCAAAATAGTTTAGATTATTAACACCTGATGTTGAAAATATATCACAAAAATATTATATATAAGGAGAATTTTTATTAATGAAGAGTATAAATAGAAATATATAAGAATAAGGTTCTAAAATATTTAATAAATATATTTATATTTATGATTAAAGAGGTTAAACCATTTCCTTAGAAATAAAGGGTAATAGTAAGGGACATGGTAACTCAAACACCTTTCTTTGAGTTATAAAATTTATTATTAAACTATATTTTTAAATTCATTTGATTCAAATAATTTCATAAATTTATTTATGGGGGAAATTATTTTTAATTGAAACTCACTTTCATCAATTTTTTTTTTCACTTGTTTTTAAGAAAAAAAATGTGACATTTTGAAAAGAAACTCATAACTATGACCTTCACATTGATGATTTCAAAATGTTTACAAGAAATCTATTTTGTGATTTGGTTTTCATTTTACCCTCTATATTCAAAAATATATATTTCAAATGAATCTATGTTTAATGTTTACTGTCCATTGTTCTATTACTAAGTGATTATTTTTTGGGTGATCATGATTTCGATGTCAATCTATTTATTTCATGTTGTTATTTAATGTTATGTAACTTATTTTTATTTCCAAGGGTTCTTTATGAAAATTTAATGACTTATGTTTGTATGTTTTATGAAGCCCATTTTATATCCATGGGTTATTTGTGAAAATTGAATCACTTCCATTTGGATTTTTAAGAAAATCATTCTTTTTCCATGGGTTCGTTAAGATATGTTTATGATGGATTTTAAATGGCACACATATGTATAGATGATGATTAGTGGGGTCTGGTATCACTCTCCAATGAATTGGTTTATGTTTATATCTCATGAGATAGTCAGGAATTGACATAATGAGTTTATTTACATAAGCATGGGAATAATGAGTTCTATCACATAGTTTTTCCTTTACTTATTGTTTTGACACAAGCAGCAAACTGGCCTGGGTAAACCTAACATGTCACTTGATCCAACCCACCACAAGCCTCAAGAGTGCTTCGTCTTATGCCAGAGGCTACTGAAAAGTAGTGGGATTAAAATAGATATAGTGGGGAGAATATACCCTATAATAAGAGTAAGATAATAGCATAAATAACTAAAACATTCACAAGGATAAAAATCAAATTATGCATAATAAATAAATAGAAACAGCAGTATATTATAATAAATGAAATGAGGAATACATTCCTACTGACTCAAAACAAGCAAGACAAAAAATAGTCATTCAAACACTATTTTGGCCACATATAAAAAATAAACAAACAGAAAATAAATAAACATGGCTCTACTATCAACTCTGAGTTGAACCACATACCCAGTATCCACAACTCTCGAGCTACACCATCCCAATCCTGAGACTCCACACGAGCAACCCCACTCAATCAAATGACACTTTGCCTCAAAAAATCAACTAAAAAACAAATTCCCTATCTATAAGTTAACGTAATGTCTTAACACACACTGATTTGTACATACATGGGTTGATAAATGTATCTCAGTCATCCACCTCCATTGGTGAACCTATAATCTATTGTTATATACAAGTGTATGCACACATGATATTCCTAGCCTAGTTGAAAAATACCAATAGCTATCATAAAATAAAAATATATATATAAATAAAGGGGGTTAAAAAAATAAATAATAAAACCAAATGTGAGTTCTAGCCTAACACCTGAGTTAAATATACTCCTGATTTGGCCCACACCAGAGGATTTATTAAACATAGAGCAACCCACCACACGAGATCAAGAACTTCTTATAAATCTAATTAAAATTTAAATTTATCTAAATATAGTGGAACATATGTCATGACCTAGGGTGTAACCATAGGAATCCACATGAAAACATGAAACTACTAGTATTTAAGAATATAATGGAAAATCCAAACTTATAATAGGACTCTACAATAGAACCTAGAGAATAAATCATGACTCAAAAGTCCTACAAAAAAAATCATGCTCTAAATGAGAGCCCATAATTGTACACCACCCCATGGGTCCCTCCATCCATGGTCCTAATAGATATACATCCCCAGGGGTCCCATCCATCCATGGGATTAACATATACACAATCCTAGGGGTCCCATTTAAGTATATTAGAGTAATTAGAATCCATGGATTGTAACCTCTATCTAGTGTATAACTCTCAACTAAATAGGTGCACTCATCCATATCATACATTCGCTCCCTAATACTTTATAACCACAACAATAAAATATAGAAGATAAATAGATCAAAACTCATGGATAATTCCCATTTAAAGATGTCCCAAGGGTCTCCTGCTCAAACCAAGTCTTGAGATGAAACTATCTCAAATATCTTTTCCAAATGCCACCAGAATGTGTTTCAATCCAACCATCCTACACATCATCTAAAAAGATAAACTAGTAGCACTGATCATCTCACATCTAAAGGTTATCTAATATTTTTTCAATTCAACTCTCAAACCCATCATCCAAAAAGATGAACTAGCCATGTTAATCAACTCTCTTTTCAAAAAAAGTCGGGGCTCCCACAATCCCTAGGGTCATAGCATAAAGTGAATTCCTTGTAGGGAATACTTTAATAAACATTATCTCTTAAGTCAAATATATGAAATTATCCTCAAATTTCCAAAACTCTATAGTAAGAGAAGGACACCCTATAATGGGTTCCTCTATCTCATCCAAACCCTAAACCAATACCAGAATTAGAAACATACTCAAGAAGCCCTCAGAGACCTCCAACTAATACTTGATCAATAAAATTACTATAAGGTAATCTAAAAGCATTATAATTCCTACAAGGGTATTCTAAATGGTCCTTATAATCACATCAAAAGAAGGAAACCCTACGAGGACTCCTCAGCACATGTTAAATATTGTGGAAAATTCCATTGTAAGAAAACCTCACCCATCCTCTTAGACAAATAACCCACACTTAGATACTACCTCTCCACAAAGGGAATACATAATAGGTGTCTCAAAACCATATTAACATCACAATGGAACCTATTTGTAACCACCATCTCACAACATCAAACCATCTTGAAGGATCCAATATGACCGATCCTTGAACACTGGATGTAAATCCCCAAGTGATTCATCTAGAACCTCAACCACTCAAACCTCAAGCAATAGGGATAAAAAGATTCAATCCAAGACATCTCTTGTTCTTGATTTTTTTGTAACTTCCCAAATATTCCCAAAGAAACCCCTAGAATTATAAGGATAAGGTACCATTTCACTCACAACCCCCCTTAGGGTCACATCTCACACCTCTCACCTAGTGGTTCTAAAACCAAATCTAGAAGGGAAACCCCCATATATTCTCATCTCACCTAAAGGAAATCACCACATCCCATAAGAACCTTCAAGACTCACAATCGCATCCCACTTAGAAGTGAGACACTCTAAGGAACTATGAACAAGTCCATTATTGGTGCATAGATGAGTAGGGGACCCACCACCCCTTTATCATCGCCACTACATATCACCATGATAAAAACATGCCATAACATTAGAACTAATCCAAGAATGAGGTAACTCTGAACAAGATCCCTCTTCAAGGCTTTTTAAACCCAATATTTTACCAAACTAAGTCCAAAAAACACTCAAGGGGTTCTCAAAAACCAATAAAATCATTTAATTTAATTTAAATGAATGTAAAAAAGGGAAAAAACACAAAATAAAACCATTGTTCTACCTCACAATGTATCTGCCGAAGATTTAAGCCTAATCCCAAGATCCACCAACAACCAAAGCTTCCAAATAATACTAAACAAGGAAATTAAATTAATTGAAATAATTTAAATGAATTAATCAGTCTAATTCAGTAGAACCTTAAAGCTTTAAAACTTATAGAGGAGAAACCAATATCAGGAATCATGACCAACCAATGAAAGAAGGGATAAAACACACCTATAACAATAAGATAGGTTCAATACCTAATACGTGACACCCAATTATATAGAAACTCTATTGCCCAAATGGCCCAAAGGCCTTATTTTTAATTTGTTATGGATAATTCCCCTTTTAAGGGATGAAGGGGAACCCATAAATGACCCATAGGCCCAAGGTACAAGGCCCGACATGACCCGCAATACATGACCCGAAGTCCCAAAATCATACCATGCCCAGTACATGACCCATAGGCCCAAACCACTAGAACTGACCCTCCCCAGATTCTGCATCATTGATCACCTAGCTCCCCACCTTGTATTGCTGATCGACTAGCATTTCCCCATACAAAGCTTCACGGTTCCTGGTCCCAATGGCGGTTTCCATACCCTCTCATTCTTCAAATCTGGTTAGCTCTACTTCTGGTGACTGCTACTCTTGTTTCTCTAATCCTCTTCTAGGGCCTGCTCTGTGTTAACTGGGTTACTCCATAGTCTTTGTGGCCCAAAGTCCCTAAGGCCTGAAGGCCAATTATATATTTCTCTAGTTGAATTAGAATTTAAACCCTAAGTAGAGACAACCAAAATCAACTACAAGTAAGGGTGAATAATAATATGGAGAGAGGATATGGATAAAATAACCTCAAAACATTGAAGAATGACTCAAAAATCCAACCAAGAGAAAGGGGAATTGAGGGAAGAAAGGGAGAGGGAGAGATATTGGTATGGGCATGAACAAGGGAGAAAGAGGGTTGGAGAAAGGTTAAAATACCAAGAGGTAATTTTGGAATTTTTACAATTTTTAACCGAACCAAGAAAGCTTCACAGTTTGGCTACACAGTTCTCAAAATTGTGTGCTAACCATGCATAAGTAAATTTCTAAATAAAACATCCCTTCAAAATTTGGAAACACTATTTACTAACCATGTTCCATCCATTCCAAATGGTTTTAGACCCCTCTACAGCACCTCCTTGAGTTTTTCAAAAAACTATTTTCAAGTCGCACACCCTGGACCTTGGATAAGAAAACCCCACATGGTTTCCTTTAGAACTCACACAGTTTCCTCTAAACTATGCTCAAGTTTTCCACCTAGACCTTTCACTTTAGAAAAAATAACTTAAAACACCTTGAGCCTCATAGTATCACACCATACACACCAAACCATGTTCCAAGCCAAAAAAATATCATAAGAACTCAGACTCGCACATGAATCTTACAAGATTCACACAAGGACCTGAACTACCTTGGGAACTCAAATCACACCTATTTCACTTTTGTAAGAAGTCCTTAACCCTCATTATTAATAACTGATTCCAAATTTACTAAATGACTTATTAATGGGATAAAAATTCAAGCTTCTTTGAATTTTATAACCTATAACATTGTGGGTCATTACAAACTCCCCACCATAAATGCTTCTCACCCCCGAGAAGACTCGATGGTCAACTAGAATCCAATATCTCAATCCAAGAATCAGTGCAACTGATGTTATCTTGATTTTCCATTAACCAATTTTACCATTTCTAACCCCCCAACAAGATATACACTCAATCAATACTAATTTTATGCTCCCCACCATAGGATTATCCTTATCGTATCCCCACAACGTAAATGGAAATCCACATGCCCCATGCTCTATCCATCATTGAATGTAATCACTAGAAGTGACCATAATACCCACACATGAGTTCTAGTATAGAAATTGTAACAACTAATTCTCATGATTGGATCACTAGGAGAAGAAAACTATACTCTCAACTAACCACTTAAATAAGGTTCATGACCACAAATGTCTTATGGTTCACTCTACACCATAATACTTTCCTTAAACCACTCATGAATGCATAAAAGGAATCATGATCACACAGTCTAAGTCCTAAAAAAGCTAGGCTAACACACCTAAAAATGCTAATCATGCTCCTCATGCATGTTAGTTCCAAAAAATTAGATCACCCTCAACACTCCTGTTAAAAATTGAGGAATATTACTCATTCCAAAATTAACCACATGACCACCTTCTACACGAGCGTTGATCAAAAGAGATAAGTTTCCAACCACACTCTAACTGTGCTACCCAAGGCACAACCAAAATAGATTAGGTAGAGTTTATAAACAAACCTAGCCTCTCAATACAATGACGAGACTGGGAGTACTCCTAGTGATTCACTTCTTAAACACCAAGAATCATCATGACTAACCACACCCTATAAATAATAGGCCTCATTAATCCCACCAAGGAATAACAACTATTCCCTCTCAAGACATCAGTGATAGAAATAACTTGGGCCACATCCCAAGCCTTTCCAAACAACATGTGTCATGAATAGATCCCTCCCAAGAAACTCAAACATGGGACTTTATGGGAATCACCACCTTAAGGAAACACAAGCCCAATTCGAAAAACTATTAGATGTCCTTTAACTCATTGATCCACTAACAAGGCACTCAGGTCCCATACTTACCTATAAGGTCTTCATGAATCTGTCAATGATGGCACTACATCTCCATCACCAGAGAACATATCACCACAATATTCACATGGACTAACATGAAAAGAAATATGTAAATGTAGTTTAGTTGAGTAAAATTCCACTATGGATCTATATGAAACACACCATATAGGTTATTCCAGACACTTTAAAAAACTGAACCTCCATCATACTTGAAATCACACATAGATAGGAATATGTAATTTTAATCTTATGTGCCTAGAATAACGCATGAAAACTGGCCTCTTACCTGTGGTCTAAGAACCAAAACCAAAATAAACCATAAATATGCAAACCCAAGTGCATCACATTAGGTGAAATCACACAACCATAAAAACAAAAAAACATAAATAGAAATACCATGACCTAGAAACTTGGAATTCCTATCAGTAATGGTGTTTATGATACACCAATAAAATATCTATCAAAAATTCGAACACATTCCTAGACAATATTTCTACCAACTCCCCAAATCATAAAACCCACCTACCTATGAAACCATTTTGTATTGATCCGTATGCGATTGACCTAACATGTCACCTAATCTATCCCACTATAAATCGTCAAGAACGTATCCCCATACACCAGAGGATACTGAACATTGGTGATTTTCAAATAGATATAGTGGGGAGACCATACCCAATGTTCAGAGTAAAATAAAAGCAAAAATAACCAAAACATCCACTAAGATAAACATCAAAGTATGCATAATAAATAAACATAAATAATAAAAGTGAAATGTGGATTATAGTTATACAAATTCAGATCATGAAAAACAAAAATTAGTGAGACAGCCACTCGACCGACCACATACACAAGATAAACAAAATGAAAATAAATACATCATTCTCTACTACCAAATCTGATCCAAACCACATAAATGATCTTCATGAATCTTGAGATACACTATCCCAATAATGAGATTCCAAACAAGAAACCCCTGTTGATCAAGAAACACTAGGCCTCCACTCAATCCACTACACAACCTGTACTTCATATGAAAGTAAATATAAGTTCTACAAGCACACTGAGGTTCATGTATAGGGGGTGAGAAATAAATCCCAACAGGCTACCACAAATGGTGAAACTATAATCTAATTTCATATAAATGTTTATTCACACATCATATGCTTATCCCATCCAAAATATAATAAAAAACTGAAAAAAAAACATAAAAATAAAGGGGGCTAAACAAAAACAAATAAAACATCTAACTTCAGGTTCTATTCTGACACCTGAGGTAAATCGACCACCGTTCTATCCCACACGAGAGGATTTATATCACGTGTATCACTCCACCACATGAAATTAAGCATGTATTCTAGATATAAACAGGATATCTAAGACATATAAACACATATGCATGAATTTTATACCCTATGGCATAAACATAGGAATCCACATAACAACACACAACTACCTGGCTCTAAGACTCTAATGGCACAATCTGAACTAGCGACTGGACTTTACACCATACCCTAGAGAACATATCATGAATAAAAAGTGATGTAAAACAAATTAGGCTCCAAACAAGGTCTCATAAGTGTACACCACCTTATAGGTCCCTCCATCCTTGGGACTGGTAGATATACTATCTGAGGGGTCCCGTACATCCATTGGACTGACATATATACTATAACACCCTAATATTTTAAAGGAGTAACATTATGTTAGACAATGTATAGGATGTGGAACACCAATATTATAAGAGAAATTAAAACCCTAAGACTCTATTATATGTTTATTTTTAAATAATTTCAATCTCTTTGATATCTTGTGATGCATGCAACAATAGGTGTAAACGAAACATGATACTCTATTAAAATATTATTATTTAAACATGGCCATTATAAACTAGAAATTAAGTTGGTGGGTATGAATAGGACTAACTAAATTATGGAAATTATATGTTTTACACTTGTATAAAATAAATTCAATGGATATCTATTGATTATAAATAAAATAATAACCATTTGAAAGAAAAAGAAATGTTTTCTAAAAAATGTATTTTTCTAAAAGTAAATTCGGTCGTTCTTTGCACAAAAAAAATTAAAATTAATTTTTAACACCTTTATAAAATGTATTTGAAGATGAATTTAATTTTTTTAATCATTATCTTATTGTGAAATTTTTTGGATTTTTCATAAAATATTACCTTTTTAGTGAATAGTGTAAATACCAATTTTTATAAAATTATCATTTATTTTTAATTAATTAAGTCCCATTATTATTTTAATTTTATTTAAAATTAATATAAAAATTATTTAATTATGTTAAATCCAATTGATTACATTCAAAACATCTTTATACTAGATTTTAGTATAAGCTTATTTTTAGGCTTTAAAACGCCTTTTTATGAAAACTATTTTAAAGTATATAATGTTTTTCAATTTTAAATAATTAAAATAACAACTTTTTAGGAATAATTTAAATTTAATTTAAAGATTATATATCTATATTAATTTTCATATAGTTAATATGAAATCTTCTTTTTTGTAAAAAAACATTTCTTGAAAACCTGTTATTTCGTCATGTTTACGAGTGTAATTTAAATTTAAAATGTTCCACTTCTATGATTTGAACTTTGGAAAAGAGATTTTTAATTTTTAATAATAATAATTTATACTATCCAATAAGTTCAACTTAATTATTGACCAAATAGAATAGTGAAAATAGTAAAAATTATTTACCGATGTTAAGGTAAAAATGAGTTTATTTGGGATTAAACTCAGAATATATGGCCTAAAAATGAAAAAAAACTTTTCTAATTACTATTTTATGGTCATATTTAGACCTTATATCTTATAAGGCTCAACATTGGTTTATTTTTTATCCAATTTAAAGATAAAACATTAGTGTAATTCATTCTTTTCAAGAAATTCCAAGTGTGTCATCTCCCCCGCTTATAAATTTCACCCCCCCTTCTCCATTGCACACATCCACAATAATTTTTTTTGGTCAATACCTACCCAAATTACTTCCCTTAATCCTTAAAATCATCCTATAATCCTTTTTTGTTCATAAATCCAACCTAGGAATGATTTTGGTGCAAAACAAAAGATGATGTCCGAAGAAGAGGTGACGTCCTTAACAGAGAATTTTATTTTATATATTTCTCCACATTATTAGAATATTATTAAACCATGATGATATAATAACATAATTATATTACATATACTTATATTTTATTATGAGAGGGGCATGACCTTGAATGATATCCTCCTCCCTCAAATAGGAAATGACACTATTGATCATGTGTATGTCAGACTACAACCTCATGAACCAACATATTTCATTTTCCATCACTTATTCTAAAAAAGGATATAATGATTTATTTAATAATTATATATGATATTTATGATATAATTATACCTCTATAATTATAATATCACATATACCTTATTACTTTCTATTCCGTAGAGAATAAGATAATGGCACTCATGTGTACGGCAGACTACCGCCTCGTGAAGCGATGTGATTTGTTTTTCACAAACATTTCATATGGAAGGTAAAAAGGATTAAATATATGTTGATATATGATATTAATTTCATATTAATAATTATAGAAAATAAATATATCATATTCTTTCTTACCTTACCATCCAATTAAAAAATGATAATGTCTTTTGTCTCTATGGAAGACATGGAAGGTAAAAAAAGGATAAATTTAATAAATATATGTTTTATGTATTACTTGATATTGATTGTATAAAATTAATACACAATACAATTCATTTAATTTCATTTAATTAATTAAATTAGAACATATCTTGTGCATACGTACAACATACCATCTCCACAAAGTGATGTGATTCATTCTACATGTTCAAAATTCAATAATGATTTTAAATATGTATCTAATAAAAAAATTATATTTATAACATTAATTTCATTATATATATTATGGAACTATAACCTATTTTCATGATACAAAACATTCACAATGAAACCTCTTGGATAAAACAAGACAATTAACACCCGAACGATCGTGATAATGTAAGATTATTAATGAATAGGTATTAAGATGTTATAAAAGGATCATATATGATATTATAAATAATAATATTATTATATAATAAGTTAATAACATGTTTAAAACCACTAAAAATTAGGCTAAATAGTTCTAAGCTAAATTCTAGGTTGAGGTAAGGGGTTTCTGGATTCAATTTCCATTCATTGGTTTATATATCTACTTCGTTGATTATATTATACAAAGATTATGAATGAAATGACATTTTATTTATTTATGACAATATTTCCACATGTCTTTTTGTCGATTTACATGTGTTACACATAATAACTTCATTTATTAACTCTCACTTTAATTATATTATCTTTTTAAAGGTTTCATTTCAGAACTTCTATATTGTGACACATGTTCTTTTATGCACCTAATCACTTTTAAATGGTGTATATAATAAACTTTACATAATATATCATGAATACTTCATAATTAATGATATTTTAGGTTAAAATTTATCTACTTTATTAATGGTAATTTATGATTCAAAAGTTAAAGAAGTGGTAAGGGTTTATGTTTCAATCTCATTTTAGTCGGGATTGTTTATGCTTGAATTTACATTACTGCAAATTATTTGATAATTACCTAATAAAACCCATCCATTTTATTATACTATGATTATTCATGAATATTTCAAGTAATAGTAACATTTTATTATTATTTTTACTTAAAATGTGTGATAAAGGTTTTTTAAGAAAATTTGGATTCATTTCTCTATTCGGTCGAAAATCCTTTTTCATACCAATCCTTGTTCTCTAAAAATGTTTTTAATTTTTTTAATATTGTTGTTTAAATTTATTTTTACCCTTAATTTTATTTAAAAAAAAGGAATATTCCATTTTTTCTAAACAATGTGTTTTTTTAATTTTCTTACAAAAATGTGAATGAAATCTTTGTTTTTTTAATATAGTTTGCATGAATAGAACTCTTCTACCATCAGGAATACTTAATGTTTCAAAGATTCCTTTTTATGTTTCAATTTTTTTCAATTTTTTTATTTAATGTTTTAGAAAGTTTTCAATTTGAAATATTTTTTTTGAAAATGGAAAGGATATTTTCCTCAATAAATTTTTAAAGTGATCTTTCAAAAATATTTTTCCTTCTATGATAAAATCCTTTGATATTACTCAAAATGAAAAGGTTATTTTCCTCAATAATATTTATAATATTTTTAAAAGTATTTTCATCAATGTAAAAAACCTTTGATGTTATGTATTTCTTATAAATTATTTATATATTTCTCCCACATATATACAAATTCTATTCTCCCTTCCTTTTATGGGATCATACATGCCTTATGATCATTTCTAAAATGACTTCATTATAAAATATGATATGAACCAAGATTATGAAACCCATTTTATTAGATGGGTAATTTTTATGTTATTAATTCTGATTTATTTCCCTTATGTGTCACATATATATCGTGAACATGTTATCATGGGTGTGCGCAGATAGTGTTCCAGTGAATTGGGTAAAGAATTAGCCTCATGAGACATCATGTATGGGATTGGGGAGTGAACCTAATCCATTATTGGAATTTTCTGCCATGTGATTTTGTCAGGTTGGTTAGCCTGAAATCATGTTTATATATTATTTTGTGTTGTTTCCACATTTCATATGCTACAATGGTCTAATGATACCATGTTATTTATGTTATGCTTCCATATGTTTTCTCATGATCCTTCTATTTATGATATCATGTTATACTTTTGTCTCACACATTTTGTTTTCTTATCATCTTTATTCACTTAATATGATTTTTATCTCACCCATTTTGTCTATGTATTACCCATGTTATCCCATACAATTTAGGATCTCATTATGAAAAATAAAAAATTAAGTATTATTTTAAGTCTCACTTTAATGTTTTATGAACCTAGTCTTCCAAATACACTAGGTGTTTGCAATACTTGTGTTGTATTAATAGATGTTTATATAAAAAAACATGTAATAATATGTGTAAAAGTCTTGGTTATCTATATTTGGTATAAAATGAATGGTTTAGTTTTGATTTATAAACTAGGAAGATAAAACCTTAGTGAGAACCCTTGGGGTAAGTTTGAGGATAATTATAAGGAAAAGTATAAGGATAAGAATAAGTATAGGTGTAACAACCCAAAATTTTGAATAAAGATTGTTTCCTAATTTTGTGTGTAATTTTATTTTATTTTATTTTTATACTCAACAAAAATGTTTTATTTGATAAACATGATTATAATTAAAATGAGACCTTTGGGTTTTGACTGTTATATGACCATTGTTCAATATGACCACTAGAAACTAAATGTTTCGATTATTGTCTCTAAATACAAGTAATCTTGGTTAATTATTATAGAAAGAAGATTCGATGGCCTCACCTAGTAGTCTTGGACCGATCGAAGCCCATCTAACAGAGATTGGGAAGGAGGTAGCACCATTGGCCTTTGCTCTGGACCAAACCCAAGCCGAACTTCATCATGTGAAGCTAGAACGGAATCGCCTTCGCGAGAAGTTCAAACTGATAGAAATTACTACTCGGGCAATGTTGACCGAGCCGCCCCAAGATTCTATCACCCTAGCACACCTTACTCTTAGGTCCTATGCTGGTATTATAAGGGGTTATGTAACGAGACCGTAACTACCTTGTGTAATCCTTGTTTTAAATAAAAATTTGGATTTCTTTTTATGATGAAGTTTATGAATTTTCAAATGACTGGATAAAAATTGTATGCATATTTTTGATGAATTTTAGAAAAAGGATATTTTAAAAATGGTTGTGTAAACCTTAAATAATTAAAAATGTGTAATGATTTTCGCAAAATGGTCTTCTACAATTATGTTCAGTACGAAATTTAGAGTCTAATAAGATCAACTTAATTTTTGATGAATAGTAAATTATGAATAGTGATTTTATGATTAGGATTAGTAATGTGTCCAAATGGATTAGTAATCTCACTTAAAGAAAGTATTAATATAAACTAGGCACCTTGATTAAGTAATGTGATTCAATAAAATGGTTAGATAATGGTTTCATAAATTATTATTCAAGTATTCGTTTTTTCGGGTGAATAGTGTTTTTTAATTAAAAATTTAATTAAAAATATTTAGATAATTATTTTTATAAAACGGATTTCATTTTTGAACTCAGAGCATCGATATTATGTTATGGTAATCTTTGGGGATTTTTCTGAAAAAAATGAATTTTCGATGAATAGTGTATTTATTTAAAAATAAAATTAAAAATATTTAGAAAATTATTTTTATAAAATGGAGTTCATTTTTGAAATCAGAGCATTGATATTTGGTTAAGGTGTAATTTTGGGATTATTCTGAGAAAGTTGAATTTTCGGTGAATAGTGAAAGTATAGTTTTTAAGTTACGGGTGTTTAATGACATCATTAAATGATGTATTAAGTATATATTCAATATGGTCGAATTATGAATAGTAAGATAAGGTGTGAGGTGTCCCAAGTGGCCAATACCATGGGCAAATACCATGGGCAAGCCCATGGTTTTGCCAAAACCACTAGTGAGGTGTCCCTTGGCCATTAATGCCTTGTCCCCTCACTTTCCCTATAAATACCAAGACCTCCTCTCATCATTTCGACTCCCCACTCCTCCCCAACGAAGTTCTGGTCTCATTACCTCCCAAGGAGTCCTCCCAAGGTGTCCCCAAGCCCTCAAGGTCCCAACCTTTGAGGTTCAAGAGTTACATTTTAAGGTAAGGGATCCGACCTCTCTCTTTCTTTTCAAGTAATCTCTTTTATGTCTTTTCTTTTATACTCCATGTTCTTATGTTGGAGGATGTTCTTTTATATCCATCCTACTGCCTATTTCATGTTCATATGATGAGAGACCCCCTTGCTCTCATCAATTCGTTTTAAGAATGTTTAAGTGGCGCCGTTAGGCTGCCGAATTTTTAAGTGGTTCTTCACCCTTCTCGTTTTGAGGTTCTACTTTCATGTCAATTCTTTCAAGTTCCTTTTTGTTATGTTGGGGTATGATCTCTATATCTATCATACTGGACTCTTATGTTCATATGATGAGAGACCCCATTTGACCTCTTCAATTCAGTATTTTGTTGAAGTTTAAGTGGCGCCGTTAGGCTGCCGAATTTTTAAGTGGTTCTTCACCATTCTCGTTTTGAAGTTCTACTTTCATGTCAATTCTTTCAAGTTCCTTTTTGTTATGTTGGGGTATGATCTCTATATCTATCATACTGGACTCTTATGTTCATATGATGAGAGACCCCATTTGATCTCTTCAATTTAGTATTTTGTTGAAGTTTAAGTGGCGCCGTTAGGCTGCCGAATTTTTAAGTGGTTCTTCACCATTCTCGTTTTGAAGTTCTACTTTCATGTCAATTCTTTCAAGTTCCTTTCTATTATGTTGGGGTATGATATCTATATCTATCATACTGGACTCTTATGTTTATATGATGATAGACCCTATTTGACCTTGTCAATTCAATTTTGTTGATGTTTAAGTGACGCCGTTAGGCTGCCGAATTCTCACAAGAGAAATCTCTTTTTCTTCCTTTCATGTTCTTCATTTCATATGGTATATTTTAAAATTTCATTACCATGTTCTTAAGTCCCTTATATTTTTCCCTCTACTGTTTTATGGGTCATTTATGAATGTTTGACCCATGTCCCCTCTCTTCTCAATGTTTTCTAAAACCTTGTAACATAGCTGTTATGCTGCAGAATTTTCGTCTCAAAATGCCTCTCTCTCTTTTCTAAAAATTATTTTATGTTATAAAGTGAATACTCAAAGCTCTTATTTCTACAGGTGTATTCACATATATATCAAAATTTTCTATTTTAAATTCTGGGAATTACATACATGAAACCCACCTTCCTTTTCTGTGGGGTTTAAAGTGATGTAAAGATCATGTCTTTAAAGCAGTTTTTAAAACGTTATGATTATGAAATGAAACCCATTTATTTTATGCTATATGGGTTATTTATGAAATGTTTGATGATGATATATGTGTCTCACATGATAATAAAGGCAAATTTAAGGGTGCGCCCTGATAGCGCTCCAATGCATTGGGTAATGATGTAACCACTAGAGATTACAATTTTCATGATACCTTGGTGAATAACCTTGGTAATTTTCAAATGACACCTTGGGGATGGACCTTGGTGATATGTTCATGATTGTCTATGTTAAATGATGTAGCCACATCTTCAAGTTATGAAAAATGTTATTTTTATTATGAAATGCCTCATGATTTCATTTTCATGCCTTAAAGTTCTTTTCATGACTTTACTGATGTATCTCAAGTTCATATGTAAAATGTTTCTCTTGTTTCCCTTACTGGGCCTTCTGCTCACCCTTTCCTTTGATGTATGTCCCCAGGTTATGAGATGCAGTAATGAACATAGGATGAACATAAGGAGAAGCCTTTCAAGTGTTTAAGAAGAATGTTTTTTTTTGTTTATTGTTTTAATTTCCTGGTTTCCAAGACACTAAACCTTAAAGATCCTCGATTTTGTAAAATGTAATGAAAGTTTATGTGATAAAAAGGTGGGATGCTATAGTTGGTATCAAAGGATGGTTTAGTTATTTGTGGAAATTAGGATATGAAAACTCTAGGAAGAACCCTATGGAAAAGTTTAAATATAGGAAATCTTCCTGGTATTTTGGTGAGTATTGAGTAAGGGGTTTCCAAGAAAATACATCCCTGTCTGGATACGAGCAGGTAGAGGTGGCTCTGGCACAGATGTACATAGGGGTAAAACCCGAAAACACCGCTTTTAGCTAGACTCGAATGGGAACTGGTACACGACAACGGGCCTTGCTGCACTCTTGGTTACGACACTCCCGGGGGATATGCTTTGGTAAATTCATAAGCTTAGTATGAACCATTATTAAAGGAACAAGGATAAAACATAATAAATATTCACATAAGAATATATGATCATGGATAACCTAGATTGGAACCTAGGGGATCACAAGTTAGGATATACTTTTATTCTACATGTTTATCCTTTTATGCTTAAAGTTTCCTTTTCATGATTATTAGCTAAGTAAATAAGCCACTAATTATAGTTTCTTTTCTTAGTTAATGGCGGGAAATGGAAGAACATGTCCCAAAAACCAATGTGATAGGAAATGCGACGATTGTCGTGTTAATACGACTGAGGTAATTAGGGGATTAATAGATGATTATTATTTTGGAATACGTTCACTATTTTAGGGACCCTATATGATCGAGGTAAATAGATTACTACGGTATTTTCATTGAGGAGTAAGGTTGACTTATATTTTGAAGAATCGATGAATTTATGGTGGACTAATAGTAATTTAGGTTACTTATGGGAATGATGAACCTATCTTGGGTAAAATATGTTTAGTTTAGATAATTTTGTTATAAGATGTTAGGAGGGGTTGATGTTGTTTGGAGATGAACAATGAAGTTTATTTTGGAAGACTATGTTATCAAATCCTTCTTGTATTTGGGTTTCAATCTTAGTTTGGATTATTTTGAGGAATTTTAAGGATCGTTATTTATGGTATGGTCTATGATGAACTTTGGGTATTATCATGGAACATTGAAGATTTAAAATTACTTTCCATTCCTATGGGATCCTTCCTTTTTGAAGACTTGTCTAACCTTACCCTTTCTGTTTTTGGGATAATGTTTAAAGATAGAAGAAATAGATAGTTAATTTTTTGTGGATTATATGATTCTCTATAATATGATTCTTGTGTTTTGATGAGACCAAGTAGTTTTGAATGCTCATCGTTTGGGAGAAAAGATTAGATTTGGTAGAAACTTATTAAAAGGTGAAACTATACTTGAAGGTAGGTATATTTTCTTATGTTTTTGTTTTATGTAGTAAATGAATTCTTCAAAATTATTAAAAGAAACGTAAAACAAAAATGTTGTTGGTTTACGTTTCCTACTAGGTAATCAAAGCCCGTTTACACACAACATAAGTTTGGGATTTTCTCGTGGTCAACGTTCTCCTAATCATGTTTTCTATCACTCTCCCTCAGAACATGACCCTTTGTTTTCTCCTCCATGTCCATGTTTTCCTACATGGAATCCTAGTGTGGGCTAACTCGGGTGACCTTCGTACTTCCCTTTCATTCTATTAAAGTAATAGTTTTACTGAATCCTTTTCCGATGTGGGACTTTCAAGGAAATTTCAAAACCTAATTTTAAAAAAATTGCGAGGACGCAATTTCTTAAGGGGGGAAGATTGTAACAACCCAAAATTTTGAATAAAGATTGTTTCCTAATTTTGTGTGTAATTTTATTTTATTTTATTTTTATACTCAACAAAAATGTTTTATTTGATAAACATGATTATAATTAAAATGAGACCTTTGGGTTTTGACTGTTATATGACCATTGTTCAATATGACCACTAGAAACTAAATGTTTCGATTATTGTCTCTAAATACAAGTAATCTTGGTTAATTATTATAGAAAGAAGATTCGATGGCCTCACCTAGTAGTCTTGGACCGATCGAAGCCCATCTAACAGAGATTGGGAAGGAGGTAGCACCATTGGCCTTTGCTCTGGACCAAACCCAAGCCGAACTTCATCATGTGAAGCTAGAACGGAATCGCCTTCGCGAGAAGTTCAAACTGATAGAAATTACTACTCGGGCAATGTTGACCGAGCCGCCCCAAGATTCTATCACCCTAGCACACCTTACTCTTAGGTCCTATGCTGGTATTATAAGGGGTTATGTAACGAGACCGTAACTACCTTGTGTAATCCTTGTTTTAAATAAAAATTTGGATTTCTTTTTATGATGAAGTTTATGAATTTTCAAATGACTGGATAAAAATTGTATGCATATTTTTGATGAATTTTAGAAAAAGGATATTTTAAAAATGGTTGTGTAAACCTTAAATAATTAAAAATGTGTAATGATTTTCGCAAAATGGTCTTCTACAATTATGTTCAGTACGAAATTTAGAGTCTAATAAGATCAACTTAATTTTTGATGAATAGTAAATTATGAATAGTGATTTTATGATTAGGATTAGTAATGTGTCCAAATGGATTAGTAATCTCACTTAAAGAAAGTATTAATATAAACTAGGCACCTTGATTAAGTAATGTGATTCAATAAAATGGTTAGATAATGGTTTCATAAATTATTATTCAAGTATTAGTTTTTTCGGGTGAATAGTGTTTTTTAATTAAAAATTTAATTAAAAATATTTAGATAATTATTTTTATAAAACGGATTTCATTTTTGAACTCAGAGCATCGATATTATGTTATGGTAATTTTTGGGGATTTTTCTGAAAAAAAATGAATTTTCGATGAATAGTGTATTTATTTAAAAATAAAATTAAAAATATTTAGAAAATTATTTTTATAAAATGGAGTTCATTTTTGAAATCAGAGCATTGATATTTGGTTAAGGTGTAATTTTGGGATTATTCTGAGAAAGTTGAATTTTCGGTGAATAGTGAAAGTATAGTTTTTAAGTTACGGGTGTTTAATGACATCATTAAATGATGTATTAAGTATATATTCAATATGGTCGAATTATGAATAGTAAGATAAGGTGTGAGGTGTCCCAAGTGGCCAATACCATGGGCAAATACCATGGGCAAGCCCATGGTTTTGCCAAAACCACTAGTGAGGTGTCCCTTGGCCATTAATGCCTTGTCCCCTCACTTTCCCTATAAATACCAAGACCTCCTCTCATCATTTCGACTCCCCACTCCTCCCCAACGAAGTTCTGGTCTCATTACCTCCCAAGGAGTCCTCCCAAGGTGTCCCCAAGCCCTCAAGGTCCCAACCTTTGAGGTTCAAGAGTTACATTTTAAGGTAAGGGATCCGACCTCTCTCTTTCTTTTCAAGTAATCTCTTTTATGTCTTTTCTTTTATACTCCATGTTCTTATGTTGGAGGATGTTCTTTTATATTCATCCTACTGCCTATTTCATGTTCATATGATGAGAGACCCCCTTGCTCTCATCAATTCGTTTTAAGAATGTTTAAGTGGTGCCGTTAGGCTGCCGAATTTTTAAGTGGTTCTTCACCCTTCTCGTTTTGAGGTTCTACTTTCATGTCAATTCTTTCAAGTTCCTTTTTGTTATGTTGGGGTATGATCTCTATATCTATCATACTGGACTCTTATGTTCATATGATGAGAGACCCCATTTGACCTCTTCAATTCAGTATTTTGTTGAAGTTTAAGTGGCGCCGTTAGGCTGCCGAATTTTTAAGTGGTTCTTCACCATTCTCGTTTTGAAGTTCTACTTTCATGTCAATTCTTTCAAGTTCCTTTTTGTTATGTTGGGGTATGATCTCTATATCTATCATACTGGACTCTTATGTTCATATGATGAGAGACCCCATTTGATCTCTTCAATTCAGTATTTTGTTGAAGTTTAAGTGGCGCCGTTAGGCTGCCGAATTTTTAAGTGGTTCTTCACCATTCTCGTTTTGAAGTTCTACTTTCATGTCAATTCTTTCAAGTTCCTTTCTATTATGTTGGGGTATGATATCTATATCTATCATACTGGACTCTTATGTTTATATGATGATATACCCTATTTGACCTTGTCAATTCAATTTTGTTGATGTTTAAGTGACGCCGTTAGGCTGCCGAATTCTCACAAGAGAAATCTCTTTTTCTTCCTTTCATGTTCTTCATTTCATATGGTATATTTTAAAATTTCATTACCATGTTCTTAAGTCCCTTATATTTTTCCCTCTACTGTTTTATGGGTCATTTATGAATGTTTGACCCATGTCCCCTCTCTTCTCAATGTTTTCTAAAACCTTGTAACATAGCTGTTATGCTGCAGAATTTTCGTCTCAAAATGCCTCTCTCTCTTTTCTAAAAATTATTTTATGTTATAAAGTGAATACTCAAAGCTCTTATTTCTACAGGTGTATTCACATATATATCAAAATTTTCTATTTTAAATTCTGGGAATTACATACATGAAACCCACCTTCCTTTTCTGTGGGGTTTAAAGTGATGTAAAGATCATGTCTTTAAAGCAGTTTTTAAAACGTTATGATTATGAAATGAAACCCATTTATTTTATGCTATATGGGTTATTTATGAAATGTTTGATGATGATATATGTGGCTCACATGATAATAAAGGCAAATTTAAGGGTGCGCCCTGATAGCGCTCCAATGCATTGGGTAATGATGTAACCACTAGAGATTACAATTTTCATGATACCTTGGTGAATAACCTTGGTAATTTTCAAATGACACCTTGGGGATGGACCTTGGTGATATGTTCATGATTGTCTATGTTAAATGATGTAGCCACATCTTCAAGTTATGAAAAATGTTATTTTTATTATGAAATGCCTCATGATTTCATTTTCATGCCTTAAAGTTCTTTTCATGACTTTACTGATGTATCTCAAGTTCATATGTAAAATGTTTCTCTTGTTTCCCTTACTGGGCCTTCTGCTCACCCTTTCCTTTGATGTATGTCCCCAGGTTATGAGATGAAGTAATGAACATAGGATGAACATAAGGAGAAGCCTTTCAAGTGTTTAAGAAGAATGTTTTTTTTGTTTATTGTTTTAATTTCCTGGTTTCCAAGACACTAAACCTTAAAGATCCTCGGTTTTGTAAAATGTAATGAAAGTTTATGTGATAAAAAGGTGGGATGCTATAATAGGTTTTTTTTGGAATCTTGGTGAAGTATAGATGGAGAGATTTCTGATAAATTACATCCCTTTCTAGATACTACAAGTGGATGTGGATCTATCACATATGTACATAGGGGTAATAACTCAGAAAAAAGATATGTTGGGCTTGACTCAAGCATTAATTAGTACACAATAATGGTTCTTACTATACACCTGGTTTGACACTCCTATGGGAGATTCTTTGGTAATTCACAAACTCTTTATGAATCATTATAAAGTATTTGAATAGCTTATGACCATGAATGACCTAGGATAAACCTTTGGTGTCATAAATTGAAAAGTGGGTATAATAATTTAGATATCCTATAATTTATTTTTCATGATTATTTGGTTTCCCACTATGATTATTATTTCTCATACTATGCATTGTCGTTTTAGTCAATTCCTCATATTATTCCTAATCAACTATCATGAAATATGATTAACAACATGAACTTTGGTGAGATTAATAACAGGTTAAATAAGATGTGGATGGAATTTTATAAAATTTCATGTGGCAATGAACATAAAATAAATAAGATTTAACTTCCAACATGTTAGGAAGGTGGGAAGAAGAACCTATAGGATTATCTAAAATTGAGGGAATGATGTTTTATATGTGTAAATTTAGATCATAAATCCATGAATTTACAAGGAATTTAATGTCTTATATGTGGTCAATTAGGGAATTATTAAAGTCAATGCCCTAAACTATGGGTTATCCCCTAAACCAAGGAATGAACCATATTATACCAAATCATTAAATTAAACAGGTTGAAGTATTACATATTGGGATTAAATAATTATATTATAAAAGTATTTTTACCAATTGTATTTTGGATATAATAATCATGATACATCTATGAATTGTTTTGATTTTGGAAGTATATATGTCTTCAGTTTGATTAACTTAATACTTATAGATACCATAATTGATTTATGAGTTTAAGGTTAACCATAAGTTCAAATTATTAAATATGACTTTTGAGGTTTTAAGTAATTTGATTTTGAGGTGACTAGTGATATTTTAGGATACATTTTATTGGGTTGAATTATATATAACCTTCTGGTTTAACATAAAGGATTATTTTAGAAGAATTCTATTATATTTTTGAGATGTAAGTTGAAATGGTTTGATATAAATTTGAGGTTAAAAACATTCTTTCATGTTGAGGTTATTGAAGTTATTTGGGATATAGGTTCATTTATTTTAAGGAGTGATCTATGATAAACCTTTGGATTCATTGTTGAATTTTTTAGATTAATATATTAATATTTATTTGATATTATCTTACTTTTTTCTAACCATTTTTGTTTTAATAAATATAGGAGGAATGGTTTGTTACTCTTGTATGGATATTATGATCCGTTAAATGTTAGTTTTAGTGATTCAGGAATAGACATTTCATTTTGGGATATTCATTTATTAGAGGACAAGATAAAGTGAAAATCTATCAAATAATAACCAAAGGAAGAAATTATGCTTATCAAAATGAAATTTATCAAGTAAGTATATTACCTTATATTCTCATATAGTAAAAGAACTCCTCAAATTTAGGAAAAGGATCTTGAAACAAAAAAGTATCATATTACCATAATATCCTAAGAATAAAATGGTCTTTAAATCATAATATATTTATAGTTTTATGGTCCTTAACTTTCCATTAATCATTCACTTTATTTTGATCAATGAACTCTACCACTCTCTATAATTATTTAGTATTTTTTTTCTATTTCCATATCTTCACTTTCCACCAATGTTATCCTATATGGAAACTTAATAATGAGTTATTCTAGTTAACCTTACTACATCAATTTCTCCCTTTTAAAGGGGAAGTTTTATTAAACCTTTTTACAACATGGGTTTCCATAAAATTTATTTTCAAATGTCAAACCCTTGATTACTAAGATCAATATTAAACTGTGAGGACATAATTTATTTATGGGGGGATAATGTAACACCCAAATATTTTAAAAGAGGAACATCATGTTGGATAGAATATATGACATGAAACACTAATATTATAATATAATGTAACTCTCTAGGAATTTATGATATATTTATTTTTAAATAAATTCAATATCTTTAACAGCTTGTGATAAACGCAACACTATGTTTAAATGAAATGTGATACTCTATTAAAATATTATTATTTAAACACGACCATTATAACCTAGACTTTAAGTAGTTGGGTATGAATAGTAATAACTAAATTGTGAAAATTATTTGGTTTTCACATGTATAAAATAAATTCAATAGTCATTTATTGATTAAAAATAAAATAAGAACCATTTGAAATAAAAAAGAAATGTTTTCTGAAAAACTATATTTTTCTAAAATGTTGTTTAGTCATGATTTATGAACATAATTTGAAATTAATTTTTACCACTTTTATAAAATTTATTTCACAAAAAAAATTATTTTTTTAAATCATCATATTGATATTAACTTATGGTCAAAATTTGGGATTTTTTGGAAAATATTACTTTTTTAGTGAATAGTGAGAATACCGATTTTTATAAAATTACTACTTAATTTAATTTGATTTAAATTTAGAATAATAATTATTAAATTATATTAAATCTAATTAATTACATTTAAATCATCTTTATACTATATTTCCGTATAAGTTTATTTTTAGGCTTTAAACACATTTTTCTGAAAATTGTTTTAAAGTGTATAATGTTTATAAATATTAAATAATTAAAATAAACTTTAATCAGGAATTATTTAAATGAAATTTATAGATTTAATATCTATTAATATTAATTTAAATTCATATTATTATTATTAATTGTCATATATTTAATATGAGATCATCTTTTCGTTAAAAAATGCATTTCTTGAAATCCCATTTTTTGACACATCTATGGGTTTAATTTTAATTTTAATTCATCCAATTTTGTGAGTTGGATTTGGAAAAATGGATTATATATTTTTAATGTGAATAATTTATACTATAAAATAGGTTTAACTTAATTTTTTACCATAATGGATAGAGAAAATAGTAAAATTATTTATTGCAGGTATGGGAAAAACAGGTTTATAGGGGGTTAAACTCAAAAGATAAGGGTTAAAAATGACCCAAAACTTGTCTAATTACTATTCCCTAGTCATATTTATACCACATATCTTATAAGGTTCTAAAATATATTATTTTTTATCCTTTTCTCCTGAGAAACATTTGTGTGTTATTCTTTCTTTACAAAAAATTCCAAGTGTGTCCTCTCCCCGACATATAAAAGGCCAACCCTCTCCTCTTCTTTAAACTTTTCCAAAACCCATTGGTTATACTAATACCTGCACAAATCACCCCCATAATTCCATAACCTTATTATATAATCCTTTTTTCTTATAAATCCAACCTATGAAGGATTTTTTTTACAAACCAAAAGAAGTTTTTTGAAGAAGAGGTAACGTCATTAACCAAGTTTTATTTTAGATCTTCCTCTACCTCCTTAAAAAGTTATTAAACCATGATGATATAATAACATAATTATATTACATATACTGATATTTTTTTATGATAATGTAATTACCTAAAACCATCTCCTTCTTCTTCTAATGGGAAATGTAATTGTTGATCGTGTGTACATCAGACTACCACCTCATGAATGGACATAATTTGTTTTCCATTATTTCTTTTCATGGAAGGATATAATAATGTATTTAATTTTAATATATAGTATTTATATTATAATTAAACCTTTGTAATTATAATATCACATATACCTTCTTACTTTCCATTTTTTAGAGAATACAATAAAGTCTCTCGTGTATACGGCAGACTATCGCCTCACGAAGCGATGTGATTCGTTTTTTACACATGCTTTATAAGGAAGGTAAAAAGGATTAATTTTATATTTATATTTGATATTAATGAAATATTAATAATTATGTAAAATAAATATATCATATACTTTATTACCTTAACATCCATTTAATAATGATAAGGTCGTTCATGTGTACGACCGACTACCGCCTCGCAAAGTGATGTGATTCATTTTTCACTAATGATTTACACGGAGGGTAAAAAAGGATAAATTTAATAAATATATGTGATATATATGACATGATATTGATTATTTAAAACTAATACACAATATAATTCCTTAACATGTCACCCGTTATGGAAATGATAACTTCTCTTGTACGTACGTACGACATACTGTCTCCATGAAGCGATGTGATTTATTTTCCATGTTTGAAATTAAATAATGATTATAAAGATGTATATAATGAAAAAATTTATTTTTATAAAATTAATATCATTCTAGAGATTATGGAACTATAACCTTTTTAAATGATCTGGAACTCTCATGGTGAAATGTATAGGAGAAAACAAGGCAGTTAATAACTGAAACGATAGTGATATGTAATATTATTAGCGAATGGGTAATAAGATGTTATAAAACAATAATATATGATATTATAAATAAAAATATGACTATATTATAATTAAATAACATATTTAAACCCACTATATGAGAGGTTAAATAGTTTTCAACTAAATGGAATCTTGAGGTAAGGGGTTTATTGACTCAGTTTCCATTCATGGGGTTATATGCCTACTTCTTTGATTATATTATTCCATGATTATGGATGAAATGAAATTTAATTATTTAATTATTTTATCTTAAATTTTATTTGTTTTTATTTTCATTTTTCACTCAAAATAAATTCATTTATTAACTCTCACTTCAATTATACAAACATTGTAAAGGTTTCGTCTAAAACATCCATCTTAGAGACATATGTTATTTTAAAAACCTAAACTCTTTTAAATTGTGTATGTGATTTCCATTTACATAATATATCATGAATTATTCAGAATTCATGTTATTTTAAGTAACAATTGATCTAATTCATTCATGGGAATTTATTATTCGAAAGTTACTGAAGCGGTAATGGTTTATGTTTCAATCTCATTTTAATCGGGATTATCTATGATTGAATTTTCATTACTGGAAATTATTGGATAATTTCCTAATAAAACCCTTCCATTTTATCACCATATATTTATTAACTAATATTCCAATTAATTTTAACATTTTCATATCTTTTTTACTTAAAATTATTGAGAATATGTTTTAATAAAATCTGACTTCATTTCTCTCTTCGGTTAAAAATTATTTTTCATCTAAAACCATGTCTTCTAAAAATGTTTTCAAAAATGTTTTACTATGACTATATAAAGCCATTTTTATCCTTAAATGTATTTTTACAAAAAAAATTGAAAGTAATCTTCCCATCATTTTCTGAACAATATACTTTTTTACTTTTCATTCAAAAATATGAAAGGATTATTTGTTTTTTTAAAGTATTTGGCAAGAATGCAGCTCTTCTACCATCATTACCACTAAATGTTTTAAATATTACATTTTAAGTTTCAATGGTTATTTTCAATTTTTTTTTAATATTTTAGAATTTTTTATATTTTAAATATGTTTTTTCAAAATGGAAAGGATATTTTCCTCAAGAAATGTTCAAAGTGATCTTTCAAAATCAATTTTCCATCTAATATGGAATCCTTTGATGTTACTCAAAATGAATAAGGATATTTCCCTGAATAATGTTTATAATATTTTTAAAATTGTTTTCATCAATGAAAATAACCTTTGATGTTATTTATCACTTCTAAATTTTGTATATATGTATCCTATATATATAATTAGTTTATTCTCCCTTCCTTTGATGGTGGAATTCATTCCTTATGATCATTTCTAAAATGCATTCATTTTGAAATATTATATGAAGACACATTATACAACCCATTTTATTTATATGGTTACTTTTTATATTATGAATTGTAATTGACTTACTTTATGTGGAACACATATATCATGGATATTTTATGATTGGTGCGCCCAGATAGTGCTCTAATGGATTGGGTAAATCTTTAATCTCGTGAGACATCATGTATGGGATGAGGGAGTAAACCTAATCCATTATGGGACTTTTTCCACCGTGTGATTTTTTCTAAGAGGTTATCCTTGACTCATATTTATTTCATGTTTTGGGTTGTTTCCACATTTCCTATGCTACCATGATATTATGATACCATGTTATTTATGTTATCTTCTATGAGTTTACTCATGATCCTTCTCTTCATGATATCATGTTATACTTTTGAATCACATGTTATGTTTCCTTATAATTTTTAATACTTTACTAGTATTTTTATCTCAACCCTTTTGTCTATGTATTCCTCTAGTTATCCCATATAGTTTAGGAGCTCAAATGTATTTAGGATCTCATTATTGAGAATAAAATAAAATGTTTTTCGTTTTGTCTCACTTTGATGTTTTATGAACTTAGTTATCAAAATACACTGGGCCTTTATGATTCTTGAGTTGTATTAATGTATTTTTATGTCAAAAATATTATAATAATATATATTAAAGTCTTGGTTATCTATATAAACTATCTCAAGGGTCCCATAAAAGTAGCTAAGAGCACTCAGAATCCACGAAAGTTAACCGCTAGCGAGTACTTAACTCTCTACTAGAGGGGTGCACTCATACAGATCATCTATTAGTTCTCTAATCCCATATAACTATAGTAATACAATGGGGGATGAAACCAGATCAAAACTCAGGGCTAGAACCTGGTCCAATATATCCTAGGATTCTCCTCCTCAAACTAATTATTGTGCTAAAACTAGCTCAAGCGTCCCATCCAAAGGCCACGAGAACGTGGGTCGATCCAACTTTTAAACCCATCATCTAAAAGGATAAACTAGAAACTCTAATAGAAACTAGTGTAAAGGCTATCCAGGATGTGGTTCTATCCAACTATCAAATGAATCATCCAACAATCTAAATAAGTAGTGTCAATCAACTCTCAACTCACCAAACTCAGGGATCCCATGGTCCCCGGGGTCATAGCATAATGTTCCACTAGAGACTCCCCTTCTGCACCAAAACTCTTAATCCACACCCCTAAAATGATCCTCAAATGGAAAAAAATGCACACTATTTGAAATAAGATCTATACCAACGGTTTTGGGAAAACCATTGGTATAGTTCACTAATTTGAACCTATACCAATGGTTGGGCCAAAATCGCTGGTATAGGTTACTAATTTGGAGCTATACCAACGGTTTCGGACAAACTGTTGGAATAGTTCACTAATTTAGACCTATACCAACGGTTTTGGGAAAAACATTAGTATAAGTCAATTATAGAGACCCTATACCAATGGTTTGACCTCAAACCGTTGGTATAGGTCCCCCCTATACCAATGGTTTCTCCAAAACTGTTGGTATAGATCCCAAAATCAAAAAACCTATACCAACGTTTCTCAAAACCGTTGGTATAGGTCTATACCAAGAGTTTTGAGAACCGTTGGTATAGGTACATGTATTTTTAGTGGAATCTTATTTCAAAGGACATTAAATAAATCAAAATTTAAAATACTTATGATAATACATATATATATATATATATTTATGAAATTATGTTCACAAAAATATGTTAGGTTATTGGTTAGGTCGTTAAATCACAAACAGGAGGTGCTGGGATAAAAACCAACCGAATGGTTCTTTTTTGAATTACATATACCAATGGTTTTATTATACCTTTGGTATAGATTTTTATATTACTTATACCAACAGTTTTCCCAAAACCATTGGTATAGACCTATCCCCACGACTTACTAGCCAACGGTTCTCCAAACCATTGGTATAGGCTATACCAATGGTTTGGAGGGATATACCAACAATTCCAAACCATTGGTATAGTGTATTCTTCTAGTAGTGGTAATAGTAAGAGAAGGACACCCTATGAGGGGTTCCAATATCTCATTTATACCTCGATCTAAGCCCAACATGAGAAACATCCTCAAACATCCCTCAACAGCCTCTAATTGATCCTAGATCAATAATGCACCCACAAGGGAATCCAAATGATTGATAATGAATACAATGGAGTTCTAAATCTTCCTTATGACCAAATCAAATTTAGGAAACCCAAAATAGCTTCTCAATATAAGAGAAACATTGGAGAACATCCCATTATAAGAAAACTTATTCCAGCCTCACTGGTAAATAACCCATCCTTAGGTACTACCTCACCCATAAGGGCACGCATAATGGGTCTCTTATACCCATATCAATATCCTAACCATAACCTCTATCCCACTCTATCAACCCATCCTGAAGGATCTAACTAGAAAAATCCTCAAACAATAGACCCAAAATCTCAAGCGAGTGGTCTAAAACCTTGACCACTTCAAGATCAAGCAACAAGGACAAAAAATAAATCAGAGACATCTTTTATCAGCCAGAGTTTTTATGAATTTTTTTTGAATAAGTTAAAATGATGTGATATCTTGTGTTACATGTAACACTAAATTAATCTTGTGCTACATGCAACACTGGGTTATCTTTCATTACACACGTCACCGAGTTTTAACAAAACCATGATATATTATTTATATAGTTATCTAAATGTGAATTTTATATGATAGTATTTAAACTTACTGATGTGAATAGGAAAAATTAATTTTCAACAGAAACATGTTGATAAAAAAGGGACTTAATTTTTGGTAAAGTCTTAATATGTTTCGAAAATACAATTTTCTCTAAAAAAATGGTTTTTATTTATTTTTATGAACATTAATAAAATTATCTTTCCAAAATTTTATAAAATTAATTTGATAAAATAATAATAATTTGTGAAATAATAATTTCAAAATTATCTTAGGGTGAAATTTTGGGATTATTCTAAGATGTTTCATTTTTTGATGAATAGTGAAAATACAGAATTTTAATTAAAAATTGCATTTTAATTTAATTAATTTATAAAGTTCAATTATATTTTTAATTGTTTTTAGAGTTAAATTATTTCTCTTATACATCCATTAATCCAATTTAGTTTATTTTAATCAATTTCATTTTTAATTTTGATATAAAAACTTTGTAAACTCTTAAACATTTCCACTTTAAAAACCTACTTTCTCATCACATCAGTGGGATTAATTTTAAATTAAAATTTTACATTTAGAGGAATTGAATTATTAAAAATGGATTAAAAATATTTAATAATAATAATTTATATTTTTTAATAAGTTTAAATTAATTTTTGACCAACATAAATAGTAAAAATGATAAAAATTATTTCTAATGGTTAAGGTAAAAATGGGTTTACCAGGGGGTTAAACTAAATATATACGGGATAAAAATAATCCAAAACTTATCCAAAACCCATTTTATGTCCATATTTCTACCTTATCTATTTTTTTATATATAATTATCCATTTTGGAACTTTTGGCAAGATAAAAATGTGGGTACACCTATTTGTTTTCACACAATTACAAGTGTGCCCCTCAGCTCCCTTATAAAAGGTCACCCCTTCTCATCTCCAATTAACACATTAAAACCCTTTTGGTTTATCCAATACCTAAAAAATACCTTCCAAAATTCTATAATATCTTCTTGGAAGACTTATTTTGGATATAAATCCAATGTAGGAAGGATTTTGGTGCAAACCTAAGGAGGATACATGAAGAAGAGGTGACGTTCATCAACGAGCATTTTTATTTTTTTATTACTCCACATCCTTTTATTATTATTATTATACCATGATGATAAAATAAACTCATTATCCTAAATATACTAATATTTGTTTAGGTTACATTCATGACCTACAACCATCTCCACTTTTATCAAATGGGTTATGAAATCATTGTTCTTGTGTACGGCGGACTACCGCCTCGTGAACCGATGTCATCCATTTTTCCACTACCACCTCTCAATAATGGTAATAATTATGTATTTATCATATATATATATTATATTTATTATAATATTATACTTATTTAATTATTATATCATACATGCCATCATATTCTCCATTTGTTTGGGAATATGATAACATCATTCATGTGTTTGGCAAACTACCACCTCGTGAAGTAATGTGATTCATTCACGCTTTACATGAAAGGTAATAAGGATGGGTTTAATGAAAATTTGTGATATATATGAGATAAAAAATAATTATTTAATAATAATATATCATTTAACATTCTTTCTTTCAATTTGAAAAGAAAATGGAAGCATCATTCATGTGTACTTATAGCCTATCGTTTCCATGAACTGTGTTTCGTTTTCTATCATTAAATTTTATGGATTACTATAAATAAATATATAATAAATATATATTTTCTTTATATCATGATTAAATTTTTTTTTATTATGAAATCATGATCAAATTTAGAGAACTAAAATAAAAAATAAAAACATGTATGAAAAAAAGCGGTTATTACCCGAAATGTAACTTTAATACGGAATTTTTAATAAACACGTAATAAAAGGTCATAATAAAATAATATATGGTATGATATATATATATATATATAAATATTTATATATAATATATTTATAATAAACTTATATTTATTATACAGGATCTTTGAACATTTACGGTGGAAGTTGAGACTTAAGGTAAGGGATTTCTAGTATCTCTTTTATTTCTGGGAGACATAGGAAAGTTCATAAATTGTTTGTTCTAAGTGGTGTATATACTACCACTTTAACATGATATATCATTAATATCCTCATTTTAATGATATTTAAAGTTTCATTTGATGTTATGATTTATTAGGGCTTACGATTCACAATATTACTATAGCAGTAAGGAGTTTTTGTGTCACTTTTTACTTCTGTGAGACACATGCCATATTCACCACATATTTCTCTTATGTTGTATTTATACTACCCATGAATGTATTTTATCATGATTCACCTCATAATTATTTTGATTTAAATATCCATTTGAGTATCTCTCTTTTATGGGGATTATGTTTTAAAGTTACCAAGGTGGTAAATATTTTACGTTACAATCTCATCGTTTATCGGGATTGTTTATGAATATGTTTTCAATGAAAAATATTATGATACATATCTCAAGAAACTAAAGACTATTACTCTACTATATTTATTTCATGATAATATATGTTTTCCCTTCATTTTTTTTCTCTTTAGGTACTCTATATTTCAAAACAATGTTTTTACCAAAAATCTTATTTATTTTTCTCCTCGGTCAAAAAACCGTTTTTCTTCTAAAACTATGTTTTTTAAAAATGTTTTCATAAATGATTTTAACATTATTAAAATTATTTATTAAATAAATTTTTATCCGTTTTTTAATTTTACAAAATTCTTTGAAACTAATCTTCATGTTTTTTTCCAAACAATGCTCGTTTGGTTTTTACTAAAAATGTGAAAAACTTTTTTTTAACATACATGGAAAGGAAAGTATTTATCACTTCAATGAAAACTGAAATATTTCAATTTTACCTTACCAGGTTTTGAAGTTATCTTAAAGAAAAAAAATTCCTTAATATTTTCAAAAAAATTAGATAAATGATTTCAAAGTAAAAAATTGATTTTGAAGATGTTTTAAAAAAAATCATAGTAGAAAGGATTTTTTTCATCAAGAAATGTTTTAAATTATTTTTAAATATTACTCTATATGTTTTCAATTTTATATTAAAATAAAAAGTATTTTTGAATTTTTTTATGAATAATTAGTTTTAAAAAGTGATATTAAAAAAAAAATTATTTTCCTCAAGAAATATTACAAGTGATCTTTAAAAATCATTCTCCGTCAAAGATGACATCCTTTGATGTAATTTTTTATATTCTAGGGATAAGGATACCATTATTAATCTTGATCCTATTCAAAGAATTATCCCTAAATAATTTCTAATAAAGATCACTAACCTTTGTGTTAGAGTCTTCCTTGATCAGATCTTCGAACTAATAGGCCAGCTTATCCCACATTTTCATGTACTCATCTGTATTTATCCTCCTCTATTTGAATCCTATAATAAAGTTGAGATCCTACTTATTGATCTAATTTCACTACTCTTTATTTGTTTCCACTAGCATCAATCTCTCCTATATTTGGTCATAAACCCCAACAGGGGCCTTAATTTCAAAAGCCTCATCAATCATTTTTCCACTGATTGATTGATAAGATCCCATATTGTCCCGTTATGCCCAACTTACTTATCTATGTCACAGTTATAATAAGATAACACCAAATAGTTCCCATGATCCACCACTAATGATTTATCATGTCTCTGATTAGGAACTCCCAACACACCACTTGTGAACTCTTAGTCCTTATAAGCTTCACTGTTAGGTTCTTGCTCTTTTGAGGAGATAATTTTCATCTCTTTTGACCACCAATTCCTGATAGATCTCAGATCCATAGGTTTGTGAAGATGAGAATAATCTTTTCACCATTTTGATTTTTCCCCTTGAGTAGAATGCATCTCCCAAAGTCCCTATTTCCATCCCCCCTTCCTCCTCCTACAGCTATAAAGCCCTCTATCATGGAATATTTTATCACTTTCACACAAAAATTTTTCATAAACATCCTTGCATGATTCATATTCAAGTATACCTTTCCCATCATTAGGACCAACAACCTGAACCAAATCACCTTGGTTTGTAATTATCTCCCCTAGACCATCGAATCGATTTTTCAGATTAAAACTGGCTGAGTGACTTCCTGTAGTGAGTACCTTCACCACTGGACTTCTCGTAGTACCTTGCATAGAATTATCCCATCCCTTGAAGACCATAAAATCTATTTGGTTTTTTTATAAAGTTTTCAATTTTAAATATGTGTTTTGAAAATGGTAAGGATATTTTCCTCAATAAAATTTTAAAGTGATCTTTCAAAAATATTTTTCCTTATAAGATAACATCCTTTGATATTACTCAAAATTAAAAGGTTATTTTTTCTCAATAATATTTATAATATTTTTTAAAGTATTTTCATCAATCAAAAAACCTTTGATGTTATGTATTTCTTATAAATTATTTATATATTTCTCCCACATATATACAAATTATATTCTCCCTTCCTTTTATGGGGTCATACATGCCTTATGATCATTTCTCAAATGACTTCATTATAAAATATGATATGAACAAAGATTATAAAACCCATTTTATTTACATGGGTAATTTCTTTGTTATTCATCATGGTTAATTTCCCTTATGTGTCACATATAGATAATAAACATGTTATGATATGTGTTCCCAGATAGTGTTCCAATGAATTTTGCAAAGCATTATTATCATGAGACATCATGTATAAGATTAGGAAGTGAACCTAATCCATTATGGGACTTTGTCCGCCATGTGATTTTGTCTAGTCGGTTAGCCAGGAATCATGTTTATATATTCTTTTATGTTGTTTCCATATTTCCTATGCTACAATGGTCTTATGATACCATGTTCTTTATGTTATTCTTCCATATGTTTTCTCATGATCCTTCTCTTTATGATATCATGTTATACTTTTGTATCAAACATTATGTTTCCTTATCATGTTTATTCACATACTGTGATTTTTAACTCACCATTTTTGTCTATGTATTACCCATGTTATCCCATACAATTTAGGATATCAAAATTATTTAGGATCTCATTCTGAATAATAAAATTTTAAGTATTATTTTAAGTCCCACTTTGATGTTTTATGAACCTAGTCTTCCAAATACACTAGGTGTTTGCAATAATTGTGTTGTATTAATAGATGTTTATATAAAAAATCATGTTATAATACGTGTAAAAGTATTGGTTATCTATATTTGGTATAAGATGAATGGTTTAGTTTTGATTTATAAACTAGGAAGAGAAAACCTTAGTGAGAAACCTTGGGGTAAGTTTGAGGATAATTATAAGGAAAAGTATAAGGATAAGAATAAGTATAGAAAAATGTTTTGGAATCTTGGTGATGTATAGATGTAGATATTTATAAGTAATTACATCCCTTTCTGGATAGTACAAGTGGATGTGGATCTCTCACATATGTACGTAGGTGTAATAACTGAGAAAAAGTCATGTTAGGTTTGACTCAAGAATTACTTAGTACACAACAATGGTTCTTACTATGCAGCTAGTTTGACACTCCCACGAGACATTCTTTAGAAATTCATAAACTCTTTATGAACCATTATGAAGAATTTTAATAGCTAATGACCATGAATAACCTAGGATAAACCTATGGTGTCGTAAATTAAAAAGTGGGTATAAAAATTTAGACATCCTATATTTTATTTTTCACGATTATTTTGTTTACCACTATGATTATTATTTCTCATAATATGCTTTGTGTTTTTAGTCAATTTCTCATATTATACCTAATCATCTATTACGATATATTATTAACGACATGAAATTTTTTGAGATTCATAATGGGTTAAATAAGATGAGGATGGACTTTTATGAAATTTCATGTGGCAACGAACATAAAATAAATAATATTTAGATTCCAACATTTTAAGAAGGTGGGAATAAGCACCTAGAGAATTATCTAAAATTGAGGGAATTATGTTGTATATGTGGAAATTGAGATCATAAAACCATGAATTTCCAAGTAATTTAATGTCTTATATGTGGTAAACTTGTGCATTATTAAAGTTAATGCCCTAAACTATGGGTTATCCCTAAAACCAAGGAATGACCCATATTATACCAAATCATTAAAGTAAACAGGTTGGAGTATTATGTATTGGGATTCAATAATTATGTTATAAAATTATTTTTACCAATTGTATTTTGTATATAAGAATCATGATAAATCTAAGAATTGTGTTGATTTTTGAAGAATATATGTCTTCAGTTCGATTAACTTAATACTTATGGATACCATAATTGGTTTATGAGTTTAAGGTTAATCATAAGTTCAAATTATTAAACACGACTTTTGAGGTTTTATGTAATTTGATTTTTAGGTGACTAGTGATATTTTAGGAGACATTTTATTGGTTTTAATTGTATATAACCTTCTAGTTTAACATAAAGGATTATTTTAGAATAATTCTATTATATTTTTGAGATGTAAGTTGAAATGGTATGATATAAACTTTGAGGTTAAAAACATTCTTTCATGTTGAGGTTATTGTGGTTATTTGGGATATAGGGTCATTTATTTTAAGGAGTGATCTTTGATAAACCTTTGGATTCATTGTTCAGTTTTTGAGATCAAAAGATTCATTTTCATTGGATATTATCTTACGTTTTTATAAAAAAAACTTGTTTTAATAAATATAGGAGGAAAGGTTTTGTTACTATTTTATGGATATTACGATTCGTTAAATGTTAATTTTAGTGATTCAGGCATAAAAATTTCAGTTTTGGATATTCATTCCTTAGAGTACAAGATAAAGTGAAAATTTATCAAAGCATAACCAAAGGAATAAATTATGCTTATCAAATAGAAATTTATCAAGTAAGTATATTACCTTATATTCTTATATAGTAAAAGAACTCCTCAAATTTAGGAAAAGGATCTTGAAACAAAAAATTATCATATTACCATCATATATGAAGAATAAAATGGTCTATAAATCATCATATATTTATGGTTTTAAGGTCCTTAACTTTTTATTGATCATTCAATTTCTTGTGATCAATGATCTCTACCACTCTCTATAATTATTTTGTATTTTCTTTTATTTTGATATCTTCACTTTCCACTAATGTTATACTATATGAAAACTTAATAATCATTTATTCTAGATAACCTTACTACATACCTTTATCCCTTTTAAAGAGGAAGTTTTATTAACCCTTTTTACAACATGGGTTTCCAGAAAAGTTACTTTCAAATGTCAAACCCTTGATTACTAAGATCAATATTAAACTATGAGGACGTAATTTATTTATGGGGGTAAAATGTAACACCCCAATATTTTAAAAGAGGAAAATCAGGTTGGATAGAATATATGACATGAAACACCAATATTTTAATATAATGTAACACTATAGGAATTTATGATATATTTATTTTTAAATAAATTCAATCTCTTCAATAGCTTATGATGCACACAACACTATGTTTAAATGAAATGTGATGCTCTATTAAAATATTATTATTTAAACATGACCATTATAACCTAAATGCTAAGTATGTGGGTATGAATTGGAATAACTAAATATTGAAAATTATTTGGTTTTCACATGTATAAAATAAATTCAATAGTAATTTATTTATTAGAAATAAAATAAGAGCCATTTAAAATAAAAAGAATTTTTTTCTAAAAAACTATATTTTTCTAAAATTTTGTTTAGTTGTGATTTATTCACATAACTTGAAATTAATTTTTACCACTTTTATAAAATTTATTTCACAAAGAAATATTTTTCAAAATCATCGTATTGATATTAACTTGTGGTGAAATTTTGGGATTTTTTGGAAAATATTACTTTTATAGTGAATAGTGAGAATACCGATTTTTATAAAATTAATACATAATTTAATTTGATTTAAAGTTATAATAATAATTATTAAATTATATAAAATATAATTATTTATATTTAAATCATCTTTATACTATATTTTAGTATAAGTTTATTTTTAGGCTTTAAAACACATTTTTCTAAAAATTATTTTAAAGTGTATAATGTTTATCAATTTTAAATAATTAAAATAACCCCTAATCAGGAATGATTTAAATGAAATTTATAGATTTAATATATATGAATATTAATTTAAATTCATATTATTATTATTATTACTTTTCATATATTTAATATGAGATCATCTTTTCATTAAAAAATACAATTCTTGAAATCTCATTTTTATACACATCTACGGGTTTAATTATAATTTAAATTCTGCCAGTTTTGTGGGTTGGATTTGGAAAAAAGGATTATATATTTTTAATTTGAATAATTTATACTATACAATAAGTTTAAATTAATTTTTTACCATAATGGATAGTGAAAATAATAAAAATTATTTATCGCGGGTAAGGGAAAAACTGGTTTATAGGGGGGTTAAACTCAAAAGATAAGGGCTTAAAATGACCCAAAACTTGTCTAATTAATATTAATTAGTCATATTTCTAAAATATATCTTATAATGTATAAAATATATTATTTTTTATCCTTTTTCCCTGAGAAAAAGTTGTGCGTGATTCTTTCTTTTCAAAAAATTCCAAGTGCGTCCTCTCCCCAACATATAAAAGGCCACCCCTCTCATCTCCTTTAAACTTTTACAAAACCCATTGGTTATAATAATACCTATCCAAATAACCCTTATAATTCCATTTCCTTATTCTATAAGACTTTTTTTCTATAAATCCATCCTATGAAGGATTTTGTTTTGCAAACCAAAAGATGTTTTTTGAAGAAGAGGTAACATCCTTAACCAAGTTTTATTTTAGATCTTACTCTAACTCATTAAAATACTATTAAACCATGATGATATAATAACATAATTATCTTACATATAATGATATTTTTTTATGATAATTTAATTTCCTACAACAATTTCCTTCTTCCTCAAATGGGAAATGTAACTGTTGATCGTGTGTACATCAGACTACCACCTCACGAACCGACATAATTTTTTCCATAATTTCTTTTCATGGAAGGATATAATGATGTATTTAAGGTTAATATATAATATTTATATTATAATTATACCTTTTGAATTATAATATCACATATACCTTCTTACTTTCCATTTTTTAGAGAATACGATAAAGTCTCTCGTGTGTACGGCAGACTATCACCTTGCGAAGCAATGTGATTTGTTTTTTACATATTCTTTACAAGGAAGGTAATAAGGATTAATTTGATATTTATATATGATATTCATGAAATATTAATAATTATTTAAAATAAATATATCATATTCTTTCTTATCTTAACATCCATTGAATAATGATAAGGTCATTCATGTGTACGGTGGACTACCGCCTCGCAAAGTGATCTGATTTGTTTTTCACTAATGCTTTTCATGGAAGGTAAAAAAGGATAAATTTAATAAATATATGTGATATATATTACATGATATTTATTATGTAAAACTAATACACAATATACTTCCTTAACACTTCCACCATTAAGGAAATGATAACATATCTTGTACATACATATGACATACTGTCTCCATGAAGCGATGTGATTTATTCTCCATGTTTAAAATTAAATAATGATTATAAATATGTATATAATGAAAAACGTGATATTTATAACATTAATAAAATTCTAGATATGATGGAACTATAACCTATGTCAAAGATCTGGAACTCTCATTGTGAAATCTATAGGAGAAAACAAGGCAATTAAAAACCGAAACGATAGTGATATGAAATATTATTAACGAATGGGTAATAAAATGTTATAAAACAATAATATATGATATTATAAATAAAAATATTACTATATTATAATAAATTAACATGTTTAAACCAACTATATAAGAGGTTAAATTGTTTTCAACTAAAGGGAATCTTGAGGTAAGGGGTTTCTTGACTCAGTTTCCATTCATGGGGTTATATGCCTACTTCTTTGATTATATTATGCCATGATTATAGGTGAAATGACCTTTTATTACTTAATGATTTTATCTTAAATTTTATTTGTTTTTATTTTAATTTTTAACTCAAAATAAATTCATTTATTAACTCACACTTCAATTATATGAACTTTTTAAAGGTTTCGTCTCAAACATCCTTCTTTGAGACATATGTTCTTTTACACACCTAATCTCTTTTAAATGGTGTATATACTTCCCATTTACATACAATATCATGAATAATTAAAAATTAATGATATTTTAAGTAACAATTGATCTACTTAATTCATGGTAATTTGTGATTCAAAAGTTACTAAAGCGGTAATGGTTTATGTTTCAATCTCATTTTAATCGGGATTGTCTATGATTGAATTTACATTATTGGAAATTATTTCATCATTTCCTAATAAAAACCTTCCATTTTATTATCCTATATTTATTAAATAATATTCCAATTAATTATACCATTTTCCTCTCTTTGTTACTTACAATTATTTAGAAAGTTTTTTATGAAAATTCGACTTCCTTTCTCTCTTCGGTTAAAAATCCTTTTTCATCCAAAACCATGTCTTTTAAAAATGTTTTCAAAAATGTTTTACTATGAATATTTAAAATAATTTTTTCCCTTCATGGTATTTTTACAAAAAAATTGAAAGTAATCTTCCCATCATTTTCTAAAAAATATACTTTTTGACTTTTTATTCAAAAATATGAAAGGATTCTTTGTTTTTCTGAAGTATTTGGCAATAATGGAGATCTTATACCATAATTACCACTCAATGTTTTAAATATTCCTTTTAAAGATTAAAAGGTTATTTTCAAAAAATAATCTTTAATATTTAAGATTTTTTTAGATTTTAAATAATTTTTTTTTCAAAATGGAAAGGATATTTTCCCCAAGAAATGTTCAAAGTGATCTTTCAAAATCATTTTTCCATATAAGATGGCATCATTTAATGTTACTCAAAATGAAAAAGTATATTTCCCTGAATAATGTTTATAATATTTTTAAATTTTTTTTCATCAATAAAAATAAACTTTGATATTATTTATTACTTATAAATTTTTTATATATGTCTCCCATATATATACTTAGTTTATTCTCCCTTCCTTTGATGGTGCAATACATGCCTTATGATCATTTCTAAAATGCCTTCATTTTGAAATATGATATGAAGAAATATTATACAACCCATTTTATTTATATGGTTAATTTGTATATTATGAATTGTAATTGAATTGCTTTATGTGGAACACATAGATCATGAACATGTTATGATGGGTGCACCTAGATAGTGCTCTAATTCATTGGGTAAATATTTAATCTCATGAGACATCATTTATGGGATGAGGGAGTAATCCTAATCCATTATGGGACTTTTTCCACCCGGTGATTTTTTCTAGGAGTTTATCCTTGACTCATCTTAATCTCATGTTTTGGGTTGTTTCCACATTTTCTATACTACCATGATCTTATGATAACATGTTATTTATGTTATCTTCCATGAGTTTACTCATGATCCTTCTCTTTATGATATCATGTTATACTTTTGACTCACATGTTATGTTTCCTTATAATTTTTAATACTTTACTGGTATTTTTATCTCAACCCTTTTGTCTATGTATTCCTTTAGTTATCCCACATTGTTTAGGAGCTTGAAAGGAATTAGTATATCATTGTTGAGAATAAAATAAAATGTTTTTTTTATCTCACTTTGATGTTTTATGAACCTAGTCTTCCGAATACACTAGGCCCTTATGATCCTTGGGTTGTATTAATGGATTTTTATATAAAAAATCTTATAATAATATGTGTTAAATTCTTGGGGTATCTATATACACTATCTCAAGGGTCCCATAAAAGTAGATGAGAGCACTCAGAATCCACGAAAGTTAACCTCGAGCAAGTACGTAACTCTCTACTAGAGGGGTGCACTCATCCAGATCATCCATTAGCTCTCTAATCCCATATAACTATAGTAATACAATGGAGGATGGAACCAGATCAAAACTCAGGGCTAGAACCCGGTCCAATATATCATAGTGTTCTCCTCCTCAAATTAATTATTGTGCTAAAACTAGCTCAAGTATCTCATACAAAGGCCACAAGAACATGGGTCGATCCAATTATCAAACCCATCACCCAAAAGGCTAAAATAGAAACTCTAATAGACTCTAGTATAAAGGCTATACAGGATGTGGTTCTATCCAACTATCAAACATATCATATAACAATATAAAATAGTAGTGTTAATCAACTCTCAACTCCCCAAACTTAGGGATCCCATGGTCCCCAGGGTCATATAATAAAGTGATGTACCGCTAGAGACTCCCCTTCTACAACAAAAATCTCAATCCACACCCCTAAAATGATCCTCAAATGGAAAAAATGCAATAGTAAGAGCAGGACACCCTATGATGGGTTCCAATATCTCATTCAGACGTTGATCCAAGCCCAACATGAGAAACATCCTCAAACATCCCTCAACAGCCTCTAACTAATCCAAGATCAATAATGCACCCATAAGGGAATTCAAATGCTTGAGAATGAATACCAGGGAGTTCTAAATCGTCCTTATGACCAACTAAAATTTAAAAATCCCAAAATAGCTTCTCAATATAAGAGAAACATTAGAGAACATCCAATTATAGGAAAACCTATACTAGCCTCACTGGTAAATAACCCATACTTAGGTACTACCTCACCCATAAGGGAATACATAATGGGCCTCTTATACCCATATCAATATCCTAACCATAAACTCTATCCCACTGTGTCAACCCATCCTAAAGGATCTAACCAGAAAAATCCTCAAATAATAGATCTGAAACCTCAAGCGTGTGGTCTAAAACCATGACCACTCAAAGATCAAGAAACAAGGATAAAAAATAAATCAGAGACATCATTTAACACCGAGAGTTTTTATTAATTTTATTTTGAATAAGTTACAATTATTTGATATCTTGTGTTACATGTAACACTAAGTTAATCTTGTGCTGCACGCAACACTGGATTATCTATCGTTACACACGTCACTGAGTTTTAAAAAAAACCATGATATATTATTGATATAGTTATCTAAATTTGAATTTTATAATATAGTAGTAAAATTACTGATTTGAATAGGAAAAATTACTTTTCAATAGAAACATGTTGATAAAAAAGGGACTTAATTCTTGGTAAAGTCCTAATATGTTTCGAAAATACTATTTTCTCTAAAAAATGATTTTTATTTCTTTTTATGAACATTAATAAAATTAATTTTCCAAAATTTTATAAAATTAATTTAATAAAATAAAAATCATTTGTGAAATAATCATTTCAAAATTATCTTAGGGTGAAATTTTGGGATTATTCTAAGAAGTTTCATTTTTTGATGAATAGTGAAAATACATAATTTTAACTGAAAATTGCACTTTCATTTAATTAATTAATAAAGTTAAATTATATTTTAAATTGTTTTTAAAGTAAAATTATTTCACTTATACATACATTAATCCAATTTATGTCATTTTTATCAATTTCATATTTAATTTTAATATAAAAACTTTGTAAACTCTTAAACATTTCCTCTTTAAAAACCTACTTTCTCATCACATATATGGGATTAATTTTAAATTAAAATTTTACATTTATAAGAATTTAATTTTTAAAAATGGATTAAATATTTTTAATCATCATAATTTATATTTTTTAAAAAGTTTAAATTAATTTTTAACCAAAATTAATAGTAAAAATGATAAAAATTATTTCTGATGGTTAAGGTAAAAATGGGTTTACAAGGGGTTTAAACTTAATATATAAGGGTTAAAAATAATTAAAAACTTATACAACACCTATTTTATGTCAATATTTCTACCTTATCTATTTTTTATATATAATTTTCCATTTTGGAACTTTTTTGCAAGATAAAAATGTGGGTACACCAATTTGTTTTCCAAAAATTACAAGTGTGCCCCTCACCTCCCTTATAAAATGTCACTCCTTATCCTCTCCAATTAACACATTAAATTCCTTAAGGTTTATCCAATACCTCAAAAATACCTTCCAAACTTACATCATATCTTCTTATAATACTTATTTTGGATATAAATCCAATGTAGGAAGGATTTTGGTGCAAACCTAAGAAGGATACCTGAAGAAGAGGTGACATTCATCAATGATCATTTTTGTTTTTTTTTCTTAATAAAAATAATTAGAATATTATTATAACATAATGATAAAATAACCTTAATATCCTAAATATATTGATATTTTTTTAGGTTAAGTTCATGACCTACAACCATCTCCACTTATATCAAATGGGTTATGAAATCATTGTTCTTGTGTACGGTGGGCTACTGCCTCGCGAACCGATGTAATTCGTTTTTCCATTACCACCTCTCAAGAATGGTAATAATTAGGGATTTAGTATATATATATATATTATATTTATGATAATATTATACTCATTTAATTATTATATCATACATACCTTCATATTCTCCATTTTTTGGGAATATGATAACATCATTTGTGTGTACGACGAACTACCACCTTGTGAAGTGATGTGATTCATTCACGATTTACATGGAAGGTAATAAGGATGAGTTTAATGAAGATATGTGATATATATGACATAAAAAATAATTTATTAAAAATAATATATCATTTAACTTTCTTTCTTTCAATCTAAAAAGAAAATGGAAGCATCGTTTATGCGTACTAACTACCTATCGTCTCCATGAACAATGTATTTCATTTTCTTTCATTAAATTTTATGGATTACTATAAATAAATATATGTGGTATTTATATCATGGTTAAAAAAATTTATATTATGAAATAATGATCAAATTAAGAGGACTAAAAATAAAAAATAAAAACATGTATGAAAAACAAAGTGGTTATCACCCAAAATGTAACTTTAATATGGAATTATTAATAAAAAGGTAATAAAAGGTTATAATAAAATAATATATGGTATGATATATATAAATATTTTTATAAAATATATTTATAATAAACTTATATTTATTCTACAGGATCTTTGAACATGTACGATGGAAGTCAAGACATAGGTAAGGGATTTCCAGTCTCTCTTTTATTTCTGGGAGACATATGAAAGTTCATCACATGTTTCTTTTGAGTGGTGTATATACTACCACTTTAACATGATATATCATTAATAAAATCATTTTAATGATATTTAAAGTTTCATTTGATGTTATGATTTGTTAGGGCTTACGATTAAAAATATTAGTTAAGTAGTAAGGAGTTTTCGTCTCACTTTTTACTTCTCTGAGACACATGCCATATTCACCACCTATTTCTTTTATGTGGTATTTATAATAACCATGGAATTATTTTATCATGATTCAACTCATAATTATTTTGATTTAAATATCCATTTGAGTATCTATCTTTCATGGGTATTATGTTTTAAAGTTACCAAAGTGGTAAAGATTTTACGTTACAATCTCATCATTTATCGGGATTGTTTATGATTATGTTTTCACTAAAAAAAATATTTTGATCCATCTATCAAGAAACTCAAGACATTTATTCTCATATGTTTATGTCATGATAATATATGTTTTCCCTACATTTTTTTCTCTTTATTTACTCTAGATTTAAAAACAATGTTTTTACCGAAAATCATATTTATTTATCTCCTCGGTCAAAAACCTATCTTTCTTCTGAATCTATGTTTTATAAAAATGTTTTCAGAAATATTTTCATAAATGTTTTTAACATTATTAAAATGATTTATTAAATAATTTTTTTCCCATTTTTGAATTTTTATAAAATTCTTTGAAACTAATCTTTACGTTGTTTTCCAAATAATGTTCTTTTTGTTTTTACTGAAAATGTGAAAAAATATTTTTTAACATACATGTCATAGACAATATTTATCACTTCAATGAAAACTCAAAGATATCAAGGTTCCATTATCTGTTTTTGAAGGTATTTTAAAGAAAAAAATTTCCTTAATATTTGGAAAAAATTTAGATGAATTATTTCAAATTAAAAAATTGATTTTGAATATGTTTTAAAAAAATTTATTCATAGTAGAAAGGCTATTTTCATCAAGAAATGTTTTAAACTTTTTTTAAATATTCCTCTATATTTTTTAAAGGTTATATTAAAATAGGAAGTATTTTTGAATTTTTTTATGAATAATTAGTTTTGAAAAGAGATATTCAAAGAAAAATTATTTTCCTTAAGAAATATTATAAGTGATCCTTAAAAATCATTCTCCATAAAATATGCCATCCTTTGATGTAAATTTTTCTATTCTAGGGATATCAACCAAGGATACCATTATTAATCTTGAGCCTATTCAAAGCATTATCCCTAAATAATTTCTAATGAAGATCACTAACCTTTGTATCATAGTTGTCCTTTATCAGATCATCGAACTAATAGGTCGGCTTATACCGCACTTTCATTAAATCATCAGTATTTATCCTCCTCTCATTGAATCCTCTAATAAATATGAGATCCTACTTATTGATCTAATTGTACTACTCTTTATTTGTTTCCACTTGCAGCAATCTCTCCTATATTCGCCCAACAACCTCAATAGGGGCCTTAATTTCAAAAGCCTCATCAGTCATTTTTCCCCTGATTGATTGATAAGATCCCATATTGTACCCTTATACCCAACTTCCTTATCTAACTCACAGTTATAATCAGATAAACCTGAATAGTTCCCATGATCCAACACCATTGATTCATCATGTCTCCTATTAGGAACTTCCAACACACAACTTGTGAACTCTTAGTCCTTATATGCTCCACTATTAGGTTCTTTATCTTTTGAGGAGACACTTTACATCTCTTTTGACCTCCAATTCTTGACAGATCACATCTCCATAGGTTTGGGAAGATGAGAATAATATTTTCACCCTTTTGATTTTTCCCCTTGAGTAGAATGCAGCTCCCCAGGTCCCTATTTCCCTCACCCCCTTCCTCCTCCCAGGGCTATGAATCCCTCTATCATGGAATCTTTCGTCATTATCACCCAAAAACTTGTCACACACATCCTTGCAGGATTAAAATTCAAGTAGACCTTCCCCATCACTGGGATTAACAACCTAAACCAAATCACCTTGGTTTGGAATTACCTCCCCTAGAAGATCGAATCGATTGCTCAGATTAAAACTGGCCGAGTGAATTCCTGTAGTGAGACCCTTCACCATTGGACTTCTTGTAATACCTTGCATAGAATTATCACATCCCTTGAAGACCATAAAATCTATTTGGTTTTTTGATGGAACCACTACAATCATAGAAATCCCAATTCTAGCTTTCACATCCCCTACATAAGAGAGAGCATTCACAGCGGAGGGGTTGGGTTCCAGAATAGGTGCAATGCCCACCTCTTCGGATGGACCTGTAGGTTCTTGCACAACTATCTTGGAGACAACCAAGTCATCACTCAAATAGTTGAAGATGTATTCCACCTTCAGATTATCCTGAATGGATCTTGAGTCAAAATTGGAGGTGTTGGTCATAATCAGATCAGGAATTCCCTCCTTGTCTGTAACAGATTAAAAGACCTTCTCATTTTTTAGTAGTTTTTGAGTAGTCAAAGTAGGTTCCCAAAGTCCCTCCTTACCACCTTGAAGGCAGGTCTGAGGGATATGACCCTTGTGTTATAAAGAGATACAGTAATCAGCCCAAGATTTAAACACCATGGGATTCTTACAAAAAAATTATTTCCCAACTTCGATCTAGATCCACTCCACTGGTGGCTTGGAGACATCTATTTCAACACATATTTTAGTAGAAATCAAATTATAAATTGATTTGGTTCTTCTTTCCAAGCAAATAAATTTTCCAACCAGATTTACAAGCATCTAAATGATATTTAGATTTTGGAAGGGAAACAGAATTTCAGGTAAATGTACCCATAGATCTGTATTAGGAGAATCTTCATTCATATGGAATTCATATGACCACCAAAAAATAAATAAATGGATACAATTATAGGAGTGTTGGGCACTAGACTAGGCTTGAGACAGATCCTGCAGATAAGTAAATTGTATCATAAAGTGTGGATTGTTGATAATACCCACAATCGCAAGTTCGTTAAAACCCCAAGAATCATGTACAAACTTGTCAAAGATAATATCTAAAGGCCTATGATACCTAAAACAGGCCACCAAAATCATATAAATTAGACTTGAAGCCTCTGAGAACTCCACATAAGAAAGTAGAATCATTATAGAGCCATCAAAAAGTGTTGGAACCTTTAGACAAAGTGAGATCGATGGGAAAGGAGGAATATAATCTAATATAGGGGGAAGAAGAATAAGGCTGATCTTCATATGAGGGCACAAACAACCCCCCCTCCCTTTGTTGGGGGGAGGGTTGCGGCCTCCGTCATCTGGTTAGGTCATCATTGTAGGGGAAGAGAGGGAAGGGTCGTTTTTCCACCAAGGATACCATTATTATTATTTATCTAAATGGTTTATCATGATAATATGTTTATAAAACCCATTTCAATTCCATGGGTTATATCATGATAAAACTCTTATGAAACCTACTTCTCTTCCCATGGGTTATGCTATGAAAAAAATGATGAAATGATTATGAAACCTTTCGTTTTACCATAGGTTATAATATGATGAAATATTTATGAAACCCATTTCATTTCATGGCTTATAAGATGAGGGACTTTTTATAATCTTTTAGAACACAAATGTATGATTTTAATTATGTGATAGGTGGGACCTATATCTCCCTCTAATGAATTGGGTAATGATAAGTGTTCTATGTGTTCAGAGGGTAAATGGGTGGTTAGCCCAATCCTAAAAGTGGGTGCATGGGAGTTCATCCCACTCCCAAAGAAGGTACATGGGTGGTTAGTCCAATCCTAAAATGTTATGAATCCTAAAATGTTATGAATGTATCAATGGGTAGCCTTGACATAAGATTTTCTATGCTTATGTGTATGACAAAAAATTATTTCTTATTCAAATATTATGATATTAGGGATCATGTTATTTGCTTCCATTATTATTCATGTCTTATGAACTACCAATATTTATTCCATGACTCAAGATTATGATATTTGATAAGTAGGGTATCATTTTCAAGTGTTATGCTCATGTTCTCATACTCTTATGTCCATGTTATACGTATGTATCTCCCTTATTTACCTTTACTAAGCATATGAGCTCACCCTTTCTTATATTTCCTTTCCATGAGTTATTATGAAATGTATTATGTATGATATGTCTAAGAAGGGTTCTAGTTATTAAGATCATAGTGGGAGATGGTGTATTTTACCTATAAACTAGTTGTTTGTGTTTCCATGTTTCCAAAGACACTAATCTATTATAGTTCTTAGGTGTATGTTTATATAATGTATTGAATATTTATAATAAATGATGGAATATCTATATATGAGAATCCTGGGTCACTGTAGTTGGTATTAGAGGATGGGTTTAGTTAACCTTTGGAAACTGGTATGATAAAATTTTTGTGAGATACCTAGGGATATTTATAAGGATATTTATAGGGATGTCTTGAAGGATAAGTCTAAGGATGAGTCAAAGTATAAAAAAATGCCGTATAATGTTGGTGAAGGATTGAGTGAGTGGTTTCCAATAAATTACATCATTTTATGGAAACTACAAGCAGATGTGGCTCTATAACAGAGGTACCTAGGGGTAATAACTCTAAAATAGGAACATTGAGCTGGACTCGATCATCACCTAGTGTGCGACAATGGCCCTTGTTGCACAACTAGTTTGACACTAAAGGAGGATATGCTTTGGAAATTAATAAAATCTTTATGAACCATCATGAAGGATTTAAATAAATAATGATTATGAATAACCTAGGATAAAACTAAGGTGTCATATTTTAAAAATAAGTTTTCATAATTTAGACATCTTATAAGTTATTTTTCATGATTATGTGGTTACCCACTATGATTATAGTTTCTCACACTATTATTTTTTGTTTTAGTTAGTGGTTGGAACCAGAAGGAATCATGTTAACACTGAATCTGATGGAAAATTATGTGACTATGAGAAACCAAATTGGATGATGACTGGAGAGAAAGATATAATGATTATTCCTAATCAAGTATCATGATATATGATTAAAAATATGAACTTTATTGAGATTCCTAACACATATAATAATAGGAATATGGAATTTTATAAAAGTTAATATGTCAATGAACATAGAGGAAAGAGGTTTCAGATTCCTGCATGTCAAGAAGGTGGGAATAAGAACATGGAGGAATATCTCAAATGGAGGGGAAGATGTTATCTATGTTGAAAAGAAATTCATAGAGGGAATTTTTTTTGAGAAATTAAATGTCTTTTATGTGGGGAACATGAGAATTATCCAACTTAATAACTTGACCCAAGAATTAACTTCTAGACAACGGGATGACCAATTTCATAGAAATAATTGAAGTGGAAGGATTTAAGTGTTTATATATTTAGATTCAATAATTATGTTGTAGAAGTATTTTACCAATGGTATTTTTATTATAATAATCATGAAACATCTATGAATTTAATTATTTTTAGAACCATATATGTCTCTATGTATGATTAACATAAGAGTTATGGATTCCATCATGGTTTTATGATTTTAAGGTTGATTATAAGATCAAAGTCTTAGAAACCACTTTCGAGATTTTATGTGTTGGGAGTTTATCAAGGTTAAATATATTTTGAGAGACATCATGGTAATAAAAACTATTGGATTTTACGAGGATATATCCAAGACAACATTCCATATGAGTAATGGAAACTATGAATGTATAGTGATTCTATTCAGTCTTACTAATGCCTCTACTTTATTCATGGATTTAATGAGTAGAGTCTTTAGATATTACCTTGATCAATTCATGGTAGTATTTATAGATGATATTATTATCTATTCAGTGATCATGGAAGAGAATGAAGATTACCTGATAATTCTACAAAAGATCCTAAGGAAGGAGAAACTATATGAAAAATTTATAATGTGTGAATTTTAGCTACAAAAGGTTTCATTTTTGTGCCATATAATCTCAAAAGAGGGTATATCAATAGATCCATCAAAGATAAAGGCTATTGAATGTTGTCCCAGACCAACCACAGTGACTGAGATCCATAGTTTTATTGGTTTATCTGGATATTATTGATGGTTTTTGGAAAATTTCTCATGAATTTCTAATCCTCTAACTATTTTAATTTGTAAGGGATTCCTTTTCCTCTATATAGATGAATGTGAGGAAAATTTAAAGGAACTGAAGAAAATATTAGTCAGAGCACATGATCCTACATTACCCTATAGTAGAGAAGGGTTTTTAATATACAATGATGCATCCAATAAGGGATTGGTATGTATTCTTATATATAATGACATGATTATAGCTTATGCCTCATGATAATTGAATATTCATGAGAAAAATTACCCAACTCACGATTTGGATTTAGCTATGGTAATTTTCAAATTAAAGATATAGAGGCATTATCTTTATGGAGAAAAGTGTGAGATATATACCTATCATAAATGTTTTAAGTATATATTCACATAAAATGAGTGGAATATGCACCAAAAAATATGGTTAGAAATTATTAAATAATACAAATACTCAGTACATTACCACCTTGGGAAAGTGAAAGTGTGGTTGATGCTTTGAGTTGAAAAGATCATGATAGCTTATATATGATGAGGATAAAAAAAGATCCAATATTTCTATAATTGAAAAGGATGGATCTAGAAATGCTAAATAAAGGGGAGAAATATTATCTTGGTCAATTGAATATTTTATTTAAGTGAAGATTAAAGAGGTGCAGAAGGAAGATATGGAGCCACAAAATAAGGATTGAAATGTTCTTGAGTTTAACCTTTGTCATAATGGAATGATAAGTTTAAAAAAATGTGTATGTGTTCTATCCATATCATATTTTAACAAGGATTTATTAGAGTAAGCTCATATTTATTCATTATCTATTATTTTGATAATTATGAAGGTGTATAAAGATTTGAAAGAGTACTTATGGTGGGATTGGATGAAGAGAGATATCATAGAGTTTGTATCTTAGTTATTCATATGTTAGCAAGTTAAGGATGAAATACAAAATTACAAGGATATATTACATCCATTACCCATACCAGAATGGAAATTAGAAAACATCTCCATGGATTTTATCATTGGACTCCCCAAGCCGTTTAAAGGGAACAATGATATATGGGTTGTAGTCGATCACCTTACTAAGTCAACACACTTCATCATTATCATAGAATACTTCTCTATGGATTATCTTTATAGGATATACATTAAGGATGTGGTAAGGTTTCATGGAGTACCACATTCCATTGTGTATGATTGGGATCTAAGGTTTACCTAATTTTTTTGGATAACTCTTCATAAAACTCTTGATACATAGTTGAGTTTCCGCACTGCGTATCATTCTAAAAAAATGTTTAGTCTAAAAGAACATTTCAAACCCTAGATGATATGATAAGATATTTTTCTTTGGATTTCAAAGATGGTTAGGATCAACGCCTTACTCTGGTTTATTTTTCTTATAATAGATTCCACTCAATAATTTAGATGGATCCTTATGAAGCCCACTATGGAAATAATTGTAGAGATCCAATGTTATGGAATAAAGTTGGGGATAGAAATATTTTAGGACTTGAGATAGATTAAGAAATGGTAGATAAGGATAGATAAATTCAGAAACACATTAAGGAAGCTCAAAATTGATAGAAAATTTATACCGATAGTTGCCGGTGTAATCTAGAATATGAAGTTGGATAAAAGGTGTTTCTAATAATTTCTCTATGGAAGAAGGTTATGAGATTTGGGAAAAAGGGAAAATATGACCTAGGTATATTTGTACCTTTAAAATTATTAATTGTATCGGGATTGTATCATATCAATTGGAACTTCCACAAAACCTCTCTCAAGTTTAGGATGTGTTCCATATATCTATCTTGAGTAAGTACATACCTAATCCTTAATATGTACTAAATATAGAGGTCGTGCCACTAGAGCATGGTATTTCTTATGAGGAACAATCAATTGAGATTCTATATTGTTAAGAGAAATTTCTATGAAATAATACAACTCACTTGGTCAATATTTTGTAGTGAAACCACCTGTTTGAGGAAGCCATGTGGGAACTTGAGGATATTTTGAGGCAGAAATATCCTCATTTTTATACCATAGTGATGAATTTTGAGAGAGAGAAAAATTAGGGGGTAGAATGTAACACCTGTAATTTTTATGAATTATTTTTTTTCAAATAAATTAAACTTATTTGATAGCATCTATTACATGAAACACCAAGTTAATCTTGTGCTACACACAACACTGGGTTAGCCTGCGTTACACACGGCACTGAGTTTTAATTAAACCATGATATATTATTAATATATTTATTTAATCATGACTGTTATAACCTAGCCACTAAACTTAGTGATATGAATAGTAATAATTAATTTTTAAAGGAAACATATTGATAAAAAAAGTACTTAATTTTCTGTAAAGTCTTTATATGTTTCGAAAATACTATTTTCTCAAAAAAAAATTATTTCTTTTATTGAACATTAATAAAATTAATTTTTTACACTTTTAGAAAAATAATTTGATAAAATTATCTTCATTTGTGAAATAATCATGTCAAAATTAGCTTAGGGTAGATTTTTTTTGGAACCAAAGTTGTTCATTGATAATAATGGAGTTTGGTTTGTGTTTGTTGTCAATATACACATGGATGAATAGGGAGTTTTCAAGGAATGAGGTCATAAATTTGAGGCTGAAAGTAGTATTGAAGGTGGTGGTGTTTCCCAGTGTTTACTAATTTTTTGGGCCTCAGAAATAGGAAGTTTGGTAATGGTTCGTAGAAATGGTACATGGTGAAGGTTTGCGGTACATGGTGAAGGTGTGCGGTACACAGTGAAGGCGTGCAGTATGCAGTGAAGGTGCATGGTACGTGGTGAAGGCACGCGGTAAACGGTGAAGGCACACAATATGCGAAACGATGCACAAAACTGGAAACAGTTCACAGTGACGGTATGTGGTCAAGGTTTGTGGTATGCAAAATGCTGCCAAAAATTGTTTGCAACGATGGTACGTGGTGAACAGATGCAGTATGTGGACCAAAAGACATATGGTATGTGGTTGGTCTATGGTACGCGATAACGATTCACTGTTCATAGGTTTGAAGTATGTGGTGGAGGATAATAGTACGTCGATGGTGTTCAGTTTTTTCCCACATTGAAAATTTGGGTAAATTAGATTACTGAAATTTTTGGAGTTACATGCCTATTTAAGGAATAGTATTACCCTTTTTTAAGATATGATATTAGAGATTAAAATTTTAAGAAGAGATCTGGAGAAGTCTGAAGTGGTTCATGGAGGAGAAGACGGTACACAGAGAGACTCATCTGCATAAGGAAAACAGTATGCGGTGGAGTGTGTGGTTCGCGTAGGAAGCTCTCACAGTATGCGGTGGGGCAAGATAGTATGCAGAGTAGGACGGTACACGAAGGTGTGGAGAAGTATGCCGAGTCGGGAAGAACACGGAGCAATGCAGTTCGCGGAGGTGCTGGACAGTACGCAGAGGAGCTGGACAGTACGCGGAGGAGCTAGACGGTACACGAAAACAGTTGTGGTATGCGTAAATAGCAGCAGTATGCAGAACACCTGAGGAAGATTTGAAAATTGGCCAAATCATTTTGAAATTTAATCTTCATAACATATCAGTGTACGGGAAAATAAATTACATTTTTTCATGATTATAGGACTTCAACAGAGCATCCATTTACATTTTAGGATGCATGAATTAATACTAAACTATTGAAGTGAACTTCAAGTCAATAAACTGAGTAAATATTATTCCAAATTAGTGAGAAAAGGAGAGTCAGCAGAATTGATCTGAGGGTCGCAGTTTGATATCTCTAAAACCTTGTAAAGGTAGTGCACCTGGCACTGAGTGACTATGCTAAACTATTGTAACCCACAACTTGTGAAGATTAGTGGTTTTTTGTAAGACTAACACACTTTCGGTGTATTCTCCATAGATGTATCCCTTAGTGGTGAACTAAGTAAAATTGGTGTGTCCTTCCTTTGCATGTGATTGTTTTCATTCTGAAATTCCTATTAATAAAGGATTAATAGGTTCCTACCAACGTGGGAACAAGATCCATTAGTTTAAAAGAAAAAAATGACACCCTGATTCACCCCTCCCCCTCTCAGGGTGTTTTGGGGTCCTTCAAGTGCTATTAGAGGCAGGTTGCTGGTGTTGAATCTGTCTATCATGGAGAATCCAGTCAATGTTTAGGGAGTTCCCCTCTTCGATGGAATTAATTTTCAAATATGGAAAAATAAGATGAGATATCACCTAATATTTCTTAGAATGATTTATCTAAAAGTAATGAGTTGCACATCTACCAAGTCAATGTGGGATAAACTGGAGAATATTTATGAAGGTGATAGCAAAGTGAAGGAGGCGAAGCTCCAAGTTTTACACAACAGGTTTGATGACCTAAAGATGCACCCTAATGAAAATGTGGAGTCTTTATTTAATAAAATTACTGAAGTTTTAGATTTGATTAGAGGACTTGGTGAAGAAATAAAATACATTGATATTATAAAGAAAATTTTGATAATACTTTCACCCATTTATAATGAAAAGGTTTTAGATCTTGAAGAAATGGATATTTCCAAACTTTTTCTTGATTATCTACTGAGCAGCCTGGTGGCATATGATATGAGACTGAACCTAGAAGATTCAATAACTCAGGTAAGTAAGGAAATGATATTAAAATACACATATAAACTGGATATTTTATGAGATTGTGTAGATGAAGATGATGAGGAAAAATAAGGCCTTTCTCTCGTTGCCAAGAAACTCAAGAAGGGGATAGATAAATAAACATACCATATACATCCAAGAGACCCCCAAGTGGTCCATTAATGATACACCTATCATGATATAAGTCTCTTGGCCGAACCTTAGATTTTTAGGAATTTAATATCAATTAATAATATAATATTTGTTTTAAAAACTCTTTTGTGTCAATTTTGACACTATTCAATAGTTGATTTTTGTGAAACTCATAACAGAATGATTACTTCGAAAGAATTTAATTAAATCAATACTAACATGTCATATTAACTTATAAAATTAGTGTAATTCATAAAAATTCTCAAATTATATTTATTTGGGTATTTATAATATCAATTATTTTAATTTTTAACTATTATGGTAATTACTGCATCACCATTGTGTCATAAATAAATTAAATTATTTAATCTCTAAAAATTATAAATAAAATATCATTATGTAGGAAATATATTTATCTTTCTAATGAATATTTATAGTCGAAAATCTAACATATATAGCCCTATGTAAAAATTGTTTTTCTAAACTATATATGCTTGTGTCATTTTTGTATTCATTTTAACTTAATTAAAATAAAGTGTCCCTATCACCTACAAGTGGCTCCATGGGGTCCCAAAATCGACCCAAAGATTATTATGGTCGAACATGTATCAACCAATAAGGTTGGGACACGTTTTAGGGTAATTTAGTATTATTATAATATTATTTTTAACCCTTATTTACCGGATTTACCCTTAACCATGGTAAGTAAAATATTTGCCGCAGTAATTATTCAAAATGCCTAAAAATAAAAGTTACCTATTTACACAATTTTAACATCCTGATTCAAAATATGGAATCCATTTTTCAAAATTCAAAACACAGAAGTGACAGAAATTAATTTAAAATTAATTCCCGTTGTTAAAACAAAAAGCGTGTTTTTAAGAGATAATAACTATCAAAAGATTGGCACTTGTTTATGTCCAGTTTAATTGTAAAATTATGTCCAATGAACAACATTATATTAAATGGTAAAAATATATTCTAAATATACTTTAAAACCACACAAATTCATAATTTATCACTATTAACTATTTTGATTAAAAAAGTTGTTTTTAATTAAAATTTAGTAATTTTCACTATTCATCAAAATATTAAAGTTATCCGAAAAGTACCAAAATTTCACCTTAGGCTAAATTAGATATTCTGAATCCAAAAAAGAAGTCCATTTTGAAATATAAAATATATATAATTTCAAAAAGTAGGTATTACTATTCATAACGGCTAGTTTGATCGGTTGTGGTGTGTGTTAAAACTCGAAGTTGCGTACAACACACGCTACTGTATTATTCAAAGGAAAGCATACCGTGGAAGCTTGGGATGTTTCATTTTAAATTTTTGATGTCCCCATTTAGTCAAAAAGTTTAAAATGTTGTATTTAAAAAGGGTTCACTATTAAAAGTTGATAAAAGTGCAATACTGAAAATGAATTTGTTCTTACATTATGTCTAAGAAACTCGTAATATGGATTCTAAAATTATAAGGATATATAAAGTTTAAAATTTAGTTAATACTATTCATAACCTCTTTTGAACGTCTTGTTTGGTAAGTCATGGTGAGATTGAACTCGGTGTTGCGTGTAGTGCAAGTTATTGAATTATTTTGAATAAATAACACACTATGAAATCTTGGGGTGTTACATATTTTCATGTTTTCGAAAGCAAGTGTTTTATCCAAAAAAAAGAAGGAAATCAAGGTAAGTATGGAGACTATGCAGATGAAGGAATATTTATTGGATACTCAATGAACATAAAATCCTAAAAGTGTTTCAATAAGCACTTAGGAAGAATTGTGGAAAGTAGTGATGTAAAGATCATTGAAGAGAAAAACCCAAATGCTTCAAGGAATTTTTATATAGATGTGATAGATGATGAGGATGAATGTGAACATGGAAAAATGATAATATAGAGGTAAAGTAAGGTGTGAAAAATTCTCAGGAGTCACATCATGATGTTGAATCTAAAGAAGAATCAGAATAGGAAGCCATATATGGAGGGAATTTTGTTGATCCCAAAAGGAGAAATCAAAGAGAAGATATTGATCATTCCAACATTATCGGGGATTAGAATGCACCTACACAGACAAGGATAATAAAGAATAATACACAATCTTCATTTCTATCAGTTGTGGAACCATCCTCATTTGAAGAGTCTATAAAGGATGAGTCATGGGTAAAATAAATGAATGAAAAGTTAGATCAGATTGACAAAAATCAGACATGGGATCTTGTTAAAAGACCTAAAGATCATAGTGTTATTGGTATAAAGTGTATTTTCAAGAAAAATTTTGATAAACATGGAAATATTATCAGAAATAAGGAACTCTTGGCCTGTAAAGTATATTCACAAATCTAAGGGGTTGATGTTGAGGGTACATTTGCTCCCGTAGTAATACTAGAGTCAATCAGGCTATTTCTTTCCATTGAAATGAAAATATGTTATAAAGTGTATCAAATGGATGTCAAGACAACATTCTTAAATGGATTATTGGAAGAAGAAGTCTACATTGAACAACCCATAGGGTTCTTACTTGGAAATCATGAAATAAAGGTTTGAAAATTAAAGAAACCTCTTTATGACCTAAAACAGGTACCACAAGCATGGTACTCTCTATTGGAATCTTATTTGAGAAAGCTATAGTTTAAAAGAGGATAAGTGGATCACAATCTCTATGTGAAGAACTCTAAACAGGATCAGTTCATGCTATTGGTATACGTGGATGATATTATTTTCGGTGGAAGCAGACATGGATCAGTGGATGAATTTTCTAATCACATGAAATCATATTTTGAAATGTTCATGATTGGTGAACTCACATACTTTTTAGGGTTGTATTTACTTCATAATAAGGATTACACTTTCATTTCTCAAGAAAATTATGCAAGATAGCCACTAAAGAAATTCAATATGCATGATTCCAAACCAACATCGACTCCAGTTGTAGTTGGATCAAATATCAAAAATCATGAGGAAGGGACTTCTATGGGTCCCACTATGTACAGAAGAATCATTGGAATCATATAATACTTGACAGAAACACAAACAGATATTGTCTTTTCAACTTTCCTTGTGTCCCGCTTTCAAAGTAATCTGAAGGAAGAACATACGGAGGAAGTGAAAAGAATCATGGGATACATTCAAGGCACACATACTTATGGGATATACTTTGCTAAAGTAAGATATATTGAACTATTAGTATTTTATAATGCTGGCTGGGATGGAAATTTAGTGGACATAAAGTCTACCAGTGGTGGAGAATTCTATATTGGGAAGAAATGTGTCGGTTGTTTAAGAAATAAATAAGAAAGTAATTAACTTAGCACACCTGAAACTGAATATATATCTGCTTCCAAGTAATGTACTTAGTTACTTTAGATGAAGCAGCAACTGAGTGTCACATGTGATGAGGTGAAACAACCAATGGTGATTTACTGTGATAACGAAAGTGCAATTGATCTTATGAACAATCATTTTCAACATTCTCATATGAAAAATATTGAGATCAGATATCACGTCATCAAGGAAAATTTTGAACAAGGCGTTATCAAATTGGACCATGTGGGAACTAATGAGCAAGTGGTTGTCATTATGACCAAGACACTTTCATCAGCTGTGTTTGAGAAACATCAGTTGAACCTCAGTGTTCAGCCACCTCCTAGGGCATAAAAGGGGTTCAAGATTCCCCTCTCCCCAACCGTTTTAATTTTGTTAATATGTTTGTGGAAGTGTTCAAGGTTTATGGGGGAGATATGATCTAGTGGTAGTATGTTATGAGATCTAAAATGTTTACATACTGTTATTTGGGGTTTATTGACAATAAGGGAGAATGGATAAATACAATGGATTCAATGGAGAGTGATATGTTTTTTTTCTGGATACAGGAAAAATATAGATCTAAAACTATAGGGGAGAAAATAAAAGAATGAGAACTCAATTCATTTCCTCTCTCTTGTTTTCTACACTGAGCACTGCTCACGTGGACATAGAGTGATGACTAAGTTGTCTCTTGAAGGATCAGGATTTGATCGTGGCTCGCACATCAATGAATTTATCCGGAGATTTCCAACAAACTCAAAGGGGGAGATTGTTGGAACCAAGGATTTTCGTTGATAATAATGGAGTTTGGTTTGTGTTTCTTGTCAATATCTACATGGATGACTGGGAGTTTTCAAGGAATGAGGTCATACGTTTGAGGCTGAAAGCAGTATTGAAGGTGGTCAGTTTCGTAGTGTCTGCCAATTTTTTGGGCCTCAGAAATCAGGATTTCGGTAATCGTTCACAGCAACGGTACATGGTGAATGTGCACGGTACATAGTGAAGGATTGTGGTACGCGATGAAGGCATGCAGTACACAGTTAAGGCATGCAATACATGGTGAAGGCACACGATATGCGGTGAAGGAATGCAGTACACGAAATGGTGCGTAGAACTGGAAATAGTTCACAGAGAAGGTACAAAATGAAGGTGTGTGGTACTTGAAATGCTACTGAAAACAGTTCACAACGATGGTATATGGTGAACAGATGAAGTATGCAGACCGACAGACATACGGTACACGGTTGGTTTACAGTACGTGATAACAGTTCGCAGTTCAGAGGTTTGTTGTATGCAGTGGAGGATAACAGTACGCTGATGGTGTTCATTTTGTCCCACATTGATTATTTGGGAAAATTAGATTACCAAAATTTTTGGAGTTACGTACCTATTTAAGGAACAATAATACCCTTTGTTAAGAGATAATATTGGATATTAAAATTTATAGAAGAAATCAAGATAAGTCCAAAATGGTTCACGAAGGAGAAGATGGTACGTAGAGAGACTCATCCACATAAGGAAAATAGTACGCAGAAGAGTGTGTGGTTCACATAGGAAGCACTCACAGTATGTGGTAGAGCAAGGTAGTACACGGAGCAGGATGATACGTGAAGGTGTGGAGTAGTACACAGAGTAGGGTGGAATGCATAGCATCAAAGTTTGCGGAGGAGCTAGATGGTACGTAGAGGAGATGGATAATACGTGGTGGAGCTGGATGGTACATGAAAATAGTTGTGCTATGCGGAAATAGAAGCAGTATGTGAAACACTCAAGGAAGCCTGAAAATTGGCCAAATTAGTCTGCAAAATTAATCTTCATAACATATCAGTGTACGGGAAAATTAATTACATATGTGCATGATTATGGGACTTCAACAGAGCATCCATTTATAGTTTAGGATGCATGAATTAATGTTGAACCATTGAATAGATCTTTAAGTCAATAAACTGAGTGAAGATTCTTCCAAATCAATGAGCAATGGAGAGTCAGCGGAAGTGATCTGAGGGTCGCAGTGTGCTCTCCCTAAAACCTTGTAAAGTCAGTGCTCCTAGAATAGAGTGACTATGCTAAACTCTTATAACCCAAAACTTGTGAAGATTAGTAGTTTTTGGTATGACAGACACACTGTCGGTGTATGCTCCTTGGACATAGCCCTTTGTGGTGAACCATGTAAAATCATTGTGTCCTTATTTTGCGTGTGATTGTTTTTATTCTGCACTTCCTCTTCAAACAGGTTTAACAATTTTCTACCCACATGGGAACAAGATCCATTAGTTTAAAAGAAACATTTGACACCCTAATTCACCCCTCCCCTCTCAGGGTGTTCCGAGGTCCTTCAAGTTTTGCGATTTTTTTTGTAAATTTTAATTTTTTTGATTAATAGTGAAAAATACTAAATTTTAATTGAATAATTCCTTTTCATTTAATTTATTTAAAAATTTAATTTATATTTTAAATTGGTTTTAAAGTTAAATTAGTTAAATTATACATCCATTATCCCAATTTAGGTCATTTTAATCAATTTCATATTGAATAATGACATAAAAACTTTGTAACCATTTGAACATTTTCTCTTTAAAACCCTGCTTTCTCATTTCATCTGTGCGGTTAATTTTAAAATAAAATTTCCTACTTATGTGAATGGAATTTAGAAAAATAGTGTCCAAATTTTGAATCAACTAAATTTAAATTAGCTGATAAGGTTGGATTAATTTGTTATTAAAATTAATAGTAAAAATAGCAAAAAAATATTTACTGTTGTTAAGGTAAAAATGGATTTACTAGGGGGTTAAACTAAAATTATAATAATTAAAAATAACCCAAAACTTTTCCAACACACATTTTCTGGACATATTTTGACTTTATCTCTTATATTATCCGTAATGGTCTATTTTGGAACCTTTTTCATGATAAAAACGTGTGTACACCTTTTCATTTCAAAACATTACATGTGTGCAACTCACCTCACTTATAAAATGGCACCCTTCTCCTCTCCTCTTCACACCTCAAAACCCTTTTGGTTTAGCCAATATATTCCCAAATAACTTCTCAAATTCCCTCCCCACATCTTATAATCCTTATTTTGGACATAATTTCAATGTAGGAAGGCTTTTGGTGCAAAGCTAAGGAGGTTACCCAAAGAAGAGGTAATGTTCATCAAAGAGTGTTTTGGTTTTATTTCTTCCTCCAATGATTTAAATTATTATTATAACATGATTATATAATAACATTGGTATATTCCACATACTAATATGTTATTATGTAAATGTAATGACCTACAACAATCTAAACTTCTATAAAATGGGTTACGAAATCATTGTTCATGTGTATAGTGGACTACCACCTCACAAACCGATGTCATTCATTTTTAAATTACCACCTCCCAATGCTGCAAATAATGATGGATTTATTTTATATATATGATATTTATGATATTATTATATTTATTGAATTATTATATCACACATACCTTCAAACTCTCCATTTGGGGGAATAATATAATGCTTTTCATGTGTATGGAGGATTACCACATTACGAAGCACTGTGATTCGTTCACACATTACATGGAAGCACTACTACAAAACTAGTTTTTAATAGCACTGGTATTTGTCAGAACTAGAAACAAACTTTTATAAATGTCATCTTTATAAATGCTAAAGAAAGCGTTGATAAATTTAACCCTTTATCAGCTCTTTTTTAGTGCTGATAAAGGGTCCCTTTATCAGCACTTTATTTTTAGCACTGATAAAGGGTACCCTTTATCAGCACTTTATTTTTAGTGTTGATAAAGGGTACCCTTTATTAGTGATTTATTTTGAGTGCTGATAAAGAGTACCCTTTATCAGTGCTATATTTTTAGCACTCATAAAGGAATCCTTTATCAACACTTTTTTAGCACTGATAAAGGTTCGAATAAATAAAAAATAAAAAATGAGCTTATTAAAAAAACAATAAGAAAATTATTAATTAAATAATTATTGATAAAAATTAATAAATTGATTATACTATATATAAATTATAAATACTAATAAATAGTATTTTTTAAATATATAGATATACGAAAAATGAAAATTAAACAAATTAAAATTAAAAATAAGTAAATTGAGAAAAATATTAAACATTTTATTAATTAGATGATTATTGATAATGTTGATAAATAGTATATATTAAATATATAGATATATATTAATGTATATAAATATGATTTATATACTTTAAAATATTTATGTGTTTTACATTAAATAGTCATATACTTAGTGAATAATGGTTTATAATTAAAAATTAATATGATTTAAAAATATTGACAAATTGCATAGAGTAATAGACATATAATTGAATGTTGTTTAATTTTTCAATTTAACATAGATCAAATTTGTGTTATATTGATTTCACATATAGGTAATTAATTCATTTTTATATACAATGCACACACACAAAACTTATCCATTTTTTAATATTACTAAGTGTACTAATTTTTAATTTATTCAATTTAACTCCTTTTTAACATACATGCACTTAAAATTAGATATTAATTAATAATGTTAAAAACATATTTGTAAAACCATATTTATAAATAAATATATTTATTAATGTACATACAATATTAATAAAATTATATTTTCATAATTATAAATAAATAAATATTTTTTTAAAATTATTTATATAATTAAAATAAATAATTATATATACTTAAATAATTATTAAATTTATATTAAATTTACTTAAATAATGAATATATTTACTATATTTATATTTATATATATTTCATATATATATATATAATGATATAAATATTATTTTTTAAAAATAATTTTATATTTATAAATAAATAGTTATATATTTAAATAATTATTAAATAATAATAAATTTATTTAAATAAGGAATATAATTATAATATATATTTACATATATATTTATTAAGTATATATATATATTTTAAAAAAAGTATTTATAATTATAATTATAAATCCTTTATCAGTGCTTAAGTAATAAACACTCATAAAATAAATCTTTATCAGCACTTTCTTAACACTCATAAAAATGAGGATTTATCAGTGCTAAAAAAATCACTCATAAAGATTGCTTTTATCATTGCTAAAACTTTAGCATTGATCAAAGGAATATTTATCTGTTCTTTTATAGCAATGATAAATACATTCCTTTATCGGTGCTAAAAAAGCACTGATAAATATGCCTTTTTATCATCACTTATTACTTAACCGCTGAAAAATGGACTCTTTATCAGTTCTATTTTTAAAGAGATGATAAAATTGTCCCAATATATTTAATAAACCAAACATGTTGTGAACCTATCACGATATTAGAAGCTTTTCATGGAACTCACCCACTGTTGGTGCTCCTCCTCAGTGAATCGAAGCTCAAATCACACAAACCCACTCGAATCACACAAGACCACTACCTTCAGTTGCTCGAACATCGTCTACCATCTAGTGTTCACTTGTAATTAGGGTTTCTGAAGAAAACATCAAGATCTGGATCTAAGGGTCTTGGATTTTCTTCAACCCAGGGAAGTAGTCTTGTGATTTCCTTTATAGGTTTCTATTTTCTTTATGTATTTGTTCTTTCATTTTTTATTTCTTCTTCAATGGTGTCATTAGTTATTTATGCTCTGGTTTTTTTCTTTTGTTTAAGATTCATTGTTTGCTTGAATATTGATTACGATATCCTATTTTGGTCTTTCTAAATTGTTGTTTTGAATAAAATTTCTTCACTGTCTACATCTATACCATAGATTTCTCCATAATATTAATTTCGTTTCTATTTTTGAAATCTTAGAGAATCGCCTCGGGTCCATAGATAAACCAATTAAATAAATATTTACACTAATATATAAACAATGGAGGTTTTGGATATAAAAACCTTAAACGAAAAAAGAAAATGTATTTAGAAAACCAATTCTCAGTCTGGTGATGGTGCGAAGCAACAATGGAAGCTGGTTTTATGCAAATCATTTAAGGAAAATTATTTATTTAAATTTTGTTTTAATATTATGGTGTAAGGGTTTTTCCTTAAAAAATTATTTTCTCAAAATTATGTTGTTTAATTATAAGAGAAATATTAGTAAGGGTGATACTATATTTATTAATTTCCAATGGATCTCTATTTTCAAAATTAGTATGGGATTTTATTTGTTTTACTATGTTGTGATATTATGTTGTAAGGATTACAAGTATTTTTATCAATTTTATTTTATTATATATATATATATATCTTTCTATCTACTTATATGAGTTTTCATAACTTATAATGTAAGGGTGATTTTATAATTATTTATTCCCAAATTATGGTTCTAGATTTCCAAATTAAGAAGTGATTATATTTATTTTCATTAAAAATTATGTTTAAATGTAATTTTTTTGCAATTATGTGTATTATAAATTCTATGTTGTGTGTGTGTGTTTGTTTAAATGTGTATGGGATAGACATTTCCAGGGTTGGTGTGTTGTTATTCCTTGTTGGTAATATATCATGTTGATGTGATTTATTGATTTATGCCAACTTCTTTATAGACCTCCCTAAAATCACATGGATGGTTCAATGTGTATTAGATGGCCTCCCGAGAATCCTTCAGATGGATAGATTTGATGTGACGACCTATCTAGAATCTTTGTGATGAATCGGTGTGGTGATATGACATCCCAAGACACTACTTGAAAATTTACCTATATCCACGGTTCAAAACCATGGGTATAAACCCCAAAACCATGGGTATAGGATATACCCATGGTTTTGAGAACTGTGGGAAACCGAGGAATTGGGATAGGTCCCTGAACTATACCCATGGTTCACCGTGGGTATAGTTTTTTTCCACCATGTCAATGCCTCATACCCTATTTCCATGCTGTCAAAACCTTAATCCCACGGTTTTCAAACCCTGGGTATATATTTTTGTACAAAAAATCCATGCAGAATTTCAACCTGCTACCTTCATTTCCAAATTGGGGTGCCTAACCAATCAAGCTACGTCACTTACATGTATATCTATCTATATTTTTCTAAATAAATTAATGGACATCACTATTTGAAAAAATATAGCCAGTGGGTTTCAATCCTGCTTCTCTATCTTCACGCATCGAACACCTCACCAACCAAGCAAGCTCGCTTTTATATTAATATATCTATATTTATTGTGATATATTAATTTACCTCCCTATATTAGAAAAAAAAGTGATCACCGAGTTTCAAACCTACGACCGCAGCAAACAATAGACAGCGCTTCACCAACTCACCTAAGAAGCTTATATGTTTATATGTTTGTATCTTACTAAATATATTTATCTAAACCATGGGTATAGAAGGTTAAACCATGGGGATAGGTTTTCCCACAAAATATGTTTTGTGCCCCATGGAATTTTTTTCCCACCATAATGCGGGAAATATATACCTACGGTTTTATAAAACCGTGGGTATAGGTCTTTGGAAAAAAAATTATATACCCACGGTTATGGAAAAACCGTGGGTATAGGTCTTGAAAAAAATTCCTATACCCACGGTTTGGACCAAAACTATAGGTATAGTTATCTTTTTCCCCACAGTTTTCCAAAACTGTGGGAATATGTCTTTAAAAAAACCCTATACCCACAGTTTTTCCCAACACCATGGGTATAGGGCTATTTTCCAGTAGTGAGATTCTTGAGATTTTTTCAAATATATGATATACCATTAATTTTAAATATAATAATTCCTTAGGTTTCTACATCACTTGTTACAAAAAATAAAATGGAATTTATCAAATTCTATATATTATAAATTATTTTTAGGTATTCATTATTCAGGTCTGCATGTATTGGTTCCACCCCTATGAATCTCTAATTACTATCCATGTATATGAAATAACTCTTTATTTATTAATTTTTTTATCAATACATTTTTATATCTTATAGTTGATTGAATGAGAGTTTATTATTCTTGTTTATCATATTTGGGTTTATTATTAATATTTAATTTCCTGTATTACATTTTCATTTGTTTAGGGGATTTAAGAAAAAATTTATTTGTGTTAAAAATATTTATTAGTGCATTTTGTTTCTTGAGACTCATCCCCCATCTCTTTTATAGAAAAATGTTATCCTTATCACCTTCATCTCCCGAATGGTCATTATTGAATTTTTTTTCCTGAAACTCATTCCCCATATCTTTTATGTTACTTGTACTACTGTGAGAATTAGCCATCCCATGAATGAATACTGCTTAGAGTATTTCAAGAAACATAGGTGCATCTCCATGAGATATGAATGATGTGTCAAAAAACAAAATACAATGATAAATGTCTCAAAGATGAGGTGATGAGGATAAGTTGTCCAGAACTTTCACATTTGAATGTATTCATAGGATAACACCTTTTATAGTGGATTAATTATTTAATTAAATTCAATTTCCCATTTTCTTTAACATACTAAAATTATTTGAAATAATAAAATTTTGAGGTTCCCTTATTAGAATTGTCCATAACTTTCACCTTTGATAATGAATATCTTATGTGTACTTATTTATTTATTGTACAAAATTATTCTTTTATGAATCCAATAGGATGGATATGAATCATAAATGGATTCACAATAATCGGTTGACAAAATTGTATGAAGATGTTGTTAAAGAGTTCATCAAGTTTTTAAGAGAGCATGCATTAAAAACTTCTCAAATTCTCTTTCCATGTTTACATTATTTTTATTCAAGAAAAATTAGTTTGGAAGAGTTGGAAGAACATTTGATTTATCACAGAAAAGATCATAGCTATAAATGTTGGAATAAAAATGGTGGAAAACTAAATGTGGACACCAATTGGGATGATACTACGGTTTATGGGTCATTTGATATGAATACCAGTGTAAATGATGATGGAGATCACATGGAAGAAATGAAAATGGAAATTGAAGATGACCTTCGTGACTCTCCAAAGTTGTTTGAGGAGTTAAATAGTTGTTCCAAGAAACCATTGTATACCAGTTCTACTAAATAAACAACATTTTCAGTTGTATTGATATTATATAATTTGAAAGCTGGAAGTATATGGAGTGACACCATCTTTAAATAACTACTTGGTCTCTTGAATTATATGCTACGAGAAGAAAATGAACTACCATGCCAAACATATGATGTTAAATGAATTTTATGTTCAATGGACATGATCTATAAAAAAATCACACTTTTCCAAATTATTTCATATTGTTTCTCAAGGACTATGAATTAGTCATAAAAGGCCCTAAGTGTGGCGCATATCAATAAAAGAAAAATGAATCAAGTCCTTTGAAATATGTATGGTACTTTCCTATCATTCCATGGGTTAGAAGACTATATGTATGTCAGGAAATTATGAGATAATTGACATGGCATGCAGATATAATAAAAAAATACGAGAACCTATGTCATCGAGCATATTCTTCTCAATGAAAGAAAGTTTATTATGAGTATCTTGAATTTGGAAATGAGTCGAGAAACTTCCGTCTTTCCTTATCTGCAGATGGAATAAATCCTTCTGGTGTACATATTAGTACTCACAGTACATGGACTATCATATTGGTAAATTATAACTTTCTACCATGGTTGTGCATGAAACATGGATACATTATGTTGTCTTTGCTTATATTTGGACCAAAGAAACCCAATAATGATATTGATGTCTATTTTGATCCATTGATCAAATATATGAAATTGATGTGGTATAAAGGTGTTACAATGTATGATGATCATAGAAATGAATAATTCACATTGAGTTCCCTGTTGTACAGAACAATAAATGACTTCCTCGCTTATGGAAATTTATCAGGCTATAGTATTAAAGAAATGTTGGGGTGTCCCATTTGTGAAAAATACACATACTCAGTTCCGTTGAAACATTCCTCAAAGACTTTGTTTTTAGAACATTGGAAATTTTTACCTTAACAACATAAATTCAAATCATGGACTACAACATTTGATGGGAATATTAAACAAGGTACAACACCATCTCTAATAATGGGCAATTAATTATATAATAAAGTAAAATATATTGACATTATTTTTGGTAAACCACTTTTGAAAAACTTATAAAATCAAGTTGGAAGAATAGATCAATTTTCTTTGAATTATTGTATTGGAATTGTTTATATATCAGACATATTCTTGATGTCATGCATGTAGAAAAAAATGTATCTGATGGTGTTATTGGCACATTACTAAATGCTCCTAAAAAAATGAAATATGACATAAATTCTAGGTTGGACTTTATTAAAATGGGGATAAGGGATGAGTTATCACTTGTGAAGGGTAAAAAGAGGAATTTTCTTCTTCTAGAATCTTACACTCTATTTAGACAGGAAAAATTGCAATTTTTCCTTTTCTTTAATAGTGTAAAAGTTCTACAGGGGTATTCATAAAATATCAAGAATGTCTTGTCAATGACTAATTTGAAGTTACAAGGACTAAAATCACATGAATATCATGTTTTGATGTAGTATTTAATGAATATAATTTTTCATTGCATTTTACCTCAAAATGTATAACATACATAAACTAGACTCAGCTTATTTTTCAAATCCCTATGTAATAAAATTATAGACCCAAAAAATATTCCCATCTTGAATAAGAAAGTTTCCATCATATTATGTGAATTAGATATGTTATTCCCACAATAATTACTTGATATAATGTTCCACCAAATGGTTTACTTGGTTATAGAGGTTCAGCTATGTGGTCATGTCCATTCCAGATGGATGTACCCCATTGAATGGTATATGAAGATTTTGAAAGGGTATGTCAAGAATCAAAGTTGGATAGAAGGTTGTATTGTATAATGATATATTGTTGAAGAATCTATTGAATTTTGTACTAATTACCTATCATATGTTGATAGCATTAGTCTCCCAAAGTCTCATCACAGTGAATGCCTTATGGGAAAAGGTATTTTTAGAAGAGATGTTGTTACAATTTCCTTTACTAAGCAGGAGAAAGTGAACCTTTACATTTTACATAATAGTGAATATGTTGATCCATACATTGAATCCCACAAAGAAATTCATAGAGATTTGAATCCATTAAGAGTTGAAGGATGGATATCAAATACACATAATCAATTGTTTATAGTATGGTTCTGAGATCAAATTTATAACAAGTTATCCAAAAAACCGAATTCAATTACTGAATGAACTCAATGGCTATCCAGATGACTGAATAAAAATGTTATATCATACACTAGTTTTGTAATCAAGGGTTATACATTATATACAAAAGAACACGATGACTATAGTACGACAAAAAATAGTGGTGTTACATTTGTGGATGAAATGATGCACATATCTGGTTCCAAGGATAGAAATCCAATTTATGAAAATATATCATATTTTGGCATTATCGAATAGATATAAAATTTGGATTATACAAAATTTCAAGTGCTGATTTTCTATTGAAAATGGGTTGACAATATCAACACAGTGAAAGTTGATGAAATGGGATTCATGAAGGTGAATTTCAGAATGGAAGGTGAAAAAGGTGATCCATTCATAATGGAATTAAAAGTAGTGAAAGTATTTTATGTCTCTAATCCAATAAACAATAATTGGTCGATTTTCCAACTGGAGACTAAAACAAATGTCGGTTTAGATGAAAATTCAATCAAGGAAAAAACTTTTATTGGGAGATCACAATAACTTCATGTCATTCCCAATATAGAAAATTTCTTCTACATTAGAGGGGACCACAAAGAGGGGATTTGGATAATCAATAGGGGAACCAAATCCCTGAAACCTTTAAAAAAATAAAGAGAGCTCAATGATAAGGTAAAAGTGTTTTTTAATATACTATGTTTTCCCTCCAAATATTATATGTTCTCTAATACATTAACAGAATCTAAATTAAATGTTTGAATACTCATGAAAACAATGTATTCTTCACATTATGATGTTACCAATCCCTCGAAAGAACAAACTATTATGAAGGAAACCCTTTGAAAAATGTAAATGTAATGCTATGATATAATTTCTCTATTTTACCAAAAAATTATATAATGGAACATTGATTTAAAATTCATTATTTCTTGAAAGGTTTATTTATTTTATAATATTCATATCCATTTGTTATGACTTTGTAGGAATAGTAATGATGTTGTATCTTCTCAATCACAGAGGTAATATCTATGTTTTGACAATAAAATCTTTGTCCATAAAATTAATGTATTGTTTCATATTTATGTTTAATTTATTCTTTTTGGAATTAATTACATAATAATTATTTTTTTATATAGGTGGATAATTTTTTTAAGTTGGGGTGATCTGTACATATTTCATTCCTTTGTGCAACAAAACTTCTATAGACTTCTTCTCCCTCAAAACCTTTCACCTATGCAATGTTGACATTTATCACTTTCCTTCAAGTTCCCTCCACTACCTTTGTAGGAAGAGAAATGATGATGCCTCTTCTCAATCAGAGAGTTAATCTTGATGTTCTCATAGTAAAATAATTGTACATATAATTAATGTATTATTTTATATTTATGGTTAATTTATTTATTTTTAGTATTACTCACATAATAATTTTTTTCTTATATATGTGGATACTTTTGTTTGAGTTAAGGTGATATGTCTATATTTCGTGCCTTTGTGCACCAAAGCAACCACAAACTTCTTATCCCTAAAAACCATTCACCCCTACAATGTTGACATTATCACTTTCCTTCAAGTTCCCTCAAATGCATTTGCAAGAAGAGAAACTATGTTTCCTCTGCTCAATCCATCGGTAATCTTTATGTTTACAAAGTAAAATCATTTTCCATAGGATTAATGTATTGTTTCATATTTATGTTTAATTTATTTATTTTTAGTATTACTCACATAATAATTGTTTTCTTACATAGGTGGATTTTTTTTCGATTCGAGGTGATCTATCCATATTTCATGCATTTGTGCAACAAAAATTCCACATAATTATTCCCCCGAAAAACCTTTCACCCCTACAATGTTGACATTTATCACTTTCCTTAAAATTATCTTCACTTCTCAATCACAAAGGTAATCTTGATGTTTCCATAGTAAAATCATTTTCCATAGAATTAATTTATTATTTCATATTTATGTTTAATTTATTTATTTGTAGTATTACTCGTATAATAATTGTTTTCTTATATATTTGAATTTTTTTCTCAAGAAGGGGTGGTTTGTTCGAATCTTCTCATGCAGTTTTGATAGTTAAACAAATAAAGTCAATAGATATCATGAAAAAATTGATACTTAGTATTGTTTTGAGACTTTGTGTGGTGTAGGAATCAACTTCACCTCAATATGACACACAGTGTGACCGATATGACTCCAAGTACTTATTTCTATTTAAAATTGAGATTAATTTTAGTAAAATAGACAACTGATATACTCAAAACCCAGAAAACAAATTAATATTGTTTTGATACTTTAAAACGGTGATCTATAGGTCATTTTCGATGTGTAGAAATCAGCTGCACGTCAATCTGATACATGATGTTCCCGGTATGACTCAATTTGTCCGTTTTCTGTTTAAAATTGACATTTTAGTTAAAAAGTTTCACTCACTAAAAAATGATAAAATTCACTTTTTTTTTTCTATATAATTTAGGAAAATGATTCATAATTAATTTCTAACATATAGGAAAAATTTTCACGTCAAAATGATACACGATGTGATCGAAATGAGTCAAATGTGTGTGTTTCTAGTTTAAAAAGACATTTTAGAGAAAAAGATAACTAACATGCTCAAAACTGATAAAACACATTCGAATTATTTTGATACTTTATTAAAATGATCCAAAAGTCATTTTAATTGTGTAGGAATAAACCTCACCTCAATCCGAATCATGGTGTGATCGGTAAGACTCAAAGTGCATATTTTTATTTAAAATTGACATCAATCTTAGTAAAATGGACAACTGACATACTAAAAACTGAGAAAAAACGTTTATATTGTTTTGATACTTTACTAAAATGATCCTTAAGTCATTTTTGAGGTTTATTAATCAGTCTCACCTCAATATGATATAGGATGTGCCCAGTATGACTCAAAGTCTCCTTTATTAGTTTAAAATCAACATTTTAGTTCAAAAAGTGTCACTCACTGAAAACTAATCAAACACACTCAAGTTTTATTGATAATTTAGTAAAAAGATTCATAAGTCATTTTTTATGTGCAGGAATTGGTATTATGTAAAACTGATACATGATGTTATCAAAATGAGTCAAAGTGTGTGTTTCCAGTTTAAAATAACATTTTAGAGAAAAAGAAAACTAACATGCTCAAAACTAATAAAATGCATTAGAATTATTTTTATACTTTATTAAAATGGTCCAAAAGTCATTTTAATTGTGTAGTAATCAACCTCACCTCAATCTGAATCATTGTGTGATTGGTATGACTCAAAGTGCATATTTTTATTTAAAATTGACGTCAATTTTAGTAAAATGGACAACTGACCTACTCAAAACTGGGAAAAAATGTTTGTACTATTTTGATACTTTAAGAAAATGATCCATAATTAATTTTCCTAGGTTTTCCAGTCTTCTTTTCCATTCGGTTCACGGCAGCGGTGCCTCCCCCTTGGTGCCCCCACTCCAGTTCTGCGGATCGCCGATCCTACTTCAAAGCCGGAGTTTACGTCTCGTTTCTTCCCCCTTTTTTCCTGTGCCACTTCACAAACCATCCGTGGTGAAGAAGCTGTGCTTCGCTTTTCCCCATGATTCCCATCCTGCTCGATTTCGCCTTCTGGCGCAGCTCCTGCATTTTACGGGCTCCTGCTCTTCTCCTCGTCACCGCCATCCTTCGACGGCGCCTGATCTGTGATAGGAAGGGAGGATCCAGATCACAGATTTTTCAAGATTCACCAACATTCAGAGATGAGAATTCTTGTCTGGATACCTTTTCTTATTTCTGAGGAACTCTTAACCCTAATTGGTTTTCCTCTTGCTTTTTGACCCGAGCGGTCTTGTCTTGATTCCTGCACCTGTGTTCGATATTCTCCCCAACGCTTTTCCTTTCGTCTCTGCTTCTTGAAGATAGGCGCTAGATTGGGGGCGGGTTTCCAATTCCATGCTTGTGCGAAATCCTACTGCTCTGTGGATCGCGTAGAGGTGGATCCACAAAACACCCACAATGAAGGTCTGAGATGATGGGGGTTCGCACAGTGATTGGTTCGCAAAGTTGGGGGTTTGTGCAGTGATTGGTTCACGAAGAACCTGCCGCGAAGGGTTGAGACGCCGAGAGTTCATGAAGTCCCTGGTTCTGGATGTGTGATCGTGAAGAGGGTGAATCGCGATACCCCTTACCGTGAAGGTCTGAGGCCCTGAGAGTTCGTGTTGTGTTTGATCCGCGAAGATCCTGCCACGGAGGTCTGAGGTGGTGTTTGATCGCGAAGGACTGAGAATTTGTGAAGCCGTGAAGTGGCCGATGCAAAGGTGTTCCATTGGTGGGTCCCACTGTGTTGAATCTTCGCGAAGTGGCCGCTGCGAAGCTCCCGTGCAGGGGTTTGATCCGAGAGGAGGTGGTAAGATGGCGGTGACCTGTGGATGGTTTGCCAAATTCCGGTGTGGCGTGGTTTGATTCGCAAACACCTTCTGTGAAGGTTTTGTCGTTTGAGTGGCCGCAAAGGGGTCGTCGGCCGCGAAGGGGTTTTCGGTCCTGTGACTTCTTTTGGTGGATTGTGTTTTCCACAGTTTGGTCTTTCTCTTTTGATGCGGATTGTGGCCGAAATGCTCGGAGAATGGTGTGAAGTAAGCTGAGCTCACGGAAGATCTTGGAACAAAGGTGACTCATTCAGTTTGGGCTGCGATTCTCACGAAGGGAGCTCGTGATATTCCACCGTGGTGAACTAATCCATAAAGACTATTCTGTGTTGCGGCATTCTAGTGCGGTAAGGGGTTGAGGATCCCTTTAAGCAGAGCCTCTTCTTTGCCAAGGCCTTGGCCGCGCTGCCCCTTTGCAAAATGAGGCCGCAGAGTGGGGTGCCAGGCCCGATTTTTTGGGATAGCAGACATCTGTGTGCCGACCCAAGAGTGGCAGATAACCGGGCCTATCCGGAGCCCTTTTTTATCCCACGGACACTGAACAATGTAGATGGATATTTTGAACCTTTGGAAGAGGATGTCCCTGACGGATAAAGAGAAAGTGACTATTGAGGCTCAGAGAAACGAAGATACACTATTAGAAAAATGCATGTCACTGCTGTTGGTTGGAAAGTTTGTGGAAAATATTTCAGTCAACCAAGGGGCACTTAAAAACACTCTACAGAACCTTTGGAAACTGGAAGCAGGTGTGGCCATTCGTGAAGCGGGGAACAATCGCATTGTCTTCGAGTTCTTCAACAAAAGAGATAGAGATAAAATTATTAGCGGCAGACCGTGGTCTTTTGATAATAAATTCCTCCTCATGGAAGAATTCTGAGGGGGGGATGACATCCAGAACATCAAGCTAACTCAATCCCCTTTCTGGATACATATTAAAGGAATTCGCCTTCATGCAAGAACAGAACGTGTTATGAGAGAAATTGGGGACAACATTGGCCAATTCATTGAATGGGACACCTCAGACCCTATCCAATTGGGACCCGAGGTTCAGATTAGAGTCAGATTTGAAGTGTCGGAGCCGCTGATAAGGGGCATGTTTTTGAAAATCGATGACGCAGACAATTGGATCTCATTCGAATTCAAGAAACTCCCAATTTTCTGCTTCTTCTGTGGACGTCTTGGCCATCTAGAACGAGCGTGTGGCTCAAAGCCAGAGGAGGGAGCAGGTAATATCATTCTTTATTATGGTCCATGGCTCTGGGCCAAAACGACCAGATATTCCTTCATTCCTGAGGCCGAAAAACAAAAGGATCGTGAACGTCTTAAGGGGGCCCACACAAGTCAGGCAGGAACCGAACAAGGAACAATAATTAGGCTTGGACCGCTAGAGTTCCCTAAAGAGAGACCAACCAATCAGAGAACTAACAGCATGTATACACCCCCCTAAAGGACACAACCTCAACACTTATTGAGCCGGGGAACATACCAAAAGATCCTGCAGAACAAAGCGTGAGGTCAATGCAGATGCAAGCTGAACCACCAAATCCCGACCCTGTCCCAGAAATGAACATGGCTGACATCCTAACACAGGATAAAGATGGAAATTATGGAACTTCACCACCAGGCCTAATCACCCGTCGAACCTAGAAAAGGGTGAAATGTGAAGTAAGTGATGGTAAAATGGGGGACCCTAAACCTAGGGATCGAAAAAGAAAAATTGAAACATTCCAGTCAATGGGGAACTCCCCAAAGAGAGGAAAAATGATGGGTGGAATAACAGGTGCTGAGAACTCAAAGGCGGAGGCGGGTGAGACCCATCCCCGCCTAGATCAACGATTGTCCTATGCTGGAACTGTCGTGGGCTTGGAAACCCACGAACGGTTCACATGCTTCAGCGAAATTGCGCCCAAAGTCGCCCTGATATGGTTTTCCTGTCCGAAACCATTCTGGAAAGCAAGGACACGACTAACATTGCTCAGAAATGCGGATTCCAAGGCTGTCTCCCGATCTCCAGACAAGGCCACTCTGGGGGACTCTGTCTCCTATGGAAGGATCAACTCAATGTCAGGATCTTGTCTTTCTCCTCGCACCATGTGGCTGCGACTATTCAGGCAGAGCACACTTCTCCATGGACCTTTGTGGAATTTTATGGCTGGTCGGCCCATAATGAAAAGGGGAAATCTTGGGATCTCTTCTGAAAACTCCGTCAAGAGATTCCAAGCCCTATTCTATTCGGTAGAGACTTCAATGAGATTATGTTCCATAAGGAAAAAAGAGGAGGAAATGTCCGAAACACTGTATAGATGGAAAATTTCAAGGATGCAGTCACTAGGGAGGACCTGGTCAATTTGGGATGCACAGGTAATCCCTTCACATGGTTCTGAGGTAATACGAATGACACAAACATCGCCGAGCGACTTGACAGATTCCTGGGATCAATAGATTGGATAAATCTCTTCAGCATGTTCCACATCGGCCACATGACACTCAACTGTTCAGACCACTGCCCAATTTTTATTGACTGTATTCAAGGTGAACGTATCAAACAACCTTGTAGACCCTTCAGAATTTAAAGCTTCTGGTTAAAGGAACGGGAATGCGAAGATGTTGTAAGATCAATCTGGAATATCACTCATGAAGATATTGGCCTCAATCTCCAAAATGTCGCATCCGATCTGAGTTCTTGGAGTAATAAGAAATTCCGCCATCCCGAGAGGCACTGTGCTTCCCTCGAAAAGAAACTTCACAACCTACTCAAGAAACCCCCATCCAGCTGCACTCTTGACATGATTGGAGCCACTCAAAGAGAGCTAGACATGACCCTGCGCATGAAGGAAAGCTTCTGGGCTATGAGGGTGTGGGATACCCACATCTCAGAAGGGGATTCCAATACCCAGTATTTTCAATAGGAAGAAAAGTCTTTGATACTAAGGGAATTCACGAATCCTTGACATGTTACTTCCAGAACCTCTTCAATTCAGAAACTCCTTTCATTTCGGCTGAAGTGGAAGAATGTATCCGACCAGTAATCACCGAGGAGATCAATCAACAACTTTCCAAAGATGTGTCGGATGAAGAGATACATCTGGCTCTGAAACAGATCCACCCCACTAAGGCCCCAAGATCGGACGGGTTCCACGCCCTGTTCTTTAAGCAATACTGGCACATCATCAGTCCCAACATATGCAAAATGATAAGGAATATCTGGCCCGGGAAAACAAGTATTACCGCCATCAATGAAACTATCCTCGTCCTCATTCTCAAAATTAAGAATCCCCAGATGGCCCCGGACTTTAGGCCTATCAGCCTATGCAATGTCACATACAAGATCTTCTCTAAGATCCTTGTAAATCGGCTGCGACTGTGGTTTCCTGATATTGTCTCAGAAAACCAGAGTGCCTTCATGGAAAAGAGGCTGAGAACTGATAACGAAATTGTGGCCCACGAAGTGTTTCACTCTATGAAAACACGCTCCAATGAAAAAAGAGGAACCATGGCCTAGAAACTGGATATGACCAAGGCTTACGATAAAGTGGAATGGAACTTCCTCAAAACTGTGATGCTGAAAATGGGTTTCTGCACTAAGTGGACATATATGATCATGCAATGCATCTCGACCATCTCCTTTAGAATCAGGGTCAATGGGGAGCTCACTTGAGGATTTGTGCCATACCGCGGCCTGTGTTAGGGAGATCCCATCTCCCCTTTTCTCTTCATCTTGGTGGTTGATGTCTTCTCCAACCTTTTATCTAGGGCTGCATCCGCTAAAACTATTCATGGGGCAAAGGTCTGTCACGTAAGTCCACCAGTGTCACACCTTTTTTTTGCTGATGACTGCCTCCTCTTCTCCAGAGAAACTATTAATGAATGTCAGGTGATCAGCCATGCGATCCATCAGTACGAGAGGGCTTCTGGTCAGTCAATCAATCACGGAAAATTAGAAATCTCCTTCAGTGTAGTGGTGCGTCGCCCCAAGAGAGATGAACTCTGCGCAACAGTTGGCATACATATGGTTGAAAAACACCAAAAGTATCTCAGGTTACCCACGATAATTGGCCGGTCCAAAAAAGAAATTTTCTCATCTCTTGTGGATAGGATTGAGAAGAAAATTCAAGGATGGACCCTAAAGAGAATCTCAAAAGCAAGCAAAGAGACCCTCATTAAAGCTGTCATCCAGTCTATCCCAAGCTATTTTATGTCCCTGTTTAATCTCCCGGAGGCCAGCGTCAACCAGATCCATACACACACTGCCAACTTCTGGTGGGGGAAAAACGATGGAAGAAATAGACTCCACTGGATGGCCTGGGAGAAACTTTGCATCCCCAAGATTGAGGGAGGGATGGGATTCTGGAATCTGCTTCTCTTTAATGATGCACTGTTGGCCAAGCAAGGATGGTTCCTTATTAACCATCCATCATCCCTCTTTGCGTGGGTATTATGAGCTAAGTACTTTCCCCACACGGACTTCCAGGTTTCCTCACTTGGCCCACATCTTAGCTTCCTTTGGAGAAGAATTTGGGGAGACCGAAAGCTCTTGGAAAAAGGACTGGGATGGAGGATTGGGGATGGCTCATCTTTCAACATATGGTCTGACCCATGGCTGATTGATACGGATGGTATGCGGGCTACATCCCACGCACAACTGGGCTTTGAAGACGCCACTGTCAGAAGCCTTTTTTATGACCAAGGAACGGGGTGGTGTGTGGATAAGATTTTGGAACGGTTCAACAAAAGAGACCAAAGAATTATCCTAAGAATCCCCTGGGTCCCTGACGTAGGCCCTGACCATCTCTTCTGGTTCAATGACATATCGGGCGAATACACGGTGAGATCCGGATACAAGCTTGCCATTGGAAACCACCCAACCGACTAGAACAAGGGACCATGGAAATCTCTTTGGAAGCTCAACGTCCCCCAAAAAATACAACACTTTTGGTGGCAGGTCTACACGGGCACCCTCCCAACAATGAGCCTTCTCGCGTACCGACATATGTCCAATGCCGCTTACTGCCCGTTTTGCCCGAACATCCCAGATACCCCCTTGAATGCCATCACTCACTGCCTGGAAGCTAAGGAAATCTGGAATAAGTGGGGCCTAACCCCAGATGCATCACTGGATACGGCTTCTGACCTCCCCGCTATCCTAGAGCGATGGTGCTCCTCTCTCTCAGCGGCTAAGGCAGGGTCATGCTACACCCTGGCCTGGATCATCTGGGTACGGCGTAGCGATGTTGTCTTCCACCACAGGCATAAACTTCCTAAATTCTGGATTGAATGGGCCACCTCATGGATCGAGGGATGGAATAACCACAATGGACAACAAATGCCTGATGCTCCCCCCTCCTGTCCCCCTCAGTGGAACCCCCCAATGGAAGGTGTTCTTAAGATCAACGTGGACGCGTCTCTCCCAAAGGATGGACTTGTCACCCTCGGTCTCCTGGCCTGAAATAATCTTGGGAAAATCATCGCAGCAAAGTATGAATCACATCAGGCCTTTTGGGAACCTTCTATTACAGAGGATAAGGCCATCCTGGCAGCTTTGATGCTGGCTTTGGAATGTGGGTGGGTGGATATTTGCATTGAATCTGACTGCCTCACCGTGATCGACACCATTAACCACAACAATGGCGGACTCCAGTCATTTGGCCACATTATCAGGAGAATTCTATCACTCTTCCAATGCTTTTCATTCTGCACCTTCGCCTTTACCAAAAGAGAAGGCAACAATGCTGCCCACCAGTTGGCTACATCAGGCCCCTTCGAGGACAACCAGCTCTAGCTGGACAATTTTCCTTCGTGGCTTTGCATTTGTACGTCTGCTGATATTCATCATTAATGATATCGGTTTATCTCAAAAAAAAATGATACAAGTTGTTCCCATTATGACTTAAAGTCTCCTTTATCAGTTTAAAATCAACATTTTAGTTCAAAAAGTGTCACTCACTAAAAACTAATCAAACACACTCAAGTTTTCTTGATAATTTAGTAAAATGTTTCATAAGTCATTTTTGATGTTTAGGAATTGGTCTTATGTCAAACTGATAAATGATGTGATCGAAATGAGTCAAAGTGTGTGTTTCTAGTTTAAAATGACATTTTAGTAAAAAATATAACTACCATACTCAAAATTGAGAAAACACATTCGAATTGTTTTGATACTTCATTAAAATGATCCATAAGTCATTTGAGACATATATGAATCATTTTAACCTAAATTTGATGCATGGTGTGACTGATATGACTCAAAGTGTGTATTTTTATTTTAAATTGACATCAATTTTAGTTAAATGGACAATTGGCCTACTCAAACCCAAGAAAACATATTCATATTCTTTTAATACTTTACAGAAAATATCCATAAATCATTTATGATGTATAGGAATCAGACGCACCTTAATCTGATACATTATGTTCCCAATACGACTTAAAGTGTCCGTTATTAGTTTAAAATTGACATTTTAGTTCAAAAAGTGTCACACACTAAAAACCAATCAAGGCCCCTCATATTTTCTTGAAAATTTAGAAAAATTATTCATAAGTTATTTTTATGTCTATGAATCTGTTTCATTTCAAAATAATACATGACTTGATCAGAATGAGTCAAAAGTGAGTGTTTTTAGTTTAAAATGACATTTTAGTAAAAAAGACAACTGACGTACTCAAAACTGAGAAGACATTTTCAGATTGTTTTGATACTTTAGAACAATGATTTAAAATCCATTTGAGATATTTTGGAATCAGACGCACCTCAATCTAATGCATGGTGTGACATGTATGACTCTGAGTGCATCTTTATTTAAAATTGACATCAATTTTAATAAAATTAACATCAATTTTAGTAAAATTAACACTATATGTTAATTTATTTCTCTATATTATTACTAACATAAGAATTTTTTTCTCATATAGGTGCATTATTTTTCTTGATCAGGGGTGTTTTTTCGAAAATAGCTTGATCCAGGGTCAGGATTAAAAGACAAAGAAATAATGATTGTTTTGAATGAATTTAATAATTTCTATTCATGTAACTGTATAAACCATTGTTTGAAATGTCTATAATATAGTTTTTTTCTTGTATTTGTGTTGTAAATTTAATTTCATTTAAATTGTGTATTGGGAATTTTTTTTGGGGATATATTTTGTGTTTTTGGTGTTTTGGGGTGTTTTTGCAGCAAATTGTAGTGGTGTTGCATTGAGTTATTATAGCACACAACAGTATGGCCCTTTATCAAAACTTTTAAAAGTGCTAATAAAGGGCATATTTATAATTGTTGATAAAGGTAACATTTATCAGCGCTTTTTAAAGAACTGATAAAAGAAACAATTTTCAATGATATTAAAAGTGCTTATAAAGGTACATTATATCTGTGATTTTATAAGCACTAATAAAAATCCATTTATCAACACTTTTTTAGCATTGATAAAAGACCAAGGCTTTTAAACTCGCTTAGGTAGTCAGCGCTTTTCTAGCACTAATAAAGGCCATTTCTATCGTTGTAAAAGGCCTATTTTGTAGTGGTGAAGGTAATAAGGATGGGTTTAATAAAAAATGTGATATATATGACATAAAAATAATTATAAAATTATAATATATCATTTACATTTCTTTCTTTCAATCTGAAAATAAAATTGAAATATGATTCATGCATACGTTTGGTCAACAATCTCCATTAACATTGTATTTAATTTTCTATCTCTAAATTTCATGGATTGATATAAATACATATATACTAAATATATATGATATTTATATCATTATTAACATTATGGAGATGATGAAATCATTATCAATGTAAGATGAAAAAAAATAAAAAATCAAAACATGTATAAAAAATAAAGTGGTTATTACTCGAAATGTAACTTTAACATGAAATTATTAATAAATGGATAATAAAAGGTCATAAGAAAATCATATGTGGTATGATATATATAAATATATTTTTTTAATATATTTATAATAAAATTATATTTATTATAAAGGGTGTTTTAAAATTTATGATGGATGTTAAGACTTAAGGTAAGGGATTTCTAGCCTCTCTTTTATTTCTTGGAGACATGAAAATTCACAACTCATTTTTTATCATGGTGTATATAATTCCCATTTGACATGTTTTATCATGAATCTCCTACTTTTCTTGATATTTAATACTTCATTTGATTTTATGCTTTATTGGGGCTTATGATTCAAAATATTACTAAAGGGGTAATTAATTTTCATCTGACTTATTACTTATATGAGACACATGTCATATTCATCACCTATTTCTTTTATAGGGTGTATATAGTACCCATGAATGTATTTTATGATTTTTATCCTGATATTTATTGGTATTTAAATATTCATTTTAGGATCTCTCTTTCATGTGCCTTATGTTTTAAACTTACCAAAGTGATAAAGATTTTATGTTACATTATCATAATTTGTCAGGATTGTTTATGATTATGTTTTCGATGATAATAAATTATGATACAGCTCTCAAGAAGCTAAATAATTTTATTCTCCTCTATGTATGCCATGATATTAGTTTTTTCCTTCATTTTCCTCTATTTATGAACTCAAGAATTTAAAATAATATTTTTATGAAAAATTATATTTATTTCTCTCCTCGATCAAAAACATGTTTTTCTTCCAAAACCATGTTTTCAAAAAATGTTTTCAAAATGTTTTAAAAAAAAATTCAAATGATTTATTAAACACATTTTTACCCATGTTTGACATTTTACAAAAAAAGTTGAAAGGCATCTTCATTTTTCCCAAACAATGCCCATTTGGATATTAATGAAAATGTGAAAAGAATCTTTGTTTTTAACATACACAGAATAAATAATATTTCATGTTGTCATGATCGTTCAAATATTTCAAGATTCCTGTACAGGTTTTCAAAAAAAAAATTCAAATAATATTTTTTCCATAATATTTTTGAAATTTTTAGATAAGTTATTTTAAGGTAAAAAATGTATTCTAAAAATGTTTTAGAAAATGTTTTAGAAAATATTTTTCAAAGTGGAATAGATACTTTCCTTAAGAAGTTTTTTAAATGATTTTTGAATCATCCTTTATAATTTTTCAAGTTTATTTTTAAATACAAGTATTTTCAAAAAAAATTATGAATTTTTAGTTTTAAAAAATGATTTTTAAATAAAATTTAGTTTCCCCAAGAAATTTTTCAAGTGATCTTTCAAAATTATTATTTATCTAAGATGACATACTTTGATGTAACTTATACTTTTCTAGTGATATAGACCAAGGATACAATGCTTATTCTTTATTTGAATGGTTTATTATGAAAAGATGTTTATGAAATCTATTTATCATCCACAAGTTATACCATTATAAAATTATTATGAAAATTGCTTCTTTTCCCATGGGTTATGGTATTAAAGAAATGATGAAATTATAATCAAACTTTTATCTTTTTCCAAAGTTATAATAGATGAAATGTTAATAAAACCCATTTCAAATAATGGTTTATAAGATGATGAATGTTTTAGGATCTTGTGGCTCACATACATATGATTTTCACTATGTCATGGGTGGTTCCTATATCTCCCTCCAATGCATTGGGTAATGATAAATGTTCTATGATATCAAAGGGTACAAGGGTGGTTATCCAAAGCCCAAAAGAGGGTACATGAGAGTTCATCCCAAGTCTAAATTAGACACATGGGTGGTTAGCCCAAGTCTAACATATTGTGAATGTATTATAGGGTATCCTTGATCTAATATTTTCTATGCTTATGTGTATTGCAAAAATCTATGTATTATTTTGATGTTATTCTCTCATGGATCATGTTCTTTGATTATATTATGATTCATATCTTATGAATTGGAAATATTTATTCCATGAAAAAATATTATGATCTTTAATATGGAGGGTATGGTTTTCAAATGTTATGATCATGATCTCATACCCTTATGTTCATGTTATGCTTATGTATCTCCATTTTTTACCCATACTGATCATCTGATATCACCCTTTATTATGTTTCCTTTCCCCATGTAATGAAGAAATGTATCACATTTGATATGTCTAAAAAGGGTTCTAGTTATAAATATCATAGTGAGAGATGATATATTTTACCTATGTACCAGTTTTTTGTGTTTACAAGGTTCCAAAAATGATGTAATATCTATGTTTGAGAAACTTGGTTCATTATACATATCTTTTTCTTGGATTCTGGGAACTATCTGGAGAGTCCCAAAGAAAAACAAACCCCCTTGGAAATCTAAGTCTAATGTACCATCAGGTTCACAATACCCTTAGGGTTTCATATCACACCTCTCACCCAGAGGTTCTAAAAAATACATGAGGGAAACCCCCTATCTACCCTTGCCTCACTCAAAGGAACTCACTGCATCCCCTAAGCATCTGCAAGCCTCACCACTACATCTCACTTGGGAGCTGACAGATTAAGGAACTATGAACAAGCCTATGGTCAGTTGAAGGGAAAGGAAGGAACTCAAGAACTCCATAATCACTAGTTCTACACATCACCATGGGACATAAAATTCATGTCCTTATAACCAAGTTAATAACGAGGGTCCTCTGAATAAGAACCCTCATTAAGGAATTCGAACCCCAAGCCTTTCCCAAACCAAGAAAAAAATCCTCAAGGGATTCTCAAAAACAAAGGCAATAATTAAATTTAAATTCAATTAAAATAAAAAGGCTAAAAACACAAAACTAAATCCCTAGCCAACCTCATGGAATAACCATTGAAAATTCAGGCCCAATCCCATGATTTTCCTACAACTGAATCATCTAACTCATGTCAGGAAAGACAATTAAATTAATTATAACAATTAAAATGAATTGATCAATTTAATTACATAGAGTTGCAAAAATTTAAAACTCACTAAAGTGAAAAATCTCTCCAAAACCATGTCCAAAAATTGTGGAAGTCTAACAAGGTACCTCTAACACCAAAATGGGTGAAATCCCTAATGCACAACACCCAATTATATGAAAAATACATTCAATTTATATGAAATTCAAGGAAAATTCATCATTCATCATACATTTACTAAAAAAATGAGAGATATAATTTAGAAATTATATTAGCATACCCTCTCATGAAGCCATAGAAAATCCCCATCATCATTTTTGATTCCACCATGCTCAAATAGAATCGGATTCAAAACCATAGGCAGAGACAAAAAAAGTTAACCATAATGAAGGGTGAGGAAGAATGAGGAGATACACTACTAAAAATATGGCCTTTAATAGTGCTAGTAAAAGGGTGTTATCATCACTTTAGAAGAACTGATAATGTGAGTGATATTAAAGGGTTTTCATTAACAGTGCTTGAAAAAAAGCATTGTTAAAGGCCCCACTAATAAAAGTGGATAATTTTTTATTCAAACCTATTCCCACCCCACCTTTTATTGGAACTCCCCATCCCCATTTATCATTGCTTCCCATCCCCCTTTATCAGAACTTAAGATAATTAAGCCATCCCTTGTGCGCCCCTACCTCTAGCTAGTTTCAAACCCAAGACCTCCTGCTCCTATCCCAGCACCTTTTCCACTCCCCTATGTTGTTTTGTCTTCCATTTTATGATATATCAATATATTTATATATATATTGTTACATTTTTTAATCTATATATTTATATATATATTTATATATATATATTATTAAATACATATATAAAATATGTTTTTTTGTGTATGTGTGAATATATAAAAAATATGTATATATTGTTATATATTTTATTATAAATAATCATACGTTGTGAAAAATGATAAAAACTCAAAACCACAATATTAATATGAATGTAATCCCTGAAAATAAATTCAGTCCCCACTGGAAAAAAGATAATAATACCCCATTAAAAGGGGTCGTGATTTATCACTTGTGCTGTGCTACGGTAGGGGGTACCTTGGTTGGACTGTTATGGTCTCAGCATGTGGGTTTGATGGTAGCGATGGGGAGTTTTTGTGATGGTTGTACGCTGGATTTTCTAGTTTCTTACTATGGATGTTTTTGCAGTGTTGAATCTCTTGGTTTGTGTGGGTTTATTTGGAATAGTGGTAGTTGTATGTTTGGATGGTTTGTTTTTCAAAGGTGTGAATCTTGTGATGCCAGACTCGACTTCATGAAATAGTCTCCAAAGGAGGTTTCAGAACTGGCAGTTCATCATTGCAGAGTTTTTTGGATTTGGTTGTTTTAGAGGGTATGGGGCTAGCCATCGGATCAGGGCTATTCTTCAACACAATAAACTTTCTTGTCGAACATCCTTTCAAAGGTGGAGTGCTTCATCATGATCAAATGATGGGGAGGATAAGTTAATTTTTTTCATTCTAGTTTTACTCTTCCTATCCTTCGAGTGTGATTGTCCTATGTCCATGATGTATTCTTGGTTTTATATAACAACTCTACTCTTTATTACACAATTAAACATGATTTATTACATAAAATTACACTTAAAAAAACTATGAGGATCGAGAGTTCTAGTGTATTATAAAAATTTGAAACATTACATAATAACTTAGAACATAAAACACAACGCCTTTATTGAAAACTTCTTTTACATGACCACAACATTCCTTCATACTTAGCATTGCATGGGATAACCTGAGGACATGCATAAGAAAAGAGTGAGCTATAAAACCCAATAAGGGAGTAAAAAAGTCATAGCATGAAGAATACAGTACATGTTAGGAAATATGCATATCAATTGAGCATAATAAAAACATGAACATGAAGGTATGATACATCATGATTATCATAACATGGAAATGTGGTAACAACACTTAACATGATATTAGCATGATCCAAGGCTCATTTAACATGGAGCATGAGTAAACCCTCATTGCACTTGAGTTAGCATGAGTAAACCCTCATTTCACTTGACGCATCATGATACTAATCTTTACCCAATGCATTGGATCACTATCAGGGAGAACCCTTTATAAACATTTCATTTCATGCATAAGTATGCCACATGGATCATACAACACGGATTCATTAAACATCATAATTTATTCCAAGAATAAGAGATGTGGAATACATAAATGTAATAACTCAATAAAAAAGTACATGTTCATAAAGGTGAATACCCTTGATAGATAAATGAGTATGGTATTCACTTACATGACAATTTTGGCATGGGAAATTTTGGTGTAACTTCGGTAGCATAACGACGTCAAATAGAAATCGTAAAATGGGTTGATGTGAGGAAAGTGGTGTCTCATAATTTATAAATAAAATGGATAGTAATGGGGCCATGTAACATAATATCCCAATACATTTCATGTAATTTAGATGCATAATATAAAATACTTTCTTGAATGTAAATGAGAAGAGAGAAATTTCTTACAGAATTTCAGCATGGTAACAGGTGTACATGGGAGGCATTAATGAGAGAGAAAGAGGTATATCATCATTCAGAAATAAGTAGGTAAGTATGGGGGAGGTGAAAAATCATACCCCAAAATTTTTAATTGAAAAAAAAATGGTATAACAACATAAATAAATTTGGACAAAAATGAGAAAGGAAGAAAGTCCTTACTTGGTAGTGTGATCCCAAAAGACTGGGAGAGGCTTGAGAGAGGCTTCTTGGGAGATTGAGGAACCATGGGAGGATTCTAGAGAGAGGATTTCAGATTATGGACGTTCTAAAATAGTTTTTAGTGAATATAAGTGGGATCTTGGGTGGTTTTATATAGGAAAAGTGAGAATAATTCTTTGATATTTCACAAACATAGGTTTTGGAATCTATATAATTAAATATTTAAAACCACAAACCAACCCATGGTTTTTGCCCATGGTTTTTTCCAAAGGATAGTGGAAAATATTATTTTATAATTACAATGGAATAACTTCTTAAAATATTAGGCTTTCTTATGTGGAGGTGAGTAACACTCTCAAAGAAATCATTTTAAAAAGTTTAAATGGTTTATAAGTCTTGGAGGGTCCACTAAGGAACCATAAAATTAATCAAACAAATATAAAATAACATTATTTTAAATTTAAAACACAATTTGTCCAAAAATACCTTTTATAGTATTTTATTACACCACTATTGGGTTATTATGATGTCATAAAATACATTATATATTTAAACAGTATTTAATTTTTACCCAAAAATTCGACTGTCTTAGAAAATTATGAAAACTTTAATGTTAGATAATTTCGACATCCTGAATCCAAAAATAATATTAATTTTATCTAAATAATTTTATAAATATATGAATTTTCAATTTTAAAATAAAAAAGGACATTTATTGAAAATTCATGGGTTTTTGACAAAAATAGTTTTCAAACCTTAATAAAAATTTCAATTGTATTAATAAAAATTATAAAATAATTTATATTTAATAAAAATTAACTTATTAATAATATTTTATTAAAATATTATTTAATTCAGAAATCCATTTATTCCTCAAAATATATTTCTTAATTGAATATTAACTAAAAATACTATTTGTTCTTTAAAAACTATTTACAATGTAACAATAAAAAATGAATGTATAAACTTTATACAAAAATAATTTCCATAATCATAGTGTTGGGGTATTGTTACATAACCCCTTATAACACACGCATAAGACCTAAGGGTACGGTGTGTGATGGTGACAGACTCTTGGGGAGGCTCACATAACATCGCTCGTGTGGTAATCTCTATTAACTTCCACTTCTCTCGTAGGTGGTTCCATTCAAGCATTACGTGTTGAAGCTCAGCTTGGGCTTGGTCAAGAGTGAAGCCCAATGATGCTACCTCCTTTCTAAGCTTTAAAAAATGGGCTTTGTATGGAGAAATTCTACTAGATGAGGCCATCGCTTCCTTTGTCTGAGTAAATTGGATTTGTTAAAGACCTATATTTTTATTAATCATGGGATCACTGTTCAATAGCTATATTAACAATGGTAACAATTAATAATGGTATTTTAAAATCAAAATACATAAAACCAAGGAAGTTTATATGTTTTATATAATGATTTTACATAATAAGAAATTTAATCAGATCAAGATGAATTTTCATTAATAAAATTTTAGGTCGTTACAATCTTCCCCCTTAAGAAATTCCACCCTCAAAATTCGCTTTCCCCACACTAAAACAGATTAGGGTAACTCTGCTTCATCACTTCCTCGGATTCCCGCTTTTCTTCTTCAAACTTGTGGTTTTTCCACAACACCTTGATGAGGGGTATTGTCTTATTTCGTATAATATTTTATCTACGATCTAAGATCTTCACCGGCTTCTCTTCCTAAGAGATTTCATTATACAATGGTACCACCTCTGGATTGAGTACATGTAATGGGTCAGGTATGTACTTCCTCAAGAGTAATACATGGAATACATCGTTTACTTGAGACAGGTTTTTTGGGAGTTCTAGTCGATAGGACATTGCTCCAATACGATCAAGGATATCAAAAGAGTCGATGTACCTTGAACTAAGATTTCACTTCTTCCCAAATCTCATAACTCTATTCCATGGTAAAATGTGGAGGAATACCATATCTCCAACATCAAACTCTAGGTATCATCGACGATTATCAGGATAACTCTTTTGTTGAATTTGAGTAGCTTTAATGTGATGTTGGATGGTCTTAACCTTCTCCACCATTACTTTGAAAATTTCTGGACCTAGGATTTTTTTCTCCCTAACTTCATTCCAACATGCTGGTGTTTTGCACCTCTTCCTATAAAGGTATTCATAAGGATCCATTTGGATTCTTGAGTGGAAACTGTTATTGTAGGATAACTAAACCATAGGCACATGTTGATCCCATCCTCCTTTGAAGTCTATTGATCATGCTCTCAAAATGTACTCAAGTTTTTGGATAGTCTACTCAGATTGGCCATCAGTTTGAGGATAATAAGATGTATTGAAATTAAGCTTAGTATTAAAGTGTGTTGGTGACTCTTCCAGAACTTAGAGGTGAATCTTGTATCTCGATCGGATATAATAGATAGTGGTACTCCTTGAATCCTTACCACTTCTATGATTTATATTTGTTCTAGTTGATCCAATGAGAAATAATATTGAAATTAAATGAAGTGTGCAGTCTTTGTAAGATGATCCACAACAACCCAGATAGCATTTTTTCCTTTGGATGTCTTTGAATGTCTAGTGACAAAGTCCATGGTGATGTTCTCCCATTTCCATGTTGTATGGGTAATGGTTGCATCATCACCTTAGAATTCTGCTACTTAGACTTCAGTTTCTGATATACCAGGCACTTTAATGTATACTCAGCAATCTCCTTCTTCATGTTATCCCATCAATAATGATCTCAAAGATATCGATACATCTTTGTGTTTCCTGGGTGAAGGGAGAAATTTTAACTATGTGCATCATCCAAAAGTTCATTATTTAACTCCATATTTGATGGAACACATAGTCTTATCCCAAATATCACAATTCATTATTCATTAACATTGAACTCTGATTATTTACCTTTTCTAATATTTTCCACTTTCTTCTAAATTCCCAGATCATCCTTTTGAGTATCACTTAACCTTTCCAAAATATACGGTTGAGAAATCATTTTTAAAAGGATTGATGATGTTCCCTTCTTTATGATTCCCATGTCAATGTAGATCAAATCAAAGAATATTGGATCCTTTTAAATTCACATCAATGAAAGAGTTGCTGGATCCTTTCTACTTAGAGCATCTTCCCCCTTGTTCGCTTTCCCTGGATGATAGTGAATTGAGAAGTCATAGTCATTGATCATATCTAACCATCTTTGTTGGCGTATATTCAGCTCTTTTTGTGTGAATATATACTTGAGTCTTTTGCAATCCATATATATTTCACACTTCTCCCTAAAGAGATAATGTCCCCAAATTTTTAAAGCAAAGATTACTACAATGAACTCCAAATCATGTGTTGGATAGTCTTTCTCATGAACTATCAATTTGCTTGAAGCATAAGCAATGACTTTGTCATTTTGCATCAACACACAGCTCAATACCTTCTTCTAATCATTACAAAATACCATAAAAAGTTCTCCACTTGTGGGTAGTGTGGAAACAGGTGTAGTGATAATACTCTTTTTCAACTACTTGAAGATATCTTTTCATTCATCACTCCAAGAAAACTTGACTCCCTTCCGAGTTAGCTTGGTAAAAGCATTTAACAATCGTGAGAAATTTCTCACAAATCAGCGATAATATCCAGCTAACCCAAGGACGCTATGGATATCTATCACCAATGTTGGCATCATCAATCAATCAATTGTGGTTATCTTGGAGGGATCTACATATATCCCATTGCTTGTGATGATATGTCCCCAGAATGAAACTTCCTTCAACCATAACTCAAACTTGTTGTAATTTTCATAGAGCTTCTCCTTTCGAAAGGTCTCTAGTACAGTGATTAGATGCTCCTCATGATCATTCTTGGTTTTAGAGTATATTATAATGTCGTCTATAAAGACTAAAACAAATTTTTTGAGGTATTCTCTAAAGACTCTATTCATAAATTCTATAAATATTTCTGGAGAATTAGTGTGTCCAAAAGGAATTACTATAAATTCATAGTGCCCATACCTTGTACGAAAAGTAGTCTTGGGGATATCCTCCTTCTTCACCCTTACTTGTTAATAACCTGACCGCAAATCCACCTTGGATAAGTATTGTGATCCATGTAGCTAATTTAAAAAGCCATAAATTCAAGGAAGAGGATGCTTGTTCTTTATAGTGATTTTTTTGAACTCATGATAATCAATGCAAAGGTGCATTGACCCATCCTTCTTCTTGACGAAGAGGAATGGTGCACCCCATGGTGAAGCACTTGGGCATATAAACCCTTTATCCAAATTCTCCTATAGTTATTTATTTATCTCCTCAAGCTCCACAATAGCCATTCTATATAGATTCTTGGATATTGACAATGCCCCAAGTATAAGATCAATTGAGAATTCAACATCTCTTCTAAGAGGAAGACCAGGAAATTCCTTGGGAAACACTTCATTGAATTCCCTCATAATAGGAATGTCTTCAAGGATGGTTGCTTCCTTAGAATCAATCATCTAAGAAAGATATGCATGCTCATAGGGTAGTAATATCCATTCTTAAGAAGGTGGTGCTAAAGAATATTCACCATCCTCCTTTCACTTGTATAGAATTGGGGGTCGATTCACCATATGGAGAGTGATTTCCCTCTCATGGAAATTTATGTTGGCTCTATATAGAGAAATCCAATCCATACCAATAATTTCATAAAATTACACTATAGGGAGTATTATGAGGTTTTTCGGGAATTTTAATCCAAAAATTGTGACAGTTATGGAGTTATATTCATGGGATGCAATGATTTCCCCATTTTTCGTTCTCACTGACATATTTACTTCCATGATTTGTGGTGGTGTTGGTATTTTTCTACTAAAATTTTGGGATATAAAATAATTTGTAGAACCAGAATCAAAAAGTGTGTTCTCTATTCTTGAATGAATAACTAGAATACGTGTCACCACTTCATTTTAGGGTTAATTTTGGTGGTAGTGATGGAAAATCTCACACTTAATGCCTTTGAGGTTCTTGGTTGCCTTCAAAAACCCTTGGCTTAGGGCACTGGTTTGAAAAGTGATTTGTTTCTTTTCAGTTGAAGTAATGAAAAATGAATTGAGGGTCAAATGGAGCATTCCTCTCCTCTGTCACGACAATTATTTTTTCTTATTGGAAGTTAATATCTAGGTTCCCTTCTCTTCCACACCTAAATCATTAACTCTCCCCCTTCAAGAAATTTCTAGGGTGCTTCTTTCCGTACATTTGGCATGTGGGGTGCTGGAATTTCTTAGCACAGTTGGATTTATCCATCAGACTGCCAGAATTAAATTCTACCTTATTCTTCTTATCACCATGATACCCCTAAGATTATCCCATCTCCATTTCGACATTGAGGGCACATCGGACAATTTCCTCATAGCTATCAAAGTCAAGGATCATTAGGGATTTTCGTGTGCTAGGTTTTAACCCATAAAAGAAGCGATCAACTTTTGCATTCAGGGGTAATGATAAAGCCAGAGGTGTATCATGTAAGACTTGTGAAGTTTGCCTCATACGCTCTGATGTATTCATCATCTTTCTACTTGAGGGAAATTAATTCCCTTTCCATCTTAAGTTTGGGGGTTCATGGAAAATATTTATCAATTTTTTTTTCCAGAAATCCTTTCATTCTACCACCTCGATATATTCCTTAGGAATTGTATTTTTGATCAATGTCCACCATTGATCAGCTTCACCCTCCATACAATAAGCATACAGAATAACCTTCTCTTGTTTGTAACATTGAAGGATGGAGAAGATCTTTTCAATGGAGTTGATCTATTGTTCAGTGATTGAGGGATCGAATGATCCATTAAAAGTAGAAGGCCTTTGTCACATGAAGCTCTCAATTGAGGCATGTTCTTTATTAGGGGGGTTCAATGTTCCTCTTGACCCATGTTTATATTCAAAACATGAGTTAACTAAGAGAGTATCATGAAAAAGTTTTCAATTACTGCTCCTATCGGATTGGGCATCTCATTAGAACAGTCATCAAATTGATCTTCGCATCGGTTGTTAGCTCGAGCCCTTATATTACCAGAAATTGGCTGGAATACAAGTAATATTATGGGTAACACATAAAGGGGAATCAAATGACAAAAAGGGATAACTTATAAATTACATTAATTTCCTTAACTTATGAATTTATAAGCTTCAATCTATATTATCCACAATCTACTTCCCAACATATATTATTAGGGGAATTTTTTTTATTCCCTTGATAATGTTTTATAATAAGATTATGAATTTACCAAAGCATATCCTCTGGGAGTGTCGTAACCAAGAGTGCAGAAAGGCCCATTGTCGTGCACCAGTTCCCGTTCGAGTCTATCTCAAAGTGGTGTTTCGGGTTTTACCCCTAGATACATATGTGACAAAGAATCCTCTACTTGTTCTTATCCAAATAGGGATGTATTTTCTTGATAAACCACTTACTCTATACTAATAAAAATTTAGTGATGTTTTTATTATACTTAGTCTTATCCCTAAGGCTTTCACTAGGATTTTCTAATCTTAATCCCAAAAATTACTAAACCTATCCTTTGATACCAACTATAAAAACCCTTCTCTTTATTACACACTTAAACATGATTTATTACATAAACTTGAACTTAATACAACTCCAAATATTGAGAAGTCTAGTGTCATAGAAAAATTAGGAAAATTACTTAACAAATTAGAACATAAAACACAAAATCATTATTGAAAACTTCTTTTACATAACCACAAAATTTATTTGTACTTAGCATTTCATGGGATAACCTGAGGATATGCATAAGAAAAGGGTGAGCTATAAACCCCAGTAAGGGATTAAACAAGGAATAACACGAAGAATGTAGTATATGTTAGGAAATAGGCATATCAGTGGATCACAAGAGAAACATGAACATAAATTCATGTTATATAGTTATTATCATAACATGGAAATGTGTCCACAACACTTAACATGATATTAGCATTAGTTAAGGCTCATTATACATGGATCATGAGTAAACTCTCATTACACTTGAGTAAGAATGATTAAACCCTAATTGAACTTTAATTATAATGACTAAACCCTACTTTCACTTGAATTATCATGATACTAATCTTTACCCAATGCACTGGAGTGCTATCAGGGCACACCCTTTATAAACATTTCATTTCATGCATAAGTGTGTCACGTGGATCATACAACATGGATTCATTAAACATCATAATTTATTCCACAAATAATAGATGTGAAATACAAAAATGTAAGTACTAAATCAAAAATTAAATGTTCATAAAGGTTAATACCCTTGATATAGAAATGGGTATGGTATTCACTTACACGATGATTTTGGCCTAGGAAATTTTGGTGTAACTTCGACAGCATAATGACGTCAAATAGTAATCGTAAAATGGGTTGATATGAGAGAAAAGGGTATCTCATAATTTATACATGAAATGGACAGTAAGGGTGTCATGGAACATAATATCCCAACATATGTAATTGATTTTATATTCATAATATAAAATAATTTCTTGAATGTAAATGAGAAGAGAAAAATTCCTTATGGAATTTTGGCATGGTAATGGGTGTACATGGGAGGCATTAATGATAGAGAAAGAGGTATATAATCATTTAAACATAAGGATGGAAGTATGGGGGAGGTGAAAAATCATACCCCAAAATATTTAATTGAATACAAAATGGTATAACAATATAAATAAATTTGGACAAAAATGAGAAAGGAAGAAATCCCTTACTTGGAAGTGTGATCCCAAAGGATTGGGAGAGGCTTGAGAGAGGCTTCTTGGGAGCTTGGGGAACCTTGGGAGGATTATATAAAGAGTATGTTAGAATAGGGACGTTCTACAAGAGTTTTTAGTGAAGATAAGTGGGATCTTGGTTGGGTTTATATAGGAAAAGAGAGGGGAATTCTTTAATATTTCACAAACTAAGGTTTTGGAATCTGTATAATTAAATATTTAAAACCACAAACCAACCCAGGATTTTTTCCAATTATTTTTTACAAATGGGATTGTAAAAAATTATTTCATAAGTTCAATGGCATAACTTCTTAAAATATTTGGCTTTCTTATGTGTAGGTGAGTCACACTCTCAAGGAATTCATTTTAAAAAGTTAAAATGTTTTATAAGTCTTGGAGAGTCTAATAAGGCACCATAAAATTAATAAAACAAATATAAAATCACATTATTTCAAATTTAAAACATATGTTGGCCAAAAATACCTTTTATAGTATTTTATTACATAACTATTGGGTCATTATGATGTCATAAAACATATTATATATTTAAATGGTATTTAATTTTTACCCAAAAATTTGACTGTCTCAGAAAATTATGAAAAATTCACCATTAGATAATTTTGACATCCTGAATAAAAAAATTATATTCATTTATTTAAATAATTTTCTAAATATGTGAATTTTATATTTTAAAATAAAAACTGGCATTTATTGAAAATGCATTGGTTTTTGACAAAAACAGTTTTCAAACCTTAATAAAAATTTGAATTGTCTTCATAAAATTTATACTATAATTTATTTTTTATAAAAATTAATTTAGTAATAATATTTTTAAAAAATATTTTTTAATTAAAAAATCCACTAATTCCTCAAAATATATTTCTTAATTGAATATTAACTAAAAATACTATTTGTGCTTTAAAAACTATTTACAAAGTAACAATAATAAAATGATTGTATACTCTTTATACAAAAATAATGCACATAATCATTTTGCTAGGGTCTTGTTACATAACCTCTTATAACACCGAAATAAGACCTAAGGGTAAGGTGTGCAATGGTGACAGACTCTTGGGGAGGCTCAGATAACATTACTCGGGTGGTAATCTCTATTAACTTCCACTTCTCCTGTAGGCGGTTCCGTTCAAGCTTTACATGTTGAAGCTTGACTTGGGCTTGGTCAAGAGTGAAGCCCAGTGATACTACCTCCTTTATGAGCTCTAAAAAATGGACTTCTTATGGAGAAATTCTAATGGATGATTCCATCTCTACCTTAATCTGAGTAAATTGGATTTGTTAAAGCCCTATATTTATACTAATCATGTGATCATTGTTCAATGACTATATTAGAAACGATAACAATTCCTAATGGTATTTTGAAATAAAAAAACATAAAACCAAGGAAGTTCATATGTTTTATATAACCATTTTACATAATAATACATTTAATCAGAACTGGATGACCTTTCATTAATAAAAGTTTGGGTCATTATAGTTTCCACCCCCTTCATCCCTTAAAAGGGGGCTTTATCATATAATAAAAAAATTGATGGCCTTCGAGTCGTTGGATGGATGGGGTACCCCGATTTAAAACTCAGTTTTGGAGGCCTTCTAGGGATATTTTGACCTCTAAATAATATTCACTGGGGTCCCCTCAGGTTAATACGGTGTATAGCTCATCACAAGCTTCGAATTGATATATGGTAGAGCCCAAACAGATACTGGGATCAAAATTTATGGTCGTTTGAAGTTCGAGTTATGTTTTCAACTTATTTTAAATCTTTTATTAAAATTTATATTTTTTATATTAAAATTGTTATTAAATTACTATTAAATGATAATAATTATAAAATTTTTAATTAAAAATATTTTTTAAATTATTTTATAATCCATTTTCCCTAAATATCATATATATTAAGTGTAAATGCCTATTTAGCCTTATCTAAAACATATTTAAAAAATATATAATATATTTATATAAATATATTTATATTTATATAAATATATTTATATTTATATATTTATATATTATTTTTAATGAAATAATTTCTTTTGAAATATACCCTTTTTTAGTGCATATAAAAAAATGATGATAAAGTCCCCCCTTTATCAGCTCTTTTTTACTAGCACTGATAAAGGGGGCCTTTATCAGCACTTTTTTATGATCACTTCTAAAGTACCCCCTTTAACAATGATTTCTTTTGGCATTGTTAAAGACCCCCTTTAACAAAACTAAAAAAATATTAGTTAAATACCCCCTTTAACAATGATTTTTTAGTGCTAACAAAGGGGGTCTTTAGCATCGCTTTTAGCTAGCGTTGGATAAACCCAGTTTTGTAGTAGTGATAGTAAAGAGAGAAACTAACCTCAAAATTCAAAATAATACCTCAAAAAGACACTCAATAGATAGGGGATTGAATTAATAAAGGGAGGGATATAGGTTCTAGTCCATGCGCACACAATAGAGGAAGAGGGATGGGGAAAAGGCTACAAACCCAAGAGGTAATTTTGGACTTTTCCTACTTTTTAACCCAACCTAGAAAGCCATACAGTTTAGATGCATAGTTTTACAAACCATTCACTAATTATGAAAAAAAATTATTAAAAAACTACCCCATATGGTTTGGTCTCATGGTTTACTAATCATGTGTCCACCATGCGAAAGAGTTCTAGACCCCTCTAAAACACCGCACATGGTTTTTTTATTACTGTGTGTAATCCATGTGACCTAGACCTAGTCTCATCCAACCTTTCACAAATTCCTATGGAACTCACATAGTTTCCTCTAATCCATTATCAAGAAATGAACCTAAACCATTCACATTAGAAAAGGAGCTAAAATTTCCTGATCCTAGGAGGGACACATAGTTTTTACTAAAATGTGTACACCAAATCATGTTGCAAGACAAAAAAACATCTTAAGAACTTAGAATCACACCCAAATCTTTTGAGCTTCCCCCAAGAACCCCAGTTACCTTGGATCCTAAAACCACACCCATAACACTTCTATAAAGTTACCCCAACCACAAAAATTTATAACATGTTATAAATTCACCAAAGAACCACTTAATATGACAAAAATTAAAATTTCCTCTAAATTTTATAGCAGGTGACAATGAGGGTTGTTCCAAAACATTTCCATGTTTTCTATAAAATTATTCAAAATTTTCAATATGCAATTCACTTCAATGAAATTATATGTTTCCATGATTATTCCTTTTAAGTGTTCTATAATATTTATGTCATGTACACATGTTATATGATTTATATTTTATCATTCTTTAACAATCCTTTTATGATATTATATTATCTAACATGTTTTATGATTATCTTATATATTATTATGATATTTTAATAAGATATTTATCCTCTTCCTCACAATATCATACATGTTGACGATCTATTACTCTATGATATGTTTTCCATTACTAAGAATTTGAGATCAGCCTTTTCTTATGTTTCCAATCCCTAGATTATAAATATGATTATTTCATGTGAGGTATCTAGAAAATGTTCTATATAATTATGTTTATGGAGAAATGTTTTCAAGTGTTATAAAATAATATCTTCATGTCGCTAATATCTAAGAAACTGAACCTTTCAATCATTGGGTTATGAAACTGCTTTGTGAGATGTATTATTTAAATCATGTGATTAATTTATTATTTAAGTTATGTTTAGATTGGGCTTCTTTAGTTGGTTCCAGATGATGGTTTAGTTATTTTTTGGAGATTAATTTAGAGAAAATTAGAAAAAAAAACTATAAGGATAAGTTTAATATAACATATTTATATTTTGGTAAAGTATTTATTTTATGTTTTTTCTATAATTTCATATTTTTCTAGATACTAAAAGTGGATTCAGTTTTGGAATAGATTCATCTCGGGGTAATAACTTTAAAAATAGTTGGTCAAGTATATCTTGACCATTAGTTTGGTACATGATTAATGGTCCCTTACTACACTCCTAATTTGATACTCCAAGGGGATATACTTTGGGTATCACATTATCATTACAACCATTATGAATGATTTGAATATATATAATTGGTTCAGTTATAATTCCAACTATGTATAACCTATATTTAAACACTGAGGTTTGTAAGATAACATATGCACATCATTTATGACATCTTCTAATTTTATAGTTTCCTTTTATGTAAAATAATTTATTTAATTATACTCATTCAAAGTGTTCCTTTAGTCAAGCCTTTAGTGGGAACCCAAAAGAATAGAGTTAATAATGGGTGAAATGGATAATGTCACTACAAAATAAACAGTGTTTAGCGGCGGTTTTGTGGCGGCGGTTCACAAAACCGCCGCTAAACGTTTTCCGAAATACGTTTCGCGGTGGTTTTTAATAAACCGCCGCTAAACCTTTGTTTTTTTTAAAAACCCCGACCCTTCCCTACCCCGACCCCGGTTTCCCCCGACCCCGCGTGCTGCAACCCTCGCCCGCAGCCCCCCGCGACCCCCCGGCGATCCCGCGACCTCCTCCGGCGACCCCGCGACCTCCTCCGGCGACCCCGCGACCTCCTCCGGCGGTGCCTGTGACCGGCAACCCGCGACCCCCTTCTCCCAACGACCTTTCTCACTTCGACCTCGGCCCCAAAGTGATTTTTCTCTATTATCACATCCATCTTGATGATTTTTTTCTAATTGAATCTGAGATTCATTATATGGGTCTCTTGGTTAATGGATTTATTTTAGTTTTTGATCCTATTGGTATTTATTTCATTCATTTTTAAAAAAATTATGTGTTTTAGGTAGTAGGCTTTAAAGATATCTTTTATTTTATAATCCATACTTGCTATATCATTTTTTTGGATTATATAAGTTGATTAATAGATTGATTTATGATTCTTATAATGGTTTGTTTTTTGAATTATTTGATTAAATGATTTATTAATTTGGAATTGATTTTGAAAATGGATTTTGAATCATGTTTTATTTGAAATTAAGTAGTTTGATTATTGATGTGTGATATTCCCTCCAAATAGTTTGAATTTTTAATTTAAATCCTACATGTATGGGTAATTTGTGAAATTGAAATCCTTTATGTGTGGGAAAATTAATAAATGAAATCCTTCCAATATGGGCTACGATAGATGGGATCATGTGGTACTTAGTAAGGGATATAATAAGAAAATAATTCTAGGATGAATTGTGGCTACCTGTCAATGATTTACACTAAAAATATAACTAAATATTGTTTCCATAGTGGATTCACTTATCAGGGTGATTACCTCATTTAAGGGAACATATTTTAGGGATATGTATGTAAATAGTCATTTGACCATAGATTTAAAAGGATCTTAGATAACTTATACCTAATATACCATAGGAGTATTTTCTATTGTTTTCCTTTTCAAAGAGGTTATTTATAAATACATTATGAAATGGTTTAATCACATTTATTTTAAATGGAATATGATGTATCAATTTGATTATTCTTTTTAATATATTCTAAAAGGGTGAATTACCATTTTTTTAATATATATATATATATATTTTATTATTTTATTTTCCCTTAATAAGAATAATTGTTTTATTTTTCTAATGTCTCCTTATGAAAAACATGGTGTAATATTTCTAATATTCATTTTCTCACACCATACACTGACCATTGGGTGTTTTCAGGTCCTTTTTTATATAATGTATGTAACGGAAAGGTTCCTCATAGAAGTCATGGGTATCCATGTTAGTAGGGTGTGTGATATTTATGGTTACATGGTGTAATTTTTTTCATCATATCACATGGATAAGGGTTGGGATCTTAAAACCTCCCCACCTTATAACATATCATCACATATCCAAACTTCCCAAGCATCACAGCACCCCTAAGGCCAATTTTAGTTCCACGAACCCACCTATAAACTTCCATCTTCTAATATACTCCTTGAACTCAACCATGTTATAACAACACTTGGACTAAGGAAAAGGTCCTACCTGAAAACATTTTCCCCAACCATGAACCACAATTAAAACCCAATTATCTTTGAGGACGCATCCACCTCAACTATATATTATCAACATCAAATGAAAATTAAAGGTTTAGGTAATGTTACTATACCACCGCACAAGAGGATATCGATAAGGCACTACACTACCCTGTGGAGAGCCAATCGGAACACCTTTGTTCGAATCCTCTCCACAACTCATGGCCCAAAATTCTTAGCACCACCTCACCTAGTTACCAAAATTATAATGGTGACACAAACTCATTGTCGCTGAAGGGATACATAGATTCCAACCACATTCTCTGACCTACATCAATCCAGAACTCAAGGCCCAACAACCTCACTCCATTTCAAACATCCAAAGCACAACCCAAGCATAACCTTCATCTCAAGGTATTCAACCATCCAAAACCTGATCCAACACCCATCACCAAAACTAATACACTAATATGGTTCCTACCTGAGACCATCCAACTTGAAACTCTAGCCACACCATTAATTGATTACTTTCCTTCCATGGTTCTCAACACCATATTACTTACTTCGTCACCACAATTTTCTAGTTTTGAGAACTTCACTCATCATAAAAGAGGTCAACAGAACCTCAACTCAACCTTCAAAACTTCCCTAACATGTTTTCCAACTCACAAAATCCATGAAAACTCCACCCAATTCTAGCATTCATTTTTTCTGCCAAAACTACCCAGATTTGTCACACTTTCACCATCCATATCTCAACCAAGGACTACTTGGTTCTTCTTCAAAACTCATTCACATTACTAGGATAAACTTATCATTTCAACATTAAAAAAATATGGGATGCCAATCTTGGGCAATCCTACTCAGTCTCCCAGGATGACTCGGTTGGTCAAGTCCTTGGGAAGGAGCATCCTGGTAGAGTGCGCTGGATGGGTTTGGGACCCGTACCATCTGAGGTCTTTCGCATGCCATCAGGGATTTCAGCCTAATCTACTACTGGTTATAGTCATTTCATACCTGAAGATGCTCAGAGAGAGATGTCTGCTCTACAAAACACAGTTCACCAGCAGGGGGATCAGATATCTGCTTTGTAGAAAGAGTTGCTTGAAATACGTCAGCATATGAGCAGATATGCCCCCGGTGGTAGTGCATCGGGTAGTGGTGAGCAGGTAAATCACAAAAAAATCAAAATCATTTAGTTTGGAAACTTTTATTGGTTTTAATTTTTATTATAAATATGCAACAATATTTAATTTTCAATATAATGTTCTTACAGGTGGCAGCAGGTGGTGGAGATGAAGGTGGAGAGGGTGACGATGCAGCATCAGATGATGAGTAGTAGTATTGTTGATGTGTTGAACAAGTATGATAACAGTTGGTTTGTATATGTAACATTTATGGCACATAGTTGCCACCAAACATTTCCATGTCATAACATTTTCTTGATTTCTCATGTTTCCTTCTATGCATTTTATTTATTGTGTTCTGGATTCCTCATGTGTTGACAAAAAGATTCTTAATGCAATATGCATGTGATGATACCACATCCAATGAGAATACCATATATGTAACCCATATTCATACCCCTATTGGATCCATATCCAATATGTATCACACTAAAAGACCAATCCCATGACCATAAATGGCTAAGGCATGAAAGGTTAATGATAAAAGGCTCTGTCATGGCCTTAAAATTTTTACACCACTCCAATGGGTCCAGGAATACCAATTTGTTTTTAGTTTAGGCATGGTGGATGTCATTGGATTTGGTGGATGTTGGTTGGAAATTGGTGGTAATACCTTCCTTCTTCTTGGTTAGTTTCCTCTTATTATTCTCTTGGGGATTCAATACAATGATTCCTTTTTGGTATAGGGTCTGATTTGGTTTACATTTTGATGATATTTTGGCACAATGTAGGTTTATTTGTGGGTTTTTCATGCATTTGTGGTTTATGGTCATTTCTTCTTCACCCTATGGTGTGCTGCGAGTCGAAAAATATTCTTTAAGGTAGGGAATCAGTTATTTCTCTTTATTGTGTATCATGCATGGGGGGTTACTCTTGTTCATCTATGCGTTCTAGTTGTGCTGGCTTAATCAAAGATAAATAATTGGCTAATTGAAACTGAAGGGGGAAAATAGGAATGATTCACATGTTTTTACAGCTTTGATATTATTATGATATGATGGATTGTATGGTATTGATACCTTGGTTAAAATTATGGTCATTGGGGGATTTTCTTTCACTGGATGATATGTGTTGTGACTGTTGTGTCTATTGTTATTGTTGTGATATCACCCTAAAAGGGAAATTAACCAACCACTTATATTTTTCTAATGAAATGGATACTCTATAATTATGGATTGTGTTACAACACTCCTAAAATAAAGTATCATGTGATAAAATACCCGTTGATAAATCTATAAAATGATCCTTGATGTGTTGTGATGCATGTACATGATTATGGGATGATGATGTGTGGATGTGATATTATGTGGGGCTGATGGGTGAGATGTGGCTGTGGTTTTGGAAAATTTAGGGCAGTGGTGGAGCAGATCCAACATATTTTTTTTTCCAGTTCAACATTTAGCGGCGGTTTTAACCGCCGCTAATGCCATACCTGTGAGCATTTAGCGGCGGTTAAAACCGCCGCTAAATGATGAACTGGGCAGCATTTAGCGGCGGTTTTAACTGCCGCTAAATATATTATGTTGATATTTAGCGGCGGTTTTCACCGCCGCAGAATAGGCGCATCAAACGCCTGAATTTAGTGGCGGTTAAAACCACCGCGAATAAAAAATGTCAGATACCCATATAACTGCCGCTAAATGAAGAGAAACCGCCGCTAAATGACGGATCTACGACACATTTCTAAAACCGCCGCGGAATCGAAAAAACCGCCGCTAATAGATTGCCGACGCCAAACTTAGCGGCGGTTTTTGTAAACCGCCGCCACACAATATAGCGGCGGTTTAAACCACCGCTAAACAGGAAAAAAACCGCCGCTAGGACCGGCTTTTGTTGTAGTGTGTAGAGATTTTCCATATGGTAAACCTCATGATATTAGTTCTAGAATGAAAAATATCATGGAAATTCTCACCCAATTATATCAAGCTATGTGAAATAACCCAAATCATGTTGATTTGTCAAACACACCAAGGATGGATTGACTCACTATCAAGTCATTTATGAGGAAACGTCTTCCATATTTTAATTGGTCTTTTAATCCAAAGGTTACTGAGTAGTGGGTCAATTCAATAGAAAATGTATTTTCTTTTATCTAGTGCTTGAGCCAAAAGAATTTTGTTTGGGTATTCTTTAATTTAGAAGGGGATGTTGACCAGTGGTGGAATCTCACTAAGAATACAAAGAAAAAGGAAGAAATGGACTCTATGGAATGGGAAGAGATCAAGAATATATTTTTCACTAAGTATTTCCAATGTAATTTTCACAAAAAAAATAGAGTAGTAATTCATGGAATTTAGGAAAAATAGGATGAAACTATTGGAATATATGAATAAAATTTTAAAAGACGTGTGAGGTATGACTCCATTTTTATCTCTAATACCAAGAGAAAAATAATTCGGTTATTTAATATCTTAAATCCTAGTATTCTAAGGGATTTATCCATAAGATACTTTAGAAGATATGAAGATATTGTTCGATTTGATCTTAATATTGAGATAGAAAATGGAACTACTCAATATTCTAGGGAAAAGAAAAGGAACGTGGAGTATCATGTAAGCACTGATGATAAGAAACAAAGTGGGAAGAAATCCAAATTTTCTATATGCAATTAATAAGGGATAAATAACGTGGGTAATTATCTCAAGTGATTAGGGAATTATTTTAATTATGGTAAAGTTGTACATCAGGCCCATAACTATCAAACCAAGGCTAAAAGGTTTATTAATGCAATAGAATAGAATAGGTTCCCTGATAATTATCGGCTCATAGAATAAAGCTACAACTATAAGGAGTTTATAAATTATGTGAATCAGTACCACAACCCTTTTTCCAATGAATAAAAAATCCCCAAAAACCTCCCAAACCAAGGGAATAATTAAGGGAATTAATGATTATTATCGCTAAGGTAGATCATGAAAATGAAGTTATGTGAGGTAGAATTAATCTATTTTATTGATTTGTTAATTCATTATTTTATTCTCATTTATCACATTCTTTTATATCATATATGTTTTCTATGAATGTGTAATCACTATCATAAACAATTCATATTGAACTATTCATGAAAACCCATGGTGGTTCAATGATCATGTCTAAGATTTACAAATATAATCTGATTGAGATTTATGGGAGGATAATTCATGCGGATCTAATTCTTATTTCCTTAGTTGAATTTGATGTAATAGTTGGTATAGTTTGGATTTCCCTATAGAAAGTACCTATCAACTATTTGGTTAAGGAATTCTTGTTTCATACCCCAACCCATCTTATTATCTTTCATTGATGCAAGGATGATTATGAACTCCCTATGGAATCAAAATATATAACGTGGTTTATGGTACCCAACAATGAGGCGATATTGGAGCAGATGATCAGTGAGGAAATCAACATTGATTACATGCCTATTATATGGGAATAAACTGATGTATTTTTGGATCATATGCTTGTTCTTCCCCTAGTGGGTGAGTTAGATTTTTCAATCAAACTTATTCTTGGATCTATGAATATATCATCAAGTACATATAGAATGGATCCCATTAAATTATAGGATTTAAATAAGTAACTTTAAGACAATTTTGAAAATGGTTTTATACACCTCGATGCTTCACCATGGGGTAAACTAGTCCACTTTTTTGAAAAGGATGGATTGATGCATATTTGAATTGATTATCACGAGATTAATAAAATCACAATCAAAAAAGTAACATCTAACAAACATTGATAATATATTCAGTCAACTCTATAGAGATCAATAATTATAAAAGATTTACCTTCTATATAGATACCATCCATTAAGAGTCAAAAGGGATTATATTTCTTTGATAACTTTTTGTATGAGTTATGGACACTTTGAGTTTATAGTGATGTATTTTTCACTTACTAATTCCCATATTATCATCATGGATCAAATGAATAGAGTCTTTAGAGACTAAATTTATCATTTTTTTCATTGCATTTATAGATGATATTCTTATATATTCAATGATAAATGAAGATTATAAAGATCATTTCAAAATTGTATTAAAGACCTTGAGATAGGATAAGTTGCATGAAAAATTTATAAAATGGGAATTATAGCTACAAAAGGTATTATTCTTTGATCATGAAACCACAAGAAAGAACATGTCAATAAATCCATCAAAGTAGGATGTTATCGAGAAATGGACTAGTCCAACCACTGTAATTGATATTTGTAGTTTTCTTAGGTTAGAAAAAAATTATAGAAACTTTGTGAGAAATTTATCAAATATATCAAATAAACTAACCAAGTTAACAGATAAGGTACTAAAGTTCCTTTAGATAGAGGAATGTGGAGAAAGTTTTAAGGAATTTATGTAAAGGTTGGTCACTACTCCTATAATTACATTACCCTGCAGTGGGGAAGGGATTGTAATATACAATGATGATTTGAAAAGTGGTTTGGGTTTCATAGTCATGAAGAATAATAAGTTAATTACTTATGGTTAATTCCAGTTAAAGAATCATGAACAAAATTATCTAACGCATGATTTAGAGTTAGCAGTAGTGATCTTTGTATTGAATATTTAGTGGCATTATCTCTATGGAGAAAGGTGTGATATATATATATGTGTGTGTGTGTACGTTGATCACAATAGATTGAAATATATATTAACACAAAAGGAATTGAAAATGTACCAAAGGATATGGTTGGATTTCATAAAATGTTATGAATTATTTATACATTACCACCCATGGAAGGAAAATAAGGTGGATGTTTCTCTGAATAGGAATGATGATGTTACTCTCTCCATGATGTTGATTAAAAAAGTCCTTATGACCATGTATTTTTATAGGATGAATCTTGAATTCATAACTGAGTGAGGTAAATCATATCTTTTATAAATGACTTCACATCCATTCATTCATGTAAAGATCAAAAAATTCCAAAAAGTTTATGTAGAGCTATAGAAAAAGGTAGAAAATATTCTGGAGTTCAACATTGATAAAGATTTACTCATAAGATTTTAAACCTAGATATGTGTCCCATCAATGTCAGAATTAAAAAGGTACTTTTGGATGATTCACATAGCTCATATTTATCTATACATCCAGGAAGTGTGAATTTGTATAGATATCTAAAATAAAACTTCTTGTGGGATAGTATGAAGAGAGATATTATAGAATACATATCTCAAAGCTTATTATCCCATCCAGTTAAGGTTGGATGATAAAAGTATAAGGTTATGTTGCAACCATTACCCATAATAGTATGGAAATGGTAAAAATTCGTTATGGGATTCATCAAAGGACTCCCCATAACATCTAAAGGCCATAATTATATTTGTCTTTAGTTTAGAACCTTACAAATTTAGCACATTTTATTTCCATAAATGAATATTTCTCCCTTTAACAACTCATTAAATTATACCTCAGGGAAGTGGTGAGGCTACATGGAGTACTATTATCCATTATATATGAATAGGATATGAGTCTTAACTCAAGGTTCTGGAGAAGTATTCAAAAATATTTAGAGATAGATCTGAGCTTTATCACTATGTATCATCCTTAGGAATATGGTCATTCTTATAGGACAATTCAAATTCTAGAGGATATTGTTTTAGATCTTGTTTGATGGATTTCCAAGGATGTTGGGATCAACACCTCCCCCTAGTAGAGTTCTCATATAAAAAAAGTATTCATGAATTAAAATGAAACTATATGAAGCTTTATATAGGAATATAATTAGGACTCGAACATGTTGGGTTGAAGTCATAGAGAGGAAGTGGATTGGTCCTGACCTATTCCAAGAAATGAAGAAGAAAGTTCAAACCATTAAATAATATATAAAAGAGGAAAAAATTCAATTTAATATTTATAAGTATTATCATTGATGAGATTTAGTGTTTAAATTTGGTGACAAGGTATCCCTTTTAATATATCCATGTAAATAATTTATAAGATTTTGGAAGAAAGGGATGTTGATCCCTTGATACATCAGTCCCTTCGAGATACTTGATCATGTTGGGGTCATAGTTTATTGATTATAGATACATCCACACCTATTCCAATAAAAACATGTGTTCCATGTATCACTTTTGAGAAATTATATACCAGACCCATCACATGTTCTCATCTTAGAAGTTGTGAAATTGGAACACAACCTCTCATTTAAGGAACAACCAGTGAAGATTCTTGATCAAAAAGAAAATGTATTCCAGAACAAGGACACTCATCTTGTCAAAGTTATATAGTGAAATAATTACATTCAAAAGGATATGTGGGAACCTAGGTTTTTATGATATAAAATTACCCTCACTTTTTTTCTTCCATGTAATGAATTTTCATGGAAAAAGGCCTTTTTAAAGGGGTATAATGTAATGAGACTAATTTTCCTTCTTAAAAAAAATGCATTTGATGGATTTCTCCACACAAAACATTGAAACCCAATAAAATATGGACCAATGTAATGTATCCATATAATTGGTAGGTATAAACTATGGTAAAATAATTATGAATATATATATATATATATAAATAAAATAAGGTTCACTTTAAATATCAAACTGACTAATAAAACTAAGAAACTAATGAAATATCTTTTCTAAACTATACTTATTTTCAAGAATAATATATTTTTATGTGAATAAAGGATTAAAATTAGTTCAAATAGTAATTTATAGGAAATCAGAAGAAAAATATATAATATATGAAAAGTCACTTTCCTATAAAAACCTATTTTCACTACATTTTATATTTTTATTTAAAAAATTTTAAATTTTAAGATATGAATTTGAAAAAATTTACATAATTTTTATACTTATTTTTTCCATATTATTTTAAGATGTTTTTTTTCTAATTTTTATAAAAATATTAAATTTTTATGTGAATATTGTAAAATACCATTTTTAAAAACAATATGAATTTAAGAAATTATTAATATATAATTATTAATTGTAAATTTATGGAAACTTTTTAAAAGAAAAAATATGTATTTTATAAGTGAATTTATATTTTAAAAAATGTTTTTTTAAATTTATAAACCCATATTTTACATTTTAGAAATTATGTTATATTTTTCCAAAATAATTAATACATTATACATTTGGTATTTTAAAATTAATTTTTATAACATTTAAAAATTGAATAAAATAAATTGGATTTTAAATTTGGGGTCATTAGGTTCGAATTCTATAATAAGAATAATTTTATTTTTTGTCTTAAATGATAAATTATATAGGTAAAAACTAGTTGTTGTGGTGAAAACTATAATGGTAAAAGTGAGTAAATTTAGAGGTAAGGGTCCTAACATGTTTAAAACATATTTCTATTTGAATGGTAAATATGTGGATAGACCTTATATACTATCCAATCCATTATTTATCAATTTATTATCCACTTCCCTTGCGATTGACTTCCCATTATTGAAAACATTTTGGGTAATTACAAAAAAGTAACTCCTTTTCACATATAAAGGGGAACTTATCTCCTCACTTTACCTTACACCAAAAACTCTTAAGATCAGCTAGAACACTTCCAGAACCTATCCTACACACTCCTATAAACAATAATTATGTTTTTATCTTCTCAAAATACTATCCCTCAATGGTTTAATCCCCTCGTAAAGGAGATAATCCAAGAAGTGGGGTATAAGTTCCTAAACCACTCTTTCTTTTTAAATTTATTTATATATATTTTTTATTACTAAAATATAATTTATCAATAATAAAATTATAACATCAGTATCATTATTATTTTGGTATGTTATTATTATTATTTTATAATGATTAAATATCCTACCATTTTCTATTAAGAATAATAAAAATGTGAATCATGTGTTGTGCAAACTACTGCCTCTTGGAATAAATGTGTTATATTTTCCTTCACTTACGAACATGGATGGTTTAGGTTTATATTTGAAAAATATATAGGATATGTATAATTAATATATATAATTAACATGTCCCATTTTGAATAATATAAAAATTAATGATCATTTTAAGATAATCCATCGATATCGATAAATAGCCCAAATCTAATTCATCACCATCTTCGTCATCATGAAACATTAATACTACTCCCATGTAATTGAATTATAAAATTATAATTATTTATAAACCAACAAGTTCAAAACCTTTAATTATTTTTGAATTATGATATTTGAGAGTAAAAGGAACATCAACACCACTTTTACGAATCTAGTTCAAAATGGTTACAATTATTATCACCCGATATTGAAAAGATATCACAAAAATATTATACATGAATATAATCATTATTAATGAAGAGTATAATTATAAATATATAAGAATAAGGTTCTAAAATAAGTAATTAATATTTTTATCTTTATGATATAGGATTTTAAAGAATTTTTTTGGAAACCAAGGGTAATGGTATGGGACATGGTAACTCAAAGTCCTTTCCTTGAGTTATAAAACTTATTATTAGACTAAGTTATCCAAGTATTTAATTTAAAATGATGTAATCTTTTTATTTCTGGGGAAAAATATTTTTTCAATCAAATCCACAATCATGAATTATTTTCTTTTTTATTTTTTTAATAAAATAAAGGTTTCATTTTGAAAAGATACTCAAAACTATGACTTCTACATCGATGATTTCAAAATGTTTTCAAGAAAAATATTTTTTTATTTGGTTTTCATTATAATCCCTATATTCACAAATATATATCTCAAATGAAGTTATATTTCATGTTTTACCCTCTATTATTCTATTAATAAGTGATTATTTTTAGGTGATAAAGTTTTCTATGTCAATTGATTTATTTCTTGTTGTTATTTAATGTTATGAAACCCATTTTAATTTCCATGGGTTATTTGTTAAAAGTGAATGATTTATATTTGGATTTTTTAAGAAACCCATTTTATTTCTATGGGTTCATTGTTAAAAGTGAATGAATTCCATTTGAATTTTTAAGAAACTCATTCATTTTCCATTGATTCATTAAGATATTTTTATGATTGATTTTAAGTGTCACACATATGTATGGATGATAAAATGTGGGGGTCCTATATAGCCCTAAAATGCATTGGTTAAGGTTTATATCTCATTAGATAGTCATGAATGGGACTTATGAGTTTGTGCACACAGACGTGGGAATGATGGGTTTGGTCACATTTTCAAGCATATACATAATTATTTTTTTCACAAAAGCATGGGAAAAATAAGTTTTCTCACATAGGTTTTATTATGATTATGGTTGTGCTACATTTACAAGTTTTTTATCAAGTTATGAAAAATTTTCAAGATGATCTACATTTCCATAAAATTACACGTTTTCATAATTATCCCTTTTAAGTATTACGTACTTTTATATCATATTCATATGTTATATGTTTTATATTTTATTCTTTGTTAATGGTCCTATTATGATATTATGATACTCTAACATGTTTTATGATTATCAATTATGGTCTTATGATATCTTAATAAGATATTTATCCACTTTCTCATGTTCTCTTCCATGTTTGTGATTTATTACTCTATGATATATTTTTCCCTTACTGATCATTTGAGCTCACACCTTTATTATGTTTCCAATACCCAGGTTATAATGATGATTATTTCATGTGAGGTGTTTAGAAAAGGGTCTAGAGGAGTATGTTTATTGATAAATGTTTCAAGTGTTGTAAAATAAGATGTTCATGTAGATAATCTCCAAGCAATGAAACCTTTCTCTCTAGGGTTGTGCGACTATCTTATGAGATGTATTATTTAAATCAAGTGATTAATATATTATTTAAGATATGTTTTTATTGGTTCACTTTATAAAAATTGTGTGTAGTGTGTTCAGGATTCAACATTAGTTCCATGGATGAGGGGCTAAGGAAGTGCTTGAAATTATTAAGCAGAGGTAGAATATTTGGGATTCCGATGTGCGACTCGATTATCGCAGGCACTATTGAATCATTAAAAAGGATACTATTATACTAAATCCATATTATCAAAGATGATATGATGTTGTAAATACATTCACAACATCATCATCTACCTTTGGATTTTGAGGGTATTTGTGTGGAAAACTTTTCCGAACTACCGCATGTACAAATGTGAACCTACCGCATGATGAAATCCCAACCAAAATCATTAGTAACTCAAGATATATCAGTGAATGATCGATGAATTGAAATTATGATGTGTTTAAAGTTACTATTCCATGACCTACCATATGAATTGAAGATAAACTGCAGGTACAGTTCTATAGCTGGCCATATTTTAAAATGACCTACCTTGAGTATTTTTTACTTATTGTATGAGTACATCTTCCATATGAAGGATTTATGAGCCACCACATGATGAAGTTCAAGATACCACATGAAAAAATTCAAGATATGTGATGCCCCAAACCTGAACTTCTGGGTTCATCACATAAAAATGTTGTTTATTTTTTTTTATAAAAGACAACTGAAAATACACAGACATTATACATTCTAGAAACTTTTCCAGTATAGGTTTTAATGACTAATATTTTTAGTGTATTATTTTAAAAAATTATATGAATTATTTTTAAGACTAGGTACTGAGATGGTGTGCAATTTAGGGGTCAGGTGTTCCTAGAATAAATGGTTGAAATATATAAAATACCATGTGTGCATGGTTTTCCTGGAAAAGTGGAATAACTTTTAAATGTGTTACTAGATCATAAATATGAGGGCACCATTAGAATTAGAACACAAGGTTTACCCTAGGTGTGACTTAACATTAGTTAGTGTGGGTTTTTTGTGGAAAATTCATCATGGGAGAAGAAATGAATAAAATTATTTGAAAAAATTATTTTGTTTCAAATTTTTAATGCAACGATCAGTTAGTCATTAAATAGACTATTATGAAAAAATACATGGGTTAGCCGCATAACCCTGGATACTTTGGAGGATCGTTGGAGAGAGACTTGGAAAATCCTCTCTGGAGAATGATGAAAAATTTTAAAATCGAAGATCAAAACACCTCAGATTCAATGGATCTTTCCAAAAACAATGATAACTCATTGTTCTTCATCATAAATATAACTGAATCGATGTACAATGTGTATTTCAATTTTTTAATTCCCCGTTCTTTATTTCTATGACAAACATGAATTAATCGATGAATGGATTGACTCACGGATCGTGTGTATTGTGGGATGGGATTATATTTGTGGGGTTTTGATGAGATAATTTCTTATCTTTGAGATTATTGATTTCGTCAATTTTCTTTCTAAAGAAAATGAACCAAGGTCAACATGAACATTAATCAAGGTCCATTCCTCTTGATTGATATGTTCTCTTCTCCCCTCATTCATCATTCGTCACAGGTGTTATTTGTTTGTCCCATGACTTAATAAATCCTGATCAATCAATACTTGTGTACCCATTTCTTGGAACAACGATCGTATATCAAAGATCTAGGATTGGCATGACACGAAGGAGGTGTGATGATATAGATAGAGTGATTTAGATGATGGTGGATTTCCTGATTTCACATTCTTCAGTGTTCTTCGGCGTAGAACGAAGAATGATCAATAGATCCTTTTTTCAAACATATTAGACACTAGAATCAGTTGCTTGAGTGATATTGAGGCTCAGCTGAGATGGTCCTAGGATACCTGTTTTATTGGAGCTAGATTCTGAGGCGAAGACGGCATGGAAGCAAGCAAGAGGTAGAAGAAGGGTTTTGGAAAAACATGATACACATGGAATCTAGTCCTTGGATACATGGCGTGTAGCCCCTATGGGATGACCCATCCTATACTTGGGAGATTACATGGACATAGGGTGGAGTACATGGGTTTCCTACACGGTGTGTACTCCCCCACAAGACAAGGCCTAGATCTTGTACTTGAGATACCCCATGTACATGTATACGAGCATGGGTACACGGTCTGAAGCCATGTACTGGAACACTGCTGGAGTACACATATAGGACCCTATGTACAAGGACACAGTGTGTAACCCCTCTACACATCATGTACTCTTCTATATTACATGGACATGGTTTAATGACATAGATCATTTACACGGGCAGAACTTCGGGTTAGGGGACATGATGTGTAACCCTTCTACACACTGTGTACTCTTTTATACATGTCTTAGATCTCTTATCTTCCATGTCTTGTACAAGTTTCATTAGGGTTCATTCCCCTTATTGTTTCCCTAAAGGTTGGTAATAATTGTTTCCTACTCCTAGGACTACGATCCCTTTAGTAGGACTTCCTGAATAGAGTTTTTGGAATCCCCCCAAGACGCCCGAAGTGGGATCCTCTATTCATCTCCATGACCTAGGTGGAGTTCTTGGTATCAATGTGTCCAATCCTACTGGGCACTGATCCTCTACTTAGAGGGTTAATCTAAATGGAGTTGTTGGTATTACCCCATGGCCCTGGCTATGTTCCTCATATGTGTATCATATTCTCTTCTGATCTATCGGTGTATTCTTTCTCATGATGAGATCCAATGAGCAGTACCTCTCAAATTTACATAATCAGTACTATTAGACTCAAGAGTGTGTTATCTCGAATGAGTGCATCATGGAATCATCAAACATAAATCCTAGGCTAGTATACTATGGTTATGGATTAACTTTAGACTATGTGTATTGTATTGAGTATATCTATATATTCTTTTTATATGTGATATAGACATATACCTATGTAGGGCTGACTATATTTCCATTATTATATGCTTTTTGGTTTTGGGGTGTCCTACTAAGTATTTTTATACTCACCACTATATGGGATTTTCCCGCACACATCATGTCTTGTGAAGATGATCGACCTTTTGAAAGGAAGACTAGGACCAAACAATGCTTAGTGAGACCAGATAGATGGAGGTGTGTTCCTACTACTTTCAGAGATCGATCTAAGTACCTTTTACTTTAGGTTGGACTTGTGTTACAGAATCTTTGTGGTGGTCTTGTATTTGTCCCTTTTTACTTTTCTTTACTTCCTATCATACTCTGGTTATGGGATTTAGATGTGTGCATTCATAGTTGTCAGTTGTTTTTACATTTAAACATTTTTATGGGCTTGAAGATGTGGTTGTGTGTATAGGTACTTGGGCTAAGGCCTCCCATGTTAGTTATATGCCTACTCGACACTAGTCTCTATCCCTTAGCCTATTGGAGGTGAGATTAGGGAGTTGTGGCATGGGACCCACTAGGATGGCTCATGACAAAGTGGTATCAGAGTGTTCAGTTATAATTTAGGACCAGGATTCTATGATATTTGTTTAAGGGAACAGTGTTAAGTGATTTGAGTTCAGATTTCAGGCCAGAGACTCCAGTGTTGGTGTGGAGTCTAACATATCCTTACATCAGGACTCTGATCACCTACTTTTCAACTTGATACATGAGATCACTAGTTACATGGAAAACAATGGTACTTGCATCATATAGGAATGGGTTGTGGTTTCCATTTCCTTATTAAGTCATCTCTCCATATGTACTCATTGACCATCGTAAATATTGTTTACTTTTATGATGTCTCTGTGATGTATTCCATCTAGGATTTAGTAGCTTGATCACGAGTATAATCCCCTTAGTGACGATGCTTCGATACAGGGACCATATTCTGAAATGTTACCTTCATGTGGTTCACCATCCATGCCACCACCTATAGAGAAGCATGTGGTACCTGTAGTATCGAAGGATCAAGCGCATAGTTTGATCATGATTCATGAGTTTTAGTGGAAGATACCCATCAGGTTCTGAGGAAAGATCGGTCTATAGGCGGATGAGGATTTTCTTGAGGTGGTGACCTGATTTTTCCATCTAGTCATGTAATGACCCAGACCCCTCCAACACATTACTTTGTGAAAATCCAGTGATTGGGATGTTCTGGGAGGTAATGGTGGCTCAATTCGGGAGTTTTCCAAAATCTAGTTTTTTCGATGGTGAGTCAGACCCAGTGACTCACTAATAGTGCCTTGCACCGGTGTGACTCGCAACGGTGATTCATTAGATAGTAAGTCACCAAACGATGGCTCACCAAATGCTGGCTCACTGAATGGTGTCTCACCAAACAGTGACACTGAATGGTGGCTCACCGAATGGTGACACTGAATGGTGGCTCAATGAATGGTGACACCGAATGGTGGCTCACCGAGCAGTGTATCACTGAACAGTGACACTGGTGAATCACCTAATGGTGAGTCACTTCTGACAGTTTTCCAAATTTCTAGTTTTTTCCAGTTTCACTCCTTTTATGTTTTATTTGATGTGAATAATGTTTAAATACTTGTTTGGGTGTTTCTAAATTTGTTTCAATGGATATTATTTATATATTAATATCCTAATTCTTTGAAGGATTTGAAATAATCCAACATCAGCATCTTGTTATCCCTTCCCTCATCTTAAATAAGGTGGTTCATGACAGAATGGTATCAGAGGTGATGGTTGAGAGATAATATGTATATTGGAGTTAGGAACATTGATAATTTCATGGGTTTGTAGGGAAATAGTGTTAGGTGATCTTGGTGCATGACACAGGCCATGGGTGACTAGCTAGGACACTGGATTTTCGGGCCCAATTGATCCGATGTAAGGACTCTTAGCTTACTGAACGACCAATTGAGGCTACACTGATATCAAGGTAGAGACCCTAGGAAAGGTACATAAATCATGAGGACTTGTTTTATTGTTTGTCTTGGGCGTTTTCAGGAAAATAAAATAAGCAATTAGTTAAAATGAAACCTAAATAAATTCCATACTATTTGGGCTTAGGAGTTCCTTGTTTATCTTTCAGCTATGGTACCCGGTCGTTGTCCACGAGTGGCTCAGGCAGTGGAGGTATAGCAGGCCAATCTAGCCGATTGGCAGAGGGTTGATCCATTAGAGGAGGATAACCAGTGGTGGAAGACGCTTTGTGCCTTCTAGTGGTAGACTCTAGGAAAGTATGAGGGAAGTGTATCAGACATGGAGATGGAGACTTGAATCGAGGAGTTGGTGATCACTTTCAGCTTGATCTGGGCTCTGAAAGAATACTGCGTTCCTCTAGCAGTGAGCCAGATAAAGGGGATTAGCACGTCAGTGGCGTATGATTTACTACAGGGAGAGAAATGAGATTGATGTTTCATGGTGTGACTTTGAGAATGAGTTCCAGGAGAAATTCCTTTATTCTAAGATGATGGCTGAGAAGAGGCATGATCTACTCTCCCTCCAGTAGGGGAGTATGTTGGAGAGGGAATTGGGGATAAAGTTCAAGGATCTCCTAAATTTTTCTCTGGATCTCTTTCCAGATGAGGAGTCTCGAGCAAGGCACTTAGAGAAGGCACTACGCCCTTCCTATCAGTATACGGTCACTCCCTTCACCCTATTGACATACTTAGAGGTTAAGAAGAATGTTGAGTTATTGGAAAGGATGCAGTTGTGAGTAGGTAAAAAAAAGAGAGAATTCGTCCAAGATCTTCAAAGGGGAAGGTCATCAGCAGCAATTCTTCGGCGTCGGGGCCTTCCAGGTTTCGGCTAGTGGGGATCCAACCCCAGCTGTTTCAATTTTGACCCTCTGGTCCTTGACCTTTTCCCATGGGACTGGGGCCAAGGGTTTTTTTTTGAGGAGGCCATGGGAACCTCTTGGGATAGTGCCTGACTTGAGATCAGTATGGTGGAGGTGGGCAGGTCCAGTGCCCACCTCAGGGGTAGTTTCCAACCAAGCCTTTCTAGCAGTAGGGACAACATGCCCCTACTCCACCGAGGGCGGATGGTGCAGGAGGAGATCAACCTCAGGGTTATCCTTAGGGACCTCGAATAGGGCGTGGTCGGGGAGGTGGTCGAAAGAAGAGGTACAGAGGTGCCAGGAACGGTCAATTTTACACCTAAGAGGCAGTAGTTCCAGTGGGGCCAAAGATCGTTCGAGGTACGATAAATTTGGTCATCACTCTTGCCTGTGCTTTTGTTAGTAAAGATATTATCAATCCTTTGTTACACCTAATCTATCCCATGCCTTGGGACTAGACATAGAGTGACTTTATGTTCCCCTAGTGTTGATTACACTAGTTAGAGGTTAGACCATCTTGTTTGATGTTTTCTAAGGATGTAGACTAATATTGGGGCCGCATCAGTCTAGTGGGGATATCTTCCTGTTAGAGATGAAGTTGTACAATTTCATCCTTGGAATCAACTGGTTGTTTTCATTACATTCTATTATCGACTGCTTTTGGATAAGATTGATGTTTTCATATGTGAAAGGCCAACGTGTAGATTTCGTTGGTGAGCAGAGTTATCGAGTGGGTAGCCGGTGCATGGAGCCTCTTCTTTCCTTATTAACTGATCTATTAGTGGGATCGATGGACATGGAGTTGGAGGGGACTCCTAGGGTCATTAGGGAGTTTATGGATGTTTTTCCTAAGGAGTTTGTGACTCTACCCCCTCAATGTGATGTTGAGTTGGGATAGACTTGTAGCCTGGTGCTTCTCCGATTTCAATGTCTCCTTATCAAATGGCGCCTTCTGAGCTGTGGTATTTATAGATCTAAATTGAAGATCTAATGAGGAAGGGATTTTTCTGGCCCACTATTCCAATGTGGGGTGCTCTGATATTATTTTCAAATAAGGTGGATGGTGGTCAAAGGCTGTGTATAGACTACCAAAGGTTGAATTGGGTAATGGTCAAGAACCATTACCCTATCTTAAGGATAGATGATCTTTTCAACCATCTTAGGGGAGAAAGTTTTTTTCCAAGATAGATTTGCGGTATGGATATCACCGATTGATCATGAAGGAGGGTAAAATCCTAAATAATGATTTTAGGTGTAGGTATGGTCACTTTGAGTTCGTAGTTATTCCATTTGGTGTTACGAATGCACCAGCAGTGTTCACGGGGATCATGAACTCTATATTTCGTGATTTCCTAGACTGATTCATCTTTTTATTCATCAATGAAATTATGATATAATCAAGGTTATAGGAGGAGCATACCGAGCATCTCAGGACTATCCTAGAGATCCTTCGGCACCACCAGCTCTACGGAAGGTGGTCCAAGTGAATGTTTTGGACATGGTAGGTCCACTTCCTTGGGCATGTGGTGTCTCACCAGGGATTAGGAGTGGATCTGTTGAAGGTCAAGGCATTTTTTTCTTGGTTAGAATCTAAGAATGTGGTATAGGTTTATAGTTTTCTTAGTTTGGTAGGATACTACCGGAGATTCATACCTGGTTTCTCTTGGGTAGTAGCCCCATTAACGGATCTAACCAGAAAGTGCCAATACTTTGTGTGGAGTGAGAATTATGGAGTATCTTTCACCTATCTGAAGGGAAAGTTGATCAGTTCCTTGGTGGTCAGGTTTCCATAGGAAGGGGTAATGTTCAAGGTGTTCTAAGACGCTTCCCATTTGGTCTTGGGTTGTGTGTTGATGTAGAAATGGGGAGTGATATCCTATGGGTCTAGAAAGTTACATCCCCATGAACATAATTATGCCACCCATTATCTGGAACTTTAAGAGGTCATGTTTGCACTGAAGTTGTGGCAGAATTACCTCATCGGGGAGTGATTTTTGGTATTTATAGATCACAAGAGCTTCAGGTATATCTTTTCCCATTGAGATCTAAACTTGAGATAGTTAAGGTGGATGTATTTTCTCCAGGATTACAATTTTTAGATATCTTACACCTCAGGAAAGGAGAACATTTTGGCTGATTCTTTGAGAAGTAAATCGAAAAAGGAAGTGGTTTGAGAATTTGTGGATGCTTAGAGAGAAATATAGGAGGTGGTTGCCTTGCACTTAGATGAAGGAATGGATGGAGTAAGAGGTTGTCTATTTAAAATGAGGTTGCAGTAATCTATGAGGCGATAGGTGGAGGATTTTTAGTGGGGAGACTCATAGGTATAAGTGATGTGATATCGCATTGACCAAAGAAATGCTCCGGAGGGATGGTCATAGGATGGTCAGAATCGGATGTTGTTCCATGGGAAGTTGTAGGTCCCATTACAAATGTGTGAGGGAGTTATTTGTGAGTTCCATAGCTCACCCCTAGTAGTACACCCAAGAGTTTCCAAGATGTACTGGGGCTTGAGGGGACAGTTTTGGTGGTCCCGGATAAAGTGGGAAGTGATGGAGTTTGTGGAAAATTTCTTGGTGTGCTAGAAATTGAAGGCTGAGAACTGTTTTCTCGGTGTTCTATTGAAACCCTTATATGTATCCAAGTGTAATTGGGATGACATCTCAATGGATTTCATCACAAGATTACCCAAGGCTCAGAGAGGATTCAATGCAATCTGGGTAATATTGGATCAGTTGATGAAGTCATCTCACTTCTTAGAAATCAAGGAGTTGAGCACAATGGATGACTTAGTGAAGAGGTATGTGGATGAGGTGGTGTGGCTACATGGAGTTCCAAGATCTATTGTCTCATATTGGTACACATGTTTTAAGTTGTGATTCTAGAGGGGATTGCAACATGCCTTTGGCACTCAGATAGGCCTCAGCACTGCTTTCCACCCTTAGACGGATGTACAAACAAAGAGGACCATCCATACATTGGAGTAAATGTTAAGAGTACATGTTCTGAACCTTATTGGGTCCTAGGTGCGACATTTTACCTTGGTAGAGTTTGATTACAACAACTTCTATCACTCTTCAATTGGCATGGCTTTGTTCGAAGATTTATATGGAAGATTGTGTTGTTCACCCTTATGTTGGAAAAATGTTGGGGACGTGGTTGTTCTTAGTCCAGACATGGTAAAGAGTATTAAAGAGAAGGTACAACTTCTCCCTAAGAGGATGAAGGCAGCACAAGACCAGAAAAAGACGTATACCGATCATAGGAGAATTAGCTTGGAGTTCTAGGTTTGGGACCATGTATTCTTAAAGGTTTCCCCTCAATGTAGGCAGTAGAGGTTTGGAAGAGGGAGTAATATTTCTCCTAGGTTCATAAGACCTTTCCAAGTATTGGTATAAGTTTTTGAGGTGTCATATTAGCTGGCATTGCCGCCACAGTTGTAGAGGATCCATGACATCTTTCATGTATCACAGTATCATGAGTATCTTCACGATGAATCCCATGTAATTGATTGGGGAGTGTTGGATATCGAGGAAGACGCAATGTTTGTGGAGAGGACAGTGGAGATCTAGGATCATCGAGAGAAGGTGATGCATGGTTAGAACATTCCCTTGGTTCATGTGTTGTGGAGGCATGGTGGCCTGGAGAAGAGTACTTGGGAGTGAGAGGTGCATATGCGTGCCCAGTACCCATATTTTTTTTGAGTTTTTGATTGCATGCCCTATTTTGATATGATACTAGATCTTTTTTTTCTATGAGATGAGTTTTTCCCTTATTCTCTAATGTGAAAAGAGTCTCGATGCATGGGAAGGGGAGGACTTGATCCCTAATTGAGACGCATTAATGCGAAAGTGATTAAACCCAAGCGGGTGAGTTAGTGCCACCCAATGTAGATAGTATCTTGGAATCGAGGAAGGAATTACCTATTCCATGTGTCTGGATTGTTTGAATTTTGGTGTTGTTTGTTTGTTTGGGGCAGTAGATGTTAGGGATGTGTTCTTGGATGTCAAGGTTTTCACTCCAGATTTCGAACAACGCAAGATGGTTTATCCTTAAGAGGTATCTTATGGGGTGGTCGTTCGGACCCCTCCTCCTTCTGGGTTTAGTTTTTCATTCTCGAGGATGAGAATAATTTCAAAGGTATCTGATGTAATGAATTGGACCCCTTCAGTCCATTCCTTTGTGAAAATCTAGTTTTTGGGGTCTTACGGGAGGTAACGGTGGCTCAATTCGGGATTTTTCCAAAAATCCAGTTTTTCCAATGGTGAGTTAGGATTGGTGACTCGCTAATGATGCCTCACAATGGTGATTCACCCAGCAGTGAGTCGTTCAATGGTTATCCATCGAACGATGGCTCACTGAATAATGACATTGAACGGTGTCTCACCGAATGGTGACACCGAATGGTGACACCGAATGGTGACACCGAATGGTGACACCGAATGGTGACACCGAATGGTGACACCGAATGGTGACACAAAATGGTGACACAGAATGGTGGCTCATCGAATGGTGACACTGAATGGTGGATCACCAAATGGTAACACCAAACGGTGACACCAAATAGTGTCTCACCGAATAGTGACATGAAACGGTGGCTCACCAAACGGTGACACCAAATAGTGGATCATAGAATGGTGACACAAAATAGTGTCTCACAAAATGGTGGCTCACCAAGAGGTGTCTAACCAAATGGTGACACCGGTGACTCACCCAATAGTGAGTCACTTCTGAAAGTTTTCCAAATTTCTAGTTTTTCCCCAGTTTCTCCCAGTTTTTCCAGTTTCACTCCTTTCACATTTTACTTGATGTGAATAGAGTTTAAATCATTTTTTGGGTGTTTCTAAAGGTGTTTCAAAAGATATTAATTATATCTTAATATCCTAATGATTTGGAGGATTTGAAATAAGTCAACTGTGTGGTCTTGGTCGTGATCCGACTTTAATGGCCTTAAAACCATTTTCCATTTCATTGATATAGGATCTAGCTTTTTCTAAGGTCGAGGTACTCTCTTCTCTTTTCTCCTGGTGCACAGAGAACTTTTCTTCCTAGATGAGCTGCCCACCTGTGTTGTGGCCCCCTGTATAGTTTTCCTTGGAGTTTTCCTTCTACTCAAACACCCCCCTATTTTTTCAAGGAAGAATCGTTGGTCACCTATTGTTCCACATAGGGATTTTTCTTCATCTCTCTTTTAATTTTGTATCATGTGGGGAGGGTGTAATGATGCCTCCTTGTGAGAATGGTTGAATCCAAATTTAACAAATATAATGATAAGTAATAAATGGGGGGAGGGGGAGATGTTGATGTTGATTGACTATTTTATTTTTTATCTTTTGTTGATTATGTGATCTATTGTGACCATATGGTTTCTGAAAATCATTTTCATTGGTGGTCTTTTCTTGCGTATGGGTGATGCTTCATAACTATTGTTATTTTCTTTTGAATAATTCTGGTAAATATCAGTTAGATTAATCATGTATACCCAGTTAAATAGAATGGATGAACTAGGATTAAAACCCTTATGTGGTCACCCCTGCTTATCAAATTGGAATTTAAAGAACATTTGGACAAATCTGAATTAACCCTATTTGATAGGTGTGACTGTGTGTGCAGGGTGGTACTGGAAGTGTAATGATATCTTAGTTTAAGATACTGATTGATTGTGGAATGGATAGACTTATTGTGTAGTGGGACAACTTCTGGGAAGTGGTTATGTAGCGGGGCTACAGATTTGGGTTGTGTCATGATTCTGTGTTTATGGGTGTGCTGGGTGTGGTGTTTTTTTGAAGCAGGGTTGTCAGGTTTGGTTTTAAGGGGATGAATTATGTGAGAAAAATTTGAAGAATGATGTTGGTAATGTTGAAATATGAATGGGTGTTAAATGGGGTGAAATAACAAATTGGGTTTTTTGTGTGTGTTTTGTTACAAGGAGGGTATAGTGGATTTTAGACTTCTAAGAATGGTTAAAATGTTTATCTTGTGAGTTTCTCTAGTAGGGATGGAATAAATAAATTAATGATTTGATAATGAAAAAGAATAATTGGTTAAATGAATCAGCTGGGGGTATGTTTTGAATTAGATCTTATAGTGAAGTGGAGTTCAAGTGATCATCGTTCGTGGTGGTATGTGCACGTGGGGGTAGTGGTAAGGTTGTTTTTGAGGGGAATGATTGTATGTTTTGAATTAAATAGTATGAGATGAGTTTTTGTTACCTATATATATAAAATTGTAGTTCCTTATGTTTTCTATACACCCCCCCCCCCCCCCGTGTTGAGAATTATGATCCAAACACCCCCATTTTTATGGGATAGGGTGTCTTTCCCAACATCTCGGTGGGAGTATAGATGGATGGTTACTGACTTTACCCTACTCCCTATTCTAGGAATTTATCTCCCAAGGTTCATTGGGCATGCTGTAATGGCTCGAGATTTAATTCCAGATTTATGGTATTGGCTGTGTGAGAGGTGGTTTATAACGACCCATACTTTACATACATTGTTAATACTTCAAAATTGAAGCACACTTATTACAACATATGACAAAACCACAAAGGACCGTATAGGTATAGTGTCTTCAGAAACTGGGAAACATAAACAACTGGTTCATAAATCCTCTACAGTGTCTCCCATTTATTTCATCATATCTAGGGTCCCGTTTAGCATATTCTACTTAATATCCATCTTCCTGACCTGGGGAAAAGAAAACATAAAAGGGTGAGCTCAAATGCTCAGCAAGGGCAAATAAAGGAAATAAAAATCATATCATATCTTTTTGAAAATCAAAACCTGCAAAAAAGATCATAATATCTTAACATGGAATAAATCATAGAAGTGAAAATGAGATCCCCATTATCATAACATAAAACTTGAAACTTTGTGGCATGCACACATAATCATGGAAAATCATTTCTTGTTAGTCATGACTCATTGCCAAGACTATCTTAGTGGACAAATTCCCTTTCTGAACCGAGTTCACTCCTCGTTTCAGTCCTGTATCACTGAACCGAAATAACCTTCCGTTCCAGCCATGTCTATCTCATGAGATATAAAATCTTTACCCAATGCATTGGAGGGAGATATAGGTCCCACCCATCTTATAATGAATCCTTTCTTATGTGTGCCACATAATCATACATCATCGCATAACACATGTAACAAAAATGGGATTCTTGAAACATCATGACATCATAAATCAATTCATATAAGATAAAGGAATTCATAAAAATAATTCCATCACAACATGATCAAATCAATGTAATAATAGGGATAAAAACATAACCCTTTATTATCTTAGATGGAAAATAATTTTGATAAAACACTTGAACTCCATTCTTGAGGAAAATATCCTTTCTTCTTCAAAAACATTTTTCCTTTCATAACATGTCATACGACTTTAAAATAAAAGAAGTTGATTAAAAATAAACTTGAAAACTTGTAAAGGAAGCTTCTTGGATTTAATGTTTTAAAAATCCATTCATGCCGTATAAGTTAAAAAAAACATTCTTCGTACTTTTGTCGGAAAAGTCAAAAAGTACCTCGTACGACAAAAGATTCCTTTCATAGATATTACTAAAAACTCACCGAAGGGTAAAAATGGATTTAAACAATTGTAGGTGGATGGAAATAATATTACATATTGATGAAACATGGATGTGGATGATAAAATACACCCCAGTAAATACTTACGAATAAACAATCTCGGATAAAAATGAGATTGTGATATTTCCCTTACCTTAGGTCCAATTTGCTTTGTACGTGTCCGAAGCTCCTGTATAATGGTTTAAATAATGTTATTGACTTATTCCAGAATCATACATATTGATATGATATCATATATGGTCATATTCTTAGCTTCTTGATAGTAATATTTCATGATTACTTGTTACTCGGGTCTTTATTGCCTTTTGTTCTTATGGGTGTTTTGCCGAATACATTCTTATTATTCTTTTAAGGTTATAGATACCTTATATCCAGAATGGTATTAGTTTAACATATATCATATTTATTCATTCAATTCATTTATATAATTACTATGTAATGATGATCATGTAGAACGAGTCGCATCACATCGTGGAGACGGTATTCCGTACGTACGCACGAGTGATGATATCGTTCCTATGATCGTGGAACTGTATTGGAGTATATGTATATTATTTCAGTATCAATATTACTTTATAATAATCATAAATAGTTACTCATTACACCATTATACCCATCCTTTTAAGGTGGTGGTGGAAAGTAGATTACACCACGGCGTGGAGACGGTATTCCGTACGTACGCACGCGCGGTGATTTCATTTTTCCGTAGGATGGATAGAAGGTGAATTAGGGTTGTTTTATATTTATAATAACATATCAGTATGTAAGTAATACTGATGTTATTACTTTATCATGAAACAACTAAAGTAGAAGAAGTTGAAGAAGAAAGAAATTGAAAAGATCGGTAATGGATATTACCTCTTCTTTGGAACGCCTCTTTGAATCCTCCACTTAGGGAACTAAGATTGGTCTTTGAAGAAGACCGGGACCTCTAGGATTATTCTAGGGAAGTGGAGAGGAGAAAATGGCAGGGGTTGGACGAGCTTTAGTGCTCAATTTGGTGTGAGGAGGAGGGGGAGGAGGTGCCCTTTTATAAGGGAGGAGAGGGGCACCTTAGGAATATCTCAAAATATTATTTTATATTAAAGTCAAAATCGGTTTATAATGGTTCCAAATGGTCTTATTTCGAAGCTAAAGTGGGGAAGGGTCGAAATCCTATCAACCAATAAGATTTAGACAAGTTTAGGGTATTATTTTAACCTTATCAATTAGATTTAACTCTAAGTTAAATAATTTAACTTTTACCATGTCTTTTTGTTTTCTTTCACTATATGGTTAATACACTTACTATAACATGCCAAACGAACCCCAAATTGTTTATTATTAATATATATATCCTTATCTAAGTCATTTGGCCGAACCTTAGATTTTTAGGAATAAAATAACAATTAATAATATAATATTTTATTTAAAAACTATTTTGTGTCAATTTTGACACTATTTGATATATGATTTTTGTGAAAGTCATAACAGAATTAAATGTTCGAACCAAGTTGATTAAATCAACATTAATATATCATAGTAACCTAGAAAATTAGTGGAATACATAAAAAATCTCAAATTACATTTATTGTGGTGTTTATAACATCAATTATGTCAATATTTCATTAATAAGATAATTACTGCATCATCGTTGTGTCATAAATAAATTAAATTATTTAATATCTAAAAATTATAAATAAAATACCATTATGTAGGAAATCGTTTTAGCTTTATAATGAATATTTATAGTCGAATTTATCTTATGTATAACCCCATATTAAAAATGATTTACTTATTAAACTTTGATTTTAACTATTTTAACCCTTCTTTAAATAAATTAATAATAAATGTCCTAATCTAATCCAAGTGGCCCTAAATGGTCATATTTTATTCCTAAGTTTGTTTTTGGTCGAATTAAACTTGTCCAATAGAATTTGGACATGTGTTAGGGTAATAATAATATCATATTTACCCTTAGTTACCCTATTTACTATTAACCGCGGTAAAAAAAAAATAAAAAGTTACTATTCACCAAAAAATTATTTTCATCTCATTGAACCACATTTTAGTCCTTGATATTAACCGTGTCTCTCGGATTTTCGAAATTCCATTCACAGAAGCGGTAAAATTAAGTTTTATGCAAAATTCTGTTTTTTTAACCCACCACTTAGTGGTTTCACTATTCATCAAAAATTGAAAGTTTTCAGAAAAATACCAAAATTTCACCCTTGGCTAATTTTGATATTCTTAGTCCAAAGATGAAGTCCATTTTGAAAAATAAAATTTATAAAATTTCAAAAAGTGGTTATTACTATTCATAACGGCTAGTTTTAATAGCATATTGTTGTTTAGTGAAACTCCGTATTGCGTACGACGCAAGCTATTGAGGAAGGTCGCGATTGCGTGTAAAGCAAGACAAGCAAGTGTTGTGTAGAAAAAATATTCCTTTGATGATTTATATAACATAAAAGTCTCGGGTGTTACATTCTACCCCCCTTAAAAAGAATTTCGCCCTCGAAATTCGTCACATTGTAACAAATAGATGAGGATACTTCTCCCTCATCATATCCTCAAGCTCCCATGTAGCTTCTTCAAGTTGGTGGTTTCTCCATAAAACTTTCACCAAGCGAGTGGTCTTGTTTCGTAGGACTTTTTCGCTACGATCCAGAATCTCTATCGGCTGTTCTTCCTAAGAAAGATCTTGCTCCAGCGGTACAACTTTTGAGCTGAGTACATGTGAAGGATCTGGTATGTACTTTCTCAGGAGAGATACGTGGAACACATCGTGAACTTGAGAGAGATTCGGTGGAAGCGCCAATCGGTAAGCTACCTTCCCAACACGATCCAGTATTTCGAAAGGACCGATATATCTAGGGCTCAACTTCCCCTTCTTTCCAAATCTCATAACCCTCTTCCAGGGAGATATTCGTAAGAACACTTTATCACCCACTTCAAACTCTAGGTCTTTTCTTCGGTTGTCGGCATAACTTTTCTGTCGACTCTGAGCTGCTCTTATGTGTTGTTGAATAGATCTGACCTTTTCTGCCATTTCATCAACGAGATCAGGTCCTAATAGCTTTCTTTCCCCAACTTCATCCCAGCAAGTTGGAGTCCTGCATTTCTTTCCATAGAGAGCTTCATAAGGAGCCATCTGAATACTGGAGTGAAAGCTATTATTATAAGAAAATTCTACCAAAGGTAGGTGTTGATCCCAACCTCCTTTGAAATCCATAGAGCAAGCTCTCAACATATCTTCTAGGGTTTGAATTGTTCTCTCAGACTGACCGTCTGTCTAGGGATGATAAGCAGTGCTGAAACTCAACTCTGTATCCAGAGTATGCTGAAGACTTCGCCAGAACTTCGAGGTAAATCTAGGATCCCGATCAGATATAATAGAAAGTGGTACTCCATGTAATCTTACCACTTCCTTTACATATATCCTGGCAAGCTGATCTAGAGATAAATCCTCTCTAATAGGAATGAAGTGTGCAGACTTTGTAAGACGATCAACTATGACCCAGATAGCATTATTGCCTTTGGATGTTTTAGGAAGTCCTGTGACAAAGTCCATAGTGATGTTTTCCCATTTCCATTCGGGTATGGGTAATGGTTGTAACATCCCCTTAGACTTCTGTCTCTCAGCTTTAACTTGTTGACAAACCAAGCATCGAGAGACATATTCAGCAACATCTCTTTTCATTCCATCCCACCAGAAGTACTCTTTCCGGTCCCTATACATCTTCGTGCTTCCAGGATGAATAGAGAATGAAGAACTATGAGCCTCATCCAGCAGCTCCTTCTTTAATTCGGGGATGGGAGGAACACAAACCCGATTCCTGAACTTTATTATCCCATCACACTCAAGGTTGAATTCAGGAACATTTCTCACCTTCTTTTGTAACTCGACATCTTCTTTCTGTGCCTCTTTAATCTTCACATGTATAGATGGTTGAACATTCATTTGAGAAAGATAAGATTTTCCCCCTTCCATTATAATTCCAAGATCCATCCTTTCTAAATCCATAAATATTGGATCTTTTGTGATCCTCATCATGGATAAACTAGCATGGTCTTGTCGACTTAATGCATCTGCCACCTTGTTTGCTTTTCCAGGGTGGTAATGGATTGAGCAGTCATAATCCTTAATCAGCTCCAACCATCTTCTTTGACGCATATTCAACTCCTTTTGTGTGAAAATATACTTTAAACTTTTATGATCAGTATAAATATCACACCTTTCACCATAAAGGTAATGCCTCCAAATCTTTAATGCAAAGATTACCACAGCCAACTCCAAATCATGTGTTGGATAATTTTGCTCATGGATTTTCAACTGTCGTGAGGCATAAGCTATCACCATATCATTTTGCATAAGAACACACCCCAATCCCTTCTTGGATGCATCACTGTAGATCACAAACCTTTCTCCACTACAAGGTAGTGTGAGCACAGGTGCACTGGATAACCTTCTTTTCAACTCCTTGAAATTCTCTTCACATTCCTCTGTCCAGACAAACTTAACTCCTTTCCGAGTCAACTTGGTGAGTGGATTAGATAATCATGAAAAATCTTTTACAAAACGTCGATAATATCCAGCCAAACCAAGAAAACTTCGGATCTCAGTTACTGTTGTTGGTCTTGACCATCTTTCGATAACCTCTGTTTTTGCTGGATCTACAGATATCCCCTCTTTTGAGATTATATGACCCAAAAATGAAACTTTTTGAAGCCAAAATTCACACTTGGTAAATTTGGCATAAAGCTTCTCCTTTCTCAAGGTCTTCAATATAATTCTCAAGTGATCTTCATGCTCTTCCTTGCTCTTTGAATATACAAGAATATCGTCTATAAAGACTACCACAAATTGATCAAGATAGTCTCTAAAGACTCTATTCATTAGATCCATGAAGATAGCAGGGGCATTAGTAAGACCAAATGGCATCACTATAAATTCATAGTGTCCATACCTTGTACGGAAAGCCGTCTTTGGTATATCCTACCTTTTGACCCTTAATTGATGATACCCTGAACGAAGATCAATCTTGGAAAAGTATTGAGCTCCGCGTAGTTGGTCAAATAAGTCATCAATGCGTGGGAGAGGATATTTGTTCTTGATAGTGATCTTGTTAAGTTCTCGATAATCAATGCAGAGTCTCATTGATCCATCTTTCTTCTTAACAAATAGAACAGGTGCTCCCCAAGGTGACGCACTAGGGCGTATGAATCCTTTATCAAGATTCTCTTGGAGTTGCTTCTTCAATTCCTGTAACTCAATTGGGGCCATTCTATAAGGTGTCTTTGAAATAGGCAAAGCACCCGGTACGAGTTCTATTGAAAACTCAACTTCACGATTTGGTGGAAGACCCGACAATTCCTCTGGAAAGACATCATCAAACTCCCGTACAATGGGCATATTCTTAATCGTGAGTTTCTCACCAACCATTTGAGATAAATAACCTTCATTTAGTGGAATCAATACCCATAAGATGGAAGAAATTTCCACTGGAAGGTTATGTTCATCCTTGCATTGATAGACGATCGTAGATTGATCTGGAATATGAAATGTGACTTCCCTTCTTTGGCAATTGATATGAGCTCCATGTAGAGAAAGCCAATCCATGCCAAGAATCACATCAAATTCCACTAAAGGAAGGATCACAAGATTTGTAGGAATCACTTTCCCACAAACTTCGATCGGAGAAGAATTATAAACTTTTGATGCGATTGATGTGCCATTAGGTGTTGTCATAGCTAACTCAACATCTAATTGTTGAGGTAATACGGTGATACCCTTAGAAAATTCTTTAGAAATAAAAGAGTGGGTGGATCCAGAATCAAATAAAACATTTGCTACTTTAGAGTGGATGGTAAGTGTACCTTTCAACACTTCGTTATCGTACTCCACATCGCTGATAGAAATTGCATGCGACTTTCCTTTGTCTTTAGCCATAAGATTTTGTTGACGTCGACCATCATCATCAACCCTTGGATTTGGGCATTGATTGGCATAATGCCCCATCTCCTTGCACTTGAAACATTGAAGTGTAGTAGGTTCATTCTGTGTATCCCTTCCTTTGTTTGCGTCATTAGACATCTTCTTCCCATTATCACGGCATTCAAATGCCCGATGACCTTCTTTTACACATTTAAAACATTTACTTGTCCCTTTAAGACAACTCCCTCCATGTTTCTTTCCACACTTTGAGCATAAGGGAAAGTTCATCTTCTTTTCAGTGTGCTCTTTAGATTTTTCTTTGAATTCCATCTTCCTCTTCTTATCAAACCCATGTGACTGATGGGTTACTCCAATCTCCATCTCGACTTTGAGAGCACATCGAACGATTTCATCGTAGCTATTGAAGTCCCTTATGGCTAACGCCCTTCGAAGACTTGGTTTTAAGCCACTAAAGAATCGATCGATCTTACTCTCAGGTTCGATAATAATACCAGAAGCGTACCTTGCAAGTCTTGTAAAATTTGCTTCATAGGTACCAACAGATTCATCATCCCTTTGCTTCAGTTCAAGAAACTCTTTCTCCATATTTGTTCGGAGAATACGAGGGAAGTACTTATTGAAAAATAAGTTCTTGAACTCGTCCCATTCCATAGACTCAATTTCATCCCTTTGCCTCGTATTCTTAACAAGATTCCACCATTGATCAGCATCTCCTTCCAAACGGTACACTGCTAGGATGACTTTATCATGCTCAGAACATTGAAGAACTGAAAATATCTTTTCAATAGTACTAATCCATTGTTCAGCAACTAATGGATCAGTAGACCCGCTGAAAGAAGGTGGACGCTGCCTCATGAAGGATTCAACAGAATGTTGCTCCCTCCTTTGCTCGTTTGGAAATCCTGCATGATTCATAGCTTGAGAAAGTTGTGTGAGCATGGCTACAAGATTTTGCATTCCAGCTCCCATATCGTTTGGTTGCTCAGGGGGACAATCATTGCATTGCCCATCGCATTCCGCATTAACACGGTTCCTTCGGGTTCCAGCCATTGACTTAAAACCAAGAAGAATAGTGTGAGCAACACTAATTATAGTAGGAAACCACATAATTCATTAATAAAATTTTCATGCTTATGGTCTTATCCTAGGTTATTCAAGGCCATTTCTAAAACACTAAGATTGTGTTCTATGCTTAGACTTATCCTTAGGGTTCTTACTAAGGCTTTCACATCCTAGTTTCCAAAGGTTGACTATACCTTTCCTCTGATACCAACTATAACGACCCATACTTTACATACATTGTTAATACTTTAAAATTGAAGCACACTTATTACAACATATGACAAAACCACAAAGGACCGTATAGGTATAGTGTCTTTAGAAACTGGGAAACATAAACAACTGGTTCATAAATCCTCTACAGTGTCTCCCATTTATTTCATCATATCTAGGGTCCCTTTTAGCATATTCTACTTAATATCCATCTTCCTGACCTGGGGAAAAGAAAACATAAAAGGGTGAGCTCAAATGCTCAGCAAGGGCAAATAAAGGAAATAAAAATCATATCATATCTTTTTGAAAATCAAAACCTGCAAAAAAGATCATAATATCTTAACATGGAATAAATCATAGAAGTGAAAATGAGATCCCCATTATCATAACATAAAACTTGAAACTTTGTGGCATGCACACATAATCATGGAAAATCATTTCTTGTTAGTCATGACTCATTTCCAAGACTATCTTAGTGGACAAAGTCCCTTTCTGAACCGAGTTCACTCCTCGTTTCAGTCCTGTATCACTGAACCGAAATAACCTTCCGTTCCAGCCATGTCTATCTCATGAGATATAAAATCTTTACCCAATGCATTGGAGGGAGATATAGGTCCCACCCATCTTATAATGAATCCTTTCTTATGTGTGCCACATAATCATACATCATCGCATAACACATGTAACAAAAATGGGATTCTTGAAACATCATGACATCATAAATCAATTCATATAAGATAAAGGAATTCATAAAAATAATTCCATCACAACATGATCAAATCAATGTAATAATAGGGATAAAAACATAACCCTTTATTATCTTAGATGGAAAATAATTTTGATAAAACACTTGAACTCCATTCTTGAGGAAAATATCCTTTCTTCTTCAAAAACATTTTTCCTTTCATAACATGTCATACGACTTTAAAATAAAAGAAGTTTATTAAAAATAAACTTGAAAACTTGTAAAGGAAGCTTCTTGGATTTAATGTTTTAAAAATCCATTCATGCCGTATAAGTTAAAAAAAACATTCTTCGTACTTTTGTCGGAAAAGTCAAAAAGTACCTCATACGACAAAAGATTCCTTTCATAGATATTACTAAAAACTCACCGAAGGGTAAAAATGGATTTAAAAAATTGTATGTGGATGGAAATAATATTACATATTGATGAAACATGGATGTGGATGATAAAATACACCCCAGTAAATACTTACGAATAAACAATCTCGGATAAAAATGAGATTGTGATATTTCCCTTACCTTAGGTCCAATTTGCTTTGTACGTGTCCGAAGCTCCTGTATAATGGTTTAAATAATGTTATTGACTTATTCCAGAATCATACATATTGATATGATATCATATATGGTCATATTCTTAGCTTCTTGATAGTAATATTTCATGGTTACTTGTTACTCGGGTCTTTATTGCCTTTTGTTCTTATGGGTGTTTTGCCGAATACATTCTTATTCTTCTTTTAAGGTTATAGATACCTTATATCCATAATGGTATTAGTGTAACATATATCATATTTATTCATTCAATTCATTTATATAATTACTATGTAATGATGATCATGTAGAACGAGTCGCATCACATCGTGGAGACAGTATTCCGTACGTACGCACGAGTGATGATATCGTTCCTATGATCGTGGAACTGTATTGGAGTATATGTATATTATTTCAGTATCAATATTACTTTATAATAATCATAAATAGTTACTCATTACACCATTATACCCATCCTTGTAAGGTGGTGGTGGAAAGTAGATTGCACCACGGCGTGGAGACGGTATTCCGTACGTACGCACGCGCGGTGATTTCATTTTTCCGTAGGATGGATAGAAGGTGAATTAGGGTTGTTTTATATTTATAATAACATATCAGTATGTAAGTAATACTGATGTTATTACTTTATCATGAAACAACTAAAGGAGAAGAAGTTGAAGAAGAAAGAAATTGAAAAGATCGGTAATGGATATTACCTCTTCTTTGGAACGCCTCTTTGAATCCTCCACTTAGGGAACTAAGATTGGTCTTTGAAGAAGACCAGGACCTCTAGGATTATTCTAGGGAAGTGGAGAGGAGAAAATGGCATGGGTTGGCCGAGCTTGAGTGCTCAATTTGGTGTGAGGAGGAGGGGGAGGAGGTGCCCTTTTATAAGGGAGGAGAGGGGCACCTTAGGAATATCTCAAAATATTATTTTATATTAAAGTCAAAATCGGTTTATAATGGTTCCAAAGGGTCTTATTTCGAAGCTAAAGTGGGGAAGGGTCGAAATCCTATCAACCAATAAGATTTAGACAAGTTTAGGGTATTATTTTAACCTTATCAATTAGATTTAACTCTAAGTTAAATAATTTAACTTTTACCATGTCTTTTTGTTTTCTTTCACTATATGGTTAATACACTTACTATAACATGCCAAACGAACCCCAAATTGTTTATTATTAATATATATATCCTTATCTAAGTCATTTGGCTGAACCTTAGATTTTTAGGAATATATAACAATTAATAATATAATATTTGATTTAAAAACTATTTTGTGTCAATTTTGACACTATTTGATATATGATTTTTGTGAAAGTCATAACAGAATTAAATGTTCGAACCAAGTTGATTAAATTAACATTAATATATCATAGTAACCTATAAAATTAGTGTAATACATAAAAAATCTCAAATTACATTTATTTTGGTGTTTATAACATCAATTATGTCAATATTTCATTAATAAGATAATTACTGCATCATCGTTGTGTCATAAATAAATTAAATTATTTAATATCTAAAAATTATAAATAAAATACCATTATGTAGGAAATCGTTTTAGCTTTCTAATGAATATTTATAGTCGAATTTATCTTATGTATAACCCCATATTAAAAATGATTTACTTATTAAACTTTGATTTTAACTATTTTAACCCTTCTTTAAATAAATTAATAATAAATGTCCTAATCTAATCCAAGTGGCCCTAAATGGTCATATTTTATTCCTAAGTTTGTTTTTGGTCGAATTAAACTTGTCCAATAGAATTTGGACATGTGTTAGGGTAATAATAATATCACATTTACCCTTAGTTACCCTATTTACTATTAACCGCGGTAAAAAAAATAAAAAGTTACTATTCACCAAAAAATTATTTTCATCTCATTGAACCACATTTTAGTCCTTGATATTAACCGTGTCTCTCAGATTTTCGAAATTCCATTCACAGAAGCGGTAAAATTAAGTTTTATGCAAAATTCTGTTTTTTTAACCTACCACTTAGTGGTTTCACTATTCATCAAAAATTGAAAGTTTTCAGAAAAATACCAAAATTTCACCCTTGGCTAATTTCGATATTCAGAGTCCAAAGATGAAGTCCATTTTGAAAAATAAAATTTATAAAATTTCAAAAAGTGGTTATTACTATTCATAACGGCTAGTTTTAATAGCATATTGTTGTTTAGTGAAACTCGGTATTGCGTACGACGCAAGCTATTGAGGAAGGTCGCGATTGCGTGTAAAGCAAGCCAAGCAAGTGTTGTGTAGAAAAAAGATTCCTTTGATGATTTATATAACATAAAAGTCTCGGGTGTTACATGGTTTATTTCCCAGGTGTCTTCGGGATGAGGATCAGGTGTTTTAGAGTGAGACATGTGGTGGTTGTGGCCTATGTGTCTGTGGGTATGATATGATGTGGTTGTTTCCTAGGTGTGTGTGAGAAATTTGTGACAGTGGGGCTTTTGGAAGAGCATGGTAGCATAAAGACGTTCGCCTTTAGGGATGAGTAGTTAACTAGTGGTAAGTGGTGCAGGGTACCCAAATATTGATGTGATTATTATACTACATTACCTAACTTGAATTATTTGGTGAGTGTTCCTTGGTGAGTTTGGGGTTGATAGTATACTTTTTTAGGTTCTTTTGAGTTTCTACTATTTTCTCATAGGTGCATTAGTATGTTTCTCTCACTTTTGCATGAGGGAATTTTGTTTTTTTATTTACTGAGTATACTTGTATGCTCACCCTATGTATATAAAGTTGTTTTCAGGTTTCTAGGGATATTACATGGACTGTGCTATACCTTACTACCTCAGATGTTGGGGATGATTGTTGTGTCATTACTTAGTTTTATTTTGGTACTTACCTTGGAGTTTTTTTTATTTTTTAGTAGTTTTACTTTAAGAATGTATGTGGGATGGATTTTGGTTTCTTTATATATATATATATATATTGGAGTTTTTGAGTTTGGTATATCTTAACTCTTGATCTTGGTTACTATAAAAGGGAAATGCCTCCCATTTTGTGAGATTTATATACCCTTGGTGTTGGTCTCCACCCTAGGGCCTATTGGAAGCGGGACTCAGGGGTCATTATCTCTCTTTAATATTGAGGAAGGAAGGCCTCAACATCTTGTTATCCCTTTCATCATCTTAAATAATTCAGGTCATGAAAAGTAAATACACTGGTAGATTAAATGGTGGTCTTGGTAATAAGCCTTCTTTATGGCTCAGCAGGGTGATGGTGGGGTTTAGTTACTCAATCTTACTATGAGGCGACTCTTTCATGGAAGGAGTCTGAAAACATTTTTAGAGAGGATATCTCACATTATACACTGAGGGATATGCATATCTAGGAGCCTCTATAGCTCTGGTGGGATAGCATGTCAGTATCTGAGTATTCATTGAGGTTAACCAATCTCTTCAGGTACTCAATGGAAAGAGTTTGAGATCAGTTCTTCAGGGATCATACCTTCAAGTGAGGTCTACATAGAGATATATGAGCCAGTGTTATCCCTCTATGGATTTCTATATATAATGGGGTTCTAGAGAGAGATTTTTGTGTCAAAAGTTTCTTGGATTAGTAGATATAGTCGGTGGTTTTCAGTAGTGGGTATGTCACACCCCGACCATGGTTTTCATTTTTTTTATTTATTTCTCATTGTTGGATATTTTGGTTGAGTTCTAGGTTGAGTATTCAAAAAAATTATTTGTGTTTTGGTGGTTTCTATTTTCTTCTAACCCAGCGCATGGTTATTGTTAATTTTATTGGGAGAAAGTTTCATGGTAGAGAGTTTGTGACACCCAAGGTGTCACTATATTGTGTTTAAATAATTCAAGAATCTTCAGGTGGGATTCCCTAGTGTTTGGGGTTTCATTTGAGGTTTTTTGTCCAATTTTTCATGTCACATTTTTGATAATGGTTTTCCCAAACCATGAAACTTAAATCTACAAAGTTTCAGAATTTTCTAGTAGCATTTTCACGGTTTGTGCACGGTTTAGAAAACCATGTAGAAAAACCATACAACCCATTATGGGCTAAATATCATTTTATCTAAAAATATTATTTAATTGATTCCACCTCTCATTTGAATCCCTAATTTTTGGGTATATACCATAGGGTTCCACCCCTTCATTCTCCTTTGTTTTAGGCCATTTTCTGGGTGATTTCTCACCAAAGGTTAGTGATTCTTCATAATTTCTTCATCAAATCATTCCCTTTCATCTTCTCATCTCTTCCCTCTATCTATTTCTTAGTTTTCTTTTGGGTTTCTTCACATGAATGAACATAATGGATAGTTTTTATGTTTTTTTCATTTTACTTTGGATCTAGGGTGTGAGAACGATCCATGGGGCTTAAACCTCTCTTCTTTGAAGGTTTTGCTGCGTTCGCACACCACCAAGGTAGGTGTTTCCATGCCTTTACTTTTTGGCACAAACCATGGATTCATTCATGATTTCAATTAATTTTTAAATATTATTTTCACCTCTATAAGGCATATAGTTATATTATTGTTGTTTTTTTATATTGGTAGAAATTGTTAAAAATAGCCTTTACAATGATTCTTCAATTATGCCAATGTGTCGGTGCCTTTAAGGTGTTTGATCTGATGCCTATTGTTTCTCAAAATGATATAAATCCTTATTGTGATATTTTTACCTTGTTATGTTTTGGTAAATTATATTTAATGTTTGGTATTTAATTAATTTGTTATTTGAACACCAGTTATGGCTTGAGAATTGTGGTAGTTATTTTTTTGAAAGGATTATCTTTGTTTTTTTAAAAAGGGGTAATTTTTCTTTTGAAATAAAATAAAGTTTTTGGGTTTGGGTGAATGTAAATGTTTAATTTGTGGAAAAAAAATTTCATGCTTCCATGGTTGGTATAGGTGTTCCATTGGATGATGGAACATACTTGAGTGCACAAGGGGCACACATGGATGTTCCCTCAAATGAAGATGGCGCTTGAAAATGGTGTTCCTACTTAAACCTTGGTTCCTTGAATGAATTTTGGTTTCTAAATGATATTGGTTCCCTTGTGTGATTTCTAAATATAGATTAAAATTTAATCTTAAAAAAGGTATTCCATTTGTAATTTGAAGTGTGTGTTGGAAAATGTTTGACATAAGGGCATGTTTGGCATGTTTTATAAAGTTTCATGTTTTTTCTAAAGTGTGGAAAGGCTTGTTTAGAAAGTTATTTGGAAAGAGGTTTTCCACAAAGTTTTAGAAATGACTTGGAAATTTTTTGGTAAATTTATTTTGGTGTGTAAAATTAAAGGCCTGTTTGGTTTTTTACTTTTAAAATTTATGTTTTATGTTGATTTTAGAAAAGTGTGTGGTTCGGTAAATGTGATCGCCCAGTTGGCTATTTAAATTGTTTTATGAAATGGTTTGGATATTTATATGATTTTATGGCCCGGTTGGCACTTTTGTTGATGTGATATATATATATATATATGGGGCACATCTGTTGATATGATTTCCCTTTATGGGTTATCAAATAGTGGTGTCTGTGTTTGGGGTAGGCAAGTGCGGTGGTGGCAGGTAAGGTGAGTCACGCATGCGAGGGCCTCCCCCTTATAGAGTATACTATTACCATGGTTTCTTGGGTGTATTTTAGATGATTGAGTAATGGTAGCTTGCTAGCCTCAATTAGACATGTTGGTACCCTCCTAGATTTTTTGTGTGGCCAGGAGGGTTTTGCTACTGGATTGGCCAGTTGAGGGTGACCAGTTAGTTATAGACTTAGGGGATTCACCATATGTCGGTAGGTGGTTCTGAACCGATTAAAACTAGTGGTATTCTAGGGATGTTTAGGATCACCCATTGTTATTATCTATATTGCTTGTCTACTTTCTACGACATTAGTTTCCATCTTGCACTACTTATCTATTTTTTCAGCACAACCCTGGTATCCCTTGTTTTGGGTTTTGGTTATAAAATGGTAATTGGTTTTAGAAATGGTATGTGGGGTGTGTTGGATTTTAAAATAAGAATATGGTATGGTTTAGTAAAATAAGAAAAATATTATTTTTTGTAACTATATTTTCAAACTAGTGTTAATGGATTGTTTTTGGAAAGGAAACACATGGATTCTTTGGTGATTTCCTACTGATATTTATAGCTTACACCCTACTTATACCACTTGGTGTTGGTAAACCTGAGCTATTTTGTAGGCTCAGGTTTTGTTTAGGTTTCCTTTCTCAGGTACTCATTTTTGGAGCAGGTTGGCCTTGTGGATGGTCGATTAGTGGATGGTGGTGACCATGAGGTCACATGAAGATCGTGTTAGTGGCAGTTTAGTTTGGTTTTGTATTTAGTTTCATGTTTTTATAGTTGTATCTTGTATCTAGATCTATTTGAATATTTTATTAAGACTCGGTTGTTGGTTATTATTGCATTCTCATTTTTTTAGTTTATTTATTTGATCCTGGTTATTATTTGGGCTGAAATCACTCCCACTTGGATTTTATTTGATGCTCGACACTAATTTCCAGCCTGTGGGGACTGGGAACACCCTTCAATCCATGTCTCGAACTGGGTCAGGTGTCAAGTTAGATGGCATCCCAACCTTGTTCATGAAAGAATGGTATCAGATCAGGCCTCTGTTATTTGGGGTTTTAGTTTGTTAGAGATTAGGATAGTCAGGACTCGGGAAGTAGGTGTAGGAAGGGCATCCTGAACCCTTGCTTGTTTTGAACCTTGAGTTTCCAAGGGTAGTCTGGGATTTGAGTCTTCTTATTTTTTTTTATTGAGGGATGAAAATGGAGGAGATCCATTGTTATTTTGTGATATAACATGGAGCAGTGACCCATGTGATGCAATAGTGCATGGATCAAGTTCCTCTTAGTGTTATGGATTACTTAGAGCATGGCCCACTACCAAGTCACCGAGTTAGGCATAGGCACTAGTTCCTCATTTCAGTAGTCCATTGTATATTGTGTTCCATTTTGGTTCTGGTTGGTGTAAGTGTATTTTGAAAATGAAAATGGTATTGAAATGAAATTACTTTCTTACAAATGGTTTGAAATTAGTGAAGTGTTTTTTTAAATAAAGTGGTTTGGAGATGGAAAATTATTTCTTTTGTGTAGTTTTGAAATTGTTAAGGTACAAAAGTGGATTTTAGGGACCCTTCGTATTTCTTATGAACATTTTCACATGTGAGGGTATGTGTGTGGAAATTTCATGTGGGAACGTGTGAGTGTAAGTGGATAAACACATGTGCAATGGTTCATGGGATTCCATGGGTTCATGTTTGAGAAGGTTTGGCCTCATTTTTTCAAATTTATTTTGAAAGAGGAAAATGATTCTGGAAGTTGGATTTTTTGTTATAATGTGGGTTTAGTTTTTAGAAAAGTGGCTTTATCTTTGAAAAGTGGCCTTGGAAGGAGGTAGTTTTGAAATTTAACTGAAAATGGTGGATTTTGAATGGAATTTGTTTGGTTGTTCTCATGTGTGTTTGGCTTCTGGTCCAGATGTTTTGGCTCAATATGCTCCTTTCAGTTGTGCTTTGGTTTTATTCTAGTTTGGTTTTGTATTTCTCGTGTTGTTCAAAGAATGTCACAAAAAAAGTTTTCCAAAATTTATAAGGAGTCATGCTTAGTTTTTTATTCTTCTCGAATGTTTCTTGTCCTTCATGGTGATAGAGGTTTTTTAGAGGAAGTGGAGTGGATTGAAGAGGTAGATAACATCTTTAGGATGTTGGAAAATCCAGAGGATGTTAGGGTTTATGTTGTCATGTGGTTGTTTGAGGGTCTAGCTCTGGATAAATGGGAGTTGTTCACCCCTCCATCATTGAAATTTGGGATGATGTGGGATATTTTTAATTCTATCTTCATCTGATGGTTTATACCCAAAGAGGTAAATATGAAGAAAAGATAAGAGCTCATTAGTATTCAATAGGGTGGTGGATGGTGAAGTCCTATGTTGTCTGTTTCAAGGAGATGGATTCCTTTTCTCCAAAGGTGGCATCAAAAGATTTATTGAAGGCCTCTCTCTTCATTGGGGTTCTTCATCTAGATAACAATGAGTGATTACTCCCTTCAAAGGACCTTCGTTTTAAGAAGCTAGTGGATGAAGAATTTCTATAAGAGTTGGTTTTCAAATCACAAGTGGTTGGAAAGTTGGTTCCTCTCGTTGTTTGTGAAGTTTACCCATATGTAGAGGAGTGCATGTTGGAGGAACCAATGTATAAGGAGTCATCTTTGTTGGTCCTGGATTCCAGTTTGTTAGATCACTTTCTAGTGTTCCATCAGTGTGGTCAGTCTAGGCATTCAATGTCATCTTGTCACATCCCTCTGAAGACCTACCACCATTGTGGCTATTTGGGTCATCTAGAGAAGTTTTGTAGGATGTATCTCCTAAAGAAGATGTTATGATCAGAGGATGCAAGTGCCTGACTGTGAGGTAGGAGATGATTCAGCCATCAGATCCCCATCTATAGGTCTCAAGGTGAAGTGCGCGCATAGTCAGGAGTTTCTGAGGGTGTGTGGAACCTCAGTCTAGTTCTTGTTTTCTATTTGGGAAGGAAGTCTCTAACGTTTCCTTGTTATTGTTTTCTTACTGTTGATGTAAGTTCATCATTTCATTTTAAGAGTATAATGGACTTGTTTTATCATAATTTGAGTAATTTTATTCATCTGAACATGGATCCTAGAATCATTTTTTTCTTCTTTATGTGTTATTGACCCTTGTGTGGGTTGGTTTCGGTTTAAGTTCTGCTCATTTGGAGATTTTTATTTTTTGTGGAATTAATGGATGGATTTTTCAGTTTTGGTTTGAATTTTTTTTTTGAGTTTCCCCTATTGTTGGGGGTTCATCCTGTTGGGGGAATTTTGAGATCTAGTGGTGGTGGTGTTTCTCTCATGATAAGAAAGTTGGATGTGTTCTTATTGGGGGTTCCTTATTTCCTGGTTACAGTGAGGGTGTTGTTTTGGGATTAAATGTTATTTGTATTAGTTATATTCTTGTGGGGGGGGGGGAACCCTCTCATGTTATCCCTTAATCCTCATTTTTATGTTCTGGTTTCATCTTGATCAGTCAGGTATGAATTGTAGAGTGAATATTCACCCTAGAGTTCATGGTTTCTCTATGTTTTGATCAGGCATGGATTTGAGTTTTGGTTAACTTTCGGCTGGGTGACTTTCTGGGGGCAGAAAGTGTTTGTGGTGGGGAGAATTTTCACACCATGACTATGGTTTTCATTTATTTTTAATTATTTCTTGATGTGGGATATTTTGGTTTAGGTTCATCTTGACTTTCCAACAAAATTCTTTGTGTTTTTGTGGTTTCTATTTTCTTCTAACCCAACTCATTGTAATTGTGAATTTTATTGGGAGAAAGTTTCATAGTGGAGATTTTGTGACACCCACGGTGTCGCTATATTGTGTTTAAATCATTCAAAGATCTTTGGGTGGGATTACCTAGTGTTTGGGTGTCATTTAAGGGTTTTTTACCAATTTTTCAGGTTACATGGTTTGATCATGGTTTTAAAAAACCATAAAACTTAAACTTGCAAAGTTATATAATTTTCATGTAGCATTCGCATGGCTTACACACAATTTACAAAACTGTGAAACCCATTACAGGCTAAATATATTTTAATATAAAAATTGTATTTAATTGATTCCACCTCTCATTTGAAGACCTACCTATTGGTTATTGACCAGATGGGGACCCCCCCATTCTCCTTTTTTGGGCTATTTTTTGGGATATTTCTCACCAAAGGTTAGTGATTACTCATGATTTATTCATCAAATCCATCCCTTTCTTCTTCTCTTCTCTTACCTATCTCTATTTCTTGGTTTTCTTTGGGGTTTCCTCTCTTGGAAAAACCCTAATGGCTAGGGTTTATGTTTAGTTCATTTTCCTTCGGATCTAGGGTGTGTGAACGGTCTGTGGGGATTAGATCTCTCTTCCCCAAAGGTTTCACTATGTTCGCACACCCTCAAGGTAGGTGTTTTCATGCATTTCCTTTCCGAAAAAAACCATGGATGCTTTCATGCTTTTAATTAATTTTTAAATATGATTTTAACCTCTATAATTCACATATTTAGCTTTTTTTTTGTTTTTATGTTGGTAGAAGATGTTAAAAATATCCTTTACAATGATTCTTCAATTATGACTATGTGTTGGTGCCTTTAAGGTTTTTGATTCAATGCATATTGTTTCTCAAAATTATATAAATACTTTTTGTGATATTTGTCCCTTTTTGGGTTTTTGGTAAATTAGATTTAATGTAAATTTTTTACATAATGTGTGATTTAAACACCATTTATGGCTTGAGAATTTGGGTAGTTATGTTTTGAAAGGATTCTCTTTGTTTTTAAAAAGGGTTTGTTTTGCTTTTTAAATAAAATGAAGTTGATGGGTTTGGGTGAATGAAAATGGTGAATTTTTGAAAATGGTTTTTCAGGGTTCCATGGTTGGTCAAGGTGTTCCATTGGATGTTGGAACATCCATGAGTGCACAAGGTGCACGCATGGATGTTCCCTCAAATGAAGATGGCACTTGAAAATGGTGTTCCTCCTTAAACCTTGGTTCCTTAAATGAATTTTGGTTTCTGAATGATATTGGTTCCCTTGTTTGATTTCTAAAGATGTCTTAAAATGTAATCTTAAAAAGGGATTCCATTTGGAAATTGTAGTGTGTGTTGGAAAACGTTTTATATAAGGGTATGTTTGGCATGTTTTATAAAGTTGAATGTTTTTTCTAAAGTGTGGAAAGTATTGTTTGGAAAGTTATTGGGAAAGTGGTCTTCCTCATGGTTTTAGAAATGACTTGGAAATGTTTTGGTAAATGTATTTTGGTTTGTAAACTTAAAAGGCCCGTTTGGAATTTTACTTTTAAAAGTGATGTTTTGTGTTGATTTTATAAAAGAGTGTGGTTCGGTAAATTTGAGCGCTCGGTTGGCGATTTAAAGTGTTTTATGAAATGGATTGGATATTTGTATGATGTGATGGCCTGGTTGGAACTTTTTATGATGTGATATATATATATATATATATATATATATATATATATATATATGGGGAACCTCTATTGTTGTGATTTACCTTTATGGTTTATCACATAGTGGTGTCCGTGTTTGGGGTAGCCAAGTGTGGTAGCGGCAGGTAAGGTGAGTCACGTGTGTGAGGGCCCCCCCTTACATAGTTTACTATTACCATGGGTTCTTATGTTTCTTTTAGATGATCTAGTGATGATAGATTTCCATCCCCGATTAGATTGGTTGGTACCCTCTAGAATTTATTGTCAGGTCAGGAGGGTTGTGCCACTGGATTGGCCAGTTGAAGGTGGCTAGTTGGTTATAGACTTAGGAGCTTCACCATATGCTGGTGGGTGGTTCTGAATCGAGTACATCCATGGGTATTCTAGGGACGTTTTGGACTGCCCATGGTTATTATATATATTGCTTATTTACTTTCCACGGGATTAGTTTCGATCTTGCACTACTTATCTATTTTTTAGCACAACCCTGGTATCCTTTATTTTGGGATTTGGTTATAAAATGGTAATTAGTTTTTCAAATTGTATGTGGCATGTGTTGGATTTTAAAATGGGATGAAGGTATTGTTTAGTAAAATTTTAAAAACCTTATGTTTATAACCATATTTTCAAAATAGTGTTAATGGATTATTTTGGGGAAGGAAATACATGGATTATTTGCTGATTTCCTACTAAGATGTCTAGCTCATACACTAATTGTTCCACTTAGTGTTAGTAGACCTGATCTGTTTTTTAGGTTTAGCTCTTTTTCATGTTTCCTAGCCTAGGTGATCATTGTTGGAGTTGGTAGGCCATATAACTGGTGAGTTAGTGGATGGTGGTGACCATGATGTTACATGGAGATCATGTAAGTGGCAGTTTAGTTTGGTTTTTTATTTAGTTTTTGGATTTTATTTCTTTATCTTGTATTTGGATATGTTTAAATATTTTATTGAGACTCAGTTGTTGGTTGTTATTTCATGCTCAGTTTGTTTAGTTTATTTATTTGATCTTGGTTATTCTTTATACTGAAATTATTCCCACATGGATTTCATTTGATTCTCAAAACTAGTTTATATCCCATGGGGATCGGGAATGCCCTTTGGGCCATGTCTCTGACCAGATCTGGTGTTAGGTTGGATGGATTCCCGTCTTGGTTCGTAACAGGGCAAGTAGGAGTAGAGATCGTAGCTTCAAGGAGAAAATTTAAGTCTCAAAGACCTTGATGAGGGAGATGTCTCAGGAAGAGAACCCAAGATAGAGGACATGTAGTTTAGGGCTCATAGGGTGGGTCTAGAGAGAGGTGGTGCTACTCATGTGACTATTAGGGACATCATTCCCAAGATTGTCTGACCCGCCATACAGCTAACAGAGAAAATGTGGATGGGCCACCAAGGTAGGGACAACGGTTGGAGCAGGAAGTTTCTCATGGTGGTGGATGTGGCATATAATTTAAGAGAGTAATATGAGGTGGTCAACATTTAGACTTGTTACCACCACCACCCCTATGTGGTCCACACTAGGCTGAGGGAGTTTGAGGATAGGGACATAGATAGTTATAGGTAGGTGAGGCTTACGACCTAGGGGCTCCATGAATTATTCGAGGTGCGATTTGTGTCTTTCTACTTTATCTACAGTACTAATAGACATGTTTTCTATTCATTCCTTTATTATCGCATACCTTGTATGATACTTAGAGACTCTGTTTGAACCTTTTAATCAACCCTTATGCTTGGATACTTCAAATGAAGAAGACTTAGATATTACACACTTGTGCCAACAATGTGACCTGACTCTTGGAGGAGAGACTTTTTGTTGGAGTCTCTTGGTAGTAGCGTCGAGTCCTTACGACAACATTCTTGGTATAGATTGGTTATCTACAGTTAATGTTCATATTGACTATTTTAGGTGAAGGGTGTGGTGTGTTTATAGTGAAAAATCCAGGTTTTCCTTTTTCGGAAAAAAGAAAACCCACACAGTGTAGGATGGACTCATGCATAGGAGGGTGCAGCTAATTACTCATCAGTTGGATAGCATAATGCTTGGTTAAGTGGATGTTATCAGTTCCCAGTTACGTATAGCGGTGGAAGAGTATGAGGACATCTTTCCTGAAGATATTTCAGGTTTACCTCCCCACTAAGAGATAGAACTATGCATTGATATACACCTTAGGATGACACCAATATTTATGCCAACATATTAGATGGATCCCATAGAGCTTCATGATCTTAGGGAACATTGGGAGGACTTGAAGAGTAAGGGCTTCGTGAGACATAGTGTTTCACTCCGGGAAGCCCTAGTTTTGTTTCCCATGAAAGAAGACGGGAACTTGAGGTTATGTGTGGACTACTGATGCATGAACTAGGTGACCATGAAGAAAATTTATCCACTACTGAAGATTGATGACCTCTTTAATTAGTTGAAAGGTCCATGATTCTTCTCTAAGGTTGACCTCAAATCATCCTATCACCAGTTGCAAGTATGGGATAAGGATATACTGAAGATGGAATTCATATTTCACTATAGTAACTATGAGTACTTGGTGATTCTATTTGGCGTGATGAACACCCTATCAGTGTTCATGGGACTCATGAACCAGATCCTTCAGCCTTACTTAGACTGGTTTTTGGTAGTCTTCATTGATGATATCCTTGTGTACTCAATGTTCGAGTAGGATCACGTGACACTTAATGATAGTTCTAGAAATACTCTGGGAGAACTAGCTTTAGGAAAATCTCTCAAAGTGAAAGTTTTAGATTTAGGTGGTCCAATTCCTAGGACACGTTATCTCTGTAGAGGGAGTGGCAGTGGACCCATCCAAGGTTGAGTTAGTTTTAGCATGGGATTCACCAAATATTGTGATGGAGGTTCAATGCTTCCCTGGGTTGGAAGGCTATTACCAGAGATTCATACCTAATTTATCTATAATATTAGCACCCATGACTTCTATGACTCTAAAGGGGCATCCTTTTGTGTGGATATAGTGGTACTAGTAGGATTTTTAGTAGTTGAGGTAGAGTTTTACAAGTGCTCTCATCTTGAGATTATTAGAGGAGGGTGTCGAGTATGTAGTGTTCTGCGATGCATTAGAAATCGGGCTTGGTTTTGTTCTAACGTAGAGAAAAGTAGTGATTACCTATGGTTCATTCCAGTTGATACCACATGAGAAAAACTATGTGACCCATGATCTTGAGCTAGCAACGGTAGTATTTTCTTTGAATATGTGGTGACACTAATTGATGGGAGAGCAGTTTATTATCTACTCTAATCACATGAATATCAAGTATATCTTCTCTCATAAGGATCTCAACATGAGATAAAGGTGATGGCTGGAGTTCCTCTGGGATTATGACTTCAAAATTTTCTATACTCTTGGGATGGGGAATGAATTAGAAGATTCTCTCACCATGAGAACTTATTCACAATTTTTGAACGAGATGTCGGAGTAGTTGTCCTCATTGCAGTTATCCTTTGTGGATGGAGATAGGGAATATTACCTCTAGTTTATGGTTGTCACCCCTACACTCTTACAGTGAGTTAGAGAGGCACAACTTGGGGATACCGACTACGAGACCCTACATGCTCAGATATCCATAGGGCATTCTCCTCATGGATTTTCAAAACATGGGGAGCATGTTGTTCTTTTCAAAGGACACACGATGGTACTAGTGAAATTGTGGGAAGAGGTTTTGAGAGAGTTTCACACATCTCATTTGGTGGAACATAAGAGTGTGGAAAAGATGTATCAATACTCTAACATCAATTTTGGTGGCCAGGGATGAAGAAAATAGTTGCATAGTTCGCCTCTCAATGTCTTACTTTTCAGCAAGTGAAGATTGAGCACCATGTTCCAATGGGTCTGGATCAACCCATTAAGGTTCTAGAATGGAATCTGGATGGGGTTTCTATGGACATCATGATGGTATTACCACATATGTATAGGGTACATGATTCCATATGGATGATCATAGACTAGCTCACCAAGTCAACCCACTTCCAAGTTATATGAGAGTAGAGTTCAGTAGAGAACTTGGGATGCCGCTACAGGTAGGATATGGTTTGAACCCATGGAATTACATCGATGCTTATTTATGATCATAATGCTCACTTTACATCCCATTTGTGAAAGGGATTATAGGAGGTGTTTGGGACCCAGTTACACTTGATCATAGCGTTTCACCCCCAAACTAATGGCTAGACTTAGCAAACCATTCAATTTCTGGAGAAAATGTTGTGAGATTTCATGTTAGATTTCATCCATAGTTGTGAAGATAACCTACCACTAGTGGAGTTTACGTACAAATAATATTACCATTTCACTATTGTTATGAATCCATTCATGGATTTATACAGATGACCCTACAGGTCACCACTTTGTTGGGCTAGCCTCGGAGAGTTATCACTTGTGGCCTCGGAGTTGGTGCAAGATATAATAGAGAAGGTAAAAATTACCTAGGAGTGGATGAATACTACACATATCCATCATAATTCTTATGATTATAGGTGATAAAGGCCTTTAGAGTTTGAGGAAGGAGACCATGTGTTCCTACGGGTTTCACCTCAATGTGGATTATGGAGATTTGGCCAAGGTAGTAAGATATCTATGAGATTCATTGGCCCTTTCTAGATATTATGTAGAGTTAGTGAGGTGTCATGACACTTAGATATACCACCATAGTTATAATGGTTAAATGACATCTTCCACGTGTCACAGTTGATGAGTTACATGCATGACTCATCGCACGTTATCACCTGGGGAGAGATGGACATCAAGGATGGATCGACCTTTGCTGAGTACCTAGTGGAGATTTAGGATCTAAAAGATAGGATCCTTCATGGGAAATTGATTACTTTAGTGCATGGATTGTGGTAGAATGAGAATCTCTAGGAGAGCACAAGGGAGCAGGAGCCTTAGATTCATGTTCAATACCCACATCTTTTTTAGTATCCCTTTTTTGGATTTTTAGGGAAGTAAACCCCCATGGTTTAGAGAATTTAATGTATTTTATTTTCCTTGTATTATTTTTAAATATTATATGTATTATTTTCAAGACCAAGCTCTCATAAGGTGTGTGATTTTGAGGCCATTTTTGCTCGAAATAAATGTTTGAAATATATAAAATATATTAAATAGCATGCATGCATGGTTTTTCTAAAAAAGTATAATAAATTCTAAATAAGTGATTGGATTAGAAATATGAGGTCATCGTTGAACTCAGAACACGATTTTTACCCTAGGCGCGACTTCACATTAGTCGATGTGAGTTGTTTTTTGAAAATTCATTACAGGCATAGAAATGTTTGGCATAGCGACTGGTTAGTCTTTAAAAGGAATATTATGAAAAAATATTAGGGTTACTCTTATAACCCTAGATAATTTGTAGGATCATTGGATAGAGCCTTGAAAAATACTCTTAGGATAATTATGATAAAGTTGAAAATTGAAGATCGACGCACCTCAGATTTTATGGATCTTGCCAATGATGATGACGACACATCATTCTTCATCAGTGATGAAACTGAATGAAGGTTGGGAATGTATTTCAAATTTTTTATTCCCCGTTATTTATTTCTACAATGAAAATAAATCAATCAATTAAAAGATTGATTCATATATCACTCATATTGTAAGATGGGATTACATTTTCAGGGTTTTGAGGGGATAATTTCTTATCATTGTGATTATTGATTTCGTTGATTTTTTTTCTAATGGAAATGAATCAGGATTTACATGATAATCAATTGAGATCTGTTCATCTTGATTGATTTGTGATTTTCTCCCCCTATTAATAATTCATCGTGGTCGTTTTTCATTTGGCCCGTTTCATGACAAATCCTGATAAATCGATCATTGTGCACCCATTTCTTAGCACAACTATTTGATATCATAGATCTGATATTGGCATGACACGATGGAGTTGAGACGATGAATATAGATTGATTTGGATGATGGTGGATTCCTTATTTTTCATTCTTCAACATTCTTTGGTGTGGAATGAAGAACGATCGATATATCAGTTTTTTGAATAGATTAGAAACTAGAATTTATTGTTTAAGAAACGATAAGACTCAGTCGAGATGGCCTAGGATACTGACACTATTGGAGATGGATATCAAGGTGATGGCAGTATGGACATGAGCGAGAGGATGAATAAGGTTTTCTAGAAAAACTCAATACACACATAATGTAGTCCTTGGCTACATGGTGTGTAGTCCTTGGCTACACGATGTGTATTCCTTAGCTACATAGCGTGTAGGCCCTTTGGGATTACTCGGCATATACTTGGGAAAGTAAATGGACATGGGGTGGAGTACATAGGTTTCCTACATGGCATGTACTCCCCCACACAAAAAGGCATGGATCATGTACACGGGTTACCCCGTGTACTAGTTCACGGACATGAGTACACAGTCTGAAGCCGTGTACTGGTACATAGATGGAGTACATAGATGGTACCTAGGGTAAAGGGACACAGTGTGTAACCCCTCAACATTTTTTTACTCTTCTATACTACACAGACAAGGTTTAATGATACGAGTCATTTACATGGGTAGAACCTGGGATCAAGGGCCACAATGTGTAAACCTTCTACATGTCATGTACTCTTTTATACCTGGCTTAGATATCTTTTTCTCTGTGTCTTGTACAAGTTTCATTAGGGTTTTTCCCTTTATTTGTTTCCTGAAGGTTGGTATGAATCATTTCATACTCCTAGGACTATGATCCCTTTAGCAGGACTTCCTGGATAGAGTTTTTGGAATCCCACTGAGAGGACCAGAGTGGGATCCTCTATTTATATTTGTGCTCTAGGTGGAGTTCTTGGTATTTACATGACCAATACTACTGGGTGTCAATCCTCTACGTAGTAGGTTAATCCAGATGGAATTGCCTATGTCACCCCATGGTCTTGGATGTGATCCTCATCTGTGTATCTTATTATCTTTAGATCTATCAGTGTATTCTTTCTCATGATGAGTCTTGAAGAGAAGTACCCCTTGGATATACGTCATCAATACTATCAAACTCAAGTGTGTGTTATATTAGATGAGTGATTCATGGAATCTTAGAACTAAAATCCTATGCTGGTATACTATGGCTGTGTCTTACCTATAGATTTTGTGTCTTGGATTGAGTATATATGTATATTATTATTATATGTGTTGTAGACATATACCTATGTAGATATAACTATATTTCCTTTGTTATATGTTTTGTGGTTTCAGGGTTCCCTACTGAGTATTGTTATCCTCACCCTTACACGGTCTTTGCCCACATGTGACATGTCTTGTGCAAATGATCAACCTTTTAACGAAGTCCTAGGTGCACCAAGACCAAATGGTGCTTAGTGAGATCAGACAGACCGAGGTGTGTTCCTGTTGCTTTCATACAGCAGTCCCAATACCTTTTCCTTCAGGTTGGACTTGTGTTGTAGACTCTTTGTGGTGGTCTTTTAATTAGCCATGTTTACTTTTCGTAACTTCCTATCAAACCTTGGTTATGGGATTTAGGTAAATACATGTATAGTTGTGATTTTTTTTACATTTCAACATTGGTATCGTCTTTGAGATGTGGGTGTGTGTACATGTACTTATGCAAAGGCCTCCCATGTCAGTGATATGCCTACTCGATGCTAGTCACAAGCCCCTGACCTATTAGAGGTAGGCTTGAGGAGTCACAACACAGGCCCTACTGGGATGGGTCATGACATAGGTTTTTGAGAATAGACAATTACTTTACAAATTATCAAAGTTGTTCAAAAATAAAATAAAATAACTAAATTTATTCATGTGTGCTAACTCTGTAAGAAAAGTGAACACAATTGAGAAATTCTAATAAACTTATGAAAAATAAATTTTCAATATAGGTTGAGAAATTATTTTTCCCAGTAAGGGGGTTTTTAAATCATTATCAAGTACTTTTAAGATAATTATTTTGAATAAATAAACACTTAAAATAGTTTTTCAAAACATTGAAATATAATAATTTCCATGCAATTTTAAAAGCCATAAATTTCCAAAGTAATAATATTTTGAAATGATTCTTTGGATTTCACCATTTGAAAATAATAATTTTGAGGGATTAATTATGATACTCAATAGGGCATAAGAAAACTGTAAGCACACTTAGTTGTATCTCATATGGGACAACATCCCATTAAGGTCATGGGTTTACTCCCCATACCATAACATAAAATTCAATAATCTAATGCCAATTTTAGGAAAACATTTCCTACCTTTCTCAATCCTAACCTGAAAATGTTTCAAAATAATACATATAAAAATTATTTCCTTCTAAAGAAAATAATCTTACATACTACTTTACAAGGAATAATCATGTTTGAGAATCTTCTAAAAGAATAACTTAGGAGAAATCCATGCTTATAAACAACTATTATTTTTTAAAATACATGCATATAAATTCTTAATTAAATTAAATGAATACTTGAATAAAAATCCAAGGAATATCGATGGTAACTTAGGTGATGGCCATATCTAAATTATAAGTGATATACAAGGATGTGTAGGGTTATTTTTTGCACATGAAATGATAAATTTTATTTATATTTAGCACATAAAATGATAACATTCATTTAAAATTATTATAAATAGAAATTATACATTAAATGGTAACTACTATACACATGAAAAAAGCTATAACATCGGAATAAAATTAAATAACCCTTTAAAATTTTAAGTCAAACAATAACAAAACCGGGTTTTTTTATTGTTTTACATTGTATATCAGAAAATAATATTACTAATAAAGACCAATATTCTTTCAATGAATCATGGTATTATATATATATACATATATAATTCTTGAAAATATATTTTGGGTTGGATTTCTTGTAAGATATTTAATTCAAACTAAGGTTTGATAACAAAATAAAATCTTTAATTTCTAAAACATAACCTTGGTAAAAAGATTTTAGAATCTGAAATTATATATATATATATATATATATTCATACATATGTGTGTGTGTGTATTTTTAAATAAAAGAAATTCAACCCTTACAAAACCATAAATTAAAACTTAAATTGATTGATTTAAAACCAAAAATAAATACAGTCCCTTGCCTGAAATAAATCAGAGGTTTGTTGGCTACTAGACACAATGCAAGAATGAAAGAGAGTATTTCTTAGATAAATAGTTTGGGTGAGGGTAACATATATATTAGTTTTGAAGCTTGTAGTGGAAGCTCAAAGTGGAATAGGGGTTAGATTAATATAATTCATTATATTCCTTTTTGTATATTATATAATTATTTTAAGATTTTTACATTATATAGGTGTTAGAAAACCTTCAAAAAGGTGGGTTTCTTTTGACAAACTCCCAAAAATGTGAGTCAATAAAAAAATTACTCTCTTTTTTTTATTTTATTTTTTCTATCTTTTTGTTGGTTCATGTTTTTTTTTGACTTTTTCTAATTTTTTTATTCATTTTTAGCATTTTTTTAAAACATTCACATGTCATTTTTTTATGTTTAATCATTATTATCACTTTTTTACCTCACGTTTTCTTCTCCATTCTTATCATTATTAATTTTTATAAAATAAAATATTTAATTATCATATAAATTATATATATATAATTAATTTTTCTTATTTTAATATAATTATATATATTTATAATTTCAAGATTTTAGAAAAAACATAATATAATTTAATATATATATAAAATATATTATCTTAAAAATATTAATAATAATTTTATTAAAAAAAGTTTTACGATTAATTAATATTATTATTATAATTACTAATATTATTTTTATTACCTTTAATTTCATAAAATTAATTTATCCAAATTTTAAAAGTTTAAAATTACAGATCATTATTTTATTTAAATTAAAATTTCTATAATTTGTTTATTAAAACAAATGTTTTATAAACAAAAATAATTCAATAATTTATGAAAATCAATTTTATTAAAACATCTAATGTAATAAAATAAATAAATAAAATAAATTATTTATTAAAAACAATTTAACATAAAGTAATAATATTTCTTGTGAATATTATTTCTAATATTAACATTTTATAAAGAAAATAAAATTAATCAAATTATCTACTTATAACTATAACTTTGAACAAAAGGGCACCTATAAATATAATATACTTTATATAAAAATATTTTTTTGAAAAAAATTAATATATCCAAAATATTTAATATTGAAATATAATTTTAAATAAATAATTTTGGATTATTTTAAAAATAAATTTATTTATGGAATATATTAGTTTATTTTCATTTAAGATATGAAAATAATATCTCTTAAAATACAAAGTAATATTTTTTAATTGAGGTAAAAACTTATTTTGATTACACAAAATAATTTAGTTTCATAATAGTTTTTTAAAATATTTCTTTTAAAATATAAACATAAAAAAAATAGTTAATTAAAAAAAATTAATATTTAAATTTCTTGAGGTGTTTCATTCTTCCCCTCTTAAAAAATGTGCCCTCACAATTTATTCGTCACACTCTAAAAAGAAAGTAAATTTTCATCTTCAAAATTTAAAAAAACTTGAAGTGCTAAACTTGTATACTCTACCACTTAAATTTTCTTAAAAAGACAACATCTAATCTCTAAAGTTTTATAGACCATTTCTATGATACTAACTATGAAGCCTTGAACCCACACTTCTGGGTTCAACACATTAACATGTTGTTTATTTTTTTATAAAAGACAACTGAAAAATACATAGATCATTTTACATACCATGAACTTTCCTGATCTATGTTTTAGAGAATAGAAAATTACTTTACAAATTATCAAAGCTATACAAAAATAAAATAAAATATCAAAATTTATTTGTGTGTGCTAACTCCATATGTGAAGCGAATGCCTTCAAAAAATTATATTACACCTGTGAAAAATAAATTTTAAACATAGGGTGAGAAATTATTTTCCCCAGTAAGAGGGTTTTAAAATCATTGGTAAATACTTTTAAAATAATTATTTTGAAAATATAAATACTTAAAATAGGTTTTCAAAACATTAAAATATAATAATTTTCATACAATTTTGAAAACCATAAATTTACAAAGTAATAATATTTTGAAATGATTCTTTGGATTTCTCCATTTGAAAATAATAATTTTTAGGAATTAATTATGATACTCAGCAGGCCATAAGAAAATAGAAAGGCCACTTAGTCATATATCATATACGACAGTGTCCCCTTAAGGTCATGGGTTTACTCCCTATACCATAAAATAACACTCGATACTCTAGTGACAATTTTAACAAAACATTTTAATGGTCCTTACTTTCTCAATCATAACCCGAAAATGTTTCAAAATAATACATATGTAAATTATTTCCTTTAGGAGAAAATAATATTAAATAAATATTTACATGGAATAATCATGTTTGAGAATTTTATAAAACCATAAATTTGGAGAAATCCATGCTTATAAAAAATTGTTCTTTTTTAAAATACATACATATAAATGATTAATTAAATTAAATGAATACTTGAATAAAATTGAATGTAATATCAATGATAACTTAGATGATGGCTATCTAAATTACGAGTGACATACAAGGATGTGTAGGGTTATTTTTTCACATGAAATGATAACTTTTATTTATATTTCAGATATAAAATGATAAAATTCATTTAAATTTATTGTAAATTGAAATTATACATAAAATTATAACTACTATAAACATGAAATAATAACTATAGCATCGAAATAAAATTAAATACCCCTTTCAAATTATAATTCAAACAATAACAAAACAGTGTTTTGTTATTGTTTTACATTGTAGATCAGAAAATAAAATTGCTAATACAAACCAATCATCATTCAATGAATCATGGTATTATATATATATATATATGAATATATATACATATATAATTATTTAAAATAAATAGTTGGTTGGATTTCTTGAAAAAGGTTTAATCCAAACTAAGGTTTCATAACAAAATATAATCTCTAATTTCTAAAAAATAACCTTGGTAAACAGTTTTAGAATCTGAATATATATATACATATATATATATATATATATATATATTCATACGTATATATGTGTGTGTGTGCGTGTTTGTTTGTAAATCAAAAAAAAATAATACAACCCATACACAATCATAAATTAAAACTTAAATTTAATGATTTAAAACCAAAAATAAAAAAGAATCTCTTACATGAAATAAATTAGAGGTTTGTTGGCTGTTGGACATAAAGCAAGAAAGAGAGAGAGTATTACTTGGATAAATAGTTCAGGTGAGAGTCACATATATATTAGTTTTGAAGCATGTAGTGAAAGCTCAAAGTGGAATAGGGTTTTAATTCATATAATTTATTGTCTTCCTTTTTATATATTATGTGATTATTTTATGATTACTACATTATATAAGTTATAGAAAAGATTCAAAAAGGTGGGTTTCTTTTGACATACTCACAAAAACGTGAGTCACCAAAAAAAATTATTCTCTATTTTTTATTTTATTTGTTTAAGCTTTTTGTTATTTCACATTTTTTTGTTTTACTTTTTCAAAAAATTTAATACATTTTTTAGACTTTTTTTAAACATTCATACCTCATTTTTTTGGACATTTAATCATTATTCTATTTTTTACCTCATGTTTTCTTCTCCATTTTTATCATTATTTATTTTTACAAAATAAAACATTTAATTATCATATAAATTTCGTTTATATATATATATAATTTGTTTTTTTATTTTAATATAATTATATATATTTATAATTTCAAAATTTTATAAAAAAAATATAAATTAATTTAATATATTTATAAAATATATTATCCTAAAAATATTAATATTAATTTTATTAAAAAATATGTTTTACCCTTAATTATTATTATTATTATTATTATTACCTTTAATTTCCTAAAATTAATTTATCCTAATTTTAAAAGTTTAAAATTATAAATCATTCTTTTATTTAAATTAAAATTTCTATAATTTATTTTTTAAAACAACGGTTGTATAAACAAAAATAATTCAATAATTTATGAAAATATATTCTATTTAAACATGTTAAGTAATAAAATTAAATAAATAAAACTAATTATTTATTAAAAACAATTTAACATAAAGAAATAATATTTAATGCTAATATTATTTCTAATATTAACATTTTAGAAAGAAAATAAAATTAATCAAATTATCTACTTATAACTATAATTTTAAATATAAGGGAATCTATAAACATAATATAATTTATATTAAAATAGTATTTTTAAAATATTAATATATCCAAAACATTTAATATTAAAACATAATTTTAAATAAAGAAATTTTCATTATTTTAAAATACATTTATTTTAAGTAATATATTATTTTATCTGCATTTAAGATATAAAAATACTATCTCTTAATATACAATGTAATATTTAATAATTGAGAGTTGAAATTATTTTGATTACACAAAATAATTTAGTTTCATAAAAGTTTGTATTAAAAATATTTCTTTTAGATTTTAAATAGAATAAATACTTAATTAAAATAAAAGTACTATTTGAATTTCTTAGGGTGTTACAATATATACCTCATGAACAAAATGAAGTTGTGTGAGTTGAGCTACCATATGAAGATATGATCCATGGTCACTTGACTGACTGTATGTGGAAATATACCGCACAAAGAACATAAAGCTACTGTAAGGATTTATATAGTCAATGGATCGACTATGTGAGGAATGGTTGATCAACCACAAGACATTACGGTAGCTCAACCTACCATGAGATGGATTTCATATTCTTGAATTCAAGGTTAAGATTTTCATGAAAACAAAGTATCAAAAATTAGGACATGTAGAATTTGTGGTTCTCGTGACACACCACCTGTGATCAAGATGAATATTCAAATAAGTCTTTCGTGTAAAATAGTGTAGAATAGGGTTATGTTATGCATGCATGATAGAGTATGATCAGATATGTATAAATTCAAGAGGATTGATGCATGAATAAATTTTCACATGCATACATGTGATTAAATTGGAAAATGGGAGGATATGACATCAAGTGGTGTCAAGTATATCTTTCTCCATGAAAGATACACTCACACAAATTGAGAGAAATATGTTGCATACAACTACCATGTATGAAAATATTTTATGAACACATGGTAAAAATGAGGTTTAAAAGATATCCCATGATGATTCAATCATAAATAAGTTATGAGGTAGCAAAATTGTATGTTATGGAATTCATGGAAGTTGTTACATTTAATAGAAAAGTTGCATGTGAAATACCTGATTCCATGCATGAAAATAAAGATTCGTGCAACATAATAATGATGTGGTATGTAAATGAAGAAGTAGTGTAAAGTTTAATGGTGTATAAATAAATTAATAATAAATTAATATAGTTATTTTTTTGAGAGGAGTGTTTCATTTCATGACACATGTATACAATCCATGATTTTAGTTATTCATTAACCACATAAATAAAGAGGAAGACCTAAGTATTTTGGGTATTAAATGTGAACATACATATGTACTGAGATTTAAATAAATAATATCACGATACATGAATCGTGATTCATGTATAATTTAATTGAGGTATTATTTTTGGATTTTAAATAGTAAATAATATCCAAAATAAATGAGGATTTAATTCATGACCCATTGACCAAATTAAAGTGAAAATGTTACCTTCTGTAAATGATCGTGGTGTTTTCATATTCATTGAATAATTTCAATGATAATTATAAGGATATTAGTCATGATATTATTATTTTTAATATAAATAAAAATTATATGTGATAAAAATTTGAATGATTTTGTGCACACATTGAGATCAATTTAAGAGAAATCGATACACAAAGTGTCGAGGAAAGAAGTCGAGCAGAAGCCAGGAATCCTTGAAAGAGATTTACCTAAGTATTAGAAGGATAAAAAAAATCCAGATCACACTATATATAGAATAAGTTTCAAGACTATTAGTTATGTTCCAAGTTGTTATTAGAGATCTTGAATTTGTACATGAGAAATTCTAATCCTATAGGCACGTGGAGGAGGATCATCTGAAGAATAAGATCTTATTATTACTAGATCAACACCAAGAAGAAATAGGATCATATAACTAGGGTTTTTAACAAGTTACTAAAGTGGATGGAGGGATGGTGTGTATAACCAGTCAAGTAAGAGAATGGGTAGAAGGATAGATTCAGTGTATAACCAACTATGGAAAAAGAGTTGGTGTTTGGGGCATAGAACCAGGGTTAACTTGTGGATTGATTAATGGAGTGTAAAAAAAATTCATGTGACTTTATGATACTTAATATGATTAAAGTGAATAATACTTGTTGGGTTTCTAACTAACATTCCAAGGAGTAGTTATTAGTGCCAAACCTTGTAAAAATTGTGTGTTGGTCTTTCTCTCATAACTACTACTCACGTGGTGAGGTTGTGAGATTATATTTAGTGAATCAAGGACCTTAAAATGTTAAATAAGTTGAATTAAAATAAATATATTCTTTAAAGGAAACTATTTATTCACCCCCTCCCCCTACTAGTATTCAACTAGAATGGGGCTCTACAAGAATGACTCATGATAAGAAAGTGAGAGAAGATAGAGAAAATGGTAATTTAAAATCATATGGTGTTAGCCTTAAAAATTAGAAATAAATGAAACTTGTGACACTAGAATTTTTCAATATCCAAATGAGATTTAAAAAGTTTGGAAATATTTGATGTATATAAAAAATAGAGAAAATGATGATTTTAAAATAATTTTCAGGAATAAATACCATAAAAACACTTCTATTAAATAGAGGTTTGGGGTCCCACTATAACTTTAGTGGTTCCCATTGTACTTCTGGTGGGCCATCGATTTCTTGATACTAACCATAAACCCTGTTAGTAAGCTAATGGTCCCTACCCAATCCACCATAATTTTAGTGTCCCCACATTAGGATTTTAGTGGGAATCTTCTCCTTGGTAATATTTTTTACACTGCACCCCTTTGATCATTTTTTGATTTTAGGTCCCCATTCAACCACTTAAAATTTATAATTGGTAAAAATATACATTAATTAACTAAAAAAACTTAGATTCATACCTCAATGTATGTGGGTAAATAAAAAGAAACCACCATTCAATTTATCATCCTCAAGATTCATCACTAAGCCTCAACGTTAAAAATATCTAGCCACTATACTCACATATCCACCTTATATTCCCATTTATCTTTTAGGACATGCCTATGTCACCATTATACATATACCAAGGGTAAATGATTCACATAGAGTACCTTAACACTTTGGTAAGCAATACACTCTATTCATTCATCAAGCAATGCATTAGCCTCCAATTTCACATCATCGACATAGATAACCTAAAAAGGGTCAAACTATTATCTTTAAATATGAGATACATGGAATACATCATGCATCGCACTGTATATATAATGATGATCTAGGAAATATTTCACTATATTGATTCTCTTAATGATATCAAATAGACTCATGAAATATTGTGATAATTTTCCCTTCATCTACAACCCACTGCTGGAAAATGACCTTATACCCATGGTTTTGGAAAAAACCATGGTTATAGGTCACCCTTAAACCCACGGTTTTCCAAAAACCATGGGTATAGGGATTTTATGGGAATATATACCCACGGTTTGGGAAAATTAGGGGTATAGGTTGAAAATTCCCACATATACCCACAATTTTTGAAAAACCTTGGGTACATGATTTTTTTCAAAAACCTATACCCACGGTTCTCCAAAAACTTTAGGTAAAGGTCATTCCTATATCTATAGTTTTGTAAAATAGTGGTTATATATTTCCCGTGTTAAAGAGGGTAAAAAATTTCCACATGACAAAATAATTCTAGAGGAACACCTATTTCCACAATTTTCCACCTATAGCCATAGTTTAGATAAATATATATAAGTAAATATATATATATATATATACTTATAATCCAATGTGGTGTAGTGGTTAGGTGCGTGAATTGTATACAGGTGGTACAGGGATCGAAAATTGTGGCTGGTAATTTTTTAAATCCTATAGCCACAGTTTCAAAACCATGGGTATATGGTTAATGACATAGTGGCATACAACTATTCCCATGGTTCATAACTATGGGTATAGCCTTTTTCAAACCATAGGTATAGCTGAGATCTATATCAACACTTTAACAAGACAAGGTTTAGAAAACCGTGGGTATATCCTATAACCACAATTTTAGGGGCTATACCCATGGTTTTAAACCGTGGGTATATGCGGATTTTCCAATAATGACCACTGATTCCCCAACCATGGTGACACCTTAAAGAATACTTTATCACCTACATTAAACTTCACAGGTCAACATCATCAGTATGCATAACTCCATTATATACTCTATATGGTTTACAACGTAATTTTTATAAAATAAATTTGCTCAGAGGTATCCTATATAATACTCAGTCTAATAATAGATGACTCACCTTCCTCTAGCCAATATAGAGATGATCAATACAGCCAACTATACATTTCCTGAAATGGATCATATAAATAAAAAATTGATAATTATTATTATTATATGTATACACTTTTAGTGAAATATGACTCTCTTAGTATCAATTAAATTCTAGGATTCATGATCACATAATGTCCTCCTAAATCCAAATGGTATGATCAGACTATCCATCATTATAACGATGGTAAGTTGCACTCAATTTCACAAGGGTGTAGAGAGATCACTGCCTCCCATCCGATAAATGAGATATGAATCAATAATAAAAATATAATATGATAGTAATAATATCACAATGCAATAATATCACCTCCTTTATGTATAATATACCCATATCATCAATTTACTTGGTCTCCCAAATCTTTAGGAAGTGTTCTACCTTATTCAACTTGTCCACAATGACTCATACCAAATCACTATATCAAAGTGAACATGGTATCTGTATAAAAAATTATATAGTGGCCTAATTATATTTCTAAATATTATTGGGTATGAACTAAATAATATCATCGGGAATTTAATAGTCATTTTTTACCTACTGATAGGTGAGGGTTCTTAATATTCTTCACTGTGAGCCACAAATACTAGTTATTGATATCATGGTACCTCTTAGTAAACTTCCATATGAACCACTATTTTTTTGGCATGAAAATCTGACAACATATCTACTTGAATACTATTCATGACTATAATCTACCTTTGTAACATCTTGAGTATGTTCGATAGAGTACATGATACGCCACATCAAACTTAATCAAATGAATAAATATTATTATTTAAATGTTATAATTATCACCTAGACGTTGGAATGAAGATAATTAATGAGATTAATTAAATTATAAAAATATAGTTTACAAATTTTTATCAAATGAATTAATTGGTTACAAATTAATTAAAAATTAAAATATACACCAATTGAATATAAAGGATGTGTTTTATTAAAAAAACTATTTTTATGCCCATAATGACATTTTATCTTAATAAATTAAATTAATATCTATTAGTGAAATATGTTAATGAAATTTATATGTTTTATATACATTAATTTTCTTTGAATTCATCCAATAGATTTTATAGTCCTAAGATAAGAATAAATTAAATTTGAGTATAAAAAACTATATTTTCTAAAAGACATTTTTGTTTCCTTTTGATGTCGCACTTATTTTAAATCTAAATTTTGAAAAAATTTATAAATTTTATTTGAAAAAATAAAATTTATTTTTTAAATAATGATATAAAAATTTTCTTAGGGTAAATGTTTGGTATTTTTCTGACAAGTTTCATTTTTTGATGTATAGTGACAAATATTACTTTTTAATTGAAAAATATTTCTTCAAATGAATAATTTATATAGTTAAATTATATTTAAATTAGTTTTAAAGTATAATTAGTTATATATTGAATAAATCAAACCAATTTAGGACATTGGTATCAATTTTAAATTTAAATTGGATATAAAAACATTTAAAACTTTTGAATGCTTCACTTTTAAAACCCTCTTTTTCTTTTTTGTTTGGGGCATTAATTTTAAATATATTTTTTAAATTTTTTTTAATTGAATTAGGTAAAATAGATTAAATAATTGGAATAAAAATTTATAAATTATTTTTTAATTTCAATTTAATTTTTATTTATAAAAAAATTATCCTCGTAAAAAAATTATTTACCGCAATATAAGTAAAATAGCGATAAGGGTTAATGTTAAAAGGTAAAACCTTAACATACCTAAAAATTAAAACATTAATGGATTTTTGAGGTGTGTATCTACCCTAACCATCCTATAAAATATTAATTGTCATCAAAATTCATGTAATTTAATTTCACCTCAATGTGGTTGGCTTTAAATATAAAATAATCATTATTTTAATCACTTAAACCCACCTCTCCTCAAGTATAAATACCACCCCATTTCGATCCAAAAAGACATAAAGATCCTAAAATATCTTCCCAAACCTATCCTACTCACTCTCCCCATAAAAAAGTGATTCTATTATCACCAAAATACAAAATCCAAGGTCCTCAAGGGTCTCCTGAGGAGGTGATATTCAAGAAGTAATTTTCTCAAAACACCTCTCTTAATTTCTTTTCTTCTTCTAGTTTCTCTGCATCTCTTTCATACATTAAGGAATAATAATTAAAAAATCATTTACATAATTTAATTTTATGTTTCTAATAAAATATATTATAACCATACCTTTTTTACATCATCTTATTCAATGAAATAGAACCATTGTTCAAGTTATGTCAGTTAATCTCCTATATGAATAATGTTTTTGCTCATTTTCCATTACCACCTTCATGGTTGGTCATAAAAATTTTATTTTGGTTAAATATTATTTTCATAAGTATATTATATCATGTTAAATGTTTTTTAATTATTATATAACCATAATAGAAAATAAAATGAAACTATTTCATAGTGTTCGGAAAAACCGCCAAAATAAACTAATCATTTATCATTAACATCTTATTTAATGAATCATCCTCATGTAAGAAATTAAAATGATATATGGCAACAATAATACTTATTGAAGTTAATCAATCATATTTCATTCAATTTATATAGTTTTAATCCCATTTTATAAGAACATCCATAATTTTACACAAATGAACAGATCATTAATCCATAAAACAAATGCATCTTAAACCATGAAAATAATGAAATATTGTTAATGAATGGGTCTTAAGATGTTATAAAATCATAACATAAGGTATTATAAATATGAATATATTTCTATAATGATTTAATAACATTATTTAAACCATTATATAAAAGGTTAAAGTACACAACACTAAAGTGAATCGTGAGGTAATGGATTTCTTAACCCAATTTCCCTTCATTGGGTTAAACATCTACTACTTGATTATGTCATGATAATATTATGTGTGAAATGAATTTTGAATATATTTTGTTTTATTACACTTTTTTATGTGTATTTATAGTGGATAATAATATTTTATTCATTTTATTAATTTCCACTTCAATTATATGATATTTATAAGGGATATTATTTTAAAAAACTATCTTTTAAAGTTACCCTAAAAAACACTCTTTTTCCTCCATGTCCATGTTTTCTAAAATTATTTCCAAAAATGTTTTTACTATTATGAAATTATTGTTTAAATTCATTTCTACTCATGTTTTACTTTTTACAAAAAAAAAATAAAGTATTTTGTTTCCATTTTCTAAAAGAAGTTCTTTATGACTTTTCCAAAAAAAATATAGAATGAATATTTTTTAAACTTGTACAACATGAGAGGATTTTTATTCCACCATGTCGCATTAATATTTGTAATATTACCTTGAAATTTTATATGGTTACTTTAAAAGGAAATTTTTTTCTATTGTATGATATCTTTTCAAAATGGGTGATTTCGAAATGAAAAGTTCATTTCCTTCAAATATTATTTTAATGATGCAATATTTCATGATTTATATTTATGGTATGGTTATTGGACATTATTTATTATGGTTTGATACCATTATATCTCAATATATGAAGGTTTTATCTCCATAATAGCTCAATATATGAAAATTTTATCCCCATTATCACTCAAGATATGATGGGTGATCCCCATTATATCTCTCCAATGCATTGGGTGCTCCAAAGATAGAAGTAGACCGTTTGGTTATTCCATTTGTAAGGGTGACACTAGTGGAAATACAGTTTTTAACGTCATCGTAATAACGTCAGTTTTTTAAAAACTGACACGAATAGTATGTACGGAAAATTTTTAGCGTCGATTTTACAAAAAACCGACGCCAAAAACAAGTATTCGATGATATTTTGAGTCAGTTTTAAAGAAACTGATGCCAAAATTTTTTAAAATTTTTTTGGCATCAGTTTTCAAGAAACCGACGTTGATAATAATAATAAACCAATTTACCGTGTCGGTTTTGAGGAAAACAGACGCCGAAACTAATTGAAAAAAAAATTCGGCGTCGGTTTTTAGTAAAACCGATGCAGAAAATAATTTTAGAAAAACATTTTGGCATCGTTTTTCAGGGAAACCGACGCTGAAAAAAAAACATTTGCATCGGTTTTTTGGAAAAACGATGCCATAAGATTTATTTTCGATGTCGGTTTTCTCTAAAACCGACGCCGAAAATAAAAAAATTAAAATATTCGGCGTCAGTTATTTTAAAAACTGACGTCAAAATGTTTTTTTTTAAATTTTCGGTGTCAGTTTTCTCTAAAACTGACGCGAAAAGTCTTTTAAAATTATTCGGGGACCGAAACCCTAATTTTTGTTCAATCATCGAAAATGAGTTCTGTTGCAGCGCTTTGGACTCCCGACGACCTTCGAACGTGATTTGCGATCTTGGATGGCCATTGTTGAAGGTTTTGTGCCATTTGCATGATTTCGGGTATGCGTTCTTCCTATTTATCTCTTTTTTAATATCCCATTGTTTATTTCTTCTTTAAGAACCATATTTTGTGCGATTTTTATTATTGGTTCGGTTTTAGTTGTAGTTTATCATTATTTTTTGTTTGTATTATCATTGTTGGTATAGATTTGTTTGTATTATCATTGGTTTGTATTATCATTTTTGTGCGATTTTCATTATTTTTTGTATTATCATTGTTGGTATAGATTTTATTGTGTTTCTTCAAACACTATAGTGTTTGTTTGTATTATCATTGTTGGTTTGTATTATCATTGTTGGTATAGATTTCATCTCCCTATTTTTGCGTGATTTTCATTATTAGTGTTTGTTTTTATTATCATTGTTGGTATAGATTTTATAGTGGTAGTTTATCATTTTATAGTGTTTGTTTGTATTATCATTGTTGGTATAGATTTTATTAGTTTATTTTTGGTTTGTATTATCATTATTTTTGGTTTGTATTATCATTCTATCTAGAACTACTACTATATTCACCGTCATATTAATCTCGATACATGTATTTGTTAGTACATAGGTATAGATCATACCACAAAATCGTCAATAATTTATACATATTCCTATGTACTCCCACATTTCACTTATTTCATCCTTTAAATTAATGTACTCTTCAATATTTTTGACACATGCGACATCGAAATATTGCAACTATGTAAAATGAACTAATAAATTTTAAAAGAATGATATTATAATTAAATTATAATATCAATATAACACACATGTATATAATATGAAAATAAATTGTTTACTCTATTTGTAAACGTGTTTCATATCTGATGTCTTTTATCTGATTATCAATATTTTTTATTAAATATGTTTTTTTACAATTTATCTAATAGATATTTAAATGTTTATATGTTTTAATATATTCATCAATTATATTGTGATATCAGGTATTAATGGATTGTAATTGGATTTATTTACGAAGAACCACTAGTGAATATGAAAAAGGATTTGATAATTTTTTGGAATTTGCTAAATGACATCTTCAAAATATTGATTTGATTTTCTGTCCATGTATGAAGTGTATAAATATGAGAAAGTTAAACTCCAGAGAAATCAAGGATCATCTCATTTGTTATGGTTTTAGCCTTAATTATACACGTTGGATTTTTCATGGTGAAAGAACTGAAAATTCAACATCCAATGTTGATGACGATATTCACAATGTGGCAGAGGATCGTATTGAAGAATTAATTCATGATTTAGGTGTTGAAACCATCGAAAAAACACCAACTGTTGAACGATTGTATAGAGATTTTGAGAAACCATTATTCCCAGGTTGCAGTAAATATACAGTGTTATCAGCAGTTTTGAGATTAGTTAACTTAAAACCAAAAAATGGGTGGAGTGATAAAGTTTCTCCAGTTTACTTGAGCTTTTAAAAGAGCTACTTCCAGAAGGCAATGGGCTTCCAGATTCCAATTATGAGGCGAAGAAAATATTATTCCCAATGGGATTGGGGTATAAAAAGATACATGCTTGACCCAATGATTGTAAACTGGATAAGAAAGAAAATGAGCATTTTTCAAGTTGTCCTACATGTGGGACATCACGCTATAAGATGGATGAGAAAGTCAACTCAGATTCATTCTCAAGTGATGTCATGTAACGTTTTGAAAAATAAATTTTTTACTTTCTAATGATATCATCCAATATTTTTTGCATACAATTCTGATAATTCAATTCTGATTTATTTTTAGGTACCAGAATCAAAACTCCAGCTAAAGAAATTTGGTACCTTCCAATAATTCCTCGTTTGAAGCGTCTATTTGCAAATTCAATTGATGAAAAAAGGTTAAGATGGCATTCAGATGAGCACATCTCTGATGGTAACTTACTTCACCTTGCCGATTCACCACAGTGGAAGAAGTTTGATAAAAAATTTCATGATTTTGGAAGTGAAATTAGAAATCTAAGAATGGGATTGTGTACTGATGGAATGAATCCATATCGGAGCCTCAATAGCCAACATAGTTCATGGCCTGTTTTGCTGGTACTTTACAACTTGTCCCCACATCTATGTATGAAGAAAAAATATGTTATGATGAGCTTGATGATTTCTGGACCAAAACAACCAAGAAATGATATTGATGTGTATCTTACACCATTTATTGAGGATAATTCTGATGATTCTAGTGATTTACATGAGACTTATTCATCTATTACGCAATTTCCAGATGATTACAATGAATATAAGACAGACATAGTGCATGCAGTATGTACTGATCATGATGAAGGCATGTGGAAAAACACTAAATTAATCTCCTAATTTTTCTGGTAAATATTTATATTTTGTGTCCATTTTTAAAACTTACAAATTCATGCCTCTATTTTTACATAATTATTTTTGTCTTCCTTGTTTCTAATTATTCAGTTTTCTAATGATATGCAGGTACACAAAATTTCATTACACTTTCTAGTAGCAATGTCAGATACAGATAGAGAGGAGCAGTTAACGAGGTATATCTATTTTTACATATTATTAAATATTCATTAATATACTTATTTAATGAAATAAAACTATTAATTTACAAAAAAAATTGCAGGACTACTAATGCATCCTCGGCGGAGGAGACTTCTCTAGTTACTACTCAAAAATCAAGTTCTCAAGTTAGTAAACATGGTATTACACGTTTACCAAAACTATCACTTGCTCGTGATGATAAAAAAGTACACATCCGTTTTGATGATAATAATAATGCAGTTGGCCCAAATGCAGTTCAGTTTGTCAGTTATATAGCGATGTAGAGCTGTTGTAGGATTAGTATTTTTTATCCTGATTGGAAGTCAGTGGACAGGACGTCGAAGCAACAGCTTTGGGAGGCCGTGAAGGTAAAATATCTTTATTTATTTATTTTAACTCATTTTTTTAATATTATATAGTTTAAATTACATATTTAATATATTCAATTACAGATGACATTCAATTTTGAGGAAACCAAAGAAATTAGGAAAAGACATCTCTCTTTAGCGACAGTTCGATGGAGAGATTTTAAAACCAAACTGGAAAAAGATTATGATTTTGGAAAGAGAATGTTTGAAATCCCATGTCTTAAGTATCCATATATAGATGAAGAAACATGGAAGCGATTAGTTGAAAGTCATCAGGAAGAGAAATTTCAGTTATTGTAATTGTTTTATATTTTAAAATTTATGCTATATTTTCCTTATTACTTAGTAATTTATTTTTATGTAACATGCCTCTAGGAGATCTCATCAGGAGATCCAGTTGCAAAACGTATACCCTCATACTTTATCATGTGGAGGGTACTCATATTTGGAGCAGAAAATGATTGAAGAAAAATTTAAAGCATTAAGAGCTCGATCAAGTAGTGGTTCAGAAGAGGTCCAGTATGGTCCTCCATCTCCTCCCACTTGCCATGAGAAATGGAAACGAGCAAGAAGAAAAAAATGAAAAATATCTTATAGAAGAATCTCATCAAGTGGATGATAGAATTGTAAGTAAATATTATTTATTTGTTAACAATTTTTCTATTTTATAATTTATAAACACTAATATAACTTTTTTATTTTTCATTTCACGATGAACTTCAGGAGTAAGAGACACAGGGATCTTTTATCCCCGAAGGTAGGATGGATATCCTAGCCACTGCTTTGGGAAAGGTAGAATACCCCAGCCATGTTAGAGGATATCAGGCGGGTGTTAGTATTCGGAAGGTTTTTGGTAAGAGTAATCAATCAAGAGACCCAGAAATCAAATCCTTAAAAGAAGAGCTGCATGATATGAAATGGTCTATGGGTGATCAAATTCAAGCAGCAGTACAGAAGGCTTTATTATAACACTTGGAAAGACAATCACAGTCTTCACAGCCTTCCGAGGTATATTATTTACTTGTCATCAATTTTTCTTTTTTATAAATTATAAACACTGATATAACTTTTTCATTTTTCAACATTCTCAGCCTACTCACCCGGACTACCCTGCCTCATCTTCTTACCCAGCCCCGTCTGGGTAGCCTTCTGAGGTATATTATTTACTTGTCATCAATTTTTCTATTTTATAATTATAAACACTAATATAACTTTTTCATTTTTCAACATTCTCAGCCTACTCACCCGGACTACCCTGCCCCATCTGCTTACCCTGCGCCGTCTGCGCAACCTTTTGAGATAGATTATTTTATTTAATTTTTAATCAATTTTTCTATGTTATAAATTTTAATCACTAATATACCCTTTTCATTTTTTTCCTTCTTAGCCTACTCAACCGGACTACCCTTACCCACCTGCTAACTTTGAGCCTCCACCACCTCCCTCGGATCAAGCCTTGCGTTAGGACATGTGTATTTTTTTGGGGACTCGGTACATCATCAGCCTATGCAGATGGGTCAGGTTAGAGTATCAGTACTTGTTATTATAGATCCTACTTCTCTACTACCATTTCCTACTGTGGAGATCACCAATGTTGGGGAATGTATGGGCCATTTTTTACTTTGGCCAACTGCCCTACTTCGTTATATTTCACATGAGGTATGTATTTTTTAAATATTAATTACAAATGATTCCAAATTACTTATAATGTTTTCTAACATTTAACTTATATAGAAATATCTGAAAGCAAAAGAAACTGTATAAATGCAACAAAATGTTCAGGAACAGTTGGTTGTAGATACTTCTGATATTTCTTATGGGTTGAAAAGATTATCTGAGTCCTCTTCTTCCTTGAATTTTATCTATGATTTTCAGAAGAAACCCGATATATGTGGAAGAAATTATCAATTGAGAATACTGAAATAAGATATCATTAATTTAGTTAATTTGGAAGAGATCGGGCTGAATGTGGTGCAATTGTTTTCCATGTAGGTAAATTGACGTTTGAATTACTATTTCTTTAATAAAAGATTGTTATGTCATTGACTAACTATATTTTCTTTTAAATTAGGTATCTACACAAGATTCTTTTACAAAATGAAACTACAAGAATTTACAGCTTTATAGGTCTAGAGTACATTTCCTTAGAAGTCAAAAAAGTGAAGAAAGAAGAAAGAGTTCAATATATATCCGAGAGATTATCACAAACAGAGATTCAGTGCTGGTTTTTTCCATTTCTTGATAAGTAAGAACATCAACATAATTTTTAACTAATGATCATTATAATTTCATTAATTGTGAACTTTTTTTATTGTAGGAGGCATTGGATGTTAGGCGTATTTTGCCCAAATGAATGCACCTTATATTGGTTTTGCTCTTTATTAGGAAAAGTGTGTAAACCATTTTCCAACTTATTAAACAGGTAAGTTGTTTTTTATTTTTATAAGTTTGTTATGTTTAATTTTCATTGTTTACACAAGTTTTATTAGTACTTATATAAAGAATGCAGTTCATAGAAACATTTTACAAAGGAAAACATGTTAGAAAAGAAACCAATGAAAATCAAATATGTGTATGTACAGGTAATTAGTTTTTATATTTTTATTATATATTTATTTTTATTATTAGTTCAATGTTTTATAACTGTAGTGTCATCGTCAAAATGGACATGTTGAATGTGGTTATTATATTCTACGATTCATGTACGAGATAATCACAACTGGGGAAACTACTGATTTTCATAAGGTTAGTTGTATTAATTTTTTTATATATTTTCTGCCACTTTTTTCTATTTATTAATTTCATATCATTCAATATTATTGTAGGCATTCAATGATTCACAGTCTTATTCCCAATCTGATATGATTCATATTCAATCTACTTTTGAAAACTTTTTGTTAAGTCTGATTAAGATTTGAGGTATGTATATTGATTAAGATTTTAGGTATGTATATTCTAATATTTCAGGTACGTGTATTTTAATTATACTTTACTTTGAGTTCTCTCAAGTGCCTTTAAAAAAATACTGTTTGATTGTTTTTGTATACTGTGTTTTTTTTCAGGGGTTTTGATTTTTTTGGAAGTGAAATTGTAATTATTTTATAAAAAAAATTATTTATGGCGTCGGTTATTTTCAAAACCAACGCCGAAAGTTTTTAAAAAAATGACTTATGGGGTCGGTTTTATCTAAAACCGACGTTGAAGAACAGATTTTCGGCGTTGGTTTTCTATAAAACCGACGCTGAAAATCCAGTCGACTCCATTTTCGGCATCGGTTTTATAAAAACCCGACGCCGAAAAGCATGTCTAAATGAAGTTTCAGCATCGGTTTTCTTTAAAACCGACGCCAAAACTCATAAGAAAATTATTTTTAGCGTTAGTTTTTTAAAAACCGACGCGAAAACCATATTTTTAACGTCGCCTTTAAAGACGTCGGTTTATAACCGATGTCAAAAATCAATAAAAACCGACTTTAATAAGTGTTTTTTCACTAGTGTGAATGTAATAGTGATATGGTAATGATGTCCCAAGGAACCTACATGATTTTTCCATACTTTATAATGATTTTTTAAGAAAATTTTTTTATGGGTTTTCATATTTTCACTGGACAAACAATTTTATTCCTTTATGTCCCTTACTAAGCTTTTGTGTTTAGAAAAAGTTTTTAAAAAGTTTTTTAATTGATTTAAAGTTGAATAGAGATAGGTATGAGATCATGGGAAATTGTGAAGTTTTGATCAGGAAAATAAACCATGTTTTTATTTTTAAGAATTTTTCTTTATAGAAGAAATGGATACTAAGTTTAAGTGTCCACTCATAATGTATGGGTTTATTTTATAAGGTTTAGTCCTAATTATCTAAAAATATAAACTGAAAAGATTCTTGGAAATGTAATAATGTTGATTCTAGTTTACAATCCCTAGAATATGTGAAATTTAAGGCCTATTACTTACAACATCAAACATATAAAATTCTAAGATCCTCCTAATTCTAATCTCAGTGAAACTCCCCACTGTATATATTGTACCTAATTAACTAGAAATTAGAGACCAATATGAAACTCTTCATCGATATATAAATAAGTGATGAGGTGATTTTTAGAGATATGAGTATATCCTTTCATGGTACACTCAGATACTAAGGTGTAACTCAAAAAAAAATTAATCAACTACCACTCACTACTAGACTCTCACACCACCTAAGACAAAGTGCTACTGATCAGTATATCCCTTCCTATGGGTATACCCCATATAAATTTTGAATAAATAGTAGTACTTAACCCAATTTTTTTCTAAGGTTTGGGTCATCTAGTGATAATATATATATAAAGATCTTATGGTAAGAATATACCACAATTTCTATCCCAGTAGATAATATCTCCAATTCATATAAGTATGCACAACTTTCACCAACTATAGATTATGAGTCAGGTAGTTCCCCTCATATTTCCTTGGTTACATAGTATAGACCTATAAATGACTACTCTCATATCCTCCATCAATATATCTTTTAGCCTAAATCCCAATGCATTGAAATATAATATATACTCTATACCTAGTTTATGTCAAGTTGAGATTGGTGCAGTCTCTGATCTCCCTTTCATCTCCACTAAGGCCTTTTTACACTAGACAATACATTCAAAACTCACTCCATATTGGTTCATGTCCATCATCAAATATTAAAATTAGGAAAATCCTTAAAATAATATCTTCTAATTTCCAACTAATCGTATAAAGTTATAGATCTAAAATGTGTTTCTGGGTCATTCTTAAGAAACTATAATATCTACCATCCTAGGTTCCATTTATATACCAACCTATTATATCATCTTCCCTAATAAACACACTTAAATGGTGTCTATTTAAGATCTTGTAATAAATTCAATAATCTTTTTTATGTGCACAATACCTCTTCTAAATGATGATTGTGGTCCTCTCTCTCTCAAATGTGTTTCATTTTTATAAACAACTTTCTCATATTTAGGAGTATTCCAAAATTTCATCAATGAATATGACAAAAAAAGAATCAAATTATGGGTGGAATCTCATTTTCACAAAGGATATAAATATTAAAGATATGTTTTTCATACCGAATGACATCAAAAAAAACTTTTACAGACCATCCCTACTTCATAAATCAGTCTATGAAATATCCCCCACTCTCGCACGTAGCTAATGATATGCTATCATCAAATTAATATTAGAGAACTACATTTCTCTCCTCAACTAATTCAATAGGATATCAATGTGAGGAATTGGATATTTTTATTTATCATTACCCATATTGAACTTTAGTAATCCACATAAAATTCTAAACTACTATTTCCTCTGTTGGTGAATAAAACAAGATTACCCAAAGATGAACTTCAAAAGTGTATAAATTCCTTCACCTATAGATATTATAGTTGGTCCTTAAGATATTTAACCTATTTTGGTTCCAAGTTGTATAGTGGAATTTATATTTTCTCTATAACTAATACTTTATTAATCATTAAATCAGCATGTCTCTCAAGAATCAATTCTAAGAAGTCCTCAAGAAAGGAATTATAATACTAAATTTTCAACAAGAGAAAAGACTAGTTATCTCATGTTCTCATCTCCCAATGTAATACTTACAAATTAGTATACAATCAATCCTATTTGTTGATGTTCAAATCCTGACTAACCTACTTCTTGGCCCTAATCCTTGATAAAATTATAGGGATCACTTATAGGAGAAGTTAAGGATACTCACCTATGATAATAATCAATGTGTTCTCTATAATGAGTCAAAAAATATATTATAAGGATAACATAAAAACTACTTATTTCAATTAAAAAAATCACATGGATTACCATACTGACTTACTCTAATGAAACATCCTATATACCTCTGAATATTATTGGATCCCTTTCCCAAATTAGGGTCAAGGGTCAACATTCTCACTAAACACTTTAATACCAACCCAAATATCTAACTAACTAGGAAGAAAGGAAAGAGTGTGTCAGAACCATATTAAATAATACTAAGAACATGTATAATTCCATTATGATCACACCACATATTTTTTAAGGCCTTCTTTATGGTAAAATGGAGTATACTCGATCAATAAATATCTTTATGAACCTAAACCACAATCTTGGCCTCTTAAACCCTGGTTACCCCACGGTGTACCACTATACAATCATGGTTACCCCTATAAAACATATCTTTTATTATTTCTAGGATGACTATAAGAACCCCAACTTCTGCTCTTAGATGTCTCTTCTAGCCCTACTACAAATTCCTAAGTCAAACTAACACCATACTCATAAACATTCTAAGTCACTTTTCTATAGAATTATTATAAATTTTGTATCGTACCACACAATTTGAACCACTTTAATGGTCAATAATGATCATACTTAATATTCCATATCTAATTAACTACACATAAATCACTCAAGGGTGGTTCTCCCATGAGGGGAAATAGATGAACCTTAAACCTTCCCACCCTGCCTATCACCAATACAATAAGAATCATCAAATATTTATTTTAAGAAGGCTAAGTAACTCCTCCAATACCCAAAAAAATAAGAAGAATATTTTAAATCACCACCCCCTACATGGTTCCTCTGATCTATAATTACCTACTTCACCACCTATAAAAAAGAAAAAAAGAGAAATTTGTTCATATAAACCCATCCAGAATACCTAACTCTATCCTTAAAACATCGAAATCTGGTCATCTCATCACCAGCCAATATTCATAAAAAATAAAGAAACTATGAAAAAATATTTATGTATTCCATCATGAACATATTTTTGTATTTGGTTCCCTATAACCAACTTTTAAGTAATATTAATAAAGTTTCTTATCACATCATGATTGTTCCTCTGTGTGAAATAGTATGTGATAATTTCCTAAGAATATATGTCACATTGAAAACTCATAGAAGTTACCTTCTATGATTTGAACCTATATGTTCCATGAAATTATTCTTAAATATATATATTTTTTAGATGGATGATATCATTTGATTGGACACATATGATATAGGCTATCAGGGGTGAAGACACATATTACATTGAGGCACCCTCTTACGGTGTGCACCCTTGGTAATTTCTAGAGTATGAGATTATGAGAACGAGACCCACTAGTAGGAAGTTTATATTTATATATGTCATTGGATGTTCTTATTTGTGGATGTGTGTGTTGGTCCTTATACTTTAATATTATAATTAATTAATATAATAAGAAACATACTTTAATGTATTGAAAAAAACCATGATGATGTATGCTTGTATAGAAGTAGGATGCATTGGGTGTGTCAAAAGTGATATTAAATTAATGTATAATGTGAGAAAGGATTTATTACTTCTATTCCTAGACATAAGTTTATATCTCATGCCATTTGAAGTTAATGGAACTTCCTAGATAAATCTATGTCCATGGTGTTCTATGGGCATGTTCATTTCTAAAAATTCAAAGAATGTGACATCTAGCACATTGGTTGATAAAATTAGAATAAAACATGATTGGTTATAGATATCATGATAAGGGGATTATATTTCACATAAGGTGTATGTAATAGGTTGTAGGTTTTTGTAGCATTAACTTATTTATCTTTGGATGTCTTGGTATGTTACTAAATGTTAGCCTTGGAATTTAGGTGTATCCTCCGATTTCTACTGATAAAGAGGCCTAGAGGCTCACACACTAAGTGTATTTAGAATCTCAATTAGATTAAATGTTTAATTTAACAAGTTATAATAAATATTATTCTAACTTTGTGGCATAATAATTATTCAGGTTTGGTTGATCACCAAGATTTAATCATTATTTATTTGAAATGATAAGTTATTTAAATAATAATAATAAATATTTATTTTAAAGTTTTTTAAAATATAATATTTATTATATTTATTAATTAAAAATGAAGTGATATTTATTTATTAAATAAATAGTCATTCTTCAAGGTTTGATAAATGTCAGGGAGGATAAACGGAATGAGTTTAATGGTATGATTAGATATGATATAAATGATACTTATTTATTATTAGGTGATTCACAAGTCATATGAATAATTATTATATTATTATTAAGATATGGGGTTCACAAATAATTAAGTAATTGATAATGGGCCTTATATGAAAATAGGAATCCCTAAATTTCCCTTAATATATATCTAGTTATATCTCTTTCCTAAGATAGATTAGTTGTGCACAATGGATAAATATAATCTCACTTTAACCCTAGAGGGAGTTCTAGAGATATAAAAGTGTGCTCTATCTTCCTCCTAGATAAAGACAATAATTATTAGTCCTCAAAGAGTATTCTACTGTGATGAAACACAAATGACTCAAGAAATCAAGATCAACCATACTAGAAGACTAATATTCTATAGTGATGTTCATAGATTCTAGTGCATGTGTGGATCACCATTAGTGGTATTCTGTACTTTGATCCCACAATGCAATGATGGTACAATAAAATTGAGTCAATTGAATCATCAAAAAAGAAATAATTACAAGTTTAGGTAATTATAGATTTGTTTATAAATTAATTATAAATTACATGTCATGATCCTCCTCTTCTAGTTCTGATGTTCATGCCAATTAATCCTTGAAATAATTCCATTGGTATGGAATTTTTCATTGTGTACATCTCGGATTATTCAATGATTATGAAAAAACGAGTTAGTTATACCCAACAAGTTCTTTCACTACATTCGGAACCTTCAAGTAGTATCAGAGTGGTCACATGGTTAATTTATTACTATTTATTAATCATTGATTGAATGGTATATATTTTTAATTTCTTTTAATTTATATCTATTAATTATTGGAATTAAAAAAATCATTTTCTCTTACATTTCTTCATTTTTTTCTCATATAACCAATAAATGGTTTAAATCAAAATAAAGAAACATCTAAAAACTCCATATAGAGATACCAATAATTCTACCTAGATAATATAGGACTACACATCATGTACTAAACTACATGTTGTGTAGTTGTGTATCTGGAATTTATCTCGCATGATTATCATATCAGTCAGATAATACTAGGCCAAATATGATAAAATAGAATCTACATAGATCTAAACTAGAAGGAATTTTTTTAAAGAACTACATGTCGTTTAACTCACTTACATGATATGTAGTCCTCATGTTATTTTCATAGAAAATACATGGGATATAAGTATTTCATATATCTTCTACACAGCATAGGGACTGATAAACTATGCCACTTAAAGGCCATACATCATATAGAAACATTACATGTTGTATAACACTTATATGTCTGTGTCATAAAAACATGACTAGTCCCTAGGCATGTGTCAAAGACATGGGTAGAAGAGACCACACATCGTGTAACCCAATACACATTGTTTAGCCTGATGCATCCATTATTCTTAATTTAATACATAGAGATAAACTAATTATATAATTAAAAATATTCACATGTGTTATATGAGTAATTTATTTGATATTATATATCATGTCATAGGATTATTGATTATATATTAATTAATTTTTTTTTTGTAAAATTCTAAATCTATAAGTTGTGTATGGTCTTTTCTTATAGTGTACTTCATGTGCATCAAGAGAATCACATATAGTGTAATTAACATGGGTTCTATGTGTAATTTGTTTTATAATACACTCCATGTAATTACTTACCATGAAATGTATTTTGTATTCCAAGGTAATTCACAAGAAAAAATATTTGGTCATGTAGTTTGGATGAGTACATGTCATTTATTCCAACTAAACTTTTGTACTTTGCTAATTTTAAATAAAATTAATTTTTTTAATTTTTTTAAAATTAAAGATGATTAAATTTCAAGGATTCTTGGAAATAATTAAGATAAATTTAATAAATTTAATTAATTCAGGGAATTTTATCTTAATTAAAGAATAATTATAAGTAATTAATAACAATATTACAAATGTATGTTTGTTTTATATTATGTGGATGATCATGAGCTTAGACAAGACCTACGTATATAATTGGTTTCCCTTTAATTTATTATTATTAAACAAAAATAATTTTCCATGATTCATCCCCTTCTCCTTATCATGTACGGGAATGTGTTCCCATAGTTCCTTTTATGTAAACCCCCTATCTAATCCATTGGATCACCTCACCTGTATTTGAGTAAAAGATTATGTAAATATGTAACTCCCAGATGAGTGGAAGCAGTCCAAGTCCCAGAGCCAAGGGGAAACAAATCAAGGTGATACATGGGATCCAAGTAGGAATACTATAACATGAACCAAGCTATGGTTAAAGGTTTTTTCCCCTGGGGTTGAGGGTCATTTTATCATATGCTAGATAAACTAACCATTAGAGAATCTCATGATCATTCCAAGTATATTTTATTTCTATGAATTGCATGTTTGGTTATTTATATTTGTAAATGATAAGTGATCACTTAATAAATTAATTAAAAATCATGTAATATGGAATAAAATAAAACTATATTATATGTAAATTTTATCAGACATGTTTAATCACTTAAGTAAAATCCATTTAATATTAACAAGGTTTATAATAATATAAAATCAGGTTTTTAAAAATAAGGATAAAAAAAACTAAACTAATATATTAAGTATGTATAGAATTCCATTAATTAATCTATAGTCAAAACTATAGTTAAAAGTTATTAATGATCCCAAGTTGAGGTGCTTTCAATTATCGGGGAACTTTTAGCTTGATGTTTTGGGTTAAATTAAGTTAGTTCACATCAAGGCTTTACTACCTAAATAGGACTTCATGTAACTAAGAGTAAAGGGTTTAGGAAATATTTATCTAGGATTTTAGGAATGGGGAGTCCACTCAACAGATCAAGGAAATAAATTTTAAGATATTTGGCAAGTTATTCATACCTAAAAATGCTCAAAAAACTTGTGAGGCACATGTTTGGGTTATGAGGAGGGGGAAATGGGTTCTTACAACTAGAATATATATGAAATGGGATAATCCAAAACTAATGGTCAAAGATATTAGTTTTTTTAAAATAGTGGTATATTAATAAAATATAAATTTTTTAATCAAATTTTTTATCAAGGAAGTATAAATAGTCAACAATTAATTTTTTTGAAATGGAAAACCACGTGACTTCAATCATATAACTATGATCTATACTTGATAAGGAAAACCATCTCACCAGCTCAAATTTCTAGTAATAGTATAAGTACTTTTGTGTTATATTACACCATAAACAGAAATCATATGTGTTGGAAACCCCACTTCCCAAGTTGCTTGTGAAATTGGATAATGAGGAATAAATGCCTCTCTATTTGAAACATATGTATGGAATAATGGATTCCCAATGTTTTAAGTAATTATTCATGTTCAATGATATTATAAAGTAATATGAGGATATGGATGCATATATAATCATATATCACCTTCGTGGTATCTATTAGGATAATGAAAGATAAGAGAGATATGAGATATCCAACACATTGTTCACATGCAAGCATAGAGAGTCTATGCCATTTGGTCTATATGTAGTCTAGATGATTAGAAAAATAGAATGATTTTACATATTAGGGTTTAATATTCATGATGATTTTTTTATATATGTCATTCTATCCTCGCTACCTAAAACATTCTCCAGTTTCATTATGAATTATAATATGAGAAATAGCGAGAAGACTATTTTGATATATCTTAATCTTATTCTCCAATTTGATAAATACATGGGTAAATAAAAACTTGTGATTTAAATGGTAAATAAGAAAATGAAGAATAAGGAAAAGTGTATGAAGACTCATTACAAGCCAAAGGATCCATATCACTATTCTTCCAAGAAGAAGAACATCTAGAAGTATGAAAAGGAGAAGAATGTGATGTTTTTTTTCATGTGGAAAGAAAGGCCACTAGAAGAGTAATTTTACATATTCAAAGAAACAAGGGGAAGTTATGGGTGCGTTGGTTATCAAGTGTAATCTTTCTATAAATATATATATTGGGTATTAGATACTACATGTGGTGCTCACATTTGTATCTAAATACATGAACCAAGTATATTTTTGAAGTTTTCCAGAGGTGAGGTAGATCCAAGGGCTGCCATTGGGATAAGGATGGCTGCTATATCCATTAAATACTACCAACTCACATTTCTAACATGAAATATTTTGGCTATAAAGGACTATTATTATGTGCCTAATATTACTAATAATGTCATCTTAGTTTATTGTTAAAACATATATGGATTTATTTTCAACTTCAGAAATAAGAGTTTTTACTTTTATAAAGATAGCATATGATATGGTATGGAATAGTTGAATAGAGGAATTTATGTATTAAATTACAAAAAAAATGGCAATTGATAATGAATCAAATTCATGTGAATAATTTCACACCTGGTTGTGGCATCACCATCTTGGTCACATAAATGAGAAGTGTTTAACAAAGATCTATCAATATGGTTACTTTAAATCTTTTGATCTTAAACCTACTAAAATATTTCATTCTTTTTTACAAGGAAAGATGAAAAAACCATTATTTGTTTGTCAAGGTGAAATTTTCATAGTGCTTCTAAAATTGGTACACACTCATGTGTTTGGACCTTTTTAAGTATAATATTGAGGTGGATTCTTATACTTTATGAATTTCATCAATTAATATAGTATAAAAGGTTACACCTTCTTGATTTGGTATAAGTATGAATCTTTTGATCAGTTCATGGAGTTCAAGAATGAATTTGAGAATCAACTAGGTAATAAGATAAAGAAACGTTAATCGGATTGAGTAGGTTAATATCATAACCATGATTTTATCGACATTATATGGGAGTATTTGATTTTATCACAACTCATTTCACATTATACACCACAATGGAATGGTGTTAGTGAAAGGAAGAACCATAACTTGATGGACATGGTGAGGTCTATGATGATTTATAAAAATCCTTCCATTATCCATTTGGGGATATGCATTACACACAGCATCATAAATACTAAATTGAGTACCAAATAAAGAGGAAAATAATATTCCATTTGAGTCATGGAGTGTAAAGAAACCCATTTTTTCACATATTCATACATGGGGTGAAAAGTTTTTGTTAAGTCAAGATCAAGGACCAAACTAAATCCTTAGGGAATGATGTGTATCTTTATAGGTCACCCCAAGGAAATTAGAGGATGCTACCTATATGATCCCTCAAATAAAAATGTTATAGTTTCCTGTAATTATATATTACTTGAGTGGTAAAACATCCTCAATAAGGATAGTGGGAGAAAAATAAGCTTCTAGGAAGATTATTTACAAGATATATAAGAGTTTGTATGGGAACAGACTCCACAAGACATGTAGAATATTTAGTTCCAAGATACAGATAAGAGAACTAAATAGGTTGTAGAGTAAAAAAGATATGGTTTTATTGTAAAAAAATATGTTGACTCATTATTGTTTTAAAATAATGACCCTCTATACTAAAAGGACTCAATAGAGAGATCAGAAGTTATAAAATGGAAAGAATCCATGAATTCTGAGAGTGATTCCATGTATAAAAATTCTGTGTGGGTTTTGGTTAATATTATAATATATATAATTTAAATTGGGTACAAATGGTTATTCAATAGAATTTTTTAAATATAAGGTCGTTTTAATACCTATAAATTACAACTAGTGGCTAAATGTTTTAGATACCATCATTACATGGACTATAATAAAGACTTTTCTATAGTTTCCATGCATAAACCCATCAAAAATTTTCTTTCCATGGTATATTTCCATTACTATGAGATTTGTTATATGGATGTCAAAAATTATTTCCTTAATGTGAACCTGTATAAAGATATGTATATGACACAACTAGAAGGGTTTTTTACTACAATCATGCCAAAAAGGTAAGCAATTTATATAGATCTATTTATGGATTAAAGTAAGCATCTAGGTCATGGAGCATTCAGTTCAATGAATATATAATAGAATTTGTTTTCATTAATAATGAATGTGAACCATGTGTTTAAAACCAGTTTAGTGGGAGTATGTTCATTTTCATAGTAATATATGTTGATGACATGTTACTAATTGGAAATGAGATACCATCTTTACAAGTTGTTAAAGCATGGTTGAGAAAGTGCTTCTTCATGAAGAACTTGGGTGAATAATCCTACATTATAGAGATCAATATCATGCATTATAGATCAAAGAGGCTATGTGGACTAATTCAAAGCATATACATTGACCAAATACTAAATAGGTCTGGTTTGGAATAATCTAGGAGAAGATTGGTTTCATTATCACATGGTATACATATTTCTAAGAAGATGTGTCCTAAAATATAGTAGGAAAGAGAGTTAACGAGTAGGATCATATATTCATATATGATATTATATATAATGTATTTCATGTTATATATAAGGATTTATGTTACCTATAATTTGATCATGGTAAGTAAATACCAAGTTGATCTAGGTGAACAGCATCGAACTACTGTTAAGGATATCCTTAAGTATATGATGTGAATTAAGGAAATTTTCTAGGTGTATGGAGGAGATGAAGAGCTAGACATTAGAGGTTATATATATTCTAGATTTTAGATAGATTAAAATTGCCTAAAATCATGATTAGGATATGTCTTTAGTCTCAATGGAGGAGCTAAGAGCTGGAAGAGTTCTAAGCAGCCATTTGTTGTTGATTCTACAGTGAAGTCCAAGTATATTTCATTTTTTGATAGAGTTAAGGAAGTTGTTTGAATTCAAAAAAATTTACAAGAGCTTAATGCGGTGCCTATAATTCAAGTACCTATCACAATTTACTGTGATAACACTATATTAGTGGCTCTTTCTAAATAGTCATAGTCACATCAAGGTATAAAGAATATACTTTGGAAGTTTCATATATTGGGGGATTTTTCTTAAAGAGGCGAAGTTATAGAGAATAGAGTATGCATAGAGGAAAATTTGGTGGAATAATTGATTAAGGTTCTATCTTAAAATAGGCATGAGTATCATGTTAGAGCTAGTGGATTGAGTGTAACACACCTGGTTTTTAAGAATTATTATTTTTGAATAAATTAAATTTCTTTGATAGATTGCATTACATGCTACACCAAGTTAAGCTTGCTTTATATGCAACATTGAGTTAAGATTTCACTACATGAAACATTGATATTATCTTGTTATAAACATAACACTATGTTGTCTTTTGTTACACACAATACTGAGTTTATTTGGTAGCTTGTGTTACACACAAGACCAAGTTTTACTAAACTACAATATGAAATTAATATTATTATTTAATATAGTAGTTATCAACTAGAAGTTGGAATGGAATATATTAAAAGGATTAAATAAATTAGTAAAATATTGTTTATAATTTTTTATATAATTATTTGGTTACTAATTAATTATAAATTAAAATTAAAACCTTTTTAATATAAAAGGAAATCTTTTTTTTGAAAAAAAAACTATTTTATACGCACAAGTATGTTTAATATCAAAGAAATTAACCAAATAACTTTTGGTTACTTATTTTAATTAAATTTATATATTATATATTCAATAAAAAAATTACGTCCATATTATATTTTTTCTAGACAATAGATAAGAATAAATTCAATTGCATTCTTAAAACTGTATTTTTCTAAAACACAGTTTTATTGCATTTTTATGGCGCACTTATTTTAAAACTAATTTTTTCTAATTTTATAAAATGAATTTGATAAAATAACAATAATTTTGAAATTGGAAGATAAAAATTATCTTAGGGTGATTTTTTGGTATTTTTTTGAGAAGTTTCATTTTTTGATGAATAGTGAAAAATAGTGGATTTTAATTGAAAACTGGCTTTTCGTATAAATAATTTATAATGTTAAAATATATTTTGAGTTTATTTTAAAGTAAAAATATTTAAATCATAAATATATTAATCTAATTTAGGTAATTTGAATAAATGTTATATTGAAATTCAATATGAAAACATTGTAAACCTTTGATCTTTTTTCCTTTTCAAAACTCATTTTCTCGAAACGTCTTTAGGATTAATTTTAAATTAATGTATACCAATTATGTGATTTGATTTTAAAAAAATTTATTTAGTATTTCCAATAATAATAATTTATAATATCTGATAAGTCTAAATTAATTTTTTACCAAAGTGATTAGTGAAATAAATTAAAATTACTTACAGCGATTAAGGTGAATACAAGATTACTTAGTAGTAATATTAAGAATATAAGGTGTAAAAATGACCCAAAACTTGTCTAAACCCCATTTTACAATAGTGCCACTCACCTCCCTTATAAAAGGCCACCCCCTCTTCCCCTCTCTTCACACCTTCAAAAACAATTGTTTAGGAAAATAAATACATAAATAAATTATAAAATTTAATACTCTCTTAATATAATCCTTAATTTTTTCATAAATTCAACCAATGAAGTCATTTGGTGCAAACCAACAAGAGACACCCAAAGAAGATGTAACATTCATTAACAAAGGTTTTTGTTTTATTTCTTCCTCAAACCCCTTCATTTATTTTTATATCATGATTATATAATAATATAAGTATATTAAATATACTTATATGTTTTTTATGTTAATTTAATGACCTAAAAACACACACACTTCCATCAAATGGGTTTTGAAATCATTATTCGTGTGTACGGCGGACTACCACCTCGCGAACCGATGTCGTTCATTTTTCCATTACCACATTTCAAGGTTGGGAATAATGATGTAAATAATGTTAATATATTATATTTATGATTTTTATGATCTTATTATGATTAATTATTTTTTATATCACACATTCTTTTATTCTTTCCTTTTTTTGGGAATATGATAACGTCGTTCGTGTGTACGATAGACTACCGCCTCACGAAGCGATGTGATTCATTCACACTTTACATCGAATGTATTAAGGATATATTTAATAAAAATATGTGATAAATATGATATAAAAATGATTGTTTAATGATAATATTTCATATAATTTTCTTTCTTTAAACCCAATAATAAAATATAAACAGCGTTTATGCGTACATATGGCATACCATCTCCGTGAATAGTGTTTTACATTTCCAATTTCAACCTTTTAAATATTATTATAAAAACATATATACTGAATATATATGATATTTATATCATGTTTATAAATATATATATTATTAAATCATAATTAAATTTAGATAACCGAAAATATAAAAAATGAAAACATATATGAAAAACAAAGTGGTTATTCCCAAAACGTAACTAAAACGTGGAATTGTCAATAACTAGGTAATAAAAGGTCATAAGAAAATAATACATGGTATGATATAAATGAATATGGTTTTGTATTATATGTATAATAAAATTATATTTATTATAAAGTAGGATTTAATGAGTACAATGGAAGTTAAGACTTAAGGTAATGGATTTTTGTTTTACTTTTATTTTGAGCAAGACATTAGCCATGTTCATCATTTATTTATTATATGTGGTGTATATACGAACCATGGAGGTATTTTATAATTTTTATACTGATAATTATTGGAATTACATATCCATCTTAGGATCTATCTTTCATGAGGTTTATGGTTAAAATGTTACCAAAGCAATGAGGAAATTTTTCCTCAATTTGACTTCTTTGAGACACATGTATGTTATGATACTATAATCTATTATGAGGTGTATATAATACCCCTTTGAAATATTATATCATGAATATCCTTATTTTCATGACATTTTAAGAATAATTTTTTGTTATTATTTCATGGGGATTATGATTTAATGTTACCAAAGTGGTAATATTTTATTTCCACAATCTCATTGTTTATCGGGATTATTTATGATTATGCTTCCATTAAGGAAATATCTCAAGAAGTCTCATGAATTTTATTCTAATATAGTTATTCATTATATCTTCAAGTAATGGTTCCATTTTTCCACTCATTGGTACTCAATATAATTAAGAAAATGTTTTTAAGAAAATCCTATTTTATTTCTCTCTTCGATTGGAAATTTCTTTTATTTAAAAGCCATATTTTCTAAAAAAATCAAAAAGTTTTTTTTATAATTTTTTAAATGATTTATTAAAGACATTTCAACCCATTTTTTCTTTTTTTTTTAAATTTTTTCAAATTAATATTCTTGTCATTTTTTCAATAAAGGTAGTTTTATAATATTTTTATAGTGAAAAGGGAATGTTTGTTTAACATGTACAACATGTATGAATTTACCCACCATCTTGACCATCATTTATTTGAATATTCCTTTGAAAGTTTACAAGGTTAATTTTTAAATAAATTTTTTTTCCTGATATTCTGGAAAAAAATAATGCTTTTTTCAAAGAAAAATGTTTTCAAAAATGTTTTATGTTTTATAAATATTTTTCAAAATGGAAAGGATATTTTCCATAAGAAATATTTTAAATGATATTTTAAAATTATTATCCATCTAATATGGCATACTTTGATATATTTTATGCTTTACTGGGGATAAGATCTAAGGACACCATTCTTATTCTTTTTTGAATGGCTTATATTTAAGATGAAAAGTTTTTTATGAAACCTATTTCTCTTCCATGGGTTATACCATGATAAAACACTTATGAAACCCACTTATTTTTATTGGTTATTCTATGATGAAATGATTATGAAACCTGTATATTTTATACAAGTTTTGATATGAAGATATGATTATGATACACATTTCATTTCTTGGGTTATGATATGATGAATGTTTATGATCTTATGGCACACATATGTCTGATTTCATTATGTGAATGGTGGGACATTTATCTCCCTCCAATGTATTAAGTAATGATAAATGTTCTATGACCTAAAAGGGTAAATGGGTGGTCAAGACAAGCCTGAAACAAGAGGGTAAATGGGTTGTTATCCCAAGCTTGTAACAATAGGGTACACGAGAGGTCATCCCAAGCTCGCAACAAGAGGGTGAAAAAGAGGCCATCCCAATCTCACAATAAGAAGGTACACCGGAGGTCAACCTAATCCCAAAATAAGAGGGTACACAGGAGTTCATCCCAAGATCAAAGAAGGTACATGGGTTGTAACACCCCAATATTATCTTTTTAATTGGTTTTGAAGTGTAATTAGATTATATTTTTACCATTTAATCCAATGTTGGTCGTTGTAAGTAATTTCACATTGAAATTGAACATAAACAAGTGTCAATATTTTGAAAGTTAATATTTCTTAAACACAAGGTTTTTTTTTTGACAACGAGAATTATTTTTAAATTAATTAATACAACTTCTATGTTTTGAATTTGGTAAAATAGACATCATTTTTGAATTTGGAATATCAAATATAGCTTTGGCATAATTTTTTGTATTTTTCAGAAAAACTTCAATTTTTTCTGAATAGTGAAACCACTAAGTAGTAGTTAAAAATATGACTTTTTCATTTAAATGAAATTTTACCACTTCTGTGAATTGAATTTTGAAAATATGACATACATAGTTTTTATTATTATGTAAAATTTGGTTCAATAAGATAAAAATAATTTTTGGTGAATAGTAACTTTTGACTTATTTACTGCGGTTAAAGGTAAATAGGTAATTCAAGGTAAAAAGAATATTATAATAATACAAAATTACCATAAAACTTGTCCAATACTTATTTTATGAGTCAAGGCCGAACATGGGAATATTTGGGTCGATTTTTGGATCCCATGGATGCACTTAAGAATGATAACGACACTTTATATTAATTAATTTTAAGTACAGACAAAAATGACTTAAACATATATCTTTTAGTAAATAATTTTTTACATGGGGTTATATAGACTATCCCTTTGACTATAAATATTCATTAGAAATATAAAAATATTTCTTAAATCATGGTATTTTTTATAATTTTTAGACATCAAATAAATAAAATTATTTATGACACAATAATGATGTAGTGTTTACCTCATTAATGAATGATTTAAATAAATAAGATTATAAAGATTAAAAAAATATCAAAAACCTTTCCAATTCTTATTGGATGATTTTATTTCGACCATGAGTCATCTTATCTTTGACTATAATTTGTTTTGTACCTTTAGAAACCGAAAATCATTATATAATAAAATAATCTTTTCACACTTTCCTAAAGAGCCCCTCCTCCCCCTTATAAAAAGCCCTCACCTCTAACCCATTACTCACACCTCTCAAGACCCTTGGCTCATCCAAACTCTACCCAAATAAGATCTCAAGATCTCTCCCTTCCACCTAGAAGCCTTACCTTGGGCAGAAGACACTTCAAGAAATCCTTTTGTTTCAAACCAAAGGGAGTTACCCAATTTTAAGGTAACGTCTTCCCTAAAGTTATCTTCTTTTATTTTACTTCTCCAACCCCCTAAACTCTTTTTGTTACTTTATTTTATAAAAACACTAGTATCCTAAATATACTGGGTTGTTTTTATGAGAATTATTCTATCTACACTTACACACACCTCCATCTAATGGGAAAAGAACATACAATTTCTGTGGACGGCGAACTACTGCCTCACAAAACGATGATTGTTCAATTATCTCCTACCGCCTCTTATGGTGGCCATTATGATTGAACTGTATTTATATATGATATATATTATGTTTTTGTTTTCTCTATTCTTCTGTAAATTTCATTAACAAACACACCTTTATGTTTTCTAATATGTGTGAACATGATAATTTCATTTGAGGAAGTGCGGACTACCAACCCCTCAAGGTGATTTGAATCGTTCATGACATACATAGAACATATAAACGATGGAGTTAATTGATTATGTAACAAATATATCACATGATATTATAATGTGATTATAATATACCTATGTATCATTATGTTTTAATTTCATTAAATATGAAATAGAAATGAAAGTAGCGTTCATGTGTACGTGCGGCTTACCGTCTCCATGGACGGTGCATTTCATTTCTTATCTCCAAATATCATGAACTAATTATAAATATATATATATATACTGGATATATATGATATATATGATATTTAAATCATGAATATGATTCTATATATAATATAATTTTGACCACATGGATAATTTTTAATTATAACAAGTTCATTTTTGACTCAAGTACCAAATATCGACAAAATGACCATTATTAACTTAAATGATTACATAATGTTTAAATAATGTTTATAACATGGTAATAAGTGATATAAAAGAAATAATAAACTTGAAAAATTTTCTTAAGAAAATAGAAATTAACTTTAGTTTATTATTCAGGAGATTAAAGAATGAACGAGTCAAGTTGGACACGGGGTAAGGGGTTTCTTATCTCACTTTTAATTCTGGGAGATTTCCATTGTTTGCCATTTATTTATTGCATGTGGTATATTGTGTAATTCCCTTTGATATATATTATCATTATTATATTAATATTCATGGTATTATTTGATTCATTTAGTGGTTATTAACTTTTGTTCATATGACTCGATTGATTACAACGTGGTAAGGATTTTTCATCTCACTTTTTATTCCCGTGAGATTCATTCTATATTAGCCACTATTTCATTTTGTGTGTTGTATGTACTGCCCATGATTTTATTATTGGTGTAATATATTTTAATTTATGGGTATTTAAATCTTCATTTTATGATCCTTCTTTCATGGGGTGTATGTTCTGTAAGTCACCAAATCGGTAAGGGAATTTCAAATATCAATTTCTACTCATTGGCTTTTACGCATACTTCATTGATTATTTTACTCAAATATTATGCGTCAAATCACTATTTATTATTTATGTAGTAATCTCCATTCCCCTTTGTGTGGATATACTTTTGTTACACATAATCACTCCATTGATAATTTCTCAAGTCATTTATATAAACTTGATAAGAGTAATCTTAACTCAATTTCCATTCATTTAGTTAAATATCCAAGTCATTGGTGTTGTATTTAAATGAATATGTGGGAATGTCCTATGATTGATTTACACTGAATATCCAATCATATTGAGTGTATTTATATTTTTCACACATAATTATGTTGTTGATTTATCCTTAACCTAAGGATATATCCTTTATAAGGGATTTCATCTCAATTTACATTCCATTGAGACTTATTTGTTGTCATATTCCAATTCACTTTTATATGGTGTATATAATGTACTTTGACATAGTATATCATGAATCCCTTTATTCTCATGATATTATAAAGTGTTTATTACCTCAATTATTTGTATTCAAGTTACTATCTTTTGGTTAGAAACTCTAACTAAAATATCATTTTAAATGTTTTAAAGATTTATTCTTCAAATCTTTCTCATTAATGTCCATGTTTTAAAAATGATTTTAAGTATTTATTTATATTGACATTAATGTTTTAAAATTAAACTTCCTTTTAAAAGTTTCAAAGTGGTATGGGGCACTTTGAATCAAAAATCTATTTTAAACAACTTCTTGATAAATAGTGAGACTTTTAAATGTTTTCAAGAAAAAGGGGGATATTTCTCTCAAATAGTTTTGATGATTATTTTCATCTATGTTAATATCCTTCATTATTCTCGATTGAGGTTAATTTATTATAATAAAATCTTCCATATTGTATTTAATGAGTTATGTTTGACTGTGGATGTGCTATTTTTATACCATTCATGGTTTGTTGTTAAATTATTAACATTTCGTATGCTAGTTTTAGTATGAATGTCTAGATTATGTTTCAACCTTTTCATATGGGGAATGCATTGGACTTAGTAAGTTAAGAGTGGATCCCGCTATAACTCCTCGATGCATTGATAGGTCTCATGAGAAAAACTAGTGTCTTGACACAAGCCCTTGACAAAATCTTATTTGTAGTCTTGGCATGAGGCCTTGACTATGTGATTATGATGTACAGAATTATGCATTCCATCATTATGAGATTATATATTGATGTTTTATGTGGTTATTTGAGTATTAGAATACCCATGACTATGTTTTATTATGGCATTATTTACTCAACTCATGTTCCTTCCATAAAGTGTTCATATTTATTATTTTTAAAGGCATGTGTTTTCAATTATTCACCATGATTAATGTTTATATTATCTTCCACTGTATTGCTTACTCTTACTGAGCATCTGAGCTCACCCCTTTTGTAACACCCCAAGATTTCATAGTGTGTTATTTCTTCAAAATAATTCAATAACTTGCACTACACGCAACACCGAGTTCAATCACACCATGACTTACCAAAAAAAGCCATTCAAAAGAGGTTATGAATAGTATTAACTAAATTTTAAACTTTATATAATCCTTATAATTTTAGAATCCATATTATGAGTTTCTTAGACATAATGCAAGAACAGATTCATTTTCAATATTGCACTTTTATCAACTTTTAATAGTGAAACCTTTTTAAATAAAATATTTTAAACTTTTTGACTAAATGGAGACATCAAAAAAATTTAAAATGAAACATCCCAAGCTTCCACGGTACGCTTTCCTTTGAATAATGCAACGGCGTGCATTGTACGCAACTTTTAGATTCTAACACACCACAACCAATCAAACAAGCCGTTATGAATAGTAATACATACCTTTTAAAATTTTAAAAATTTTATCTCTCAAAATGGACTTTATTTTGGGATTCGGAGTATCGAATTTAGCCTAAGGTGAAATTTTGGTACTTTTCGGATAACTTTCATATTTTGATGAATAGTGAAAATTACTAAATTTTAATTAAAAACAACTTTTTTAATCAAAATAATTAATAGTGATAAATTATTCATTTGAGTGATTTTAAAGTATATTTAGAATATATTTTTACCATTTAATATAATGTTGGTCATTGGACATAATTTTCCAATTAAACCGGACATAAACAAGTGCCAATCTTTTGATAGTTATTATCTCTTAAAAACACGCTTTTTGTTTTGACAGCGGGAATTAATTTTAAATTAATTTCTGCCACTTCTGTGTTTTGAATTTAGAAAAATGGATTACATATTTGGAATCAGGATGTTCAAATTGTGTAAATAGGTAACTTTTATTTTTAGACATTTTGAATAATTACTGCGGTAAATATTTTATTTACCATGGTTAAGGGTAAATCCGGTAAATAAGGGTTAAAAAATAATATTATAATAATACTAAATTACCCTAAAACGTGTCCTAGCATTATTGGTTGATACATGTTCGACCATAGGCATCTTTGGGTCGATTTTGGGACCCCATGGTGCGACTTGTAGGTGATAGGGACACTTTATTTTAATTAAGTTAAAATGAATACAAAAATGACACAAGCATATATCTTTTAGCAAAACAATTTTTACACAGGGTTATATATGTTGGAGTTTCGACTATAAATATTCATTAGAAATATAAAAAGATTTCATACATAATTATATTTTATTTATAATTTTTAGACATTAATAATTTAATTTATTTATGACACAATGATGATGCAGTAATTACCATAATAGTGAAAATTTAAAATAATTGATATTTTAAATACCAAAATAAATATAATTTGAGACTTTTAATGAATTTAAATAATTTTCTAGGATAATATGGCATATAAGGATGGAGTTAATTTACTTTTTTCGAAGTAATCATTCTGTTATGAGTTTCACAAAAATCAACTATTGAATAGTGTCAAAATTGACATAAAAGAGTTTTTAAAAAAAATATTATATTATTAATTGATATTAAATTCCTAAAAATCTAAGGTTCGGCAAAAAGACTTATATCATGATAGGTGTATCATTAATGGACCACTTGGGAGTCGCTTGGATGTATATAGTAAGTTTATTAACCATATTATATAAAAATAAAAAGAGACATTGTAAAAGTGAAACTAATTAACTAAGAGTTAATACTTAAAGATAAGGTTAATATAATGACCCAAACCTGTCTAAATTCTATTTGTTGAGTTGTTTTCGACCCATCCCCACCTTAAAATTTAAATAATCAACTTTTGAGCCATTAGAAACCGAATATGAATTTATTATAAATTAATATTTCTAGCTTTTCCAAAGGTGCCCCTCACCCCTCTTATAAAAGGGAACTCCTCCTTCTCATTTCTTCACACCTTCAAAGCCTTTTGGTTCGGCCAAAATCTTCCCAAATACTCTCCAAAATTCCCTCACTACAACCTAGATGCCTTAGTTTGATCAGAAAGCCAACCTAAGGAGCCCTTTTGATCAAATCAGAAGGAAGAACCCGAAGAAGAGGTAATGATTTCACCACCCTTTTCCAAGTTCCCTTCTTCTTCCACTTCTTATTTCTTTGTTATTACCATTATAATAACTCCAGTATCATATATATACTGTGATGTTATTATAAATATGTTACAACCATATTCAGTATTCTATCCACCCTTTGAATAACATGTCACCATACGTGTGTACGTACGACTTACCGTCTCCACGTCGTGGTGTAATTGTTATTCAATATATTATTATTTGGATGGGTATAATAATGATGTGTAACTCATGTAAATAATAAATATAACATGTTAATGATTCTGTATATATGATATACCATCCATTAATACATTATTTTAATATCAAAATAATGATATTGTGGCTCGTGCCTACGTACGGACTACCGTCTCCACGAACGCGATGAGATTCATTCTCCATCGTATCCATTCAAATATAATTCTCATTTGATGATTAATAATAGTATCTAAGGACTTGATATCATTCTGTACATTATTAAGATACAACCTATCCATGACAAACATGGCTTACGTAACAAAACATATAAAGGAAAACGAGTAAGTTAACACCCGAAACAACGATAATACTAAGATATTATTAACAAATCAATGTTAAAAGATCATATATGATATCATATTAATGTATATGATTCTTGTATAATTTAATAACAATTATTTTACCATTATACAGGAGGTTAACCTACCCCAACCAAGGAAAAGTACAAGGTAAGGGTTATTTCACAATCTCTTCATTATCCGAGGTTGTTTATACGTAATAATCTACTGGGATCTCTTTATCATCCACATCCATGTTTCTTAAAAATGTATTTAAAAACATTTTTACAATTTACAAGAATATTGGTTAAAGTCATTTATACCCTTGTTTGACTTTTTATAAGAGTTTTATAAAGGAATCTTTCCGTCATTTTCCAAACAAGGTGCTTTTTAACCTTTTCGACAGAATTAAGGTAAGAATGTTTTTTTAACTTATACGGCGGGTGCAGTTATTTTTCGCCGTTATAAAATCGTCGAAGATTCCCTTACAAGCTTATAAGAATATTTTCAAAATGAATGTATTATTTAATAATTATGTTACTTTTAAAATGATTTCAAAAAAAAGAGATATTTCTCTAAAATAGTCTTGATTTAATCTATGTCAACATCCTTTGATGGATTTTAAGCTTATTTGAAGTTGATTTATTATGATACAAAACATCCATATTTTATTAAAGGTTTTGTGATATTTTTGATTGTGGATAAGTTATTCTTATGTCACTCATGGTTTTTGTTTAAAGTATTGACATTTCATAAGTTATTTGTAATCCGAATGTTTATGTTATATTTCAACCTTTCATTCAGATGAATGTGTTAGACAAGTATGTTCCTGGTTGGGGACCGGTAAAAGTAAGCCCTCCGGGTTGGGGAACAATAAAAGTAAGCCCTCCAGTTTAGTCTCCGATTATTAGAGGAACTCCGGGTTCATGTCCGGTTATTAGAGGCACTCCGGGTTGGTGTCCGGTTATTAGAGGCACTCAGGGTTGGGTTCCGGTTACATTTAGCCCCTAGGTCTTGGGACGAGGCCTTGACAAAGAAATTAAAGTTCAGCATTATGCATTCCATCATTATGAAAGTGGTTATTGATATTGCATGTGATTATTCGATTAGCAGAATATCCATGTGAATAAGTAAATGACATTATTTCATTTTACTTTTTCCATACTATGTTGAAGTTCAAGTTTAAAAGGCTTTTGTTTTAGTTATACATTGCCTTAAATGTTTATTCTTATTTATGAAAGTTTCCGCTATATTTTCATCCTTATTGGGCATTTGAGCTCACCCCTTTTCTATGTTTTATTTTTTCCCAGGATGTGAAGAAGTAAGTTATGAATGACCTGCAGGGATAATATGTGGGGATATGAGTGTGGAATATGGATACTATGTTGTTGTAGTAGTTTTTCACTTTATGATGTAATGTAAAACTTCATGAATATATCTAGTGTTTCCAAGGCTACTAAACCAATCGGTCTTTTGAGATTTGATCTTTCTTGTGATCATGCCAATGTTATGTAATAATGCATCGACTATGGGTAACTGGGGTCGGGGCGTTACACCTTTATTATGTTTTATTTTCCCAAGATTCCAGGAAGTGTATTATGATTGATATGCATGGTTAAGATATAGGATTAATGGAGTTCTCAAAGGATAATTTATGTTGCGTTTTATTTTATAATGTGTAATGTAACGTTCATGAATGTAATCTATTTTCCAAGACTGCTAAACTAATCGGTCTTTCGAGACTTGATTCCTTGTAATCATGCCAGTGTATTAAAATAATGCACTGGAACCGGGCTTCTGGGGTCGGGGCATTACATGGGTGATTTTCCCAAACCTAACATGTTATGAATGTCTTGGTAGGTATCCTTGGAATAATATTCTCTATGATTATGTGTATACCATAAATTCCATGTCTTATTCCGTTGTTATATTCTCATGGAACATGTTCTTTCATTATATTTTGATTCATGTCTTATGAACTGCCAATATTTATTACATGATTCAAGATTATGATCTTTGATATGCGGGGTATGATTTCTCAAATGTTATTCTCATGTTCTCATACCCTTATTCTTATGTTATGCTTATGTATCTTCCTCCTTTACCCTTACTAGTCATCTGATCTCACCCTTTCTTATGTTTCCTTTCCCTAGGTTATGAAGAGAGGTTTTAAGTAGGATTACTAAAGGGGAAGATATTTATGGGAGATGTTGAAGGTATTTAACCAAATTATAAAAATTTGTTCCAAGTTTCCAAAGGCACTAAACTATTATAGTCCTCGGGCATGTGTTTGTATAATGTAATGAATATTCATCTAAAAAGATGTAATATACATATATCGGAATCCAATTTCATTATATTTGGTATCAAAGGAAAGGATTAGTCAAAATTTGGAAAATCGTATGAGAAAACTTTAGTGATGTCCCTAGGGATATTTATATGGATATTGTATGGATGTCTTTAAGGATGATTCTAATGATGTTTCAAGTTTTAGGAAAATTTCCTTGAATTTTGTTAAAGGATAGAGCAAGTGGTTTCTTATAAATAAATCAATATCTAGATGATAAAAGTGGATGTGGATCTAGAATAGATGTACCTAGGTTTAACAACCCTAAAAACACTATATTTATGTAGACTCAATCGGGGATCGGTGCATGAAAATGGACCTTACTGCACACCTAGTTTCACACTCCTAGGTGATATTATTTGGAAATTTAGGAACTCTTTATGAACCATAATGAAGGATTTAAATAGATGATGATCATGTATAACCTTGGATAAGGCTAAGGTATCACATATTTAAAATAATTTTTCATGATTTAGACATCCTATAAGTGATTTTTCATGATTATATTGTTTTCCACTATGATAAGTGTTTCTAAATCTATGCTTTTTGGTTTTATTTAATGGATGGAACTAGAAGGAACTCAGTTAAAATTGAATTTGATGAAAACTTTTATGATGATAAGTCAAATGGGATGATTACTGGAGTTAAGGATGTTGTGATTATGCTTAATTAGTTTTCATGGAACATGATTAACAGTGTATACCTTAACCAACTCAAAGACTCACCAAAGAAGTTGAGGAAAAAGTTCACTGAGAGTTGGGGTAGTAGATATCATGAAGGAAAGAAGATTTGGTTTCCTGCATTTCAAGAATGTGGGAAGAAACACCCAATTAAATGTATTATATGAATAAAAAGATGTTTTGACTATTGAAAAGGAAACATTCCAAGTAACTTCAAAGGGAAAATGAAAAATTCAATTAACTCAATAGATGGGAATATTGGTCTCCCTAAGATATCATCGATTTTTGAATGTTTTAAATGTTTAAAGTATGTGAATTATTAAAATCAATGTATTAGGGGAAATCTCATGAAGGAAAACATAAGGGTTGTATGATTAATAGTTTTTCTTTTGATTATTAACAGACCACATATGACCTATGAAAGGTATGTATTTCTCTAATAGTTTTGTTTATAATTCTGATTAAATTGAGTTTGATTAATGTTGACACAGGATTTGTATTTCATATTTTAGGAAAGGGGTATTAATGAATAAGATGTTGAATCCTAGTTAATGGTTTGAGAAAGAAGTGGGATGATTGAAGTATTTATGCATTTGGATTCAATAATTATGAATTTTGAAATATATAAGGGTTGTTTAATATAAGTTTTCATTAAGGATTTTAATGAATATATTGAATTGTACTGATGGACTTTAAAAGTGATTTAATGGCAAGGTGATATTTTTATTATGCGAAGGTACCCCCTTAATATTTTTAAAATTTTGAGGAAATGGTGTTTAATATGGATAAAGAGATTATTGATATGGATAAAGTAAACTGTATAGTATCGATGACCTTGAAAATGATAAGGTATTTGTTTATAAAGTAGTGCATGTTATCATTTATGGAGTTTAAAAACTTATTGGATCTATGGAATATATTCAATAATATATGGTTTTATTCAAGGAATGAGGAATAATTATTTTTTCATTAAGTTTTTATGTTAATTCAGGTTATTACCAAGTTTGAATAGAATACATGATAAAGGTATTCACATGTTGGGTAAGTGACAATAAAGAGCTACTTTATGATATATGGGGTATTAATGTTAAGTTAATTTTGAGAAATTTAGTGACCTTCTTTATAGAGTTTTGAATTTCCATCTTTTGGAAGTGTCAAAAGGCTAACCATTTATGAAAAGGTTTATGATGAACTTTGGTTGAAGCTTCATATATTAATTATTATTTCATTATATGAATATTTATGCATGACTTGTGATAACTATTTTGTAGTGATGATAACAAAAGATAGATGAAATGGCTTATCATTCTATTTATTGATATTGTGATACATTAGTGATTTAGGAATAACAAATTCACCTTCATTTATTGTAGTAATATATGATGTGGAAATTTATTAAGGTATAACCAAAGGGTGAGATTTTACTTATTAAATATGTATACATGTTCGTGAAAAGGGTCTGGAAATAAAATTTTATCATATTATCATCATTTTGATGATATCAATGACCTTTTTCAAGCCTATTTGGTTTATAGCATTGTGATCATAAACTTTCTCCTAAACATTTTATCTATCAATCTCCATTAGTATTTGGGTTTTATTTTTCTCTTTTATGTCCATGTTTTCACTTCCCACAAATGTTCTCCTATGTGGAAACCTATCTACGAGTTACTTTGATTAACTGTTATGTTTCTAACTTTCCTTTTTTAAAGGAAGTTTTATTATTAATTTTTATGATGTGGGTTTATATGAAAGTAACTTTAAATAATTAAACCTTTGATGACCCAGATGAATTTAGAGGGAGAAATTTATTTTAAGGGGCATATAATGTAACACCCTGAGTTTTTATGAATTAATTATTTTAGAATAAATTAAATTTATTTTATGGTTCGTGTTGCATGATACACAAAGTTAATATTTATTTATATAAAACTACAAGTTAAGCACATGCTACATGAAACATTGTGATTATCTTTCAATACATGAAATACTAATTTGACTTGTGTTACACACAATACTGAGTTCCTTTTATAGCTTGTGTTACATGCAAGAGTCAATTTTACTTAACTACAATATGATATTATTATTATTTAATATGATAGTTATAAATATCCATTTGAATGGAAGGTGTTAAAAGGATTAAATAAATTAGGAAAATATTTTTTACACGTGTTTATATATTTATTTGGTGACAAATTAATTATAAATGAAAATAAAAAACTTTTTCGGATAAAAAGAAATATTTTTATGGAAAAAACTAATTTATGTGAAAAAGTGTGTTTTATATCAAAAAATATAACAAAATAAAATTTTTTAAATTAATTTAATGTAATTTATATATTATAAATTCAATCAAATGTTTAACATTCATCTTGTATGTTTTTTGTACAAGAGATATGAATAAATCCAATTGCACACTTAAAAACTATATTTTTCTAAAAAAATAGTTTTATTGCCTTTTTATAGAAAATTTATTTTAAAACTAAATTTTACCAATTTTTTTAAAAAAATTTGATAACATAAAAATTATTTTTGAAATTGGAATATTAAAATCATCTTAGGGTGAATTTTTGGTATTTTTCTAAGGAGTTTCATTTTTTGATGAATTTCATCTAAATAATTTATAAGATTAAACTATATTTTGAATTGGTTTTAAAGTCAAAATAGTTAAATTATACATATATTAATCCAATATAGGTCATTTTAATCAACTTAATATTGATATTTAATATAAAAACTTTGTAAACTTTTGATCTTTTTCGCTTTAAAAACTCATTTTCTTGACATGTCTGCGGAATTTATTTTAAATTAATTTCTGCCACTTCTATTATTTGAATTTGGAAAAATGGATCCCATATTTGGAATCATAATAATTTATAATTTATAATAATGGTAAATTAATTTTTTACCAAAGTTATAAGTGAAAGAAATTAAAATTAATTAAAGTTATTATACAAGATTACTTAGTGGTTAAACTTAGAATATAAGGTGTAAAAATGACCCATTACTTGTCTAAAACACCTTTTATGGCCATATTTCAACATTAAACTTTCTATTATCGATAGTTTTACCTTATAGGATTCACTTAACAAGGAAAAAATGTTATTTTAATTCTCTATTTCAAAAATTTACAATTGTACCACTCACCTCCCTTATAAATGGCCACCCACTCTTTCCCTCTCTTCACACCTTCAAAAACAATTTTTTCAAACAATAGCTAAAAAAATAACTTCTAAAATTCCTTCTTATCATCCTATAATCCTTAATTTTATCATAAATCCAACCAAGGAATGCTTTTGGTTCAAACCAAAAGGAGATACCCGAAGAAGAGGTAATGTTCATCGACGAACATTTTTTTTCTTCCTCAAAACCCTTAATTTATTTTTATATCATTCTTATATAATAACTTCATTATATTCAAAATAATTATATGTATTTATTTTAAGGTTAATAACTTCCATCAAATGGGTTATTAAATCATCGTTCATGCGTACGACGGACTACTGCCTCACAAACCAATGTCATTAATTTTTCTATTACCACCTTTCAGGGTTGGGAATAACGATGTAAAGAATTTTATATATGATATATATGATTTTTATGATTTTATTATGATTATTTAATTATTATATCAAATATTCCTTCATGATTTCCATTTTATGGGAATATGATAATGTCGTTCCTGTGTACGGTGGACTACCACCTTGTGAAGCGATGTGATTCATTTACAATTTATATGGGATGTATTAAGGAAGGTTTTAATAAAAATATATGATAAATATGACATTAAAATATTCTTTAATTATAATATATCATATAATTTTATTTCCTTAAATTTGATAAGAAAATACAAATAGTGTTCATGCATACGTATGACCTACCATCTCCATTAATAGTATATTTCACTTCTAATTTCAATTTTATAAATTATTATAAATACATATAAATTAAATATATATTATATTTATATAATTTTTATCATTATATATATTATTAAATCTTTATTAAATAAATAGAACCAAAAATATAAAAAATCAAAACATATACAAAAAACAAAGTGGTTATTACCCAAAACATAAATTTAATGTGGAATTGTTAATAAATGGGTAATTGACAAGAGGATGAACGGTAGGGTTTGTGAATGGCGGCCTCCACCCTAGGCGGAGATGGCCTCTGGATAGGCCCTTCCTCCCTTGGTGGGGGGCAGGGGATCTTCGCCACTGCTTCCTGGTGATCTCCTCTTTGTTCTCTTCTTGGATCCTGATTCCCTGCCCTCGTTTCCCCAAATCCCCCTTTCTCCCAAAGTTATAGAACGTTTCGATGGGATCCCGCAGCTCTCGATCTCGACTTGGGAGTTCACGGATGCCTCCTCCTTGATGAATACGACCTTGATAGCACGATTCAAGCAACGACGTACGTCCGTGGATCTCTTGTCCGGTTTATCTTCGATGCTTGGGGACTTCAGGAGCGAGCCACCGTGGGTCTCCTTGACTCAAGGCATATAATGATCTGGTTTGCATGTGAAGAAGATATGATATTGGTATGGTCGTATGCTCCTCATTACTGTGATGGATCCTATTTTTTTATCTTCTGATGGACATACGACTATCATATGAAATGGGATTCTCCGACCACGACAATTTGGGAAAGTTTCTTGAACTACCACTTCCATTTTAGAATCCATCCATTATCTGAATGCTTGGAAATATGGTCTGTCGATATCTTTGCCCTGATAGTAGAACACGGGCAGTGAGTCACCCGATTTCTCCGAGGATTTGCGTCGAAGTGGATATCTCCAGTCCGCTGGTTCACTCTTTGTTGATTATTGTGGGTGAGGAGTTTAGGTATAAACAATTAGTGGTTTTTGAGTCCTGGATTGATTTCTTCTCCCGGTGCTTCAAAATTGGACAACATCCAGAAAAGTGTAGAGGTAGGAAGTTGATTCTACAGGCTACCGAGGGTGTGTAGGCCAGTGTGGTGCCATGTTCTCAGCAGCGGCATCAGGGTCTAGCTGATGGGGAGCTGGCGAGGTCTAGTCCTGGTATTGTTGAACAGGGCATCGTTAAAGAGTTAGTGGAGAAATCAGAGAACCCGATAGTTGCTGCGGTGTATGAAAGACTGAAACACGATCTGGGGGTGTGCAATCTAGGAGCATCGTCTTCCAAGGGTAGCGCAGTGATTATGGGTGCTGGAATTGAAGGACTGGTGACACATCAAGACACGGTCGATCCCTCAGGTGGCAAAGAGGACATGTAAGAGTCTAGGAAAGGTGGCTCAGATGAAAACAGTGGAGAGAGGGTCAGAATTCCATCTAGGATGAGTTTAAGTCCTGGGAAAGAGTCTCCAAACATCGAGCTTTCTGCTGAAGGTCAATCCAATCATGTTGAACAGCAAGGTCAGGGATCATAGGACACTAACAAGAAGCCTCAATCTAGAGGTCAAGGATTCGAGCAGCACAAAATCTCAGATATTATAGTACCCTCGTGTAGTTATTCCCCTGTGGGTGGAAACATCATGGAGGCTGAGGATTCTGGAATATCACTTCAGGGGAAGTCCTTTTTACAAGCTACTACAGATTCACTTCATGGACAAAGGATGCAGGAGGGAGTTAGTGTCTTGGAGACCTTGGACCCAAACACTCCCATTCATAACTCCTCATTCCATTAGGCTGGGAGCGAGGGGAAGAAGAATGGATTGGAGGTCAAAGAAGGAAAGGAAGTTTTTTGGTGAAGGTTGAGGCCCCCCAAAGAAGACTCGGGGTGGAGTTGAAAAACCATTTTGAAGGTCTGACGGATCAAGAACAAACACTAACACAGAAGGAGGAAGATTTAGGTGATGATGGGTATAGCCAAGTCTCAGCAGACAGTGTGGAACATTTCTAAGGGAAAGGCCCTCACAGCCTAAGAAGGAAGAAGGGGAAAAAAGGAAAGCGTGACTCATAGAAATGTATCGTGGTCCAGGGGAAAAATCCAAGGGACGCAAAGACTACTCTAACTTTCCTAAACTGATGGAAACCAGGTCAGCCAAGAAAGGTGAAAACAAGGAAAGTAAAGGCCTACAAGAAAGGGAAAGTGGATACCCAAGCAAATAACCAAGAGTGATGGAAGAAGAGGCAGGGCTGTCTGAAGATCATCCTCCACTCCAAGGAAGAAATGATTGAAAAATTCCTTCGGCCCAATGCCTCAAATGAGGAAATTTTAAGAATTTATGAAATAAGGTTGAATGTTGATGCCACCGAGGAGCAAGAATTTTGTATAGACAAGCAAGACCGAATCATAGCCCAGGGCTTCAACCAATGCAAAATCACCTTGGAGGAATTCATTCAAATAATGGACAGAATGGTTACTCACATTGAAGAACTCATCAAAGTGGATCTAGACACTCAGGTTAGTACTCTACAATGGGAACTATATAGAGTGTCTAACTCAAAGAACCTTAGTCTTTTGTTTAACCATTTTGTGAGCTCTTTTAGTACGTAGTGGTTTTTGTTTTTTGAACCATGGTTTCCCACTTGTCCTTAAAGTGGCTTTATAATAAAAAATTATATTGGATTGTGATTAATAAATGGGTAATAAAAGGTAATAATAAAATAATACATGGTATGATATATATTAATATGGTTACTTATTAGATTTATAATAAAATTATATTTACTATACATGATGATTGAAAGAGTATAGTGGAATTTAAGACTTAAGGTTAGGTATTTTCATCTCACTTTTATTTTCTGTGAGACACAAGCCATGTTCACCACTTATTTCTTATATGTTTCATGTATTATACCCATGGATGTATTTTATGATTCTTATAATGAGAATTATTTTTATTTATATATCCATTTTAGGATCTCTCTTTCATGGGGTTTACAGTTAAAATTATACCAAAGTGGTAAGGGAATTTTCCCTCAATTTTCCTTCTTTGAGACACATGTTTTGTTATGCACCTATTCTATTTTATGAGGTGCATATACTTCCCATTTTCCATTTTATATCCTTAATATCATTATTTTAATTGTATTTTAATATTCATGTGAAGTTATTATTTCATGGTGATTATGATTAAATGTTACCAAAGTGCTATCATATTGTTTATATAATATCATTGTTTATCGGGGTAGTTTAATATTATGATTCCATTGATGAAATATCTCAATAATTCTCATGAATTTTCATATCCTATTGTTATTCATGATATCTTAAATTAATGGTACCATTTTTTCACTATTTCATACTTAAGATGATTAATAAAAAAATTAATAAAATATGACTTCACTTCTCTCTTCATTCGGAAATTTGTTTTCTTTCAAAACCATGTTTTCTAAAAAAATAAAATGCGTTTTTAACATTTTCAATGTGATTTATTAAAGACATTTCTACCCATTTTTTCATTTTTTTTAAAAATAAATGGAATATTCTTATCATTTTTTGATCAAGGCACTTTTATAAGATTTTTTACTGTGTAAAAAGAATGTTTCTTTAACATGTACAGCATGTATGGATTTACCCACTTTCATGAACATATTTTCTTTGAAACTTCCTTTGCAAGTTGAAAATGTTATTTTTTAAAATAAATTTTTTTCCCTAATATTCTATAAATTAATTTTTTTAAATTGGTTTTCAAATAAAAATCTTTTCAAAGATGTTTTATGTTTTAAAAAGAATTTTCAAAGAAGAAAGGGTATTTTTCTCAAGATATAATTTAAATTATATTTCAAAATTATTCTCAATATAAGATGAAATCATTTGATATAGTTTATTCTTTACTGGGGATATGGTCCAAGGACACCATTCTTATTCTTATTTGAATGGTTTATGTTTAAGATTATTTTTTTATGAAACCCATTTCTCTTCCATGGGTTATAACATGATAAAACGCTTATGAAACCTACTTATTTTCATGGGTTATGCTATGATGAAATGATTATGAAACATGTCTTTTTTATAAAATTTATGATATGATGACATGTTTATGATACCCATTTCATTTCATAGGTTTTGATATGATGAATGTTTATGATATTTTGGCATATATATGAATGATTTAATTATGTGATTGGTGGGACCTATATCTCTCTCCAATCTAATAGGTAATGATAAATGTTCTATGTTCTCAAAGGGTATATAGGTGTTCAGCCCAAGATCGCAACTAGAGGGTACATGGGAGGTCATCTCAAGCCCATAAAAATAGGGTACATAGGAGTTCATCCCAAGCCTGCAATAAGGGGGTATACAGGAGGTCATTCGATGCATAAAATAAGAGGGTAAACTGGAGATCATACCAAGCCCAAAGTAGGTACATGGGTGATTATCCCAAGACTAACATGTTATAAAAAATTTAGTAGGTATCCTTAACATAATATATTATAAGATTATGTGTATGCCATAAATTCCATGTGTTATTCCATTTTTATACTCTCATAGCTCATTTTCTTTGATTATCATATGATTCATGTCTTATGAACTACCAAAATTTATTCAATGATTCCATATTATGATCTTTAATATGTAGGGTATGCTTTTAAAATGTTATTCTGCTGTTCTCATACCCTTATGCTCCTGTTATGATTACTCATATTCCTTTTTTACCCTTACTGAGCATCTAAAATCACACATTATAATGTTTCCTTTCCCCAAGTTATGAATAAAGTTTTTAAGTAGGAGTACTAAAGTATAAGATCTTTATGGTAGATGTTGAAGATCATTCACAAAATTAGAGGAATGTGGTCTAAGTTTCCAAGGTCACTAAACTATTATAGTCCCCAGGCATGTGTTTATATAATGTGATGAATATTTATCTAAAAAGATGTAATATCAATATATGAGAATACATGGTCTCTATACTGAAGTTTATTAACATTTGGATCTAGTGAAAGTGGGAGTCTATTGGATTTTGTTCCCACCAGTTTCTAAGTACTTTATGATTATAAGTATTCATTATACGGAATATTAATTATGTTTATTATCACATCATTATTATTCCTATGCGTGAAATGGTATATGATAATATCCTAAGAATATTAATCACATTGAAAGGTCATAGCAGTTACCTACTATGATGAGAACCTAGAGGTGCAACAATAATATTCTTGAATATATATGTTTAGTAGTCAAATGATATAATTTGACATGACAAAAATGATATGGGATATTAAGGGTGGAGACTCATAGGACTTTGTGACACCCTATCATATAGTGATCCCTTGGTAATTTCTAGAGAATTAGATTATGATAATGAGACCCTACAATAGGAAATCCACATTTATATGTTTCAATAGAAGTTAATATTTGCAAACATGTGTATTGATTATTATACTTTAATATTATAATTAATTAATATCATAACTTATGTACTATAATGTATAACAAAAACCATGATGATGTAATCTCACAGAGAATTATGATATGTTGGGTGTGTCATGATTGATGTTGCATTAATAAATAATGTGAGGAAGGATTTATCCTTTCTGTCCCTTTACATAAGTTGATATCTCAGGGCCTTTTATGGGAATAAAACTACCTAGATAAATCCATGTCCATGGTATTCTATGGGAATATTCATTTCTAGAAAGTCAAAGAATTTGATATTGATCACATATGTTGATGACACGAATATACAACCTTCTTGATTTGAGATATCATGATAAAGGGGTTATATTACAAAGTGGAAATTTGTAGGAGGTTGTATATCATTGTGGTGTTAACTTCTTTCTATATTAATGTCTTGTCATGTTTCTAGATACTAACCTTTCACTTTAGGCATATCCTATTATTTCCACTAAGAAAGAGGCCTAGAGGGTCACACACTAATTGTGTCTTGAATATATATTAAATTCAATTTTGAATTTGAAAATTTAGTATAAATATTATTCGTGACTTGGGGTTTAATAATTATTAATGTTTGTTTGATCATCAAGATTTAATCATAAGTTATTTTAAATAATAAGTGAGTTAATTAATAATAATAAATATCTATTTAAAAGGTTTGTAAAATATAATATTTATTATATTTATCAATGAATAGTGAAGTGCTATTTATTTATTAAATAAATTGTCATTATTCAAGGCTCGATAAATATCAAAAAGGATAAGTGGACCGAGTTTAATGGTCTGATTAGAAATGATATAAATGATATTTATTTATTCTTAGGTGATTCACATTTCAAGTGAATAATAATTATATTATTATTAAGGCATGGGGTTCACTATGAAATAAGTAATTGATAAGGGGGTTTATATAAAAATAGGCAAACCTAAACTTTCCTAAATATATATCTAGTTATATCTCTTTATAAAGATAGATTGGTTGTTCACGATAGATAGAGAGAAGATCAATTAAAATCTAGAGATATTTCTAGAGATATAAAAGTAGACTCTATCCTCCTTTCTCAAGAAATGAATAGAACACCAATAATTATTCTTCAGAAGATAATTATATAATGATCAACCAAGAATGATGCAAGTGATTGGGAGTGGCCATGCTAGCACCTAGTGATTCTATAGCAATGTTCAGATATTGTGGTTCACACGTAGATCACGTCTAGAGGTATTACTCACTTGGATCCTATAATGTAATTATGGTATGATGAGATTGATTCAACTAAATCATCAATAAATAAATAATTATAAGTTCAGGTAATTCTAGATTTTTTTATAAATTAATTATAAATTGCATGTGATTATCCTCCTATTTTGGTTTTGGAATTAATATCAATTAATCCTTGAATTAATTCTATTGGTCATGAATTCTTTTTGGTGTAAATATAAAATTAATCCATGGTTATGAAAAAATGATAAGATTTTTATTCCCAACAGGCACTTCCATTCTTCCTAGAACCTTTAAATATGACCTTGAGTACAAACTCTTGATCCCAAAACCTCTTTATAGTCTCAGGGGGGAATTTCTTGAAGAAACAGGTTTAGATGTCTTTCTAAGACATCGCCATATATTATCCCAGCTAGACCTACAGATCCCAACAGTATATGGTTGTTCTATGAAGTATATAGGTTTTTAAATTTATCCTCCTATTAGTGGGGTATCTATCTAGTTGAAGATAATATATAATGAATCAACCCAAAAAATCATACCTTTTTTAATATTAGTACTACTTGAGACACCCTGACAGGGGATGAAAATTAGGGTATGAACTATTTTTCATGTTATATTGGATTTTATTCCCACATTGGTAGAAACTTGATAAAATCTATTTTAGTTACTTGTTCATCCACCACAATACAAATGTAAAAATTAAAGAAAGACATAATAATTTTCCTTGTTTTACCACTAAGGGATAATCCAAGAAGCATACACACATATTTTTGTTGGTGTACTAAAATCTAATATTCTTCACTAGTTTGGTGGATACAATTTTCAGTTACGGTCACTTTGTGCGAGACTCACTAACTTAAAAATGATTTTATAGAATAATGTACAACCTCCCCCAAAACACTTCGGTTAACTCCTCTCTTAAAAACTAATTGAGATAGATGAAAACTTAGTTTATTGATTTTAAAATTACTTCAATGTTATGAATAATATATTCTTTTATTTTAATCATAAAAACCTTAGAATTATACCCCAATATGTTCCACAATCCCAATAATAACCACCTAAAAAATATGTAATTACCATGCAGTTTATTATTTATCATGTAAACCCTTCACGTTAATACTTCCTTTCACAAAACTCCTTTCTTGTGCGCCAATCAAATTTCATGGAAAAAAAATTCAGGTAAAACATTTATTCTTATAAAATTACCTTTATGGGTGAATTATTTTCATGTAAATGTCCATATGGAAGTAATACAATGACATAAGCCCTAAAAAATAGAGCACTTATCCCTTCTCCAATTTTTTAACTCAATAAATGTTAATGATGATTAGTGTCTTGTTTATAGGAAAAAATTAACTCTCCATACATATATTTCTACAACCACAAAACACATTACCTCCATTGTCTCAATCCACATAAAACTCCTATCTCACAGCATGTTTGCACAACTCGACTCTGATAGCATGTTTTACAACTCCACATCCATGAGAGTATTCCTAACTTGTATGAGAATACTTAATTTAATTCAAAATAATATGAAATCTTCAATTCCATGAAATTATTCCTAGATTTCATGAGAATCATTCATTTGATTCAAAATTTTGTGCACCCTTCTTGAACAGACTCCCCTTTCTCCGAGATTATAAGAACTTATAGAACATTGAATTAGGAAAGATATTTTTCTCAAAACTAATCCTATATATATGATTCAACAACTAAAACCTCCTTTTAAAATGAAACTATAGTTGAATAATCTCACTCTATCTCCTTAACTTTTCATTCAACTAAAAATTATAACCAAATTATGAGTTGATAACAAACAAAACATACTTATTATCTTTACCAAACATGTAAACTTATCCTCTGATTTTTGATATTATCCTTAATAAGACCTAATTTTTTTTTAAAAAAAAATAGGATAGATAACCATGATTCTAATAAATACCATCATCAAAGAATATGGGTCGGTGTTGTATCTAGAATTCCCTTATAAGATCTGACATAACCGTTTGACCATTAGATCCCTATAGTCCATAGACTGCATAGATTGACGTATCCTCTCTCGAAATAGCTAATCCAAAGGATTTTCTAACACCATATCTAGTGGTACATTATTTTCTTTACCCTCTTATAACTTTAATATAGGTTGTTAAGGTGGAATATCCCTAAAATTCTAAACACAAGGCTCAGAAAAATTTATTAGAGTTTTTGATAATCACGGCTAGGAAATGATATAACAAGAAAATCATATCACTATTAAATATACACCCTAATCACATAAGGGTATAATACTACTCAAGTATCCCCTATAATATCCTACCCACTTTTAGAGTTCAGTATATAATAAACATTTAATCTAAAAAAATAGTTATCAGGAAGTAGTAAAAGAAAAAATATATAACCATGATTTCATTCAAGTAAGTTCCATAAGTAAATTTTCTAGAAAAACAATGTAGAACTTATTTATAACACATTAAATAACAAATACCTCTTTTATAAATATTTTATCAATCACACACAAGCAAATTAATGTCATGTGAATCCCATGTGGTGTATATGATGCATAAACACACACCCTCTTGCTACCCTAAGATAAGAGAAAAGAAATAAATAGTAACTCAAAGATTATTGTAACACCCCATGGTTTTCTAAAAATAAATAGAAATTCATGAAACTTTGTTTTAAGTAGATATTTATAACTATCCTTTAAACATAATTTTTCCACTTCTATGTTTTGAATTTCAAGAAACGACCATCTATAATTGTGATCAGTAAGTTATTTCGAGTCTGAAAGAACCAACTTGTTTTTTTGGTGAATAGTAACATACCCTTATAAATAGTAATATGAATATTAATATGACACTTATGATTAGTAAATCACATTATTATTTTATTTTCTTAAGGATATAAGATAATGAGATGTCGATTAATTTTTTAGGGTGTTAAAAAAAGAGTTGTAGATTTAAAACTGTTATTTTTGAATAAATTCTAATTTTATTTAAAAATAAAATTAATAATATTTAGAAAATTATATTCAAAAAATTCAGTTCATTTTTTAATTATACACGTCAAAAAATGGTTATGGTGAATTTTTGGGATTTTTCTGAAACAGTTGAATTTTTGGTGAATAGTAAAAATACAGTTTGAGTTTCAGTGTGTTTAATGACATCATTAATGATTTAATAATGATGTAATAATTATGGTCAACTTGTGTATAGTAAAAAAAATTATGATTTTTTCCAAGTGGACAATACCATGGGCAAATACCATGGGCAAGCCCATGGTTTTGCAAATACCACTAATGAGGTGTCCCTTGGAAATTAATAAAATATTCACCCACTTTTTCTATAAATACCAACCCATTACTTCATTACATTCATTCAAAATTCCTCCTCAGTGAATATATGGTATTCTTACCTCCCTAATGGTCCTCAAAAGGTGTCCTCAAGCCCCGAAGGTCCCAACCTTCATGTTTTAGGAGTTACTCTACAAGGTAAGGGAATCCACCACCCTTCTCTTTTTCAAGCTTTTATTTTATGTTATTCTTTTCATTTTCCATTATATTATGTTGGGATATGTCATTAAATATCTCCCTTACTTAACATATTATTTAATAATTATGAGATACCCATTTTATATCATCAAAATATTTTATTAAATTTTAAGCGAAGTCGTTAGGCTGCCAAATTTTTGTATGGGATTTCTCAACTTTTATTTAATTTCGAGATTCCTTTATTTTCTTTTTATTTCACCACATCCCCTTATACAATAAAAATTAATTATCCAATATCTTAAATATTCTGGATTTCATCATGTTTATTGAAGACTCACCATTATATTCCTTCTCCTCTTCCACTTATTCAAGAAATTAAAACATCGTTCGTGATGTGTCGATTTACCGACATCTTGGATGATATGATTTAAATTTATTTTACTTCCTTAAAGGCTGGTCATAAAAAAAATTTTATGGTTGAAAAAGATTATAATTTATGTATTATATATTATATAAGGTTCTGGAACCATTTTTTACATATTTGATTAATTTATAAAACAAAATGAGTTCATTACGATCAAAGAATCACCAAAATGACCAAAACAAATATCAATAATGTTTTAACTTATGAATCATCCTCATGTCATATTTCAAAATTATAAATGGTATAATTTATGGTTATGGAAATATTTAAATACCATTCCATTCCAATTCTGGATTTTCAATTCCAATCAAAAAGAATACCCATCATGAACCGATCATGGAAATCATGTAAAGAACACACCCAAAACAATAGAAGGAACAAAATACTAACAATTAAAGGGAGAAATGATGTAATTAAATGATCATATAAGGTATTATAAATATGAATATTTTTGTGTAACATATTAATAACACTATTTTAACCATTATACCGGAGGTTTAAAACATGTTTGAATTAAGACAAACCCGAGGTAAGGGAATTCTTAACCCGATTTCCATTCTTTGGGTTAACCTTCTACTTCATTATTTGTGTGGCATTAAAATTGTGTGTGCGATAAATTTTGTTTATATTATAATGAATTATGTGTATTTAAAGTGTATATAAATATTCCATCAAATTTGTTAAGTCTCCCTTCAATTATATAATGTTTGTAAGGGACTTTTCTTTTAAAAATCCCTTTTAAAATTTTGTTTTACGAAATTCAAAAGCAATGTTTTTTATGGAATTATTCATGTTGTATGATTATGTTTTAGTTCATGGGAATTTTTTATGATGAAGGGTTGGAACTATATTTTCCTTCAAAGCATTGGGTATGTTTAAGTTGGATTTCGGCCATATGGTTACTCCAAGTGTAACAGTGATAGTAACACAAATTGTAAGGTAGCCATGAGGGTTATAGATTATAAAGTAGAAGAGAGGGTTACAAGATTATGTAAGTAAATCCCCAATATAATTTATGTTTCTATTTTAGTTCTTATGTTTTGTGTGGATCTTTTTTAAATCTCATGTTTCACAAAGTAAGTATATATGGGTGACAATTATGTCTTTTGAAAATGATTTCATACGTTATAAGTATTCATAGAATAATGTGTTATTTCCATATTTTTATATCCCTTAATGAGATTTTTGTGATCATACCAAGTTTTTAAATGATTTTCATAGGTTATAAGGATGTTTATGACAAATAATGAATCCAAGTTAAATGTTTTAAGAATTTTCAATGAAATAATTTTTTATTTGAAAAGTTTTATATTTTGGATGAAATGAGTATTGTTTTTATGGTATCCACTATGTATTAATGTGTAATTTCATGAATGTGTTATGTCCCATTTCTATAAATCTCTAAAATTTAAAAGATCCTCAATGTTAAAGGAATTTATTTCTTGAATAAATTTAAGATTATGTAATGTATTAAGGTTGGGTCCTTATAGTTGGTATCAGAGGATGGTTTAGATAACTTTAGGGGTTAGGGTGATGTTAATAGAATACCATAAATTATTTTTAATCTATGATTAATTTTAAATGTTAAAGTATTTAAAGATTACCATGTTTCTTCGACTATGATATGTTTGTTCAGAATGGTTTTCCGTAGAAGAAACAGGGAAGCTGAAGAGGAGAGGCACCGACGGAACAATATCCTTATGAATCTGCAGCCTGGAATGGTAGGGATTAGAACCGAGCTATTTGTGACAGTAATGGATCAGCTAAAGTAGGAAATAAATGGTGGTGGTATCCATTAAAGCGAACAACCAGAGGTTCCACAACAAAACATGACAATAGTGGAACATTTTATGAGACAACACCCTCCTTCTTTCAATAGATCTTTTGACCCAGTAGCGGATGAAGGATGGATTAAATCCCTTGAAAAGATATTTGATGTTGTGGGATGTTTAGATAATCAAAAGGTAAGTCTTTAAATTTATCATTTTGAAGGTGAATCTAATCATTGGTGGTCAATGTTCAATAATATCTGGGATAGAGAGGATTTGGATTCCTTTGAGTGGGATGGATTTAAAATTATTTTCCTTGAAAAATATTTTCCAAAAGTGGATCAACTTAGGATGGAGAATGAAGTACTTGAATTGAAATGAAAGGAGGAAGATTATGTGTCTGTGTATGAAGATAACTTCACTTTACTAGAGAGGTATTCTCAAAATCTTATTTTGGATCTTGATTGGAAAATCAACCAATTTTACTCAGGATTAAAGCCAAGGTATCTAAGGGCGTTGACCTCCCATGAATTCAAAAGTTATGAGAAACTTTTCTGATGTGCTAAGAGGGTAGAGATAGAGTTTGATGATGATCATATTAATTTTTACAATAAGGAGAAGAATAGGTCTATATGGAAAGTTATGGGTAATAATCAACTAAATAAATCTGATGGTAAGAAAATACAGTTTCTAGATTGTGAAAAGTGTGGCAAGAAGCACCCTAGGGAATGCCTTACCAAAACTGGGAAGTTTTTTCGATGTGCTAAGCTTGGAAATATGGCCTGAGATTATAATGAAAACTATCCTCAGACAAATCCTGATAATCAAACTGTTTAGTGTTTTAAATGTGGTGATATGGGTCATTATACAAATTCCTACCCAAAGAGAGATCTAAATGATTCAAAGAAGCCATACTATAAGAAGAAAGGTGTAGTGAGATCCTTTGTGACTACATCAGTAGATGTCGGGTCATCCAATGAAGTTGTATCATAAATTTTTTTTGTTTACTCAGATTTTGATAAATTTTTGTTTGATACAGGGTATACATATTCATTTATTTTTGAGAATTTTTTTGGTAAATTGGAAATGTCACCTCAACAAAATGACACCGGAACTCATTATTAAAACACTAGTGGAAATATTATATCAAAGAGGAATTATAATAATCTTTCTATTATGGTCTATGGAAATTATTTACTAGAAAACATTGTTGTTTTTCCCTTAGTAGAGTTTTATGTGATTCTGGGAATGGATTGGATTTCTGTTTATCATGCAAATATTGATTTTAGAGCTAAAGAAGTTTTTTTTTTAGGAAGAGTTTCAGTTTTTATACAAAAACCAACCCATACAATTGATAACATATCAGGAAGATGAGAAACTGTTGAAATATGAAAATGGAAGTTATCTTACTCATATTTTTGAAAACAAGGGAACTATTCATATTAATGATGTACCAGTGGTAAATGAATACCTGGATGTTTTTCCTGATGATTTTCTTGGTGTTATTCCTAATAAAGAGGTTGAGTTTACTAGTGACCTAGTTCCTAATGCTAATCCAATTTCAAAACCCCCATATCGTATGTCTCAAATGGAACTTCGTGAATTGAAAAATCAATTTCATGATTTTCTTGATAAAGTATTCATTCATCCTAACACTTCACCATGGGTTGCTACTATTTTGTTTGTTAAAAAGAAAGATGGTTCCATGAGACTTTGCATTGATTATAGATATTTGAATAATATCACTATTAAAAACAATTATCCTTTTCCTCATATTGATGACTTGTTTGATCAGCTCCAGGAATCTCAGTACTTTTCCAAGACTGACTTGAGATCCGGATACCATTAGGTGAAGGTGAAGGAGGATGACATCCTGAAAATAGATTTTTGTACTAGATATGGGCATTATGACTTTGTTGTTATGTCATTTGGTTTAACTAATGAACTTGATATATTCATGGATCTTATGAGTAGAATATTTCATGAGTTCTTTAATAAGTTTGTGGTTGTGTTTATTGATGACATTATGGTATTTTCTAGGAGTAAAGAAGAGCATGAAAAACATCTAAGTGTTTTTTTACAAACCTTAAAGGAAAATAAATTCAATGGAAAATTAAACAAGAATGATTTTTTGTTACAACAGATTTATTTTCTTGGGTAATTTGTAAATAAGAATAGAATAACAGTTGATCCTTCCAAAAAAAGAGTGATTAATGAATAGACAAGACCCACAAATGTTATGGATATTTGTAGTTTTTTTGGATTATCAGGTTATTACCCATGGTTTTTTAAAAACTTTACATGGTTATCTAGCCCGCTAACCAAGTTAACGAGAAAATGGGTTAAATTTATTTGGTCAAAATAATGTGATGTTTGTTTGCAGGAACTAAAGAAGATATTGGCGAATGCTCTAGTTTTGGCCTTATCTTCCCAAAATGGTGAGTTTTCTATGCTTCATTAAAGGGACTTGGTTGTGTTCTGATGAAAAATAATCTGGTATTTTCTTATGCTTCAAGAAAACTAAAACCTCATGAGTTAAATTATTCCACACATGATTTGGAATTGGTAGTTGTGGTTTTTTCTTTGAAAATTGAGTCATCATTTATATGGAGCCAAATGTCAAATACATACTGACCATAAAAGTCTGAAGTATATATTCACTTAGAAGGAATTAAACATGTGGTAGACAATATGGCTTGAATTGATGAACTATTATGATTACACGATCAATTACCATCCGGTAAAACCAAACAAAGTGGCGGATTCCTTGAGTTGAAAACATCATGCATCATTAACCATGTTATTTTTGTAACATGATCCCTTGATTAATGATTTGATGAATTTTGGCTTAGAAGTTGTTGGTGCAAAAAATACCTCTGTTTTGTTTCGTGTTTTAGTGTAGTCATCGTTATTAGATAGAATTAAGAAAGTGCAGAAGGAAGACCGTGATATATAGAAAATAGTAGAATTGGTTAAAATGGGTAAGTTTCTAGAATTTAACCTTGATAAAGATTGCATTTTAAGATTTGTTAAAATGTTGTGTGTGACTTGTGATTCCCAATTGAAGAAATATTTTTTGTTTGAAGGTCATAGTTCTCCATTTTTAGTTCATCTTGGATGTACTAAGACGTATAGAGACCTTTGAGAGTATTACTGGTGGGATGGAATGAAAAGGGATATTGTAGAGTTTACTGTGAAATGTTTGACATGTCAACAGGTTAAAGCAGAGCAGCATTTACCAAAGGTGGTGATTAAGCCTTTACCAGTGACAGAGTGGAAATGGGAGAATATATCCATGGACTTCATGGTGGGACTACCTAATACTTCTTGAGGTAACAATGCAATTGGGGTTATTATTGATCGGCTAACATAATCTGCACATTTCTTTTCTATTCAAGATAAAAGTTCATTGGATCAGATTTCCCGATTGTACTTCAAAGATATTGTCAGGTTACATGCAGTTCCTATTTCCATTGTATCTCATCAGGATCCCGGGTTCACTTCTAATTTTTGGAAGGTCCTTCAGAAGTCAATGGGCACAGAATTAAATTTCAATACAACTTTTCATCCTCAATTAGATGGGTAGTTAGAAAGAACAATTTAGACTTTAGAGGATATGCTTCGAGCTTGTTCAATGGACTACCAAGGATGTTGGGATTAGCATATTTCTTTAGTTGAGTTTTCTTATAATAACAGTTTTCATTCCATTATACGATGAAACCTTTTGAGGCATTGTATGAGAAGTGGTGTCGAACTCTAGCTTTTTGGGATGAAGTTGGGGAAAGGAAGTTGATGGGACTAGAATTAGTAGAGGAAGTGTCTGAGAAAGTGAAGATGATCCAGAAACACATGAGGATAGCTCAGAGTAGGAAGAAAAGTTTTGTAGATAACAGAAGGAAGGAAAGACTTCTCTTTTGAGGTAGGTGACCATGTTTTCCTTAAAATATCTCCTTAGAAAAGTGTGGTGCATTTTGGTAATAAAGGAGAGACAAGTCTTTAGTTCATAGATCCTTTTGGAATCCTATAGAAAGTTAGACCAGTTGCATCCCAAGTAGCTTTTCCTCCTATTTTATCTCAGGTACACAATTGTTTTCATGTTTCGATGTTGAGAAAGTATGTGCCAAATTCAACTCATGTCTTGAGCCCAGAAGTAGTTTAGCTGGATGAGAACCTTTCTTATGAAGAGAAACCAGTTCAAATTCTTGATCGAAGGGAATAGGTATTTCATAATAACTTAATCCACTAGCTAAAGGTTTTGTGGAGAAACCACATGGTTGAAGAAGCAACATGGGAGTCTAAAAATGCTATGAGGGAAAGGTACCCTCACTTGTTTAATAAGTAAATAAAATTGCAAGGACGCAATTTCTAGAAGGTGGGGAAAATATAATACCCCAAGGTTTTCTAAAAATAAATTGAAATGAATGAAACTTTGTTTTATGTAGATATTTATAACTTTCCTTTAAGCATAATTTTTCCACTTCAGTGTTTTTAATTTCAAGAAATGGTCATCTATAATTGGGATCAGTAAGTTATTTCAAGTCTGAAAGAACCAAGTTCGTTTTTTTGGTGAATAGAAACATACCCTTATGAATAGTAGTATGAATTGTAATATGCCCGTTTTAATAGTAAATCAAATTATTTTTTTATTTTCTTAAGGATATAATATAATTAGATGTCGATTAATTTTTCAGGGTGTTAAAAAAAGAGTTATAGATTTAAAACTGTTATGTTTGAATAAATTATGATTTTATTTAAAAATTAAATTAATAATATTTTGAAAATTATTTTCAAAAAATAGAGTTCATTTTTGAATTCTACACATCAAAAAATGGTTAGGGTGAATTTTTGGTATTTTTCTGAAATAGTTGAATTTTCAGGGAATAGTAAAAATACAGTTTGAGTTTCGCTGTGTTTAATGACATCATTAATGATATAATAATGATTTAATAATTATGGTCGACTTTTGTACAGTAAAAAATGTTATTAGCTGTCCCTAGTGTCCAATACCATGGGAAAATACCATTTCCAAGCCCATGGTTTTGCAAATACCACTAATGAGGTGTCCCTTAGAAATTAATAAAATATTCCCCCGCTTTTGCTATAAATATCAACCCATTCCTTCATTCCATTCATTTCAAATTCACCCTCAATGAAGATATGGTATTATTACCTCCCTATTAGCCCTCCCAAGGTGTCCTCAGGCTCCCAATATCCCAACCTTAAATTTTTAGGGGTTACTCTACAAGGTAAGGGAATCCACCACCCTTCTCTTTTTCAACCTTTCATTTTATGTTATTCTTTTTATTTTCCATTATATTATGTTGGTATATGTCATTAACTATCCATATTAATTCCCATATTATGTAAGAATTATTAGATACCCATTTTCTCTCATCAAAATATTTTATGAAATTTTAAGCGATGCCATTAGGCTGCCAAATATTTGTAAGGGATTTCTCACCTTTTCTTTTATTTCGAGATTCATTTATTTTCTTTTTCTTTCCTCTCCTACCCTTATCCAATAGGAATGAATGATCCATTATCTTACATATTTTTTATTTTATCATGTTTATGGAAGACTCACCATTATATTCCTTATCCTCTTCCACTTATTCAAGAAATTAAAACACCATCTGTGATGTATCGATTTACCGACATCGTGGACGATGTGATTTCAATTTATTTTACTGCCTTCAAGACTGGTCATGAAACCATTTTTTTTATTGAACTATATTATAATTTATTTATTATATCTTATATAAGGTTCTAGAATCATTTTTTACACATGTGATCAATTTTTAAAACAAAATGAGTTTATTACGATCGAAGAATCGCCAGAATGACCAAAAGAAATATCAATAATGCTTTAACTTATGAATCATCCTCATGTCAGAATTAAAAATGATAAATGGTATAATTTATGTTTATTGAAATATTTAAATACCATTCCATTCCAATTCTGGTGTTTCACTTCCAATCGATAAGAATATCCTTCATGAACCGATCATGGAAATCATGTAAAGAACACACTCAAAACAATGGAAGGAACAAAATACTAACAATTAAAGGGAGAAATTATGTAATGAAATGATAATATAATGTATTATAAACATGAATATATTTCTTTAATATATTAATAACACTATTTTAAAAATTATACATGAGGTTTAAAATACTTTTGAAGTAAGACAAACCCGGGGTAAGGGGATTCTTAACCTGATTTCCATTCTTTGGGTTAACCTTATACTTCATTATGTGGTATTAAAATTGTCTTTGTGATCAAATTTTTTATATTATCATGAATTATGTGTATTTATAGAGTATATACATATTACATACACTCTATTAATTCTCTCTTCAATTATATGATGTTTGTAAGGGACTTTTATTTTAAAAATATTCTTTTAAAATTTTGTTTTACGAAATTCAAAAGAAATATTTTTATGGAATTATTCATGTTGTATGATTATGTTTTGGTTCTTGGGAATTGTTTATGATTAAGGGTGGGAAATATATTTCCCTCCAATTCATTGGGTATGTGTAAGTTGTAGGTCAATCATATGGTTACTCCAAGTGTAACTGTGATGGTTACACAAATTGTAAGGTAGCCATGAGGGTTTCCAATTATAAGGTATTTGAGAGGGTTACAAGATTATGTAAGTAAATCCCCAAGATAACTTTATGGTTCTATTTAAGTTCTTATGTTTTTTGGGGATATTTTATAAATCTCATGTTTCACAAAGTAAGTATATATGGGTGACAAGTATGTCTTTTGAAAACGATTTCATACGTTACAAGTATTCATGGACTAATGTGTTCTTTCCTTATTTTTATATACCTTACTGAGCTTTTTGTGCTCATCCCAAGTTTTTAAATGATTTTCATAGGTTATAAGGATGTGTAAGACAAATAATGAATCTAAGTAATTTTTTTGAATAATTGTTAATGAAATCATGTTTTATTTTAAAATTTTTATATTTTGGAAGAAATGAGTACGGTTTTTATGGTATCCACTCTCTATTAATGTGTAATGTCATGAATGTGTTATGTCCCATTTCTCTAAATATCTAAACTTGAAAATATCCTCAATGTGAAAGGAATTTATTTATTGTCTAAATTCAAGATTATTTAATGTAATAAGGTTGTGTCCTTATAACTATATTCCATGAAATAAAAAAATTATAATAAGAAAAAACCAAAAAACACATTCCCACTCCCAAGTAAATTGTAATTTTCCATACATGTGTTATCTAGGTACAAGAATAGGGTCAATACTAAGTCTCAACCAATCCTATATTTATCTACCATGTCCTAAGTAGTAAAATGAACCAAAAAGGGCTATGATACCAATTTTTTGTGTCACTGACTTGGTTAAACTGAATATCATTGAAGAAAATCATCACATTATTTCAAACATGCCTCCTTATACACTAGAGGATACTGACTAATGGATAGGTTCTATCAATAATGTAGGGATACTATACCCTCAATCAGATAACCATAAATAAAATATCAATAATAATAAACCATTATCCACAATATTAAATCTTAATATAGATATTATAGTGATAATTCAACCTTAAAAAAATAACACATGTTATAAAAAAATTTGTACGTACTATAATAACATACAATACATGCATCAAATACAAGACCATCCATTTTTCTAATAATATATGAAACATAACATAAAATATATAAAATTAATGGAGACATAAAAAAATTAGTCTATGTTGATAACATATCGCATCTTCTAATCTCATCTACCCATCCTCGGGTATTACATTGATTATAAGGCCCTTATCTATACTTGAATCCCTTACCAAAAAGTCTGTAAACCCACCTAGGTGTATGTGGAGCATGTGAAAATTATACTTAGTAAGTAATTTACAATGTTGAACCTAAATAAATCCCACATATATCGGCGTATTCATAATATCATATGGTAGTAAAAAACATAACATAATCATCATTACATCAAAGAGTTTTAAGAAGACACCCAAATGAATGACCATACCTACTCTGACCAGTGCTATAATGGGATGATGCTCACATGGTCTGATCACGACAATAGGGTTAATGATTTATCACTACTCATAATAATATCCTAGGTAAATGATTCATGGTCATAAAAATAATGAATAAGTGAATGATGCAATGATATTTAATAATAATCCAGGGTGAATGAGTTATCACCATAAGATACAACAAGGGTGACTGATTTATCACTAAATACCAAGCCTAGGTGAATGATGCATCACTATCTTGATAACCTGGGTGAAGGATTTATCGCCTTAAAACTCACGTGGTGAATGAGGTATCTCCATAATAACAAGTTTGGGTGAATAATTCATTACAAACTAGATAATTCATGGGTGAATGATATGTAACCATACACATTATAAGGGTGAATTATATATCACCAAACTAATAAACAAGGGTGAACAAATGTATCACCAAAATACTATATGAGATGGAGGATGCTTTTCAATAGTAATAACAAGGGTGAAAGATATATAACCACACTAATAATAATGGTGAGTGAAGAATCACTAAAAAATAGAAAAGGGTGAATTATGTATCACTACAATGATAATAAGGTTTAGAGATATTTCACTAAATTATTATATAAGGGTGTGGATGATATATAATAAATATAATATTCAAGTTGAACTATATATCACTAATAATAAATAAAACATGGGTTATCAAAAAAGTGTATCTGAAAGAGTTACCACTAATAACTCTCATGGAAGAAACTTACACTCCATACTCGAACACACTATACTAAGATAACCCATTAACTATATATTCCCTAAGTGTCATTCACATAGTTATAATTCATCACACCCAGTCACTATTGGAAAGGATTTGGATTCTATAAATCCACCCATCCCAAAAGGGTTATGCCATATCATCCACTAATGATTCCAAAGTCCCATAATGTGACTAATTCACCACTTTACTAACCCGTACATAAGATTCCTACCAAGAAATATTTATTAAGGATGCCTCAAAAGGGTCATTAAATAAAGTCATCAAAATGGAAACCCCTCTCAAGTTTAATTCTCTATGTAACTCTCTAATTTACCTATTATTAACTAGCCTGGTGATGACCTAACACATCACCTAATCTAGATCATGAAAAGGTCTCTAAAACTCCTCCCCATAATCCAAATGATTAAAACTAGTGGAGAGGGTATGAAGAGATACCGTGGGGATATTATACCCACATATCAGAGTACAATAGTAGTAGAAAATAACCAAAATCATACACATCCATAACTTTAGAGTATGCATGGTGAATAAAATAGAAACATGCTATAATAAATGAAATGAAATATACAGACTCATTGTCATGCTAGAACACAACAATTGATTACCCACTGGGATGACCACATATATAGAATAACTAAAATTCAAAAGGTTCTACTATTATCCCTAATCCATGCCTCAAACCTGATCTCCAACAACTATTGAGCTTCTCTCTCATGATCCTCAGACTACAGACAAGGGGCCCTTCTTGATCATTCATCACGAGGATAGAGACCTGATCATTATTAATCTTGTTCTCAACATGAAATTAGACATAAGGGCCTGAACGCACACAAAAGTTACCACACAAGGGGTTAGAAATAAAATCTCAGTAGTTCACCCCCAATGGTTGTACCAAACATTTACTTTCATAACAATTTTACGCACACTTGATATAACCATCAAATTAAGATAAGAACTCGAATTAAAAAATTAAATACCTAAAATAAAACAACATTTAATAATTGGGTTCTAACAACACACCCAAGATCTAAGATACTTGTTTCATACAATGCCAAAAGTCTCTTAAAATGTGGTTCACCATACCATAAAATATATTGTTCATCTACAAAAGCTTAAGGAATCACTCAGATATCTAGAACTAACAAGCATGGATAGTGGACCCTAGGATCTCTATAGGCATCCAAAATAATAACATATACCACTAGAGTGATATAGGACTCTAATATCATGATATAAAGGAACTCTATGTCAACACTGAGAGAAAATATCCATATCCTCGAAGACCTGCAGAACTAACCAGGAATTATAACCATTAGGGATATCAATAGAAAGCTTAGGTCAGACCAAAATCTAAGACCATGGAAACCTGACCATTACTCATAGTGTAATATTAACTAAAGGGGTTGTTATAAGCCTCAAACCCACAATCCTAGATCTAGTTCAACAAACACATACTTTACATACAATCTTGGAAACCAACTATATATTCTCAAACATAATTATCCCATAATTACATGACTTAAAGAAAACATTACATTGCATAAATTTCGAAAACCTTTTAGTTTTAGAGATTTAGATAATTTGGGAAAAACATAAACTAAAAAACCAATATATTTATCAACTAATGGATATGTTCTTCCACGAAATAAGAAACTATTTGTTCCATGGTAAGTCCTCAATATCTCCCAAAAACTCTCCATACAACTATCCTGTTATAAATTTCATGTGTAATACTTTTATTTATAGACTATGAAAATAGAAACATAATAAGGGGTGAGATCAAACCCTTAATAAGGGAAAACATAAATACAAGGAAATCATGTCATAAGAATAGCATAAATATTTTGGTAGGAATAAGTAATCATCATAATTCCATAATCAACAGAAACTGGAAACATAAAATATCCATGGATAGAAATAAAAATAAATGCATTACATGGATAGTAATAACTGGTCCCATAGTGATGAAATTAATAATACAAAACATATTATTCCATACCATAATCCAAGACATCATGATCTTACCATCAAGGCAATATCTTCTTATGGTCAAGCATTCACCAAAATTCCCAAACATATTTTAATCATGTGACTTAACGATGCATAGAGGGTTTATATAATATTAGGCCCCTCACATAACTTTTTTAAGTATAATGAATTCATCATATGAGATATTGAGTAAAAAATACATAATAAACATTTTAATATTCATCCATATTGTAATAATAACATACATAATTCCAATAATTTTATCCATGTCAATAAAAGGGATAATGTTATCATAAACCATCTAGATAATGAAGGTGGATAGTCAAAAAATACATCATAAACATGTCAATAATCATCTGTATTGAAATAATAATATATATAGTACCAATAATTTTCCCCATTTAAATAAAATTGATAACATGATCATAACCCATATGGAGAAAGAAGGTGGATGGTAAAACAACACATAGTCAAATTCCAATAATCCGCTATATTGGAATAACATCAGACGGAATGCCAATAATTTTCCCCATGTCAATAGAATGATATTATTTCTATATGATCATCATCCAATATAAATTATATAAAATTTTATGTTCACATCATATGGGGAAATGAGTACATGGATAAGTCAATACTAGAATACCATGATCATGAACCATCCAAAGAAAGAAGGTGGATGGTTGTAAAAGAACACAACCCAAGAAGTGAGAAATATTTATCAAAGGGTTTTTGTGGTATAAATGTATATCCATAGAAAAAATTTACAAAATACCACATAATATAATCAAATATTTTAATATACCCAATTTATAAGAAATAAGTTCAAGAGAACAATCATAGCTCACTGAATGAAAGTTGAGTTACCAAAAATCCTTACTGTTGGAGAAACAACTGAATCAATAGAAAATTGAATAAGGGAACATGATTTAGATAGTGAATACCATAAAATTAAAGGATCATGATAAAAATAAATCCATGGTAAATCAATACACCATATAAAGGAAACATGGTGTACAACATGAATAAGTCTCAAGGATTTAAAGTTTGAGATAGAGAATCCTTACAGCTTGTGTATTATTTAAATAAAACCCCCTTAAAAGATATTGATTATAATTGAACTTAAAAAACAATTATGAAAATATAATTCATTATATGATATCTCATATAGGTATTATATACACCACATAAGTGAAATTATGTGCAAAATAACAAACATGTCACAAAGAGAAGGAACTGAGATGAAAACTCTTACCATGTATTCTCACTTACTTGATTGTGCTATAAACTCCTAAATAATGAACATAAATATCTTAATAACCAATCTCAGAACTATAATATTAGTGTAATTCCATTTGTTAAATTATTTTATGACCATATATTTCAAATATATTAACCAATTATAGTTTATTTTCATCATCAGGTATTATAACTTTTTGTTGTTTGTTTCATACAAAATTCACGAAGATGGGATTGATTCTAACTTAGTGGATTAAAGTTCATTATTCATAGATAATTAAATATATAATAATCATTTTTTTCAATTATTAATTAATGCGAGGTGGGGATCTATGCAACTTTAATGATGAAAATGATGGGGAGGGGTAGTTCTAATGTAGTTTGGTTGGGCCTTCAGGTCATGTATTGGGCATTTTGCCTCTGGGCCTTCGGGTCATGCACTGGGCCTTGTGACACTAGGCATACGGGTCATGTAAGGTTTTCCTATCAATCGATTTAAAAATGCTACTATCCAAAAATAAATAAAAAATCAAAGCCTTTGGACCATTCAGGCTTGTGAAAATGTAAATCGTGATAAACTAGTTTTAGATGTGTTTAAATATCAAAAGGTTATATATTTTAACAAATATTCTAAATATTAACAAAAAAATCCAGAATAATAAAAATAAATTAAATATATCAAAATTACATGATATTAGCATTATATAATGTCACATAATCATTTGTGACATAATCGTTATAGCATCATTTACATTTGCAATTAAATCGACCCAAATAGTAATGTTTTATAATGATTCAATGAGTAAGGGGTGTATTTAGATAATATTAATGTGAAATATAAATAATATTAAAAATTTAATAAACATAATATATCCTTATTAAATCAATTCTAGGAATCATCAATGATGGGTGGTGATGAAACATGAAATCTATTGTTTGCGGAGGTGGTGGTCCGCACATACGCACGACTAACAATCCCATTTATCAATGAATGGATGGTATATTAAAAATGATAATTTATTAATTTTATTTGTGACCTATAAAACATATTAATTCAATAAACGTATCCTTTATACTATCCCTTATAGTTTTTGATGAAAAACCAACAATTAGATGTCGTGGAGGTGGTAGTTCGCACATACACACGATCGATGTTTTGGTCTCTCTTAGTGGATGAAAAATAATGAAATATTTGTTATTAAATTAATATAATGACATTTAATTATACTAATTATAATTATTTATTTATATTTTATTGATGTTATAGGTGATTTGGGAAGTATTATAGTAAAATAAAAGAGTAAGTGAAAGTAATACTCACGTTGGAATCTTGAGTTTTCTCTTAGAAAAATCCATGGAAATGAAGGTCATAGGAGATCTAAAGGTGAACATAATATTATATAATTGGGAGAGGTATCAAGGAGTATAATATTTTAATAATATAAATAATAAATTCAAAGGATAGTTAAGTCTTGAAGTGGTTGATGTGTTGTATTTTTATAAGTAAAGAGAAGGGTAGTTTTGGAAGTAACCATTACATTTTCAGAAATGTAATGTTACAATTCAATGGTCAATAGATCCAAAATGTGAAAAAGTGGATGTTAAAGTGATTTTGGGTCTAAACTAAACTCAACCACTCATTTCATATAAAACCATGAGGGTTTTGGGGCTTTTTCTTTTAACATTTTAATTGTTACACTAATTTACTTTTCCCTTGGTAATTAATTTATAATATTTGTAAATTAATTTTAATGAAAAAATTATTGTTGAACCTTTGAACTAATTTAAATATTATCATTTTAAAATTAGTAAATAATTTTATTAAATAAAATTTCTAAGTGTTTGAAAAGTTTATTTTAATATTAGCACAAACAACGCATAAAAAAAGTTTACAAAAAGTGTATTTTTAAGCTTAAACTTTTTGTGTAAACCATAGTTATTAAAATTATAACTTACCATAAAATAAATTGGTTTACTATAAAATAAATAAAATTTATGAGACTATAATTTATATCCAAAATCAAATCTCACCTTGGAAATACTTGATTCAATAAAAATACTAAAAATAGTTTTTACTAAACTAACATTTTAATTTAGTTCTAAAAATGTTGGACATGTGATTTATAAGATCAATGAAAATATTAAAATGAAAAAATTTATTCCTTAAATAAATATTTTATTAATTAAAAGGTTTATTAATTCTATATAATATGATTATATAATGATAAAATCATACAAGTTATAATTTTCACAAAAAACGTATTTTTGACAAAAAAATCTATCTTTTTGGAAAAACCTAAAATTTAAACATCAGATAATATTGTTTTTATAAATAAGAAAATGTTTTCATCATTTAAAATTATAATTATAAAATTTATAAATTTAATTTTTGAATAAAATCATCAAATATAATAAAAACTCATTTTTAATGGAAAATGACATTTTCAAATATTAATTGTTATTATTCTTATTTAATATTATTTACCAACTAAATTGGTGTTAAAAATTATTAATATTAAACATAACTTATCATAATTAATCATATGTTTCTTTAAAAAAATCATATTACATAAAAAAATAAGTTTTAAGAAAAAAATGTTTCTAAACAATAAATGATCTTATTAGTCATTTTAGGTAAACTAATTGAATTTAATTCATATTAAGTGTAGCCTTTATTTTATTTATATATATTTCATAAATCTATTACTCTAATTCATTCCTTATAATTCAATGGCTATTTTTATGGTCATACTTAAATATTTATATTTTATCTAAATATATCACAGTTTCATTTAAGTTCAGTGTTGTGTGTAGAGTAAGTTATCAAACACATTGACTTATTTAAAGGTAATCATATATTAAAATTAGGCAGTGTTAAATTCTCCCATTTTAATAAATTACAGCCTAAATTTTTTAATTATTAATCACTGATGAAAGTAGGTGAGGGTATTCTTAATATATTTGTCATTATGGATATATCCATTAATGTGACATCTACCTTACTCTCTTTAGGTTTATCAAGATACTTATATTTCCTCACGCAACATTAATTATTCATAAATTCATATACCCAAGTATTTATATATCCTAACCACGTATTATAAATAACATACCTTTCTCAAACCCATTTTAATCTCCAAGATACTAAACCATAATGAGATCATATATTCCTTCAAAAATTAACACGTATCTTCAACCATTAGTTCATAAATCCACATGCAAGTATATATATATATATATCATAATCCTAAAAATTAGATAAAAAATCACCAAAATATAATGAATTAAATTTTATTTAAATCAATAATCAATTCAAAATCTATCAACTCTATCAAAATCACTTTTATCAAAATAAATCAACCCTTTATTACCTTAATATCAAGAATTTATTAAACCTAAGAGTTGTTCATACCTCTGTCATGTGTTCTCTAAAAGTTATCCTTAAGCAATTTCCTTGTCATACAGTCACTTTTCAAGGTTATTGATTCTATTTAATATATGTTTCCAAAGTTTTAGTGGAACTATTGAAGAAAAATCCTTAAATTTTTCACATAACCCTTACAAATTTTAGAATATACTAGAATATCATTGATAAATACCACATACTAATGAGAATAGATAAGATCTTTAATTTTTTATTTATATTAAAATATAAATCTCACTACCTTATCTAAGACTAAGAAACTCTCATTTTCCATCATAATATGCATATACCAAGTACTTTACCCTTTAAGTATTCACCCTTATTAGGTTATAATACATAGTGGTTTCTAGATACATACCTTTCTCAGCTTCATTTTCATGATCTTATTTCAACAAAATACTAAAACCCAAATTGGTTATCCATAAAATCAGATTAAATGATCATATGAATATAAAAATTCAATCCTAGTATGTCTTCTAACATTTATTTCATCCTTTTATTCAATATATATTTATTTAATTTAGGTTATCTTATACTAATTAACCTAACCCCTTAAACTAAATAGGAAATAAATCCTTAATAGTTGTTCATAAAGATAATATGATCAACCAAATAATATCCACCAGGAGTGTTATACCAGGTATGAAGTCTTAGTCCCACTCATCATACATCAGAGTAGTGGTCATATCAAAGCCACTATATGATTTTTTTTCTATAATTGCATCCACTTATTTATATCCATACTAGGAATTAATTTCTAAGACAACCTCATACTCAATAATTTACCAAAAATTCAGGATATCATTCTATACTTAGACTCATTCCTTGTATTTTCATTGAAGTTCTATCAACTTAATCCCTAAATAAAATGTGCATTATTACCTCAGCTTTAAATCATATACTATTCAAAAGGGTTATCTATTATGATAAACCTTAACTTATCAATCATTAAATTATACTAAAAAAACATACTAATCTTCAAATTTATTTAAATCCTACTCTAATACAACTATGACACCCTAAAATTTTACTCCAAGACCCGATACCATAAACACATACTTAACATACTGGATTTGATACCAACTGTAGATTCTCAAACATAAATATCCCATAAATATGTGACTTAAAGTAAAAAATTTAATTACATATATTCCTAATACCTTTTTTATTTATAGATTTATAGAATTAGGAAAAAACATGAACTAATAAAACTCGTGTCTTTCTCAACTGATGGATATTTTTTCCACTAAATAAGAAACTACTTAGTCCATAATAATTCTTTAACATCTCCCAAAAATTCAAAATACAACTATCCTATTAGACATATTATGTGTAATAATTATCTTAATAACTTGTAGAAATTGAAATATAATAAGGGGTGATCTCAAACACTTAATAAGGGAAAACATACATCTAAGGCAATCATGGAATAAATATTATGTCAGGAACAAGTAATCATCGTAATTTTATAATCAATTGAAACTAAGAGAATGATATTTCCATGGAGATAAATGAAAATAAATAGATCACATGTCCCGCCTCCCTGGGCCATAAACCTTCTCATATGACCCCATGGGTCTCCTGTAATACCTTGGTTGCCTTCCTAGCGCACCATAGGCTAATACTCACTAGGGTCGGTTATCTGACTAATGACTATCCCCACAAGCCAACACTTGTTCTTTTAGTGTGTTTTGTCCTCACTCACACACACCCTGGGACACTTGTTCTTTCAGTGTGTTTTGTCCTCACTCACACACACCCTGGGAAACTTCCCAAAAGGTCACCCATCCGGATTGCTACTCCAGGCCAAGAATTTTTAACTGTGGAGTTCTAATCAGGTAGGCTCCTGAAATGAAAGGTGTGCCTTGTTGACATGGGTAGTAACATTTAGCCTTTTAAGTCTCACTTTTCTAGGGGTGTTACATTATCCACCCCTTTAAAGCACAACGCCCTCATTGTGGTTCCCAATCCTCAAACCCAGGCAGTGCCTAAGCACTTTCGGTTGGATAACATGATCATAACACATTCATAGAAAAAAATTTGATAGTAAAAAAATACATAGTCAACATGTCAATAATCATCTATATTGGAATAATAACATAAGGAATACCAATACTTTTCCCCATTTCAATAAAAGGGATAACATGATCATAACCCATCAAGGGAAATGTCACAACCCGCCTCCCCGAGCCATGAACATTCTCATATGACCCCATGGGTCTCTTGTAATACCTTGGTTTCCTTCCCAACACACCATAGGCTAATACTCACTAGGGTCTCTTATCTGACTACTGACTATCCCCACAAGTCAACACTTGTTCTTTGAGTGTGTTTTGTCCTCACTCATATGACCCCATGGGTCTCCTGTAATACCTTGGTTTCCTTCCTAGCACACCATAGGCTAATACTCACTAGGCTCGGTTATCTGACTAATGACTATCCCCACAAGCCAACACTTGTTCTTTCAGTGTGTTTTTTCCTCACTCACACACACCCTGGGACACTTGTTCTTTCAGTGTGTTTTGTCCTCACTCACACACACCCTGGGAAACTTCCCAAAAGGTCACATATCCTGATTACTACTCCAGGCCAAGCATGTTTAACTGTGGAGTTCTAATCAGGTAGGCTCTCAAAAAGAAAGGTGTGCCTTGTTGACATGGGTAGTAACATTTAGCCTTTTAAGTCTCACTTTTCTAGGGGTGTTACATTATCCACCCCTTTAAAGCACAACGCCCTCATTGTGGTTCCCAAGCCTCAAACCCAGGCAGTGCCTAAGCACTTTCGGTTGGATAACATGATCATAACACATTCATAGAAAAAATGTTGATAATAAAAAAATACATAGTCAATATGTCAATAATCATCTATATTGGAATAATAACATAAGGAATGCCAATACTTTTCCCAATTTCAATAAAAGGGATAACATGATCATAACCCATCAAGGGAAATGTCACAACCCGCCTCCCAGAGCCATGAACATTCTCATATGACCCCATGGGTCTCTTGTAATACCTTGGTTGCCTTCCCAACACACCATAGGCTAATACTCAATAGGGTCGCTTATCTGACTACTGACTATCCCCACAGGTCAACACTTGTTCTTTCAGTGTGTTTTTTCCTCACTCACACACACCCTGGGAAACTTCCCAGAAGGTCACCCATCCTGATTACTACTCCAGCCCAAGCATGCTTAACTGTGGAGTTCTAATCAGGTAGGCTCCCGAAAAGAAAGGTTCACCTTGTTGACATGGGTAGTAACATTTAGCCTTTTAAGTCTCACTTTTATAGGGGTGTTACATTATCCACCCATTTAAAGCACATCGCCCTTGTTGTGGACCCCAAGCCTCAAACTCAGGCAGTGCCTAAGCACTTCTGGATGGGTATTGGCTCTGATACCATTTGTCACAAACTGCCTCCCTGGGACATGAACTGTCTATTTGATAGTCCCCACAGGCCAACACTTGTTCTTTCAGTGTGTTTTGTCCTCACTCGCACACACCCTGGGAAACTTCCCAAAAGGTCACCCATCTTGATTACTACTCCAGGACAATCATGATTATCTGTGGAGTTCTAATCAGGTAGGCTCCTGAAAAAAAAGGTGAACCTTGTTGACATGGGTAGTAACATTTAGCCTTTTAAATCTCACTTTTCTTGGGGTGTTACATTATCCACCCCTTAAAAGCACAACGCCCTCGTTGTGGACCCCAAGCCTCAAACTCAGGCAGTGCCTAAGCACTTCCGGCTGGGTATTGGCTTTGATACCATTTGCCACGACCCGCCTCCCCAGGCCATGAACTTTCTATTGATAGTACCCACAGGACAACACTTGTTCTTTCAATGTGTTTTGTCCTCACTCACACACACCATAGGCTAATACTCACTAGGGTCGCTTATCTGACTACTGACTATCCCCACAGGTCAACACTTGTTCTTTCAGTGTGTTTTGTCCTCACTCACACACACCCTGGGAAACTTCCCAGAAGGTCACCCATCCTGATTACTACTCCAGGCCAAGCATGCTTAACTGTGTAGTTCTAATCAGGTAGGCTCCCAAAAAGAAAGGTGCACCTTGTTGACATGGGTAGAAACATTTAGCCTTTTAAGTCTCAATTTTTCAGGGGTGTTACATTATCCACCCCTTTAAAACACATTGCCCTTGTTGTGGACCCCAAGACTCAAACTCAGACAAGTGCCTAAGTACTTCTGGCTGGGTATTGGCTCTGATACCATTTGTCACGACCCGCCTCCCCGGGACATGAACTGCCTATTTGATAGTCCCCACATGCCAACACTTGTTCTTTCAGTGTGTTTTGTCCTCACTCACACACACCCTAGGAAAATTACCAGAAGGTCACCCATCTTGATTACTACTCTAGGCCAATAATTCTTATCTATGGAGTTCTAATCAGGTAGGCTCCCAAAAAGAAAGGTGCACCTTGTTGACATGGGTAGTAACATTTAGCCTTTTAAATCTCACTTTTCTTGGGGTGTTACATTATCCACCCCTTAAAAGCACAACACCCTCGTTGTGGACCCCAAGCCTCAAACTCAGGCAGTTCCTAAGCACTTCCGGCTGGGTATTGGCTATGATACCATTTGACATGACCTGCCTCCCCGGGCCATGAACGGTCTATTGATAGTCCCCACAGGCCAACACTTGTTCTTTCAATGTGTTTTTTCCTCACACACACACACCCTAGGAAACTTCCCAAAAGGTCACCCATCATGATTACTACTCTAGGCCAAGCATGATTAACTGTGGAGTTCTAATCAAGTAGGCTCCCGAAAAGAAAGGTGCACCTTGTTGAAATGGGTAGTAACATTTAGCCTTTTAAGTCTCACTTTTCTGAGGGTGTTACAAGAAATAATTTGGATAGTCAAACAATATGTAGTCAACTTGATAATAATCCTATGTATTGGAATAACATCATACAAAATATCAATAATTTTCCCCATGTCAATTGAATAAAATTATTTCTAGGTGAACATAATACAATATGAATTGTATAAAATGTGATGTTAACACCATATAGGGAAATGAGTGTATGGATAATTCAATACTGGAATAACATAATCCCAAGCCATCTAGGGAAGGAAGGTGGATGGTTTCAAAAGAACATAACCTGAGAAGTGAGAAATATTTTTCAAATTGTTTACATTGTAAGAATGTATATCCCCAAAAAAATGAGAGAATAACACATAAAACAATCAAATAGTAGAATGCACACAACATATATGAAATAATTTTAAGAGAATGATCATAACTCAATAGATGAAAGTTAAGTTACCAAAAATACTTACTATTGGGGAAACAATGGGATCAATAGCCACTTGAATAAGGGACCATAATGTTTCAAGTAAATTCCATGATTTATAAGTATTATGATAAAAATACATCGATGGTTATTAAATACACTATACAAATAAAACACGGTGCAATATAAACAAGTATCAAGGATTTAAAGTTTGAGACAAAGAATCCTTATGGATTATGTGTCATTTAAATCAAAATAAATTGAAATAGATGGATTGTAATTGAACCTAAAATAACATGATTAAAAGATAATTCGTAATATGATATCTAAAATAGGTAGTGTATACAACACATAAATGAAATTAGGTGCATAATATCAAACATGTCTTAGAGATAGGAATTTGAGATGAAAACCCTTACCATTAATTCCTGCTTATTCAATCATGATCTAACCTATTGTATAATTAACATAACTATATTAATATATTATCTCATAACCATAATATCCATTTTTATAATTATTTTATAACTATATATTATAAATACATTAATATTTTATAGTTTATTATCATTATCGGGTATTAGAACCTTTTTTTTGTTTGTTTCGTATGAACTTATTCAAGATGGGATCAGTTATCACTAAGTAGTTTCAATTTCATAATTCCTAGATCATTGAAGATATAATAATATTTTTTTTCATTTATAAATTAAGTCCCAATTTTATTAGGTGGAAGACATGAATACATCTTGTGAAAATATAAAACATGTTGAACTTGTTTTCTCAACATGTTTAATGATTGAAAGGTGATATATTAATAACTATTTTAAATATTAAAAAAACTTTTTTAGAATCATTAAAACATATTAAATCATATCTGGGGTATTGGATGTGTAGTAAGGAAACCCCATCAAACTGCATGAGGTCAGGATCTCAATCCCCAACAGCCCTAAATTTGGGGAGAGAATTTCACAGGCAGTGATAGTTGGATGATGAATGATGGGATCATTGGTATTATGTCAGTGGTCTCAATGTGAGCATAGGGTGCATAGGGATCAGTGATGTCCATTGATGGCTAATAGAGATCATAAGGTGGTGGAAACCATTCTCAATAGTTGGGGCTCATTGACCATCACAAGCGATGATAGTGGAAAACTAACACATGTTGTAGAAGCTAGAACACATTGGGAACATCGGGCGTGGCAGTTTTCACTAACGACGATGTGAGGCAGGATGCTGGTTCAAGTGGGAATGTGTTGGGAAAGATTGACGGGGCGCACCATTGAGTTGGCACATGGTGATTTGTAGGCCAATGAGCCAGTGTATTCAGAGACTATGGTACATGGATACTTTAGACCATTTAAGGGCCTACGAGCCAAGTCTTTAAGGAATTTGTGCCTCTGGCCCTACAGGCTATGTAATAGGTTTCCCCCTACCTATAAAAAAAGGTTTTTATCCTTTTTTTAAGAAAAAAAGGACGTGGCCTCACCTTTAATAATAAATAAAATAAAATATATTAAATGTATCATTATTATATGATATTACCATTATATGAAATCACATAATCATTTATAAGATAATCATTAAAACATCATTTACCTAGGTGGTTAAATCGAACCAAATGTTGTATTATAATGATTTAATGAGTAAGTGTATTTGTTTAGATAAAGGTAATGTGATATATACATAATCTTAAAAAATTCATAAATGTAATATATCCTCATTAAATCTATTCTAGGAACCATTAATTATGGGTGGTGATGAAAAATGAAATTCTTCATTCATGGGGGAGGTAGTCTACATGTATGCATGATTAATGATCTCATTTCTAAATGAATTAATAAAATAATGGTCTATGAAAACTGATAATTTCATAATTTTATTTGTTACATATATAATATATTTATTCATCAAATCCATCCTTGATACCATACTTGAGAGGTGGTGATGAAAAATGAACCACATCATGTTGTGGATACAGTAGTCCGCATGTACACATGGTCGAAAAAAATTATATCTTAGTGGATGGAATGTAATGAAATATTTTTTTCAATTAATATAATGACATTTAAGTATAATAATGATACTTTTTTTATTATATTAATAAGGTTGGAGGTAATTTATGAAGGAGTATAGTAAAATAAAATTGTAAGTGAAAGTAATACTCGTGTTGGAAGATTGAGTTTTCACTTAAAAAACTTCTTCAAAATGAAGTCCTTAAGAAAACTAAAGGTGAAAAGATATTATTTAAGTGGTATAGGATTCTAGGAGGATCAAAGTGATAGATTTTCTATAATAAATTTGAATCATAGGTGAGTATTGATGTGGTTGAAGTGTTACCTTTTTACAAGTGAAGAGAAGGGTAGTTTTGGAAGTAACCATTACATTTTCAATAATGTAATGTTACTATTTGAAGTTCAATGAATCCAAAATAGACAAAATTTTTGGTTAAATCAAGTTGAAACTCATTGCGACCACTCATTTTGGAGACAACCTCGAGTATTTTAGGGCTTTTACCCTAATTTACTTTTACATTGGTAATTAATTTTCAACATTAGTAATTAATTTTAATGAAAAAATCAATATTTCCCCATTTACTTAATTTTAAAATTCTTATTTTCAAATTTGGAAATCATTTTATCAAATAAAATTTATAAGGGTTTTGAAAGTTAATTCTAATATTAGTGCACATAATGCATAAAAATATTTTTTAGGAAAAGTTCATTTTTTAGCTTAAAAGTTATGTGTAATCCATGGTTATTAAAATTATTAATTCCCAATATATAAATTATTTTATTATAAAAAAAATAAAATTTATGAGGATTTTATGTAAAGAAAAAACCGAATCTATACTTGAAAATACTTTATTCGATGAAAACCTAAAAATAATTTTTATTAAACTAATATTTTAATTTAGTTCTAAAAATGTTGGGCATATGATTTATAATCCCAAATAATGTATTAAAATGAAAACTATTTTTCGATAAATTTTTATTTTATTACTTAAAACTTTGTGTAAACTTTTAATATATGCTTACATAATGATAAAATCATAAATATTATAATTTTCACAAAAACCATATTTTTCAACTAAAAAATATTTTTTAAAAAATCCAAAAGCTCAAATTAGGATAATATTTTTATTATAATTACAATAATTGCGTTCATATTTACAAATTCAAATTATAAAATTTATAAATTCAATTTTTGATTAAAATCATAAAATATAATGAAACCCCATTATTATTGGAAAATGGAATTTTCAAATATTAAATGTTATTATTATTATTGCAACCATTTACCAACTAAATTGATGTTATCAAATTATTAATATCAAACATAATTTATCATAATTAGTGATATGTTTTTTAAAATAGAAATTCATATCACATAAAAAAGCAATTTTAAGAAAAATAAATTTCTAAACAATAAATAATCTTATTTTTCATTTTAGATAAACTAATTGAATTTAATTCATATTAAAAGTAGCCTATAATTTATTTATATATATATATTTCATCTACTCTTAATCATTCACACTAATCCAGTGACTATGTTTTAACATCCATACTTAAATATTTATATTTTATCTAGATTTATAATACTTTTTTATGTTCGATGTTACATGAAGAGAAAACTATCGAACGCGTTAACTTATTTACAGGTAATCATATATTAAAATCATGGGGTGTTATAGTTTTATTCATCCATATTTTCCATTATCACCCTATACCCTCCTAACATAATCCAGTGAAAGAGATAATCCACTAAAACCTAGGGCCAATGCCACAACCCATAATCATCCATATATCTTCTCTCACATCCAAAACCTCGGCATGGAAAATCCTTTAACATCCAAGTACTCTGGTATAAAAACAAGGTTTAGTCAATTATAGAACCCACTATCAATGCTGAAACCAAAACACTAACCCACTAAGGTTCGTCATAACATGAGGCACCCTCACTGATCCTCTAAACCACAATAAGAACAAGATACCCTACAAGGGGCTCCCATAGAATAACCAAAACCCTAGTGATAAGCCCAAAATAAGAAACTTCAACCATCTTCTCTAGCACACAACCCAACCTCAAGCAACATTGTGCCTTTAATTACATCCTCAATGGGTGACTCACACCCATATCAACCACCACTCAATAGAACCCAGCCATACTCGATACCCCACAGAGTCACCCCATCCCAAAGTCTATATATAACCTAAACATCAAAAAACTGAATAATAAACCCCATACAAGAAACTAATTGATCCCACCTTTTGGGAACCAGCTAAAAGAACCTAAAACTAAACCCCTTACCATTCTCAATCCAATTCAAAAAATATGATCACAACCCTCACACGGTCCTCACACCACAAGTCAAACCTCATGAGGATTCTAAAATAAAAACCTCAAAGGAATCCTCATGAAAAAACCTCAAACTAAACCAAACTATCTACAAAATATCTCACTAGACACATTAGATCACCCCATGCTCATAACAATCAAGCCTTACATGAAAAAATACCTATAATGGACTGACCATAAGTCCAATTATGGATTAGGTATGAGAAAAAAAGTGAAATACAACCAAGGGGAGAGTGTACATAGCATGTACCTCATGTATATAGAGTGTAACTAAAACAGTCCTCACTAGCCATGTACCACATCTCAACCTTGCATGTACTTATCAAGTACATGATGTTCACTATCCCTACACGGTGTATTATTTACATGCGGTACCTAGCCATTTACCCCACACGGGCTCTATATAAATACCCCACATGGATTATATCTCTGTATTGCACATGAGGTATAGTCATGTACCCTACATAGCCATGCTCCCCTACATGGGGAGTCTAGATGAGCACTCGGCCACACCCTGAGTCACCCTACACAATAATGACCCAAACACACAGAATTTGTAGTCACATTATTCTACCCTTGGAAAAAATAAGAACACATGAAATATGATATTGAATTACACAGCAGGTGATCCAGCTTTCCTGAACAGAAAACCCGTTATGATCGCCTGAAACCCCTAATTCTCCCAAAAATACTCCACAACAACCCTAAAGGGGAACCCATAAACTCATAAAATAAATTAAAACTTAAAAAAACTAATATATGGGGTGGTTAATGGAAAATAAGGTAAATTTCTAACCTCAAGATGAAAACTCTAAAGCTTCAAGCCTGGATTCGCATCATGTAGCCACCACACCCTGATCTACCTCCATGAACAAAGACGATGGCGATCTCATCTACCTTTGAATCCTCTCTCTCTTATTTTTTATGTGACATTGGGTAGTATCTCTTCTAGGTATACACATGAATAAATAATGGGATGGTGAGAAAATTAAATTGAAAAAATAAAAGAAAACACCTACTTAAATGGCTTTACCCGAGTCCCAAAACCTGAAGTGAGTTTACACCTCGCCTACGAAAAACCCACCATTATAGACTCAACTGATAAGTTGGAATTAAAATCTGAGACTTTGTTCAAAATATATCACTGAATACACCTATATAATTAATTAATATTTAATTAATTAAAAATTAAATATTCTGTGAAAATATGAATGGCTTAAATTTCCACCAAACTCATGCCCTAGGGTAAAACCCCCATTCTAAGACCTATGTAGTAGTTAAAAAATTATTCTAAGAACATACACTATGTAAAATTACAATTTTTCCTCTCAAAACTACCAGGGAATAAAAATTAAAATTTCCCCTTATTTTTTTAACACATAAAAATGTGGTTCATTACAAACTACCCACCATAACACTTCTAACCTAAGACAAGACTAGTGGTTAGCCAAAAACTAAGCCTTCACCCCGAACATCAGTACATCCAACACTACCTCGATTTCCACAGACTATTCTTACCACGCCCATTACTCTTAAAACATGAGGGCCATTCATCCATGGCTAATACGATGCTCCCCAATATAGGAGTATCTTTATCATCTTCCTGGAACCAAAACACCAAATTGTAGAGCCCATGCTCCATTCATTACCGAATGTAATGACTGTATGTGAGTGAATCGCTCACACCTGAGCACCAATTCAAAACACCGAATATCACCCATTACTAACTCACTAAAAATGAAATCCTCCATGCTCAACAAACCACTAATAATGAGAATCAAAATATTCAACATCCAATGGTTATCTCCCCACCATAAGTATTCCCTCGCACTGCTACTCAAGTTCCAACCTCAATAAGTCCATTGTGGCCACACCAGTGACCCATGAACCAACCAGCGCTATGCATAACCAGAGACCAAATTCCTTTACACACCAAGTATTTTTCTAAAAAACCATACCAACCACCACTCACCTTCTCAAGGAATAATTACACTCTAAGTACCTCTCACGGGATCTCAAACCACCCTATACAGAATCACCAGAACACAACAGTTTAATGTTCTCATACAACCCAATCACATAACCAAACTCATACTCACATAAGAGGCACCTCATTGAACCTAGGATAAGGGACCTAAACCAAAAACCATACTAACCTTTCATTTCATTTCTAAATAGATGAAGCACCCTTGGTTCTTATCTTTTAAATTGGGGTATATCACTCATTCCATGACTAACCACATGACCACCCACCACCTGTGCATCATTACAAAAAACCATGAGTATCTAACCATGAGTATCTAACCATGATCCCACTGCACTACTAGAAATGAAACAAAAACAAACTAGGTCAGGCATCAAAACAAACCTTCCATATCAACCCAACCTCAAAAAAAATATAACTCCTAATGCTCCACCTTATAATCCTACGTAATCCACATGCCTAACCATAAAACTTCTCAGGTAAATGAAAACCTCAATGGAATTCAATACCAATCCAAACACCTCTCAGGCATCCCTCCCCTCATTGAACCACCACCTAGGCACCCAAATCCCACACCAATCAACTTGAGTCTCTGCACATCCCCCGATAAAGGGATTGTATTTCTATCACCAAATAACATCTCACCATGAGATCCACATGAACTATCATCAAAAGTAAATATATGTGGTTTAGTTGATTACAATTACATGAAAATCTATATGGGATAATTCCATATAGGTTTTTTTTACTTTAAATAGTTCATTCTCTATCATCAGTAAAAAACGCACACATGTGCATGTCATGTGAATCCTTTGCTCCTAGAATGATGCATATACATAGGCCTCGTACTAATGGACCAAGATCTAAAAACCATAATAAATCATAAATCCCAAAATTCAATTGTGTAAAATAAGTTGATATCATACAACTATAACATCAAAAACCAATAATAGTAATCCCATGATCGGGTATCTTAGATATTACATCAAAAAATGTGTTCTTAACACACCAGTTTTAGGTTAATCACAAGCTCTGAAACGTTTCTAGACCACATTTCTACCAACTCTCAAATTATTATATAAGAAAAATAGATGGATATGATACCATTTTTTTAGGAACCATCCTAAGGTTGACCTAACACATCAGCCAATATCGTATGTGATAAGGCCTCAAGAGTGTCCCACCATATTATAGGGGTTATTGACCAGTGGTGAGGGAATGAAGAGATACCATGGGGAGACTATACCCTCATATTAGAGTGAAATAATAGTAGAATATAACCAAACTCATACACATCCATAACATCAAAGTATCAATAGAAAAAAAACAAGCTATAATAAATTAAATGTGACATACAGACTTGTGGACATACTAGAACACAACAATTGATCACCCACTAGGTCAACCACATATATAGTGTAAATAAAATAAATATAATGCACAAGGCTATACTTCTATCCCCAAGATGTATCTCAAAATTGATCTCCAAAAACTATCAAACTAATCCAATCCGATTTTCAGACTCCATATGAGTTACCCCACTTGATCATGCAACACCTGGCCTCAACATCATCCACTATACATCATGTACTCAATATGAAAGAAGACATAGGGGTTTGTATATACACAAAAGTGACCACATACAGGGTAAGAGATAAATCTCAATCGGCCACCCATAATGGTGGTACCTAACATCTATTTTCATAACAATTTCATGCACATGTGATATACCCAACCTAGTCGAATAATAACTAGATTAAAAAATAAAATAATGAAAGAAAAACAAATGTCGATCATTAGGGAAAAATGATCCACCCGATATTGACCAAACCTATTTCATCTAATACTTGAAATCTCTAAATGTGTGGCCCACCATGCCACAACACATCAAGAACATCCGCTAGATATTAAGGAATATTCTAGATGTCAAGAACTAATGGGAAAGGATGTTGGACCCTATGATCACTATAGGACTATAAAACAATAATGCATACCACCATCAGCTTCGAGGACTCTGATAACATGATTTGATCTAGTGATAAGAACTATATGTCAACACTAAGAGAACCTATCCATATCCAGGTAGTCCTATAGAACTAATCAGACTCCATAATATTTAGGGATATCAACAGTAACTCTATGCCCTACTAACATCTGGGACCATGGAAACCAAACCCCTAGTCAGAGTGTAATCCTAACTAGAGGGGTTGTGCACATCCAGATCATCCATTAACTCCCTAGAACCTCCTAACAGCAACCAATAGAGGAGAATATTCTTTCTATTCTTAATTATTATTCCTCAACCATAACCATACATATATCTACTCTCACCTCTAAAACCTCATAAAATAATTGCCTCTAACATCCAATCCATCAGGCATAAAAACAAGGGTCAATCAACGCTTGAACCCACCATCAAGGCTAAAAAATCAGCACCAACCCTATCAAGGTTAACATAACATTTGGAATACTCAATACTCCTCTAAATTGTAATAATATAAGGACACCCTAATAGGGGCTCATCTAGCACAACTAAAACCCTGGGATCAATCTCAACATAATAAACCATAGTCAGCCTTTCTGGAACACAAAACAGCTTTGAGAAACACTATAGTACCCCCAATTTGAAGTATGTAACCCTTTTTATTTTATTTTTATATAATTTTTTTGGGTGGAGTTTGGTAGAGTTTGGGAGAGTTTTGAAGGGTTTTAAGAAGGTTTTGGAGGATTTTTAAGGAGCACGGTTAGGGGAAACTGTGGAGGATATCTAGGAAACCATACAAGATGAGACAAGGATCCTTCATATGGTTTTTGCATGGTTTTTCTAACCATGATAGGAGACCATGAAAAGTTCCCTTTGAGGTGGTATCATGCGCACGATTATCACACTATTTGACTAATCATGAAATCTAACCATGTGTGATAATAAAAATTGAGATTTTTAATATGGGCTCACTCGGGATTTTCCCTAACTTTGTCATTTCTTCTCCCATATAAACCCCACTCAGGATTCTTGGTTATAAAGTGTTTGAGGAGCTCTCCCAATAATTTTGGAAGTAAATTGAAGGGTTTTATTAGTGAGGTTGAGGAAATTCTTCTCTAGTAAGCCTCCTCTCTTGGTTTTTTGTGGTTTTCTCTAGATCTACTTTTCTCTCTCTCCTAGTTTTCTAGATCTACATCCACCACATGTAGATATAGGGGTTTTCTTGTCTAATATGATGAGAGTTTGGATTTTGGATGTTAGGAAAATAGTTTGAGAGTGATTGAGTCGGGATTTCATTTAGATTCGGTGTGCGGTTGTGTGGTGGGTCGATTTCACTGAAACCCTATGGTAAGTGGTTTCTCTCTTGACTCCATTTTGATATAAATAGAAGCCTTGTTTCTAATTAATTGGGTTTTCTTGATATTAATTGTGTTTATGATGTGTTAAGTCCATTGGAAATCCATGTTTTGGTGATTTGTGGAATTTGGGGGGAAATGGGATATTGTAGTGGTATGTTCTTGTTATTGGATTTTAAAATGGATATTTTAAAATTGGTTTCTAGGGTAAATTTATGAAAATGGTGTGTGAAAATGGTTTTCAATAAAAAGGGATTATTTTATTGATGGCAATGTTTCATGGATAATGTCCTAATGTATTGTTTGGTTTGGAATTTATGGTTTGCGTAATGTTGTGGCTTTGGTGTGCTATTTGATTGCTTATTTTTTTGATCATTTTATGATTTTGTGGAAATGATGACAATCGGAAGGGGAGTACAACTATAAAAAGGGGATAGATAGTGGATGGAAGATCCACCATCAAGTATAATCGGGTGATATGTACCACTAGATTGTAAAGGAAGTAAACAGGTTTGGACGAGATGTTCCACTGTGTTTGGTTACCAGTTTGGATATGCAGAACTCTATAGTTATGCTTGTTGTGTGTGTTATGAAAGGTGTGAATTTTTGTTCTAACATGTGATATAAAATGTTTTATGTCATGGTTGTTTTTATTTTCCTTGTATGACATGGTTTTGGGTGAAAAATGTCTTGGTAAGGGGATGTTTTGGCTTATTGGTAATTGCTGCACTATTTGATGTTTTATATAAATTGTTTTATATAATTGTGTTAATGTTTATTTCCTAGTGGCATGTGTTGGGAATTCATTTTGGGAAAACCTACTGAGTATCTATACTCACCCCCTACTTGTCACTTTAGTGCTTTTGCAGATGTTGTTTCCCAGTACACAGGTAAGAGTAAGGATTCTCATTTTGCTAACGGTTCATCTTGATACTTGGGCAGTCTTGTGATGCTTGGAGCATGGATCTTGGTGTGGATCCATGGAGTGTGTCATGGTTTCCTTTGGGTTTTGTTGTTGATTATTTTACTTGGTACTCAGATATTGTGTTTTATGTTGGTTGTATTATTTTATAAGATTTGTTAGGAAATATTTTGGTTGTCTTTTGGTAAGGCATTGTTTGGGTATATTTTTTTGACATGTATCATGTAGTGTGGTTGGTTGTTTTACTTCTAAGGTAAAATAATTCCCCAATTGTTCTTGAATCCCTTGGAATTTATTTCTAGCCTTTGGCACCTTGGGAACATATCCTAAGGCCAAGTATCATTCTTCATCTCTCTCAAGACAATGGGATGGGATGGGATGTTACAAGTGGTATTAGTTTTCTCAGTCCTTGACATCCAAGTTTGGTTGGTTCCTTAGAGTTAATTTTTGGTCTTGGTGTTGGCATGAATTCTCATTTATTCCTCGATTTGGGGTGGTAGTAAGGTGTAGGATTGTCGAAACTTGAAATGTATGTTATAAAAGGATGTATCTAACCCTTTTATCATATACTTCATGTTACCAGGGAGTTAGGTACATAAGTGTTTTGGAGACACTATTAAGCATTGGAAATCTCATTATTGTGGGTATAGCCAATGAGATGATCTTGACATGCATGGTAGAAATGAATTCCCACTAGGATGCTTGTTTCATTGGGCATAATTATTTATTTTGTGTTATGATTATTTTGATTTGTTGAAAATCTGGAAATTTGTTTTCAAATGGATGGATTTGAAACATGGATAGTTGTGGTATTTTGAAAATGGTTGAATTTTCAAAACATGGTGGGTTTTTTTTCAAAAAGATGGTGAAACATGGGAAATGTGAACTTGTTGAAAGTCTGGTTGTGATAGTTGAAATTTAGTTGCATTTGAAAATTTTAATACTTCCTTGTTAAGGTAGTGAGACCTATGGTTGTTTTGTATTGATAGAAATGGCATCGGGTAGGCTTCGTAGAGACCAATCGGAGGAGGCTGTTGAAAATGTGGTTGTACCTGAGCCTTAAGTGAACTAGCGGCTAATGCAGAGTATAGTGAAAGATTTCCAAGCTATGGAAAGTGGGAATAAAGTGGATGAACCAAAGCATGTGGATCATGAGGTTCAGTTTCAAAAGTAGAATCCACCCATCTTAAAGGGTGATTCGGAGCCAGAAAGGGTAGAATCATGGTTGAACAAAATGAATAGGATCTTTGAATTCATGGGAACACCAGTAGAGTTGAAATTGAAGCTAGAAAGTTACATGTTGGAAGATATTTCCATTCTATGGTGGGAGTTGGTAGTCCAAGCTGGAACGGACCAAGGTATGACATGGGAGGGTTTTGAGGAATTGTTTAATAAAAAATTCTACCCTCATATGTTTAGAATTCAATGCACAATGTATTTATTCAGGATGAAGTAAGATAAACTCTCGGTAACAGAATACGCGACTAATTTTATGAATTTAGTGCAGTTTTCACCTAAGGTGGAGGGTAGTACAGCATTCAAGGCATGTATCTTTGAGGTTGGTTTGAGTTAGGACATTCATTATAATATAATGGTGTTATGTATAGATGATTACATAGAAATGGTGAATAGATAAATGGTGGATGAATGGGATATATTTGGGGCTACATGTAGGGGAATTATTTTGGTACCCAAGAGGAATAGTGGGAATTCTAATGCTAGTTTCAATCAGAAGAGGGTTACTTATTTCTAGGGTGGGATTATGACTGAAAATTCGACAGTGGGATCGGTGAATCTTCCTTTGAAGCCTCAGAGTAAACTGGGATGTTTTCAATGTGGATATATGGGTCATATCAAGTGGTATTATATGGAACAACCTCAAACATGTCATAACTTTAAGAATATGGGGCATCTTCAGTGTTATTGTCAAAATGCTCTGAGGTCGAGTGTTTGTGACACTCCTCAGGGGTTGCAGGGGTCATATGCCTCGACAGGATAGGGGCAGTAGCATACCCCTCATCGGTAGAGTAAACTTAGTAATGGTGATTCAAAGAATACCATGACTCCTCAATAGGGCAATAAAGAACTAAGTGTGGCAAACAAGAAGTTGTTTGGAGCTGAGCAGGTCATCGTGAATAGGACCATCTATGGTGCAAGGTATAATTCTTTTAAATTCTACCCTGATGAAAGTGTTGTCTAATATGGGTGCTTCGCTTTCTTTTATTGCTTCTCATATTATTGATTTTATAGGTTTAACTATGGAAATAACGCCTTCTATTTTAAAACATCAAACTCCTCTAGGTCAAAGAGAGTGTTGAACCTTCCTATGTAGATCATGTTGTATAGTTGTGGATGAGGTTGAGTTGATGTGGGATTTCTCAGTACTTAAGATGGATGTGTATGATGTAATCCTAGGTATGGATTGGTTGGTGATGTTTAAGGCACACATCAACTTCTATGCATGGATAATTAGTTATACGATGAATGATGTCATAAGACATCTCTTTGGAGGGGATAAGGATGAAAAATTAGGTCCAACTAGTTTTTTGGCACTAGTTTTTGGAAAAATATAATATTAGTTAGTGGCGTTGTCATTGACATCAATGGAATAAGTTGAACAGAGTGTTTTTCCAGTAGTTGGTGGAAGAGTTCTCATATAATAACAGTTATCATTCCTTGATATAGATGGCTATGTTCGAAGTGTTGTATGGGTGTTCGTGTCATTCTCTACTTTGTTAGGTGAAAATGGGTGAGACCTAGATGGTTGTACCAAGCCTTGTCTAAGAGACTACGGATAACATCAAGTTGATCAGGAGGAGAATTGAGATAGCTCAGAGTTGTCAGAAATTGTATGCAGATCATCGATGATGGTGGTTTTCATTTGAGGTAGGTGATCAGGTGTTCTTAAGAATCTCTCCTAGGCTTGGGCATTGTCGGTTTGGAAAGAAGGGAAAGTTATCTCCAAGGTATATTAGGCCTTTTGAGATACTTGAGTAGGTTGGAGAGTTAGCTTATCAGTTGGCTTTTCCACCACGGTTTAGTGTAGTGCACAATGTGTTTCATGTTTCTCAGTTTAAAAAGTATCAGCCAGATCCTGACCATGTCATTCGATGGGATCATGTTGATCTAGAGCTGGATGCTTTTTTGGTGCATGTGCCAGTGAGGATTGTGGATAGACAAGAGAAATTCTTTCATGGTAAAATCATTAGTCTAGTTCAGGTTTTGTAGCGGCATGTTCAGATTCAGGAGGAGACTTGGGAGTAAGAGAAAGATATGATTGAGCAATGGACCGACCTCTTTCGGCAAAGAAATGGTTCTATGCTTTCATAAGATTGAAATTACAATGTTGGGGGGGTAACACCCCCAGATTGAGGTATGTAACCCTTTTTTATGTTTGTTTTAAATAAATTTGTTGGGTGGAGTTTGGTAGAGTTTGGGAGAGTTTGTAAGGGTTTTAAGAAGGTTTTAGAGGCTTTTTAAAGGAGCACGGTTTGAGAATGGTTAGGGGAAACCATGTAGGATCTCTAGGAAACTGTGCAACATGAGATAGGGATCCTTTGAAAAGTTTTTGCATGGTCTGTCTAACAATGTTAGGAGGTTGTGAGAAGTTCCCTTTGAGGTAGTACTATATGCACGGTTAGCTCACGGTTTTCATAACCATGCGCGGCAATAAAAATTGATATTTTTAATATGGGATCACTCAGGATTTGACCTAACTCTATCATTTATTCCCCCATATGAACCCCACTCGGTATTCTTGGTTCTCAATGGTTTTAGGAGCTCTCCCACTCATTTTGGAAGCAAATTGAAGGGTTTTCTTAGTGCGGTTGAGGCGATTCTTCTATGATAATTCTCCTCTCTTTGTTTTTTTATAGTTTTCTATAAATATAATTTTCTCTCTCTCTCAGTTTTATAGATCTACATCCATCACATGAAGATCTAGGGTTTTTATTGCCTAATATGATGATAGTTGGTCTTGTGGATGTTAGGAAAAGAGTTTGAGAGCGATTGGGTGGGGATTTCATCCAAATCCCGTTTGTGGTTGTGTGGTGGGTCGATTTCACTAAAACCCTAAGGTAGGTGGATTCTCTCTCAACTCCATTTTGATGTAACTAGAATCCTTGTTTCCAATTAATTATGTTTTCTAGAGATTAATTTTTTTTATTATGTGCAAAGTCCATTAGAAATCCATGTTGTGATGATTTGTGGAATTTAGGGGAAAATGGGATATTGCGGTGATATGTTCTTATTGTTGGATTTTAAAATAGAGATTTTAAAATAAATTACTTGGGTTAATTTATGAAAATGGTGTGTGAATATGGTATTCAATAAAAATGGATTATTTTATTGATGTTAATGGGTCATGGATAATTTCCGAAGGGATTGGTTGGTTTGTAATTGATGGTTTGCATAATGTTGTGGCTTTGGTGTTTTATGCACTTGTTTATTTCCTTAAACATTTTATGCTTGTTTGGTAATGATGAGAAGTGGTAGGGGAGTACCACTATAAAAAGGGTATGGATAGTGAATGAAAGAGCCTCCATCAAGGGTAAGTGTGCGGGAAGTACCACTAGATTAGAAAGGAAGTAAACAGGTTTGGATAGGAAGTTCCACCATGTTTGGTTACCGGTTTGGGTATGTGTAACTCTATAGTTATGCTTGTTGTGTGAGTTGTGAAAGGTATGAATTATTGTGCTAAAATGTGGTGGAAAATGTTTTATGGAATGGTTGTTTGTATTTCCCTTGTATGACATGGTTTTGGGTAAAAAATGGCTTGGTAAGGGGATGTTTTGGCTTGTTGGTAATTGTTGCACTATTTGATGTTTTATATAAAATATTTTATATAATTTTGCTAATGGTTCTATCCTAGTGGAATGTGCAGGGAAGTAATTTGGGGAAATCCTATAGAGTACCTGTACTCATCCCCTACTTGGAACTTTGGTTCTTTTGTAGATGTCGTTTTCCGAGACACAGGTACGAGTAAGGCTTCTCATTTCGATAGCGGTTTATCTTGATGCTTGGGCGGTCTTGTCATGATTGGAGCATGGATATTGGTGTGGGTTAATGGAGAGTTTAATGGTTTCCTTTGGGTTTTTTTTGTTGAGTCTTCCACTTGGTACTCAGATATTTGGTTTTATGTTGGTTGTATTGGTTTATGGGATTTTTTATGAAATAGTTTGGTTGTATTTTGGTAAGGCATTGTTTGGGTGTACTTTATTGACATGAATCATGTAGTTTGGTTGGTTGGTTTACTTATAAGGAAAAATCATTCCCAATTTTTCTTGAATCCATCATCATTTATTACCAACCTTTGTCACCTTAGGAACATTGTCTAAGGCTAAGTAGCATTCAGTCGCCCTCTCAAGATAATGGGATAGGGCGGGATGTTACAAACACCATACCCACAAGGGAATCCTAAATTGGTCCCTCAAACCCATATCAACCACAACTCAATGATACCCATCTACACTCGACACCCCATGGTTTCACCACATCCCAAAGGCTCTGAGAGAATAAAACCTCAAGCAACTAACTAATGAAACTCATCCATGGAACTACTCAATCCCACCATCCAAGAACCATCTAAAAGAGCCTAAAAATAAACCCCTTTGCATTCCCAATCCATGTGTACCAACAATCTCATAACCCTCACCTGATCCTCACACCATAACTCATCCATTGGGAGTATTTAAAATAACAACCTTATATGAATCCTCCAACCAAACCTCAAAACAACCCAAAACATATCTAAAACATCTCACTAATGTCCTCATATCACCCCATAGTATTTATCATCATGTCCTACATAGAAAAAAACCTAGAATGGACTACCCATAAGTTCAATTCTGACTTTGGGATGAGAATAAAAAGTAAAACACAACCAAGGGAGGGGTGTACAGGGCGAGTACCTCATGTACATGGCTTGTACCACAAATAATCCTCTGTGGATGTATACCACATCCCAATATGGAATGTACTTCCAAAGTACACAGTGTGAACTATCCCTACAAGTTGTGTGATTTACACGGGGTACCTGTTCATATACCCTTCATGGACTCTATCCAAATACCCAACACAGCTTCTAGTCATGCAGTGCACACTGGGTCTGTTCATGTACCCTACATGACCATGTTCCCCAACATAGGGTGTCTATCCAAGAACTCAGTCATTCCCTAATTCACTCTATATTACCATGTCCCTAACACACACAACATATAGTCACCTTCTTCTACTCATCACCCAAATAAATAGCAAATGAAATGTGTTATTGAACTACACACAATGTAATTAGGTTTTCCTGAACAAAAAACCTCTTGTGATCACCTAAAACACCCAATTATCCCAAAAATATTCCACAAATGACCTTAAGAGGAACCCATAAACTCATTAAACAAATAATAAATAATAAATAATAAATATATGGGGAGATAGATGGAAAACATCAAACTTCCTAGCTTAGGGTGAAAATATTGAAGCTTTGAGCTCATATCTACGACACGCAGCCACTGCACCCTGATCTACCTCCTCAGATGAAGACAGTGGTGATCCCATAACCCTATACCTCCTCTATTACTCTTATTAATTGGGTGAAACAAGGGAGAAACCCCACTTTATGTATTCATGAATAAACAAGGGGTATGAAAGAAAAGTATGAAAAGAAAAATAAAAATAAAAATAAAATAAAACACCCACTTAAACAAACAGAACTGGGTCTTAGAACCTAAACCAAGTTTAAAACTCACCTAAAAAAAACCTCATGTTCCATACTTAGATTTAAAGTTATAATTCCAATCTAAGAATCCATCCAAAATATATCACGAAATGCACTTGTGTAATTAAATAAAATTTAATTAATTAAATATTAAATATTCAATGAAAAGATTAATGGTTGGGAGTTCCTCCAAAACACATTCACTATGATAAAAACCTAATTCTAATACCAATTTTGTGTTCATAAAATTTTTCCAAGATCATATACTAAGTAAAATTACTATTTTACCCTCCAAAACACCTAAGAAAGAAATTCAAATTTCCTCTAATTTTCTCAACCCATAACAATGTGGTCTATAAAATTCTCAAAACCACATATCCATGGATGACCATGAGTTCAATTCATAAATTACAAAAGAAATATCATGAGCTAGATAGTATATAATCACCACTGAATATTAAAGGAAACAAAATTTGATTTTGTTTTGGGTCATTTTCACACATCCAGCTACACTAGCATATCATACGGTGTATAAAAAATATAAAACCAAGGGATAATCTAGGGACCACTTAAATAATAATAAAAAAAGTCCTTCCAATATGATACCATTTTATAAATTGACCTTGATAGAGAAATATCCCTAAATCTAAAAAAACCAAAGAAGTCACAAGAATACAACAAGAGAAAATGGGGATTTGATGTCATGTGGTGTTAGACTTACTGAATTGAGATCAACACAATTGATAAAACGTGAATCTATCAATAATAAAAGGATATTAAGAAAAAATAGTGTAGAACTTCAATAATTATGTAGATATTATATTTTCATCCAAAATTGATGGAAAGGGGAGTCATTTTAAAAGAATTTTGAAGTAAAAAAATACCAAAATACTCTAACCATTAAATGGATGTTTGGTGGTCCCATAAGAGTTATAATAAAACATTTTGGGCTTCTAATTATCCACTAGGTTACTTGTGCTAATCACCAACCCCTTGGTAGTGGGGTTTATAGCCCCTACAAAGGCCATCTAAAGTCTAGTGACCCCCCCCCCCCATCGAGTTCCTGGTGGAAATCTAATTTATGTCTAGATTTCTTCCTCCTCTTCCCTTTGCTTGATTTTTGATTTCAGGCCTCCACTACCCATTTAAGCATTCAAAAATGGAAATTTGAACATAAATTTACCCAAAAACACATCGAATTCATATCTCAGTGTATATGGGTCATTGCACAAGATACCCTACATGTGAACTTTCATACTTTGATATCTTTCTTACATCAACCTTGAGAATAAAATAATTAGGGGTAGTTGAGTATGTTTTTGATCATTAAGTGAGTTTTAATTAACCAATATAGTAATATTTCTCATGTATGATGGGTATAACTTTTAAGACCTCTTTGAGTAAGAATTGAGAAGTTTATGGTCATATCTAGTTGAGTGTCTTGTGATGTTATCATATACTTGGATTAATGATATGTGATGCATTGATTTATCTATGCCAGTATAACTAGTATAATCAAGAATGGATTATATGACCTATACATGATTGACATATACAATTTCTTTTTCTTATTCATGATGTCTATGATAAAGTGATTATATGAATATATATGATGTATAGAGATACATATGTTTGATGGAGATCATTATAGATCCTTTTGTATCTTGAGTAACAATAATGTTTTTCTAGAGACCACTCTTTTCTTATAGGTATACATTAAGAACTGATGATCATTTTCAATGCTATTAATACCCACTGGGTCACACATTATACTATGTAAATGTTGATTTAATTAGGTACAAAATGTTTTCTCAAAATTTAAGAGAGTTTATATGATGTGTTATTCAAAGGATTTTGAATATCTTTTCAAAAATATTTTTGTATATGGTTTCAAAAATTTGTTACATATGATGTAATTTAGTTTTAAGAACGCATAATGTCTATAAGGATTTGGTGAAAGTAATATATTGAAAGGGATATGCTCAAAAGATCATATTGTATGGTGAATTATGTTATAGGGATATATATAACTCTTAGTGTGATATAATTCACAAGGTTGTTATATATAATATATCGTATTACCTTACTTTACCTCATTACTATAAAATCATGCTATCACCATGGTTTTTTACCACAAGTGTAAAAGATTACGGTCGTAATTTCCATGGTTAATTATGACCATGGAAATGGTTTGGATAGATTGTCGTGGTCACGGTCGACTGTTGTAATGATTATAACTTATTTTTTATTTGAATAGATTATTTAATTATCAATATCAATTATCAATTATTAGTTATTACTTATTAATTTATAATTATGAATTATTAATGAGTATTTTTTAATTTTATACTTATTACTTATTTATTATTAACATTCGATTATTTCTTATTTCTTATTAACTATTAAATATTAAATAATATTTATTTTTCATTTTTTATTTATTAATAATAATTAACCATCATTTGTTATTTATGAATTATTAATTTAAATTATTAATTGTTAAATAATTAAAAATTATCAATTACTAATTAGCTATTATTTCCTACTAATAATTATTTTTTATCTTTTTATTTAAAAATATTAATTATCATTTATTATTTATTATTTATTAATTAAAAAGAAAAAAATTATTATTCATTATTTAACAATTACTTCTAACAGATTATTAATTTTTGATTATTAGCTATTAGCTACTAGTTATTAGTTATTAGTTATTCATTATTATAAATTAATAATTATAAATTAATTATTAGTTATAAATTAGTATAAATTATTAATTAATAATTAATAGAAACTATTTATTTAATTATTATTAATAATAACTCATTAATAATTACTTATAATTATTAATTACTTTGAAATGTATTGTTTTACTTTTTATTTATTTTAATAATGTTTTATGTTTATAAAATAAGTTAAATAAAATCTATAACATTCTTATTATATGTCAATTCCTTTAAAATAGTTGGTTATTATTGTTTTATTGATATCTATTATCATGGTCATCGACCATAGAAATAAGTAGCCACACCTATGTTTGTCCCCAACCATGGTTATAGATCGTTTGCAATGAAAATATTACTCATGGGAGTTAAAAATATGCAAGTTAGCTACCACAATGGTTTTAAAATTTATTTTCATGATTTTAGATCATATTAATAGCCTATTTTTCAAGTACTATATTGTTTCCTCAACATGGACTATCATAGTTTGGTTGAAACATCATCTGATTATGTGTTTAACGATAATTTAAATGTGGATAAAAAGTATAAAGCATGTTTAGAATTTTTTTGCTTGGATCATAATAATAGTTATCATTATAAAAGTTAAAATGAATTATTATTATTAGTCAAGCATCTGAGATATTATTTATCACCAAAAATCTTTGAGTATCCTTCATTTAATAAATGAAAACTATATAAGGAGGCATCTTGTTATGTTTTTCAAAAAAAATTGTGTTTTAATTTTTTTTAAAACTGGGTCCCAGGAAGATGATGGGCATAGGAACTGATGTACGGTGGGCATAGGCACTCGGTCGATGGGGATCTTGGAAGGAGACAGCATGCTATGGTGGTTGTTTGAGGGGGTGGTGACTTCACCATCTCAAGTCAATGACTAGATCAACCAGTGGCACATGGTGTTGGCAAGTCAGTAGGGTCGGTGTGATTTCAGGGACTTTGGTCTGATTGATGTGTGCCTTTAGGCTTTGGTGGTGTAGGACTTCAGGGTGTCCTGTGGGTTGTCCATATGAGGGGTGTTGTCGAGAACACTGACCAAGAAATGGGTGGTATAGGGAGTGGACTAATGGTGTCGACAATGGTGGATGCATGACGCAACCTTGGGCAGTGTTCCTTCGTCAGGATTTGAAAGGATGCTTATGCAGTTGTCATCCATCGGTATGAGCCATTGAGGGACTGACTTGTTCAATGTAGGACCACCTTAGTTGCGATGAGGATCTGATGACCTAATGGTGGAAGTTGGTCATGATGGGGGCTACAACTGAAGGGTATGTTGTGATGGACATCAAGGCTCTAAGGGATGCTTACTATGGGCCTTTGGGCTATATTTTGAGGGCTTGTGGGCCTTGTAATGTAGGTAATGAGTGTAGCGGAAGTGCATTGGTTGGTGTACCCAACTTTATTTTTAGTGTTAACAACGATGAATCTGATATCTTTCACGATAATAAAACCTCGGATCTTTGGAATATAATGAAGAACGAAAAAGAAAATAGGGGAGTCCCGGAACCATAGATAGGATCATCATATATTGGTTATAATTAATTTAATTAATTTATAAGAATTACCTTGATGGAATTCTTTCTTCGTTGATGTTTCCGGTCACGATCTGATGTGATCCGTCATTGCATCGTATAATCCAAGTGTAGGATTCCTCTAGCGGTGATCCACATGTGCTCCACGTATCTTTGGACGTCACCAAAAGGATCTTTGTGGGCTAGCGCAGAAGATCCTTCACTTGCGATGCCCGCTTTTGATCGCCTTAATCAGATGGAGGTGGATCTCTCTCTTGTAGCTTGAGAGTGTTCTTGGTGGAAAATGAATTCTCTCTTGGCTTGAGAGGTTTTCCAAATATGTTGTGCACAACCCCCAAAAAATGTCTAGGGTAATGAAAAATATATAATTGGGATTTTAATTACATAGAATAATAAAATGAATTAATTAACCGAAAGCATTTATTCATTTTATTTAATTCTTAGTAATAACCCATGTCTAATAATAAAAGTTGACTATTATTATTACTTTACATGTGCCCAGCGAATTACACCTAATATTATTTAATTAAATAAATAATATTATTTCTCATAAATTCCCATAAAAAAATAAATGGTGTGTATATTTAATATACACGGCGTGTACTTTTATTTTTCCATTTTTCTTTATTTTTTCCACCACATTTATTAGACCTTAAATAATGGCTATTTATTTCTAAAATAAATATCACTGCATTACTCGCTAATAAATATATTATTTCTCCCACAAAATATTCTCTCTAATAACTAGTGTCGAAATAAATGTGATCATGAATTCTCAAATAATTATTAAACCACAATCGGAAATAATCTTTATTTAACTTGTTAAATTCATATTTAACTGAGATACTTGGACACACTTAGTGTGTGACCCTCTAGACCTCTTTCTCAGTGGCATTAGGCGGAGCCTAGATAAAGTCCAAGGATAGCATCCAGCAACACGCCAAGGAACCCATAAAGAAAGAAGTTAACGCTGCAATGACGTGTCACCTCCTACGAATACTTACCATGTAATATAATCCCTTCGTCCCGATATATCGAATCAAGCAGGTTTCATGCTAGTTCCATCAACCCATGTGCTCGATTAATCTTTCTTTGACTTTATGGAATTGAACTTTCCCATTCCTCACCACGACCATGGATTTATTTAGGCTATATCAATTCCATCAAAGGGCCTAAGATATATACTTCTGTTATGGAACAGAAGGGGAAAATCCTTTCTCGAATTATCTATGAATGCAGTATCACTCGTGACGCACCCAACGTATCCTGCCTCACTGCAAATAGTGTGTCGTCACAGTTTTCTTCAATACATCTACGTGTGAAAGTTGTAATACCCATTAATAATAATCTTAAAGTTTAAGGACCAATAAACACATCCGTAGATAGGAACATCCAACGACACTATGAAATGTGGATTTCCTAATGGCGGGTCTCGTTCTCATAATATCCTCCTAGATATTACCAAGGGCGCACACTATGAGTAGGTGTCTCAAAGTTGTATGAGTCCTCACCCCTAATGGCCTATATTATTTGTGTCCCTCAAATAACATCATCCGTCGATAGAACATATATTCAAGAACAGTGTTATGAAACTTTCAGGTTCTCATCATAGCAGGGATCCGCTATTACCCTTTAATGAAACAGATATCCTTAGGACATTATCACATGCATTGTCACACAGAAGAACAATCAATATGTGATAAGGTATTTATTAATGAATAAATTACAAATTAGTTGGTTCTAGGCCACCAACTCCAACAGACTCCCACTTGGACTAGATCCAACTGCTAACGACCATTAACCCGTTAGCTCTCACGTGATATTCATGCTTTTTCTAAGATAGTCCTTTAGCCAGGGGTTCTGGCACATTCTCTTCCATGGACACTCTGATCACCGCAACTTCACCCCTTTGATAGAAATCCCTCAATAGGTGATACTTTCGGAGTATGTGATTTGTCTGTTGATGTGACCTTGGTTCTTTTGCAAGAGTCACCGCTGTAGTATTATCACAATTCAATGTGATAGGATCTTTACTGCTAGGCACCACGTCAAGCTCCTGGACAAATATCTGAATCCAAATGGATTCCTTGGCTGCATCAGAAGCCTCTATATATTCGGACTCCGCTATAGAATCAGCAACAACTGGTTTCTTTGAATTCCTCCAGCTCACAACTCCTCCATTGAGATAGAAAACATATCCAGATTACAACTTCAGATCATTTTGATATTTTTGAAAGCTATCATCAGCATACCCTCTAATGACAAGCTCCTCGTCTCCTCCATACACCAGGAACATATCCTTAGTTCTTCTCAGATACTTAAGGATTGTCTTAACAGCAGTCCAATGTTGTTCTCCTAAATCTTCTTGATATTTGCATGCCATTCTCAGTGCATAGGCAACATCAAGCCTGGTACATAACATGGTATACATGATGGATCCTATAGATGAAGCGTGTGGGATCTTACTCATTCTATCTTTCCCCTGTTGTGTCTAAGGACACATTTTCTTAGAAATATGTAGGCCATGTGACACTGGAACCAATCACCTCTTGGATTGTTCCATACTAAATCTCTTTAGTATATGGTCAATGTATATACCCTAACTTAGTCTAAGTAGCCTCTTGGATCTATCACGAATGATCTTGATCCCTAGAATATAGGTTGCTTCACCCAAGTCCTTCATGGGGAAACACTTGTTCAATCAGTCCTTAACTGACTATAAGACTGGTACATCATTTCCAATAAGCAATATGTCATCAACATATACTACTAGGATAACGATCACATTCCCATTAAACTGCTTATAAACACATGGCTCACATTCATTCTTAATGAAACCAAATTCTATTATAGCTTTATAAAATCGAATGTTCCATGACCTGGATGCTTGATTTAATCCATAAATGGATTTCTACAACTTGAAAACCCGTTTGGCTTCACCTGGTGTCACAAACCCTTCTGGTTATGTCATATAAACATCTTCCTGAAGGTTCCCAGTGAGGAATGTTGTTTTGACATCCATTTTCCAAATATCGTAGTCATGGTAAGCTGCTATGGAAATTATTATTCTTATGGATTTAGACATGTAAACTAGCGAGAAGGATTTATCATAGTCAATTCCTTGACGTTGTCTGAATCCTTTAGCCACTAGCCTAGCTTTATAGGTGCTAACTTGACCATCCATGTCCAGTTTTTTCTTTAATACCCATTTTCATCCAACAGGCTTTACATCAACTGGCTCATCGACCAGAACCCAGATTTGGTTATGATATATGGAATCCATCCCAGAATTCATAGTTCTATCCATCTTGCAGCTTTTTAGATTTATACTGCTTCCTTATAGTATAGAGGTTCATCATTGTCCAACAATAATGATTCCCCATCCTCAGTGACTAGGAAACAAAATCTCTCTAGTTCCCTTACCTCTCTTGATCTCCTACGCAATACTTGTGTTTCTGGAACCTCTTCCATAGGGACTTGTGGAACTTGTTCTTGTACCAAATCCTATGTATCTTGATCATCAACTTCTTCGAAGTCAATCTTTTTCCCACTATCCTTTTTGAGTATGTGCTCCCTCTCAAGAAATGTGGCTTGTCTGGCGACAGTAACTTTCTTGTCTGAAGGGTTATATAGGTAATATCCTTTCATTTCCTTAGGATATCCTATAAAGATACACTTCGTGCCCTGGGGTGCTAGTTTGTTTCCTCAGAATGCCTTAACAAATTCCTCGCATCCCCATACACGTTTGTTCGAAAAAATGGGTTTCATTCCATTCCATAACTTATAGGGAATTCCATTTTCTGCCTTGGTTGGTACTCAGTTTAATGTGTATGTTGCAGTCTGTAATGCATATCCCCAAAAGGATAATGGAAGATCTACATGACTCATCATCGACCTCACCATGTCCAACAAGGTGTGGTTCCTCCTTTCACTAACACCATTCCACTGTGCTATATAAGGATGAGTGAGATGAGATAGAATCCCAGACTCCCATAGAAGATCGATGAACTCTTCGTTCAGATATTCTCTACCTCGATCTGATTGAAGCTTCTTTATCTTCTTACTAAGCTGATTCTCTACTTCATTCTTGAATTCCTTAAATTTATCTAAGGCTTATGACTTATAACTCATTAATTAGACATAGCCATATCTACTCAAATCATCATTAAAAGTAATGGAGTAAGAATATCCACCTCTAGCTTCTACTGTAAATGGTCCACACACATCTGTGTGCACCAATCCTAGAAGCTTTATGGCCCTTTCACCCTATCCATCGAAAGGCAGCTTGGTCATTTTTTCTTATAAACAAATGTGACATCTATCAAGTGGTTTTAGCTCAATAGAGTCTAAATAGCCATCTAGGCAGAGCTTTGTCAAGCGCTCATTTACATGACCGAGACGGTGATGCCAAAACTGGGTGATGTATGAGTCATGTGAGTTTGTTTCGTTATTGATTTCCAACACTTGGTTTTTGTAATTTAATACATACAAACCAATATTTAAATGCGCCATACCATAACATACGTTGTTCTTATAAAAGATAAAACCCTTATTTCAAAACTTGATAATAAATTCATCCATATCCAAGCAAGATATAGAAATTATGTTCTTGGAAACACTAGGCACATAATAACAGTTAAGTAAAACAAAAATCATCCCAGTTGGTAATGAGAGGTGGTAATCACCAATGGCTAACGCAGCCAGCCTCAAGACATTAGCTACTCAAAGATCCACCTATCCCATGGAAATATTTCTAAATCTACTTGGTTCTTGCATTTGAATATAGATGTGATCCCTAAAAGCTATATCTAATACCCAATGTGTATAAATGGAAAGATTACACTCGATAACGAACACACCTTTAACGTCCCCATGCTTCTGGGTGCATTTCCTCTTCCAGTGGCTCTGATTGCCACATGAAAAACATGCCGCCTCTTGTTCCTTGCCCTGCCTATGGATCTTCCCCTTCTTGGAGGGATAGAACTCAGGGGATTCAGGCCATTTATAAGTCTTTGTCCCCTTTGCCTTGTCCTTCCTTTTCTTATTCACCATAAGGACTGCAGGTTTGTCATGACCCATGTCCTTATCTACTTATAGAATTAAATTCAGAAGTTTTGATAGACTCTTATCATTGTTTCTCATGTTGTAGTTGACAATAAAGCTAGAGAAGTTCTTGGGTAGTGATGATAGGATGAGATCTGTATGCAACTCATCTGGTAACTTAATCCCTAAGATGTCCAAGCATTCAATTTATCCAATGATCTTGACTACATGAGGCACACCTGGTGAAGACTCTATAATATTAGTTTTAAACAAAGCATTGGAGATCTTATATCTCTCCTATCTCACCTAATCTTGATAGAGATCCTTAAGGTGAGATATCATTCTATACGCGTCCATGTTTTCATGTTTCTTCAAGAGCTCATTAGACATGGACGATAACATGAAACACTGGACATCTGTGGACTCAACCAAGTGTTTCATATTGAGAGATATTTCCTCATCACTGGCCTCTTTTCTAGGTGCAACTAGAATAGGATCTTCCAGCACATACAATTTCCTCTTGTGGTGAAGGATGACGCGTAAACGTCGCTGCCACTCTTGGAAATTGGTGCCGGTGAGAAGGTTTTCCTTCTTGAGTATGGTTTGAAATGATATGTTTGAAGTCATTTTTTTTGTCATTTCTACAAATTAAGATGAGAAAAGGTTTAGTATTTTATTATGATAAAACTGAGACAAATAAATAAATTAATACTTGTTAGTCTCCCACTATTTTATCAAAATCCAATAGCCCCCACCATTGACTTCAGATTATTCTGTTGCCCAAATATTCTAGTGACAAGGATCCATATTTCCCTTTGCATTACCCCAACTATGGTTGGCCAAGAAGCTTGAAGGGTTTTAGGTAGGCATTCCAAATGCCAACTGTATTAACTCACAGCTCATTGATCTGCTGAGTGGACTCCCCAATCTTGAAATCCATTTATTTTGGATTTCCTCAACCTTTTCCTCTTGGTCACACCAAGTACTACTGTGGAAGTAAACCCTTGATGCAAACCAAGTCAAGTCAACCCAAAACCTTGAATTAGAATTCCCCAATAATTGAAAGCACCCCAACAAGGTTTGGTCAAGCAATTTGAACTATGGTTCAATTCTAACCAAGAATATGAAAGGCTATACCGACTTGATATTTTCTTTGAGGGATTTTATCCTTATACGTAAATTTTCATTTTATTATCTTTGATTACATGATTATTAATATTAAGTGGGATATACTTAAGTGATTAACCATGTCTAAGATAATATTTACGCATAATCAAGTCTTATTTTAGTTCCATCTTGCATGCTTGTTTAATTAATTAATTATGTGATCGTGAAAACACACCCACAATAAATAAACCATACAACTGACAGAAATAAAATAAATGGTATGATCATGATCTTGTTCTATTGGTTATTTTATCTAGCGGTTGATAAAATAACCCAAGACCTAGGGTAGAAACACCTTGAACCTTTCGGGTTCATGTTTAATGCTTTCCACCTATCCACCTTCGTATCTCCTTAGATTGGTTTCACCTTGGCTCCTGACATGAGCCGCCTCCACTAGCTTGGGAGCTCTATTTATTACATATGCATTTATCTCACAGGCAGGTGAGGGGTAAAATGGGTTTTTACCTAAAAGAAACCTTGGGCACGCAGGCCCTACATATTAATGAGGAGAAGGCTCGCAGGCCAAAAAAATTAATTTAAATAGATAAATTAAAAGAAACCATTCACATACAAAGGTTTTGGTCTATCTCATGATCATCCATACATGCAACGATATTTATGCATAAATAAAACAAGCTTTCAATTATTTAATCATTCTTTTTTAAGATAAATCACGCTCAAATCAATTAATTATCTTTAATTAATCAATACTTTTATCTTAAACCCTTTTTCAGAATTTCCTTGAGATTTTCATCCATCAAAATTTTAAAAAAATAAATTCATTTAAAATTATCTTTGCACGTAACTTGTACTTTGGAGGCAACCTTGTGAATTCCCATTCATAACTACCCAATGAGTAGAAATGAACATTACGCAGATATTAAATTAAACACATATATATAAAACACCTATCATGTGTTGTGCCTCAACTTTACACATGTACTATGGTACACGTCTCAAGGTTTTATATAAAATAATAATAAATTTTAATAAATCTGCGTAATTTGGATGAGTACACAGCGTGTAGTTATGATTACACGGTGTGTGATTTTTTTCATCGTCCATCTAAAGTACACACTAGAGGACATGGTGTGTAGATGTACTTAGGAAATATTCGGAGTACACGGCGTGTTCAGTGGGACACATGCCATGTAGTTTCTGTGTTACACATTTTTCAGCCGGGCAAGCCGTGTATGGGGTACATGATTCAACCCTAGCCCGAAGGGACTATACGCCGTGTTCAGTGTACCACATGGTGTGTAATCTAGAAACCATGTGCCACCTATTCCTGGTCAACACACAGTGTCATTTATGACTTAGGAATACTCCAACACACATCCTGATTTGGCGGACCAGTCTGATCCATTGAACCCAGACTACACGACGTGTACTTCCTAATACATGTCGTCTATTCTAGTGTTGTACTGCCAGGAATGTTTGGAACCTCCGGATGAGACCCTTTATTTTATTTTAATCAAAATTAAAAGAAAAAATTATTTCTGTAAGATGAACGAGATACGTGAGAGGAGGAACAGATCTTGAGATTTAGATTTTAAAGAACGATTAACTTGAATTGAAACAACTAAATTATAAAATGCATAAATCACCAACAAAAAACTTAAATAATTATAACCAATGATATAACCCATTTGATATAACTTGTAGGTTCTGGGTGCAGCAGAAGCACATTGTTAGGTGTACCCAACTTTAATTTTAGCGTTAACAACGATCAATATGAGATCCATCACGATAATAAAATGCCAGATATTTGGAATAGAACTAGGAACAAAAAATAAAATAGGGGATTCTTGGAATCATAGATAGGATCATCATATATTGGTTATAATTAATTTAATTAATTGACAAGAATTAACTTGATGAAATTCTTTCTTCATTGATGTTTCCAGTATTGATCTGGTGTGATTCGTTGTTGCGTCATATAATCCAAGTGTAGTATTCCTCTAGATGTGATCCACACGTGCTCCACATATCTCTGGAAATCTCTGAAAGGATCTTCGTGTGCTAGCGTGGAAGAACCTTCGCTTGTGATGTCTGACTTTGATCACCTTGATCTGGTGGAGGTGGATCTCTCTCTCGTAGATTGAGAGCATTCTTGGTGGAAAATGAATTCTCTCTTGGCTTGAGAGCTTTTCCAAATCTGTCGTGCACAACCACCAAAAAAATTTCTAGGCTAATGAGAAATATATAATTGGGATTTTAATTACATAGAATAATAAAATGAATTAATAACCTGAAAGAATTTATTCATTTCATTTAATTCTTAGTAATACCACATGTCTAATAATAACAATTGACTATTATTATTACTTGACATTCACCCATAGAATTACACCTAATATTATTTAATTAAATAAATAATATTATTTCTCATAAATTCCCAGAAAAAAATACACAGTGTGTATTTTTATTTTTCCATTTTTCTTTATTTCCTCCACTACATTTATTAGACCTTGAATAATGGATATTTATTTCTAAAATAAATATCACCGCATTACTCGCTAATAAATATATTATTTAACCCACAATATATTCTCTCGAATAACTAGTGTCAAAATAAATACGATCATGAATCCTTATATAATTATTAAACCACAATCGGGAATAATATTTATTTACCTTGTTAAATTAATATTTAACTGAGATACTTAGACACACTTAGTGTGTGACCCTCTAGACATTTTTCTCAGTGTCATTAGGCGAAGCCTTCATAAAGTTCAAGGTTAGCGTCTAGCAACATGCCAAGGCACCCATAGAGAAAGAAGTTAACGCCGCAATGACATGTCACCTCCTACGAATGCTTACTATGTAATATAATCCCTTTGTCTTGATATCTTGAATCAAGCGGGTTGCATGATAGTGCCATGAACTCATGTGCTCTATTATTCTTTCTTTGACTTTCTAGAATTGAACTTTCCCATTCCTCACCATGGCCATGGATTTATTTAGGCTATATCAATTCCATCAAAAGGCCTGAGATATCTACTTCGGTTATGGAACAGAAGGGACAAATCCTTTCTTGAATTATCTATTAATGCAGTATCACTTGTGATGCACCCAACGTATCCTACCTCATTGCGAACAGCGTGTCATCACAGTTTTCATCAATACATCTAAGTGCATGAGTTGTAATACCCATTAATAATAATATTAAAGTATAAGGACCAATACACACGTCTGCAGATAGGAACATCCAATGGAACTATGAAATGTGGATTTCCTACTGGAAGGTCTCGTTCTCATAATATCTTCTTGGATATTACCAAGGGCGCACACCATGAGAAGTTTCCTCAATGTTTTATGATTCCTCACCCCTAATGGACTGTATTATTTGTATCCCACAAATAACATCATTCGGCCATAAAACATATATTCAAGAACAATGTGATGGCACTTCTGGGTTCTCATCATAGTAGGGATCTGTTATTGCCCTTTAATGCAACAGCTATCCTTAGGACATTATCATGTGCATTGTCACACAGAAGAACAATCAAGATGTGATAAGGTATTTATTAATGAATAAAGTACAAAGTAGTTGGTTCTAGGCCACCAACTCCAACATGTAATAATAAGGGTCTGTAAGGGATATATATATAATAATAAATAAGGGATGGGTAGGGTGGTTTACCCATTGGGGGGCTATGACCTGCTCATTTGGCCTGTAGAGGTGTGTGTGTGTGTGTGTGTGTGTGTGTGTGTTTATTTAATTATACACCCAAGTATCTAATATATATATATATATATACCATGAGAAATAACTATTTATAAAAATTTATTATTATTAATTTATAAATAAGTAATGATAATAGTAGTTTTATACATTTGTAATAATAAATAATGATTTTAAAATAGTAATATGTATTAATTGTAATTAATAGTATTTGAAAATATATATTATTAAATAGTAATAATCATTAGTAACTAAATAAAAAATTTAAATTTATTAAATTTAAATATATTAGATATTATGTTGTAATAATAATTATCATTTAATAAATAATATTAGTAAATAGTAATGATTAATAATAATAATCGATAAGTAAATAATAAATCTTAATATATAATTTTAATTTTCCATTAATAAATTGTAATAATTATTATTAAAGAATTTAAAAATATATATTTAAATTTAGTATTTGGTTACTAATTATTAATAATAAATATTATTTGGTAATTTATTAATTACTAATCATTAATTATAATTAATTAATTAATTATTATTTATAATAATTAATAATAATTATTACTTACTTACTAATTATTAATAATTTTTTTTAATTATAAATTACATAATTTCTATTTATTAATTTTTATTATTAAATTAATAAAATTATTTAATAATTATTATAAATACTTAATAAATAATACAAAAATGTATAGCTAGAATCCAAATCTCTTGATCTTTTATTAAAGGTGAAAGAAAAAGAATACATGCAAGCAAGAAAGTAGATGGGATCACACAAAGAGACATTCCCTCATCTAGAAAAGTAGATTACTGGTCCAAAAAATTTCGATTATTCCCATAATCATAGTCAGATTCATCAGCATCATCAGTAGTTTCTCACTCCGACTATGAATTACCTTGGTTGAGGATCCCAAGGATCCTAGTCTTGGACCTTTATTGCTTCTGAGTGAGCTTGATCTTTAATGATTTGGAAGTTGATTTGGTAGACATATTCCTTGGCAGATTGGAATAATCCTCTCGCATCCTTCTTTTTGGAGGAGTCGGAGTCAACCCTTCATTGTTGGGAATCTTCCCCTTTCTATTTAAAACAACATTCTTAAAATAATTTGGAACATAATTTTCCATAGATCAGATATGAGTGGTTTCAAATAAAACCATATGCTGCTCTTTTTCACTTCCATCATCAGAGACGTTACCCCATTTGCCAAGAAGTCCTGAAGAATTGAATACATTCTGAATCTGTTGATAATAATCCATGATCTATTGAACATCAGATTTTCTGGACCCATATTCATGTGGAACATATCCTGAGAAGTCCACAACCAATGGCTACATAATACAACCTTGTTCAATATGCAGTGAAGGAGTGTACACCAGAACCACACATTGGGCGACAACCTCATTCGCAAACTATCCATCCTCACTAGTGTGTAGCCCATCCTGGCCAAGGTAATGCTTGACACTCAAAGTAGAACTACCAGCCTACTAACCAGAATCAAATGGAGATTCATGTTGGTTCAAGTCACTCAGGGGAACACCGTCTCTTTCCCCATGCAGTTCCATTACATTATAAAGGGAGGGACCATCAAAGGCAACATTTTATCTAGCAATTCCATTACCAATATTCCAACAAACTAGTTCCTCAATAGATCTTTTACCAGTGTCCCACTTTTTTCAAATGTTCGTACTATACCCCCTCAAAGAGCATAACGATTAGAGAAGATCCCTATGGCACTTCTCCTTCCAATGCCTAGCCATCTTTCATCCAATGCAATATTCCTACAGCCTCTCATAAATGAAATTGATATCAAAATCATCCTTTTGAGTCGAGAGAATGACCTTTTCAGTAAGATTATAAGAAAATAAACCTCAATGAGTATCCTTGCAAAGTGATTGAACTGAGATTCCTATGTGGATTTGTCCATCTTGATGGGAACACCAACTATTGAGGTGATGTCAAACAGGATCCTTGGATGCCATAGAATCCAGTTCAAGATAAATATGTGAATCCAAAAATGAGCTCTATAATTTTTGAGAGAAAAATAATAGAATTTGGTATCCCATTCTTGAATACATATCATACCTAGCTGCAACGCTATCGTGCCAAACCCCCAAGATCGCCTCTTCAGATCATCAGATTGGAATATAACATGAAATAAGCCTTGATCGAGTGGTATAATTTTCCAAACATCGAAACCCCACTTCTTAAAAAGTCACTAGAGAAGGTCAACAACCCTCTAGGGTTTTGATCCCAATGGAAAAAATAACCCTAGAAATGATTGAAAACTTACAAATCTTGAGCGTGTCATCAATTGCATCCTGATTAGAAATGATGTGAGTCATCAAACCTCTTCTGATGATATGATTCAAGACCCCTTCTTTGAGAGAGAAAAATCTTTGAGTTCCATTTCCCTTAATCACCACCTCCTTCAGAGAAGAAGTGTCGGCCTTCATCCCCCTTGAGGAATCTACCTTCAGAATCAAGCCAGTGAGGATTCCACCTTCTGGAAAATCAATCTCAAGGTCTTTAGGGAAGGATATTAAGGCTTCAAAGCCCTAGACATGTAGAACACCATGGAGCTGCTGTGAGATATCCACCCCAAACACCATAAAAAAATAATTAATAAATATTTTTCTTTACTTTATTAATAATGAATAATTATTTTATAATTACTAATTATTAGAAATTTGTTTTATTTATTTATTAATTATTACTACTTATTAATTAGCTCTAAAATATTTACTAATTATTATTAATAATTGTATTATAAAAATTATTTATATTTAATTAATTACCAATTATTTTTATTTTTTATTAATTAATAACTATAACTTATGAATTATTTAACCCAAAATATATATATAGTTATTAATAGTTCTTACACGTTGGTTTTTAAAAAACATAAATGGTATTAGGTTGTAAATTTTTTTAGTTATTCGGTGTGTTATTCTCATCGATACATTTCTTTAGGAAGCAAAGCTACATGTATAAAAGTATTTAAAGTTTAAAAAATGTAACTTAAAAATAATTACAGTAATTATAAAAATAATAATTTTATTCACATGTCTTTGAAATGTTATTTATAAATAAATGGTTTGAATAAAAAGGTATAGTAATAAGGAAATTATATACATATAAATTAATATTATTAATTATAATTTTAATATTCTATTGAAGTGAATTTATTTGAAATATATTTATGTCATTTAATTAGTTGACTAATATTTGTTGAATAATTTAAACATTATAATTAATATAGAGTACTCAATGTAATCTCAAATAATTTAAGTCATAAAAATAATATGAAATAAAATAGTACAATTAAAATTTAAATATTCTATAAAACTGTATTTATTTGAAATATATTTATGACATTTCATTAGTTGATTAATGTTTTTAGACTAATTTTAATATTCTCATTAATATAGGAACTTTATGTAACCTTGGATAATTTATGTCATTGAAAGCATATAAAACTAATGAGTACAATTAATTTTCATCTATGTATTTGATAAATTCTTTTCCCATAGTCTGGAGTGTGAATAAGGTGCTCATATTGAGACTTTCGACCATAGTGCTATGGTGGGGTATGTTGAAATAGAGAGATATCTTCCTCATGTACACTATCTTGAGCTATGTGATGATCCTCTATCTATGATTCATTGGGAGGAGGTGTCATTGTGATATCAATATATAAAATTGATCATTCTCCCATAGAGTAAGTGGAATGACTTGACATCTCAAAAGGAAGCCATTGGGTCTGTGAAGGCTCAATCATGAAAGATGAATACATAGTAAATGACATCTGATATGATATCAAATCCATTATACATGGAAAAAACTAGGGGTATTCTAATAAATTAAATGGATATCATGGTTGCAGATACACATCAATAATTGATTGAGGCTCATATTCTGGGCATGCTTTCTATTCCTGTGGAACATGTGAGGCCTCATGTGCAGCCTGACATAGTCTACGTCATCGTCATTGTGGCTTATCAACCTCAGTATCTACTGAAAGAGGTTCCTACATAGGAACCTCCTCCCTCTATTAGGTGGACGATCAAATTAATTATTGTTCACAAAATAAAACAATGGTAACATTTTCTATACTACAGCATGGTATGCTACCTGTATAATGGCCTATAATTTTCATGCATAAATATTATAACCTTTTAGATGAATATTCAAAAAAAATTACAAACACATGACCAAGTACCACAAAGTTTTAGTGTTTTTGAGACTAAATAAAAAATATTCTTATTTCATAAAATATCATTAATGTATCCCAAAAATATATTCCCATTTAGTAATCCTGATAGAAAAACCCTAGTTAATACATTTCCTCATAACTTGGAGAAAGGAAACATAAGAAAGTGTGGGCTTGGATGCTCAGTAAGGGTAACCATGGGAGATATCAATCGATGATCATATTAAAGAATAAGATAAGAATAAGGTTATGAGATCATGGCCATAACTTACAAAGTTCATACCCAATATGTAAAAGATTATAAACATGAGTCCTGGAATAAATCTTTATCATTTCAAAATACATGATTCATAAGTGTGATAAATCATCATAAATCAATCATGAACTATAAGTTCATGTTATAAAAGTGTGGCACTATCATAATTATATAAACCATTTCATATGTTAAGTTTAACTACTAATACATACAAATCATAATGGATCAGAAATGAACACATGTTTCTTATAGTGGATCAAGAACATAGACTTATTTCTCAAAGCGGATTGAGCACATCAACTTAGTTCCCATAGCGGATCAAGAACATTGGCTTGTTTACCATAATTATCTCATGAGATATAATACTTTATCCAATGAATTTTAGGGATATATAATTATGGGACCACCCATAACATAATTAAAACTATACACATTTGTGTCACAATATCACAAAACATTCGTCATATCATCATATCATAACTCATGCAAAGAAAACAGGTTTCATAAACATTTAATCAATCCATTATTTCATAATCCATGTAAAATAAAGGAGTTTCATAAACATCTCATCATCATAATATTAAACCATCTAGATAAATAATAAGGATCGATCTATTGGATCATGTCCCCAGTAAAACATAAGTAACACCAAAGGTTTTTGTTTTTATTGAATATAAATAACATAAAAAGCTCATTGAAAACATTCTTGTGGAAAATAACCTTTCCATTTTGAAATCCAATCTTTAAAATCTAAAAACTCCCAAAATATTATGGAAAACATTTTATTTGAAAATAAATATAGGAAACTGTAAAATAATATTCAATTAATTGATTGTTCGTGATGGTGGTAAATTCCATTCATGTTGTACACATTAAAACAAATATTCCTTTCGCATTTTTTTGTAAAAAATCAGAAGTACCTCATTTAGAAAATAATGAGAAGATTAATTTTAAAAAAATATTAAAAAATAAATAATGGATAAAAATGGATTAAAAAATACTAGTAAAATATTAAAACATTATTTAAAATGTTTTAAAGAAAACATGGACATGGAAGAAAAAAGATTTTTGAACGAAGAGAGAAATAAAGACAATTTTATTTAAAAAAAATATTTCAGTATCTTGAATTAATAAATAGATGAAAATGAAATGAAAATAATTATTATAAATAAATAAATATAGGATGATAAAATTCTTTATTTTATTGAGTGTTATATCATAATATTTCATCATCGATAACGTAATCATAAACAATCCTGATAAACAATGAGATTGTAAAATAAAACCCTTACCACCTTGGTAACTTTTAAATCGTAGCCTCATTAAATAATAACATAAAATGGAATTTTAAATATCATAAAAATAATTATATTAATGATATAACACTTCAATATGAAATTATATACACCACGAAAAAGAAATTATTGGTGAATATGACATCTGTCTCCCAGAAATAAAAGAGAGACTAGAAATCCCCTACCTCAAGTCTTCAATTTCTTCATACACATTAGAACATCCAGTATAATAAATATAGGTTTATTATACATATATTAAAAACCATAATAATATATATATTACCATATATGATTCATTTATAACCTTTTATCACTCATTGATTAGTAATTTTTTATTAAAATCATTATTCTAAGTGATAGCTGCTTCGCTTTTCATGTATGTTTTGGTTTGATAGTTTTGGTCCTCATACATTGATCATGATTACATAATATAAATAATTTTTATAATGATATAAATATCATATATATTAATTATATACATATTTATAGTAATCCATAAAATTTAGAGATAAAAAATTAATTACATCGTTCATGGAGACAGTAGGCTATACGTATGCATGAACATTATTTCCATTTTTTCGACAGATAGAATGAAAGGAAGGTAAATAATAATTAAAATTTAAAAAAACTCTTTTATATCATATTTATTCATTAAATATATCCTTATTATCATCCTTTTCAAAATAAAATGAAAAATGTATCACATCGCTTTGGGGAGGCGGTATTCCACACATACGCATAAGAGATGTTATTATTTTCCAAATGATTGGAATGTAAGAAGGTATATGTGATATTATAATTATATAATTACAATTATGTCATATATATTTTATATATACTTTAAATGTTCTATTATATCCATCTATTATGGGTGGTGATCGAAAATGAATTACATCAGTTTGCAAGGTGATAGTCCTCCATACACATGATCGATGGTTTTGTTTCTCATTTGATGGAAGAGGAGATAGATATAGGTAATTACATTAACATAATAACATATAATTATTTGGATTATACTTTTGTTATTATTTTATCATGTTTGAATAATATTTAAGGTAGTTAGAAGAAGAAATAAAATGAAAAAATAAATGTTAAGAACTATACCTCTTCTTCGGACAACATCTTTAGGTTTTCACCAAAATCCTTCCAATGAGGAATTTATAATAAAAAAGGACTATAAGACATGTAAAATGAATTAATAAATGTATTTGGGTAGGTATTTTCTAATCCAGATGGATTTTGAAGTGTTTAGATGAGAGGAGATTGGTAGCCTTTTATAATTGAGGTGGAGAAGCATTCTCATAAATACCCAAAACTATTCAATAATGGGAAGTCAATCTAAAACAATGTGACTAAAAAATTGATAAATAATTAATTATATGGAATATAATTTTGATAAAAACACCCACCAAAAAATAAATAAACGTTTTTTAAAAATGTTATTCCTTTAACCTCTAAGTCCACACACTTTACCCATTTTAATTTTCACCACGGTAACTAGTCCTTTTACCTTGGAAATTTATACTCTAAGCCTATAAAGAAATTTGAATTACTAGATAATTTGGAACCAAAAATTATAAATATAAAATATAATTTATCAAATAAATAACCTATGTGTGTAGAAAATTAATTTTAACACATGCGCATTGCACCCGCAAAACCCCGTTTTAACTTTAACCACGATAATTAAATTTTTTACTCTTCAGGGGTTAAGAAAGTTAATATAAAATGGAAAAAGGATCATAAATAGAACATAGTTAGTATTATAAAACATTTCTCATTCACTAGTATAATTATAATTTTTTTAGGAATTTTAGATCATTTAATAAAACATTATTTATTATAATGTATCATTAATGTCAATTTTGACACTATTCTTTTAATTTGACTTTCAAAACATTAGGAAAAATATGGAATTAGAATATATACCTTTTACACATTCTTAAAATGTTATAATTATCTAAAAAAATTGTTTAATTCAATAATTTTTTCAAATTATATTACTTTTAATATTGTTAAAAACATTTATTTTATTTTATTTTAATTAAATAATTACTGTACTGGTGTTGCATAAGAATTTAAGGAAATTATTTCACCACTAAAAACAAGAAATAAATTGTCATGATAAACAAAAATTATTTATACTTAAAATTAAAATTTATAACCAAACATACCACATTTTTAATGACATGTGATCACATGAGAGATTTATTAAAATAAGAGAGTGGCATTTTGTCCTTTTCTTTACTTAAAGTATTATAAAGGTCACAATCATGGACATATAGCATCAAAAAGGGATATTTATATAAATTAAGTGATATAAGATCTAAATATGGTCGTCCAATATAAATTACACAAGTTAGGTTATTATAATCTTTCTCTTTAGTTTAACACCCAGAAAACCTGTTTTACCAATAATCATAGTAACGGATTCTTACTTTTTTACTATTCATTATGATAAAAAACTAAGTTGACCTTGTTATCTAATATTAATTATTACAATTATAAATATAGAATCAATTTTATCAAATTCAATTCATTTAAGTGATTGAATTCAATTTAAAAATAAACCTGCAAAGCGTGTCGAAAAATGGTTTTTAAAGGAATTCATTTTTAAAGCATAAGATGATCTTACATTAACTATATGACTAGTGATCGTCATTAAATGGATTTAAATTAATATATTTAGATATATAATCTATAAATTTCAGTTAAATTATTCATTATTAAATATTATTTTAATTAATTAAAATGGAAATACATTATGTATTAAAAAATAGCTTTCAATAAGAAGCCGTATTTTTCAGTATTCAATGAAAAATAAAATGTTTCAAAAAAATTCCTAAAATTAACCCTATTTCGTATTATGAATTAAAAAATGAATTTATTTTTATCAAATAAATTTTCTATAAGTGTAAAAAATTAATTATATTATTTTCTCAAAAATGGTAGTATAAATCATTTTTGAAGAAAACATATTTTTGAAGAGTAAATTGAATTACTAAAAACTAAGTGATTATTTCTTAAGAATTTGTAGATAAATTTTAATTGAGTAGTAATTTCACATATATTTCATAAATAATTTAATCCTATTCATACCCACCAATTCAACAGCTAGGTTTTAATATTATAATAGTGCATCACGGTTCATTTAAACTCGGTCTTACATGTAATGCAAGATATTAAAGAAATTAAATTTATTTAAATATATCTATATTATAAAATATCAGGGTGTTATATTCTCTCCCTTAAATAAATTTCATACACACAATTTTAACTTTTTCATGGAAATTTAGGGTCTGATATTTGAAAATATCTATTTGGAAAACTCACATCATAAAAAGGGTTAACAAAACTTCATCTTGAAAAAAGGGAAATAAAAATAAAAAGGTTATAAGTAATAACACATAACTAGGTTTCTAAATATGATAACATTAGTGGGATGTAAATATATATATTTGTAAGAAAATTAATGTTCATAGATCATTTATCACAATAAAGTGAATTATCATGATAAAGTTAACAACCACAAAATCTTAAACCCAAGAGGTGAGAAAAATACCATTAATTCATCAGAAATGAAGACAATAGGACAATATTTTTGTCTTAAGATAATTTTCCTAATTATTATTGATTCATTTACTACCAAGATAGAGAACATGGGAAAATATACATACTTTATTTCTTTCTATTTTATAAGAAAAATTCCATCCTTTGGTTGCACTTTGATCAATTACACTTCTGTCTCATCTCTTACTCTAAGAAATGGATGTTATAGATGAATTTTTCAAGACTAAAGAACTAAATTTTAATTTTAATGAATCATAAGATCCATAATTCATTCCTTATTCCTATAAATATTTACCAAAACAAAAATGGCTAGCCTAAGGCATCTAATATAGATAAATACAATACATTAATTTCTAAAACTTCATCAATAATGCCCAAAATTCAACTTAATCCATTTCATAATTAGTAAACCTTTAAAATACTCAAAAATATTTATAACCAAATTAAAAACCCAAAAATTTATAAATAATGTCACTAAGATTCAAAAATCAACTTAACATTAATCCCCAAAAAGTATCTCTTAATTTCACATACCAAATATGTGAATACCATGGTCATAGATTCTCCTAAAACATGGTAATAACCTAAATTTACATAAAACCCTAATGAAAACATGAATGATTCCAAAAATTAACATTATAATTATTCCTCAAAATAAAATCATGGACTATTGAATATATTCCATAAATTGAAAAATTTAATAAACTTCATCAAAGATGACCTAAATCAATTTTTCATCAAATCACTAACCAATTAAAAGGTCATAAATTCTATCCAATTTAATTTATAAATATCAATCATATATTTACCCCAAATAAACATCATTATCTCTAAATCATACATATTAAGGGGTATCATTCCCTCGATCATGTGTTTCTATAAAATATCACCTTATCACTAAATTTCTTTTCTTGGTTATTAGTACCCTTCAACATATACTTTTAAATACTTAAATCAAAAATTATGGGGAACAATATTTAGATTCTTTATAATTCATATATCCAAAATACCATTGATAAAAATAATTTTAAAACATCATTCTTAAAATTCCAATTCATAAATATTTCAATCCTTTCTCTTCAACGATTTTTATAGCATAGGTCCCTCCTTGGTCTAGGAGTTAATCCTTGTATTGTGGAATTAACCCAGATAATTCCCATGTTCCCTACATATAATACATTAAACTCCTTAGAAATTCATTTCTATATTTAATTTTTTTTCACATAGATAACATATTTCCATTCCTTTGAAATATTCTCCTAAGTGTTTCTTCTCACATTACTAACATGTAGAAAACTGAATTTTCTTCCCACCGTAGTCTTCATAAAACTCCACCTTTATAATATTATTTGTATTAAAAAACATACCCAAGTTGATATTTTTAATCATAAATCAAGATAGATGACTAGGCATAATGAAAAGGTTCCCCATTCCAGCCCCAACTTCATTTGGTTGCTTATAAGGAAAATTATTCCATTTTCCATCACATTCATCATTAATGAAATTCCTCATAGTTCCATCCATTGAATAAAAACAAAATGTAGATTTTGAAAAACAATAATCTTATTGGAAAACCACACAATCATTAAAAATAAATTATAGGATATCTAAATCATGACACCTACTTTTCACTCTATGACACTTTATGTTTAACCAAGGTCATTCATAAAAATTATCTATTCAAATCCTTTATGATGGTTCATAAAGAAAATTTGAATTAACCTAAACATAACCCCAAGGAGTGAAAAACTAGATGAATGGTAAGGTAACAGTCATTGTGCACCGGAATTATTGACAATATATACTCAGCCAACTCTTTTTATTGTTGTAACCTCTATATGCATCCATTCTAAAACCATGTCCACTTGTATTATCCAAATAGTGATTTATTATTAGGAAAACCACATAATATTTTCCTTACCAAATCTTTAGGATGTTATCCTATACTTATATTTATCCCTAGGGTTTTCACCAAATTTATCTAATCCTAATCCCTAATGTTTAACTAAATCAATCCTCTAATACCAACTATTAAAACTCGTACTTTTCATACATAAATATTACATATTTTTAGATGAATATTCAATAAATTTCACAAATACGCTCCTGGTGACTATAAAGGTTTAGTGTATTTGAAGACTAGATATACAATCTTATTATTTAATGAAAGATCTTTAACATATCCCAAAAATATCTTCTCATTTATTATTATTAATAGAAAAATACCTACTTAAAATATTTCTTCATAACCTAGGGAAAGGAAACATAAGAAAGGGTGAGATCAGATACTCATTAAGGGTAAATATGAGAGATATCCGTCAACAACAATATTAAAGAACAATATAAAAATAATGGTATGAGGTCATGAGCATAACTTAAAATTTTCACACCTAATCTGTCAAATATCATAAGCATGGGTCATGGAATAAATCTTTATCATTTCAAATGACATGATTCATAAGAGGGAGAAATAATCATAAAACAATCATGAACCATAAGTTCATGTCATAAAATTTTGGCACCATAATAATTATAGAAACCATTTCATATGCCAAGTTTAACTATCAAGGCCATAAAATCATAACGGATCAGGCATAAACGTTTATTCCCAATAGGGGATCAATCACATAAACTTGTTTCCCATAGAGGATAAAGTACATCAACTTTTTTCCCATAGCAGATCAAGCACATAAACTTATTTCCCATTATTATCTTATCAGATATAATAATTTACCCAATGTATTAGAGAGATATATAATTATATACTAACCCATTAAATAATTAAAACCACACATATGTATGTGATAATATCACAAAACATTCCTCATATCATTATATCATAACCCATGCAAAGAGAGTCGGTTTCATAAACATTTCATCATTACATCATAGCATAAACCATGTAAAATAAACGAGTTTCATAAAAATATCATCACCGTAATCATAAACTATCCATATAAAGAATAAGGATGGTACAATTGGATCATTTCCCCAATAAAACATAATAAACACTGAAGGTTTTTGTCATTGATGTACATAAATACCATAAAAATGTCCTTGAAAAAATTCTTAAGGAAAATACTCTTTTAATTTTGAATATAAAATATTTAAAACAAAAAAATTACAAAATATTATGGAAAAAAATATTTGAAAATAACTATGGAAACCTATAAAATAAGCTTCAAAACATTGAGTGGTCATGATGATGGGAAATTTTTTTCATGTTGTACATGTTATAACAAAGATTCCTTTCACATTTTCAGTAAAAAATCAAAAGTACCTCATTCAAAAAATGATAATAATATTTTTTTAAACCCATTTTTAAAAAATTAATTCATGGGTGAAAATTAATTTAAAAAATCATAGTATAATATTAAAAAATTATTGAAAACATTTAAAAGAAAACATGGACATGGAAGAAAATGGGTTTTTGACCAAAGATAGAAATAAAGATGGTTTTCTTTTAAAACATTATTTCAGACTCTTGAATTTTTAAAAAGATTAAAATGAATGTAAAACATGTATTCTCAATAAATAACCATAAAAGAATAAAATTCATGAGCTTCTTGATATGTAGATCCTAATATTTCATCATCGAGAACTTAATCATAAACAATCCTAGTAAACAATGAGATTGTAACATAAAACACTTACCACTTTGGTAACTATTTAATCATAAGAAAAATTAAATAATAACACCAAATGAAACTTTAAATATATTTAAAATAATAATATTCATGATATAATAGGTCATAGTGTCATTATTTACACCACATAAAAGAAACAAATGGTGAATAAGGCATGTGTCTCCTAGAAATAAAAGAGAGTCTAAAAATCCCTTACCTTAAGTTTTGAATTTATTCATACATATTCAAACCTACTATTAATAAATATATAACTATTATACATATATTAATGAACCATGATCAAATTTATCTTACCATATATGAATGATTTATAACCTTTTATCACTCGTTGATTAATACTTCTTTATTAAAATCATTGTTTTGAGTGATAACTGTTTCATTCTTCATGTATGTTTTGGTTTGGTAGTTTTACTCCTTGTAATGTGATAATGATTACATAATATCAATAATTTTTATAATGATATAAATATTATATATATTTAGATTCATATATAAAAGTTAGAGATAAAGAAATGAATTGTACCATTCATGGAGAAGGTAGTTCGTACATATGCATGAACGATGTTTCCATTTTTTTGAAAGATGGAATGTAAGAAAGTAAAATAACCATTCAAATTAAAAAAATAATTTTTATATCATATATATTAATTAAATTTATCTTTGTAACCATCTATATAAGAATAAAATGAAAAATTTATCACATCGCTTTATTGTGGCAGTAGTCTACATGTACCCACGAGCGACGTCATCATTTTTCAAAGGATAGAAATGTAAGAAGGTAGATGTTATATTATAATTAAATACATATAATTAATTAATAAATATCATCTATATACTTTAAATACACCATTATATCCATCTATTATGGGTGGTGATAGAAAATAAATTACATAAGTTTGCAAGGCAGTAGTCCACCATACACGCGATCAGTGGTTTAGTTTCCCATTTTATAGAAGAGGAAAAGGATATAAGTTATTCCATTAATATAATAATTGTAACACTATAGTACCCCAAGGTTTTGAAAATAAATATTTAATGCATTAAACACTTTTTCCCTACAAAACAACACATTTTATAATATATCCATTAAACACAAATTTGCCTCTTCTATGTTTTGAATTTCAAAAAAGGGCCATCAAGATTTGTGATCAGTAAGTCATTTGAAGTCTGATAGAACAAACTTGATTTTTGGTGAATAGTAACATACCATTATGAATAGTAATATGATGCTTATGAACAGTAAATAATGATATTATTTTATTTTCATAAGGTGATAAGATAATGAGATCTTAATTAATTTTTTAATGTGATATAAAACTAATTACACCTTTAAAATTGTTATTTTTCAAATTAACTATGATTTTATTTAAAAAATAAATTAATAATATTTAGAAAAATATTTTGGAAAAATGGAGTTCATTTTTGAATTCCACACGTCGAAAAATGGTAGGGGTGAATTTTTGGGATTTTTCTGAAATTCTTGAATTTTTTATGAATAGTGAAATACGGTAAAATATCATATATAAAAATTATCAGTTAAATATACTATTTAGGACATCATGAGTGATGAAATTCCACTTGGTTTGAACTCACATGCACTTATTACTATTAGGGGTCACATGAAACAACATTATTGGTTGTCTTGGGGGAATTAATAAAATAATGAATAAAATATTCAAAACTCACTCCTATCCTCCACTATAAAAACCCTCCATCACTCCCTCTTCTCTTCACTCCTATAATCCTTGAAGCTCCTCAAATATTTTCCCATATACCCTTCCCTAGTCACTCCCCGCATCCAATAAGCTCTTGTTATTTCCAAAATACCAAAACTCCTTCCCTTAAGGAGGCTCTCAAGGAGGTTATTTCAAGAGGTAAAGCACCCTTATTTTTCATTTATAAATCCATTATCATCTATATACTAGAATTATATCATGATAATGGAAGAACCATCGTCAATATTCTTACTCTCTCCCTTTTATTTTATAAACAAAATCAATGTCCATGAGGTTCTAATTTATAACCTTCATGGACGATGAAGTTTCGTTCTTCAATTTATCCTTCATTACTGGTCATGAAACCATTTTTATGGTTTAAACATACTATAATATATGTATTATAACCTAATAAATATTTATTAACCAGTATACATACATATTATTAAATTTTATGACCAAACCAATTCCTAATAATCAAAATATCACTAAAATAATCTAAGTGAATGTCATTAATATTTAATCCATTGATTCATCCTCTTTCCATATAAAAAATGATATAAATGAACATTAACACTTCTGTATGTTCATAAATAATATGTAATTTCAATTCTTTATATTTACATCAATTCCAAATGAACTCCATTACATAAAAACAAGTGAACCGATTATGAAAATCAAGAAAATGAACACATGGAATTCAATATAATAACTTATCAATAAGGACATAAATGAAATAAACAGAATTATGATAAACTAAATACATGTTTACTAGGTTATTAAATAAGTTATTAAAAAGTCTAATTTCATATTCCAGGACCTTAAGTTCAAGAGTGTAACACATTCGGACTTAAGGTAAGGGATTTTCTACCCGAACCTCCTTTATCATTCGGGTTATTTTTATTGTATAATTACCTCAATGAAATTATTGTATATTATTATGTAATCCTCAAAAATTTTGTGTGAGTGTTCTATATATGTTTACAAACCAGAACCCTTCCTTATTTTATGGGTAGTTACTCATTTTTAAAATAACTTTCAAAATTATTTCCAAAATACAAGCCCGATTCAAGGATGTTTCTCAAATTCTTATCTATTTTCAAGGGGACTCTATAATATTTTTTAGAAACCATTATCTTTATAAAATCACTAATTTTGTTATGAAAATACTATCTTACTTCACTTATTGTTTTATACAAAGACTTTCCCAAAATAACTCTTCTTTTCAAAATAAAAGAGTATTTATCTCAAGAATTACTCAATGATTTTATAAAAGTATTTTCATCTGTTTCAACACTCTTGATGATACTTATGCATTATTTGGATTAATCCTTCATGATATCATCTACCATGTTTAATTTAATGGTTTATTATTATTTTTTTGTGGATGTGCTATCTTAAAACCATTCACTAATTTACTCAGAATGGTTGGTGTTTAAGCTTAATGTTCGAGGAAAGTTATTTACATTTCATATGATAGTTTCAATATGAATGTATATGTTTTTATGTTTATACCTGCTCATTTTAGGAATTCATTGGACTTATTATGTAATGGTTGGGGCCCTCTATATCCCCTCTATTCATTGGTAGGTCTCATGAGACAAATAGATGTGGAATTGGCTGAGGACTTTCCCAAAATGATATATGGTTTTGGCCGAGGCCTTAATAATTTTTAGACGTCTTGGATGAGGCCTTGAAAAAATGTTTCAAAATGTCTTGAATATGCACTTCCCTCATTATCAAGCTAGTAATTGAAAGTTTATGTGGTTATTCGACTATTATAATTCCCATGATTATGTTTTATTATGGAATTATTTACTCAACTCATATTCCTGCCATAATGTGTTCAAGTTGATTATTTGTAAAGGTGTGTGTTTCAATTATTCACCATGCCTAATGTTTATGTTTATGTTATCTTCCACTATATTTTTTAATCTTACTAAGAATTTGAGCTCACCCCTTTCTTATGTTTCATTTTCTTATGATAAGAAGAAGTTAGTTATGGGTTACTTGTAGGTATATTATAGGAGTCTTGGATGTTTTTAATGGAATAAAATAGTGTTGTTTTCCTTTTAAGATGTAATTTTGAACTTATTTATGTATCTTGTTTCCAAAAGATACTAAACTACTAGTTCCTTAAGGATGAAAATTCCTTTTTTATATTCCAATGTAATAAAATAAGGCACCGACTTCAGGTAACTTAGGTTGGGTCCTTACAGTTGGTATTAGAGAAAGTTTAGTAGAAAACTTGGAAACTAGATTTAGAAAACATATATTAGGGAAGAGTCCCTAAGATATTCTTTGAGGATAATCATACAATAACGTCATGGTATTTTAGTAAGGAATATATTATGTGGATCTTTCTAGCAAATATATCTCTGCCTAGATACAAACAGGTAGAGGTGGCTCTAGCATAGATGTACCTAGGAGTGAAAACTATGACAAGGAGTTTCAGACTTGACTTGGGGTATCTTGGTACATGACAACGGGCCTTACTGCACTCTTGGTATTGAAACTCTTGGGGGATATACTTAGAATAATTCACATTTTCTTTACAATCCATTATGAAGGATTGAAATATAAACTTTTCCTCAAGGAATCCATTTTTGTTATTATGGGGTTAGCCATGCATAGGATTTCAATTTATGATAAGTATTTTGCAAAGTTAAAATTATAGATTATGATTCATAACCTAATCTAGTGTATGTCATTGTCTAGAAATGTCACCTAATGGAAGAAATGGAAACTGTATGAACACGCGTATCCCATGTACGAATTTCCCTCCAACGCAAGATAATGATGTTGGGTCTGGTGATGCAACTAGTGCAGAGAAGCTTATAACTATACTGGGACAACTTATTCAGGTTATGAACAATAACCTTACCCGTATGGAGCATCCAGATCCTCCACGTGGAGGAGCTTTGTTAGATCACTTTATGCAACAACAACCTCCATCATTCAATGGGACTAAAAACCCATTTGTTGTTGAATAGTGGATAAGTTCCCTAGAGATGATAGTTCTCTCTTTGGGATGTAATGAAAGAGAGAAGGTCGTCATGGAAGTTTATCGTCTATGGGGAGATGTGGATCAGTGGTGTTTGTTAATAAAAAACACAAAGGAGGAGGAATAAATAAAAGATATGGAATGGAGAGACTTTAAGGAAATATTCCTAGAGAAATAATTTCCTCGTGAACAGTGAGCGGATGTAGAGAGGTAAATCTTGAATCTGAGGCAGAAGGAAGATGATAATTTTACAAGGTATGAAGCTAACTTCACAAGGTTATCAAGACATGTTGTTGACTACATATGAAATCCAAGGAGAAAAATTGATCAATTCTTTGATGGCCTAAATCCATTCCTCCAACAGGCAATGGTCTCCAAAAGTTTTTCATCATATGGGGATATAGTTTCATGTGCTATCAAGAAAAAAAAGGAATTCTCTAAGTCTTATGACTTTAAGGGAAAGAAATAGAAGAAGGGAAGAGTTGAATTTCCACCCTATGATAATTGTGGAAAGAAACACTCTAGTGCCTTCTTAAAAGGAAAAGGAGTATGCTACAAATGTGGAAAGAAAGGCCATCTTGCTGGTGATTGTAAGGGGAAGAAAGAAGCTAATAATGTTCAATTCTATAATTTCCAAGAGATGGGGCATTAGGATAATTATTATCCAAAGAGTCAAGGAAACATGCCATAGAAAAGGCCAAGGGAGTAGGGACAAGCTTATGTTATCACAGCTGCTGATATTGAAGTTCCTAATGATGTGGTGGCAGGTACTTTAATCATTTCCTAAAACTTAGCCAATGCTTTATTTGATTCTAAATCGTCACATTCATTTATATATTCCTAGTTTTCCAAGAAAATTAGACATGTCCAATTTGATTTAATAAAGGAGTTATCAATCAAAACTCCTATTGGATGTATCATTGCAACAAAGGTGTGTCGATAAGTCCCCCTCATGACACATAAACATGCTTTATTTTCTAACCTTGTCACCATACCAATGATTGACTTTGATATAATTCTCGGTATGAATTGGATATCAAATTATGATGCGAAGATCTATTGCAGGAATAAGGAAGTTATAATTTTCAATAATGGTGTAGAATCCTTTATCTTTAGAACAAAAACCTCGCCATCTGATTATCATCTGGATCCACCCCCAATAGCTCTACTGAATTCAATTATTGGGGAGGAAGGGAATGCAATAACTATGGGTGAGGAAAATAATGTTCAAATATAATATATACATGTTTTGAAAGAATATATTGATGTATTTCTAGAGGATTTACCTAGACATCCTCTAGAGTGGGAAATTGAGTTTTCCATTGACTTAATTCTTGGTTCAAGACCCATATGAAAGACCCCTTATAGAATGGCCACTATGGATTTAGTGGAACTAAAGAAATAACTAGAGTAATTGAGTGATAAAGGATTTATTTTCCCTAGTGTTTATCCATGGGGAGCCCCTATTCTTTTCGTTAAGAAGAAAGATGGGTCTATGAGGTTGTGCATTGACTACAAGGAGATCAATGTTATAACAATAAAGAATAAGTATCCCCTACCCCGCATTGATGATTTATTTGATCAACTTCATGGAGCCCAACATTTTTCGAAGATTGATCTTCGACCAGGATATCATTAGTTGCTTGTGAGGAAGGAATACATTCCAAAAACAGTATTTCGAACCAGGTATGGGAATTACAAGTTTACAGTAATGCCTTTTTGACTGACTAATGCACCATCTGTTTTAATGGATCTAATGAATAGAGTTTTCAAGGAATATCTTGATGACTTCGTAGTGGTTTTTATTGATAATATCCTTTTATACTCTAAAAGCTATGAAGATCATGAAAATCACTTGCACACTATTCTAAAGACTCTTAGAAGAAATGAATTATATGGGAATTTTAGAAAGTGTGATTTTTGGCTCCAATCAGTTTCCTTTCTAGGCTACATTTTCTCTAAGGATGCAATATCTTTAGATCCTATGAAGACAAAGGCTATACAAGAATGGTCAACTCAAATGAACATAACTGAGGTACATAGTTTTATTGGTTTAGCAGGTTATTATTTTCATTTTGTTCAGAACTTCTCCCATTTATCCAACCCAATGACCAAGCTTACACGAAAAGGTGTTAAGTTCGTATGGATAATGTAATGTGAATAATGTTTTAAAGAATTTAAGAGAAGATTAGTGAATGCTACAATCTTGACTCTACCATCAGGTAATGATGGATTTGTGATCTTTAGCGATGAATCAAATAAATGACTTGGTTATGTCTTTATGCAGAATGATCGAGTGATTGACTATGCATATAGGCAGCTAAAAATTCATGAAAAAAACTATCCAACTCATGATCTTGAGTTAGAAGTGGTAATATTTGCTCTGAATATTTGGATACATTACCTCTATGGAGAAAATGTGAGATATATACAGATCATAAGAGTTTGAAATACATATTCTCATAGAAATAAGTCAACATGAGACAAAGGAGATGGATTGAGCTACTCAAAGATTATGATTTCACAATACACTACCCCTAGGGAAGGAAAATAAGGTGGTAGGCGCTTTGAGTAGAAAGGACCACCGAATTCTGAACAAGATGAGAGTTGAAAGGGATCCTTTGTATATGGATCTAGTGAGGATGGATATGAGAATTATCAAGGAAGGTAACTCATCACTAATTTTTCAAATGGTTTCCAAACTTTCTTTACTAGAAAGGATAAAATTTTCTTAGGCTGATTATGAGGAGTTTCAAAAGAAAATTAAAGTTTTAAATGATGGGAAGTTGATTTAGTTCATATATGAAGGTAGCATTTTGAAATTCGAAAAGAGGATTTGTGTTCCCACTATTCCTGAGCTAAAGAGAGAAATATTGGATGATTTTCATAGCTCTAGTTTTTATATACACCCTGGTAGCACAAAGATGTTTAGAGATCTAAAGGAACATTTTTTGTGGTAAAACATGAAGAGGGAGATTTCTGATTATGTATCGATATGTTTGGTTTGTCAACAGGTGAAGGCTGGAAGACAACATCCTAGAGGAGTCATGAAACCCCTTCCTATTCCTATGTGTAAATGGGATGATATTATGATGGACTTTTTAATGGGGCTACCAAAGACTCCAAGAAACAATGATGCGATATGGGTCATTGTTGATCATCTTACGAAATTAGCACATTTTCTTGCTATAAGAGAAGATTTACCACTTGAATGTTTAGAAAGACTATATGTTAATGAGGTTTTAAGACTTCATGGTATACCCTTATCAATTGTTTCTGATCATGATCCCCATTTTACATCACAATTCTGAAAAAGTATTCAGAAGGCCCTAGATACTGATCTTCATTTGAGCATTTCCTACCACCCACAAACTGATGGACAATCAGAACGAACTATTCAAACTTTGGAAGACATGTTGAGGTCTTGTTCACTTAACTTTCAAGGTATGTGGGATCAGTATTTACCTCTCATTGAATTTTCCTATAACAATAGCTACCATTCAAGTATTCATATGGCACTATATGAGGTGTTATATGGAAAGAGGTTCCATACACTAACTTGTTGGGATGATGTTGGTGAATGAAATCTAGTAGGCCCAGAACTTGTTGAGGAAACAATGGAAAAGGTTAAGATTATCAAAACCCATATCAAAACATCTCAAATTAGGCAAAAGATCTATATTGATAACTGAAGGAAGGATTTAGAATTTCAAGAATGAGATCATGTTTTCGTAAAGGTATCTCCATGGAATGGTATTATACGATTCGGTAAGAAGGGAAAATTAAGTCCCAGGTACATCGGACCTTTTAAAATTATGGAACGAATTGGAGCCATAGCTTACCGTTTGGAAATTCCGCCAAGTATCTCCAAAGTTCACAATGTGTTCCACGTATCAATGTTAAGAAAATACATTCCATGCCCAACACATGTACACACCTTTGAATAAATAGAACTTGATCCCGATCTATCTTATTGTGAATATCCTATCAAGATTCTTGATACCAGAGAACAAGTATTGAGAAATCAGATGCCTCATCTGGTAAAGGTTCTTTAAAGGAACCATAATATGGAGGAAGCAACATGGGAGCCTTAGGATCTTATGTTGAAGACATACCCAAATCTTTTTAGGTAACATTTTGTGAATCTAGAGTACTAAATTTTTGTAAGGAGGGGAGAATGTAAAACCCCAAATTTTTTAAAATAAATATTGAATACATGAAACATTGTGTCCCTACAAAACAATACATTTTATAATCTATCCATTAAACACAACTTTGCCTCTTCTATGTTTTGAATTTCAAAAAATGACCATCTAGAGTTGTGATCAATAAGTCATTTGGAGTCTGATAGAACAAACTTGATTTTTGGTGAATAGTAACATACACTTATGAATAGTAATATGAATAGTAATATGACCCTTATGAATAGTAAATAATGATATTATTTTACTTTCTTAAGGTAATAAGATAATGAGATCTTAATTAATTTTTCAATGTGATATAAAACTAATTACACCTTTAAAATTGTTATTTTTCGAATTAACTATGACTTTATTTAAAAATTAAATTAGTAATATTTAGATTTTTTTTTGAAAAATGGAGTTTATTTTTTAATTCTACACATTTAAAAATGTCAGGGGTGAATTTTTGGGATTTTTCTCAAATTCTTGAATTTTTTATGAATATTGAAATACGGTAAAATACCGTATATATAAATTATCAGTTAAATACACTATTTATGACATCATGAGTGATGCAGGTCCATGTGGTTCGAACTCACATTCAATTATTACTATTATGGGTCATATGAAACAATATTATTGTTTGCCTTGAGGGAATTAATAAAATAATGAATAAAATATTCAAAACTCACTTTTCTCCTCAACTATAAAAACCCCCTATCACTCCCTCTTCTCTTCACTCCTCTAAGCCTTGAATCTCCTCAAATATCTACCAAAATACCCTTCCCTAGTCACTCCCCACGTCCAAGAGGCTCTTGTTCTTGTCAAAAGACCAAAACCCATTCCCTTAAGGAGGTTCTCAAGGAGGTTATTTCAAGAGGTAAAGCACCATTCTTTTTCATTTAGTTCCATTTCAATTTACCTTCTTTTGTTATCCTCTCCCCACCTCCTCTGTTCAAATGACCATGATAAATCCATTATTATATATATACTAGAATTATATCATGATAATTGAATAACCATCATCAATATTCTTACTCTCTCCCTTTTATTTTATAAACAAAATCAACGTCCATGATGTTTCAAGTTATAACCTTCGTGGACGACGAAGTTTCGTTCTTCAATTTCTCCTTCATTACTGGTCATGAAACCATTTTTATGGTTTAACCAGACTATAATATATGTATTATAACCTAATTAATATTCAAGAAGTATTATTCATACATATTATTAAATCGTATGACCAAAAAAGTTCCTAATAATCAAAATACCGCTAAAATAATCTAAGTGAATGTCATTAATATTTATCCATTGATTCCTACTACATGCATGTAAAAAATGATAGAAATGACAATTAACACTTCTGGATGTTCATAAATAATATGTAATTTTAATTCTGTATATTTACATCCATTCCACATGAACTCTATTACATAAAAACAAGTGAACTGATTATGAAAATCAAGAAAACGAACACTCTGGAACGACAAAATTCAATATAATAATTTATCAATAAGGACATAAATAAACTGAAAATAATTATGATAAAATAAATACATGTTTAATAGGTTCTGAAATAATTTATTAATAATTCTAATTTCATATTATAGGACCTTAATTTCAATAGCATAACACATTCGTACTTAAGGTAAGGGTTTTTCCACCCGAACCTTCATTTTTATTCGGGTTACTTTTATTGTCTAATTACCTCAATGAAATTCATGTATATTATTATTTAATCTTCATAAATTATGTTTTAGTGTAATATATGTGTTTATAAACCATAACCCTTCCTTATTTTATGGTGAGTGGCACTTTTTTAAAGGAACTTTCAAAATTATTTCTGAAATACAAGCCCGATTCAAGGGAATTTCTCAAATTCTTACCTATTTTCAATGGAACTCTATAATCTATTTTTAGCAACCATTATCTTTATAAAATCACTTATTTTGTTATGAAAATACTATCTTACTTTAGTTCTGGTTTTATACAAGTACTTTTACAAAAGAACTCTTATTTTCAATAAAAAAGAGTATTTATCTCAAGAATTACTCAATGATTTTATAAATGTATTTTTGTCTATTTCAAAACTCTTGCTGATCCTTATGCATTATTGGGATTAATCTTTCATGATATAATATACAATATTTAATTTAATTTTTTGTGATTATTTTGTATATGGATGTGATATCTTAAAACCATTCACCAATTTACTCTAAATGGTTAATTTTTAAGCTTAATGTTCGGGGAAAGTTATTTACATTTCATGTGATAGTTTCAATATGAATGTATATGTTGTTTATGATTATCCCCAATCATATGAGTAATTTATTGGAATTATTATGTGATGGGTGGGGCCCAATATATCCCCTCTATGCATCGGTAGGTCTCATGAGACAAATAGATGTGGAATTGGTCGAGGCCTTTCCCAAATTGATATATGGTTTTGGCCGAGGCCTTAATCATTTTTAGACGTCTTAGTCGAGGCCTTGATAAAATGTTTCAGAATGTCTGGAATATACACTTTCCTCATTATGAAGCTAGTAATTTAAAGTTCATGTGGTTATTCGACTAGTATAATACCCATGATTATGTTTTATTATGGAATTATTTACTTAGCTTGTATTCCTGCCATAATGTGTTCAAGTTTATTATTTGTAAAGGTGTGTGTCTCAATTATTCACCATGCCTAATGTTTATGTTTATGTTATCTTCTGTTTTATTGCTTACTATTACTGAGAATTTGAGCTCACCCCTTTCTTATGTTTCATTTTCCCAGGATATGAAGAAGTTAGTTATGAGTGACTTGCAGGCATATTATAGGAGGCTTGGATGTTTCTAATGGAATAAAATAGTGTTGTTTTCCTTTCAAGATGTAATTTTGAACTTATTTATGTATCTTGTTTCCAAAATCTACTAAACTACTTGGTCCTTAGGGATGAATATTCCTTGTTTATATGCCAATGTAATAAAATAAGGCACTGGATCCAGGAAACTGGGGTCGGGTCCTTACAAACACCCTGAGATTTTGTGAAAAAAAAAATAAAATTAATTTAATCTTTTAATATTTTTAACTTCACATAACACTGAAAATAGTTTTTCACTAAGTCAAAAATTTGGTTCACATGAAACTAACTTGAAATATGTTACATGTAACCCCAAATTGTAATACGTTACATGGAACAACAAGGTTAACGCAAATTGCATACAAGATTGACCTTCATTAATGGCCTGTGTAACACGCAAGACTGAGTGTTACCTAAACATAATATATTATTAAAAATATTATTGTAATGGAATATAACATATCCATTAATATTATATATATATATATATATTAACTAAATTATTAAAATATAGGGTGTTCACAAATATAATATGAATTCATAGGTTACCAAGTAATGAATATGAAAACCGATTAAATATAAAGGAAAGTATTATTATAGTCACAAATTTAAGTTAACCTAGTGAATTAAAATAATGAAAATTGGTAAGTGATGTTAATGTAATAAATATTTTATTTATTCAATCAAATATTTTTTATATTCATCCAATTGATTATATATACATAAGATAAGAACAAACCCAATTTTATACTTAAAACCCTATATTTTTATTAAGGCATTTTTCCACCTTTTAATGGTGAACCCATTTTAAATAAAATTTTTATAACTTTTATATATTTAATATGTAAAAATAAACCTTATATTTGTAAAATAAACATAAAATATAGGTTGGGATAAATTTTTGGTATTTTTATGTAATGTTTCATCTTTTAATGAATAGTTAAAAATGGATTTTAATTCAAAACTGCTTTTTCATATAATTTATTTATAAGATTAAATTATATTATTAATTGGTTTAATAGTTTATTTGGGTAATATTTTTATCAATTAATCAAATTTTAGTCATTGGATCCAATTTCACAATGAAATTTGATACAGAAACTTAGCAGACTTTTGATCATTTTTACTTTAAAAACCCACAGTGTCATCCCATCAGCGGGATTAATTTTAAATTAATTCATGCCACTTATGTGATTATAATTTAGAAAAATGGATTCAATATTTGGAATAATAATAATTTATAATATCTAATAAGTTCAAATTTTATTTTGACCAAAAATATTAGTAAAAGTGATTAAAATTAATTATATCTATTAAGAGAAAAATTAAGTTAATAAAGTACTAAACCTCAAATATAAGACCCAACATGACATATAAACGTGTACAAAACCAATTTTATGGACATTATTAGAACATCAAACTTCCATTATTTATTTATTTTGGTTTTTTTGACTTTCTTTAGGTAAGAACATGTGCACACCCAACTTGTTTCCAAAAATTCCAAGTGAGTCATTTTCCTTCCCTATAGAAGGCCACCACCTCTACCCATTCCTCACACCTCTCAAACCTTTTAGGTTCGGCCAATATCTGACCAATTCGCCTCAAAATATCCCTCCTCTAGACCTTGAATCATCCCTTTTTTCAAAAATCCTCTCAAGGAAACCTTTTGGCACAAACCAAAAGGGGTTAACTGATTAAGAGGTGGCATCTTCTCTCAAGTTCCTTTCCTTTATTTTCCTTATCCACCCCCTCAAATATATTTATTCTATTATTTTATGAAAATAACCAGTATAATAGAGATACTAGTATTTTTTAATTATAAGTTTTAGACCTAAACTTACACACACCTCCATCTAATGGATATCGAACATATTGTTTCTATGTACAGTGAACTACTACCTCACGAAACGATGATTGTTCATTTATCCTTTACCATCAATCATGGAGTCCATTATGATGGAAAACATATTTATATATGTAATATATTATATTTATTATGTATTTAATCTTATTTATTCCTTTTATAATTCATATATTTATACTTTCCATTTGGTGTAATTACGATAATTTCGTTTGAGCGAGTGTGGACTACCGCCCCCTCCAAGCGATGTGATTCATTCACACACCACATGGAATGTATTAAGGATGGGTTTAGAGAAATTATATGATATAATAATGATACTATAATAATGATATATATATATATATACATACATATATATACATATGTAATTTACATGTTTTCTTTCAATACGATAATAAAAACTAAAACAGCGTTCATGCGTACAAACGGTTTACCGTCTCCATGAATGGTGTATTCTATTTCATAATTATTTATGTTATAGATTATTATAATATAAATATACTGGATATAAATGATATTTATATCATTATTTACATTCTTTAATCATGTTATAAATATAAGTACCAATGATATAATAAATTAAGGCATATGCAAAGAACAAAGCAAATATTACCCAAAGTAAAACCTTAATGTAGGATCATTAACAAGTGGGTAATATAAGGTCATAATAAAACCATATATAGTATTATATATAATAATATGGTTCTTTAAAAGATTTATAATAAATTTATATTTTTTATATAGGTGTTTTGAATGAGTACGATGAGATTCAGGACACAAGGTAAGGGGATTTCGTCTCACTTTTAATTTCTATGAGATACATGTTATGTTCACCACTCTTTCCATTTGTGAGGTGTATGTAAAGACCATGATTGTATTATATTTATATTATACTTAAATTTATGGTTATTAACATGTCTATTTTATGATCCTTCTTTCATGGGTTTTATGTTTCAAAAGTTACCAAATCAGTAAAATAGTTTTGTCTCAATTTTCCTTCTTTGAGACTCATGTTTTTTTATGCACCTAAACTCTTTCTTTGAGGTGTATATTCTTAATTTTGACAAATAATTAATCTAAATAATTTGATGATATTATAAGATTCATGTAATTTCATTTTTGGATAGTATGATCCCAAGTTACCAAGTTATAAGAGTTTATTGAGACAATCTCATCACTTTTCAAGATGGTTTATGTTTATGCTTCCTTTTATGAAACCTTTTGATCCATATCACATAAAAACCCATGATTTTACTTATACTTTTTATTTCATGATATATATATGTATTGGTACCATTTTATACTCTTTGGTACATAATATAGTTAATAAAGTGTTTTTAAAAAATCTCGACTTTACCATCTCTTCGGTCGGAAATCTATGTTTCTTCAAAACCATGTTTTCTAAAAAGGGTTTCCAAGAATATTATATCATTCTAATATAATATTTAAAATAAATTTTTACCCTTTTTTATTTTACCTATACCTTCAAAGAAATATTCTTATCACTTTATAAATAAGGCATTTTTCTAACCTTTTCATTGTGCAAAAGGAATGTTCTTTTTACCTCATACAGAATTTACGGATTTACCCACTGTAATTTATTTGAATCTTCCTTTGAATTTTTTTAAAGTTAAATCTTTAATAAAATGTTTTTAAAACTAAGTTTCAAGGAAAAAAATTTAAAAAAAATAAAACTTCTTTTATAAGTTTTCAAGTAAAATTATTGTCAAAATGTTTTCAAGCCTTATTTAAATAATTTCAAAACATTTTCAAAGAAATGGGTTTTAAAATATTTTCAAGCTACTTTCATATGATTTCAAGTAAAAAGGTTTTAAAAACATTTTAAATCTTTCTTTAAAAGTTTTCAAAAAAAATTCAAAGAAAAGTTTTCTTAAAATCTTTTGAAGCTTATTTTATAAGTTTTTAAGGAAAAGGGTTTTCAAAATGATTTCATGTCTTCTTTATAAGTTTTCAACATATTTTATAAGAAAATGATTTTAAAAGGGTTTTATTTATTAAAAATTATTTTTCAAACAAGCAAAGATATTTTCCACAATAAACGTTTTTAAAATATATTTTAAAATTATTTTCCATCTATGATGACATATATTGATGTTACTAATTCCTTTCTAGTAAATGATATAAAAGGTAAATTCATATCATTTATATAAATGGGTTATGCTTAATGTCATGGTCTTTATGAAACCTATTTCTCCTTCATGGGTTATATATTTATGGAATATGTTTCCCTTTCACAGGTTATGTTTTTAAAGAAATGATTATGAAACCTATATCTTTCCATAGGCTATGATATGTTTACATGTTAATGATAACCATTTCATTTCATGGGTTATGATATGATTATTTATGACCTTGTGGCACATGTATGTATGATTTCATTATGAGATGGGTGGGACCTATATCTCCCTCCAATGAATTGGGTAAAGATTTATATCTCATGAGATAGACAGGGTTGGAATAAGGGTTTACTCGGTTCATTAATATAGGGCTAGAATGAGGGTTTACTTAGTTCAATAATAAAGGGTTGGAATGAGAGTTTACTCGTTTCAGTAATACAGGGCTGGAAATTGGGTTTACTCTATTCAGTAATACAAGGCTGGAGTGAGGATTTACTAAGTTCAGTACTACAGGTCTGGAATGGGGGTTTACCCGGTTTAGTACAGGACTTTGTTCACTAAGATGGTCTTGGAAATGATTCCTTGAAAACTATGGAAGTCATTATATGCTTATGTGTTTTACACAATTCCATGTTTTATTCCTATGTTTTGCTTTCATGGATTATGTCCTTTATTTATTTATGATTCAATTATTATGAACAGATAAGATTTATGCCATGATTCATGTTTAAGATCATTGATATGCAGGGTATGATCTTCTAATGTTTTTATCATGTTCTTGTACACCTATTCGCATGCTTATGCTTACATATATCCCTTGTTTACCCTTACTAAGCATTTTAGATCACCCCTTTTTATGTTTCTTTCCCCAAATTATGAAGATATATAGTAAGTATGATGTTTCTGAGAAGGGTTTCAGTTGTGAAGAACTTAGTGGGAGATAATATAGCTCACTAATGTACCCGTGTTTATGTTTTCAAGTTTCCAAAGGCACTATACTAATTGCAGTCTTTGGTCATCTGTTTGTATAATGTTTAAGTATTCCTCAAATTTAATGTAATGTCAATGTATGAAAAGTGAGGGTTGTTATAGTTGGTATCAGAGAAAAGGTATAGTTAACCATTGGAAACTAGGATGAAAAAACTTTAGTGATATACCTAGGTATATTTCTAAGGATATTTCTAGGGATATCTCTAAGGATAAGTATAAGGATGAGTTAAAGTTTAGGAAAACATCCTAGAATTTTGGTAAAGGATATAGTGAATGGTTTCTAAGAAATATATCCCCATCTAGATACTACAAGTGGATGTGGATCTATAATATATGTACCTAGGGGTAAAATTTCTGACAATATGTTTTGGGCCTAACTCAGGGTAATCTGTTACACAACACTGGGCCTTTCTACACACATGGTTTAACACTCCCAAGGGATATGCTTTATAAATTCACAAACTCTTCACGAACCATCATGAAGGATTTAAATTTAAGTTTGCTATAAATGACCTAGGATAAAGCTGAGGTGTCATAGTTTAAGAAAGTTGTTATAATTTAGACATCATAAAATTTTTTTCCATGATTATTTGATTCCTCGATATGATGATCATTTCTTACTCAATTCTTTCTAGTTTTAGTCAAAGGTGGGAACCGGAAGGAACTGGATTAATGTTGAATGTGATGGATGATTTTCTGATGAGTATTCAAGTGGGATAATAACTAGATTGAAATATTTTGTGATCATGCCTAATCAGTTTTCACGGAACATGATTAACAATGTTTACCTTAACCAACTCTTAGACTCACCAAGGAGGAGAAATAAGGAGTTCACTGAGAGTCTAGGTAATGGAGACCATGGAGGAAAGAAGATTCAGTTTCTTTTGTGTCAAAAATGTGGAAAGAATCGCCTACATGAATGTATTAAAGGAACAATAAGATGTTTTGACTGTGGAAAATAAGGACACAAAGAAAGTGAATGCATGGGAAAATGAAGAGTTTGGTTAACAGAATGGAAGGGAATGTTGACCTCCCAAAGTTATTATCAGTTGATAACTAATTTAAATTTGGAAATTATGGGTATTATAAAAATCAATGTCCTATGTGGAAGGCTAATGAATAGAATCAACAAGGTGGTACAAGTGATGGATTTTCTCCTGATAATAAGGAGACCAAAAACAACATAAGAAAGGTATATGATGTTATTCCAGTATTTTTTAAATTAAAAATAAAAATCATGATTAGATTGAGGTTGAGTAACCATAAAACATGGTTTATATTTTAGATTCTAGTAAATAAATATTAAGGAATAATTTTATGAAGCTTGGGTAATGGTCTAAGAATAAGTTTGACTAATTATGTAATTATGTTTTGGAATTCAATGATTATGTTATATGAATCATGAAATATATAAGTATTTTTAGTATAAGTTTTAATTAAGGATTTTAAAGGATATGTTTAATGGTGATTAAGACTTATAAAAGTGATATCTACTATCTATCTACTATCTATACTAAAACAAGCTTCCTCCAAGCCTATGGGTCACCTTCCAAATACTCCACGTCACCTCAAATTGAGAAAACCTATTTTCCATTTCATCCCTCCCGCGACTGCAAATGATTTCCCCCACGTGAGAACTCATACCCGCCCTCCTATTTAGCGTTTCTCCCGTGTTGTGCCGATCAACCCAAATACCTCCATTTCTTCCCTCCTGCGACTGCACGAAGTCATCTTCAATCTTTGTTTCAATCAATTTGTTTCCTTCTATCCCTATTCTACATGCGGTTTCAATTCAATTCTACTTCTGATGATGCTTCATCTTCTGTCAACCTAGGGTTCTTGTAATCCTGAGTCATCGTCTCCCTCATAATTCTGGTTCCCTCCCATCTCCCTTCCGCCCGTAGATTCAGTTCTTCTCTGGCTTGAGATTTTCTTCACATCCATGGAAATTTCCATCAATTTCTACGACCGCTTGAGTAGCCCCTCTTCTCGACCTACGGTTCCCGCTAACATCGGTCAACATATCCCTTCAATTTGCGATTTCCATCAATTTTGGCATTTACACCCTCCAATTCCCTCCCCCGCTCGGGTTTAATGCCTCTTAGGGTTCCCAATAGATTTCACCGGCTCTGGGATACCCGTCTACATCAGCGCCTCCAGGTTTGTCTCCACCTCCGCAACCAGATACTCAACATCTGACTCATCCATCTCCGGCTTCTACCACCATGACTCTTCCGCCTCCAGCTCCTCCCTCAGCATCTCCTCCGTCTACTTCTCCTTCATGCCCGTCTAAAACCTCATGCCACTTCTCCAGATTCTAGACCACATACCCAAGGTTATGGGATATATTCTTCCTCTCCCTCATAATTCAGTCTCCTTTTACACTTTCTTCAGTTAAGATTCTCAAATTAAATGTTTTATTTCTGTACTCTACAATTTGTTAGTATAAATTGTAATTCACATAGTTTATCACATTTTCCTTTGTTTTCAATTTATCTTTGGCTATGGTTTACTTCAATTTCGTTTGGAAACATTTTATTTGAATGCAATTCTCGACCAGTTTTCAAAAAAAATAACTTTCATATTTAGTGCATTCTATTTCAGGTGATGAGATTAATCTTCCTACTGGTATGTTTTATTGTTTTTATTCATTGCCTTATTTTATCATTATTATTCTATATTATTCTCAATTTTTGGATGAATTTATTTCATGTTATCTACGATGTTCTCTATTATAGAAGTCTATTTATGTGACTACAATATTTTGTACTAGAAATTATCCATTAAAATATATTCATACAAAGCTTCCACAATGTAATGAAATATTACTAATTTCAAGCTTCAGTTATTGGGGCTTACTGGGGCTCCACTTAGTCTGGTATTCCAGTAGATTCCATTACAAATTTCCATAAACTATCACTTCAACCAATTTGTTTGCATGGATACCAGTCTGTGATATTTTTTTAGAGTCATATGTAAGTTGTTTAAACTTACAGAACATCATAGAACTACCATTGTAAATTTCATTGGATATCTGTATATTTTTATTTTCATTATACTGACAATGTACATGTCATTTGTTTCTAAATATATCATATCGCTTTAACATTATTGACTTCTTAATGATTTTACAGGATCACTCAAATTGACACCAAGAATTGATAAGAGTTACAGCGGAGACTACTAGGACAACAACTACAAATAGGTTGATAGATACGTATTAATCATTACATGAATTTTTTTGTTAATTTCATAGTACTGTTATTACCTTAAGTATATATTAGTATTTTCTAAATATAACATTTCACTTTAATATTATTGAGTTATTTATGATTTTCCAGTACTTTTTTCTGAATTTTTTTCCATAAATTGATTGGTGTTTCTCTAAAGACTACTAAGTCAACAACTACAAACAAGTTTATAGATACAAATTAATTGTTATGTGATTTTTTTTTAATAATGATTCATTAACTACCTTTTAATTGGGTTTTACGGAAATGAAGAAATATTTATTGTAGGTCACAGATCCCAATTCTCCACTTCTCAACATTGAAACACCAATTCTTAACACAGTCATGGGGGCTACAATAGATGGAATTCATTAGATAGGTATTGTTTTCATAACACTGGATTTATAAATCGGTGATTAATTCTTCTTTCATTTTGATATTTCATGATTTTCAACAGGGGGATCCTCTGATTATTTTTGAAAGTTCATCTTTTAATTAATGTCCATGATTGATCTTTGACCTGATTAATCCACTACGAATCAATTTTTTTTATAATCAAATTTGTATTTGTTTTAATTTACAACCAGAATGAATTTAATATAAAATTTTAAGTGTTATAAAAAAACTCATACCCATTTTCCTCATGTCATTGAACATTTAAGAAGAAGAGTGTAAGTGTATAATTCGTGGGTTTTTTATTTGTTCATTAAATGTTCTGGGCTATTAATCATTTCATTCATTTCATGCTTGGAACATGCATATTTTATTGAAACAAATTCAGTATGGTGTTACAGGTTTGAGACCCCCATTAGCTTCATACTCCTTACATCATTAGAAACTCCATTAGGGAGCTGAGAGAGAATCTGATGTTAGCTCATGTAGAGACTCGGGTTGTGTAGGGGGCGCAATGGTGCGCCATTCGCTGACTGATTCATTTATAATGATGTAAAATCATCAAATTATGTGATTCAGTTGTTTTAAGGTTTGTGTCAATTTAGTAAATTTATTTTTTTAACATAGGAGTCAGTTTTTTGGTTTATAAGAAATAAACATTGTTTTTGGTTGTGCAGAGTAACAAACATTTGAGTAAACCCATATTTTATTACAAATATTTGTTTCATAGTTTTTTAGTTTGTCATGTGTATTTTATATGAACTGCACACATTCCAGTTTATTGAGAATTTTTTCAACAGTTTTTATGTACATGCAACATAAAAAATTATATAGTGTATAAGTTAAGATACATGAATCACTTTTTGTAGAATATATAAACTAGGGTACCCCTTTCAAATCAGTCACCCTTTTCCATTGGTTTTACAAATTCCAAAAAAATAGGAAACATATTTCTTCATTATACATCATATTTTAGCACTAGACCATGCATATAGTGATTTAATCATATAACTGCACTTTCCATCATCCTTTGTTCCCAGTATTACTCTATTTTCCTCTAAATTTACTCATTGCTTCCTATATTCCCTTCTACATTCATTTAATTAAAATCCCATTAACATCATACTTTGTTGTGATAGATATAACTATAAATGAGAATTTGATAGTTATATCTGCACGATTTTTTCCATTAGCTGAAATACATTTCCAGTTTTGACCACATTCTTCTTCCAAAAAACAAGTATCTCCATTTAAAATTTCTTACAACATCTCAATATTCCTTGATATCCCACTTTATCATGCAGAAAACAAATAACATCATATAGGCAGATTTATCAGGATTACAATCTATAGTTTGTGGAGTAAAAAGCACAACTTATCATGCAGCAAACAAATTCCATCATATAGGCAGATTTATCAGGATTACAATCTATAGTTTGTGGGGTAAAAATCATGTCTGATCAATTCTATCTTGAATCATTCATGTGGAAAAAACCACATCTTCTATTTTAAAATATTACAACATAAAGTTTTCATGAAAATCATGGTGTATGTACTTTTGACATCATTTACATTTTTAACAGGTTAACATCTTACACAATTTTATCAATGAAGCGTATTTCTACTTTGGATTTTCGTGGAAACGATTGATAAAATTATACAAATAGAGACACCAATATTTCTTTCATCACTTTTTATTTGACTGTAATATCCAATTTTTTTAAATCAATTCTGCAACACATTGTTCGTGGACTCATATTTGTTCACTCCTTTATCTTTTGGAACAATTTCCAGGTTCCTCTAATATTTGAAGTTTCTTCTTCATTAATGGTAAAATGAGTAAGTGCAAGGACATAACCATATGTTGTAATAGTTATGATGGATAATTTTTTTATCTTTTTTGTTACTCCTTTGTCTTTTTTGTTGTTTTATAAGCTACACTGTAAAGAATCTCTTTGTTTTAATATTTGGATTACACTTATAGATGTTATTCTCTTTACCAGTATTTTATGTTTTCATTATATTCAATGTAATAAATATTAATTCAGGGTTCCACTCATTCATTTAATGTGACAGGTTTTGCTATATCTTCATTTTGGAGATATACAACTTCTTGGGATAGAAAAGTTGTGGGAGAATGCATGAGATTTAGAACATTTTCTATTGACTTAGTCATTACATTCTTCTATCAGTAATATATCTCAAATGTCCTTCATGTATTTCGAAACTGGACCATGTTATTTTACAAAACATATCAACGCGCTGACCTAAGGGATTTATATTTCCTCTTTTATTTGTGGTAGTAGTGTAGATTAATCTCTATTAGTATGACATAATTATAGTTTGTTTTCTTGCCTCTTTTACTGTAGGGTTCTGAAGGTTGAGAATCATATTTCGGTTTCACTCGGTACAACTGCCTATAAAACTAATCAACAGAATGACTGTCTTGCTACGTCTTTTCATGAAGGTATAGGTGGAATATTCCCAAACCATGGTTCAATCTTCTATAACCATACAATGATGTATACGAGTAAATTAAATAATTAGGTAACATTGCATTTTCCTAGAAATTGCGTTTACTGTAAGGTAATACTGCTTCTATATGTGATCAACAACCATCACTTTCATCATTCTCCTTTTCATGCATGTTGCTTCAGGTTTTGAGGAATATTTTAGTGGCACACTTTCTTAATGACTCTAAATTGATTCAACTTCAATGTTGTCTTCTGACCTCTTAATTTGTTTAATAGCATTATCTTGGTTGTTGATGATATCGTACACATGCATTGTCTTACGATGAATCATACATATGCAAAAAACTTCTTCTATGATTTCAAATTAGATTTTTTTATAACTAACACTACATACAAACTGTGACTGTCTATTCTTATTGCAAGAGTATGAAAAAATTAAATCTTTTTTGAGAAATATAACGACTGAAATCACCCTGGATCAGGTTAACAAACATACCTTATGGGCACAAAACAGGTATTTCTTGTGTTATAATCTGTTTTGTACTACAGTGAGTTGTATTACCTTAAAAAACATACCTTAAGGGAACATATTTAGTTGGACACCCGATTTTAGATTTTTTTTCTATTATAATCTGTTCTATATTACAGAAAGTTGTATTACCTTCTCAATTTTTTAGGATGTTTTCAAACAGGTTGTAGAACCATACCTGGTTGGGTCTACATCCAAATAAAACATGTCATGCATCTACATATTTCATGCAGGGAGATTCAGGCTTTCAAGTAGATTTCAGTGGCACACTCTGTTACAGAGGTCTGTAGAAACCTCCAATATGGGGTCGATGCTATGATAGCTACAGCGAAGATCCATAGATCGTTCAACAGATGAATGATATTATAACAAGTTTACATGGAGACATTCCATTCAATTACCCCCAAAACTTTCCTTATTTGGCTGGACTGCATGCACATTGCACACTACTTTATTAAACAGGTTGTAATCTTTTAACAGAAATTCTTTGGTTGTTTTGTTTTAAAATTTACTATATAGATACTTAAGTAAACATATATTACATATGTACTAACATAATTTGTAACCTTTTTCACACATTATTGTGGAATGTTGAAAAATCTTTCTCAGGAATTGAGTTATTCCTGTTGGCCAGAAGATACACTCTATAGAGAGAGGTTCCATGGAAATCTTTGGAGGGATATTCATCAAAAAATGAGAGAGGAATGACATAGAAGAGAATTCAACTAAAAGGTACACAGATTGGTTCTTTATTTAATATACATCATGGTTTTGGGTTTTATGCATGGTGTTATTAGGATTTTTGGATTCTTATGGTTTCCAAAAACAACTTTCTGAAGAATATACGACTATTTTGTTTATTTTCTTCATGTTTTTAGTATTCCTTGATTTCAGTGAAGAAACTTGATTTAAATTATGTTAGTTATGTTAGTTTTCTGGTATGTTTGTTTACTCATTTCCTTTTATTCTGCTTCAAATAGCATTGCTTCCAAAAAGGAGTTGGGTGGGTCAGATCATAATCAGAAATTGTTCAACTAGAATCAACATTCCAGATGCATCCTTGTGATATCTGAACTTGTTGGAACTAGATCCCCCAATGCTGCATATCAACTATCAGGTTCATTTGAAAAGATACTTGAAATTTTTACCCAATATGTTTTTATGCAATCACTGTCATCGCATCAATGTTTCTGATTGTGCTGATGATCGTGGTCCATCCCTTCATACTTTTTTTACTAGACCGATCTCACAGATAGTTTCATCACTTCATAGCCAAACTTTGGGCAACCCTAACCCTATCTTTGGTCTGCAAGGTTGAATTTTTGAGTTTGTAGAATTTTCCCACACCTGAAACACATGCCGTGTATGTTTCAAACGACCAGAGCTTTCTAGAGATATATATGCTTTTGATGCTTGGGAGAACCTTCAAGTTTATCAGTAAAACCCCAAATTTCCACATCCCCATTGTTAGACAGGCCATGTTCATGATGGGTGTCATCCCTTTGGCAAAATTTGGTTGGTATTCAATATCTTCTCTTTGTCACTGTCCCTTTTATTAGAGTAACTAATAAAGCTGTGTGGGTTTATGATGATAGGAGTGTTTGAAGCAGTGTGTCGATCCAATCAAGAATGGTGCGTCTGCGTTTTTCTTCCCGAAGGTTCTCAGAGGTAACACGCAGTAGACGAGAGAGCCTGTGGTGCCGATCATAATTTTTGGAATTAGCATAGTCATGTTTGTAGTAATGGAAGGCACACTATGCACATTGCACACAACTTTATTAAACAGGTTGTAATTTTTTAACAGAAATTATTTGGTTGTTTTGTTTTAAAATTTACTATATAGATCCTTAAATAATCATATATTACATATTTACTAACATAATTTGTAACTTTTTTCACACATTTTTGTGGAATGTTGGAAAATCTTTCTCAAGAATTGAGTTATTCCACTTGGCCAGAAGATACACTCTGTAGAGGGAGGTTTTATGGAGATATTTGGTGTTATATTCATAAAAATTTGAGAATGAGGAATGCTATAGAAGTGAAGTCCACTGAAAGGTACACATATTGGTTCTTTATTTAAAATACATCATGGTTTTGGGTTTCATGCATGGTGTTATTAGGATTTTTAGATTCTTATGGTTTCCTATAAGATAAATTAGTGTCTTTTGATCATTTCAACCCCCTTAGTGGTATAAAACCTCTTTCATGTGTGTGCTTGGTTCACAATGTCATGTTCTAAAATAAAGAAATTACATGAATCATTCATTATGTAGAAAAATAGAGCACCACATTTTATAAGAGATGGTTCAAATGGTTAAATATTACTAGAAGATGAAATATTTGGTATTATGACATTATGATAGGTGCTTAATTAATATTACATGGTCTAACCACATAACACACATAAGATTAACTGACTGTTAATGTCACACAAGTTTCCTGGAAAACATATCCACTCCAATAGTTTCAAGAACTGGGTAAAACTATTTTCTATCAGTACATACTAACTCTTATTTTTATTTACAGTGAGTTGTCATTTAATTTTATTGGGCTACTTTTTGGGTATCCTAATTACTCTAATGGACTTTTCTCCCAGGTTGCAGTACCTTACCAGGATTGGGTCTGAAACAGAATAAGTGATGGGCACGAAACGAAAAACTATTTCCTATCCATAAGGATCCTAATATTGGCATTTAGAAGAGTTCTAGAGGTGAATATATTATTATTTTTTTAATTTTATTTCATGTTCCTATCTTCATGATATATTTTTTGTTTTATTGATCACCCACATTACATGTTTACCTATTACCTGAACTACCTTACCTTATGATTCTCCAAAACAAACATCCAATTCAAATATGGGAAAGGACAACCATATACATGTAGAACTAATGACTGAATGAAATCTTTTATGAAAATAGAATATTAATGAATATCCATGTATTTTTTATATCCTACATATATGGTGACATAGTTAACCAAGCAGTTGTATTTGAATAAACAAAGTGTTCTGGAAAACTTTTCCACTACTACAGTTTCAAGCATTGGGTGAAACTATTTTGTATCAGTACATACAAACTCTTATTTGTATTTACAGCGAGTTTTCACTTATGTGTGTGCATATTCTATGTTCAATTATACTTTATACAACTTCAAGTTTATATTGAATGGTGATATTATATCTCATTCTCTATCCAGATTCAATTAGTTTTCATATACTTTTTGATTAAATTACATTTTTCAGGTCTTCTGAAGTGGGTGGGAGCAATGAGATGAGTGTTGGAGGGGAGAAGCAGAAGTACAGATCGTAGATGGATGCAAGAATTTCTAGAGTTGGTGTTTGGATCGAATGTAGCCACCTGGACTGTGTTGGTTTAGTTGAAGGGTAAACAAGTGGATATTTAAAAGCAGTAAAATATCGTCCTGTTATATTTCAATGAAATACAATTTCATTTGGAATTTTATGGGTCGTGTGTGTCGTGGCCCACTGGTAAGTGTGTGCAGGTGTTATGCGAGAGCCCACCCCACTGGAGGTGATTTGTTCGGCCATCCCACGCCTTAAGTTATATGAAGGTGCACTATACTTATAGGATTTGATGTGGGATATTGTTTATGTTATAATTAAATCCTTGAATCATGCATGCTCGTGCCTCGGACCGACCCACTAACATGCTCTGCTGCTCGCCTCCTTCATTCTCAACCACCAGCCGCCACTGCTTCACCTCAGGGCCTCCATGGATGACCATTCTGAGTTGGATCTTGATCCTCTAATCAAATCATATGGATGCAGAACACATCTCTATTTGTGGACAATGATTTTTTCTTTTATGATTACAATTATTCCTCTGCACATCTCATATTTCTTATTAGAACAACTCTTCTTTAAGTAAATTCTTTTCAACTATGTGATTCATAGTATACAATATTGATTTCCTAAATGCAGTTTATATTGAAGGGAGGTTTCCATACTTTACTATTCATAATCATTTCACATTGAAATTAATGTATCTTATTTGAACTATTATAATGGTGTCTTATTAATATAGTCACTTCTAATTCAAAATTATTCACCACTTATTTGTTAGTAAAATACATTAAACGTTATTGTTTCTTTGAAACCATTCCAACAATATGTTACATGGTCTCGAGACTCTGCAGCAAAAATAAGCATTGTCGATGAACTACATTCCTGTATAAAGGATATCGTTAACCAAAAGGCTGACAATATTGACTGATATTTTGTGATTCAATTTCCAGGTATCATTTTACTACATATATGTTTATATTATTTCAAATTAATGTTTTAATTTTTTTCCAGTTGTAACTAAAATTATATATTTACTCAACTAATAAAATGAAAGAACATTTTCAAGTGTAACCATTTTCCTTTCTGATGCCTATATTATTTACACTAAACCGAATTCCCATTTTTAATTTTCTCACCTGAATTATCTGTTGTAGGGATGGTCGTTTGTTTCAACCCAACATTCGGAAGTTATGCTATGCTATGACAATGTCTACTAATTGGGAATGCATGAATTTACCTACACGGCTGTCCAGTACACTTCCAGTACGATTGGGAACAATAGATGAATTTAAAAAGTCGTGGCTGCTATTACTTCTTATCCCCTTCTGTTCACAACATAATACTTCTATGTAAACAATCTGTTATATTTTCATTATTTGAAAATTATCTCTATTATGTTGACATTCACAATTAATGTGTTCCCATTTCAATGTTTATTACTATTGATTCTTATTTGAATAGTATGACACTTTATATATATGATTTCTTAATGGTAAAAATAAATTGGAATTCATTTTCATATATTTTTTTAATTAAAAATCGCGTGATGACGTTTTATAAACTTGTAAAAGTATTCCAATATTATCTATCACTATTTAGTAAATTTAACATTTCAATATATTATTTATTAATTTTCATTCTGTTTCACCGTTGGATCCTTCGTTGTTAATTTTATACAAAAGGCTGCTCAGTATCTAATTTTTTTCCTCAATTTCTATAAATTTTATTCCTCATTATGTATGTCATATTCTTTTCAAATATATTCAATATTAATATAAACTATTATGTTTTATAAATATTAATCTATAGTTAATAATAAGAATTATTTTATAGTTTCGTGCATCGCACAGGCGGAGTACTAGTTTTTATTAAGGGAAGGTAACCCTTAATGTGATAAAGATGTTGAGAAAATTGTATTTCACTTGGATAAAGAGATGATTGATTTGGATAAAGTAAATTAGATATCATAGATTATCATGGATCTGATTATTGATTGGTTGAAAATTTAGTCTATGTCATCATGGATGAAGTTTAAAACTTCTTATATCTATGGAATATATTCATTAACCTTTTTAATTAGCAACCATGCATGTTTTTCAAAATTATTTATGGTAATTCAGGTTATTACCATGTTTCAAGGGAATATACAATAAGGGTATTCACATGTTTAGAATGTGAAAAACAAGTGATACTTTGTTATATATATAGGGGAATCAATGTTAAGATGATTTCGGAAATATATTTCTAAAGTTTTGTATTTTCATCTTTGAGAAGGGTTATAAGGTTAACCGTTCATGAAAAGTTTAAGTTAAACTTTAGAGAAAGTATTTAAAAACTAATTTTTGTATTGAAACCCTTGGTTAAAAGGCTATTTAGTGATTAAACTTATTTTAAGGATGTATATCTTATATATTTTGAAAATTATATTAGTGTTGTTTAAAAAAATGACATCATTTATTTTGGGTAATGACCAATAAAGTCTATAAATTTCATGGGTCTTGAACCCATGACTAAAGGAGGATAAGGGTTTCACACCTACCACTAGCCTACATGATGTCCTGGTTAATGTATATTTATTTTTGATGAATAAATATTAATTTTGAATCGGTAGTGTTACTTGTTATGTTTATAGATTAATGCATGTTGATTTTTAAGAGACAAATAGTTAGAGTTTTCATTCTTTTATGGGCCTTAAGATCCGTTAAAAGTGTATTTTAGTTCTTTATGAGTCAAAGTTAATTTCTAGAAATTCATTACAAGTGGTAATGGATGTATTATAAATTTTTTAAAGCACAACCAAATAATGGAATTTTGATTAAATAAATTTATCAAAAATTACTCAATGTTTTAAAAGTGATAAAAAAATATTGTCTTAATACCTTAAATTTTATTGAACCAGTGGCTTTTGGAATCATTATAGATTTATGAATTTGAGGCCCTCAAATTTCCTTTGATCGTTCACTTTTTTGTGGTTTATGACCTCAATCACTCCCTATAAATATTTTTTCTTTTTCTCCATGTCTAATCTTCACTCTAAACTGATGTTCTCCTTTGTGGAAACCCAGTTATATGTTACTTTGGGTAATATAAGGTCGTTAACAAGCGGGTAATATAATGTCATAATCAAACCATATATGGTATTAGATATAATAATGTGGTTCTATAAAATATTTATAATAAATTTATATTTATTATATAGGTAGTTTTGACTAGTACGACGAGACTTAGGATGTAAGGTAAGAGGATTTCATCTCACTTTTAATTTCCATACAATACATATTGTGTTAGACACTCTTTCCTTTTGTGTGGTGTATGTACTGACCATGATTGTAATTTATGTATATTATACTTACATTTATGTGTATTAACATGTATATTTTATGATCCTTCTTTCATGGGGTTTAAGTTTCAAAAGATACCAAATTGGTAAAATAGTTTTTTCTCAATTTGGCTTCTTTGAGACTCATGTTTTGTTATGCACCTAAACTATTTCTTCGAGATTTATATACCTCCATTTTACATATCATGAATATAAATCCTTTCAGAATATTCTATTATTCATATAATTTCATTTTTGGAGAGTATTATCACAATTTACCAAGTTATAAGAGTTTATTGAGACAATTTCATCGCTTTTTGAGATTGTTTATGATTATGATTCCTTTTATGAAACCTTATGATCCAACTCTCACGAACACTCATTATTTTCCTTATCCTCTATTATTTCATGATATATCCATTTATTGGTACCATTTTCTACTCTTTTGTACATAATATAGTTAATATAGTGTTTTTAAGGAAGCCTGACTTTACCCTCTCTTTAGTTGGAAATCTATGTTCCATAAAAACCATGTTTTCTAAAAAGGGTTTCTAAGAATATTACACCATTCTCCTATTGTAACAACCCAAAATTTTGTTAATGAAAATCCCTATTGATCTAATTAAATGTCTTAATATGTGAAATGGTTATACAACATATTCACTTCTTTTGTTTTATGTTTTTGGATTTTAAAATACCGTTAAGAATTTTGACTATTGCTAATATAGTCGTTGAATAGTGATCACATGATTAGTATAAATATAGGGCTTTAACAAATCCTTTTTACTCAGACAAAGGAAGCAATGGCCTCATCTAGTAGACTTTCCCCGTATGAAGCCCATTTATCAAAGCTTAGAAAGAAGGTTGTGTCTTTGGGCTTCTCTCTTGACCAATCCCAAGCCGAGCTTTAATACATTAAGCTCGAGTGGAACCACCTACCGGAGAAGTGGAAGTTGATAGAGATTACCACTCGAGCAATGTTATCCGAGCCACCCCAAGAGTCTGTCACCATCGCGCACCTTACCCTAAGGTCTTATGCGGGTGTTTTAAGGGTTTATGTAACAAGACCCTAGTACTATGATTATGTACAATATTATTATTATTATTAAATTAATATTAAATATAAATGATCGTATAATTTTATGAATGTAATTGTAATTTTTATTAAGGTTTGAAAGCCATTTTTGTCAAAACCCATGAATTTTCGATAAATGTCGGTTTTTATTTTAAAAGTGAAAATTAAAATATTTAGAAAATTATTTATATAAAATTAATATTATTTCTGGAATCATGATGTCGAAGTTATACAACGGTGAATTTTTCATAATTTTCTAAGACAGTCAAATTTTTGGGTAAAATTAAATACCATTGAAATATATAATGTGTTTTATGAAATCATAATATCCCAATATTAATGTAATAAAATACTATAAACTTTATGTTCATCCAATATATGTTTTACCATTAAAATAATGTGATTTTGGGTTTGTTTGATTTATTTTACAAAGCTTTAGTGGACCCTTCAAGACTTATAAAACATTTTGTCTTTTTAAATTGTTTTCCTTGAGAGTGTGACTCACCTCCACATAAGAAACCCTGTTATTTTAAGAAGTTAGGCCATTGGCCTTATAAAATAATTTTTTTCCACTCCCCTTTGGCAGAAACCATGGGCAAAACCATGGTCTGGTTTTTGGTTTTGATTAGTTTAATGTAAGGTGTCCCAAACCTAAATAATAAACAATTCCCTCTCCTTTCCTATAAAAACCCACCCAAGCTCCCACTTCCTCTTCACTCAAATCATTTGGAGTTCTTCCAAACTATTCCCTCCTCTCTCTATAATCCTACCAAGGTTCCCTCAAGCCTCCCAAGGTCCCGACCTTCAAGTTTCCGAATTTACTCTTCAAGGTAAGGGATCCTTTCACCCACCTCTTTTAAGTCATGACTTCCTTTATGTTATGTCTTTTAGTTTCCATTTTATTATATGGGGGTATGTTCTTATATATCATTATTACTGTCCATTTTATGTCTAAATGATGAGAGACCCTTTCTTCTCTCATCAATTTACTTTTCTGAATTGTTAAGTGACGTCATTAGGCTGCCGAATTTTCATAAAAGAAATCGCATATTCTCTTTTCCTTCGAGTTTCATTTTCATATTGTATTTCCTTAAAATAACCATACAATGATATTATTTATTTTTATTCTATACCCCTAATGTATAATGAGTTATTTATTATTGGGTGACTCTTTTCCCCTCTCTTTTTATTGTTTTCTAAAACCAAGTTATATAGTCGTTATGCTGCAGAAATTTCATCTCAAATTTCTCTCTCTTTCTCTCATGAAATTCTCTTGTTTTATTTTTGTGAATACCCAGACCTATTTCGTTTTCATGGGTGATCATAAATACAAAAAATGAAATATTTTATTCTATAATTGACATAAATATAACCCTCACTCCCTTTCCATGGGTTATAAATTACATAATGATCTTATTTTTAAAGCACTTTTAAAACGTCACGATTTTGAAATGAAACCCAGTTCTTTTATTCTATATGGGTTATTTATGAAATGTTTGATTATGATATATGTATATCACATGAAAATAAAGACATATTAAGGGTCCTCCCTGATAGTGATCTAATGCATTGGGTAAAGAATTTATCTCTAGAGATGACAAGTTTCACGATACCTTGGTGAATAACCTTGATAAATTTTTTTATGACACCTTGGGGTTGAACCTTGGTGATATGTTCATGAATGTCTAAATGAAATATTTTATCCAAAAATTCAGGTTATGTTTCAAGTTCTTTTCATTATGATATGCCTATACTTCCATTTCTCATGTATTTAGGTTCTTTTATCAAGTGTTTATTGATATCACAAGTAAATTGATTCCCTTACTTTACTTACTGGGTCATCTGCTCACCCTTTCCTTTGATGTATGTCTCCAGTTTATAAGATTCAGAAATTGTACTTAGTATGAACCAATGATGAAGCCTTACAAGTGGATTAGAAGAATTTTTTATGTTTTTTTCATGTTTTATGTTCCTGATTTCCAAGACACTAAACTTTAAAGTTCCTATGTGTGTAAAATGTAATGAAAAGTTATGTAACAAAAAGGTGGGATGCCACAGTTGGTATCAAAAGATAGTTTAGTTATTTATGTAAATTAGACTATGAAAGATTTAGGAAGAAACCTATAGAAAAGTTTCAAATATATGAAAACATCCTGGTATTTTGGTGAGTAATGAGTAAGTGGTTTATCAAACAAATATGTCCTTGTCTGGATATGAGCAGGTAGAGGGGGTTCTGAAACAGATGTACATAGGGGTAAAACCCAAAAACACCGCTTTGAGATAGAATCCAACAGGAAATGGTGCACAAAAATGGGCCTTACTTCACTCTTGGTTATGACACTCCCAGGGGATATGTTTGGTTAATCGCAAGATTTTTTTATGAATCATTATGAAGGAATTATAGAGAAATGTAATTGTTTAAGCATGAAGTGTTAAGACACAAAATCATTTATAGTTAAAATATTTGTAAATGAAATAAGTTTCTCATTAAGGTTTTATTCTTTTAGAAAATGGCAGGAAATAGGAGGAACCGTGCAAATGGTGACTGTAATGGACCATGCACTAATGGCCCTCCGATGGAATCCGGAATGGAAACATTCATGCGAATGATGAACCAACTGACTCAAGTTATGGGAAATAACTTGAATCAAGCTGAGAGACCAATCTCACCACGAAGGGAAAAACTTTTTTGTTGAATCCTTTATGCATCAACAACCACCAACCTTCAGTGGATTGACCAATCCATTTATTGCCGAACAGGTGATCAGCTCTATCGAGAATATCTTTTCTGTGCTCCGCTATTCAAAACAAGAGAAGGTTACCCTGGCTATCTACCGCTTAGAAGGAGAAGCTGATCAGTGGTGGGAACTGATTAAAAACAAAAGTCCAAGAGTGGAAGTTGAAGCTATGGATTGGGAATAGTTCAGAAGGGTATTCTTCAACAAGTATTTCCCTCGATTGATGAGAAAAAGAATGGAGAAGGAGTTTCTCGAGCTGAAGCAGAAGGAGAATGAATCTGTGGGAAGCTACAAGATGAACTTCACAAGGCTTTCATGTTACAACTCTAGATTTTTCATGGATCCAAATAGAAAGTTTGATAGATTCTTCGGCGGACTGAGACCTCATCTACGGAAGAATCTAGACAATTGAGATTATGATAGTTATGATGAGATTGTGCGGAGTGCGATGAAAGTCAAACTGGAGTTTTGTGAGACACAGTGGTCTCATAAATCAAACAAAAAGAAGAGATCGCTGGAGCCCAGCTTAGGTAGGACCTTTGATCGGGGAAGAGGAGGCAAACAAGTGAAACTTCCCACGTGTAATAAATGTGGGAAGAAGCATTCGGGGAACTGCCTGTTCGGGAGCGGGAAATGCTACAAGTGTGGAAGAGATGGACATATTGTGAGGAATTGTTGTAGTGAGGTGAAACCTAAACTTCCAAACACTAAAGACAAGGGTAAGATAGTTCGGGCCCTACCTGATGTCCAGTTCTTTAAGTGTGGACAACATGGTCAATTTTCCAATCACTGTCCAAATATGAGGGCAGTGGAGGGGAACCACCATCAGCCTTAGCAAAGGCCAAGGGAGCAAGGTCTTGATTTTTCTATCACAACAACTGAATTTGAATCTCTAAATGATGTGGCAGCAGGTACTCTTTTTTTTCTCTCAAAGATAGAAAGTAATTTTTTTGATTTTGGTTCTATGCATTCCATTATTTCCTCCAAGTTTGCAAAGAATTTAGAATCAACCACCGATTTTCTAAAAGTAGAGTTATCAGTCAAGATTCCTGGTGGGATTATCCAAGCATTGTCAGTGTTTAGAAACTCTAGTATTTACTTTGGTGAGAATAATCTTATCACAAATCTAGTAGTCGTTCCTATGCTGGAATTCGAAATTATACTAGGGATGGACTGGCTCTCAAAGTATAATGCTAAGATCAAATGCATAAGTAAGGAAATATTAGTAGTCTTGAATGGAAAACCTAAAGTTGTCTTCTAAGTAGAGATATCTCAACCTGATCTTTGTCTATAAGAACCCCCTATATCCTTTTTATATAGTTGATTGGTAAAGAAGAAGAAGGATATGAGAATTTAATGATAGAAAAATGTCCCCATCGTTCAGGAATATGTTGATGTATTTCCTGAGGACTTACTCGGACCTCCCCCAGAAAGAGAGGTAGATTTCTCCATTGAGCTCATACCTAGATCTCATTTGATATTAAAGACCCCGTATAGGATGGAAAATGTGGAGTTTGAGGAATTAAATAAACAACTCTAAGATATTTTTTAGAAGCGGTTTATCTGACCAAGTGTGTCTCCTTGGGGAGCACCAGTTCTCTTTGTGAAGAAGAATGATGGATCGATGTGGCTATACATTGATTATAGAGAACTGAATGGGATTACAGTAAAGAAAAAATACCCTCTTCCAAGAATTGATGACTTATTTTACCAACTTTGTGGGGCTCAATTCTTCTCTAAGATTGATCTTCGTTCTGGTTATCATTAATTGAGGGTGAAGAAAGAAGATATTCCAAAAATTTCCTTCTGATCAAGATATGTGCATTATGAGTTTGTTGTTATGCCCTTTGGACTGACTAATGCACTTTCAATTTTTATGGATTTGATTAATAGAGTCTTTAAGGACTACCTTGATAACTTTTTGGTAGTTTTTATTGATAATATTTTGATATATTCCAAAAGTCTCAAGGATCATAAAGATAATCTAAGGGTTATTTTTTAAACTCTACGAAAGGAGAAGATTTTTGGAAAGTTTAGAAAATGAAAATTCTGGTTACAACAAGTTGCATTCTTGGGGAACATTGTTACCAATTAAGGAATCACAGTTGACCCTGCAAAGACAAAATTTGTAGAGGAGTGGCCTCAACCTACAGTAATAACCAAGATTTGTAGTTTCCTTGGTTTAGCAGGATATTATAGGAGGTTTTTGAAAAGATCTTCATGAATTTCTAATCCATTAACCAAGTTAACCCGAAAAGGGGTCAAGTTCATCTCGATAAAGAAGTGTGAGGGAATTTTCCAAGAGCTGAAGAAGAGATTGGTAACTGCACCCGTGTTAAATCTTCCCTCAAGTGGAGAAGGATTCATTATTTTTAGCGATTCATCTCTGAAATTGATTGGGTGCGTCCTTATGCAAAATGACAAAGTCATTGCTTATGCATATCTAAAGCTGAAGACTCATGAGAAAAAATATCATACACATGATCTAGAGCTAGCTTCAGTCATTTGTGCTCTGAAGATTTGGAGGAACTATCTTTATAGGGAGAAATGTGATATATACACAGACCATCAAAGTTTGAAGTATATTTTCACACAAAAGTAATTGAACATGATACAAAGAAGATGTTGGAACTTCTTAAAGACTATGATTGTTCAATTCATTATCCTCCTGGAAAAATAAACAAAGTTGCTGATGCATTAAGTAGGAAAGACCCAGTTGTTCTTTCCATGATGAGGATTCAAAAAGATCCTTTGATCAATGACCTAGTAAAGTTTTACATGGAAATTATAAGTTAAGGGACATCATCAACCCTAACCCAAATGATTTCTCAACCATCATTACTAGAGAAGATCAATAAATCTCAGAAAGAAGATCCTTTGTTACAAAAGACGTTTGAGGCTATGAAGGATGGTAAGTTTCCTAAGTTCAATATTGATCAATAAGGTGTATTGAAATTTCGTACAAGACTATGTGTTCCATCTATTATGAAAATAAAGAAGGAGCTGATGGATGAAGCTCATAGCTCTAATTTCTCTATACATCTTGGGAGCACAAAAATTTATAGGGACCTTTATGATCATTATTGGTGGGATAATATGAAAAGGGGGATTGATGACTACACTTCAAGGTGCCTAGTATGTCAGCAAGTGATGGCAGAGCGATAACTTCCTAAAGGGGTATTGCAACCGCTACCCATACCATCATGGAAGTGGGACAATGTTACTATGGACTTCGTCACTGGTCTCCCAAGAACTTCCAAAGGAAACAACTCGATATGGGTTATTGTGGACTGTCTAACCAAGACTTCCCATTTTATATCTATTCAGAAAGACTTCTCTCTTGATCAACTTTCCAGGATTTACGTGAAGGAAGTGGTAAGGCTGCATGGAGTTCCACTTTCAAACATATCTGATCGTGATCCAAGGTTCACATCAAAATTTTGGAGAAGTCTTCAACATTATCTAAGCACTGAATTAAATTTCAGTACAGCCTATCACCCCCAAACTAATGAACAATCTGAAAGGACTATTTAATCACTTGAGGACATGCTGAGAACATTCTTAATGGAATTTAAAGGTGGATGGGATCAACATATTCTTTTAGTTGAGTTCTCTTAAAACAAAAACTTCCACTCAAGCATTAAAATGGTACCCTATAAATCTCTATATGGGAAGTGACGTAGAACTCCTAATTGTTGGGATGAAGCTTGTGAGGGAAATATTCTTGGGCCTAATCTTGTATAAGAGATGACAAAAAAAGTCCATGTCATCCAGCAACACATTAAGGCTGCTCAGAGTTGGAAAAAGAGCTATGCCAACAACCGTCGAAGGGACTTGGAGTTTGATGTTGGTGAAAAAGTATTTCTTCGTATTTCACCTTGGAATAGAGTCATGGGGTTTGGAAAGAAAGGGAAGCTCATCCCTAGGTACATTGGACCCTATTAAATCCTTGATCGTGTGGGATCAGTGGCCTATCGGCTTACACTTCCTCCAAATCTTACACAAGTTCATAAGGTTTTCCACATATCCCTCTTGAGGAAGTACATACCTTACCCTTCACATGTACTAAACCCAGAGGTGGTACAACTAGAATGTGACCTCTCTTATGAGGAGCAGTCGGTGGAGATCTTGGATCGTAGAGACAAGGTTATACTCAACAATACTACCAACCTTGTTAAGGTGTTGTGGAGGAACCACAAATGCGAAGAAGCCATGTGGAAACTGGAGGTGTCTATGAAGCAGAAGTACCCACACCTTTTCTCTTCTTAGGTTATGAGTTAAAATTTCACGGTCAAAATTTCTTAAGGGGGGGAGATTGTAATGACCCAAACTTTTGTTAATGAAAATCCCTCATGATCTAATTAAATGTCTTAATATCTGAAATGGTTATACAACATATTCACTTATTTTGTTTTATGTTTTTCGATTTTAAAATACCATTAATAATTTTAACTATTGCTAATATAGTCATTGAATAGTGATCACATGATTAGTATAAATATAGGGCTTTAACAAATCCTTTTTACGCAGACAAAGGAAGCAATGGCCTCATCTAGTAGACTTGCCCTGTATGAAGCCCATTTATCAAAGATCGGAACGGAGTTTGTGTCTTTGGGATTCTCTCTTGACCAATCCCAAGTAGATCTTGAATACATTAAGCTCTAGCAGAACTGCCTATGGGAGAAGTGGAATTTGGTAGAGATTACCACTCGAGCGATGTTATCCGAGCCACCCCAAGAGTCCGTCACCATCACGCACCTTACCCTAAGGTCTTATGTGGGTGTTTTAAGGGTTTATGTAACAAGACCCTAGTAATATGATTATGTACATTATTTTTTGTATATAATAATGAATATACTTTCATTTTATTATTGTTACTTTGTAAATAGTTTTTAAAGAACAAATAGTATTTATAGTTAAATATTCAACTAAGAAATCTATTTCGATGATTTTAAAGGATTTTTTAATAAAATATTATTTTAATAAAATATTATTATTATTATTAAATTAATATTAAATATAAATTATTGTATAATTTTATGAATTTAATTGTAATTTTTATTAAGGTTTGAAAGCCATTTTTGTAAAAACCCATGAATTTTCGATAAATGTCAGTTTTTATTTTAAAAGTGAAAATTAAAATATTTAGAATATTATTTAGATAAAATGAATATTATTTCTGGAATCAGGATGTCAAAATTATCCAACAGTGAATTTTTCATAATTTTTTGAGACATTCAAATTTTTTGGTAAAAATTAAATACCATTAAAATATATAATGTGTTTTATGACATCATAATGACCCAATAGTGATGTAATAAAATAATATAAACTTTATTTTCGGCCAATATATGTTTTAACATTAAAATAATGTGATTTTGGGTTTGTTTGATTTATTTTACAAATCTTTAGTGGACCCTTCAAGACTTATAAAACATTTTATCTTTTTAAATTGTTTTCCTTGAGAGTGTGACTCACCTACACATAAGAAACCCTATTATTTTAAGAATTTAGGCCATTGGCCTTATAAAATATTTTTTTCACTCCCTTTTTCAGAAACCATGGGCCAAAACCATGGTCTGGTTTGTGGTTTTGATTAGTTTAATGTGAGGTGTCCCAAACCTAAATAATAAACAATTCCCTCTCCTTTCCTATATAAACCCACCCAAGCTCCCACTTCCTCTTCACTAAAATCCTTTTATTATAGAATTGAAATATATATAACCCTCACTCCCTTTCCATGGGTTATAAATGACATAACAATCTTATTTTTAAAGAATTTTTAAAGTGTCACGATTTCGAAATGAAACCCATTTCTTTTATTCTATATGGATTATTTATGAAATGTTTGATTATGATCTATGTGGATCACATGAAAATAAATACATATTAAGGTTGCACCCTGATATGGCTCCAATTCATTGGGTAAAGAATTTATCTCTAGAGATGACAAGTTTCATGATACCTTGGTGAATAACCTTGGTAATTCTTTTTATGACACCTCGGGGTTAAACCTTGGTGATATGTTCATGAATGTCTAAATGAAATGTTGTAGCCAAATATTCAAGTTATGTTTCAAGTTATTTTCATTATGATATGCCTATACTTCTATTTCTCAGGTATTTATGTTTTTTTTATCAAGTTCTTATTGATATCACAAGTAAACTGATTTTGTTGCTTTCCTTAATGGGCCTTTTGCTCACCCTTTCCTTTAATGTATGTCTCCAGGTTATAATATTCAGTAATTATACTTAGGATGAACCTATTATTAAGTCTTACAAGTGGATTAGAAGAATGTTTTATGTTGTTTTCATGTTTTATATTCCTAATTTCTAAGACACTAGACTTTAAAGATCATCTTTTTGTAAAATGTAATGAAAAGTAATGTAATAAAAAGGTGGGATGCCACACCTATAATATTTAAAATAATTTTTTACCCTTTTTTATTTTATTAGTCTCTAAAAAAGAATATTTGTTTATCTTTCCAAACAAGGCATTTTTATAACCTTTTTACCATGCAAAAGGAATATTCTTTTTACCTCGTATGACATGTATAGATTTACCTACCATCATTTTTTTAAAGCTTCCTTTGCATTTTTTTTAAAGATTAATCTTTAAGAAAAAAAATTTAAAATTAATTTTCAATGAAAATTGTTTTCAAAATGTTTTCAAGCTTCTTTTATGAGTTTTCAAGCAAAATTGTTTTAAAAATGTTTTTAATCCTTATTTAAAATATTTCAAAGCATTTTCAAAGAAATGGGTTTTAAAACATTTTCAAGATTCTTTAATATGATTTCAAGTAAAAAGGTTTTCAAAACATTTTCAAGATTTCTTAAAAAGTTTTCAAAGTGTTTTCAAAGAAAAGGGTTTTTAAAATATTTTGAATATTATTTTATAAGTTTTCAAGGAAAAAGTTTTTCAAAATTATTTCGTGTCTTCTTTATAAGTTTTCAATGTATTTTCTAAGAAAATTATTTTCAAATGGTTTTATGTATTAAAAAACCTTTTTCAAACAAGAAAGGATATTTTTCTCAAGAAACATTTTTAAAAGACATTTTAAAATTATTTTCCATCTAAGATGATGTATATTGATGCTAATCATTCCTTTCTAGGAAATGATCTAAAAGGTCCATTCATATCCTTTATATGAATGGGTTATGATTAATGTATTGGCCTTTATGAAACTTATTTCTCCTCCATGGGTTATATATTTATGAAATTTGTTTCTCTTTCACGGGTTATTATTTTAATGAAATGATAATGAAACCTCTCTCTTTACACTAGTTATGATATGTTTACATGTTTATGATACTCATTTCATTTAATGGGTTATTATATGACTATTTATGATCATGTGGCACATGTATGTCTGATTTAATTATGAGATGGGTGGGACCTATATCTCCCTCCAATGCATTGGGTAAATATTTATATATCATGAGATTGATAGGGCTGGAATGAGGGTTTACTTGGTTTAGTAATACAGGGTTGGAATGAGGGTTTACTCAGTTTAATAATATAGGGATAGAATGAGGGTTTACTTGGTTTAGTAATATAGGGCTGGAATGAGGGTTTACTCGGTTCAGTAATACAAGGCTGGAATGAGGGTTTACTCAGTTCAGTAATACAGGGCTGGAATGAGGGTTTACTCAGTTTAGTAATACAAGACTGGAATGAGGGTTTACTCAGTTCAGTAATACAGGGCTAGAATAGGGGTTTACCCAGTTCAGTAAAGGACTTTTTCTACTAAAATGGTATTGGAAATGATTCCTTGTCTACTATGGAAATCATTATATGCTTATGTGTTTTCTATAATTCCATGTTTTATTCCTATGTTATGCTTTCATGGCTTATGTATTTTATTTATTTATGATTCATGACTTATTAACTACCAATATTTATTCCATGATTCATTTTTAATATCTTTGATATGAAGGGTATGATCTTCTAATGTTTTTATCATGTTCTCATAACCCTATTCTCATGTTTATGCTTACATGTCTCCCTTGTTTACCCTTAATGGGCATTTGAGATCACCCCTTTACATGTTTCCTTCCCTAGATTATGAAGATATGTAGTAAGTATGATGTGTCTGAGAAGGGTGATAGTAGTGAATAACCTAGTGGGAGATAATGTTGCTCACTTATGTAACCATTTTTATGTTTCCAAGTTTCCAAAGGCACTATACCAATTACAGTCTTTGGGCGTCTGTTTGTATAATGTTTAAGTATTCCACAAATGTAATGTAATGTCAATGTATTAAAATCAAGGGCCATTATATTTACATATAAGTATTTGGAGGATACTATTTTTTTTATTTTATCATGTTTTAATAAGATTTTAATAAGGTATAAGAAGAAATAAAATAAAAACACAAGGTTGATAAATATACCTCTTCTTCAGAAACCATCTTTATTTTGCACCAAAATCCTTCCTAGGAGGGTTTTATGATCAATAAAAGGCCTCTAGGAAATGGTATGGGAAGTAAGGAAGGGATTTGAGAATGTATTTTCTGAAAAAAAGGGCTATTTAAGTGGATATAGGAGAGTAGAGAGGGTGTCGTTCTATAAATGAGGTGGAGTTACATTTTTATAAATACCCAAAACTATTCAATAATGGGAATTCAATCTCAAACCAAGTGCCTCAAAAACTGATAAATAATGAATTCGAGGTAAAATAAGGTCAATCCAAACCTACACCAAAAAAATAAACATGTTTTAAAAATGTTATTCCCTTAACCTCTAAGCTTGCTAACTTTTTCCATTTTAGTTTTCACCATGGTAACTAGTCTTTTTACCTAGATAATTTATCCTTCAATATTAAAAATAAAATGGGACTTCATAGATAATTTAAAACCATTTATTCTAAATATTAATCTAATTTATCAAATAAAAAACCTATGTGTATGGAAAATTAATTTTAACACATGCTCATGTAAAAAAGAAAAACCATGTTTTAACCTTAATCGTGGTAATAATTTTTTAAATCTTTAGGGGTTAATTAAGTTATTGTAAAATAAAAAAAAGTTCCATAAATGGACCATGGTTGATATTATCAACCATTCCCATTCACTTGGTCAAATATAATATTTTTAGGAATTTTAAATCATTTAATAAAACATTATTTATTATAAAGAATCATAATTCCAATTTTGAAACTATACAATTAATTTGACTTTAAAAACATCAAGAAGAAGATGGAATTAAAATATATACCTTTCAAACATCCTTAACTTGTTATAATTTTCTAAAAAAAATTATCGTAATAATTGTTTCAAATTATATTAATTTTAATATTTTTAAAATGATTCATTTTCTTTTCTTTTTATTTAAATAATTACTACATTAGTGTCACGTAAGTATTTAAGGTTTATTATTTCATCACTAAAAATTAAAAATAAATTATTATGATAAAGAAAAATTATTTTTCCTTTAAATTAATATTTATTACTGATCATTCATTATTTTTATCCATATGTGAACACATAAGAAATTTCTAAAAGAGAGGGTCATTTTATCCTTTTCTTTACTTAAAGTAATATAAAGGCCATAATCAGGGTCATTTGGATCCAAAATGGGAAATATATAAAAATTAGATGATATAGGATCTAAATATATCTATAAAATAGAAATTGGATAATTTTTAGGTCATTAAAGTCTTTCTCTCTTTAGTTTAACCCTCGGTGAACTTCTTTTACCCTTAATCGTGGTAAGAAATTTTTATTGTTTTTATAATTCATTATAATCAAAAATTAATTCGACCTTATTATATAATCTCAATTGTTCCAATTCAAAATATTGAATCCATTTTATTAAATTAAATTCGTAGAAGTTCCATAATTTAATTTAAAAATGAACTTAAAAAACATGTCAAAAAATGATTTTTAAAGGAATATATTTTTCAAGCATAAGATGTTCTTACATTAACTATATGGCTCATGATCATCATTATATGGATTTAAATTAAAATATTTATATTGATAATATATAAATTTAATTTAAACTATTCATTATTAAATATTATTTAAATTAATTAAAATGTAATGACATTATGCATCAAAAAATAGTTTTTAATAAAAACGGTATTTTTCACTATTCATTGTAAAATAAAACTTTTTAGGAAAATCCCAAAAATTAACCCATAGATAATTTTCATATGATTAATTCAAAAATTAATTTTATTTTATCAAATACATATTACTAAAGTGGAAAAAAATTAATTATATTATTTTCTCACAAAAGGCAGTAAAAATCATTTTTGAAGAAAACGTATTTTTGAAGAATAGATTGACTTTACTAAAAACTGAGTGATTATTTACTAAGAATTTATCAATATATTGTATTTAGTATTACTTTCTTATATATTTCATAAAATAGTTAATCTCATTCATACATGTTAATTCAACTACTAGTTTATAATATTTTAATATTTCATTGTGGTTTGTTTAAACTCATTCTTACATGTAACGCAAGCTATCAAAAAAGTTAAATTTATTTAAATAGAACTATATTATTAAATATAGGGGTGTTATAACCTGATTAAATATATTTACCTCCTTGGGATCTGATATATGGATAATATTATGCAGTCAATAATGCTATAAAAAAATTCCAACTAAACCAAAATATATATATACACAAAAAAAACTTTTGTAATGTCATTGACTTTCTAGATCCTGTATCCCTCTATCGTGTGGTGTAAGATAGAGACTGGAATTTAGTTTATATCATAGTGAATACTCGATATGCTGTGATAGATTGATTTTCATCATAGGCATGACCTCAATACAAAACAATGCACATTTATCCCATATGTCGACATATTGTGCACAATGTCATCTCCATTTGACATCCTACCTCCTTGTCAGCATTAGGGAATGAGTGTCGCTGGATAGCTAGCTACTGATGGAATAAACTAAATTCATACAAACTGAGGCATAACTATATCAGTACGGTGTCACTCAATAATATCAAAGTTTATTAGAGACACTATAGCCCTAACATCATTAATCCTAGCAGTGCAGTATATAGGAATCTGGTCAAAGAAACCCTAATATGGTTGGTATGAAATCTAAAATGACATGTGACATTTGGTAAAATATTTTATTACTAATTTCCAAAAAAATATATATTGAAATCGATTTATCAACAGAAGAATGTATTTACTTACATCATTGGGTAGTAAACTGTCCAACATGAGATGGTATAAAAAAAATAATGTCCCTTTGTCCTGAAAAATGATGTGTATGACTCCACCTATAACTTAAAATATAGAAAGTGATTAATAATAATCAATTAATTATAATAACTCAAATAAACATTAGAAAAAAGTGATGATGAGTGATCATACTAGTGTCCACATAGAGCATCATGCATCACATTCATGGAAATTTGTAGATGAATAACAATAGGTTCCAGGAGAGGGATGTTCTCTCATAACCACATCTAAATGAGGATGAAATATCCCCCAATATCACTAGTATTTTATCAATATATACTTAATAATGATATATATATGTGTGTGTGTGTGTATCAAGAATGCAGATTCCCATTTAAATCTCTTAGTCTTCTCAAAGTCCTCATGTATCCATAAATACATCATGTGGGTATGCATACTCAAGTGATCGACACACATTATCCCTCCAATCAATCATATATATGCACATGCATGAAACATGAATGTATGATCATCAACATCATTACGTAAATGTGTGAATTGCATAAAAAGACAACTCATGGATATAGAAATTCCATCTATAGTAGTATTATCTCCCTTAATGTTTAGTCCTATAATTCGATGTATGCACTCAAGCCCATCATTATATTTGGGTCCTATAACTACATCACATTGGATAGTAATACTAAGCATAATAGTCACAACTTATAGGGTGATGGTCATCTCTTCCATGGGAAAGTGGAAACTATGAGTCTCATGTCTTCATTTATCAGTGAGGGAAATAAGAAGTTGATGATCAATAAATGTAAAATTTGACATAGTGATGCCATAAAACTAGCACGTCATAGGTATGGTATAATAAAACATGGAGGTGGAATGTGATGATAGTGGTGTTCCATATACACCCTGAACCATTGAACCTCACAACCCACTAGTGCTTCATGTGAAACATGTCTATACTACTCAATGAGTAGAGTAATATCATCCATCTCTATGCATAAAAATAAAAGAACTATTAAATAAGTATAAAATTTAAATTCAATGTTAAGGTTAGTAGAATCTAGGATATAATAGTTATGTTAATTATGAAACATGTATTGAAGATAAAAGAAGAAGGTCATTTTATTTATATACTAAGCATGCGGGCTAGTCTCCCGTGACTCCATAAAATTTTCCAAAAATACCCTTTTCTATTTATTAGTATGATAAAAAATATATTCTAGCAAAACATCAACATAAATTACCTCTCATATTCTATCAAGTACAACTCTCTTCTTTAACATTCTTGCAGCATTTCACTGATTATCATGAATAAGTGCTTGAGTACACAATATATTGATCATTTAGTTACATGAAAACTCATTTGTAATCACTTAATAATGATTTTCATATGATTATTGGAACTTTATATCATCTTAGATCATGATAAAAATATTAAATACATTTTCTAGATATTATCATTCAGTATGTTCAATTGTATCACATGACTCCCTTATACATCAAATCACATGGATTGATCTTTTTTCATCATAGAGAAGAGATTAATATTAAAGAACTCATATATAATCACAAAGTGTTTTTTGATATAGGAATTGGTGAATCACAAATTGAGCATTGATATAATTACATCTACATTATTCTTGAAAACATAGTTTCATCATTTTCCATTGAACTTCTTCTGAAATAAAAGGATCCATATCTCTCAATATCTCAGGATTGAATCAAAAACACTTCTTTGTCTTTGTGAAATTTAAGATCCTTGGTGAATAACTCTTGCATATTCTAGTTTAATTTCTATTCATAATATTTCATTCTAAAAACCTTCTATGTTAAAATTTCAAAAATTATTCACTATGTGTAAAATGACACTTATGTAGTTCACAGTGATTCTTACACATATTTAGATCATGCTTACATATAGCATAATGATGTTTATGAAAATTAATCATGCTTACACAATCTGGAATGATGTTCATATATAACCAAAAGATGTTGGACAATAAATAAAACAACAATCAAAAATTCCAAGGGGCACTTCAAATCATATGGAAGAAGGTTTGAATTTATTTAGTTGAAGCTGGAAGTATTAAGATAGTGAAGTACTAGATATAGTCTAATTTGACTATTTTTAGAAATATGGTTTTCTAATTCATATGTAATATTTTTTTCCTCCATTACAATATGTAATATACATATATATATCTCATGACTTATATTTTTTTTTAAAGCTGAAACATTTACAAAAATACAAAAAAGTACATCAAATTGTCTGACCATAATCAAATTTCTAATTACTCGAGACCTTACATTATTTTCCTCAATACATTATCATCGTTGAGAATGAGAACTAATTCTTGCAATGTTTGGGAATCAATTCATTTTATGACCTTACCCATGACATATAATGCATCTTAGATGTTGGACTTATTCTTAAGTCTGGTATATCTCATTCTGAATCCTACTGGACAACGTTCTACCTAGTTATCTCAACCTACTAAAGCCAAGTATCAGTATAGGTTTTTCTTTGGGTATTGAGAAAATCTGAAACTCCCCAATAGGAATTTATGGTGCACTATAGAATTTATCAATGGTGTCAATCCTGTACACTGGATCAATATATGGTTCTCATGATATGTTCATGGAGGCATAGTTGTAATGGCATGCATGCATGGAAACCACAATACCTGAATGTTTCCATGATCAAAAATGCCTCTGGTCAAGTAATATTTCTAACACTTGATCATTTCTACTTTTGTTGAGACCATGACACTCTATCACTTGAAGTCAACTTACTTCTCTGTAGAGACCTGGTTTTTACCTTGTAAGACTTTGAAATATTTCTAGGAATATTTCAAAGCTAGGTGTTGAGACAGCGTGTAATTTTGAGGCCTGGTGTGCCCAAAATTAATTTTATGAAAATATTATATATTTTTATAATATTCATGTGACAGAAATGAGATATCTCTCAAACTATTGATAAAATCATAAATACAAGGCCACAGTTGAGTTCGTATCATGGACTTTACCCTATGAAGGAAATAACCTTTGTCGGCGCGGGACTTATGTAGAAAAATCCATGAAGGGAATTTTTGTAAATAAAATAATTAAATTTAATTATTTTATCTCAAATGCCAAATCAAATAACATTTTAATGAGGACTCGGATTGGAAATATGAGACTGTCGTTGAGTTATTAGTGGGGTGTTTTGCCTAAGCGCAACATAAAATGAGAGGGTGCGAGAGGTTCGGACCGTGAGACCATTGGAATATGTTTTGTTTGTTTTCTATAAATATGTGTTTAAGATACCTGAGAAAAGTTGGGATCATTTCTAACATAGATGCTGATGAGAGCTCCTCATCTCCTTCCAATTGGTTGAGTGATGTGGAATCTTTGATGGATCACGATGAAACTTCAGATCCAAGTAGATCAGAGTGCAGCGAATGCAATAGTGGATCCAAAATCAAGGTAGGATCCTTATTTTAGATTCTGCTTTTCCCCAATTGAAATTTTGTCATTGAATTTGATTCGTTTTCATTTATGTTTCCCTATTTATTTTTGTCGATGGCCAAACTAACAACAGTCATCATCAATTTGAGTTTTTGATTTCTCATTCTTCGTGTTCTCCATTTGTTCTTCACCATTCTCCATTATTAACTTTTTGATATAATGAAATGATGTCTAAATGTCGAGTGGAGCATGGATCTGTGAAGTTCATTATCTAGGGATTTAAGATCTATGATGGATTTGAGTTTTGGACATCTGAGGATGCACAGAATTGAGTGTAAGATCCTCAAACTTTTCATCGTGTTGAAACGACGATGGATCTTCGAGCAAAGACCAAGTCTGTGAAGATCGCATCCCGAGGATTCCAGATTTGGTCTTGGAAAGTTTTTCTGAGCATCAAGATGCCTTCGATGTTCCACAAATGTTATGTGGTGGCGGTAGGATGTACAGAATCAGCGGCCGCGAGGGACCAGTGACAGTGGTGACACAGAGGAGGGTCGTGCCCGATGCGGGTTGCGATGGTCAGGAGTCGGCGCACATGGGGTGCACTGGGCACGGAGGCCGGTGGGCCAGCGTGGCTAGGTTGAGAGCCAACGATGCAGGCCGAGTCGCATGGCTAGGCCATGAGCTAGCAGAGCAGACCGGGCCATCCCCGGCGGAGCGGATTGGCCAAAGCAGGTCAGTCCAGTCAAAATAGGCAGATGTGGGTCGTTGAATCTTCAAACATCCATAGCTTGCAAATCAGATGTACAATTGACATGTCATTTATGGCCACTTGTTCCTATCATCAAGAAATACCTTTTAAGGCTAGTTTAATAATTTTATGTCACATTCTAAAGGCATGGTGGCAGAAAACATATTATTATGATAATAATAATATAATTATTATTATTTGGAGATTCTTGTATTGGACGTATCTCTTGCATACGACATCTGATCAATGCGTTTTTAGTAGCATCGTGACCCTCAAATTGAGGTGTACTTTTCAAGAATGATTTAGAGCACTTAAACCAAAATAGAGGTGTAGGCCCCATGGGGCCCGGTTCGGGTGTTTGCGGTGAAATGTGACTTTTTCACCGTGTGCCCATTTTGGATGAATGAATAGCCAATCCCGTGTGTTTTTTCATGAGGATAAAAATGGTTCAATCAAGATGGTGTTTTCCAAGATCAAGGCATGGGGCCCACAAGGCACTATTTTTTCAAAGTGCAGTGCAGTGTAGTTTCTTCACCAGGTGTCTGATTTGGTCAAATGAAGAGTCGACCCTCTACGCTTTTCTGTAAGGATCACAACGGTGTAATCATTTGGGTTATTTGGGTCCATATGAGGAGGATTGTCGGTAGAATTACATTTCTACACTTCAGATAAACAACGAGCATCATGATCTTGTTAGCCTTTTGGGCCAGATGTCCCATGTAATCTGAGAGTACATTGGCATGCCTTGTGGGTACTTGATCACAGTTTAGTACTCGAGTATGGATAGGTACATGGACAAAAGATTCGGCGGGGTCACATGTATTATGGTCCCCACACACATCGTGTACCACTTTATGAATCTTCTATCTATCATATCTACTTCTTATGAACTTGAATTTTGGCCCACGAGTAGCCTATCCTAAGTGTTTTTTCATGTAGAACGTGATGATGCCTTTTGTATTGGCTTTCGAGATACGATGTGAGGTGTTTCGAGCACGACGCCTATCTGAGGTGACGCTCGATGTTCTAGGTGTGATGCCTATCCAAGGTGATGCTCGAAGATGGCTATGATAGGTAGAATCTCCAGATTAGTATCGGGCTTAATCTCCAGTGGGACTGGGTTGTGGCATTCCCTATATTCTTTTTGAGAGGTACCATCTAGCAGAGATGGCCAGTGTAGTTCCTCGATGCCTTCCGAGTGGCACCCTCCAGCCGGGCTGGGCATAGGTCCTCAAAGATCTTCCAAGTGGAACCCTCTAGCAGGTCTGGGCATGGGTCCTTAATGACACTAGAGTGACACCCTCCAGTCGGGCTGGGCATGGGTCCTCAACCTATTCTAAGTGGCGCCCTCCAGTCGGGCTGGACATGGGTCCTCAACCTTGAGACACTACCTCTCAACTATAAGGATCATTGAAGAGACATTTTTTTATGTAACTTTGGACTCATGAGAAATAGGTACTCTTTTCCCACTGAGATGCATCATTGCGACATGACCTAAAACCATGAGGGTGAGATAGTGCCACCCAAAGTGAATAGTATCAAGGTGCGGTGATTGAGTCCCCTTGACTTGAAGTTCGAGGTAGAAGTGTGGGATGTTGGGAATCAATGGTGGTTACTTCTGGGACTATTGGATACTCTTTTCCTAGGTTTATCTATAATATAGAGATCCCATTACTCTCTCTTTTGGGTTTCTTTGATTTAGAATATATATATATATATATATCATGTTTCAGTACCCACTCCTTGGGTTTTTTGCTACTCTCCTTCCAAGAGAGGTGAAGATGCATGGGGTATTCCATGTGCTTTCTGTGTCTAGATTCTCATGGTTGGATGATTATACTCTCCTACTATAGGTAGTGAAGACTTGATGATAAGTTTATCTTCTCACCATTTCTATCTCCTTATGTTTAGATGAGATTACTTCACTCTCTTATTGGGTTGAGCTACACTCCTTTTACTATACCTTGTCATATCTTCTCCTTTCCTTTTTAGAGTATATATTATGGCTCCCCCTTCACCTTTTTGGGGTATCCTACTGAGTATTTTTATACTGACCCCTGCATGGGATTTTCCCTCACGTGTCCCACCTTATGCATATGATGGACAGGTTGATCGTGACTTCGGAGGAGATTAGGGATACGGGTTCTTAGACTGTGTACGGTAGTCATTTCTTGGGATCTAGGAGTAGGGCTCCCTAAAATATTTTATTTTTCAGTTACTTCCAAGTTGTGGCACTTTTCTAGTTGGGCGTGTATTTTTTCCCTTTTCCTTTCAATTTACTATACCATACTTGTATTCTGTAGTGCTTCATGCATGTTTGGGTTATTTATAGAAGTGTTTCATCTATTTTTTCATCTCCCTATGCACTTTTTCATTGAGTTGGATATGTGTGTGTGTGTACAGTTTCCTAGGAAAAGGCCTCCCTATGTTTTTCGTTCCTTCGGTGCTAGTCGTCACCCCTATCCTATAGAGGCAGGCTTGGGGTAGTTACAGCTCGAGGCCCAGCATGGGTCTAGTCATGAAAAAATGGTATTAGAGAAATTTCATTCCTTAGGACATTGTTCAGATGTTTTCCCATAAAAGGATTGGTTGGGTTTAGGGAAATAGTGTCTAAGTGTCTTGAGAGTGGCTCTTAGGCCAGGGATTCCAGTGATGGTAGGGGTGGCTGATGTATCCATTCACTAGGACCTTGATTACCTTCTTGTCAACTCAGCACCCTGAGACACTTGTTGTAGGGAATAATGGTGCATGCATCATATAGGATTGATTATTTTACTGTCCTTCTTGAGTAATATCCCCATCATTGTTGATATATACATATATATATATATATATATTCTCATCTGACCATGGTACTCCTTGATAACATTCAGGATGTCTCCGCAACGATATCCATCCAGGATACCAGCTTTGGTTCGGTACGAAGACCCTATGAGTGATGAGGCCTCAATTTAGGACCCATCATGTGATCCCCTTCCTCCGGGTGGGAAGGTAGTAGCACCTCCACCTGTTGAACAGCAGTGATTCCTAGTATATTGGGTTGAGGACAAGCGTAGGTTGAGCTCACTCCATGAGTTCCTATATCAAAGACCGTTGAGGTTCTATAGTGAGCTATATCCTCATGCAGTAGAGGTTTGGATAAACCCAGTAGTCTACCTCTTCAGGATTGTTCAGAAACTGATAGATTAGATGGTGGCTTTGGAAACTAGTCTTTTCTATGGAGTAGTTGGGAGTTGTTTGAGTTTTGTTACTCAGATACTTGATGAGATGGTGCTCTCATGGGATAACTTCCAGCATCTATTTTGTGAGGAGTACTACCCCTCCTACTTATGTTTCATTCAAATTTAGGAGGTTCTGGAGCTTCACTAGGGAGGGATGATGGTGGATGAGTACACGAATAAGTTCGCATACCTTACTTGGTACTCTTTGGATGCAGTACATGATGGTAACTTCTGAGCTCAAAAGATTTAGAAGGGTCTCCATAGGAATATTCGTGCCAGTGTAGTGCCCTTGTGCATCCCCACCTATTTTGGAGTGCTATAGTGGGCACTGGTGATAGAGATCTTTATTCCAATAGGATTCCAGTTAAGTTGGGGTTAGAAGTGGGCATAATGGAAATTATATATCTTCCATAGTTAATGGACATTAGTTGGCATGGCCTCGACGTAGGAGGCCACCCCATGATCAGTCTCAAGCACATGGTCAAGGATAGCATAGAGCAATGGGGCAGCCCAGGGAGGGCCAGTGCTATGCTTGTAATAGGCTAGCTCACATAACATGAGACTACCTAACCAGACATGTTAAACTTCCTAGGTAGTTGGTAGATGCACTGCCGCGGAAGAGGCAGTGTCGTGATCATGGATCTACCAGGTGGAGACAAGGTGGTCCCCAAGGAGGTGGTGTTGGAAGGGGAGAAGGAATAATTATGGTTGGTGGAATATGCTACGAGGTCCTTCCACCACCACCAGGCATCCCACGTCAGACTCAGGGAGCTGGCGGCGGGGGCTGCGAGCAGCTGTATGCTATGGATGTCTACAATCTTGCAGTGCACAAGATGATAAGAGGTACACTCTATTACTTTTCTACCTTTTATAATAGAAATTTTTAGACACTGTGTGAAGTAATATTGTCTCCCTACTTTTTTATTGAGGTTTTACTATGGTGATGTGGGGCATCGGTGTAACCTTATGTTGGTGTTGTTAGACATAACTACAAATGCACAAGGAAGAGGGGTATTTCCACCACCAAGACGTGTTTTTGTGACATGATAAAAACTATGAGGGTGAGTCAGTACCACCCAAATTGGATAATATTAAGGTGTGGTCGATTATTCCCTCTGACTTGTGAATTCTAGGCGAGGTTGTGTGATGGAGTGTCAGAGCAGGTCCTAGAATTTCCAGAGTTTTTTCTGCTTGACACTTTTTGCTCGGGATGTCTCTAGTGGGTGTAGCATAGTATCTGGTTTGGGGACTAATCTCCTTCCAAGGGGAGTGAAGACACGCAGGGTATGCCATGTGCTTTCTGTGACTATATTCTTATGGATGTATGAGTTTACCCACCTACCCTATTTTTTGGTACCTTGCGTGATCAACATCAAGTCTTGATACTACACTTATCAAGTATAGGTTGAGGTGATGGAGACTCCATGAACAGAACTGTGTAACTCATTATTTGGTGATGTAAATGGTAGTTCCACCCTGAGAATGTGGAGACACTACCTTCTGGGAGAGTTCTTTATGGTCTTTTCATATCACTAGAGTTTCAGGAATGTCTTCACCTAAAGAGACTTGAACTTAAGACAGTGATGCTGGTTTGAAATTCCTATAGGACTAAAACATCACGATAGTCTATACTTTGGGAAAGGGAAATATTGTAGCGTATTCCCTTAGCAAGAAATCACAGGATCACTTAGTGTGGGAATTTTCAGAGTAGTTAGCTTCCTTATAGTTGACCATGGTGGAGCAGGGGGTACAGATTTTCTTCATTTGATGGTGTTGACTCCTTCGCTTCTCAAGTATGTAAGAGAGTCTTGGTTGTGAGATATTGACTGTGAAATCATGTGTGACCATATTTCCTTAGGTGTTTCGCCAGATGGATATTTTGAAGGAGGGAATCATGAGACCCTATTCTAGGGACAGACAGTGATTTCAGTCGCAACGCTTGATGTATGATCCTATAGTAGGTTAGGCTCTATGAAAGTATGATATGTCTCAATCTTATAAATATTTCACCCTCTAAGATAAATGTTAGGAAATACCTTAAGAAAAATTTAAAATCGTCAATATATTTGTCACACCATATGAAATATTTTATATATTTTTACTCCTCAACTAAATATCCACAGTGTCACTCTATATGAAATTGTTTCAATACACTTTTTAGGGCATCTTTTCTTGAAAAATATTTTCCAACATATAAAGTTTTATACATTGAACCAAATATATCCTCTACAACTCTAGGAAATTTAGTTTCGTGTGTGATAATATTTCAATCAAATTTAGGAAAACAAGTCATAGATTCTAAACAATATGAAAACAATGGTGAATGATTTATCATGCATTGGAGAAGGGGTATAACCATTGTATTTATAGAAAATTCTTCCCCAACTTCTTTATCTTCCTCCTCATCGTCACTTTTTCTCTTTTCATTCCATCAATAGATGCTTATTATCTGTCAAATTTATCTTGTATCATATTTCGGTTATCATCTTGGTTATCCTCTTTCATATAATATGAATGGTCATATAATATTGGAATGGGCCGTATTTGATGACTCTTGTAAGTCTATGTCACTATACAACAGTATTCTATTACTGGATAGTAGAAACCTCCATGTATAACTCCATCAAATGATTATCACACAATTGGTTAAATAACATTGTTGTTATCAAACAGTCCTCATCATCAAGTAATGGACAATCTAGTTTCCATATCATATCCTCGTATTAAAAATGTCTATTGATAATAAACTGGATCTCTTGATCAGGTGTCAAATTTGATCAAATATGAATTCTAAGTTGAAGTTATCCTAGGGTAACATAATCTCTTATGATAACCACTCATGTTGGTTGTCTACTATATAAATATCCTTTATTAGATTGAATAACTTCACCATAGCAGTAGACATAGGTACACATGATTTTCTACCTACAAAAATTTTTTACGATCATGATTCCAAGAGTTTATACAATATTTCCTACAGAGAATAATCATGTAGGGTTCACGGTGGAATAATTATGTAAATTCATTGCATGTTAAAAGGATATAATTAGAAAATAATCATTGAGTTCATAAAGATCATGTGAATTATCCAAAACATATCCCCTAATAGTGTCAAACTAAGTGTGTCATTGGACCTATTTTTCATGCATTGAGTGATGATCGATTTAATACCCAATTATCCTTTTTAGGGTTATTTCACTTAGTTTCATTTGTGTCAGAGTTTGAGTCTGCTTTTTAGTATCCAAATGGGGATGTCATTGCTTTGAAAACCAAAAAATTATTATTTTGTTAATTGATTGATAATGTGTCATCCTAAACCTGGGTGCTGCTCAAAGGTGTCTTGCACCTGGTTAGCCAAATGGACTCAAACACACCTCCCTGTATGTAAAAGGTTTCTGAATAGCAGCGAGGTCCTAGGGTGTGTCTATGGATAGACTATTCCCTCATTACTAGATTGTAGCATAGTGGATATATATATATAAAAACCGATAAATATCAAAATTAGAATAATGAATAAGTAAACAACTGGTAGTGGAATACAAGGAATAAACATCCAAGTAATAATAATCAATTATAACTATAAGTTGGATCATATACATAATGATGATAATTTATATCGTGTCCCTAAAAAACTGGAAAACTTGGATACATAGAAGTAGGAAATATATGTTTTACAAAAGAATAAAAAATAAACCAAAAACTATCATGCATCCTGATCCCTAGCCCGGAAATCTACTACCAAGATCCATCCTAATAAAGAAATCAAGATCAAGTGTCTAAAGCAAGATGCTTCCCCTTGTCAACACCTATATAAAAGTAATCTTCTAGGGTACCAAAGGATGGCTATATAAGGTGTGAGATATATCTCAATAGGCCACCACCAATGGAATCAATACCATATGGCCTATGAATATAAACCAATAGTGTGCAGGTATATATAATGTAAATCAGTACAGTAATGTAAATACCCTGATACCTGCTCCAGCCTCAGCAAGTAATATCTCTGAACATGCGATATTTTAATTTATTTATTTAAGTTCATTTTATATAGATAAGTCACATGAGTTATAACCAACACTGACATCATGTCATGATAATAATAATAATAATAAAGGATCCAAGGTAAAACAAGGCATCCTATGATGATGATAAAAATTAAGAGGATCCAATGTAATAACTAAGGCATACTTGAACTCAGGGGTCGAGCCAACTCAATAATAACATGTATCATGGCTATAAGGGATCTTAGTGTAATCCAAGGGGCATATCCCAAGGCATTCCAATGTAATATGATTCTAACTGAGTCTAATGATCTTATCCAAGGTAAAATGGGATAAGCAATGACTGGGCCCAATGGGTCTATCCATGGCACCACATGTCTATATACATCAAGTTGGATCCAAGGAGTGTATCCAAGGCATCCTAATATTTGAAATATGAAGAAGGGATCCTATGGCATCATATCAGGAATCCACTAGTTGAAAAGGACTATGTTCTAAGGTGGGTATCTCCCTTAGCAACTGGAATCCCTGAATTGGATTGGCATCCTCTGAGTGATCAAGTCATTCCCTCAGGAATCCAAGGATGGTTCGAGTCTAACCAATCCTCTAAATATGACAAGGTCGATATGAAATAGACACCATATATATAATTCATTATATAAATTAGGATATGTAATACTCATGCCTCTTATTAAGTCATTTGGTTCATTCCATATCTTTCATTAGTGTGGTAAGGTATATCAAGGACATGAAACCATTTATTACTTAAATTACTTAATCATTCATTATGTTCCCTACTCTACCTTCCATTAATCATGGAAAGGTGTGCTATGGACATGAAACTAATTACCATTTCAATTTATAAACATTTAATAGGTTATTTCCATTTCCTTTTATTAGGCATAAAAAGGAAAATTGGGACAAGAAACCAATTCCATTTATATAATTCAAGGACAAGTGATATCTATAGTATACTTGCCTTTTTATAATTCATAAATTTATTTATAACACTTACCTTAGGTGGTTAAAGTGGAATCACACCCAAACAGTGGAATGGATAAACATAATAGGCCACTAAATTCATAACTAAGGAAACACCCTACTTGGGGTGGTCGGCATTGAGATCATAACCTCCAACGATATGAAGGACAACTATGTAAAGGGCTCTAGAATATGAGCTCAATGATTATAAGCAAGACATAAGAACTAAATAGGAAACTCTCAATGAAATTGTTGTGTGCACAATGATGGAAGTTTATAAAGAATGGATCAATGCTCCAAAAATGGGGCATATGATCTTGACCCAAAATAGCACAGCCGGTAGGAAGAAGAATGATGAATGGAGCTAAACGACTGAAGCACTTACCAGTGCACTTACAACATGATGGAAAGATCTAGAATCGGAGTTCAGATGGTGAAATGGAACCAAATCCTAGATTAGGGCTTCCTTGGGCACTCCTATGCGAGAAAGAGGTGGTTTGAGTTTTAGTTTGAAAAATAGTAGGTCCTCACTTCTTTTTAAAAAAACATTAAACATTTACACGACATGTGAATTATTTACACATCATGTAAAGATCGGGGTCTTCCCCCTAGAAAAACCCTTTACATGGCATGATGGGTTCTTCCCAGAATATTACACATTAGGTAATTGATACCCATTGTGCATTCTAATTGCACAGCATGTAATTGGCTTGCAGCTAACCTACAACCCTCATGCCTCTTTCTTTCCAAAAACAACCCAACTGGCCCACGACCTAGATTAAGGGTTAAAATAAAAAATAACTTTACAAAATCTTAAAGAAGAAATTAAAATAATTCATACCTGAGATAAAAATTGGGTTCTTACACTCTTCCTCCTTAAAGGAACTCATCCCTGAGTTTACCCTCCAAGGGTAGTGAAACACTGACTGAGAACAACTCTGGCCACTGAGTACAAATGTCTGCCTCCCACTCCCAAGTCTCAGCATGTACCTGGTCGTATTTTCATAGAAACCATACTAAAGTGACATACCAACCTTGGAGAGACTTCATAATCTATTCAACGATGTATATAGGATACTCCTCAAAAGAAGCATCAGAATATAACACAACTTCCTCGAGATAAAAAGTATGAGATGGGTTATCTTGATAATGGTGAAGCTGTGAAACATAGAAGGTATCATGCATGGCACAGTAATTTTGAGGTAATAGAAACCAATATTATACAAACCCAACTCTCTCCAATATCTCAAATGAATCTTCAAATAATTTTTATAACTTCCCTTTTCTATATATCCATCTATACTCAATCCTGGGTGATACCCGTAGGAAAACACGATCCCCAACCTCGAGCTCTAGAGGTCATCGGTGACAAACTGCATAAAATTTCTATCTATACTGAGTAGTAGACATAAAATTTATAATAATCTAAACCTACTCCAAAGTCTCTTGAATGATATGAGGACCTAGTAGCATTGCCTCTCATACATTTAACTAGGAGAGGGGTGAACGGCATGGTCTACCATTCAAGGCCTCAAAAGGAGCCATCTAAATCATTTCCAGAAATCTATTATTATATGCAAACTCAATGAGTGGGATACACTTCTCACATGAACCACCTAAATCAAGGAATCATGCCTAAAGTATGTCCTCTAGAACCTATATCATTTGTTCCAACTGACTATCGATCTGAGGGTGAAATTTTGTGCTGAAAAGCACATGTATACCCATAAATCTTTGTAATCCTTGCTAGAATCATGACATAAAATGAGTGTCCCTATATGAAATGATAGTATAAGGGAACCCATGTAGATTTATGATTTTAAATACATATATTCTACTTATCTCATCAATTGAGAAAGTCTCCCAGATAGGAAGGAAGTGGGTGACTTTCATTAGTCGATCCAAGACTATCCAAATTGCATCGCTACCTTGAGGAAACCTCAGTAAGCTGACTAAAAATTCCATGGAAACATCTTACCATTCACATTATGAGAATAAAAGTGGTTGTAACGAGATAGAAGGTCACTGGTGCTCCACTTTCACCTACTAATGGGTGGAACACATAATGATAAATCCCATTATCTGACATTTCATCTTAGTCCATCAATACTGGTGTCGCATATCTCAATACATCTTGGAGATAATGGGATGAACTTCCCATTGAGAAGTGTGGTACTCAAACATCGGTTCCTCTCACATTTATGTAGGAACCCAGATACATCCATGTATATGGAGAATATCATCTCCATCTATGGACTAATCTGGAAGTAGGACCTCACCAGCGATACTCTCTTAGAGAACCAACCCCTTAGGATCTGAAAATTGCCTAATCTTCACCCTATCAAGGAGTGTAGTGGTAACTATCAAGCATTGGAGATAAGACTTCTTTTGACTCTCATGAAACTCCAAATACAGCTTAAAAAATAGGTCCATTAATTCTTATTCATCATTGGCTTCCTGCATGACACGTGCTTGAGTTTCTTGACTCAGTGGATCTGCTACCACATTACCTTTTACAAGTGTATAGGCAAGCTCAAAGTCAAAGTACTGAATATATTTGACTTATCTTAACTATGAGAGATTCAATTTACACTATGTAAAGATATATTTTAGGCTCTTATGGTTTGTATAAACCACAAAGAACTCACCCATCAGATAGTGTCACTAATAATGTAAGGCATGAACAATTGTTGATAGCTCAAGATGGTGTGTTGGGTAGTTTCCCTCATGAGGACTCAACTATTAAGATTTGTATGCAATTAATATATCATCCTAAATCAATACTACACCCAATATGATGCATGGTTTATCACATAACACTGTACATCCTCTTCTAGGATCTGGAAGATTTAGAATCAGTGTCGAAACAAGCCTTCCTTTCAACTCCTGAAAGGATTTCTCACATGCTTCTTACCATAATAACTTAACACCCTTATTTGTAAGACCAGTAATAAGTGAAGATATGTATGAGAAGTATTGTATGAAACATCTATAATATCCATACATCCCTAAGAAAGTTTGTATTCCAAACACATTCTTGGCACTCACCCAGGACACAATAGCACTCACCTTATATGGGTCAATCGATACTTCTAATCCTGAGATGATATGACCCAGGAAGTGAACTTTTTCAATCCAGAAGTGGAACTTAGCAAGCTTTTCATAAAACCTATTCTCTTTTAGTGTATTGAAAATGATATTAATATGTCGATCATGGTCACTACGAGTATGAGAATACACCAAGATTTCATTCATAAAGACTACAATAAAGGAATATGTATGGGGGTGGAAAAACCTATCCATCAAACCCATGAAAACAATAGGCACATTCATAAGACTGAAAAACATAATGAGATACTCATACAGACCATACCTACTATGAAAAGATGTATGATTTATTTCTAAAGGCCTGACTCGCACCTGATGATATCTCAATCTCAAATCAATCTTCAAGGATACCCTAGCTCCTTGGAGCTAGTCAAAGAGATCATCTATTAGTGATAGTGGATATCGGTTATTAACTATAAGATGGTTCAACCATTGGTAATCCACATAAATCCTAAGGGTTTCATCTGCCTTCTTAGAAAAAAAAAGGGGTGAACTACAAGAGGAAGTATCAGTCTGCATAAAACCTTTGGACTCTAAGTCCTATAATTGTCTCTTGAGCTCCTAGAGCTCAATAGGTTCCATCATGTATGGATGAATTGAAAATGGAGCTAATTTTGAAAAGAGATCAATGGTAAAATATACCACTCTATTAGGAGGTAAGCTAGAAAAAATAGTCAGGAAAGGTGTCCCTAAAATGATCTACTGCCATAGGGAATTCAGCCTGATGTAAACCTTGATCCTCCATGAAGAGACTAACAATCGGGGTGTTCAATCCACCTATCCCATGATGCTCTAGTTTAGTTCTACCATCCTAGACATCCCACTCACCATTGTGGAGATAATTTCTACCCTCTGGTGATGTAAATGACACCCTACGGTGATAGAAATCTACATAGGCATGATATGGAACCAACCAATTCATCCCAATAATGAAATCAAATACCATCATCTCAAGAATAAATAGGTTCCATAAGAAAGTGTAATTTTCCTACCTCAAGGGGCATTCCCTGAATTGGAGTTTTACCTCAGAACACACTCCCAATAGTGTTTCCAAGATCATCACACCATGGTAATACTAAATCTCCTACCTAAGAATTTACATGGTCAATAAGGAGATAAAATAGTGTGAATCACCCATATCAAATAAGGTAGATATAATAGTGGAGTCTACTAGAATAGTACCTCAAACTATATATGGTCATGCACTCTGATCCTTGGGTATCGACTGTAAAGAATTCAACTGACCTAATCCACGACCTTGTGCTATAGCTACACTACCCTGACCAAGTCTTCTCTATTGGCACTGATGATCAGTAGTATGGCTACTATGTCCACAACCTTCTCCTCAGCCAGTCCTATCAGTGTTACTCCAACTCCCCTCCCGGCGTGGCATAAAATATCCTACCCCTGAAGGTAAAGCTGGTGCAAAACCTCTTCCACTAGAAGTAGATGAAAAGGTCCAATATAATCTATAGAGATTCCCCATACGGACATAAGCACAACACTCTAGAGGGTCTCTATCACACTGAGGCTTCATATTCCCGACTGCCACTACTCTAACAAGAAACCTCGAGGGAATGCTTCCTGCAACCAGAAGAACTACTAGCCTATCTCAGCATTGATCCTATGTGCCTAGTACTATCACCTTCCCTCATTTTGTGCTCAATGATAAGAGTTAGATTTACTATCTCAGAAAAGGTAGGTAAGTGAAAGACATTCACCTGAGTATGGATGGAATATTGAAGCATGTCCTCAAAACATCACACTCACGACTGCTCATCAACAGGTAGAAGTGGTGAAAAGAATAGTAACTTAGTAAAATTCACTAAATAATCCATGACTGACATATAAACCTGCTCCATATGCATTAACTCTCTAAATTGATTAACTATCATAATTTGAGGATAGAAGTGATCATAAAAGGCAGTCAATAAGTCATCCCTGATCATGCCCTAATGACAACCAGCCTGTGTAATCACATCCCACCGACGCTTGGCCAAATCACGCTTTATATAGGTAGCAAGTTTGAGCCTCCTCTCTAGAGGTTTCTCTATATGATCAAATATAGATAGGTTGAACTCTAGCTAATACTCAGTATCCCATGTACCACCATCCATTGAAAATATGGGAGGGTGTTGCTATTGGAACTCACGATTCAGATCATCCATAGTAGGCGCAAGTCATGGATCTCCCTGCATGGACTGTATCAGACGTAGAAAAATTTCATGAAGATGAGTGTCAGTGCCCAATTAGGATGGGTGATTCCTAAAGTGGAACTCCTGGTGGTAAGACTATCGGTTCAGGGCCCACCACGTCTAGAGCATGGTTATCACCACCCTCTTGGCACACAGCACGAGGACATTGTAGCAGCATGGATCTACAAATGACAATAACATGCCTCATAATAAGATTTAAGAGCAGATAGAAGCACTGTTAGAAGAAGATCATAATAATAGGTCTCACTACCCAAGGTATACTACCCCAAATACCCGCTTAGAAGGATAAGGTATAGGTAAGTGTTTATATTTTATTTAGAGTGGTTCTAGTAATTAAAAGGGTTAGTCACACTTTTCCTCTTCATTTACTGGAAACCATTTTATTTTAAGCTTTAATTTTCATATTTACTTATAAAAAATTTGATTAAATGGATCACCATTCCCAATTAATAAGGGCCCACGCACCTTATCACTAAAATCAACACTCATTCAATTTTCTATTTAACCCTATCTACATTCGGTCTTAGAGTGTAATGGGTAAAGTACTATCTCTTGACTAGGTAAATTACCCATTCTAACCCACGAGGGCACATACACCTCATGAATTGAAACTATAAATCACTCAATCATATCCAAAGAGAAGCTCATGTAACTAGAGTTACATAACTGACATGGGTATAAACTAGAAATTTAAGATTTCACCATCAACCTATATAGGAAAACACTATTTAGGTTGATTCTAAAACTTTAAATAACCAACTCCCTACCCTGTAAAAGATGTTAGCAACACAGGAATATATATAAACAACCATGTCTCACTAAACAATCATATGAAACACATGCAATGAAAGTAATGAAATACACCAATATGGAATGAAATATGCATGAGATGTGAATACTAGGTGCCTATAATAATGCATGTAACAATGCTTCCTTTACCTCATATCATCGGTCCATGGATAAATGTCAATAAGGCATATCAAATATCATGACGTATGTGAACCACCCAATGGTGAATGTATATCAACTATAATAAGTGAAAATGGAACAACAATTCTTATTTTAGGAAACTTGGTATTTACCCCGAACATGGGTTAGATACTCCCAATCATATCTTATAACCATTTTCTAAAGTGTTCCTAATATACTTTCTATTGTCTCAAAATAGTAACGTGGGAAAAAGAACCCCTCTGATACCAATTTGTGACATCCCAAACCCGAGTTCCACTCAAAGGTTCCCTAAGCCTAGTTAGCCACATTGCCTCAAGCGTACCTCCCCATATTCCAGAGGCTTTTGACTCGCAGCAAGGGCCTAGGGTGTGTCTATGTGAATACCATTCCCTCATTACTAGAGTGTATCATAGTTGATATATATATATATATAACAACATATAAATAATGGAATCAGTATAATGAATAAGTAAACAACTAGAAGTGGAAGATAAGGAATAAACATCCAAGCAATAATATTCAACTATAATTGAAAGATGGATCATATGAAAAATGATGATAATGTATGTCATTTCTATAGAAAACTAGAAAACAAGGATACATGGTAGTAGGAAATACATTCTATAAAAAAGAAGAAAAAAAACCAAAAACTATACAGTATCTCGAGCCCTGGCCCGTTCATCTGCTACCAAGATCTATCCTAAGAAAGCAAGAAAGATTAGGTGTCCAAAGTGGTATGCTTCCCCTTCTCAACACTTTCATAAATGTAATCTACTTGGGTACCAATGGAGTCCCAAATAAGGGTGTGAGATAAATCATAGTAGTCCGCCACTAATGATGTCTATACCATCCATTCTGTGAATATAAACTAACAGTGTGCAAGTATATATAATGTAATGTAGTAATGTAAATACTCTAATACATGATTCATCCACAGATAGTAATTTTTCTAAACATGAGATCGTTTAATTAATTAATTTTAGTTTGGTTTATATAGATAAGTCATGTGAGGTTAACCATCACTGACATCATTTCATGATTGTAATAATAAATGATTCATGTTATAACAAGGAATCCTATGGTAATGATGATGAGGAGGAGGAGGAGGAGGATCTGGGGTAATAACCAAGGCATCCTTGACCTCAGGGGTTGAACCAACTCAGTAATAACCTGTAGCCTATTTATAAGGGGTATGATTGAAATCCAAAGAGCATATCCCAAGGAATTACACCATAATATGATTATAACTAATTCCAAGGATCTCATCCAAGGCAAAAGGGGATAAGAAATGACTGGTCCCAATGGGTTTATCCATGGAACCACATGTCTGTAGATTTCAAGCTGGATACAAGGAGTGTATCTAAGGAATCCTAATATCTTAAAGATAAAGGAGGGATCCTATGGTGTCATGTCAGGAATGCACTAATAGACAATGACCAGGTTCCAAGGTGGGTATCTCCCTTGGAAACCAGCATCCCTAAATCAGAATGGCATCCTCTGAGTGCTCAAGGCATTCCATTGGGAATCCAAGGTTGGATCGAGTTTGAACACTCCTGTAAATATGATAAGGTCTATATGAAATCGGTACCATATACATAATTTAGTATATAAATTATCCCATGTAATACTCATGCATCTTATTAAGTTATTTGGTTCATTCCATACCTCACATTAGTGTGACAAGTTATATTAAGTAAATGAAACCATTTATTACTTAAATTACTTAATCATTCACTAGGTTTACTTTGTTTCCTTCCATTAAGCATGGAAAGGTGTTCTACGAACGTGAAACCAATTACCATTTCAATTTATAAAAATTTAATAGGTTCTTTACATTTCCTTTTATTAGGCATAATAAGGAAAATCAGGAATAGAAACCAATTCCATTTATATAATTCAAGTACAAGTGATATCTATATTATACTTTCCTTTTTATAATTCATAAATTTATTTATAACACTTACCTTAGGTGGGTCAATTGGAAGCACACTCAAACAGCAGTGCGGATAAACATAACAGACCACTAAAGTCGTAACTAAGGAAACACCCTACTTGGGGTGGTCGACGTTGAGGTCATAACGTCCAAAAATGTGAAGAACAACTATGTGAAGGGATCTAGAATATGAGCTCAATGATTATAATAAAGGCATGTGAACTAAATAGGAAATGCTTGATGAAATCGGTGTGCACACAACGTCAATGGTTTATAAAATGGAGAGACTTCAGGGATGAGTCATAGACCACCTACCTTAAGCTCGTACAACTCTTCTCACCCGGTACAAGCCTTTAGTTTGACCTAGATTGGAAGAAATACAAATAATAGATCAATGCCCGGAAAATATGACATAAGAGCCTGTACCAAAATAGTGCATATGATTGGAAGAAGAATGATGAAATGAGATAAAGGACAGAAGCACTTAATGGTGCACTTCCAACATGATAGAAATATCTAGAATTAGAGGTTGGATGGTGAAATGGCACCAAATCCTAACTTAGGGATTCCTTGGGTGATACTGCATGAGAGAGAGGGGAGGTTTAAGGTTCTGTCTAAAAAATAGGAGGCCTTGCCTCTTTTTTTAAAAACATGATAAACATTTACACAACGTGTAAATTATTTACATGTCGAGTAAATCTTAGGGTCTTCCCCCTAGAAAAACCCTTTATAAGACGTGACAAGTTCTTCCTGGACCATTACACGTCGTGTAATTAATACACTTCATGTATTCCAATTGCACAACTTGTAATTGGCTTGCATCCAACCTACAACCCTCATGGATCTTCCTTTCTAAAAACAACCCAATCGGTCCATCGCCCGACTTTAGGGTCTAATCCAAAAAAGAACTTTACAAGAGCTTAAAACAGAAATAAAAATGATCCATACCTAAGATAAAAACTGAGTTCTTACAGATAAATTATTAACAAATATTAATAATAAGTTATAATTATTATTAACTAAAATTTTATATTAATTACTAATTAATTTCAAATAATTAATAATTTTCTAACTAAGACTAATTATTATTAATTACAATAGTAATAATATTTTTTAATTACCCTAATAATAATTAATTATTAACAATTATTACTAATAATTATTAACTATTAATAATTATTATTTATCAATACCTAATTATCACTAGATATTAATTAATTATATATTAATAAATTACATAATAATAATGGTTGAATGTTATTAGTAATAAAGTGATGATTTCTATTAATTAATAATTATGTATTATTATTAAACAATTTCTAATTGGTAACTAATTAATAATTTTAAATATGAATTAGTGATTGTTAAATAATAATTATTCATATTTATTAATAAATTAGTAATTAATTAATAATAATTAACACTAACCAGTAATTAGTATTAACTACTAAGTGATATTAAATAGTAATTAATTCATAATAATTATTAGATTACTAACTAAACCCAATTATTAATTAATTAATAAGTAGTAGTCATTAAATAATAATTAATTACATACTACTATTAACTATTATTAACAAATTAAATATAATTAATTAGACAACTAAGTAAATAAAAATTAAAATAAACTAGAAATTAAACAACTAAATAAATTAATTAAATTAATTAAATTAAATTAAATTAGAAAACATACCCGGTTGCACCCAAATTTATCCAAGTTGTATGGTGTAAGCCTTCATTGTAGTACGACTTGGGTTATCGATCCTCAGATACCTAAGAAGAAACATAAGAAACGTACATTCTGAGAAGGTGATTTGATGGTGTTGATTTGGCTATGAAGTGGCCAACTTGGGTTTGAATTGATTGGATTATTTGAGATTTTAAAGACTTAAGTGAATTTAATTTAAAATCATGAGTTGATCCTTGGTTATCACATGGGGTGGATTGGATGAATTTCTTTTTAAATTATTTCAATGTCTTAAATTTGATTGTTTCCTTTAACGAAATACAAACATCCCAAATCACTCACTAATTTTAAGTTTTCACTATCCTAATTATAATCACCTATACACTTGGAGGATCATATTGATGAGCACTCCAAGTTAGAGGATCATTTTAGCACTCGGGATGTGTATCCTTAAAATTTGTGAGTTTAAAGGAGAACACACATCATTGAATGAAAATCTCAAAAATGGAATTGATTATGAATTATAAAATAAAGAAATAACATCCAATTAATCCCATTTCTACACCATTGGATAAACCCATTATATTATTATCCCTCCATTGATTCTATTAAATCAATAAAAGCGGGTAGTAGACTTATGATAGTAGAATTGGAGAAGAAGAAAAATAATAAAAATCACTCCACCGTTGTGTGAAGAGTTTCATAAATTATTATGTGAATAACCTCACTCCCTAAGGAAACGGTTTCAACATGATATGAAAAAATAAATAATAATAATAAGAATAATATGATGATATTTTATTAATTAAATGAAGGTGAATGAAAAACATACATGGGAGAAATTGACAATGCGATTACAAAATGAAAGCATGGCAATACAAATGAAAGAAATAAAAACTTCAATCCCAATTCCCTTCACCACAGGATCCTTATATAGGCATATTCAGATCCTTAGATACACACCCCAAAAATTAATTCTATCCTCTTTAATTGGGAGAGTCAAATAGAGCATGAGAAAATCAATGGAATTTCAACGTTTCAAAGTTGTCCAGAAAATTCATCCAGATTCATCCTCTATTTTGATGTGTGAATTTTTAATTGAAGGATGCCGAATCCGGAGGGGTCGTAGAAGAAAAATATGATCTTCCATATGTACTCTATTATTTGTAAAAATTTCAGGTCATTTGGTGCATCTGTTTGGATGTTATGGCTGAAATTGTTTGATGACTTTATGTGCATTCAGACCATACCCACCATTTAAATCTCAACTTCGGATCCCTTTATCTCCATGAAAAATTGAGAATTAGCTATGGCTATAGTGGAATGAAATGATCCCCATATTTTTCTATTTCTAAAGTAAAAAAATTGAGCTTCATTGGTCTTGGTTTGTGGGTCCCACTTCTGTTTGATGGGCCTTAGGCCCATTATGCTTTGTCCAGAAAATTTCTGCATTCATTCTAAAAAATCTCCATCTTCCCTTGGGATTCATCCATCAAACCTAAAAGATAAAATATTACAAACAAAGTTATCAATAATATCCAAAATATCAAATTTAAAAAATGAATATAATGTTATCCATAAATAGATGATTGATTGGGCCCAAATTTTCATTTTAACCATGAATTGCATTTGAGATGAGAAATGAAGTTCAATTTCTATAATTCACTAAAATTGATGTTTATGGACTTTGGAACATATTATTATTAATATATTGACAATGAATATTATCCACTTTTAGCAGCTAATCACACCCTCCAACTTGAGTTTTTCTAGTCCCGAGCAAAAAGTATCTCAAATATGAAATTTGAATTTCCTTTTCCAAAAACATTTTAATACACATTGCTCACCTAAAGACATCATACCAAAAAATTATGAAACCCATAAAAATAATTTAAAATAATCTAGGTCCATAGGCATATCCCAAGACCAATCCCATTCCTTTATTAAAATTAAATGCCATATTTCATCCAATTTTAATTAAACATGATGAAGTGTTGTGTGCCACAATAGACATGGGGGTTAATTTTCATTCAAGGGAGAAAATATGGAAGCGCTAGGAGGAATCAAATTTTAATATTAAGATGAGTATTCATTTTTTTTTGTTTCTTTGTTTTTTTTTCAATTTTTCCATGGTAATTGAAATTGAACTCAATCGATTCAACCCATGTAGCAAGACTTTGTCGATGACTCCGAGGCTCAAAGACCTTAGGGCACCAAGTGAAGCTCACATAATCGGGAATCATCTCGAGTTTACTCAATCAAAAACAAATTCAAATTACTACAAATATAGATAAAATTTCCAACTCTGGGCCAAACAAATATGGAGTCACGATCCCCAAGTGCCGAAAGCCATGCATTATGTCAATCCATTGATCTACGTGCAATTGATTTTTTTTTTGAATTTTTTTAGAATACTCATGTTAAAATTATAATGATCACCAAACCTATGCCATTTATTATGGGACCCCAAGAACTAAAACTAATACCCCATAATCCAGAGTATGTGCATTATGTTTTTTTGTTATTAGATGGATGAAAATATAAATGGTGAAAAATCACATTGGACAACCGCACTTTCCAAAATCTATGCACATGAACTTAAACTTGAATTAAAATCAAAATCAAGGCCTGAAAAATTATTTGATATCCAATTTCAGAGTTTTCAATGTGTGTTATCATGTTCAAGGTTAATGGAATTTTTCTTTCCACACATGTTCTTATTCACAAAAAATCTTTTTTTTATTTCATCTCCCCCCATCATAGAATAACATTGTCCCAAGTGTTTAAAGAAAACTTAGAAGGGGGTATGGGAGAGGTTTTCAAAGAGTACATTGAAAATGTGAATCATGGAATGAAGTCATCTAGTGGTTAATGTTGAAATCTTGTGTCATAGTCTCCCTTAAATCTTGGGTTTGAGTCCCAGTGGCTTGGATGGTTGTGACGAGCTTTTCCCAATGACCTACGACGTGTCCTTTTATTTTATTTTTTTTGTATTTTTTAACCTACAAAAACATAAAAATAAAATAAAATAAAATGAACTAATGATACATTGTCTTTTTTTTAAATTTCTGGGTAAGGTATTACTCAAAGATCACGCTACATGACACGGATGAATATGGTGCTCCCCTTTCATACCCATCCATACTCATACTAGAAGAACATGTCAACAGTCTAAGGTACTATCATATTCAGATTTTTTTACCCTACAAATACATAAAAATAAAATACACTGATGATACATAATCTTCTTTTTAAATTTCTAGGTAAGGTATTACTTGGGGATTACACCACGTGACACGGATGAATATGGTGCTCCCCTTTCATACTCATCCTTACTTATAAAATAAGAACATGTCAACAGTATATGGTAATTTTTTAAATGAAAAAAGAAAAAAAATGATTCACAATGATTGGAAACATGAAAACCATGGGTTTCTTCCCATGCAATGCTTTTGTTTAACATCATTAGCTCTACTTGGACACTTAATATTTTTTGTTTTTTCCTCATTTAAGGATGGTTCACACAAGTCTTCATCAAATTTCTGTTTTTGGAATGGTTCAATGAATTGTTTGACTCTATGACTGTTAAATTTAAATGTTTGACCATTTTTCGGATCTTGAATTTCTACAGCCCCATGGGTGTATACCTTATGCACTATGTATGGACCTGACCATCTGGACCTCAACTTTCCCTGGTGTAAATCAAGTTTAGAACTATACAAAAGAATAGGTTTACCCAGTACAATGTGTTTGGTTTTAATATTTCGAGATTGGTAAGATTTTACTTTATCTTTATTGATCCTTGAATTTTCATAAGCCTCCATCCCAAGTTCCTCAAGTTCATTGAGATCTAATTTACTTTTTGTTTCGGCCAATAAGAGGTCATAATTCATTTTCTTAATTTCCCAAAAGGATTTACGTTCAATATCCACTGGAAAATGAAATGCTTTACCATAAACCAACCTATATGGGGACATTCCTAAAATGGTTTTATATGCAGTTAAATAGGCCCAAAGAGCATCTAAGAGCTTGCTCGACCAATCTTTCCTAGATGGATTAACTGTTTTCTCAAGAATTTGTTTGATTTCTCGATTGGCTAACTTAGCTTGACCATTGGTCTGTGGGTGGTAAGAAGTTGACAATTTGTGAGAAATTCCATATTTTTCCATGAGTGCTTAGAATGGTCGATTGCAAAAATTAGTTCCATGATCACTAATGATAGCCCTAGGAATTCCAAATCTAGAGAGGATATTTTCCTTGAGAAATCTAATCACTTTTTGATGATCATTGGATTTTGTAGGAATTTCTTTAACCCATTTTGAGACATAATCAACATCTAATATAATGTAAAAATATCCCATATAATTTTGTAAGGGACCCATGAAAACGATTCCCCAGCAGTCATAGATTTCAATCACAAAGATGGGAGTGAGTGGAATTTGATTCATTTTTGTGATGGACCCTACTTATTGACACTTAGGACAGATTTGAAAAAATGTGTAGGAGTCCCTTGAGAGGGTGGGCCAGAAGAGACCACTATAAAGAACCTTAACAGATGTTTTCTTAGAAGAAAACTGACGTCCACACACCTCACTATGACAGAATTTTAGGATGGACTCTTGTTCAGATTCTGGGATACAACTCATAATGACATGGTTAGGGAAGAACTTATAGAGGTATAGATCATCAAAAACATAGTTCCTGACATCAAAAAGGAATTTCCTTCTATCTTGAGTCCCTAATAATTTTGGAATGACTCTTGTAACTAAGAAGTTGGCTACGTCGGCATACCAAGGGCAGTCACTCACAAAGTATAGGTGTTCATCAGGGAATGAATCAAACACATAAAGGTGGGATAATTTGTCATTAAATTCTATCCTAGGGAGATTATCAGCTACAAAATTTTCAACACCCTTTTTTTCCTTGATTGTGAGGTCAAATTCTTGTAAGATAAGGACCCACCTAATCAGTCTAGCCTTAGCATCTTGCTTCTGGAAGAGGTATTTCAGTGCAGAATGGTCAGTGTACACAGCGACAGTGGATCCTAAGAGGTAGGGCCTAAACTTTTATAAGGAAAAAACAATAGAAAGTAACTCCTTCTAAGTGGTGGTGTAGTTGATTTGGGCATAATTTAATGATTTTCTTGCATATGCAATTACATAATAAGTTTTATCACAACGTTGTCCTAACACAACTCCTATAGAAAAGTCACTCACATCACACATGAGTTCGAAAGGAAGGTTCCAATTTGGGGATTGATTAGACAATAAAAACACATATTTTAATTACATTTTAATGTTATTAAATGTTCATTTTTTATCTTATGGGCCTGATTTAGTGGATTTTAATTTTGGACATCCATTCTCATCATTTGTGCACTTCATGCCTAATGTACACCAATTTAGGCCCAATGATTCATATGATTTTAAGGAATTTAATTTTCCATATTTTAATTTTATATTTTTTGAAATGTATCTACACTTTAATATAAACATTTTTCATTCAGGTATCAATGGAGGATTCATAAATTATTATGGGGATATTTGGAGATGAATGAAAACAATTCTAGAGATGACAGATTGGACACCAGCCCACTGATGAGAATGTGAGGCTCACAATACAGGCCCAATGAAACCCAAATTTTGTTGGATTCTAGAATAAATATAGAGGAAAAAATAATTCTTCATGATACAATTCTAATTTGGCCTCCATGATGGAAATTAAGGCATCCTAAATAAAATATAAAAATCTGGGCCAGAAACTGTGTCCCATAATGTTATCCCACTAAATCGGTCATAACTCTCGATCCACAACTCCAAATAGGCCCAAATTTTACAATAGGTTAGGAGACATCCGGATATCTATTTTATTATTATATGTCCCACTCTAATACGTCCATCTAGAAGGTAATTTCGATGTGTCTGTTCGGTGGATGCAATCTGGATTCCACTTCGGGTCAAAGGAGGGAATCAATTTTTATCCACTACTTTACACCACCCTAAGGCCTAAATTAATTTAATAATTGGGCATAAATTTATTGAGGCTCATTATAAGGCTTAAATATTTCCTATTTAAGGCATTGGTGGTGATAGGGAAGACATCTCTTGTTTTTTTTGTAATTTTATTATGACAAAGTTCCTTTGTGATGTTTTCAATTGCTACGTTTTTTTTATTACTATGTTCTTAATCAATATATTTATCTTCTATTATTCCCATTTCTTTAATTAAAACTCTATAATCACAAAGCGTAGTGATATCTCTATGTTGTGGTGAATTATTTCACACATAGGTGTGAATTTGATTCACATACACGGAGGATTTCTCGTTTTTTCCGCGGTTTTAATTTCTTCAATCCAATTATTGTAAGCCATCTTCTGCCTACCATTGAGAGTATACCATCAATGGAGGGATAACCCTTTAATGGGATGATATTAGGAAGATTCAAAGGCTAGATTGAATGTTATTTTATGAATTAATTGTTGTTAATTGGTTAACTAATTTAAGACTTCCGTTCTTCAGTTATTTCCACTCTTCATCTTCACTGTGTTTGAGGAAGCTAAATCCAAGTACTAAAATTACCATATACTATGGAGAGATCATGAATTTGGTTCTCTAAGTGTGTAGGGGATTATTAATTGATTTTATTTAGAATCAAAACATAAAATTATGAATGTAGTGTTATTTTCAAGAATGTATTCATCAAGAATTAGTAAAACCAAAATTGTTTAAAGAAGTAAAATTCATTCAATCCACCCCGAGCATAATCCTAAGATCAACCCATTTTCATTAAATTAAATTCAATTAGGTTTCTTAGTGTTATTTAAAACTATATAAAATCAAAACCAAGTTGTCCAATTCATATCCAAAAATCCATCTAATAGGTTGTGCATCTTAGGTATCTTCTTAGGTCTCGGTGGATTCAACAACCCAAGCTAGACTATAAGGATCGTTTTACCTTCATCTCTTGGGTAAATTCGAGCGAGAATCAAATTTTGGTGCTGTTGTTGGGGACCAAGTAAGTAACTTAGACAAAAACCTTCTTTACTCACCCCCATTCTTCTATTCTCACCAAATATTTCTAATCTTTCCCCTTTCTCACTTTTTTTTCCTTTTGGCGCTTGACTACCTACACCTGTGATCAATCAAACCGTCTAGTTGGGGTGGATAGTCCTGGGGTTGGGGAGTCAAGTCCACCAAGGGAACTCTTTATATTAGATCCTAATCTTCCTAATACCCTTGATTCAAAAATTTAGCCTATTTCAATGGAAGGTCTTCAAAGGAACCAAATCATAAACCCTACAGGTGGAAATCAAATGGGAAACCAAAATCAAGAAGCTCCAAACCTAGGGAATGTAGTCGATCAAACCATGAATGACTACCTCACACCTGCCTAGACTAATGCCCCCTAATTAATTAGACAAAACTCCCTAGGAGATTCCAACTACATATTTAAACCCCATGTCCTAAACCACCTTCCCACATTCCATGGAATGGAGTTTGAGATGCCCTACCTTCACGTCAAGGAGTTCAATGACATTGTAGAAACCAGGTGTCCCCCACATCAACTAGAATCAGATAAGATGAGGCTATTTCATTTTTCTTTAAAGGATTAAGATAAAAATTGGCTAAAAATTTTGAGATCATCATCCATAAACTCTTGGGACCAATTACAAAGAGAGTTCTACAAAAAATACTTTCCCCACCACAAAAAAATTGCACATAAAAAGAGCATCCAAAACTTTTTTGAAAAAGAGGGAGAGTCATTCTATGAAACATGAGAGAGGTTAAAAGTCACCCTAAACATGGTTCCAAATCATTGTTTTTCTATACCTGAACAAGTGAGAATTTTTTATGAAGGGTTGGGCACGGGGAACAAACAATTCATTGACATGATGTGTAATGGAACCTTTAAAAACAAAGCCCCAAATGATGCTTATGAGTATCTGGAAATCCTTGCTGAACAAAACCAAACATGGGGAACTTCACCTTATTTTGAAAAGACACAAAGAACTACTATAATTCATACACTTATAGAAGAGTAAATCCTTGGGGCTAAACTCGTAGCACTTTCTACGAAGGTTGAAGAGATAGACCTTAGGAAAGTCCATGAAATCCAAACTGTAGACCCTGTTTGCACAATTTGTGACAAACATGACCATAAGACAGACAACTACCCAACCATTCCATCCATCAAGGATGTTATTTTAGGAGGACCCCCAGTGGAAGTAAATGACTTGAACTTTAAAAAGCATCTATACCAAAACACCTTCAACCCAAGGTATAATGATCACCCAGGATTCCACTAGAAAGATAACAAACAACCTATCCAACCACAGGGACAAAATCCTTACCCCAATCAGAACTACCAAACCCATAACCAGTTACAAACCCAACATATCCAATACCAACAGCCACCGGTCCATTTTCAACAAACCATACCACCTCAAAAATATCCCCCTGGGATAAACCAATCTTATCAAGCACCAACTCAAACTGTTCGACAAAGAATAATAGAACAACTGTGTAAACAAATGGACAAAATGAACTCAAAATTCTCTTCCCTTAAACATGAACTTCAAACCATCAAAACTGGAAAGGAACCTATGCCTACTCAGGTGGTACCATCCTCAAATTTAAGGGTAGAGTCAAGTTGTACTCAAACAACTCATGAACAACTAAAGGTTATGACTATTTTAAGAAGTAGGAAATAAATTGAGAAACCTAAACAAATAAGTTAGAAACCATGTGAAGAATCAAACTCTAATGAAAATTCAAATGAACCCCAAGATCAAACTAAGGAAACTGATAACAATGTGAAAGAAAAAACTCTTCAACAAACAACCCCACAACCTGCACCATTTCCTCAATGTATGAGGGGGAAAACCAAGCCTGAATTGAGTGAAACATTGAGGGAAATATTCTCACAAGTCAAGTTGAACATTCCCCTTATCGATGCAATCCAAACCATACCTGCCTACTCAAAATACCTAAAGGACCTCTACACATTTAAAAGAAAATTTTCACATAAAAACCAAGTCCTTTTGGATGATAATTTGAGTACCACCATTCAAGGGACCATTTCTCCTAAGTTGAAAGACCTGGGTCGCCCTTACATCAATGTTTAACTAGGAGAGAGCAAAGTTGTCAAGGCCTTATGTGACCTAGGTGCTTGTTTCAATATCATTCCCTATGTTGTGTACTTCCATTTAGGCTTAGAAGAGCTCCAACCCACATTTGTCACACTTCAACTTGTTGATCATAGAATTAGGGTTCCAAAGGGGATTTTAAAGGACGTTCTAGTAAAGGTTGAAAACTTAATCTACCCTGCTGACTTCATTATCCTTGACAACCATCCAAACTTAGGAAATAAGGAACAAACCCCAATAATCCTTAGTTTTCCTTTCCTTGTAATAATCAACTCTATTATCCGAGTTCGAAACAGGAACATGACTATCACCTTTGGAAACATGAGTCTAGACTTGAACATCTATAATGCAACCTCACAAATAGGGGATTATGAGGAAATTCATGAAGTAAACATGATAGGAAGCATTGATAATGAATCCATAGAACATCAAGGAAAATTTGATGGATGTTTAAGTGAGGATGAGATTGATTTCCTTTGTTCATGTGAAGGAAGTTTATCTCCTTGGATAGAATCATTTTCAAATTACTCTTATGATAAAGTATTAGGTCCAACAATCAGTGAAACCTTTCAGGAAACCACTTTCATGAAGACCAATCAAACTTTCTTCCCCAATATGATCAAACCAATCTTGTAACTGAAACTTTGACACATGGGGATTCAATTATATCTAAAATTCTAGGAAACAAAATCGATCATGATCCAATGTCCCAATATTTTGCTAAAATTATGAACCAACCTGATCTTAAATTGAAGGAACTTCCTGCTGCACTCAAGTATGCCTTCCTAGGGGAAAATAAAACACATCCTATTTTCATTTCTTCTTCTCTTTAATCCAATCATGAGAGGATGCTTATAGATTTCCTTAGAAAACATAATAAATCCATTGGTTGGACCCTCTTAGATATTCATGTGATTATCCCAGTTATCGGGACTCATAGGTTCTGGAATCTGATTCAAAGCCCTGTCATCAACCTCAATGGAAACTCAATCCTAATCTCATGGAAGTAGTGAGGAAAGAACTTATGAAATTGTTAAAAGTTGGTATCATCTATCCCATAGCTGAGAGTGAGTGGGTGAGCCCAATCCAAGTGGTTCCCAAGAAGGCATGAATCACAGTGATAACCAATAAGGATGGGAGATTCTTCCAACTAGGGTGAGTAGTGGCTGGAGATTCTGCATCGACTATAGGAAGCTAAACTCATTTACCAAGAAGAACCATTTACCCTTACTATTCATTGACCGGGTCCTTGAGAGAGTGGAAGGTCATGCCTTCTGTTGTTTCTTAGACGGGTACTCAGGGTATAATCAAATTGAGGTATCCCTAGAGGATCAAGGGAAGACTACATTCACATGTCCATTTGGCTCCTTTTCTTTCAAATGCATGCCCTTCAGGTTATGCAATACCCCTGGAACCTTCCAGCGGTGCATGATGGGAATATTCTCAAACATGGTAGGGGATTTTCTTGAGGTATTCATGGATGACTTCTCTGTCTTTGGGGATACATTTGAGGGATGTCTTAGTAATGTGGAGAGAGTTTTTTATAGATGTGAAGAAACGAATCTGGTCCTAAACTGGGAAAAATGTCATTTCATGGTTAAACAGGGATTAGTCCTTGGTCTTATAGTCTCAGGTAGGGGGATTGAAGTTGATAAAGAAAAGGTTGACATCATTCATCACCTTCCATAACCCAGAACTATTAAGTAAGTGGGGTATTGCTTAGGACATGCTGGTTTCTATAGAATATTCATCAAGGAATTTAGTTCAATCTCTTGTCCCCTTTGTGCTCTCCTAGTAAAGGATGATCCATTTGTTTGGATAGAAAGCTCTGAGGGTTCATTATCAACCCTCAAATCCTCTCTCACCTCTCCTCCCATTATGAAATCTCTAAATTGGAATGTTCCTTTCGAACTTATGCGTGACTCCAGTGACTTTTCTGTCAGAGCATTGTTAGAAAAACGTTGTGATAAAACTCCTTATGTCATTGCTTATGCAATAAAATCCTTAAATGATGCCCAAATAAACTACACCACCACTAAAAAGGAGTTAATTTATATTTTTTTGCGTTAGAGAAGTTTAGGTCCTACCTTTTAGGATCCCCCATCATTGTGTTCACTGACCATTATGAACTAAAATAACTCTTCCAAAAACAAGATGCTAAGGCTAGACTGATTATGTGGGTCCTTCTCTTACAAGAATTTGACCTCAAAATCAAGGACAAAAAGGGTGTTGAAAATGTTGTAGCTGGTCACCTCTTTAGGATGGAATTCAAAGAAAACTCAAATCACCTTTCTGTGTCTAATTCATTCCCTGATGAACATGTATACTCTATGATTGACTTCCCTTGGTATGCCGACATAGCCAACTTCTTAGTTACAGGAGTCATTCCAAAATTATTAGGGACTCAAGATCGAAGAAAATTCCTTTATAATGTTATGAACTATGTGTTTGATGATCCATACCTCTATAAGTTATTCCCTGACCAAGTCATTAGGATGTGTATCCCAGAATCTAAACAAGAGTCCATCCTTAAATTCTGTCATAGTGAGGCATGTGGAGTTTACTTTTCCTCTAAGAAAACTTTTGCTAAGGTTCTTCAGTGTCGTCTCTTTTGGACCACCCTCTCAAGGGACTCCTACACATTTTGTCAAAGCTCTCCTAGGTGTCAACAAGTAGGGTCCATCACAAAAAAGGAATCAAATTCCAATCACTCCCATCTTATTGGTTGAAATATTTGACTATTGGGGAATTGATTTCATGGGTACCTTCCCAAACTCTAGGGGATATCTTTAAATTATTTTAGCTATTTATTATGTCTTCAAATGGGCTGAGGACATTCCTAAAAAATCCAATGATCATCAAACTATGATTAGATTTTTCAAGGAAAACATCTTCTCTAGATTTGGAATTCCTAGGGTTATCATTAGTGATCGTGGAACTCATTTTTGCAATCTTCCATTCTCATCACTCATGGAAAAGTATGTAATTTCTCACAAAGTGTCCACTGCTTACCACCCACATAATAATGGTCAAGCTGAGTTAGCCAATCGAGAAATTAAACAAATTATTGAGAAAACTGTTAATCCATCCAGGAAATATTGGTCAAACAAACTCTTAGATGCTCTTTGCGCCTATCAAACCGCATATAAAACCATTTTAGGAATGTCCCCATATAGGTTGGTTTATGTTAAAACATGTCATTTTCCAGTGGAGATTGAACATAAGGCCTTTTGGGCAATTAAGAAAATGAATTATGGCCTCTCATTTGCCGAAAAAAAAAGGAAATTAGATCTCAATGAACTTGAGGAACTTTGGATGGAGGCTTATGAAAATTCAAGGATCAATAAAGCTAAAGTACAAGCCTACTAATCTCGAAATATTAAAACCAAACACATTGTACCGAATAAACCTATTCTTTTGTATAGTTCTAAACTTAATTTACACCTAGGAAAGTTGAGGTCTAGATGGTGTGGTCCATACATAGTGCATAAGGTGTACCCCCATGGGGCTGTAGAAATTCAAGATCCCACCAATGGTCAAACCTTTAAAGTTAATGGTCATAGAGTCAAACCATTCATTGAACCATTCTAAAAAAATGAAGTTGATGAAAACTTGTGTGAACCAACCTTAGATGAGGAAAATACTTAAATAATTAAGGGTCTAAGTTGAGCTAGCGACATTAAACCAAAGTTGTCACGACCCATCCCCGGGGCCTGTGACGTGACTACCCCAAGCCTGCCTTATATAGGCTAGGGGCTGGTGACAATCATCAAAGGCGTATTCCCTAAAATTGGGATGGCATTGCCTTTATAACCTGAAAACTCATGTAACCAAGCACATAGAAAGATACAAACACAAGCAAACTCTATAATAAACAAGTGAGTATAGTAAGTAAAAAGGGGCCAGAATACAAGCCCAATTGGAAAGTATAAGTACAACTGAAATGCAATACAACTAAAGAAAGAGAAAGACAGTCACTAGATCATCCTCCGGGGTTCCTACCTGAAGGGTAGGTACAGTTTGCCTCCTCCGCACTCCACGTTCGTCCATCTCCTCTACGTACTGACACGCCGTATGGTCCACCTCTGAGAACCGTCCAGTCTTGGTACTCTCAGACTCAGTCAGGGTTGTACGTCATCTGCATCCAACACAACAAGGTGTGGGCATAGCCCGTGCAGGGGTGAGTATAATGATAATCAGTAGGGACCTCGAGACCCTCAAGGTCTCACAAAATCCACCAAGGATAAACCACAAAGTATGAAGTCAAAAAATAACCCTGCTTAGGTATATGCCCATAAATATACCTAAGTTATCAAGTAATCCATCTCAATCATGAGGAAAACACAGAAAACCTGACTCAGCTCAAACCAGGATTTTATTCTAGGGGTAGTATCAAGTAACATCCCTAGTCACATTGTCGAAACCTCGACTGCTCGGGAACTCCTCCTCTATAGAGTACAGTGGGCCTACCGCGACACCAAGCGTGCTTCCCACTAACATTGGACTGTTGAGGTACTCCTCCTGTCGAGTACTTTGGGTCTGTTGCATCACCAAGGTGCTCCCTACTGTGGTTCTGCCGCGTCACCAAGCGCGCTCCCCCTCGTAGCCCACTGAGGTACTCCTCCTTTAGAGTAATGTGGGTCTACCACGACACCAAGGAGCTCCCCACTGTGGGTCTTCCGCGACACCAAGGCGCTCCCCACTGGGCTAGTCGAGTCACTCCGAGTCGTAATGGTCAGCAGTTGTCAGGTCTCAGCCAACTACTAGGTATTTGCACTACGCTCGCTCGTCTCCAGGAGGTTCCGCTCCACAAGAAAATGTTCGATACTCAAACTATCACAAAGTACCATAAAAGTATCTAAAAGGTCTGTCATGTCATAGGGGTCTCAACGCAACAGACGGCACATTAATCGGACATCCGGTCTGTGAGTTATTAGCCTTTTAGTCACGGGGGCCCGGTTAGATTCATGCTCAATCCAACCTGACTGTTTCCCATCTCAAAACAAAACTCTAATGGAGTATACCCAAAGTAACCATCCCACTCCAAGATTTCCAGTGTCGTTGAGGGTTCGTCAAACGGACGTCCGGTGCGAAAGTTATGGCAAAAAGAAAGTAAAGGGGCATAGTGGGCCTCGGTCCGGTCTATCCCGGTCGGACTGACCCGGCCCGTGGTGCAGCCTGGTCCACTGGGTGGCCCGGTCCGTTGGGCGGTCCGATAGGCCGCGAGGGCCGTGAGGGGTCACGGAGTCCGCGGGTGCCGCAGGGCGGCTTGGCCACGGGGGTTCTGTGAGGGCGTGGGCCCGGTTCGGCTTCCGGAGCACCGTGGGGGCGCCGGGCCGGTTTGGTTGGGGTGCCGTAGGGGGCGCGGGCCGGTTTAGCCGGGGTGTCATGGGGGTGCAGGTCGGTTCAGCCGGGGCACCGCGGGGGGCGTGGGCCGGTCCGGCCGGGGTGCCGCGGGGGACGAGGGTCGGTTCATCTGGGGCGTCACGGGGGGCGTGGGCCGGTTCGGCCGGGGCACCGTAGGGGGGCGAAGGCGGCTCAGCTCAGGGTTGCAGCTTGGCTCTGCAGCTCGTCATGGCAGTGGTTCGGTGGTGGTGCAGAGCGGCAGAGGTCGCAGGTGGTGGAGCGTCGTTGCGTTTGTCGCCTTTCTCCATTTCGAAGAACACCTAAACTCAACACAAGGATTACGGAGAGGACGGGCCAAGTTATTTTGGCCCTCACTCTCTGCATTAGGGTGGTAACATATGGATCAACATAAAAATAATGAAGAATGTCAACCCTCCCTTAAATATTGTTCCCATCCTACAAAAGAAAACATCTGCATTCTTCATTTTAAAAGAAAGGAATAACATGGGAATATAATCATACACAATTTAAACCCCTACCTCGTTCTCTTGATGGCATTGGTGCAAGAAGGTAGTACGGTCGTCGATTCGTTGTAGGTGAGGAAATCCCACATCGGAAGAAGTCCCGAGGAAGAAGGTCGAAGGAGTTCGGCATTCTTTTTTGGTGGAGCGTTCTTCGTTGGGGAGCACATTCTTCATTGGAGAACACGTTCTTCGTTGGAGAGCATAATCCTCCAATTGTTGGGTGTCATGTCACTTTACCAGCGCTTCATTGCTTGGTAAAGCCATCCCAAATCCTCCTCCCGATCTCCATATATATAGTAGATGGGGGAGGTAGGTAACGATCGTGGAATTTATGACGGTTCATTTATTAGGAACCTTCCTAAATTCCAACGATGTTGTTACTTAATTTAAAAAAAGGGGCAAGCCAATTAACTAAGTTGGCACAATTAAGGGTATGTGTGTTGGTACAATTAATGTGGAGGAAGCTCAAGAGTCTCATCCACATTAATGAGGGAGTTGAGAGGTTTATCCCTCAATAAGAGGGGGTTGAGAGGTTTAGGCCTCCGGTGGTCCCCACCATTATAACCCCTCATGGGAGGTTAGGGTCTGGTGGTCCCCACCACCATAACCTCTCATGGGAGGTTAAGTTCTGGTGGTCCCCACTTCCCAACTTCCACAAGTAGTTTTAGTTCTAGTGGACCCCACCTCCCAACACCCACATGGGTGTTGCAAATAAAAATAAAATGTCGCACACTTTTATTTTTTTTATTCTTTCACGAAAAACCCAAAAACTAACTTCCACCCTCGACCATCTGTCGTCAAGGTGAAAGTCTCCTTAAGCGAATATCGGCGCTGCGAGTTCAATAGTGCCCTCAGATTTTAATTCCTAGAACCGGTTCAAAAGTTAGAAAAAAAACCCGCTTGTACGTTTACTGAATATACCTGAATAAAAGTTCATAAATTCATTCCGGGCACTCCGGGCCTCGGAATCACATGCCGTCAATTTTCACGGACTCATAAAATTTTCATTTATTTTAAAAAAAAATACATGGAAATTCCGGGTCTTTACATTCTCCCCACCTTAGGGATCTACATCCCCGTATGCCACAACTCAACCTAGGTAAGCAATTGGGGGTACTGAGCACGCATCTGAGCCTCCCGCTCCCAAGTGCTCTCCTGGAGGTTCCCGTGCTGCGAGTGAACATTCACCAGAGGAATCGACCATCCACGAAGGACCCACTCCTGTCGATCCTCAATCTCTAATGGAACCTCTGTAAAATTAACCCCATCATTGATGTCTAGATCACTATGGTCGATGATATAAGAAGGGTCGTGCATGTATCTCCTCAGCTAGGATACGTGGAAGGCGTCGTGCACCCGGTGCAACTGAGGTGGAAGAGGTAAGCAGTAAGCCACCTCGCCAACTCTTCTGAGGACCTGAAAAGGTCCAATGAATCTCATAGATAACTTACCGCTTCGGCCAAATCTTCGTAGACCTCATTGGGGTAAGACCCATAGAAAGATGTGGTCACCATCCTCGAACTCCATAGGTCTCCGTCTCTTGTCGGCATATAACTTTTGCATGCTCTGTGTAGTCTTCATCTGCTCCTGGATGATTTTCACCTTCTCTGTAGTAGCTCGTACCATCTCTGGTCCCACTAGTGTTGACTCCCCTGGGTCAATCCAACACAAAGGTGATCTGTAAGGTTGCACGTACAATGCCTCGAAAGGTGCCATCCCAATGGTGGAGTAATAACTTTTGTTGTACGCAACTCCACCGAAGTAAAGTGATCCTCCCAACTGCGACCGAAGTCGAGGACACAAGCACAGAGCATATCCTCAAGGGTCTGAATGGTCCACTCAGTTTGGCCATCCGTCTGAGGATGGAAGGCGGTGCTCAAATTAAGCTGCATCCCAAAAGCCTCCTGAAACCCATTCCATAGCTGGGAAGTAAATCATGTATCACGATTGGAGATAATCGTCGAGGGTACTCCATGTAACCACACAATTTCCTGCACATAGAGGCGCCCCAAGCTCTCTACTTAACCATGCTCTCCGATCAGTAGGAAGTGGGCCGACTTGGTGAGTCGGTTGACGATCACCCAAATCAAGTCGTGACCCCTGGTCGTACGTGGAAGTCCTGTTATGAAGTCCATGGATATCTCATCCCACTTCCACTCTGGGACCTCTAAAGGACGAACCAAGCCTGCTGGTACCTGATGCTCCGCCTTTACTTGCTGACAAGTGAGGCATCTAGAGACAAACTCTGTGATTGATTTCTTCATTCTCGGCCACCAATGCTGTCGTCGAAGATCCCGGTACATCTTCGCCACTTCTGGATGTACCGCTAGAGAGTTTGTGTGGAACTCCCTCAACACTTCCTCCTGAAGTGACACTGGTACCACGGTACATCCTCTGAAGAGGATGACGTGCTCCCCACCTTCAGAAAATCTATCAGGTGCTTGTCCTGTAGATATATGAGCACGTCGTGTCTCACAATCAGCGTCCCCATGCTGCACCTCCCTGACTCGCTAAAGAAGTGGGGGAGTGACTGTAAGAGACTGTAGAAAGGATGCTTTGTCTCTATCCACAAAGGATATCTACAAAGCGGACAGCTGCTCTGTCGCCTCACCTAGCAGCTGAATACCAGATCTCCTGCTGAGTGCATCTACAAAAACATTCCCCTTCCTAGGAGTACAGACTATCTCGAAGTCATAGTCCCCTCGCCTAACAGCTGAATACCAGATCTCCTATTGAGTGCATCTACAATAACATTCCCGTTCCTAGGAGTACAGACTATCTCGAAGTCATAGTCCTGAAGGAACTCAAGCCAACATCGATGTCTCAGGTTCAGGTCCTTCTGAGAGAAGATATACCTGAGACTCTTGTGATCAGAGTACACGGTAAAATTCTCACCCATCAGATAGTGTCGCCACATCTTCAAGGCGAAGACAACTACCACTAACTCAAGGTCATGGGTAACATAGTTCTTCTCATGTTGTCTCAACTGTCGAGAGCCATATGCGATCAATGATCGCTCCTGCATCAGGACACATCTGAGCCCGGTCCTTGAGGCGTCGTAGTAAACTACGTACCCTACACCCTCCTATGGATGCCTCAAGATGGGGGCACTAGTCAGCCTCTGCCTCAGCTCCTGAAAACTCTGCTAGCATCTCTTCGACCACACGAAGGGTTGCCCCTTCTTCATCAAGGCTGATAGAGGTGCTGCAACTCTGGAGAAGTCTGGCACAAACCTCCGGTAATATCCAGCCAAACCCAGGAAACTCCGCACCTCCGTCACACTCCTGGGTGGCTCCCAAGAAAGTACCACCTCAATCTTCGCTAGTTCTACTGAAACTCCAGCCTCCGATATGACATATCCTAGAAAGTGAACCTCTCAGATCCAAAACTGGCACTTTGAGAGATTACCATAAAGTTGTTGCTCTCAGAGTGTGTCCAGTACTACCTGCAAATGATAGGCATGCTCCTCCTCAGTAGTCGAGTAGACCAGAATGTCGTCGATGAAAACTACGACAAAGCGATCGAGGTATGGCTGAAAGCTCATGTTCATGAGTCCCATGAACACTACTGGAGAATTGGTCACTCTGAATGGAATAACCAAGAACTCATAATGGTCGTACCGACATCTGAAATTCGTCTTCTGCACATCCTCGTCTCGCACTCTGAGCTGGTGATAGCCTGGTCTGAGGTCTATCTTCGAGAACCATCATGCTCCCTTCAGCTGATCAAAGAGGTCATCAATCCTCGGGAGTAGGTACTTGCTTTTCACGGTCACCTGGTTCAGGTACTGATAGTCAACACAAAGCCTTAAGCTCCCATACACCTTATTGGCGAACAGAATTGGGGCTTCCCAGGGTGAAACACGCGGCCAGATGAATCCCTTCCCCTGCAAGTCTTCCAGTTGTACCCACAGCTCACGAAGCTCTGCAGGAGCCATCTAATATGCTGGAGTAGATATCGGTGTCATCTCGGGGTACAGGTCAATGTAAAAGTCAACCTCTCTGCGAGGAGGTAGACCCGAAACATCATCAGGGAAGACATCCGTGTACTGGTCCACCACTATAGGAAAGCTAGGACTCTCCACATAAATAGCTCCGAGGGTAAAACTAGCCAACTGATGAGTGATCGGCTGCACTCTCCTCTGAGCAAGTCCATCATGCGCTGCAAAGGCTCCCTTATCGCCAGTGAAGGTAAACCTGGTCCCATCCGTGCGGACACACCGCACTTTGTGCCTAATACAGTCTATCTGAGCATGGACTGTATATAACCAGTCCATACCCAAGATGATGTCATAAGGCCTCGACGCCGCTACTAGGAGATCCTATCTGAAGCTCTCGCCTCCTAGAGTAAGCTCACACTGCCGGCACCAGTGCGTAATTGTCGAATCTACTCCTGTAGGAATCTCTAGCCGTAAGGATCGAGCCAACGGTTCCGTCGAAATCTCTAAGCTCCGAACAAAGGCAGTGGCAATAAAAGAATGATTGGCACCTGTATCTATAAGAACTACAGCTAAGGTGGAGTAGACACAGATCGTACCTCGAATCATCTCCGTAGCGTCGTGGTCATAGGCATCAGTTGCCTGGAGCTTAGCTCTCCCTTGTCCACCTACTCCCTTTGGTCGGGGTGGACCTCCTGATGGTGGTGGCGGCAACATCTCGAAACGTCACCCACCGCCAGCTGCACGACAAGCTCCTCTGCCACGTCTGCCTACTCCCTGCGGACCGCCTCCATCAAACCTCTGTCTCTGCCTGCACTACGGGAAAAACAACCTTTTGCGATGGGTTATTTGCGACGGGATATTATCCCATCGCAAATAGTTCAGTCCAGAGATTATTTGCGATGGGGGAGTTGTCTCGTCGCAAATACCTTGTTATTTGCGACGGGTTTTGGTGCTCGTTGCAAAAAGTAATGCGCGGTTTGGCGCGGATTGCGCACCAAACCGCGGGAAGCTTATTTGCGACGGGAGGAATATTCTCGTCGCAAATAGTTCGTCGCTCGGAGGTATTTGTGACAGGTCCCGTCGCAAATACCCGGTGGCGGTAAATGGTTTTTTGGGGACGACAAGGTTATTTGCGACGGGGGAATTTCCCCGTCGCAAATGGTTCGTCGCTCGAAAGTTATTTGCGACGGGACCCGTCGCAAATACCCGGCAGCGGTAAATGGGTTTTTGCGACGGGATGATTCCCTGTCGCAAAACGTGTGTCGACAGATACCTTTTGCGACGGGGCCCGTCGCAAATACTCTTTTAACCACCGACAGCAATTAATGCGGGCAAAGGTATTTGCGACGGGCCCCGTCGCAAAAAGTATCTGTTGCGATGGTATTCTTGTCGCAAAAGGCCTCGTCGCAACTAATCTAACCTATATATACCCCCCATCCGTTTTTTCAAATCCTCCTCTCAATTCTCACTTTCTCTCTTTCTCAACCCTATTTTTAGAGTGAGAATTTGTTTGAGTTAGTTTTTTTTGACGAAAAAGTTTTGAAGCCGTCCACATCAATAGAAGATCAAGTTTAAAGGTACTTATATTTTATTTAATTTAATATTTATTTTATTTTTTTATGTTAATTTTAATTATTTTTTATTAGTTTTAATTTAATTAGATTTAAATTATTTTGTTAATAGTAGTTATTTGTAATAATAGATTGAAATTATTAGTACTAATTTTTAATAAATAGCAATAATTAATAATAAATATGAATAATTAGTAATAAATAGTAATAATTAGGAATTATTAGGAATAATTAGAAATAATTAGAAATAAGTAGAAATAAATATTTATAATTAGAAATAAATAGGAATAATTATTAATTATTAGGAATAATTAGAAATAATTAGTTACAAATATTTATAATTAGCAAAAAAATATGAATAATTATAAATAAATAGTAATAATTAGGAATAAATAGTAATAAATAGGAATAATTAGTGATAAATAAGAATAATTAGTAATAAATTGGAATAATTAGTAACAAATAGGAATAAATGGTAATAAATGGGAATAATTAGGAATAATTTGGAATAATGAGGAATAAATAGGAATAATTAGTAATAAATAGGAATAATTAGTAATAAATAGAAATAATTAGAAATAAATAGAAATAATTAGTAATAAATTGGAATAAATAGTAATAAATAGGAATAAATAGTAATAAATAGTAATAAATATGAATAATTAGTAATAAATAGAAATAATTAGTAATAAATAGGAATAATTAATAATAAATAGGAATAATTAATAGTAAATAGGAATAATTACTAATAAATAGGAATAATTACTAATAAATAGGAATAATTACTAACAAATAGGAATAAATAATAATAAATACTAATAAATAGGAATAATTAGAAATAAATAGGAATAAATACTAATAAATAGGAATAATTAGGAATAAATAAGAATAATTAGTAATAAATAGGAATAAATACTAATAAATATGAATAAGTACTAATAAATAGGTATAATTAGCAATAAATAGGAATAATTAGCAATAAATAGGAATAATTAGCAATAAATAGGAATAATTAGCAATAAATAGGAATAATTAGCAATAAATAGGAATAATTAGCAATAAATAGTAATAAATAGAAATAAATAGAAATAATTAATAATAATTATTAATAATTAGTAATAAATAGAAATAATTACTAATATTTAGGAATAATTAGTAATAATTAGGAGTAATTAGGAATAATTAGGAATAATTAGGAATAATTTTGAATATTTGGAATAATTAGGAATAATTAGGAATAAATATTTATAATTAGCAATAAATAGTAACAATTAGAAATAATTAGTAAGAAATAGGAAAAAAATTAATAACAAATAGGAATAATTAGTAAGAAATAAGAATAAATAGGAATAATTATGAATAATTAGTAATAATAAGAAATATTTAGAAATAAATAGGAATAATTAGTAATAAATAGGAATAATTAGTAATAAATATGAATAATTAGTGATAAATAGGAATAATTAGTAATAAATAAGAATAATTAGAAATATGAATAATTACTAATAAATAGGAATAATTATTAATAAATAAGAATAATTAGTAATAAATAGGAATAATTAATAATAAATATGAATAATTAACTATAAATAAGAATAAATAATAATAAATAGGAATAAATAATAATGAATAATAATAAATACTAATAAATAGGAATAAATACTAATAAATAGGAATAATTAGTAACAAATAGGAATAATTAGCAATAAATAGGAATAATTAGCAATAAACAGGAATAATTAGCAATAAATAGGAATAATTAGCAATAAATAGTAATAATTAGGAATAAATAGTAATAAATAGGAATAATTACGAATAAATTGGAATAAATAGTAATAATTAAGAATAATTAGGAATAATTAGAAATAATTAGAAATAATTAGAAATAATTAGGAATAATTAGGAATAATTAGGAATAAACATTTATAATTAGCAATAAATAGTAACAATTAGAAATAATTAGTAATAAATAGGAATAAATAATAACAAATAAGAATAAATAATAAGAAATACTAATAAATAGGAATAATTAGGAATAATTAGTAATAAATAAGAATAATTAGTAATAAATAATAATAATTAGTAATAATTAGGAATAATTAGAAATAAATAGTAATAAATAGTAATAAATAGTAATAAATAGTAATAAATAGGAATAATTAGTAATAAATAAAAATAATTAGTAATAAATAGGAATAATTAGTAATAAATAGGACTAATTAGTAATAAATAGGAATAATTAGTAATAAATAGGAATAATTAGTAATAAATAGGAATAATTAGTAATAAATAGTAATAATTAGTAATAAATAGAAATAATTAGTAATAAATAGGAATAATTAGTAATAAATAGGAATAATAAGTAATAAATCGGAATAATTAATAATAAATAGGAATAATTAATAATAAATAGAAATAAATAATAATAAATACTAATAAATAGGAATAAATAATACTAAATACTAATAAATAGGAATAAATACTAATAAATAGGATTAATTAGTGATAAATAGGAATAATTATCAATAAATAAGAATAATTAGCAATAAATAGGAATAATTAGCAATAAATAAGAATAATTAGCAATAAATGGGAATAATTTCAAATAAATAGTAATAAATAGGAATAATTACGAATACATAGGAATAAATAGTAATAAGTAGGAATAAATAGTAATAAATATGAATAAATTGGAATAAATAGGAATAAATTCTAATAACTTATAATAACTTGGCACAATTTCCAGTGGATTGACGACACTCCTTTTGCTCGATGACTCTTCTGCTTTCAACTTTCACCGACTCAAAACATTATGAAAAGTATGCTTCTACGTATACATATCCAATCTCATATGCACGAGTTTGAATATACATTTGTAAGACCACATTTTTCATAATGTGTTCAGGCGGTGACATTTGTAAGAAGATGATTCATCGATGAAAAGGGGGCTCTTTTGTCTGACAGCTCATTTACTTGCATCTTTCTCACACTGAAATCACAGTTAAGAAACTGCTCAGAGGTACCCTTATACATTCTCGTATGCACGAGAATGAATAAGCATACCTCTGAGTAGATTCTTCATTGTGATTTCAGTGTGAGAAAGATGCAAGTAAATGAGACGTCGGACAAAAGAGTAGTCGTCAATCCACTGGAAATTGTGTCGCCTAAATTTAATGGTGATTATTACGAAGTAGTTGTAATTATTTATCTTCTTTTTTTAGATTGTGTTTTTATAATTTCAAATTATTCAAAAACAGTGATGATTTATATTTTGTAGAAAAATATAGAATAAGGAAATCGACATTAGTCATTATTAGATGATCGTGCTTGGATAAATCAACGCAGAAATCCAAATGGTTTTGGTTTAAATTATGTATATATTGAGGGTGTTGAATCTTTCTTATCATTTGCATCATCAAAACCAGAATATGTTTCAGAAAGCAAAATTAAGTTTCCTTGTAAAAAAATGTGCTCTGAGAACGTTTGACACATTTGAAAAGGTTGGGGACATCTCTTGTGGTTTGGTTTTCAACCAAATTATGTTTTTGGTATCAACACAGTGAATGCAGTTCTAGAGAAGATACTAATAACTTGATTCTGGATCCATCACGGTTTCAAAATTTAGTACATGATGTTGCAGGTCCATTTGTTCAACAAACTGAAACTCAAGATGATAGTGATTTAACTCCTGAGTTGGTACCATCTGAATTTTATGAGTTGTTGAGGTCTGTTGAGGATGAATTATATCCAGGTTGCAAGTTAAGCAAATTAGAAGCATTTGTAAAATTTATGGCTATTAAATCAGATAATTCAATGTCAAAAAACTGTTTTGATCATATATTTTCTTTGGTTAAAACACTGTTACCTGAAGGAAATGTGTAACCTGCAAATTACTATGAGAGCAAGAGGCTGGTTTGTAATCGGGGCCTTAGTTATCGGAAGATTCATGCATGTCCAAATGATTGCATCTTATATTCTAGTGAAAATAATTCTTTGGATAGTTGTCCCACATGTGGACAATCGAGGTATAAAAAAACTCAACCAGGGAAGTCTGGATCAATTCCAATAAAATAGTTGAGATATTTCGCCCTTATACCCAGGTTGCAGCATTTATTTATGTCTCAAAACACAGCGCCAATGATGTCATGGCACAAAACCAAGATTTCAACTAATAAAATCTTGAATCATCCATCTGATGGTGATTCATGAAAACATTTTGACAGTATGCATCCATCTTTTGCTTTAGAAGGCTGAAACGTGCGATTGGGTCTTTCTACTGACGGTTTTTGTCCATTTGGTTCTTATGGTAGTCAGTATTCATATTGGTCTGTCTGTATAAATCTGTATAATTTACCCCCATGGATGTTAATGAAGGATCCCTATATCTTTTTGACTCTATTAATCCCAAGACATCTGAAAAATAATATTGATGTTTATTTGAATTCATTTATTGATGAGTTAAATGCATTTTGGATTGATGGTTTCAGTACATATGATGTTGCTACGAAACAAAATTTCATATTAAAAGCTGCAATTATGTGGACGATTAGTGACTTTCCGGCATATGGCGTGTTATCTGGCTGGATTACACATGGTTTGAAATCATGTCCTTATTGTATGAAAGACAACAAAGCCTTTATGCTCGTCAATGGAAAAAACCTTGTTATTATGACTGTCACCGCAGATTTCTTCCAACCGATCATCCTTTTTGAAGGAACAAATCTCATTTCAGAAAAGGTACAATTGAAAGGGATGAACCTCCAAAGATGATCTTAGCTACAGAGTTAAAATCAATTGTATTTTCATTACCACCTATCACATTTGGGCCAACAATAAACCAACAGCAAATTGATGGCTTTGGGAAAGAACATAATTGGATAAAACGAAGCATTTTTTGGGATCTTCCATATTGGTCTGATTTGTTGGTCTGCCATGTGTTAGATGTCATGCATATTGAGAAAAACTATTTTGATATTTTATTTCATATAGTTTTGGATAAACCAGTTAAGACCAAAGATACTGTAAAGGCACAATTAGATCTTTCCCAAATTTGTGGGTGACCATAACTTGAACTATTTGAAAATGTCAGATCACAGAGGTTAATAAAGCCAAAAGCAGCTTATAAATTTTCCAAAGAGAGTCCCTTATTATTTTGTCAGTGGATTGTAGATTTGAGACTTTCAAATGGTTGTACTTCCAATTTGGTAAGATGTGTTAATAATGATTATATTACCGGATTAAAAATTCATGATTGTAATGTTATAATGGAAATACTTATGCCAATTAGATTCAGAGGTTTGTTGAATTTTATGATTTGGGATTTGATAACATACATATCATATATTTTTAGAGACATTTTTGTAGCGATAATAGACTAGGATTCCCTAAGAAAACTGGAAGAAGATGTTGCTGTAATTATATGTAAACTGGAAAAAATCTTTCCACCGGCTTTCTTTGACTCAATGGAACATTTGATACTACATTTTCCAAATGAAGCTAAATATGGAGGTCCCTTACAGTTTCGATGGATGTACCCATTTGAGAGATGCATGCAGAAATTGAAGAAAAAGGTATGTAACAAAGCATCAGTTGAAGGCTCAATTGTTGAAGCTTATTTGCAAGAGGAAATTTCTTTTTTCTACTCTCATTATTTTGATTCTCAATATCCCTCAAAACAAAATCGCATGGGACGAAACGAGGGGAATTTTAATAATGAAATGAACAATCAATTATCATTTTTTAATCATCCAAATCTTGGTTTCGGTGGAGTTCATGAACGGTGGCTTTCAGATGATGAACATCACAGAGCTCATACATATGTTCTGGTCAACTGTGAAGAAATGAAATCAATTGTGATGTGATTGCTTCTATCACTTATTCTATAATTTATGTTTCAGTATGTAAACTTATTTTATTTGTAGGTTATATGATAATCATATCAAGAAACAACTTCCACAAATTACAGCAGTTGCTCTTGAAGAACACAGACAAAAAAAAATTGCCCAATGGTTTCAAAAACTGGTAACATAAATTATTGATGGCTTAATATCAATTACATTTATTATTTATCATATTGATAATTGTTTTACAAATTTTCAGGTGTCTCAACATGCTGATAAAATTGATAAGAGAATGTGTATATTGAGTAACCCACCATCCAAAATGGTTAAATCTTATAATTCATATGTGTTGAATGGTTTTTTATTTCATACACATGCATATGGGGAATCAAAAAAACAATGAACAGTGGAGTTTTCTTGAGAATATTTCATCATAAAGAAACCGAAGTTGACTTTTATGGCATTCTGGATGAAATTATCGAGTTGTGTTATCTTGGACAGAATTACATAACGATGTTTAAATGTCGGTGGTTGGATACTGAGAGAGGCTTGTGTGTTCATCCAACTCATGGAATCGTCGATATTAAATATAAAATTATTCTTGCAGGAAATGAACAATTTTTACTAGCTCAATAGGCACATCATATTTATTACACAAAGTATTGTGCTACTTCAAGAGACTTGAGTGATTGGTGGAGCATAATAAAAATGAAATCTTGGTAAAATCAGTTTACTCAAACCGAATGTGGTTCTGGTGAAGTGGAAGGAATTGAAATTTTTCAAGAGACTGCTCAAAATCCATCTTTTTCACAAAGAGACGTGAATATGGATGATGATACCCCAAAATTAAGGATCGATGATGATGAAGATGTTAATGATATTACAAATGAATTTGAAATGACAAGAGATGAAGAAACTGAAACTCATATGGATATTGATGATGCTGAGGAGGAAGATGAAGACATTGACATGGACAGCTATGAAGACGAGGATGAAGATGGACATTGACACATTTAAATGCTCGTTATAATCATAACTAATATATATCTATATATAATAGTTATTTTCAACTATCTGCTAACAACAATCATTTTGTGTTTCAGATGGATCCTAATATATTTCACGAGTTGCAGGAGGCTAATCTACCTTTTGATGAGGGGGATTTTGGATCATCTGACCCTCAGCCTACTGGTGCTTCAGGGGGTACATGGAGGGGGCGTGGTCTTGCGCGACTGATGATTCCTGACCCTATCCCTGAGCGGCGTCCATGTCTTGGCTTCGATCCACACACACGGAGGTATGGTAACCTATATATTTTAGTTAGCTTTCATTAATTTATTTATATATATACTAATTTTTTGATCATTTATTCCTTTTTCATAGTTTTGTGCATATAGCTATTGGACAGGGGAGTGATATCTTGCGCAATTATTTTTCTTAGCCATGGATCACATGGGAACAGATTCCCATTGATGTGCGGTGTGACATGTTCGATCATTGGCTGGTACGTAAATAAAGATTATTTATTTTGAAATTTATTTTATTAATAACTGTATATTATAAATTATTTGTAGGGTTTATGGTATCTTGTCGATGAGAGCATGCATGACATTATCCACGCGGCATGGCAGGTGTCTATGCGTGACCGTTTCCGTCAGTTTTTGCACTATTTGAGAAGAACAACCATTAAGAAAGCAGGAGTGACAGAATTTGATGAGTCCTATAGAGCCCACTAACTAGAGTGCATTTCATCTCACGTTTGGTATGGATTATGTTTACTCTGTTTAGGTGGTGGAGTTCAGAGGAGATCTTCAGTGGGACGACAAAATCGAGGGAGACAGGAGGTGACACATCGAGCTGGTAGTCATACATTCAGTATGCATAGAGAGCATCTGGTAAGTATATTTTTTAAATATTTTATATAAATTTAAATATAAATAGTTTATTTTATATTTCTGTAGGCAATCAAGCTCCCGATATTACGGAGTTCAACATTTATCGGAGGATGTACAGTGATCCAGCCACTGGAGAGATTAGAGGTGATCGCCAGTGTCAGATTGTGGTTAATATTATTTTTTCTATTTTTTATTAACTGCATATAATATTTTCACTATTTTAATTTAAAATTTCAATTCAAAGAATCATATGAGGCTGCGACCTCTCAGACACAGGCTGAGAGTCAGGATGAGACGACTGAGCAGACCAGTGCCCACCATTTCGATGAGGCGGCATGGATGCAGGCGACTCAGTTTGGATTTAATAAGGGCCGAGTAGTTGGTATCGACTCTCATTTGACTCCTGGTACTTATTATAGTATTGTTGTGATGTCGGTGTCCAGCTCGAGAGGAGCTCGTGGAGAGGCATCATATTCTGCCTCACAGTATCAGGAGCAGTTGCGAACTCAGGCTGAGCTTATAGAGAATTTTCAGAAAAAACATGAAGATATGTTTCGGTGGCAGCAGCAGCAGTAGCGGCAGCAACAGCAGCACGAGGAGGAGATGCGTCGATGGGAGCAGCAGCAGCAGCAACAGCATCACGAGCAGATGGAGTACATGCGTCGTCTGACTCGCAGTTTAGGGATGGAGTTTCCTCCACCATCTCCTCCACCTCCTCCACCTCCTCCAGTAGAAGACCCCCCCAGTGATTTTTTTATGTTAAAAACATTTGAATTCAAGATTTGTAGTAATATGAACTATTTACAGTTTCTGTCTTTTATATTGGTGCAAATGTTGCATAATTTAATTTTTTTATTTTTAATACTTTATTATTTATTATTAGTATTATATTTTTTAATATTTGTTTATTTTACCGATAATAATAATATTTTATGATTTTTTTTATATTTTTTTGTAAATATTGATAATTTTAATAATTTTTTATTTTTTTATTATTTTAATAATATTAATATTAATTTCTTATTAATCATAATTTTATTAAATATATTTTTTTAGTATTATATTTTTTAATGTTTTTTTAATTTACTAATAATAATATTTTTTATTTTTTTATTATTTTAATAATAATAATATAATTTTTTCATTAATCACAATTTTTTTATTATGATTAGTATTTGCGACGGGACCTTTTGCGATGGGATCCCATCGCAAATAATATAAATATAATTTTTTATAAATAGTATTTGCGACGGACCCGTCGCAAAATGTTTTTAAATAAATAATGTATATAATCGGACGTTTATTTGTGACGGGCCCATCTCAAATGGTTGATTGGTATATAATGTATATAATAGGAGGCTTATTTGCGATGGGAAAAAATCTCGTCGCAAATACCATGTTTTGCGATGGGCCCATTGCAAATAAATGTATTTGTGACACCATTTTCTGCAACAGACTATTTGTGATGGGCCCCCGTCGCTAAAGACTATTTGTGACGGGATCTCGTCGCAAATATATATAATTCTAGTAGTGTTGGGTGGTCCTTAGACTGTCTGCTGATCATCCGTACGGCGGGTCGGACAGTCACGATCCATGTGACCCTGCCCGCCGCATGTGAAACATTGCCTGGTCCTAGCATGTCTATCTCGGCTTTGGGTGCCCCACACAACCGATCCTGAGGGCTCTCTCTAACACCCCCACCTGCATCGGGATGCTAAGTGAGATCACTGAAGCCCTGATCTCCCTCCTGAGCCCCTGCTCGAAGGTCCGGGCCCTGAAGAATGGGTCTCGCACCATATATGTGGAGTAGCGTGAGAGGTCGGTGAACCTCACTGAGTACTGAGCCACAATCATGCCGCCCTGCTGCAGATGAAGTAGCTCCTGAATGCGCACTGCGCGAAGAGTCGCTGGAAAAAACTCTGCCCGAAACAGGCTCTCAAAGTCTACCCAGAGAAGCGTCACCTCATTGTGAACCTAGAGTATCAAGCTCCACAATCTGCCTGCTGCTGCCTGTAGAAGGATAGAGGCAAGGATCACCATCAGATCGGCTGGTGTCCCTACGAGTTGGAAGACTCTCACCACAGCCTCCATCCAATCCTCAACTGCCTGTAGGTCCGTCTCTCCCCTGAACCTGGGTGGCATCTGGCGCTGGAACTCATGCAACGCACTAAAGAGGGGTGCACTGTCTGCTTCTGGGGCTGGTGGCATCGGTGGCCCAACGAGGAGTGGTGTCGCTGGTGCCTCTACTAGAAAAGGGCCCTACACCAAGGCATCGTCGCTCAGTGGGCTATCAATGCGTACAACACTCAGAACTCCAGCTGGATGTCTGTGTGGAGGCATCTTGAAAAGAAACAGGTGCACTACGGTTAAAAGTTTGTACCTGGTGAGCTGACCTGGTGAGCTTACTAAATAAATCACAAAGAAAACTCTTGAAAACACACATGCAATCAGTGTTTTTGTGTACTGAGTTGGAAATCAGAAGTCAGGGTCCTGGTGTATGGATACGTCGGCCATCGCACCAACACTAGACTCCCTGAACTGAAAACCACACTCACTACCCTTAACATTATTTCTTCATAGAAAATAAAAATCAGAGTCCAAAGTTCTACAGTAGAACCGACTCCCTCTGATACCAATTTGTCATGACCCATCCCCGGAGGCCCGTGTCGTGACTACTCCAAGATCTCCTTCCATAGGCTAGGGGTTGGAGACTAGCACCAAAGGTGTATTCCCTAAAACTGGGAAGGCATTGCCTTTATAACCTGCAAACTCACGTAACCAAGCACACAGTAAGATACGAACAAAAGCAAACTGTATATTAATCAAGTGAGTACAGTAAGTAAAAAAGGGGCCAAAATACAAGCCCAAGTGGAAAGTACAAGTACAACTGAAATGCAATACAACTGAAGAAAGAGAAAGAAAGAAACTGGATCATCCTCTGGGGTTCCTACCTGAAGGGCAGGTATAGTTCGCCTCCTCATCACTCCACGTCCGTCTGTCTCCTCTACGTACCGACATGTCGTATGGTCCACCTCCGAGCACCGTCTAGTCCCGATACTCTCAGCCTCAGTCAGCGCTGTCTATTGTCTATATCCAACATAACAAGGTGTGGGCATAGCCCGTGCAGGGGTGAGTATAATGATACGCAATAGGGACCCCGAGACCCTCAAGGTCTCAAAAAATCCACCAAGGATAAACCACAAAGTATGAAGTCAACAGATAACCCTACTTAGGTATATTCTCATACATATACCTAAGTTATCAAGTAATCCATCTCAATCATGAGGAAAAGGCATAAATCTGACTCAGCTCAAACCGAAATTTTATTCAAGGGGTAGTATCAAGTAACATCCCTAGTCACATTGTCGAAACCTCAGCTGCTGGAGAACTCTTCCTCTATCGAGTACAGTGGGCCTTCCAGGACACCAAGCGCACTTCCCACTAACCTTGGACTGCTAAGGTACTCCTCCTGTCGAGTACCGTGGGTCTGCTGCATCACTAAGGCACTCCCCATCGTGGGTCTGCCGTGTCACCAAGCGCGCTCTCCCTCGTAGCCTGCTGAGGTACTCCTCCTCTCGAGTACCGTGGGTCTATTACAACACCAAGGAGCTCCCCACTGTGGTTCTCCCGCGACACTAAGGCGCTCCCCACTAGGCTATTCGAGTCACTTCGAGTCGTAATGGTCAGCAGTCGTCAGGTGTCAGCCAGCTACTAGGTCTCTGCACTACACTCGCTCGTCTCTGGGAGGATCTAATCCACAAGCTATTGGTCGATAATCCAACTATCATGAAGTCCCACAAAGAAGTATCTCAAAGATCCTTCACATCATAGGGGTCTCAACACAACAGAAGGTGCGTCAATCAGACGCCCGGTCTGTGAGTTATTAGCCTTTTAGTCCTGGGGGCCTGGTTGGATTCGTGATCGATCCAACCTAACCATTTCCCATATCAAACCGAAACTCCAGTGGAGTATACCCAAATGAACCATCTCGCTCCAAGATCTCCATTGCTGCTGATGGTTCGTCAAACAGAGATCCGGTGCCAAAGTTATGGCCAAAAAAAGTAAAGGGGCGTAGTGGGCCCGGGTCCGGTCCGTCCCGGTCAGACTGAACCGGTCCGACCTGGCTTGGGTTGACCCGATTCTGGTCGACCCGTCCTGACCCGCTGGGTCAGGCCTGGCCCGTGGTGCGACCTGGTCCACTGGGCGGCCCAGTCCGCTGGGCGGTCCAACAGGCCACGGGGGCCGCGAGGGGTCGCGGAGTCCGCGGGTGCTACGGGACGGCTCGGCCGTGGGGGTGCCACGAGGGCGCGGGGTCGGTTCAGCTGCGGGGGTACTGTAAGGGCACATGCCATTTTGAATGGAGCACCGCCGGGGTGCGGGGCCGGTTCGGCCGGGGCGTCGTGAAGGGTGCTGGCCGGTTCAGCAGGGACGTCGGGGGGCGCGGGCCGGTTCAGCCGGCACGCCATGAGGGGTGGGGGCTAGTTCGGTTGGGATACCATTGGGGGAATGGGCCGGTTTGGCCGAGGTGCCGTAGGGGGGGCGCGGGCTGGTTCGGTCGGGGCGCCTCGGGGGGCGCAGGCCAGTTCGGTCGGGGCGTCGCGAGGGGTGCGGGCCGCTTCGGCCGGGGCGCCGCGGGGCCGGTTCGGTCGGGGCGCCACGGGGGGGGGGGGGGTGAAGGCGGCCTGGCTCGGGGCGATGGCTCGGCTCGGCTTGGTGGCTCGGCACAGTGGCTGTTCGGCGGCGACACGGAGCGGCGGAGGCCGCGGGTGGCGGAGCGCCGTTGCCTTTGTCGCCTTCCTCCATTTCAAAGATCACCTAAACTCAACACAAGGATTACGAAGAGAACGAGCCATGTTAGTTTGTCCTGCACTCTCCGCATTAGGGCGGTAGCATATGGCTCAACATAAAAATAATGAAGAATGTCAACCCTCCCGTAAAGATTGTTCCCAGCCCACAAAAGAAAACATCCACATTCTTCATTTTAAAAGAAAGAAGGAACATGGGAATATAATCATACACAATTTAAACCCCTACCTCGTTCGCTTGATGGTGTTGGCGCAAGAAGGTAGTGCGGTCGTCGATTCTTCGTAGGTGAGGATGTCCCATGTCGGAAGAAGTCCGAAGGAAGAAGGTCGAAGGAGGTTGGCATTCTTTATTGGCGTAGCGTTCTTCGTTGGGGAGTACGTTCTTCGTTGGAGAACGTGTTCTTTGTTGGAGAGTGTAATCCTCCAAGTGTTGGGTGTCGCGTCACTTTACCAGCGCTTCGTCGCTTGGTGAATTCCTCCCAAATCCTCCTCTTGAGCTCCATATATATAGGATAGGGGGGAGGTAGGTAACGATCGTGGAATTTATGACGGTTCATTTATTAGGAACCTTCCTAAATTCCAACGACGTTGTTACTTAATTTAAAAAAAGGGGCAAACCAATTAACTAAGTTGGAATAATTAAAGGTATGTGCGTTGGCACAAGTAATGTGGAAGAAGCTTAAGAGGATCCTCCACACTAATGAGGGAGTTGAGAGGTTTCTCCCTCATTAAGAAGGGGTTGAGAGGTTTAGGCCTCAGGTGGTCCCCACCACCATAACCCCTCATGGGAGGTTAGGGTCTGGTGGTCCCCACCAACATAACCTCTCGTGGGAGGTTACAGTCTAGTGGTCCCCAATTCCCAACTTCTACAAGGAGTTTTAGTTTCGATGTACCCAACCTCCCAACACCCACATGGGTGTTGCAAATAAAAATAAAATGTCACGCACTTTTATTTTTATTTTATTCTTTCATGAAAAACACAAAAACCTACTTTCACCCTCAACCATTTGTCGTCGAGGTGAAAGTCTCCTTAAGCGAATATCGGCGCTACGAGTTCAACAGTGCCCTCAGATTTTAATTCTGAGCACCAGTTCAAAAGTTAGAAAAAACTCACTCGTACGTTTACTGAACGTACCTGAATAAAAGTTCATAAATTCATTCTGGGCACTCCGGGCCTCAGAATCACGCACCGTTAATTTTCCCGGACTCATAAAATTCCCATTTATTTTTATAAAAAATTACATGGAAATTTCAGGTCTTTACAAAAGCACTTCACGGGAGGAAACCCCTGGTTTTCATCTGTGCGAATCATCTTTTTTAAAAATATCAAAATGATTCATTAGGGATTTCAGGATGGGAGGAGAGTTGAGAGATGATTTGAGGGTTGAGAATGAACCCTTACATCTTTCTATCTAAGAAAATGGAGCATCCTTTACTAGAAGACCACAAAGGGGATGAGTGATTGAACTAAAGTTCATAATGAATCTTCTATATAAACCAGCATGTCCTAATAAATACCTCACTTTCTTGATAGTTTTGGGTGATGGAAGGTGATGAATTATGTCAGCCTTGGCTTTATCAACTTCAATACCCCTACCTGAGACTATATGGCCAAGGATTATTTCCTCTTTAACCATGAAATGGCATTTTTCCCAGTTTAGGACCAGATTATTTTCTTCAAATCTTGACAAAACTCTCTCCACATTCCTTAGACATCCCTAGAATGTATCCCCAAACATAGATAAGTCATCCATGAATACCTCTAGAAAACCCTCTACCATGTCCAATAATATTCCCATCATGAACCGCTGGAAGGTTCCATGGGCACTACATAATCCGAAGGGCATGTGTTTGAAGGAAAAGGTGCCGAATGGACAGGTGAATGTGGTCTTCCCTTGATCCTCTAGGGAGAACTCAATCTGATTGTACCCCAATTACCCATCTAAGACACAGTGGAATGCATGACCTGCCACTCTATCAAGGATTTGGTCAATGAATGGTAAGATGAAATGGTCCTTCTTGGTAAATGATTTTAGCTACCTATAGTTGATGCAGACTCTCCAGCCACTACTCACCCTAGTTGGAAGAATCTCTCCATCCTTATTGGTTATCACTGTGATTACAACCTTCTTTGGAACCATGTGGATCAAGTTGACCCACTCACTCTCATCTATGGGATGGATGATACCAGCTTTTAACAATTTTAGAATTTCTTTTCTCACTACTTCCACGAGATTAGGATTGAGTCGCCGCTGAGGTTGACAACACAACTTTGAATCAGATACTAGAACAATCCTATGACTCCCGATAAGTGGGTTAATCCTATAGAACCAAATTCCCCTACACAATTAGAGAACCAAATTCATGATCTCTCCAAGTTATATGGTCATTTAGTACTTGAATTTAGCTTGACCAAACACATTGAAGATGAAGAGTAGAAATAACTGAAGAATGGAAGTCTTAAATTAATTAGCCAATTAACAACAATTTGTTCATAAAATAACATTCAATCCAGCCTTTTCATCCTCCTATGATCAACTCATTAAAGGTTTATCCCTCCATTGATGGTATACTCTCAATGGTGGGTGGAAGATTGCTTACAAGAATTGGATTGAAGACATTAAAACCGCGGAAATAACGAGCACTCCTCTATGTGTGTGAATGAAATTCACACCTATGTGTGAACTAATTCACCACAACACAGAGATGTCACTGTGCTTTGTGAAAATGTAGTTTTAATAAATTAAATGGAAAATATAGAAGATAAATATGTTGATTAAGAACATAGATATACAAAAAATAAACTTAGATGGAAATTGAAAACATTACAAAGGAACTTTGGCAGCATAACCTTACAATGAAATAAAGCACCAAAGATGATAATAAAAATATGAGATGATTATTTCCTTCACCACCAGCTTCTTATATAGGAATAATAGGAGCCTTAGGTACACCCCCCAATAATCAATTTACCCCCCAATAATTAATAGAGTCAAAAGGAGGGTGAAGAATTAAAATGAAATTCACATTACAAAGTTGACTACAAAACCATCCAGATTCGTCCACCATTTTGACGTGTGAATTTGTAATTGAAGAAGGCCGAATCCTAAGAGGTCATAGAAGAGAAATATTATCTTAATTATGTCCTATATTATCTTTAAAAATTTCAGGAAATTTGGAGCATCCGTTTAGAAGTTATGGTCAAAAAGGTGGGAAGGATTTATGTGCATTCATGTCGGGCCCACCATTTAAATCTCAACTTCAGATCCCTTTATCATCATGAAAAATTCATAATTAGCTCTGGCCACAGTTGAATAAAATGATCCTCATATTTTTATATTTATACTATAAAAATTTGAGATTCATTGGTCTTAGTTTATGGGCCCCACATTTGTTTGATGTGCCTTAGGCCCATTATTCTTTTTTCCAGCAACTTTCAACATTCAGACACAAAAATATACATCTTCCCTTGGAATTAATCCATCGGACCTAAAAGATAAAATTTTCCTAATAAATTGATGAATCATATACCAAAATATCAAATTAAAATGATGAACAATGTATTTTTCACAAGAAATTTATTGAGTGGGCCCAAATTGACACTTTAAGGATGAATTGCACAATGATGGGAAATGAAGTTCAATTTCTGAATTGAACTAAAATTGATGTTTATTCACTTTGAAAAAAATTAATATTAAGATATTAAAAATGAATATTATCCACTTTCAGTGACTAATCTGTCTATCCAACGGCTTTCTTGTGTATCTTAAGGACATCTAGAAGCATCCTCTCATGATTAGCTTGAAGAGAAGAATAAATTACAATAGTATGTGTTCCATTTTCTCCTAGGAAAGAATACTTCAGTGCAGTAGGAATTTCAATACAGGAAAACTGCCTATTAGCGGCGGGTTTTTTTCATATAGCGGCAGTTTAAACTGCCGCTATATGGCTTGGCTACGGTTTACAGAAACCGCCTCTAAACTTGGCATCGGTAATCTATTAGCGGCGGTTTTATGCATTTCGCGACGGTCAAAGAAAAGCGTCGTAGTACCTCATTTCGCGGCACTTTTTGGTAAATTTAGCGGCAGTTTTAAGGGCTATTTAATTAGCGGTGGCTATAATCGCCATGAAATTCAGGCGTGCCATGCGCCTGCTTAGCGGCGTTTAAAACCGCCGCTAATTCCGACGTGATTTAGTGGTGGTTTTAACCACTGCTAAGTGTATTGTCGATTACATTTAGCGGCGGTTTAAACCGCCGCTAAATGTATAAGTGGTAAAACATTAGTGGCGGTTAAAACCGCCACGAAATGCTGACCCGAAAAAAAAATAGCATTTCTGCTTATACTGCACCACTGCCCTGAAAAACAAACCAAACAAGAAACCATTTATCATTCCAAACATTCTCAATGGGAAAGAATTCATCATATGTTTCCACTAATAGAAGTATTCCCCCAAAGCTTAAAAATATTTCATAGGACAATTTCTACCTCACCATGGGCTAGATAAATAGTTTTGGTTCCTAGAAACCATCAACTAATCAACTCACAATGGAATTATGGTTTATGGTACATGATAAACTAAAAAATATATGTCTCCTCGTAGTGATGAATAGCATGCACAAATATCAAATAAGATAAGGTTTGGTGTTACACCCAACATGGTTAACATCACTACCAACACATGTACTAAAAACATTCATGGTTTTAATTACACCCAACACAACTATCAAAGAAGAGAAGGTTTGGTGTTACACCCAACATATATACATGAAGATAACAATGGTTAACATTACACCCAACCCATATAATAAATAATAACAATAGTTGGAATTACATTCAACCAATGTAACTAACAAGAAAACTAGTTTTAATTGCACCCAACCCATATAAGAAGTCATAGGAATATTTGGAATTAAGCCCAATCTATGTAAAAACCAAGATAAATTGTCAGAATCATGTATAACCTACATAACCACAAAAATTTGGTTGGAATCACACCCATCCCATATACTAATAAGAATGATATTTTTCATCTTATACAACTTATTATAAAGTGTTCAACATGGTTAAAAAATATCCAACCTATATAGCATGCCAAAGAAATGGTTAGCATTATGCCAAACCTAATTAGCAATATAGAAACATCATTGGAATGAAACCCGACTAAAGCACCAAGTAATAACAAGAATTTAATTACACCCAACCAAAAATATACATCATTTTACTCAAGTCACTATTACTTGGATAAGATCTCCACTATCAATTATGTTGTATATAATTCACCATCATCGAGGAATTTCTTTAAATAACTTTTAAGATATTATCATTTCACATTAATACATACCCCTCTTGGTTATCATTCCAAGTTCTACCACCAATTTCAATTTAATTCATCGATGTACATGATTAATAATTATAAACCATAGGACCTTACACAGCCCTAACAAACCTTTCCTGAGTCTCATCTATGAGGAAATCTAATTTTTTTCCATCCTGATCCATTGTTACCTTCCCTTCTACACTTGTGTATCAAACAACACATACAACATATATATAATAAGGAGAAAATTTATGCACCACCTACGCAATATTCATAAACACTCTTTCATTTATTGTTGATGAAAAAGTTGATCCAATTCAATAAGAATACCTAAAGAATACAAAATACCTAAAATTATGGATTTAGAATGAAACACAAGATAACATCAAATGAAACAAGAGATTGGGGGTCACATGGATTTATACTTATAGTTTAGAGATGATCAAAATTGAAAATATTTGATTCCATAAAGGATTAAAGTGTATGGATCAAAATATTCCAAAGAAGAGAGGGGAGGGATCACTACTAGTTGTTTGTCCTATAAGGAGGAGGAACGAGGATTAAATGGGTTGATGTTCAGTCAGAATAAGAACCTTTAAAACATCATTGTTATAAAATACTTTGTATCGATGATTGACATTATGGTTCCAGGAAATAAGGTCTCTCTAGTCTACAACATAAGAAGACATTTGAGAAATAGAGGACATATTTAAAGAGAATAGAGAATATATTAGAAGATATGTAACCATTAAGAGAGAATTAGTTGTGCTAATTAAACAAAATAAGTACATAACATGGAAAACATTACGTGGACCACATGATCCATTCTAGGTCACGAAAATCACATAACCCATAAAAAATCTTTTGATCACATGATTTTTATTAATACATATAATCATGTTACCATGTGAAGGTCACATGAATCACATAAAGATTAGTAGATCATGAAAAAATCCTCAAGAGACAACCAAATCACATAAGATAGACTAATGGCCAAGGGTGTGCATCAAAGTTCAAATAAATTACCATTTATTAGTTCATGGATTGATTAAGTGAGATATTTAGAAAAGGTGATCACACAAAGAGGTCAAGTGACATGATCACATGATTAGGTCTCTTTTATGGTTCTTGTGATGAGGTCATGCAAAGTTGTCTTGCAAAACAATCGCACGAGAGAGGAGGGTTTGAGAGCTATGGAGCTTCATGTCACCGGTCAAATGACCAGCCTCTCACCCCCTATTTATAGGGAACCTCAAGGAATATGAATGGACTTATAGAAGACCAAAAGATGTTTTGAATTCCAACCAGAGAAAGCATAAGAGTCTCATGAAGTCATTTCCTACCACATAACTGAGTCCTTGTTCCTTCGAACATCACTTTTGTGGGGGGTCATTTTTTGACGCTAGCCAAATAAGCATTGTATATTTTAGGAACAAAGAAATACCCAAATCATAGGTATTAATATATACCCAAAGGAAAGAAAATTCTAGCATGTATACATATAGATTAATCACCTAGGTCACAAGGACCATGTGAACTTCAATGAGGCTCATGATCACATGACCCTAGGAACATCATGCAAAGGGGTTATGCAATTCATGTGATCTGTTCCTGATCATGTGAATCCCCATCAAATAGACCAATTAATCATGTAAAACCCCTCTTATTATTCTTTTTTATCATATGACATGTCATCTAACAATCTCCCAATATTTTCATAAAATAAAAGTTAGAAAAGAGGGAAGCTTCATGGGAAGGGAGTTGCATTGGTTTTCATGTGATGTGGTTACGTGCCTCATAAAAACTATTAATAATCATGAAAATCACCTCAGAAAATCATCTTGATCTAGTTATATCCATTCAACATGGATGTTTGGACATGCAACACCCTAATGAGTCCAATTCCCAATGCTGAATTTACAACAGAAACATCAAAGAGCCTATTACCATAGATCATCTAACCAATGAAACAAACACATCATTCTCTTTACCACCTGAGGTTATTGTGATCATTCAAGGTTAGCCACTGAAGCTCCTCCAAGACCAATGGTTTTTTAAAGGTTCCATACACCACACATGTTATATATACAAACCAACCTTTCCCATATTTGTTCAACACATCAACAATACTACTCATGGTCCGATGATGCATCGTCACCCTCTCCACCTCCATCTCCTGCTGCCACCTGTAAGAACATTATATTGAAAATTAAATATTGTTGCATATTTATAATTAAACTTAAAACAAATAAAAGTTTTCAAACTAAATGATTTTTATTTTTTGTGATTTACCTGCTCACCACCACTCGGTGCACTACCACTGGGGGCATATATGCTCATCTGCTGATATAAATCAGTCAACGCTTTCTGCATAGTGGATATCTGAGCCCCTTGGTCTTGAACTGTGGCTCGTAGAGAAGAAATCTCCCTCTGAGAATCTTCAGGTATGGGATGACTATAACCAAGAGTAGATGCAGCTGGAATCCCTAATGGCCTGCTAAAGACCTTAGATGGTACGGGTCCCAAACCCATCCCGCACACTCTACCAGGATGCTCCTTCCCAAGGACTTGAGCAACCGGTTCATCCTAGGAGACTGAGTAGGACTGCCCAGGATTGGCATCCCATAGTTCTTTAATTTTTACATATAAATCAAATATCAATACATATTAACACAGTAAAACTGATAATAAGTTATTATAATAAAAATTTGACTTCATACCCCAACTTCTTTGGTAGGCTCATTAACAAAAGAGTCATCTGATTTTCTGTGAACATCCAACCACAGTTCAGTCCGGGAGGCTTAGTGCCCTAAATTCTGTGACTGCATTAAGAAAAGATAAATCAAAAATTCAATATATTAAATAGATAATATTGTATTATAAATATTTAAACTATTTAAAATATTACCAATGACATTCGGCTTCTAGAAAAGCTTTTTGAGCCCGCCGTGTGAGGGATGACTTGCTTCGCCCTGTTTGATGCATTCTGTCATGAGAGATCCTGAAATAAATAAAATGAAATTTAACAGTAATGTATCCAATGTCATATCCTCTTCATATACATGTATTAATGTAAAATGAGGATAATATAATAATATATATTTCAATACCATCCACTTCTCATCACAATTCCTGTCAACAAAAACTTTCCACTGCTCTTTCGGTACCCCACAGGGTAGCTTGTCATACATTTGTTCCAAGTTCAACAAAGTACCATTGACATCACACCACAATATCCATTTTAAATCTTTCCATTTTTTACCGAGATTTTTCAAAGTCCACTTCCGTGCTATCACATCAGCAACTGTGAAGTGGAAGAACATCTGTATACAGAAATTCATTTTGAACATATTAGTAACATGACATTCAATTAAACCATAATGTAATAAAATTACCTTTATTTGAGAATCGAAAACTTCATTTTTCCAATTTGGAGGCATATGTCTCCAATCATCATATGAAATGGGAATGGAAATGGGCTCCGCTACCAACTGACCTATAATCTGTCCAAGTAACCCCGCGACATCATCCGTAGGGACCCCATAAGAATCAAATGGCACGACTATCTTTTCACCATTCAAGTTCCAAACATCTGAGCTTTTTAAGTGTTTCTCCAAGGTTTTATTTTTTTCATCTTCAATGAGCAAACAATTAGTATAAAAAAAATGCAATAAATTTATTTAATTAAAATTTATACCTATGACTGTGACCCTCCAGTGTGTCCGAGATGAACTGGAAGGGGTTTGTTGCTGCCCAACTGATGAGGCACCTATAGGGGGAGTCGATGACTCAACCTCTAATGGGAGGCCCTCTGATGGTGTGAGAGATGGTGCAAGGGGAGATGGTGCGGGGGTGTAGGCAGCTGGTGCCTCAGATGTCATTGGGAGTGACCTAGATGGATCGGCATCCGTCGCAGAACTAGAAGAAATAGTATACCGCTTCCTCCTTGGCATTCCTGTCATTTAATCAAATAAAATTAAGTTCAGAATATATATTTCAAAAAAATTATGCAGAAAAAAAAATTAAAAATGATAATAGATGCCCAGTACTAACAAACAAAATATATATAACAATGATAATGAATGACTGCTGAAATGAAACAAGTGGTTGCTGCATGAATGAATAATTGTACATACAATCATTTTCCCCTTCAATCATGTCGGTTTCCTGCCCCATTGCTTCATCCACTTCATTCATCCTTGCAAGACTAATATTTTCAATATCATGATGGACAAATAATTCTGCTTCATGTTGTTGGTGACATTCAATTTCAGAGGTCAAATCTTCCACTTCATCACCCATATCATACAAATCTCTTTGTATTACATGATTAACTACACTCCACCCTTCATCCAAAACGTCATTCACATAATATGCCATTTTTTCTTGCGATGCTAAGATATATGGATCATGTATTTCACGATCCCCAATATCCATCAAGTGAGATAAGTTCACAGAAGTAAATTGCAATGAATCTCTTTTAACACCTCTGATAATATCGACCCATTTGCATTTGAATAAAACAATAGAAAAATGTCCATGGTAGTTTAATTAAATAATATCATGCAGCTTTCCATAGTATCCCACTTCGGAAAATGTAAATATACCACTATTCTGTGTTTTCAAACCCACTTCTCGATCAACTGTACGAAATCTAAAGCCATTCACATTATAAGCATCGAACTTTATAAATTGCTTTATAGGACCTCTAGAAAGAAACTTCAAATCTTCTGACAAGTCTGCTCGAGTATCAGTATTCATGATCTGAAAAAAGAAATATAATTTAATAGATTTACAAATTGTTTGTGTCAAACTAATATTCTTATTTATTGTAATATTTATGAACTTACACGTCGTGCAAACCATTCTACAAGCTCTTTATTCAAATATTTCGTTATATCTTTCTCATTTCATGTTCAGCCTCTCATTCGTCTCTTTTTTTGTATCCTCAACTCTTCAATAAATGGATCTACAATTTCACTATTCAGCAGCACATATCTATGTGCCTGTAATAATTCCAATTCTGTCAGTGTCACATTTGAGGTCCTCCCAACTGATCGGCCAATAGCAGGAAATATTTTTTATTTCTGATGCATTTGAGATTGATTTGATGTGTCGTCAACACGTCCAACTCGATTAAATCTTGTCTCAATATCATCTAAATACCTGGAACAAAAGGTAAGACATTCCTCGGCCAAATAGCCTTCAGTAATAGAGCCTTCTGGTTGAGCTTTATTTCTCACGTATGATTTCCAATTCCCAAGATATCTGTGAAATAAAATAATAATATTATGCATTTATTTAAATGTAAAAAATTGTTTACTTAACTGTAAAACATATAAATAAAATACCTCTCAATTGGATACATCCATCGATAATGAACGGGGCCTCCTAATTTAGCTTCTTCAACCAAATTCACAGTTAAATGCATCATGATAGTAAAAAACGATGGAGGAAAGATCATCTCCATTGCACAAAGATTCAATACAAACCTCCCTTGGAGATTGTCAAGCTGAAATGGATGTACAACTTTCTCTCATAATTTCCTGAAAAATGTGCAGAATTGGAGTACAACAGTAGTAACTTTTTCAGGTAATAATGTACGCAATGCCAATGGTAGAAACTGCTGTAACAAAATATGTGAATCGTGACTTTTCAATACATGTAACTTACGATTCTTCAAGTCAACACACCTCGAGATGTTACTCGAATACCCATCAGATACCTTCACATTCTTTAAAATTCGAAGGAATGTATCTTTATCCCTATTTTTCATTGTGAAAATGGTCGGATCATACATTTCATTATCATCTGGCCATAGATCGCGTTTTATGTTCATTACTTGTAAGTCTTTGCGAGCATTAAGATGATCCTTCGACTTTCCATGCTCATTAAGTAATGTGAAAATCAAATTATCATAGACATTCTTCTAAATATGCATCACATCAGGATTGTGGCGCAACAAATTAAATTCCCAATACGAAAGTTTAAAGAATATACTTTTTTTTCTTCCATTTTTTCATTCTGATTTCACTTGACGATGCACTTTGGACCCATTTTCCGCTATCATTCAAATGATGAACCTTCCCAAATTCGGTTTCAACATTTTCAAGTTGTGTCAATATTTCAGAACTAGTTAAAAACTTTGGAGGTGGTCTACGATCTATGAAACCATTAAATTTTTATTTGTTCAGCCGAAATCTATGAGATGCATCGATAAATCTTTGATGGCATAAGAAGCACCATTTTCTACTGTGAGGTAGTCGTTTGGGCTCAAAATCAAAGTTACAAACGGTACAAGCCAAACCCGTATAAGCGTTCCAACCAGATAAATTCCCAAGCCCAGGGAAGTCACTAATGGTCCACAGTAAAGGAGCATGCATTTTGAACATTGTTTTAGAAGAAACATCAAATGTCTCAACACCGTTACTCCATAACTCCTGCAATTCTTCAATCAAAGGCTGCAAGTATACATCAATATCATTTCCAGGCATTTGTTTTCTAGGAATAATCATTGAAATGATAAAATATGATTGTTTCATACACATCCACGGAGGCAGATTATAAGGGATCAAAACAACTGGCCAAATGCTATATCTTGTACTCAAAGTCCCAAATGGGTTGAATCCATCAGTAGCCAATCCCAATCGAACATTCTTAGGATCAGCTGAGAAATATGGATGTAATGAATCAAATTTCTTCCATGATTGGGAATCTTGTGGATGTCTCATTAACCCATCATTGTTATTATCTACAGAATTCCACTTCATGTGTTCGGCGGTTTTTGATGATATGAATAATCTTTGCAATCGCGGATTCAAAGGAAAGTAACACAAAACCTTTGCAGGTGTATTCATTTTATTATTCTTCATGAAATTATGTTCATTAAGACTTCCAAAATCACCCTTTGACTGCCATCTAGAAGAAGAAAATTTCTTGCAATTCTATCGACTTGAATCCTCTCCCCAATAAAGAATACAATCATTGGGTCACGCATGTATTTTTATATAATTCAGACCAAACTTGTTAACAACTTTTTCATATCATAAAAAGATTCTGGGATTTTTGCTTCAGGAAATGCATCACGAATCAATTCCAATATCATGGACATTTCCTTATTTTTAATTCCACATAGACATTTGATATGGTACAACTTCAGCAGAAATGAAAGCTTTGAATATTTCAAACACCCACTATACAACTCTTGATTTCAATCATCAACTAAATCATGAAACGCATTTTTCTCAGTGAAGTTTTCCATTACATTAGGCTCTACAGAATCAAGAGGAGGATCCAATGATATGTTCCAATCTTGATCTACTTGTGTTAGAGTCTCAAAAACATTACTTGTCACGTTGCAATTTGTAGCACCCTCTTCTGGTTGTTCTGATATGTTTTGATACTGATAGTGGTGTCTTGCAGTGCCGAATGCATCATTTATGAGGTTTTTCATTTCATTTTCCATTGTCGATGAACTTGGGACCTCATTCTGTGGATTAACAATAGTGCTCAATCTTTCTATATTGTTCGATTCTCCATGCCAATTCCAACACAAATATTCACCAGGGAATTGCTTCAGTATTAAATGTTCATAAACTTCATCTCTCTTCAACCATGTTCTAAATTTACATTTAGGACATGGACATCTTATTCTCCCTTCAATGGATCGATTATAAATCACAAAATCTAAAAACTCATTCAAACCCTTAACATACTGAGGTGTGTTCCTCGGTAATGTGATCCAGCTTTTATCCATGTATATCACAATGTGCCTAAACAAAATATACGATAGTGTAAGATTGCAGAATCATAATATAATAAAGATGACCCATTGATCATAAAGTATGCATAATATAATAAATATGATTCATTGATCACATTTACCACTTACTTAGCATGCCCAGACAAACCAAACAAGTCTGGTCCCTAGGAGACAGCGTGAACACCTCATTGAGGAGTAGTAAGAATATCGGGTTACACAATTATCATAACACTGTCAATCACACATTTATGTTGCCTCAAAAAATTTCTATCCCCACTACATTAATGAGATACATTGGTCCACTTAGATTACTTCCACACCCTCACAAAAAATACTACAACTTTCCTGAACATCTCATATACTCACATACTTGGTCATCTCAATTAAATGTTTTGTTTTATTTTCCATATCTGGAAATGGGATACCAGTCAGTATTTATAACATCCATCCAAAATCACTAATATAGAATACCAATGCTTGGGTTCCCACAATATTTCATATTATATACATTAGAATGATGTAAAAATTTATCAATCAATATTCATTGATCGTACACTTCATTATAAATTTTCATCAATATTCATTGATCGTACAATTTCATAATAATTTGATCTTCTTCTACATCATCTTGATGATAATAAACTCATTCTTGAATGATATCCATAAGTTGGTTCAAAATCTATTTATCATGAACATACATAACATGCATCATCAAACTGTCACTTTCATCCAAATTAATAAAATTCTTGTAAATAGAAATAAATTTACATAGGATCTATTCTAATTTTTTAACCCATTAATATGTCCATATAAACATTAATTATCATGAATTATTCATGGGTTACCATTACATAATTCCATATTATATTTAAGTAAATGTTGATAAACTTTGTATAGGTATATATGACCTTTATATGGATATTAATATTACCAGTTTGTTCCAATTATGAAATGAAAATCATGATCATCATTTCACATGTACATTGATTTTTGGTAGAACATACGCCTACTAGTTTAACACCAAAATATAGATACTAATAATACGATTACAAATTTTACATGTAGGATAAATTTTTATTATCACATTTCAATGTTTATTTTTGAGAAACACACTAATTAAGGTGTATTTCACACATACACATAGAAAAAAAATTATATATCTTGAAATGATAATTACATTAAAAATATTCACTCACAAATACCTCATGAATTGGTATATTATCAATAACTTAAAATTAATGAATCACACAATGAACAAAAACACATTCATTGAGAGTAATTGAAACATATTGATATGGTATAAATGAATTATATGTAATCTAGTACATCCTATATTTATGAATTCTCTAATGAATTCCTAAATTATTCAAGGTAAATCTGAGTCATTGAACCATATCATGACTTCCCCAAACTAAAATCTATTTATAACATCACGTTCAAATCATTTTCTGAGGTCAACAGAAAACACCACTTTTAGATGGGCAATTCCAAATGAGCAACATTATTTCAAAACTCTGATAAAAATACACACCACTTAAAATTTCCCTTTATTCCAATCCCCTCATTATTTAAATACATGATAAAACACATAACTCACCCATAGTTGCAAAAACAATATTATTTCAGACCAAAATATCTATCACATTGATAACCACTTGTAAAATCGTTTTTTTAAAAGAAATTACAGAAAAAACCAACACACAATTTATCGAAAAAAGGTACAAAGTAAAAATTACCTTTTCATGATGTAACCCCCAACAATTTATAAAACCACTATATTATTTTTAATCCAAAACCCAATGGTCCTACATAATAGTGAATCACAACAACCCCTTTTTATCCAATGTTTAATGTCAATCAAGTCACTCATTTCAAATAAAATTCATTTAAAAAAGGAATCATGAAAAAAATATTTTAAAAAAAATCAATTCTCGTAAAAACACAAAAATAAGATAGGTGAGGGTAACATATAGGTTAAAATCCTATTCATATGTGTATAAATAATGTTGAGAGACCACTTGGTGTGGATATACATATAAATAATAAAATTTAATACCAAGGATATTTCTATCAAATTACACTATCAAGAAAAACACCACCAAAGTGTCAACAATTTCAAAATCAAGGTGAGAATCACATGTAATTGAACCATCTCATGACTTCCCCAAACTAAAATCTATTTATAACATCACGTTCAAATCATTTTCCGAGGCCAACATAAAAACACCACCAATTGAGAGTAATTGAACCATCTCATGACTTCCCCAAACTAAAATCTATTTATAACATCATGTTCAAATCATTTTCCGAGGTCAACAGAAAACACCACTTTTAGATGAGCAATTCCAAATGAGCAACATTATTTCAAAACTCTGATAAAAATACACACCACTTAAAATTTCCATTTATTCCAATCCACTCATTATTTCAATACATGATAAAACACATAACTCACAAGAGACGAAGATGGAGGTCATGGGGTCTCCAGAGACGGAGGTCGCGGGGTCGCCGGAGTTCGCGGGTCGCCAGACGGTAGGGGGTCGTCGGACGGTGGGGGTCGAGGGTTACGGGTCGCCGGGGGGGGGGGGGGGGGGGGGGGGGTCGGGGAAGAAGGGGGGGCGGGGGTTTGGGGGAACGATCGGGGTGGGGGGTAAGGGTCGGGATTGTTAAAAAAAATACGGGTTTCGTGGCGGTTTATTAAAAACCGTCGCGAAACCTTTCGGCGAAAACGTTTAGCGGCGGTTTTGTGAACCGCCACCAAAAAACCGCCACTAAACCCGGTTTTTTTCCGTAGTGTTTCTTTCAATTCTAGATCTGGTTGGTTCAAAATTTCAGTAGAATATTGGGACATTGGATTAAGACCTTTTTCATAGACTTTCAGATAATATTGATTCCCCATGTGTAGAAGTTTCAGCTACTATATTGGTTTGATTAGTGTTAGGGAAGGGAGTTAGAGTGGTCTCCATGAATGTGGTTTCCTGAAAGATTTAACTAATTTTTGGTCTTATGATTTCATCATAGGAGAAATCTAAAAGTGATTCTAGCCAAGGAGATAAACTTACTTCATGTGAAAAAAGGAAATTAATCTCATCCTCACTTAAACATTCCTCAAATATTCCTTGATGTTCGATGGATTCTTTATCAATTCATCCTATCATGTTTACTTCATGAATATCCTCATAATCCTCTATTTGTGAGATTTCATTATAAATGTTCAAGTCTATACTCATGTTTCCAAAGGTGATGGTCATGTTCCCATTTCGGACTCGGATAACAGAGTTGATTGTTGCAAGAAAGGGATGACCAAGGATGATTGGGGTTTCTTCCTTATTTCCTAAGGTTGGATTGTTGTCAAGGACAATGAAGCCATCAAGATAGATTAGGATTTCTACATTTACTGGAACATCCTTTAGTATCCCCTTTAAGACCCTAATGCTACGATTAATAAGTTGAAGTGTGACAGATGTAGGTTCGAGGTCTTCCAGGACTAACTGGAAGTAAACAGCATAGGGAATGAGATTGACACTAGCACCTAGGTCACACAAGGCTTTTAAAACTTTGTTCTATCCTAGTTCAACATTGATGTAAGGGCATTCTGGGTCTTTCATCTTTGTTGGAAGGGTTCCTTGGATTGGTGTGCTAACGTTTTCTACCACAAGGACTTGGTTATTATGTGATAATTTCCTTTTAAATGTGCAGAGGTCTTTTAGGTATTTTGAGTATGCAGGAATGGTTTGAATATAATCAAGGAGTGAAATGTTCATCATGACTTGTGAGAATATTTCCCTCAATGTTTCACTCAATTCAGGCTTGGTTTCCCCCTCATGCGTTGAGTAAATGGTACAGGTTGTGGGATTGTTTGTTGAAGAGTTGTTTCTTTCACATTTTCATCAGTTTTATCAGTTTGATCATGTGGTTCATTTGAATTTTCATTACAGTTTGAAGCTTCGTATGGTTTCTGAATTATTTGTTCAGGTTTCTCAATTGATTCCCCACTTCTTAAAACTGTCACAACCTTTAGTTGTTCATGAGTTTTATGAGTGAAACTTGACTCTCCCCTTGATGTTTGTTGTGGAATAGACAGTTTAGGCATGGGTGCCTTTTCGGTTTTGATGGTTTGAAGTTCTCGTTTAAGGGAAGATACTTCTAAGTTCATTTTCTCCGTTTGTTTACATAGTTGTTCAAGGATTGGGAGAGGGAAAAATTAGGAAGGGTCTTGTGTTGGTTGGTTTATCCCAGGATGATACTTTGGTTATTGTACGGGTTGTTGGTATTGGATATGAGGATGTTGGAATTGGACCAATTGTGGTTAGAACTGATTATGGGTTTGAAAATTTTGTTGAGGGTATGGGTTGATACATTGTTGTTGTGTTGGTTGTTGATTGTCCTTACAACGGAAGCCTGGATGGTCATTATACCTTGGATTGAAGGTGTTTTGGAATTGTGGCTTTTGAAAGTTCATTGAATTAACTTATTATGGTGGTCCTACTAAAATAACATCTTTGATATAAGGAATGGTTGGGAAATTATTATTCTTGTGGTCATGTTTTTCACAAATTGTACAAACAAGCTCAACATTGTGGGTTTTGTGGACCTTCCTAAGATCAATCTCCTCAACCATCCTCGTGAGTGCAGTAAGTTTTTCTCTAAGGTTTTCTTATTCTCCAATATTTTGAATTCCACCAGATTTGGGTGGCTTCTCATAGTATGGTGATGTTCCCCATGTTTGGTTTTGTTCAGTAATATTTTCTAGATACTCGTAAGAATCATTTGGGGATTTGTTTTTGAAGGTTCCATTACACATCATATCAATGAATTTCTTTTTTCCTAGACCTAACCCTTCATATAAAATTCTCACTTGTTCTAGGATTAAGAAACCATGGTGTGGTACCATGTTTAATGTGTCCTTGAACCTTTCCCATGTTTCATAGAATTTTTCTCCCTCTCTTTCAAAAAAAATTTGGATGCTCTTTTTAAGTGCAATTGTTTTGTGATAGGGGAAGTATTTTTTATAGAATTCTCATTGCAGTTGGTCACAAGATTGAATATATGTTGGTCTCAGATTTTTTAACCAATTCTTTGCTTGGTCCTTTATAGAAAAAGAGAAAATACTCATTTTAGAATATTCAATTTGATTTGGGGGCATATGGTTTCGACAATTTCATTGAATTCTTTAACATAAAGGTAATACATCTCAGACTCCATCCCATAAAAGGTTGGAAGGTGGTTCAGGACATGAGGTTTGAAGAAATATTGAGCATTTTCTATGTTATCATGCCTAATTCATGAGGGTACATTGGTCCAGGCAGGTGTGAGGTAGTAATTCATGGTTGGGTCTGCAACAATTCCTAAGTTAGGGTCTTGCTCATTATTTTGGTTCCCTCCCCGGTTTATAATTTAGTTTTGTGGAAGATTCTCCATTGTATTGAAATCAACTTCTGAATATGGAGTATTATGATGATTTGGATCTAATGGAAAGAGATCTTTATGGGTGCTTGACTCCCCAACCCTAGGACTATCAACCCTTACTAGATGATTTGAATGGTCACGGGTGTAGGCGGACATGCACCAAGAAGAGAGAAAAAAAAGAAAGGGGAAAAGATAAGAGGATTTGGATGAGAAAAGAGAAATGGGGGAGAATAGAAATATGTTCTAAGGTGACTTACTTGGTCCCTAGAAACGACACCAAAAAAAAATTCACCCAAATTTACCCAAGTTGTATGGTGTAAGCGTTCATTGTAGTACGGCTTAGGTTATCAATCCTCAGATACCTAAGAAGAAACCTAAGAAACATACATTCTAAGAAGGTGATTTGATGGTGTTGATTTGGCTATGAAGTGTCCAACTTGGGTTTGATTGATTGGATTATTTGAGATTTTAAAGACTTAAGTGAATTCAATTTAAAATCATGAGTTGATCCTTGGTTATCGCATGGGGTGGATTGGATGAATTTATTTTTAAATTATTTCAATGTCTTAAATTCGAGTGTTTCCTTTAACAAAATATAAACATCCCAAATCACTCACCAATTATGAGTTTTCACCATCCTAAGGCTAATCACCTATACACTTAGAGGATCATATTGATGATAAATCCAAGGTAGAGGATCATTTTAGCATTCGGGATGTGTATCCTTAAAATTGGTGAGTTTAAAGGAGAACGTGCATCATTTTATGAAAATCTCAAAAATAGGATTGATTAGGAATTATTAAATTAAGAAATAACATCCAATTTATCCCCTTTATAATTCATTGGATCAACTTATTATAGGATTATCCCTCCATTGATTCTATTCTATCAATGAAATTGGGTAGTAGACTTATGATGGTAGAATTGGAGAAGAAAAAAAAAATAACAATCACTCCACCGTTGTGTGAAGAGTTTCACAAAAGATTATGTGAATAACCTCACTCCCTAGGGAAACAATATCAACATGATATGGAAAAATAATTTATAAATTAATAATAATAAGAATATTATATTTTATTAATTAAATGAATGTGAATGAAAAACATACATGGGAGAAATTGACAATGCGATTATAAAATGAAAGTATAACAATACAAATGAAAGAAATAAAAACTTCGATCCAAATTCCCTTAACCACTAGATCATTATATAGGCATATTCAGAGCCTTAGATACACCCCACAATAATAAATTCCATCCCCATTAATTGAGAGAGTCAAAATAACGTGAGAAAATCAAGGTAATTTCAATGTTTCAAAGTTGTCTAGAAAATTCGTCCAAATTCATCCTCCATTTTGACGTGTTAATTTGTAATTTAAGGAGGCTCAAATCAGGAGGGTTTGTAGAATATAAATATTTTATTCCATCTATCCTATATTATCTGTAAAAATTTCAGGTCATTTGGTGCAGTCGTTTGGAAGTTATGGTCGAAATTGTGGGATGACTTTATGTGCATTCAGATCGGGCCCACCATTTAAATATCAACTTCGGATCCCTTCATCCCCATGAAAATTTGAGAATTAGATCTGGAAACAATGTAATTAAATGATCCCCATATTTTTATCTTTTTACAACAAAAATTTGAGCTTAATTGGTCTTGGTTTGTGGGCCCCACTTCTGTTTGATGAGCCTTAGGCCCATTATGCTTTGTCCATAAAATTTATACATTCATTCTAAAAGATATCCATCTTACCTTGGGATCCATCCATCAATCCTAAAAGATAAAATATTCCAAACAAACTGATAAATAATATCCAAAAATATCAAATTTAAAAAATGAATATAATTTTCTCCACAAACAGATGATTGATTGGTCCCAAATTTTTATTTTAAACATGAATTGCATTTGAGATGAGAAATGAAGTTCAATTTCTATAATGCACTAAAATTGATGTTTATGGACTTTAGAACATATTATTATTAAGATATTGATAATAAATATTATCCAGTTTCAGTATCTAATCAATACCTTTAATTAAACCCATCACCTTTTTGTTAAAAACCCCCAATTTTTTATAGTACATGACGTGAACCCAGTACACAACATGTAAACCCTTCACACCCTAAAACTTTTTCATAGAATCTTCCTGGAAAAAATTACACAACGTGTAATACCCTTACACAATATGTAATCACCCAGTAGGCTTCCAAAATTGCAAGTTTAAGCAGAAAAACTCAAAGACCCCACTTCGAGTGTTCTTCAAACTTGGGAAGAACTATGTTAAGTCTTAGACATGTCTATACCCAGACTCCATTAATTCAAACAAACATACATCTCTGTACTTTAGCTCATTTCCCCCCAAAAAGGATCTCCATCCTCTATAATCCTGGAAACACACCCAAACAAGGACAATAAATAATGGACAAATAAGGGGGTACCTGAAAACCATAATGGGGTGTTACAATCTCCCCACTGTAAATGATTAGTGTCTATATAAAGACCTCAGATTCCTATAATTGAAAAAAGAGAAGGCCACTTTTAATGCCCCGACCCTATTTACCGGAAGTCGGTGCATTATTACATAACATTGGCATGATCACAAAAGATCAAGTCTCAAAAGACCGATTAGTTTAGTAGACTTGGAAGTACTAGATACATACATGAGTTTTACATTATCATGAAATAAAGAAAAAAAATGACATTGTGTCCCCTTTTAACACACTCATATCCTTTAGCCTATTCATGCATGTTAATAGTAATATACTTCTTCACATCCTGGGAAAAATAAAACATAGAAAGGGGTGAGCTCAGATGATCAGTAAGGATAACAATATAGGGGAAACTTTCATAAATAAGCATAAACATTTAAGGTAATGTATAAGACTAAAACACAAGTCTTTTAAACATAAACTTCAGGATAATATGGAAAAGATAAATCAAAAAATGCAATTTACTTATTCACATGGATATTCTACTAGTTGAATAATCACATGTAATATCAATAGCCAATTTCATAATGATTTAATGCATAATGTCGGACATCATAACCACATAGTCAAGGCCTTCTACCAAGAATACAAATAAAGATTTTGTCAAGGCCTTGCGCCAAAACACTAGTTTTTCTCATGAGACCTACTGATGCATAGAGAAGATATAGCGGGTTCCACCTGTCACTTACTAAGTCCAATGCATTCCTCATATGAAAGGGTGAAACATAATCTAAACATTCGTATTAAAACTAGCAAACGAAATGTCAATATTTTAACCACAAACCATGAATGTCATAAAAGTAGCACATCCACAGTCAAACATAAATCATTCAATACAATATGGGTGATTATATTATAATAAATAAACCTCAATCAAGAATAAAATACATTGAAGTATTTTTACATAGATGAAAATAGTCAGTAAAACTATTTGAGAGAAATATCCCCTTTTTCTTGAAAACATTTAAAAGTCGCATTATTTATCAAAGAAGTCGTTTAAAAGAGATTTTTGAATCAAAGTTTCTTGTACCACTTTGAAACTTTTGAGAGTAATTTTAATTTAAAAACATTCATGTCTATATAAACAAATCCATAAAACCATTTTTAAAATATGGACATTAATGATAAATATTTAGAATAATAAATCTTTAAAACATTTAAAATGATATTTCAGTTAGAGTTCCTAACCAAATGAGAGACACTTTAAGACAAATAATTGAGGTAATAAAAACCTTATAATATCATGAGAATAAATGGGTTCATAATATACTATGTCAATGTACATTATATACACCATATAAAAGTGAATTGGCACATAACAACAAAGAAGTCTCAATGAAATGTAAATTGAGATGAAATCCCTAATAAAGACTGTATCCTTATATTAAGGATAAATCAACGACATAATTATGGGTTAAAAATATAAATACACTAAATATTATTGGATATTAATTGTAAATAAATTAGATTAAATTCACACATATTATTGTAAAAACAAAACCAATGACTTGGATGTTTACCTTAATGAATGGAAATTGAGTTAATATTACCCTTAAAACGTTCATATCAATTGCATGAGAATTTATCAATGGATTGATTATGTATATCAAAAGTATATCCACACAAAGGGGAGTGGAAATTACTACATAAATAATAAATAGTTATTCCACGCATGATCTTGGAGTAAAATAATCAATGAAGTATGCGTAAAGCCCAATGAGTGTAAATTGAAATTTGAAATTCCCTTACCGATTTGGTAACTTACAAAACCTACACCCCATGAAAGAAGGATCATACAATGAAGATGAAAATACCCATAAATTATAGTATATTACACAAATAATACAATCATGGGTAGTACATACACTACACAAAAGGAAATAGTGGCAATATAGCATGAATCTCACGGGAATAAAAAGTGAGATGAAAACCCCTTACCATGTTGTAATGAATCAAGTCATATGACAAAAAGTTAATAATCACCAAATTAATCATATAATACCATGAATATAAATAAAATAATGATAATATATATCAAATTTCAGTACACAATACACCACATGCAATAAATAAGTGGTGAACAATGGAAATCTCACGGAATTAAAAGTGAGATAAGAAACCCCTTACCTCATGTCCGACTTGAACTGTTCGTTCTTTAATCTCCTAAATAATAAACTAAAGTTAATTTCTACCTACTTAAGAACCTTTTTAAAATTTATTATTCCTTTTATATCACTTATTAGTACGTTATAAACATTATGTAATCATTTAAGTTAATAATGGTCATTTTGTTGATATTTGGTACTTGAGTCAAAAGTAAACTTCTTATAACTACATGTTGTCCATGTGGTCAAAAGTACTTTATCTCCAAAATTATATTCATGATTTAGATATCATATATATATATTATATATACAGTATATATATATATATATCTGTGTGTGTGTATTTATAATAGTACATAACATTTGGAGATAAGAAATGAAATGCACCGTTCATGGAGATGGTAATTTGTACGTACGCATGAATGCTACTTTCATTTCTATTTCGTATTTTAATGGAATGAAAACATAAAGATAAATAGTTATATTATAATTCCAGTATAATATCATATATAATTTCATTAATTTCTTCCTTTATAAGTTCCACATATGGCATGAACGAGTCATATCACTTTGAGAAGGCGGTAGTTCGCACTTCCTCAAATGAAATTATCGCAATTACCCATTATGGAAACCATAAAGGTATGATATAAATGAAAAATATAGAAGCATAGAAACAATATAAATTTAATATATATCACATATAAATACAGTTCCATCGTAATGACCACTATGAGAGGCGGTAGGAGATAATTGAACAATCATCGTTTCGTGAGGCAGTAGTTCGCCGTCCACAGAAATAGTATGTTCTTTTCCCATTAGATGGAGGTGTGTCTAAGTGTAGCTTGAATCCTTATCATAACAACAACCTAGTATATTTAGTATACTGGTGTTTTTATAAAAGAAAGTAATATAAATAGTTTGGGGGGGTTTGAGAAGTAAAATAAAAGAAGATAACTTTAGGGAAGGCGTTACCTTAAAATTGGGTAACTTCATTTGGTTTGAACCAAAAGGATTTCTTGAACCTTCTAAGTGGAAGAGAGGGATCTTGAGAGCTTATTTGGGCAGATTTTGGATGAGCCAAGGGGCTTGAGAGGTGTGAGTAATGGGTTGGAGGTGAGGGCTTTTTATAAGGGGGGAGGGGCTCTTTAGGAAAGTTTGAAAATATTATTTTATTATATAATGATTTTCGGTTTCTAAAGGTCCAAAACTTATTAAAGTTGAATATAAGATGACTCTTGTTAGAAATAAAATCATCCAATAAGAATTGAATAGGTTTTGGATATTGTTTTAATTTTTATAATCTTATTTTTTTAAATCATTCATTGATGAGGTAAACACTGCATCATTATTGTGTCATAAATAATTTTATTTATTTGATGTCTAAAAATTATAAAAAAGATACCATGATGTAGAAAATATTTTTTATCTTTCAAAAAAATATTTATAGTCGAAGAGATAACTTATATAACCCCATGTAAAAATTTATTTACTAAAAGATATATATTTATGTCATTTTTGTCTTTACTTTAAATTAATTAATATAAAGTGTCATTATCACTCTTAAGTGGCTCTATGGGGTCCCAAAATCGACCCAAGGATGCTCATGGTCGGAAATGTATCAACCAATAGGATTAAGAAACATGTTACGGTAATTTAATATTATTATAATATTATTTTTACCTTGAATTGCCCTATTTACCTTTATCCGTGGTAAATAAAAGTCAAAAGGTACTATTCACCAAAAATTATTTTTATCTTATTGAACCAAATTTTACTTACTGATAACAACCATGTATGTTGTATTTTCTAAATTCAATTCAGAGAAGCGGTAAAATTTCATTTAAATGAAAAAGTTGGTTTTACTACTACTCAGTGATTTCACTATTCATCAAAAATTAAAGGTTTTCAGAAAAATACCAAAAATTATACCTAATATATATGTGATATTATGATTTAAAAAATGATTTCTATTTTACCAAACTCAAAACATATAAGTTACATTAATTAATTTAAAATTAATTCCCATTGTCAAAACAAAAAGCGTGTTTTTAAGAAATAAAAACTATTAAAAGTTTGACACTTGTTTGTATCCAATTTCAAAGTGAAATTAATTCCAATGACCAACACTAGATTAAATGGTAAAAATATAATCTAATTACACTTTAAACCCAATTAAAAAGATAATCTAACCATATAAATAAATTAGATTAAAAGGCAGTTTTGAATTAAAATACAGTATTTCTCACTATTCATTAAAAATGAACATTATAAGAAAATACCAAAATTTCATCCAAAGTAGATTTTGATGTACCAATTTTAAAAAAGAATTTTATTTTGTCAATTTGAATATATAAAAGTGTCAAATATTGGAATTAAAACGGTTTCTCCACTAAATTGCGGTAAAATTTCATTTTTTGAAAAAATACATCTTTTATCTAAAAAAATTGAATTTGTTCTTATAATATGTCTAAGAAACACATAATATGGAAGTTAAAATTATATGGAGTATATAAAATTCAAAATGTAGTTAATATTATTCATAGACACTTTTTGAATGGCTAGTTTGGTAAGTCGTGGTGCGCTCGAACTCGGTGTTGCATGTAGTGAAAACTATTGAATTACTTTAAAGAGATAACGTACAGTGAAATCATGGGGTTTTACAGCACTACTACCTCATCAACAAGTCCATATCCCACATCTCATAGTTATCTAATAACAAAAAATATGTATTGAAATTATTTTATGAGGATTTATCAAGATAATGGAACCTCAAAATCCATTATTTATTACTTTTTTAGTCATTTAAATGTTAATAGTGTAATGATATCATTGAAAGGTAAAGAGTATTCACAAATGTTCCCTATTCTTCACATATAAAAGGGACTCACATCCAATAATTCATAATAAAAGTACACATTATAATTTATTCTTGAACATATGACAATTATTTCCACCTAGAACTTTATCCCACGTCCAAATACTTTGTTCACCATTACTTATCATTATTCATTTATTTCAAAGGAGAATACCTAGTGAAAATTTAAGTCCCCATTATCGGTATCCACTTCTTAGTATTTTCTTATTAATATTCCTCCTCTTAACCTCTTACATCAATAAAAATATATTTAAGATAGTATAATTATTATAATATTATTTTTTATATGAATTTAATGACCATTATTTATTCCACTCCATCCATTAAGGTAAAAAAATCGTTGTTGGTGCATGTGTATGGACTACTGCCTCCATGAATCGATGTCATTTTTTCATACCACATCTCATGATTAATTATAATGAAATTATTCATGAATAAATATTATATATAATATATCTATGATTATGAAATCTAAATTTATCTTATAATTTAATTCCATCTCATTCTTTCAAAAATAAAAACGTTAACCATGCGTTGTGCGGACTACCACCTCCATGAAGTAATTTATGTCTGTTTCCAACTAGTTTATTTATTATTTATTAAAAAATATTTAAATATAAATCACCAAGTTAAAATTATATAAATAATATCATTATTCTATATTAATAATGATATTATTTCCAAAATAAACCATTTTCATATTAATAATCATCAATTAATTACAGTATGTTTACGTTTGGGTCTGTTTAACCATCTACATGGACAATGCTACAAAAATGCATCATGGATGACTATCGAAACTAAACTTACAATGTTATTAAAATTTCATAATAAAATAATATTTTTAAATTGTTCCATAATGTTAATATTAATTATTTAACTTATTATTGAAATATCATATTTGACTATTAAAATTATCAAAATGAGCTGCCATTGATTCCACTTTCACCCAACCTAAATAAAACACTAATGGAATGAGATAATATCATTATAAATAAAAATATTATTTATTAAATTACCTTATATTAACTTGTAATGATGAGATTTATGATAATAATAAATAACAACACAAATTTTATGAAGCTAGTACAAACATTCAAATTATAAACACTTGATGTGGGAAAATATGTAAACAAACTAGAATTCATATAGAGAATGACTATTTATAAAGAGTAAAATTGAGAATTTTTATGATTTAGGTTTTGAAGGAAGTAATTAAGATATCAGTTTTTTATACAATATTTTAACGTATGTTCATGGAAGTCTGGACAATATATAAGGTTTTCCATTTCAAATTTCTTTCTTTGAGAAATGTTTTTTATTATGCACCTAATTTCATTTATGTGGTGTATATAATTCCTATTTGAGATATTATATATAGAAATAAATTTTATTGATGTTATTTTAAGAAAAAATTGAATCGCTCTCTCTCAATATTTTTTTATTGAATTTCTACCCAATCCATAAGTGGGGCTCTCCATCTCAATATTCATTATTTGGGACTCATGTTATATTTTAAAACTATTTAAATTTGTGTGGTGAATAAATTTATATGGAAGAATTTTTTCCATATTAATCATGAATTTATGTTATCTACATGTGTATATTTGTATCCCTCCTAAGTTTATTTTGATTCAAGAATTACCAAAATAGTTTTAAAACTCAATCTTTTCCATAGTGGAAAACCCATCCTAAGTTTTAGTAAAGTAAAAGTGAGAGTAATTTACAAGAAAATCAATCCCTATCTAGATACAGACAAGTGGATTTGGATGTGTTACATATGAACCAAGGGGTAATCACCCCAAAAAGGGTTATTTTATAATTAATTCCATCATTATTCTGATGCATAATGATAGGAAATAAGACTATAGACCTAGCTAGACACTACCATGGGATATGATTTTGAATATTCACAAGCTCTTTATGAACTATGATGATGGATTTTTTTACCATTTTCTTGGTCTCTTACCAATGGAAGATATTGAATACACCATCTTACATGGATAAAAAACACATTAAAAGTACAATCACCAATATATTTATTTTATAAGGGTACTTAATATTACTTTGACGGTGCCCTGTAGATTCTATGTTGATTAAGGGATTATCTCCTAAACATCCACATTACTTCATTGAATGGGGAAGTATTTTTGCCATATTTTTCATTATATAGATAGCCATGTTTTTATTTAGATAATTTTTCTTGAGGTAATTGTATGAAATATAATGTTAACTCTTATGGTGAATACATTGGACTTATTAAGGTGGTGGTTAGGGCCTGAAATTATATATCCCCTTGATGCATCGACATGTCTCATAAGAAAAACTACTTCGTATTTGGTTTATACCTCTCCCCATATCCATATAGTATCTTGTAATAATGCCTTAACAACATATTTTGATGTATTAAATTACGCATTCCATCAGTATTATATCAAATATTATTGTTATCCATGTTTTAATTTATTTTCATGGATATAGAATTCCCTCAATTTCAACTGATTATGGCTTCATGTTGTTTATTTATTCCTTCCATATCACATATTCTATACTAATTTTATGATAGCATTCACTAAATGCTACTCTTTGCTAAGTATATAAGCTCACCATTATTTTTTCCAATTCCTAAAAAAACATAAAAGATAAATTTTTTTCATTTATAAGGATATAATGGAATGGATAATAATGTTCTCGCAATGTGTTAATGTTGTATCTTTTGTTTTCAGATGTAATGTATGTGTGTATCAAGTCTTGTAAGACTACTAAGATTTTGGATATTATGAGAACTCTTGTATTATGTACTAATAATGTAATATAACTAATAGTTATATGTTTTTGGAGTTTGGGATATTGTAGAGAAGCTTGAAACACCAAAGGATCTACAAGTTCAAAATTCGATATCAAGTTATATAATACTCCTCAATGGAAATGCATGGGGAACCGAGGAGTCTAAAATCATAAAAGAATCTATACTTCCCAACATCATAAACTTCTATACTACTTCCAGAACCCAGGAAGGGGAACCAGATCACCATTTAAGTGTTCTCATCATTAGAGGGAATACTCCAACCTCTGATCCACCAATATTATAACATTGATCAAGTATTTTTACTACCAATTCCAAGAAACACATGTAACTTCATGATATCTATTTTGAAAGATGTTGAATCTAGAATGGTGTGGAGGATATTGACTCTAGTGGAGGATCTTGGCCCCAATTGAGCTCTTAGTTAGAGGTGGGGATACCAACTTTGACAATAAAGGATTGTGGCCTCGATTATGTGGGAGGAATAACCTACCATATCTAATCCACTGATTAAGTATCCCAACATCAATTATGTGTGGGAATAATTGATCTTATTTGAGGATATCATGGAAACTTATACCCATATACAAGAACACTACTAAGGTGGGTAGATAACCCTAAGAATGCGTCGACCGTCATGCTTGAAACATCCTTATAAACCTCATAGTGCTAAATTCGTAATATTATTATCTCACCATAAAAACATCATTATATGTAAAAATGGTCTACACCAACACAATATATGTATAAAAAAATATATCAGGTAGGTTATTTATTCTCACAAAATGGACCCTCGGTGAAGAAGATCTAAAAACATTCCATGGAGGTATACAGAAAGACATGTGGAATCCTCTAGGTGAACAATATGGAGTATAATAGGACCCATGTGTGCCTAGGTGTGTGTTGTGTAGCACCCATGAGTACGGTGTATACTCCATCACATGGGAATGCAGAGCCTTGTGTATTGTACGTGTACCCATAAGGGTGGGATGATCCCATCCAAGCTTTCCGCTTGGCCCACTTCACATGTGGAATGAGGTATATACCCTATACTAAGCCAACCTAATGAGTTGGCCAACACCACCTGACCTAGGTGGACCAAGCCTCTCTCATACCAAATGGAAGGAAGGATGCACTATGATCCTTAAGATGGATCATATGGCCCAAATCATTTTCCCCCACCTCCTTCACTTTAAGTTTCATGGTGGAAATTTAGTCAACAATATCTAGGTGTTCTATACATGAATGTGGCCAACCTACATTCCGCTTCCATCATCCTCCATGAGAGTTCGACCTCTTTTCCACCAATACTTGTTCCATTTCACGATCCACCTCATGATGTTGCCCCTCTCACTTTATGTCAGCCTAGACCATGAAACCTCCTCTCATTTCTCTTCCCAATACCATAGTAACTGACCACTGACCTTCCATCACACCGACCTCTTCCACACTCCTACCACCATTACTATAACCCCATAAACCATGTCACTGTCACCTAATCCACCACCCTATCTACCTCACTATCTCCATCAGCTCATGAAGAGAAAAGAAGAGGATAGAAGACAAGAGAGAGATATAGAGATAACACGAGGAGAATTCCACTCCTAATTCATCGAGTCATCATAAATTATCTTTAATAATCAATAACATTAATAAGGTTTTACAATTCCTTCCTAAGGAACCCATTCTACGATGAATTGGAATTAGAGAACTTGGGTTTAAATAATATCAATGAGGATTGGATAAAAATAGGAGAATGCTATTTTAAGAATAAAAATCCAAAATTATCCATGAATAATGAGGATTTATAATCCATTCAATTTAATTATAGATCCAAAAAATGAAAAAGAAATTAAAATTACAAAGCCATGCCTTGGATTAGTATAAATAGATGGTGAAGAACACTCACATCCACTGTTATTGATGACCTTGATGAAAAGTGATTCCTTCAATTCTGTGGTTTATCCCAGATCCCCCTCTCAATTTCCCTCTCCAATAATAGGGTTCACTACAAATAGCACTAAAATTTTAAGAAAAGTGATATTAAATAGGTAAGTAACTAGGTGTTTTCATAAACACATAATCAGTAAAATTTATTAATTAGTCCATCCATGATATCCCACACAAAAAAATCTAATACAAATCAAAATTATAACAATCCTGGGGTAAAATATATTTTATAAGTGCAAAATAGTTATTGGTTTTACCATTCAATACTATATTTAAAAATAAAATTATAATTCTTCAGAATGAACATGTAAAGGATATAAAAAATTATACTTAATATGTTTTTATCAAGGCCCAGCCTCACTATAAATTCTTTGTTGACTCATACCAAAGGTAAAAAACACAACCTGAAATCCAAAAAACCATCAGATAAATTTTCTTAGGTCGTATTCTTTTTTAAATTTGTCGTTTTATCCCTATAGGGTTCTTAGGGTTTAAAAACCTAAAATTGGGGTAATTATTAACCCAAAAAATTGGTTTAATACACTTACACTATGTATGATCCATGATATGTACTATGTAATTATAAAATATTCATTCCTACATGATGTTTTAGGATATTACATGACATGTTCTTCATGGGTCAAGTTGCGTAGTCTACACAACATTTATGACCACAAAACATGCCTTGAATATACATGGTGTGTACCACTGGTGATGCCTGTGAGGTATAAGGTTTGTAAGGAAACTATACACCTCATGTATTTTCATAATTATGTAGGAAAATTTATTTAATCATTTAATAATTTAATACCCACTAAAAATCACTTGGTATATATTTTTTTGTGGAAAACCCCATCGTACAGCATATACATCTAGCTATACACTATATAATTTGATCTAACTTTAATTAATTAAAATATTTAATGTATTTGACTCAAAGTAAAAGGTTTTATTGACATGGAACATTCATGATTTGTTTAGTGACCCAAACCTTTTATACATATTATGATGTAATTTTTAATATAAACATCAATTAATTACAACCCAAAGATCACGAGTCCTAGTTTCTTTATAATACAATGTATATAATGAAATCTAAAAAACTAAAACATGAAATATTTATTTTTATTATCAATAGTAAGATACTAAATCTATTTGAAATCATAAAACTATATAGTAAAACTTGGTAAATATATAAAATAAGGGGTTGAGGTATAAATCCTAACAAGGGAGTAAACATGATAATAAGTCATAACATGATATCATAAAAGAGAAGTCTCATGAGTAAAAAAATGGGTGAAAAACATAAAAAACATCATATCATATATATAATAGAAACATAAGAAATATGGAAACAAGATATAACATGACATAAACATGAGTCAAGGCTTAATTCCTAGATAATATCACATGGTGTAGAAAGTATCATAATGGATTATGTTTACTCCCTAATCGCATACATAATGTGTCATGAGAGAAAATATTTACCCAATGTAGTGAAGCATTTTCTGGGCACACCCATCATAACATGTTTATGATTATGTGTTCCACAATAATGAAATAAATCATAAGGAATAAACATAACAATTTCCCATGTAAATAAAATGGGTTGCATAATCTTGCCTCATAATATAATCAAAGGAAAATTCTTAAAGAAGGGATTTGATAAATAAACTTAAAGAATTTATTACCCCATAAAAGGAAGGGATAATGAGATAGTTATATATGTAATATAAATATATAAATAATTTTGAATCAATCCATGACATAAAATTCTTTCTTTATTGATGAAAATGTCTATAAAAGATAACATGGAATATTTCTTGAGGAAAATAGCCTTTTAACTTTGAAATCAATTTTTGAAAATCTAAAAATTTCTGAAACATATTATATGAAAAAATTATTTAAAAAGAAACATGTAAACTTTTAGAGGAAGATTCAAATCATTGAGTAGTCATGATGATGATTAATTCTGATCATACAGTATAAGTTAAAAGAAACCAATGTTTTTACACTTTTGTAAAAAAGTCAAAAAGTACATTGTTTAGAAAATAATATAAATATTTATTTAAAACCAATTTGTAAAAAAAATAAAACATGGTTAAAATATCTTCAATAAATCATCTTAGAATAGTAAAAGTATTTGTTAAAATATTTTAAGGAAAATATTGACATGGAAGAGTAATATTCTAAGTCTAAAATAAGATACAAGATCAGTATTACTCATAAAAAAACTTTATTGATGTTTATTTATACTATAAGGGAGGAAATGGAAATAAAAAATGAAAAATGCATTCATGAACAGAGTTTAATAAAAGAGATATAGTTCATAAATGTAATTTTATAGGATTTTCCCCAAAGAAACCTTGAACATGAACAATATTGAAAAGAAAATAGATTGCAACATAAAGCCTTTGTCATTGTGGTAAATTTTGAATCAAATCCCCTAGGATGAAGTAAAATTAATTGTAATATAATAATTATTCATGATATAATATATAAAATTGGTAGTATATACACCATATAAAAGAAATCGGTGTGTAATATTAAAATATTACTTAATAAAAGGGAATTGGGATGAAATATTATACCTCATGTCTGGCTCAACACATATGTTCTTTATCTTCTTGGATAATAAACTTATGTTAATTATTAAATTTCATAAGAACCATTTTCAATTTTATTTTTACTTTTATTTTATTTATTACCATGTTATATCTAATCACTTAATCAATTGAATTCAATTCAGAAATTTTGGCGATATTTGGTTTATATGTCCATAATGACATCGGCAGGTTGAATATGACCAATGAGGTCATTATTTCATCATTTATAAAAAAATAATCATGAAATAATTATCATTAATATAAATAAATTATAATTTTAAAAACCACTAATGATATATGGTTATGTTAAATAAACTATGTTACAATCATAGAGATATATAGTCGTATGTATGCAAGAGTAACATTTCTATTTTTCAAAAATCATTTTGGAAATAAAGTTAGTATTATTTTATCTTTCTAATATTATCATTATATAATAAATACCATATTATTTATTTTAATATACTTATATATATCATCCATGATATGTGGTGATGAAGAACGAATCACTTCACTTTGTGGAGGTGGTAGTTCATTTGTACGCATGAACGACATTATCATTTTTTAGTGAATGGAAATGTAATAAAGTAAAAGATATATTATCTTTTAAAAATTATAAATATTTCATGAATATCATATATAAATATTAAATACATCATTACATCCATATATAAGAGGAGGTTATGGAAAATTAATTACATCGGTTCATGAGGTGGTAGTCCATCGTACATACGAACGATGATTTTGTTTCCCATTTGATGAAAGTGGAGATGGATATAAGGTATAAAATTAACATAAAAAATAAAATTGTATTATAGATATTTATTTAATTATATCATAATGTTTAAATAAAATTTTAAGTATGAGGAGGAAGAAAGAAAAAAAATCTTGATTAAGAATTATAACTCTTCTTCGGACTACCTCTTAAGGTTTACACCAAAAGATTCACTAGGTTTATTTTATAATCAAACCAATGAATATATAAAATGGGGAAGGATGTAAGGAATTAATTTTGGTAGTTATTTTCTAAACCAAATGGTTATTAATTTGTATATAGGAGAGGAGAGGAGGTTTCCTTTTATAAGTGGGAGAGAGGACCCACTAAGAAATTTCTTAAAAGAATACAAAATGATAATTTCATTACCAAGAAAAATGCTTTAAAATTTCCATATATTAGAATTTTTGATAGAATAATGTTTAAATATTTAAATACAATATTATTTATAATATTTTATTTAGAAAACTATCCCTTAGATCTTTGTTTAACCCCATGATAAACTCAGTTTATCTTTAAACGTGGTAGGAACATTTTTAAAATTAAAGGGTTATAATTTTAATTATAAGATAACAATTGGATAATAAATATAAAAAGGATAAAATTTTAGAAAATTTATAATACTAATTTTTATATTTCATGATTTATAGTATTTTTAAATAATTTTATAAAATATTATTTAACATAAAATATCATTAATTTCATTTTTGATACCATTTATTTAATTTGAACTTAATTACTTGAATGTAATAATTAATTTAGGATATAATATATTTAATCATACATAGTACATAATTATTAACTATAAAATTCTTTTATAAATACACATCATACCAAATATATTACTTTTAATATTTTTTAAATTATCCACCTTAATTTTTCCACTGTTTGCACAAGCATTATATCAGCGTTATATAAGCATTTAAAGTATCTATATAATAATTAAAAATTAAAAATAAATTTCCATCACGAAAATAATTTAATTATACTCAAAATAACCTTTAAAATTCATTGAAAACTTTTTTTTATACCTATGTGAACATATAAAAGATATTTAAATGAAAGAGATTGACATTGTCTTTTTCAATACTTAAATTATCATGTAGGTCACTTTCTTGGAATTGTTTCCCATTAATAATTTAATCTAGATGATAAGGTGATAAAGGAAGAAATAAATTCATAAAATATTAATTAATATGAAAAATGGTAGCCTTATCACAAATTTTTAACCTAGGTTAACCCAATTCACTCTTTTACCGTTGTGATAAATTTTTACTATTTTTACTATTCATCAAGACCAAAAATTATGTTGACCTTATTAACTAATATTAATTATGATGATTAAAAATATGGAATCAGTTTTATAAATTTTAATACATATAAGTGATAGAATATAATTTAAAAATGAACTCACAAAACGTGTCAAAAAATGGGTTTTCAAGAAATGTATTTTCAAGCATATGTTAATCTTGCATTAACTCTATGACAAGTAATCATAATTATATGAATTAATATTAATATATATATATAATATATAAATTTAATTTAAATCACTATTCATTATGGGTTATTTTAATTAATTAAAATGGATAATCTTTATGCACTTAAAAATAGTTTGTAGAAAACCGTGCTTCAAGCCTAAAAATAAACTTATACCAAAATCATAAAAATGGATGATTCAAACGAAATTAATTAAATTATTATAAATAAAATTATTAATATTTCACTTTAATACCAAATAAAAAATATAATTATACAGTTAAATTATAAGATTTAATGAAAAGAATGACAATATTTGAAAAATGTGCAATTTTCACTATTCACTGAAAAATCAATCATTTCAGAAAAATCAAAAAAATTAACCTAATTTAATTTTGATATGGTGATTTTAAATTAATTTAATTTTATCAAATAATTTTTATTTTATCAAATAATTTTTTTAAGAGTTACAGAAATTAATTATAATATATTCTTAGTAAAAGAAATAAAAATCATTTTTGAAGAAAACATATTTTTTGAAGAATAAAATGTCTTCATTAAAAACTAATTTCTTATTTACTAATAATTTCTCAATATATATATATATATTAGGATATTTATATATATTTTATAAATTATTCAATCATATTCATACCTTCAAATTTTTTATGCCTTGGTTAAAATGACCATATTTGAATAATAATATTTCATGGTTTTTTATGCTTGGTGTTGCATGTCATATATACTATTGAACATAGTTTATTTTTAAAATTTCAATGTTTTAAAATTTGGACCGAGTTACATAATGCGTAAAACTTGCTACGTAGTGTCTAATTCATTATGATTCACTCTCAATACACACCCAAGGACTTAACATGTAAGTCATGTGGATTGTCAGGTGTTACACTGTAAGTTTATCTTTGTACACACCATGCACTTTATGTGATGTTCTATCACTCGAATGGTAGTCAATATACAATGTGAATTAATTACATCGTGTACTTTGGTTACACAATTTATGAACCATGTATATTTACATGACATGTATGCCAGCTACATTTCATGAACTCCTTATCCATTCATTTTCCAATTGGCAGTCAACATATGGCTTGTAATAATGCTACATACTGACCCCCTCATGACAAGAAATGACTTAAATGGGTCTACCATATGTGTTTGACCATGGGTATATGAAGTGTACATTTGTTTTACACACCATCTATCTATTTACTTTATCTAGAATCCTCTACACCTTTAGATGGTATATTTGAGCATTCATAATCTATTATTAGCATGTTCTTGGTCATATTAAACTAATCAATCATGCTATATTTACTTTTATACTAATGAAAAAAACTATAAATGAATTCTTTCTAATAATACTAAAATTAAATAATAATAATTTTAAATTATAAAGTGAATTCTATGATACAACATCAATATTTTAGGGCACAAAATAAATGGTTGAGAGCTTGGCCAATAATGTTTTCCATTATTTTTTTAAGATGAAATCCTCAGAACACAATGAATCAAGACCAGATTATTTATAAATATAATCTTTTCAAATTTAATTTATAGTTTATTTATAAAAAAATTAAATTGACTTGATAATTATTTCATCATTTATGATCAATTTGTTAGATTATCTTGTATAAAAATTGTAGTCAATAATACAAAGTAGAATTCCTCTAGTAGTATCCACACATGTTTCAAAAATCTCATAATGTCATTGTTGTTATTCCAATGGATATCTTGGATGAACTAAATGCTTTTCATCGTTAATAATTTATCATAATAAGAAGTATTTCAGGCTTGAATAATTCTTTCTCATGTTCTCTCAATACTGGGAGGGAGGAGGAGGATAGTCTCTTTTCATTCTTGAGAGTGTTATTCAAATATTTTCTTAGTCTTAATATAATTCTATTGAGATAATATCTTTTTTCACAACCATTCTCATAATTCTATAAAATCATATAAGATTGATATATATAATTAGAATTAAATATTTGATAATTGTAGTAAGGCCCTTTATCCAATATCCTTTTTGATATATTCTTCCTGTCAAATAATAATATTATTGTTATATTTAATGATACATCCTAACTCCAAAATATTTAAATATCATTTCTTAAATAAGCAAATTAATATTAATTTAAATGGAATTAAAAAATATATATCATTTCCACTGGGCCCATAATGCAGCACATCAATCATACATGGAATTTATCAGAACTTTAATAATAAATATTTTTTAAAATAGATAAATTTATTTATATTATTCATTTAATAAATAAATATATTCATTGAATTTTTAATAAATATTTATTATTAATATTCGCACAACTAAATAATTATTTATTACCTTATGAGTAAATATGACACAAATAAATATTATATATTCATTTATAAAAAATAAGATTTATTTAAGATTCAAATCACATATATTCTAAATTGAATAATTGGTGATTTAATTTATGAGATCAACCCAACTAGAATAATTATTAAACCAAGTAGGAATGATATTTATTCTGACACTTAAATTCAAATAGAATTTAACTTAGATTCTAATATAGTTAGTGTGTGACCCTCTAGGCCTATTTCTTAGGGACATTAGGTGTATTTTACTAAAGTCCAAGATTTGTGTCAAAAAGCATTACAAGGCACTTATAGATAAATAATATGACATCGTAATGATAAAAAAATCACACAAATGCTTACTGTGTAATGTAATCCATTGGCATTTATATATCATCAAGAATGTTGCATAATTTGTGTCTTCAACCTGTATACTTGATTTACCTTTCTTTTAATCCCAAAAATAATCTATTTAATGAAATAACATGTACAAAAATATAATAAAATAGTTTCATTTCAATCAAGGGTCCATATATATTATATTACATTAACTCGTTAGGGATAAAGCATTAGTTGACATATTCAATTAATGACATATCACTTTTGATCCACCCAACAAATATTACTTCATCATGAGTATATGTTGTCACCAATATTGAAAATATATGAAAGTACATGATTCAGTATATACATTAATAATAATATCATGTCTAAGGATGAAGAGACACATTTTTTGGATAAGAATATCCAATGACACATATAACATGTGGAATTCCTATTGGAGGGTTTTTCCTCATAACCTCCTCTCTTGGAGATTACTAAGTATGAAACTCAATTATTAAAAGTTTTGTTTTATTATGATCGTCCAACACTTGATATCCAAAAAATCATCTATGAACTATTAGATAAATGTCATCTGTAACTTAGGATATATGTTTAATAATAATTTCATAACACTTTAAGGTTATCATTATAGATAGGAACTACTATAATCATTCAATGTTAAAAATACTCTAAGGAAATTATCACATTAATTTTTTATATAATAACACTCACCATGTGATAATATATTAATTAATATTCATTTATTTGAATACTTTATAATTGAATGTATAGAGCCAGTTGTTTCTAGGGAACTGACTCTAACCGATTAGATCTTGGGTTTTGGGATTATTCATTTGTATCATGAATGTAATAATAATGAATTTTGTTCTTATTTATAGGTTTTGAAGGATTGGATCATGATTGTTCACATTAGTCCTATTGTTTTGGGAATTATCACTAGATCATTATTTAAGGTGGGTGGATATTTTTCATTCCTTATGGTTTTTTGATTCCTTATTGTGAAATATAAATTACTTAATGCAATTTACTTTCATTGGTTATTTATAAAATGATATTTTAATTTATTTGATAATTTTTTTTATTTTCATATTAGGAATTCTTGGGATATTAGGGATTTTTTTTCATAACCTTATTTTTTGGACTTTGGATTTAAAACCCTAGAATTTTTTTTGGGTAAACCCATGTCATTTGATTTTGGGATTTGTGATTCATTATTAAAAAGTATTTCTTAAGAATAATTTAATATTTTTTAGGTTTTTATATTTCACTTAATGTATTTATTTCAGCATCTTTAATTTCTAGAATTTAAGACTTGGACACTAGGTTGACCAGAAAACTATTTTTGGGAAGTAAAAATATTTTGTTTAATTTAATGTGTTGGATATGGGAAGTGAAAAAGAAGTGTTGGGTAGAGACCGAATGGATGGTTATTTGAGATAAATGGGATGTATCATCACTTGTGTAATAAAGATGGGGCATGCTATAATATTCGAGAAACACTCATATGGCTGATGACTTATAATGAGTGTATTTCATTGATTACTTATTTATTAATCATGTGTCCTTGAGATCATATTGGTTACATCTTTATTAAATAACTAGGTTTTATGTTATAAGGTTACCTATTTTGGTAAAAAAAATGGATAATATTACTTTCATATGCTACTCGGAATTTATTTGGATTGTGTTGCACTCTTAAATTTTAAAATATTATAACAATTTTTCAATAGAATTGGTTACATGGTTGGGAATAGTTATGTATGGGTTTTATGAGGGTAATTTAGGTAAATATTATTATATATTTATTCTCACCTCAACTTTTACACCTCATTATGTGTGTTGACATTATTTTTTTATACAATTAAAGGAAAGGCTATGATATTCAAGTGTGATGGTTTATTAGAATAAGGTTTCTGGTGGACATAGAAGTGTTTATACATGAATTGAAGGTGTTGGATCTTTATATTTAGACGAGGGTCTTTAGTTCGTCACATTTTCATGTTGTGACATGGTACATGAGTCTGTTTTATTTTTCATTGTACTTTTCTTATTCATTTTATTTTAAATGGTATTTAGCAGTTGTATTTATTTCTTTAAATAAAAATCATTCATTATGTATATTATCTATTTTGGTTTATTTAGAAAGAAAATAATTCTATAATGATTATGTCTATCCATTGAAACTAGTTTCTAGCCTTTGGTGATCAGATAATGAAGTCGATCCCTTGAATAGTCTTCATCCTAAAATTGGGATTTGGGGGAGCTATAACCTATCTTTCTAGCTTGTGTGTGTGGTGTGTGTGTTTAATTTAATTTTACCCCCAAGAAAAAAATATATATATTATTAAGTTTGGGTAATATTATTTCCATAACTCAATAGGTAGCTATAAAAAGTAATAACTAGTCTCTTTGTTGAGAGAATTTAGTTACCATATAGTCTGAGGAGGACAAGTGATCAGAAAGATCCCTTGTAGGATTTTGGTCTACGGTGCCCTAAAGATGTCGATAACCCTGAAAGGTGGGGGTGGGAAATGAGTTCATGTATAATTGTAGGAATATTTAGGGTAACATATATGTGAATTGGATTTCAAAAATGGTTTCATTGTTTAAATTTTTATTTCAGAATTTTTTTTAAAGTGTTTTGGTTTTAAAATAATTTGGTTGAATTTATTTGTGATTTGTGTGAAACTTTATAAATAATGAGTCACTATAGTATGGATATATCCTCTTAGACAAATAATTTAGGTATCTAACTTTATGGGTATTAATTCTAGTTAAGTGAATTATAATAATGTTCCTTGTGTGATTTCCTTGCAGTGTTATAGAGATGTCTCAGTATAGAGAGATGGTTTATGAGGAAGAGTCTAAGAAAATAGGGAGTGAGCCCATGCATGAGTAAAAGATGTGAATATGGGTAATGCTCATAAACTCTATAACACACTATTTTATGTTATCCAATCACTCATTAAGAGTTTAGATAAAGAGAGGCCTAAGGAAGTAGATTATTATTTAGAGTTTTAGAAGTTGAATCCTATAGTCTATAAGGATGATGATAGAGTAAAAGAGGTAGAGGATTGGAAAGAGAGTATCAATTAAATATTCATGTTAATTTATAACCCTAATATGTTGAATTTTATTTCTCCACGTACATACTCAAGGGAGAATATCAAAAGTGGTGAGATACATCTATAGAATAAAAGGTGGATAAGGGCCTAAGATGAGATAGATTCCAGAATATGTTTATTTAATATTTCGATCCAGAAATGATAAAGATAATGAAAGATCAAGAGTTCCTAGAGTTGGATAAGAAGTAAATAATCATTTTTTAGGTTGGTTAATTATGCATATTGAGTTTATGTCTTAATTATTGAGGATTGAGACTTTGGTTTGGGAAAGGTTAGAATAAGGGTTTAAGAGCAATATTAATCCACTATGATCAGTGATGTACATCTTGTGGTATCACTTGGTTAAGGAGATAAACAAATTTAATGTCACCATTAGGATAATTTAGATAGTGAATTCTGATGCCCATTTTGACTTTAATAAGTAAAATTTTCCATTTACTTCACCATAAAAAAGTGTTCACACTTTTTGAGGGGAGTGGAATATTTTTTCAAATCAGGAAGGAAAATTGTTAAATACCTTAGGAATTTAATATTTTAGTTAATTAGGTTGGTTCTTGGATTAATAAAATCTTGGTATTCTCTTTAAATTCCAGTGGTGGTGGAATATTTCTTGTAATTTTTCATAGATGACTTCTCTATCCTTCCACTAGATAAGTACATGGAGTTCACTATCGAACTACTACCTAGATTGATTTTGATCTTGTTTCCTTCATACCATATGACACTTGAATTTATATGATATTTTTAAGTATAATTGAGAGATTTTTAGGGAAAGAGTTTTATTTGAAAAATCTTTCTACCATGGACATCACCAATTCTATTCTCTAATAATTCTGATGGTATATTGAAATTTTTTATTGACTAACTTAAGGTGAATAAGGTTAAAATAAAAAAATAAATACCTTCTATCCCACATTAAATATTTTTTCATAAATTAAAATGATCTAAGTGGCATTTAAACATTGATTTGTGATTATTACATCACCAGTTAAGGGTGAGTGAGGTAAACATTTTATAAAAAGTGTTCTCAAGTAGGTAAGTGCATTATGATTTCTTAATGATGTCATTTTGGGTGACTAGTTCTCAAATTGTTTTCATGTCCTTGATGAATTTAGACATCTATAAATACCATGACATATTTTTTTGGAATGGTTGGTTGGAATGCTAATTTATTTTGGGTCATAGGATTATATTGAATGATATTTAAGGATTCAGTAAAAGATTATATATATAAAAAATTTATATGTGAATCTATCCAAGTTTCAATTTTGGATATGGGAAGTCGTGTTATTGGGAAATATGATTTCTAATAAGGGTGTCTAATTGGACCTAGAAAAGGTGGAGGAAATGATTTCATGGGAGTGTCCTGGAAACTTCTTTGAGATTTGGTGTTCTCTTAGGTTAACAGGATACTATAGACACTTTGTCCAATATGTCTCAAAGTTAGAAGCTCTCATAATAATATTGAATCAAAAAGGTGTGAATTTTGAATGGGAATAACAGATATGTATCTTTCTAAATTGTAGGTTGACCTTTACACCAGTGTTGATTTTTTTGGAGTATAGTAAAGAATTATTGATTTATTGTTATATGTATATAGGTAGACTTGGTTGTGTGATCATGAAATGGGATAATGTGATTCTGTATGGTTCATGGTAGTTCTAACCACATGAGAATAATTACCCCATATATGATCTTCATTTGGAAAAGATTTTCCATGACCGGAATAATATGATAAATTACATGTTTGGTGTAGGATTCATAATGTACTTTTATCACAAGAGTTTGAGATACATTTTATCTCAGTGTGATTTCAACATGAGGTAGTTAAGGTTGATGGAGTACCTTCAAAAAAGTTATTTTGAGTTATCCTATACACCATGAAAAGATAATATTGTGGTGGATGCCCTGATTAGGAATGATTAAGTGGTGAAATAATTATAGGGGAAATGGAAATTTATGGGAATGATATTAATTTTTCATCTAGAAGCTCATGAATAAGGAACAACATGATGTTACATCAAATCAATGTCAGTTCTGTTCTTATAGACTATATAAAATAGGTACAAAAGATTGATGAAAATTTCAAAAAGATTAGAGTCGCCTTATATGGTGGGGAGACCATGGAAGGATGATTATTGTATATAGACTAAATAATATATTATAGGGATAGAGTAGTGGTTCCTTTTGGTTTGTAGAAGGGCATTATGAGTTAATTCCATAGCAATAGTTTGGTAGTTCATCCTTAGATGGAAAAGATGCATTATTACACAAAATGGTAGTTCTGATGGGTTGGGATGAATATAAGTATGGATGATTTTATCTCTAGATTCTTGACCTATCAATAGATAAAGATATAGTATCATAGTCCTATGAATATTTGGAAACATTTTCCTTTGTCGACATAGAAATGTGAATAAAATAAAATGGATTTCATGAATGGGTTCCTAAAACCACCATGTGAGCATGATGAAATATGGGGGATCATGGATAAACTCAAAAACTTTAATCACTTCTTAAACATGCAAGAAATGTTCTTAGTTGAGTATTTGGGTAATTTTTAATAGATAATGTGGTAAGACTTCATATAGTTCCATCATTTTTTATACTGTATAGAGATCCCTAATTCACATTGAAGTTTTGTTGAGGGTTTCATAGGGTGATGGGTACGTAGTTGTAGATGAGTACATCATACCACCCTGAAATTGACATGCAATCAGATTATACCATTTAGACATTAGAGGATATTGTTTGGTCTTATGTTCTAGATTTTGGATGATAATGGGAATATCATGTGGTTTTGGTAGTTTTTATCTACAATAATAGCTATCAAGAATAGTTTTGGATGGGTTCATCAACACAATTTAGAAATAAAATATTGACCGCTATTGTGTTGGGTAGAATTAGGAGAGATATTTCTTTTAGTTCTTATCATGGTGTGGTAGATGACCAATCTAGTTCACATAATCAGAAAAATATTTGTGATAGTTCAAACCTAGATAAAATATTATAATTATCATGGTAAATGACCATTGGAGTTCACATTTAGTGATTGAGTTTTGTTTTAAGTAACAATGTGGTTGGTGAATAGATGAATGAAGAAGAAAGATAAGTTTTCACCCTAGTTCATGGTTTTTCTCAAGATATTTAGGAGTGTTAGATATCTGGATTATCCAATGTATTTTCCACTAAAATATATTACAGTGCACAATTTGTTCTACATTTATCAACCATGTAAGTTTCAACTAGACTTGTTTAATGTTCCTTATTATGATTTGGAATATTTGGAAAAATATGTGACCTTCATGGAATGGTTGTGGAAGAAATATAAAAGGTGGGAGAAGTTCTTGAGAAGAAAACGTATCCCATTATTGAGAGTGATATAGAAGAATGGATTGATTCAAATGAAGACATGTGAAATCTAGGATCAGATGAAACTTTAATGGCTAGAGTTTTTTCAAGGGAATGGATCTCAGTAAATTTATGGGGATGAAAAGACTTATGGTGGGGAGAAATTTAAGGTGGAGTTTTATATATTTATTTTATTTTTCCATGGAATGTTATCTTGATGCTTAGGGTGATTTGATGATGTGTTTTTTATTAATATTTAGAAATAGATTCATTTATGGTATAAAAAGTGAGTTTTTAAAACATCATAGGATCTATATTGGGGCATTCAACATAAATACTAAGTTGTATATGAATCCGAGGTGCGTGTAAAATTTGGGAAACTTTTCACCAAGTCATAGGGTCTCTACATGGTCCCAAGAGACTATTCATGGTCAAGAAGCTAGGTAGAATGATCTACATGGTACTAGGTATATCATGTATATTGGACATTAAAATTATATTAAATACATTATTTATTTATTTAATACCTTATTAACCTCTAATAATCCCCATTAAATACCCTAATTTAGCTTAATATGACTCTAAAGCTCTTTATAGTAGATTTTTAGGAATATTCATTTATGCACAATTTATTTAATAAAAAGAATGATTGGATTGATATTAGTTCTATAGTTTAATCTCAGTTATATAATGTGTTCTTCAAAATATTTATCTTCTCCTTTTTTATTTCTACTCCCTTGAATAGATTTTCAATTTTGATTAGATCTTGGGTTTTTGAAATATGGTTTTTCATCATGAATAGAAGAATTATGATTTCCTATTTTTGTTTATAGGTTTTAATAGATCAGATCATGATTTTTGTCATTAGATCAAGGGTTTTAGGAATTTTTCTCAAAGATCATATAATTTAGGTGGATCTTATTAATTCCTTATGGGTTTTTGATTTATTATTATTCAATTAATATGATTTTAATTAATTTTATTACATTGGTTTTTTTTCAAATAATTGATTGATTGTATTTGATAAATTGGTACCACTTTAGGATTTGGAATGATTGGTAAATTGGGTATTTTTGCATGAACTTGGTTTTGGTAATTCTGATTTAAAACATTAGAAATTGTATTTTAGGTAAAACCATGTGATTGGGTTTTGGGATTGGTGATTCATAATTCAAATTGATTTTTTAGGAATAATATATAATTGTTTAATTTTTATTGGTTTTAATGGCTTGATTTTGGTTTCTTGAATTGGTATAATTTAGGACATGTATAATGGGTTGATCAAGTAAAATGTTTTTAATAAGTAAAACTATTTACAAAATTAAATTTTTTGTGAATGAGAAACAAAGTTTAAAGTATAAATTGAAGGCATAGGTATATGATATTAATGGGGAGTTCCATCTATTATGTAATATAGATGACGAAGGATGTGGTATTTAGGAAATAGTCGGGTCGTTGAAAACTTTCAACATGTGTATTATTTGGTCATAGGTAAAAATTATTACTAATTACTTATTTATCATTTATGTGTACTTGGTTTTATATTGGTTATATATTTAATCTATAAAAAGGTGGTATTTGTAAGGATTACCTGTTTCTGGGAAAACAATGGATTATATTATTTTCATCATCCGCTATGGTTTTATTTGGTTTGTCTTAAATTATTTTGTTTTAAAATATGAGAACTCTTTCAATAGAATTGGTTACATGGTTGGGACTAGGCCTGCATGGGTTTTTATGAGAGTGAGTTGATAAAATCCTTCTGGGTATTCATACTCACCCTTAACCATACACCTTGGTGTGATTGTATACATTGTTTGTTGTGATACATGTAAGGGAGAATATCCAATTTTACAGGGTGACAACTCTTAGGAATTAGGTTTTTCATTGTCATTATAGAGTTTGACCATTCATTGGAGGTTTTGGTTTTTTTATTTGTATAATTGTCCCTAGTTAGTCTTCATTCAATGTTTGTGACTTGATTCTTGAGTTTTTTTTTTCATTGTACTCTGTTTGGTCATTTTTCTTGAAATAGTATTTAAAAGTTGAATTTGGTAATTTAAATGAAAATAATGCATTATTTATCATATATATTTTAGTTTATTTTAGTGTTAAATTATTCCCCCAATGATTAATTTTATCCCTTTACACTAGTTTTTTGCCTCCTGTATCCAAGGAATATACTTGAGGCCTTCTGGTGACTTCAATCCAACCTTAGGGTTTAGGATCTCAAATCAGGGTCATTATAGTAATCATATTTCTATTTTTTTATTTTTGATGTATTATTCAAATTATTAATTGAGGTATGATATTTAGTACTTCTAATTTACTAATTATTTATGAATGTGAAATTAACATCCTTTTTATTTCAGTGGGTGGAGAGTTTAAGTTAACCTAATAAGGATAATGAATTGGTTAAATGAAATTTAAAATAGAAATATTGATCATTTTTAATTTATGCTATATATATAATATTTATGTTGTAATAACCCCTCTTCAATTTATAGGAGCTATTTTTAAACCCTTATTGTTGATATCGGTATGCCTCATCACCATTCATAATGATATAATTACTTAATGATGGAAATGAAAAATGAGAAGTATAAATATATAAATTTGTGTTACTTATATTTATATATAAGGGGTTAAATGAATATTAAAGTATGAATAAATGAGGTTTTTTAATTTTAATTATTGTTGTGTTCATTGTTTTTTGTTACTAGTTGGTTGTGTTTCCTCTTGTTGTGTGGTTTAGTAGTGAGTTGCGATAGCAGATTTAGTGTGTTGATATGATGTGGCTTCTATGGTGTAAGTTTGGGGTGATAATGTTTTATGGTTATGGTATTTTTCAGATAGTTTGTGTGGGAAATAGGTGGATTGATTTTATGGCTATCATTTTGATATAGTGTGGTGGTTTTTGTAATGGGTTTGTGTGGAAAATGATGTGGTTCTAGATATGGTTTTTATAGGTTGAGATGTAGTTTCCTAGTAATATTAAATGGTGTTAAAATAATAAATTTTGTAATGGGTAGTGGGTTTAATTTGATGTGCAGTGGGATACATAATGAAAAATGGTAAATGCGATGGTTTAAATAAAATATTAATGAATGTAATAAATATGACTAATGAATAAAGATTGGATGGAAATAAATATAATGTATTTTTAGGTCCCTCTTTTTTGGGTTGTGAAATAGACTAAAATTTTGAATTTTTGTCTTTCAGATTCTCATGAGGGGTAAAAGGGTCATTTTAACCAAGAATATGATATTGGATAATTTTTTTACCACTTCATTGGTCCCATAATAGAGTTTTCACCTTAAAAAAAAGTTTAGTAGAATTATGAGTCATTTGAATTTCCCTGGAATATTTAATATTTAAATCATTAAATATTAATTTATTTACAGAGCTTAAAATGGTGATAAATTTTGAAAGGATATTTTAATTGAAATTATAAATCCATGGTTGAGTCCATAATGGTGGGATTTTTAAGTCCATTGTTTATTTTTATTTCTCTTATTTTTTATTTTCCATTTTCTTTCATCTTTCATCATGTGCCTTTCCTCACACATCTCCTAGGGTTTCCCTTCATCGCATCTAATAGATAGTGAGAGGTAGAGGGAGAGATAGAGAGGGAGATAAAGGTAACGTCATGGAGCTCAGTAGGATCCATATCATCATGCAGAGTGCAGGTTGGATCGAAAATTTGGCAATTTCCACCCAGAGGTGGGATCTATTTTAATTTTTAGCCACACACACCTTTATATTCTTTTTAATATCAATACATTTATTAGTTTTTGGGTACCCCATGGTGGTTCATTTGTATCTATTTTGGGTTAAAGAAGGTTTTAAGGGGATCATAGGGGTTTCTCATTTGGGAAACCCAATCAAATTCCATGTGGTTTAAAGAACACGGATCGTGTGTTCTTATTTTTCAGGGAGGATTAATTTTTTTGGACTAAATATCATGTACTAAGAGTAAACTCCATGTAGTGGTACAAGGTCTTGTAGATAGGTACTTTTCCAGAAACCCCAAGAAATATGAACATGGATGTGTAGTAGTACATGACCAGAGCCCAGGTGTGTCATGGAGATGTAGTAGTACACAACCAGACCCCGAGTGGACCTAGGATGTATAGAAGTACATGTCTAGGGTGGAGACTTGGCAGTACATGCCATGCACTCAGGTCACACACTGTTTACTACCCCCTTGTTACCCATTTGAGGGTTTTGGGTGATTTTGTAACCCGAATCCAAAACTAGATAAAATTAGAGTCAATTTTTAGTATTATATGTAGATCATTATGGTAGAGCCCTTGAAGTATTTTGAGTACTTCTAAGAGGCAATTCAGGGAGAGTGATTTACGATAGAGTGGATTTCCTATAGTAATTGAATATAGTGATCTCTTAAGAATGATACATGGTATGATAACTATATGAGGGTCATGAGAATAGTTGGGTGATATGGGATCTCCAATATCCTTGACTTGTAACACCCCGAGTTTTTATGGACCTTTTTTGAATAAATTAAATTTTCATTTATTTATCGAAATGAACTAAGTCAAACATTCCTTTCACATGTAATAAACTTGGAGTATGTTACACATAACATCGACTCGGGATACATTACATGGAACATCGACTTGGAATAAGTTACACGGAAAAACGACTTGGCATACATTACATGCAACACCGGTGTTTCTACGAAACATCATTTTATTATTATAATTATTTAAAAAATATAACTATAACCTAGCATTAAACATAGTAATATAAAAATTTATAACTACGTTTCAAATATTTTTTATAATTTTTATATACAAATAAAACATATTTATAATTAAATATATGATTTTTTGTAACGTGCTTTTATGTTCAAAAATATCGTTTTCTCGAATAAACTAATCTTAATGTCCAACTGTGAAAAATAATAAAATTAATTTTAGAAAAAAATTATAAATTTAATTTTATAAAATAAACTTATTTTTTATGTATAATTTTTAAATTATCTTATGGTGAATTTTTTGGGTTTTTCTGAGAAACTTCATTTTTGGATGAATAGTAAAAAATACCGGATTTTAATTCAAAACTTCTTTTTCATTTAATTTATTTATAAGGTTAAATTATATTTTAATTATGTTTAAAAGTTTAATAATATTATATTTTTATCAACTAATCTAATTTAGGTAATTGGAACCAATTTTAAATTGAAATTGGACATAAAAACTTAGCAAACTTTTGATCCTTTTTACTTTAAAAACCAGCATTGTCGACCCGACTGCGGGATTAATTTTAAATTAATTTCTGCCAATTATCTATTTATAATTTGGAAAATGTATTATATATTTTTAATCATAATAATTTACATTGTAAAATAAGGTCAACTTAGTTTTTAACAAAAAATATTAGTGAATGTAATTAAAATTAATTACATTGATTAAGGTAAAATTAAGCTCAACTAAGGATTAAACCTTACATTTAAGACACAAAAAAACTTAGAAAATTGTAAAAAAATCCATTTTATGGAAATTTTTCTACCATTAACCTTCCATTATTGAGTTTTTTTGGTTTGTTATGAATTTTTTTATGTAAAAACGTGGGTATAACTAACTTGTTTTAAAAAATACCAAGTGAGTCCTTTCCCTTCCCTATAAAGGCCACCACCTTTACCTATTCTTCACACCTCTAAAACTAATTAGGTTCGACCAAGATATAACCAATAAAATTACCAACATCCCTCCCTTTATCCTTGAATCCTCCCTTTGGATAGAAATTGTTCCAAGGAATCCTTTTGGCATAAACCAAAAAGAGTTACCTGATTAAGAGATAACACCTTCTCTCAAGCTCCTTTCTTTTATTTTCCTTCTCCACCCCATACACTCTATTTATTTCATTATTGCCTAAAAACACCAGTATATTCAATATATTAGGATTTATTTATGATAATTTTTCAACCTACACTTACACACACCTCCATCTAATGGGTAACGAACATATTGTTTACATGTACGGTGAACTATTGCCTCGCTAAACAATGATTGTTCATTTCTCCTCTACTACCTCTCATGGGGGAAAATCTGATGGAAAATATATTTATATATTTTATATATTATATTTATTATGTCTTTAATCTTCTGTATTCCTTTTACAACACGTATATTTTTACTTCACATTTTGTGTAAATACCATAATTTCATTTGAGGAAGTGTGGACTACCTCCCCCTTAAAGCGATGTGATTCATTCACACAATACATGAAATGTATTAAGGATGGGTTTAGTGAAATTATATGATATATATAATATTGTAATTCTAATTTAATGATATTATATACATATATACATATAGGAAATTTTCTTTCTTCTTTCAATACGGAAATAAAAATGGAAATAATGTTCATGCGTATGTACGGATTACCGTCTCCATGAACAGTGTATTCAATTTCATGATTCTAAATTATATAGATTATTATAATAAAAATATAATTAATATAAATTATATTTGTATCATGTTTTATATTATATAATCATTATATAAGAATAAGGACAAAATATATAACAAATTAAGACACATGCGATGAACAAAGAGAATATTATCCGAAGTGAAACCTTAACATAGGATGATTAACAAGTGGGTAATATAATTTCGTGATAAAACCATATATGGTATTATATATAACAATATTTTTTTGTAAAATATTTCTAATAAATTTATATTTATTATATAGGTGGTTTGAACGAGTACAACGAGAGTCGAGACACAAGGTAAGGGGATTTCATCTCACTTTTTATTTCCGTGAGATGCATGATTTATTCACCACACATCCCTTTTGTATGGTGTATGTAATTCCCATGAATGTATTACATATCTATTATAATTAAATTTATTGTTATTCACATATCCATTTTATGAGTGTTCTTTTATGGGTTTTATCTTTCAAAGGTTACCAAATCAGTAAAATAGTTTTGTATCAAATTGCCTTCTTTAATACTCATGTTTTGTTATGCACCTAAATTATTTTTGAAGTGTATATACTTCAATTTTTCATGTTATATCATGAATATACTTATTTTAAGGATATTTTAAGCTTCATGTAATTTAATTTTTTACATGTAGAGTATGATCCCAAGTTACCAAGTTATAAGAGTTTATTGAGACAATCTCATCACTTTTCGAGATTGTTTATATATATGATTACTTTGATGAAATATTATGATCTATATATCAAGAAAACTCATGAATTTTATTATCCTCTAGTTTTTCAATATTTAATCATGTATTAGTACCATTTTTTCACTCATTGGTACTTAAGATGATGTTTTAAAGTAAAACCTGATTGTCTCTCTCTTTGGTTGGAAATCTATTGTATTCAAAAATCATGTTTTCAAAAAAAAATCAAAAGATATTTGAATCCAAAATTAAAGGAAAAAGGATTTTAAAAATGTATTATGGTTTTAAATGCTTCCTTTATAAATTTTCAAAGCTATTTTCAAAGATTTTTTTTTCAAAAAGGTGTTATCTTTAAAAATCTTTTTCAATGTAGAAAGGATATTTTACTAAAGAAATGTATTTAAAATATATTTCAAAATTATTTCCCATATAAGATAACACCTATCGGTGTTAATAATTCATTTATAGGGAAATTATTCAATGTTTACATTCATATTATTTCTTTGTATATATTATGTTTTTATGGCATGATGTTTATCAAATCAGTTTCTCTTTCACGGGTTATATGCTTTTGAAACCCACTTCCTTTCATGGGTCATGTTTATGATTAAATAATTATGAAACCTGTATTTTTCCATAGGTTATGATATCATTACATGTTTATAATACCCATTTCATTTCATGGGTTATGATATGATTATTAATGATCTTGTGACATGTGTAAGTATTATTTCATTATGATTTGGGTCAGACCTATATCTTCATCCAATGCATTGGGTAAAGATTTATTTCTCATGAGATTGAGTAAGATGGTCTTGGGAATGAACCTTGACTACTAAGATGGTCACGGGAGTGAACCATGACTACCAAGACGGTGTTAAGAGTGAACTCATGCTATTTAGATGATCATGGGAGTAAACCACGAATACCAATATGGTCTCAGAAGTGATGCCTTGGCTACTATGGAAATCATATTATATATACTTATGTGTCTAACACAATTCCCTGTTTTATTACTATGTTATGCTTTCATGGATTATGTTGTTTATTTACTTATGATTCATGTATTATAAACCGCCGAGATTTATTTCATGATTCATGTATATTATCTTTGATATATAGGGTATGATATTCTATTTTCAGGATCATTTTCTCATACCCTTATACTCATGATTATGCTAACATATCTCCCTTGATTACCCTTATTGAGCATTTGATCTCACCACTTTTTATGTTTCCTTCCCCAGTTTATGAGGATATGTATTACGTTTTACATTTATAATAAGGGTTTAAGTCAAGATAAATCTAGTTGGAGATAATTTAACTCACTTATGTTTCTGTGTTTATGTTTCCTTGTTTCCAAATGCACTAGACTAGTACGATCTTTGGGCATCTATTTGTATAATGTTTTAAGTATTCCAAAAATTTTATGTTATGTTACTGTATGAAAGGAGAGGGTCTATATAGTTGATATCATATAAAAATGTTTTGTTAACATTTGGGAGCTAGGATGAGAAAACCTTAGTGATAACCTCGAGGAAACGTCTAGGGATAATTATAAGGATAAGAAAAAGCATAGGAAAATGTCCTGGAATTTTGGTAAAGGATAGAGTGAGTGGTTTAATATAAATACATCCCTTCCTAGATACTAAAATATGATGTTTCTCTAGTACATATATACCTAGGGGTAAATACTCTGATAAGATGTTCCAAGAATGACTTAGGGTAATTTGGTACACGAAAAAAGGTCTTACTGCACACCTAGTTTGACACTCCATGGGATATTCGTCAGGAATTCACAAAATCTTCACAAACCATCATAAAGGACTTAAAAATAATTTGTAAAGGAATAACCTATAATAAACCTAAGGTTTCATATATTAAGTAATGTTTCATAACTTAGACATCCTATAAGTGACTTTACATGACTATGTGGTTCATCATTATGATAACTGCTTCTTACTCTATGATTTGGTTTTAATCAATGGATGGAACCTGAAGAAACTATGTTAATGGTGATTATTATGGAAAATGAAAGGATTTTCCTTCAGATAAACCAAATTTTATGGGATATGGAATGAAAAACCTCATTGATATGCTCACATATCTTTCTTAAGCTATGAATCATAGTGGACTTCCAAATGAGAAAAGGAGGGAAAAATCTATTGAGTCTTTAATGAGGCAATGTCCACATTCTTTCAGAGGGTCTTTTGATCTACTTGTTTCTTTACAATATACCAGTAATACTATGAAGATATTATCCATTCTATGGTGTTTGTATCATGAGAAATTTATTCTAGATGTATATAAGTTAAAAGGTGAAGTATACTAGTGGTGGACTCTAATCATGAATATGAGGCAGCAAGAAGAGATTGAATCCATGGATTGGGATGAGTTTAAGAACTTATTTTTCAATAAGTACTTCCCTTGGATTCTTCGTACAAATATAGATAAAGAGTTCCTTGAGTTGAATAAAATGGATTATGAATCTTTTGTTACCTATGAGGCTAATTTCTTGAAACTTGTGAGGTACGCTTCAAGAATTATCATCCAACCCGAAAGTAAAGTTGATAGGTTTTTTAGTAGCTTAAATCCAAGTCTCGGAAGGGAGTTTTCCTTAAGAGACTTTTTTAGATATGAAGATATTTTTCATTGTGAAATCAATGTTGAAATGAATACTAGAGTCATATATAAATCTCTTGGTTTTGACAAGAAAATGAATATGTAGTTTAAAGAAAAATCTAAAAACCATGAAGAGAAGAAGATGAGATTCCCTTTATTTTCTAAGTGTGGGAAGAATAATGGAGGAAATTTCCTTAAGGGGTCTAATAAATGTTTTAAGTGTGTAAGGGAAGTACATTGGGGGTTTTATTATCAAAGTTATGGAAAGAAGGCAGTTAATGTTGTGAATGGGGAAAAACAGGCACTGAGTGCACTGCCCCTGATTCAGTGCTACAAGTATAAGAAGAACAATAATTATGCTAACCAATACCCAAAACAAAGGTCTAGTGATGATGATCAAAATTTTCAACATCTAAAGCCGAGGGACAAGGGGAAATATTATTCAATCTCTATTTCTGACAAGGGGTGTGATAATTAAGTGGTTAAAGGTACACTTATGATCCACTCTAGAGTTTCTAATTTCATATTTGATTCTAAATCTACCCACTCTTTCATATCTAAATAAAGGGTGTTAATATTCCACTAAAAAAATTAGATGTGGAATTAACAGTTCAAATCCCTACATGTACAATGATTGCATCTCAAGTCTATGATTCCTCTCCTATTGAAGTTTGCAAGAATGTGCATCCTGAAAATATTTTCATTCATCATTTTTTTTAATTTGATGTCATCATAGGCATGGATTGGATTTATCTACATAATGACCACATCAAATTTCGAAGAAGGGAAGTTACTTTTGATATTTCAAACCCACCTATGATCATCCATAAATGTGATGATAAGTATGAAATTCTTATGGAGATTACATCTAGTGTATGGGTCTTAATTCCCAATCAAAATGGTTGTTCATCTCAAATGGTTGGGGAGAGAATTGGTATCTATTATATGCCTATTGGTTGAGAATTTTTGGATGTATTTCCTTAATAGTTTCCTAGTCTTACACCAAAAAAAGAAGTTTATTTTTCAATAGAAATCATACTTGGTTCCACACCAATTTCAAAGACTCCCTATAGAATGGATCAAATTGATTTGTAGGATTTGAAGAATCAACTCCAAGAAAACCTTGATAAGGGATTCATTCATCCAAGTTTTTCATTGTGGGGTGCACTGGTCATTTTTGTGAAAAAATAAATATGGATCAATACGGCTCTATATTTCTTATCTAGAGTTGAATAAGATCAAAATCAAGAATAAGTATCCTATCTCCCATATTTATGAATTGTTTTATCAACTACGTAGAGCTCAATACATTTCAAAGATTGAATTTCATTCTGGATATCATCAATTAAGGGTTGAGAAAGAGGATATACCCAAGACGACATTCTATACAATGTATGGACACTATGAATATATAGTGGTACCTTTTGGTCTTACTAATTCCATTGTTATCTTCATGGATTTAATGAATAGAGACTTTAGAGATTACCTCGATCAGTTTTTTATAGTGTTTATAGATGATATTATTATTTATTTAAAGAGAAATGAATATCATGAATAATACTTGAGAATTGTATTAAAGAACCTAATAAAGGAGAAGCTATATGAAGATTTTACAAAGTGTGATTTTTTTCTACAAAAGGTTTCATTTTTTGGTCACATAATATTAGGAGATGGTATAATAATAGATCCATTAAAGAGAGAGGCTATTGAATGTTGGCCTAGACCAACCATAGTGACTTAGATCCATAGATTTCTTGTTTTAGCTAGATATTATCAATGGTTTGTGGATAATTTCTCATGACTATCAAATCCTATGACCAAGTTGACTCTAAAGGGTGTTAAGTTCCTTTGAACATATGAATATGAGGAAAATTTCAAGGAACTGAAGAGAAGGTTAGTCAGTGCACCTGTGCTTAAATTACCCTATAGTGTAGAAGGGTTTGTAGTCTACAGAGATGCATCCAAGAAGGGATTGATATGTGTTCTTATATATAATAACATGTTTATCGCTTATGCCTCACAGAATTTGAATATTCATGAGAAAAATTACCCAACTCATGATTTGGAGTTAGCAGCAGTAATTTTTTCATTAGAGATATAGAGGCATTATCTTTATGGATAAAATTGTGATATATATACTGATCTTAAAAGTATAAAATATATATTCCCACAGAAGGATTTGAACATGAACCAGAGAATATGGTTAGAGTTGATAAAGGATTATGACTATTCAATACATTACCACCCTGGGAAAGAAAACAAGGTGGCCGATGATTTGAGTCAGAAGGATCGTGATAGCTTATTAATGATGAGGAACACAAAATATCCAATATTTCTAGATTTTTCAAATGATGGATCAAAAAATCTTAAAGGAATGGGAAAATATATTCTTCATGAAAAGAATGTTCAAACCTTTATCCTAGTGAAGATTAAGGAGGCGTAGAAGGAAGATGAATAGATACAAAAGAAATTCATGAATGTTCCTAAGTTTAACCTTGATAAGGATTGAATGATAAGTTTCAGGAACCATGTATGTGTTCCTTCAATACCAGATTTGAATAAGTAGTTGTTAGAGGAAGATCACAGTCCTTCATTCTCTATTCATCCTGTAAGTACGAAGATATATAGTGAGATGAAAGAATACTTATGGTGGGATGTAATGAAGAGAGATATCATAGAGTTTGTATCTTAGTGCTTAGTATGCCAACAATTTAAGGTTGAAATAAAAAAGTTGAAGGGGATGTTAAATCCATTACCCATACCAAAATGGAAATGGGAGAACATCACTAAGGATTTTATCATTGGACTACCCAAAACCTCTAAATGTTTTAATAATATATGGTTGGTAGTCAGTCGCCTTACTAAGTTAGCACACTTCATTGTTATTAGAGAATACTTCTCTCTAGATCATCTTGATAGGATATACATTAAGGAAGTGGTAAGGTTTCATGGAATACCACATTCCATTGTATCAAATTGGGATACAAGGTTTACCTCAATGTTCTGGAAAAGTATTCAACAAGCACTTGATACATAATTGAGTTTTTGCACTAATTATCATCCTTAGATAGATAGTAAATCTGAAAGAACAATTCAAACCCTAAAAGATGTGATGAGATCTTGTTCTCTGGATTTCAAAGGTGTTTGGGATAAATACCTTCCTCTAGTTGAGTTTTCTCACAACAATGGATTTCACTCAAGCATTCAGATGGAACCTTATGAATCTCTTTATTATAAGAAATGTATAGCACCGACATGTTGGTATGAAGTTGTTGAAATAAAGATATTGGGACCTAAGATTGTTGAAGAAATGTTTGAGAAGGTTAGAACCATTCAACATCATATCAAGGTAGTTCAAAGTTGATAGAAAATTTATGATGATAACCATAAGCATGGTCTGGAATTTTGAAGTTGATGAAAATGTGTTTCAATAAATCTATCCCTAGAATAAGGTTATGATATTCGGGAAGAAAGGGAAACTAAGACCTTGTTATATTGGTCCCTTTGATATTTTTGATCATATCAGGATGGTATCCTACCACTTAGAACTTCCTACAAATCACTCTCAATTCCATGATGCATTCAACATATCTCTCTTAAGGAAGCACATACCTGGCCCTTAACATGTAAATAACTTAGAGGACATACCGCTGCATCATGATTTGTCTTATGAAGAACAAACAGTTGAAATTTTGGACTAATCAGATGATGTTCTATGGAAAATGACCACTCACCTGGTCAAAGTTTTGTGGAGAAATCACCAATTAGAGGAAGCTACATGGGAACATGAGGATATGATGAAATAGAAGTATCCTTCGGTATTACTCATTCATTTCTGGGGAAATTATTCAATGTTTATATCATATTATTTCTCTTAATGGAATATGTTTTTATGGAATGATGTTTATGAAACCCATTTCTCTTTTATGAGTTATATTATTCTGAAACCTGCTTCTTTTCACAGGTTATATTTATAATGAAATGATTATGAAACCTATATTTTTCCACAGGTTATGATATGATTACATGTTTATAATATCCATCTCATTTCATGGGTTATAATATGATTATTTATGATCTTATGGAACATGTATGTATGATTTCATTATGATATGGGTGAGACCAATATCTCCCTTCAATGAATTGGGAAAAGATTTATATCTCTTGAGATAGACTAAGATGGTCTTGGGAATGAACCATGACAATTAAGATGGTCATGGGAGTAAACCATGACTTCCAAGATGGTATGAGGAATGAACTCATGCTACTAAGGTGTCCATGGGAGTAAACCATGACTACCAAGATGGTATGGGGAGTGAACTTATACTGCCAAGATGGTCTTGAAAGTGATTCCTTGGATACTATGGAAATCATATTATATATGTTTATGTGTCTTCCACAATTCCATGTTTTATTCCTATGTTTTCCTTTCATGAATTATGTTCTTAATTTCCTCATGATTCATGTATTATGAACTGCCAAGCTTTATGCCATGATTCATGTATATGATCTTTGATATATATGGTATGATCTTCTATTTTCATGATCATGTTCTCATACCCTTATGATCATGATTATACTTACATATCTCCCATGTTTACCCTTACTGAGTCTTTAAGATCACCCCTTTTTATGTTTCCTTCTTGATTTTATGAATATATTTATTGTGTTTGATGTGCCTAAGAAGGGTTCTAGAAAAGAAGAACCTATTTGGAGTTGATGTATCTCACTTATGTATCGGTGTTTATGATTCCATGTTCCCAAAGGAACTAGAATAGTACGGTATTTGGGCATCTGTTTGTATAATGATTTATGTATTCTGAAAATGTTATGTAATATTAATGTATGAAAATAGAGGGTATATATATAAACTCTTTAGCTTAGAATATTCCTTGGATAGCGAGACTGGGTTGTGAGTCAAGGAGGTGGATAGGTAAGGTGTCTTGGTCAACCTATAGTGACTTTCAAAGGGGACGAAATTGAGGCCATATTTCTTGATAGAATTGAACTATTCATCCAGTGATACCATAAGATGTTAGAGTCTAGGTTGTGGTATGTGTTACCCCAATAGACGAGCATTATCCTGAGAGACTAGTTGCAACCGAGGATCCCAATAGAGATGCCTCTTCTTATGTTCTAACCCAAAGGATCCTAAGAGGGATACCTTCACTTCCATACCAATTACAAGGATCCCAAGAGGGAACCCTCCATTTACCTGATGAAACAGAGGTCCCATGTGGGGGCTCGTTGATACAACAACCCTAATAGGGTCCTTGTGGCCATGGGTAGATATGGTAGAATGTGTCCCCATAGAACCAACATTGAACATATAAGACTGAGGGGTTGTGGATAGTGGTGGTAGTTTTAAGCATTCAACCAAACCCTATTGTCTATATTTTCCTTCATATGGTTTTTTATGTAATTATATTCCATACTTACATTCTGGGATCCGTCATATAGGCCTGATGTGATGATGGTATGGTGTGGATGCTTAGAGGTAATTCCTGGGATTTAAAATTAGACCATGTGTGAGATTGGTGTGAGATGGATTGGACCATTATGTTGTTGGGGATGCATACCTCACTATGAGATCTAGATATTGAGACATTTATAGAATGCATGGGATGTATGGATTTGACCTCAGGTCTATATGGGATGCCCTTGATGCCACGTGTTTTTAGGATGCCTAGCCTATCTAGGACCCATCTTCATAGTCTCAAGGATTTGTTGAGATGACTTTTTTTTATAACACTACTACAAAATAGGATTTTAACAGAACTAGTCTTTATCAGCACTAGAAAAAAATTCATTGATAAAGGGAACCTTTATGAGTGATAAAAAAGAGCTGATAAATTGTATCTTTTATCAGCACTTTATTTAGAGTTGATAATGGGCACCATTTATCAGCGCTTTATTTTACAGCTGCTAAAGGGTACCCTTAATCAATCATTTATTTTTAGCGCTGATAAACAGTAACCTTCATCATTACTTTTTTAGTGATGATAAAGGTATAAATAAAATCAAATAATGAAATAATTAAAAAATGATTTTATTAAAAAAATTATTACAAATTTTATTGATTAAATAATTATTGATAAAAATGAATAAATTGATTATAATATATATAAATTATAAGTACTAATAAATAGTATATATTAAATATATAGATATATGTAAAATGAAAATTCAACAAATAAAAATTAAAAATAATTAAATTAAAGAAAATATTAAACATTTTATTAATTAGATAATCATTGATAATGTTAATAAATAGTATATATTAAATATATAGATATATATGAATGTGTATAAATATGATATATATATATAATACAAAATATTTATGATTTAAATTAAATAGTCATATATTTAGTGAATAATGGTTTATAAATAAAAATTAATAAGAATTAAAAATAATGAAAAATTGCATATGTAATGGAAATAATTGAATGTCGTTTGATTTTTCAATTTAACATAGATCAAATGTGTGTTATATTGATTTCACATATATGTAATTAATTAATTTTTATATACAACACACACACAATACTTATCCATTTTTTCAATATCATTAAAGTGTACTTATTTTTAATTCAATCAATTTCACTCATTTTTAACATACATTCATTTAAGATTAGATATCCATTAATAATGTTAAAAATATATTTGTAAAAATATATTTATAAACAAATATATTTATAAAGAAATATTTATAAATAAATATATTTATAAATTTTCATTTAATATATTTATACATTTATATATTTATAATTATAAATATATATATATATAATGATATAAGTATTTTTTTTTAAAGAAATTATATAATTACAAATAAATAATTATATGTCTAAATAAATTTAAAATTATAATAAATATATTTAAATAAGGAATATATTTACTATATTTATTTTTATTTTTATTTTTTATTTTTTATTTATAATTATAATTATAAATCTTTTATCATTGCTTCTTTCTTATGCACTGATAAAAGACATCTTTATCAGCACTTTTTTAGCACGGATAAAGATGTAGATTTATCAGTGCTGAACCTTTAGCCCTGATAAATATAAATTGTATCGGTAATTTTTTAGCACTAATAAAGACCTACCTTTATTAGTGATAAAAAAGCACTGAAAATATTTCTTTTATCAGCGCTTATTGCTTAAGTGCTCATAAAAGGAATCTTTATCAGTATTTTTTTGGAAGTGCCGGTAAAATTGTCCCAATATATTTAAAAAAAACAAACTAGTCGCAAACCTTTCATGATAGAATAAACTTTCCATAGAAGCCATTCACTTTCGGTGCTTCTCCATAGTGAATCGAAGCTCGAATGACGGCTTGAATCAAGGATTAAATAAATCCAAGGCTCAAATTCAAGGCTCAAATGATTTAAAGGTCGAACGAATCCAAGGCTCGAAAGTGAATATTTTTGTACCTTCTCTCAAATGTGAGTATTTTTCTACATTCTCTTGGGGAACTCAGGGTGTAAAATATCAATGGTTCTGGCCATGGTGGAGGCTGATTTGAAACTGTGGGTGTGGTGAGTTAGCCATTTTATATATTTTTCTATGGAGATCATCCATTTTGATGCTCAGAATTTTTAGAGTGTGAAACACCTATAGTGTGAGCCTTCATAGCTTATCTATGAGACCATATGAGAATCTCTTTCCTTCTTAATTTCAGTTGTAAATTGATGTAAGGTATTTTTTAGATAATCTTTTATTTATATGTAAGTGTGGATGAATCGTGATTTATTTTCATTGGATAAATAGTGGAATTAACCATATGGTAGAAGTCTCATCCCATTTTACATCATTTATATAATTTTGTATGTATCAATTTCCATGATGGTGGTTTAGTAGCCTATGATATTATTTCTTGGCATGTTAAACTAACTAGTTATTTTCGTATTTGTGTAGTAGAGACTTTAGATAGGGAGTGGTGTTTTATAGATCTATTAATTTTATGATCCAAATTAGATTTCTGAGTGAAGTAAGGGTATTCCACTTAGAAAATTAACCTCATGAGAGTCCTTCGGTCCCACTAGAGGATAGTGTGTATCAGATAGTTTTTGAAAGGGTTGGTGTGTTTTTCTTCCTTGTTTGTGATATATCTTATTGATGTGTATTATTAATTTATGCCAATTTCTTTATGGACCTCCCTAGAATCTCAAGGATATGGATCAATTTGTATTAGATAGCCTCCCTATAATCCTTCATATGGGTGGATTTGATGTGATGAACTCCCTAGAATCCTTGGGATGGTTTGGTGTAGTGATATGAAATCCTAAGAGTCTTGAGATGTTTAAAATATTTGATATACCATTAATATTAAATGCAATAATTCATTAGGTTGTTACATCACTTGTTCCAAAATAATATAATGGAGGTTATAAAATTCTATATATTAGAAATTATTTTTAGGTATTAATCATTTTAGGTCAAAGTGTATTGGTTCCACCCATAGGAATCCTTGATTATCATCCATGTATACGAAATAACTCTTTATTTATTAAAATGTTTAATAAATAAATTTTTATATCTTCTGGTTGATTGAATGAGAGTTTATTATTCTTGTTTATCATATTTGGGTTTCTTATTACTCCTTAATTTCCAATGTTATATTTTCATTTGTTTAACAGATTTAATAAAGGCTTGATGTGTGTCTAACAATAGTTATTATTTCAATTCGTTGCTTGAGACTCATCCCCCATCTATTTTATAGACAAATTTATTCCTCATCAACTTCATCAACCAAATAGTTATGATTTCAATTTGTTTCTTGAGACTCATCCCCCATATCTTTTATTTTTATTGTTCTAATATAAGTAATAGTCATCCCATGTATGACTACTACTTAGAGTATTTCAATAAACATATGTTCATGTCCACAAGAGATGGCGGATGTGTGTCAAACAACAAAATGAAATGATAAAAGTCTGGGAGATGAGTTTACGAGGATGAAAGTTGTCTATGACTTTCACCTTTGAATGAATTCAGAGGTTAACATCTACCATAGTGGAGTAATTCTTTTCTTAAATTCAATTACTCATTTTCTTCAAAGCATACTGAAATTATTTGAAATAATCATATGTTGGGTTTACCTTATTATAATTGTCTATAACTTTCACCATTGACAATGAATCTCTTATGTGTATTTATTTATTTATTTTAAAAAAATAATATTTCTTGAACCCAATAGGATGGATATGAATCAAAAATGAATGCATGTTAATTGTTTGAAAAAATATTATAAAGATGGAGTTGAAGAGTTCATCATGTTTGCAAGAGAACATACAAACAACCCTTCTCATATCCTTTATTAGTATTTACATTTTTGTTACTCAAGGAAAATTAGTACGGAAGCTTTGGAAGAACATTTTATTTTTCATTTAATAGATCATAGCTATTAATTTTGGACTAAACATGGGGAAAATGAATGTATACACTGATTAGGATGATACTGTGGTTTATGAATAATTTGATATGAATACTGGTGTAAATGATAATGGAGATTGCATGGAAGAAATGAAAATGGAAATTGAATATGACCTTTTGGTTTTCCAAAGTTCTTTGAGAAGTTAAATAGATTTTCCAAGAGACCATTGTATACCTATTATTAAATACACAATTTTTCAACTATATTGAAGTTATATAATTTGAAAGCTGACAGTAGATGGAGTGAAACGAGCTTTACAGAACTGCTTAGTCTCCTAAATGATATGATACCAGAAGAAAATGAACTACCATGTCAAACATATAATTTTAAATGAATGTTACATTCAATTGGAATGATATCTAAAAAACACATTCTTGTCCAAATGATTGCATATTGTTTCGTAAGGATTGCGAATCACTCATAAAATTTTCTAACTATGGCGTAGATAGATAAAAATAAAATGAATAAATTCCTTCAAAAACTATATGGTACTTTTCTATCATTCCATGGTTTATAAGACTATATAGATTTTAGGAAATCACAAGACTATTGATATGGAATGAAGATACAATAATTAATGATGGGAACCTACGCCATCTAGAAGATTCTCCTCAGCAGAAGAAAATTGATTATGAGTATCCTAAATTTGGAAATGAGTTGAGAAAATTTCTTCTTTCATTATCTATAGATGGAGTAAATAATTTTGGTGTATATAGTAGTACTCACAGTACATGGCCCATCATATAGGTAAATTATAACTTACCACCATGGTTATTCATGAATCCCAAATACATTATATTGTCTCTACTTATATCTATACCAAAGAAACCCGATAATGATATTGATATCTACTTGGATCCATTGATCGAAGATCAGAAATGGATATGGGACACAGTTGTTACAATGTATGATTCTCATAGAAGTGAATAATTCACCTTGAGGTACATTTTGTATGGGATGATAAATTACTTCCCAACTTATGGAAATCTATTATGCTATGGCATTAAAGGAATGTTGGGGGTGTCCCATTTATGAAAAATTCACATACTTAGTTCAGTTGAAACATTAATTGAAGAATTAGTTTTTAGTACATTAGATATTTTTACCTTGAAGATATAAATACCAATCCTGGATGACAACATTTGATGGGAATATCGAACAAGGTACAACACCATCTCCAGTACCAGGCGATCAACTGTACAATAAAGTAAAAAATATTGACACAATTTTTGCTAAACCATTTTTGAAAAACCTTACAAAATTAATTTGGAAGAATAGATCAGTTTTCTTTGAATTACCATATTAGAATTTTTTGAATGTCAGGAATTTTATTGATGTCATGCATGTAGAAAAAAAATGTATTTGACATTTTTATTGGAACGTTACAAAATGTTCTTTAAAAAATGAATCATGGTATCAAGGATAGGTTTTACATGATTTAAATGGGGATAAGGGAATATTTGGCATTGGTGAAGGGTAAAATGAATAATTTTCTTCATCTAGTAGCTTACACTCTTTCTAGAAAGGAAAATTTTAAATTTTTTCCTTTTCCTTAATTGGTTAAAAGTTCCATAGGGGTATTCAAAAAATATAAAAAATGTCATGTCAATCACTAATTTGATGTTAAAAGGAGAAAAATCACACAGTTGTCATGTTTTGATGCAATATTTGATTCTTGTTGCTTTCCATTGCATTCTTCCTCAAAATGTACAATATACATTAACCAAACTATGCTTCTTTTTCAAAGCCATGTGTAGTAAAGTTATAGACCCGATGAAGTTTCCCATCATGAATAAGGAGTTTGCAATCATATTATGTGAATTAGATATGTTATTCCCACCATAATTCTTTGATATAACGTTCCACCTGATTGTTAAATTGGTTTGAGAGTTTCAACTATGTTGTCCGGCCCATTACAGATAGATATACCCCATTGAACGGTATATGAAGATTTTAAGAGAGTATGTCAAGAATCAAATTATCCAGAAGTTTGTATTGCAGAACAATATATTTTTGAAGAAGACATTAAATTATGTATGTATTACCTATCATATGTTGACAACATCAGTCTCCCAATGTCTCATCATGGTAAATACCTTATGGGAGAAGGGATTTTTAGAAGAGATGTTGTTATATCTACCTTGATAGAGCATAATCAAGTGCACCTTTACATTTTATATAATAGTGAAGATGTTTATCCATAAATTTAATCCCATAAATAAATTCTTATAGATTTGAATCCATCAAGGGATGAAGGATAGATATCAAATATACATAATCAGCAGTTTATAGGATGGTTCCGAGAAAAAATTTATAAGTAGTAATCTAAAAATATGAATTCAATTACCAAATTAATTTAATGGATATATCAAGGACTAAATTCAAATGTTATATCTTAAAATGGGTTTACAATCAATGGTTATATTTTCTATACAAAATAACATGATGACTGTAGTACAATGAAAAAATAGTGGTGTTACACTTGTGGTTGAAGTGATGCACATATCTGGTTCCAAGGATAGAAATCCAATTTAATAAAATATTTCATATTTTGGAAATATCTTATAGATATACGAGTTGGATGAAATAGAATTTCAAGTACTGATTATCCATTGCAAATGAGTTGACAATATCAGTGTAGTGAAAGTCGATTAAATGGGCTTTATGAAGGAGAATTTCAGTGTGGAAGGGGAAAATGATGATTCGTTCATAATGGAATCACAAGTAGTGTAATTATTCTATATATCATATCCAAAAAACAAGAATTGGTTGATTGTCATACTAGTGAAAAAAATAAATGTTGGGTCAGATGAAAATTCAATCAAGGATGACCCTTTTTTTGGGAGGTCAAATCAGTTCATGTTGGTCATAATATAGATAATGTCTTGTACGTTAGAAGGTACCATAAAGAGGGGATTTGGATTCTTGATAGAGGAATGAAGTCCCTAAAACCTTTAAAAAAAGATAGATATTTCATTGAGAAGAAAAAAAAATTTAATATACTATTTTTCTCCTTATAATATTATATGTTTTCTACTGCATTAACATAATCTAAATTAATTGTTTGACTACTCATGTAGATAATGTCTTTTTCACATGATGGTGTTTAAAATACCTTATAAGAACAAACTATAATGAATGGAAACCTTTGGAAACATGTAAATGTAATGTTATAATATACTTTCTCTATTTTACTGAAAAATTATATAATGAAATGTTTATTTAATTTTCATTATTCCTTACAGGGTTTGTTTATTTTAGAAGATTTATATCCATCTTTCATGCCTTTGAGGGAAGAGAAACGATGTTGTCTCTACTCAATCATAGAGGTAATATTGATATATTCACAAAAAATCATTGTACAGATAATTATTGTATTGTTTAATATTTATTTTTAATTTATTTATTTTTTAGTATTACTCATATAATTATTGTGTTCTTATATAGGTGGATTATTTTTTTTAGTTGGAGTGTTTTGTCCGTATTTCATACCATTCTAAAAAGACGTCCACATACTTCTTCTCCCTCAAAACCTATTCACCCCTATAGTGTTTCATTTATCACTTTCCTTCAAGTTCTCTTCACTACCTTTGCAGGAAAAGCAATGACACTACCTCTACTCAATCACAAATTTAATCATGATGTTTTCACAGTAAAATCATTATCCGTATAATTAATTAATTTTTTCATATTTATATTTAATTTATTTCTTTTTAATATTACAAAAATAATAATTGGTTTCTTATATAGGTGGATTATTTTATTCATTTTGGGGTGGTTTTCCATCTTTCAGATCATTTTTCACCAAAACTTCCATAGACTTATTCTCACTCAAATCCTTTTCACCCCTATAATATTGAAATTTATCACTTTTCTTCAATTTCCCTCCATTTCTCAACCACAGAGGTAATATTTATGTTTTCATAGTAAAATAATTATCCATATAATTAATATACTATTAAATAATTATGTTTTATTGATTTATTTTTAGTGTTACTCATATAATAATTTTTTATTATATGGGTGGATTCTTTTTTTTGAGTTGGGGTGGATTGTTCAAAGCTGCTCATGCTCACGAGACTTTGGAATGTGTTGGAATCACAATAAATAAAGAAAATGGAAATCATTGTAACATTGGAATTTATATTTTTTTTTGAGACTTTGGAACATGTATGAATCAGCCACACCTTAATCTGATGCACGGTGTGACCAGTATGACTTCAAATGATTTATTTTATTTAAAATTGACATTAATTTTAGTAAAAAATACTACTGACATACTAAAACAGGATAAATAATATTCATATTAATTTGATACTTTATTTCAATTATCTATAATTCGTTTAAGATGTGTAGGAATTAAATGTACCTCAATCTGATACATGATGTGTTCTGTATGACTCAAAGTGTCCATCATAATTTTAAAATCGACATTTTCGATCAAAAAGTTCCAATCACTGAAAATAAATCAACACACTTGTATTTTCTTGATAATTTTGGATAATTATTAATAATTCATTTGTGAAATTTTTGAATTGGTCTCATGTCAAACTAATACACGATGTGATTAGTATGAGTTCAAGTATGTGTTTCCAATTAAAAATGAAATTTTAGTAAAAAAGAAAACAAAAATACTCAAAATTAAGTAAAAAAATCATTTTTTTTAATTTAGGAAAATTATCCACAAGTCATTTAATATATCTAGGAATTGTTTGTACCTCAATCCGACACAAAATGTGACCGGTATGACCACAAGTGCATATTTTTATTTAAAATTGAAATAAATTTTGGTAAAATGAAGAAGTGACCTACTCAAAAATGATCAAACACATTCATATTATTTTATACCTAAAAAAATAATTCATTTTTGATTTGTAGTAATCAGCCACACCTCAATTTGATACACGATGTTCCTAGTATGACTCAAAGTGCCTGTTGCCAGTTTATAATGGACATATTAGTTCAAAAACTATCACTCACTAGAAACTAATCAAACATTATTATATTTTCTTGATAATATAGGATAACTATTCATATTTCATTTGTGATGTGTAGGAATATATCTCACATTAAATTGTTACATGATGTGATCTGTATGAGTCAATTTGTGTGTTTTCAGTTTAAAATGACATTTTAGTAAAAAAGGTAATTAATGTACACAAACCTAAGAAAATGGATTCGTATTATTTTTATACTTTAGGAAAAAAAATCCATAAGTCATTTGGGATGTGTAGTAATCAGACACACCTCAATTCCGGAACATGGTGTGATCGGTATGACCAGAAGTGCGTATTTTTATTTAAAATTGGCAATAATTTTAGTAAAATGGAAAACTAACCAGCTAAAAAAATAAAATACATTCATATTCTTTTAATAATTTATGTAAATGATACATAATTCATTTTTGACATATAGTAATTAGGTTCACCTCAATCTAATACACGATGTTCCCAATATGACTAAAAGTGCCCATTATCAGTTTAAAATCGATATTTTAGTTCAAAAACTACCACTCAATTGAAATTGATCAAACACGCTCATATTTTATTCATAATTTGGGATAATGATTCATAATTAATTTTAGACATGTAGTAATTGGTCTCACATTAAACTAATACATGATGTGATTGGTATGATTCAAAGTGTGTGTTTCCAGTTTAAAATGACATATTAGTAAAAAAATACAATTAACATACTCAAAACTGAGAAAAATCATTCAGGTTGTTTTGATACTTTTTTAAAACTATCTATACATAATTTGGTATGTGTAGAAATCAGTATCACCTCAATCTGGATCATGATGTTACCGGTATGACTTTAAGTACATCTTTTTATTTAAAATTAACATGAACTAATCTACTCAAAATCAAGAAAATGAATTCATATTATTTTGAAACTTTATGAAAATGATTCATAAGTCATTTTTTGCATCTAAGAATCAGTTCAACCTCAATACAATACATGATGTTCCCAGTGTGACTCAAAGTGTCTGTTATCAGTTTAAAATCAACATTTTAGTTCAAAAACTATCACTCACTAGAAACCAATCAAACACACTCATATTTTATTGATAATTTAGTAAAATGGTTCATAATTAATTTTTAATGTGTATGAATCATTCTAACATCAAATTGATACACAATGTGATTAGTATGAGTCAAAGTGTGCATTTCCAATTTAAAATGACATTTTAGTAAAAAAGACACCTGGCATAATCAAAACCGAGAAAACACATTCAGATTGTTTTATTACTTTATAAAATGATTCCTAAGTAATTTAATATGTGTAGGAATCAGTCACACCTCAATCTGATGCACGGTATGATCGGTATGACCTCAAGTGCATATTTTTATTTAAAATTGACATCAATTTTAGTAAAATGGACAACTAACCTACTCAAAACCAAGAAAACACATTAAAATTATTTTTATACTTTAAAAAAATAATCCATAAGTCATTTTTTATGTTTAGGAATATTACACATCTCAATTCGATGCATGGTGTCACCAGTATGACTCTAAGTGTGTCTTTTTATTTAAAATTTACATCAATTTTAGTAAAATGGACAATTGAGAAAATGAATTTGGATTGTTTTGATACTTTACATAAATGATCCATAATTCATTTATGACATATAGGAATTAGTCTCACCTCAATTTGATACATGATATGCCTGATATTACTCAAAGTTTCCGTTTTAATTTTAAAATCGACATTTTAGTTCAAAAAGTGTCACTCACGCAACCACTAGGTTGTGCTTGTGGGATTTTTATTATACTTATTTAATTCATTTTCATAGATATGATTCTTGAATATTAATAATAAATGGTTTGATGTATAATAATCAACCAAAACTCAATCAGATACACAATGTTATTGGGATGACTGAATGTTCAGTTTAAAATTAACACTTTCTATAAATTTACTTCTTTATATTATTACTAAAATAAGATTTTTTTTCTTATACAGGTTCATTCTTTTTCTTGATCAGGGATGGTTTGTTTGTAAATATCATGATTCAGGGTTAGTATCAAAATACAAATGAACATTAATGTTTTTTAAAGTATGCAATAATTTCTACTTATTTAATTGTATAAAGCAATGTTTGATATGTCTATAATATAGTTTTTTATTGAATTTATGTTGTATATTTCACTTAATTTAAATTCTATATTAGTACAGTATTTTTTGATTTCTGGTAGTGTTTTTGTGCTCTGGTGTGATATTACAACACATTGCATGGGTGTTGCAGTGTGATATTACATCACATTATAGTATAACCTTCTATTAGTGATTTTAAAAGTGTTGATATATTCATCCTTTATCAACACTTTTGAAATCATTGATATATTTATCCTTTATTTTTCTAAATAATCACTAATAAATGGATCTTTTATCAGTACTTTTAAAAATTCTGATAAAGGTTCTCTTTATCGATGCTAAATAAAATCATTGATAAAGGACACATTTATCAGCACTTTTTTAGTGATGATAAAAACAAGGTCTTTTAATCTTTCTCTGATTTTTAGTGATTCTATAGTGCTAATTAAGGTGATTTTTAGTGCTGTTAAAGGCCTATTTTTTAGTTGTGTAATGATATTCCTTAGTCACCCTTATGATCTGACATGTCTAGCCTTATGATATAACATGTTATTGATTGGGATGACCAAGATTTCTATGATCCAACCATTTAGTATGGTGACATGGATAGCTACCTTGAGTTAGAGAATTCCTAAGATTCCCAAGAATTTATTGCAATTTTTTTGTTATATTAGAGTTTGGATAGATTCTCAGGATACCTAGGATCTGTATGGTGAGACGTTCTTTATTAGTTTTTGGTTATTTAATCCTGAGTAAGAGTTATTTTGGGGTTACACCATAGGATCCAATTTTTTTATGATTAGTATAAAATCATGATGTTCTTAGAGATACCTTGGAACTGACTGAAGTAGATATGGTCGATCAAGGTTTTGGACCCAAGGACCAAAGTTAGTTTTTTTTGTTTTTTTCCATTTTTTCTTGTCTATGCTGAGCATATTGAATTAGAATACATTTATTCCAATATATTATAGGTTCACCATTGAGGGTGAATACTAAGATTCATTTATCACATATTGTACATGCATATTGGTGTACATGAGGACCTTATATCTATTTTAATGTTGAGAATAGATACACAGTGGATAGGGAAAAGGACCAGGGTTACATTTTATAGAAAACATAATTGGGTGGAGACTCCAAATAAGTCCAAAGAATCTTGAGAGTATTTGATACTCTGATTTAGGTATGGATTTAATTTTGTAGTATATTCTTTTACTTTTATTATTTATTTCTTTTATTTACCTTATATATGTGTTTGGCCTAGTTTGTGACCAATTTATGTGTATAGAATGACCATTCAAGTTTTATGATTCCTTCTATTTTATTATAGAATGATTTAATTTTATCTATTTATCATTTATACAAACTCTATTGTGTAAGATGTTTGGATTAATTATCTATGATTATGCACTCTCATATAGGGGTATAGTCTCCTCACAGTAATACCCTTAACCCTCACTACTAGTCGACGACCTCTAGAATACGAGGAGTTCCTAAGGTAATGTGGAGAAATGGACCTACTACATTCTAGAGTGATTTAGGTTATGATATTATAAAGTGGTATCATATATTTTTCTTTTGACTTACTATTTTGGGTATGTTAGTTATGATATTTAGTAATGTGTTAGATCCTATGATGGATATTGGGATAGTGCATCATGAACACCTATTCCTATAGGATGTTCATGTTACTATGGATGGAATTGATGTACTGGTTTTGTGATGTTACGTTTGATATCATTTTCACTTTTCATGAAACATATGATGTTTGGAATTTATGATTTTTTATATATTTCTAGAAATTAATATGTTTTAAAGAAGAAATTTATTTTATATTTGGATCCTAGACTATAGGGGAAAGAGTAATATCATTCACCATGATTTTTCACATAGGATCTAAATGAAATTTATACCTACCTCTATGATTTTATCACTAATAAGTGGCATAATTTTTTAAAGTGTTATCAATTTATCATACAGTGTTTTTCTTATGTAAGTACTTGGTGGAATTTGACTCTTCTAGCCCAACTTGTGTATACATTTATTTCTAATTCTTGGTCATGTGGATCTTTGTTGAGATGCTCATTGATGACGATGGTATAGTCCCTCAGTGCATTGAACATGTAGTGACCCTAGTAGGCTGGTGAGGCACATGGTTATGCGGTAGGAAAACCCTAGTGGGTAGATATTTCTCGATCCTAGATATTTAATGTGTTAGTAATAAAATATAGAGTGTATTACCATATATATTGGAATGGAATTTTACATAACCAAGTAAGTGATTATGGTTCCCCTAATAGGTATTTTCTAGGATGTAATGGTTATATATAGAGACCCTGACTGATGAGTTGTGATTCTTGAGGAAGCAGTCCCATAGGTGGATTCCCAATGATAATTAGTGCCCTCATAGGTAGTTTTCATGAGATAATGTTATGGATGTGGGACCATTGAGAGGGAATTCAACACATTGGATGCATTGGGATGTTTGAAATGGGAACAATGAGTGCCTTGGAATGTGTGGCATAGGAGTGACTTGGTATTAAAGTGAGATTTCGAGTGTAGGATTGGTTGGGTTCCTAACCCTGTTATTGGGATGTATTTTAGTATACAGTGAGAGAACTGTTAGAAACTCATGACTTGGAACCGTGTCGAATGGAGGCTAATATTGTTGTTAAATTTTTCATTGGCGTGGAGCCTAATTTTGAAGAGCAGTGTTGAGTGTGATTCTACTTGCAGAAACAAACATACATGGGAAACATGGATAGTGTTTTAAGTGAATATCATTTGTTCTTGGTTCAGAAATCATGTGATCCTGAGATATTGTGGATTGTTTTTAGAGAATCACTCATCCTTGATGAGGAGAGCGGTGGTTAGAGTGTCTTTAGGGATAAATCCCTATTGCATGAATCCTTGTGTGGTCTGGTTATGTGAAGTGTTTTTTGGGTCATGTTTGGGACTATTTTGTTTTTATAAATATTGAGGAAACCTAAGATATGTGTTCACAGTGGTCCTATTGAGGCTAGTGCTTAAGGAATGATGTAAGGTAACCCATATGGTGGTTAGTTCACCATTCGTTATTTGAGTATGTAACCCCCATTTTGATTAGAATTTTGGAAGTTTCTAAAGATGGTGTTCCCATGATATGGGTACAAGTGTGAATAGGTTTTTTGTTTTAACACTCAGGAATCAGTGGAATGGACACATCCAATTATTTCATTTGGTGATGGAAGATTGTGGGACTTAGGGTTTTTTGTTTGAGCTATAGGGAGATGAAAAGGATAGTCCTATTATGGGGAGTATCAAATCCATCATAGTTAAATGTATTTCATGTTGGGGGAGTTGTGTGTGTTATGGGAATGATAATTCTATGGACTATATAACATTGGCTATGAAAATTCATAGAGTGAAAACATGGTTGTTGTTTGGAAACTAATACTTCTCTAGGACAAGAAGTATTATAGTTGGAAGATAATAAGAGCCGTTTTTTCTGGGTTATGAAACTGAGTAAAAATTTGATTTTTTTTCTTTTATATGCTCCTAAGAGATAAAATAGTCATTTACCCTATCATAGGATCTCATATAGTTTTTCCAACCACTTTGTTTCTCCCATAATAGGGTGTTCACCCTTGGATAGGATTTTGGTTGAATTATGAGTCATTAAAGTTTTAGTGGAATATTAAATATTTAATTAATTAAATATTAATTTATTCATGTACATTCAAATGGTGATAAATTTTGAATAGAGTTTTTTATTGAGATTCCAACTCCACGGTTGAGTGTGGAATGTGTGTTTTTACTAGGTGAGGTATAAAAACATAGTTGGTGTTAGGTTCGGTCTTGGCCCCTTTTTCTTTTCTTCCTTTTCATTTTATTTTCCATTTTCATTCCTCCTTCCTTACATGGATTTCCACAAAAATCCTATGCTATTTTTCCTTTCATCATTACTAATATAGGGGGAGGGATGGTTAAAGGGATAGGGGGTAGGGAGGTTCCACCATAGAGGTCAGGAGGAGTTAGGTTGTAGTCTGAAAATTGTGGAGCATAGATCAGACTAAAGTATCAATCATTTCCACCATGAGGTAATCCCTATTTTATTTTTATCCACAAAGCCCCATTGATTAATTTTTAAAATTTTAAATTCATTTATGGGTTATTGGAGACCACATGGGTGTCTATTTGTAGATATATTGTGCTAAATTTGGGATTTAGGAGGATCTTAGTAGTTTCCCATTCAAAAAAACTAATCAGACATTGTATGGGTTCAAGAATTTACACCATGTGTTCTTCCCATTTAGGTAAGAGGAATTTTTTGGGACTACACACCATATAATAAGAGTACACTCTGTGTATTGTTATATGTCCATGTGGACAGGTACTTGTCCATACGCCCCATATATGTGAGACATGGTTGTGTGGTAGTGCATGAATATACCCTAGGTGTGCCCTAGATGTGTAGTAGTACACGAAAAGACCTTAGGTGTTCCCTAGACATGTATTATTACATGACCAGACCACAAGTTTACCCAATCCATGTAGAAGTACATGACTAGGGTGGAGATTTGGGAGTTCACTCTGTGTACTCGGGATACATGTTGTGTGATGCTCCCTTACTACTCATTTGAGGGGTTTGGATGATTTTGCACCCAAGAGATAGAATATTAAAAAATAGGAGTCCATTTTGAGTAATTTTCCATGTAGATCATCATGGTGAAGTATTTACAATTTAGGAATTCTAAGAGGTGATTCAGGGATAATAATTTATGATAGAGAGGATTTCTTATAGTAATTGAATCTAGTAGTACCTTGATAGTGAGACATGGGATGATACCTAGATTAGGGTTGTGATAATGATTGGGGGATGCATTATGGGATATCTAGGGTCTTAGACTGGTGTAGCTTCAGATAGACACTAGATTGTGAGACTGGGTTATGACTCGAGGAGGTGGATAGGTTGGGTGTTTGGGCCAACCTAGAGTGACTTGGAAAGGGGATGGTCCTGAGTCCATATCTATTATGATAATGACCCGTTAGGACTATGATGCCATAAGATGTTATAGAATAGGTTGGGGGATGTTTTACTCCCAAGATACATGCATTTTATTAAAATACTAGTTGTGACTAAGGATCCTAAGAGGGATGCCTCTATTCCATACCAATTATGAGGATCCCAATAGGGATGACTCAGTGTAAATGCTTACTAAGAGGGCCTAAGTGGGTTATCATTGATAAAATAACCATAATAGCGTTTGTGTGGCCATGGGTAGAGATGGTTTGGATGTCACCTTCGAACCCACACCAAATGTGTAATCCCATGGGGATGTGGACAGTGGTGGTGGATTTAGGTGTTCAGTCAACCTATATCTTCTATATTTGACTTCTTGTGATTATTTTTGTTGTAGGTAGATTCCCAAACATGCTTCCTAGGACCCAGCCAATGGGACTAATATTATAATGGTATGTGGGGATACCCAAATGTGCTTCTTGTGACCTGGTTTATGAGACTTATTTGATTTGATGATGGTTATGGGGATTCCCATAGGTTCTTCCAAGGATCTGGCTTTGGGCCTTAAGTGAAATTGGAGTGAGACAACCTGGACCATAATGTCAATTTGGATGCCCAGTTCCACATGGGTTCTAGCTGTTGAGCCATGTAAATAATTACCAATACATCAGGATTCGACCTCGAGTGATTCCCTATATTCCACATGTCCCTAGGATGCCAAGATTTTCTAGGATCTAGCCATGTAATCTTGAGGATTTATTATGATGAATTTTTTTATGATGATATGCCTAGGCCACCCCTAGGATTCATCCTGTCAAGACTTATAATATCATGTGTTCTTGATCAGGATGCATGGGATCTATCCATTTGGTATGGTGACATAGAGACTAACCTTGAGTTATGGACATTCTAGGATTTCTAAAAATTGGATTTGAGCCATTTGTTATATTGGAGTTTGGATATATGCTCTGAATGCATGGTATCTCTTAGTTGAGTTGTTCATTATGATTTATTGGTCATTTGATCCTGATTATGATGTATTCATGGGTTATAACCTAGGATATGATATTTTTATGGTTGGAATGATATTGTGATGTGATCAAAGACACCCCAACACTAGATGAAGTAGTTATAGTCAATCGATGTCGTAGAACTTAATATTCAAGGTTATTTTTGTATTTTTATTTTTATTTCACTTATTCTAGGTAATGTTGGGAATATTTCATAATCACGAACTTATGAAAAGATGTTATAGGTTCACTATGAGGGGTGGCCTACTGAGATTCATTTTTCACCCCCTTTATGTTAACATTAGTGTATGTGTGGACCTTATGCCTGCTTTTAAGTTAATTATAGGTATATGATGGATAGAGTGGAGGCCCAGGGTCTTATGATGGAGAAGAACTGCTTGTATGGAGTCTCCATATTATGATAGAGAATCTAGAGGGTATTAGAGACTGAGATTGAGGTGTGGATTAAAGTTGGTAGTATAGAATTTTACTTTTATTATTTATTTATTTCATTTATCTTGTATATGTGGTTGTCTTCATTGGTGACTAATTTATGTGTATAACATGATGGTTCGAGTTTTATGTTGCATTCCATTTTATTATATCATGATTTTTTTTCAATTATTTATCCTTTTTACATATTATAATGCACATGATGTTTATTTTATTTATTTTTGATTTTTTACTCTGATATGGGGTTATAATATCCTCATAGTTCCACCATTGACCCCCACTACTAGTCAGTAGCCTATAACATACAAATATTCATGCCTGAGGTCACATAGAGAACTAATCCAACTACTATTCATAGTGATTTGGTTTGGGATGTTACATTATTGAATATAATATGGTTGAATATGATAAAATAGAAATTGGTAATGATTTGATGGAATGGGTTGTAATGATTATGATGGAGATATTGTGATTTGGACTTGGATTTTGTTTACTTTGTGGCTAGTTTTGGAAGTAGTTATTGGTGCGAGGTAGTCAAATGAATGTGGCTATATTTAGTTTTAGTAATAAATGAAAACTTTTTTATGAGTTAACACTTATTGTTGGTCTTGTTTGGCCTATTATATCATTTGTATTTTCTATTATTTATTACCCACCACCACCTTAGTTAGGTAACCATGCTGATACCCATATGAGTTCATTAGTTCTGGGTGTCCTCTCCAATATCTAGGTTGTAGTGGGAACAAATGACTAGATTCTCCCTATTCCTGGATATCCCTTCATATATAGTGTGGGTAGTGATTTCTTATAGTTTTCATATAAATATATATGTTGTAATGGATTTAGGATATAGTATACATACACTATTTGAAATTGTTTTTTTATTTTTATATGGATGCATGGTGGGGGGAGTGCATGGAAGGTTAAGGGAACAAGGTTGATTAACTTTATGTTCACATTACCCAACTATTATGAGGATATGATGTGTAGTTTTGATGTGTTTATATAACATGTTATAGTGTTTGTGGTATGATGTGGCTAGGTTATACAGTATGTAGAAATAGATATATGGTTGTAGTTGTGCAGTTATTCTTATCTAGTTATGAAAGGGATGACATCTCAAGATGTATAGTTCAAGGAAAGAGAGAGACTTGCTTAGTAGAGAGGTGTTTTTAATTTAACTTCTTTCTATATTTCACTTGATATTATGTTAGTATATCTTGTATGGAAATTTTGATGAGTGAGCCTATATAATTTTGGGTAATAGTGAACTGGTGTAGGTCATTAGTAGGTTCAACTTTTTATTTATTGAGGAATTAATATTCCTCATACACATTTGTGTGAGTTGTTTTATAAAGAAATATAATGAGTGTATTTTTTTATACACACCTATGTGTGTGCGTGTTTATAGATTTCTAGGATTAATTAGATGATTGGGTTAGACTGTTCTAGATCTTAGTGATCATGATCAGTGTTTGTTTTGATATTGTTGGAGTCAATTGGGGTATTGTATTTTTTTTGTGGACCTTTGATTATTTATTAAATTTATTTGCATTTTAGAATTCTCAGTTATTTTATATTTACATTATGGGGTTGATTGGTGTTTGTTTCCTTATATTCTTAATATTTACTATGGTAATCCCTCCCATATATGTGTTTCTAAACCCTTAGTTTTAGTCTCCAATTTGTGGACTATTGGGGGTTACTCTCATCTTAACTACTATCCTGAGAGGTGATCTAATGCAAGGACCTTAATCTAACTAGAAATACTAGGTAATTAAATGTTGATTGTGGAGTATACACCTAAATGATATTCATACATCATAATGGTTTTTTAAATTCTTTGATAAGGGGTGATTTTGGGTAATTAAAGTGTATCTAAATAATTGAACATAAATGAATTACAAGCTCGGGTTATTAAGAGTTTCTTATATTTTATTGTAGATATGGATGGTTTCTATCATTGTCATATAGATTATACTAAGTAGGTGCATCAAAATTCTCTAGTTGACCATGAGATGATCGACTCGATTGAGGATGATGATTCTTCAAGGAATTATTTTCATGAGTTTCAAAGTTAGATCTTGGTGATGTATGAGGGTACAGTCTCTTATCAAGAGACATAGTAGTGGTTAGAGGAGTTTGATGTTTATTTTAGTTTGATATATATGTATAATAATCATTTTATCTCATTGATTATTAGTTAATTAAGAGGTGTTACTTGTTAATTGTGGTTTATGTTTCTAGGTGATCATGAGGATTATAAGGTATTGGGGTGATTTTTTAAATCAGTTCTATTATGATTTTCTCTCTTTGATTCTAAATTAGGTGACCCAATAATTATATACAAAAATATTAAATCATTTTAGATGAATATTCAATATTTATCACAAATATACATGCCTTAGAACCATAATTGTTTAGTGTATTTTGAGACTAGATACACAATCATCCTATTTCATGAAAGATCTTCAACATCTCCCATAAATTTCTCCACGAAAAATACCCTTATTTGGAATTTACTATTTAAAACTATTATTCATAACCAGGGGAAATGGAAACATAATAATGAGTGATCTCATATAGTCATTATGGGTTAACATGGATGATATCACTCAAAGACCATAAGGAGCATAAATGAGCATAAGGGTATGAGAATATAATCAAGTTTATAATATAAGAGAATCATACCCAGGATAATATTACTCATAAATTAAGGGTTATGTCATAAATTTCTTTATAACATGAATCTTTGGTGTCAAAACAAAACCATTATCATGATCCCTTAAAAAAATAACATAACTATGTGACATAACATAAGAATAAAAAGTCATAACTTAATAGATAATGAATTAATACCAGAATCATCATAACATAATAGATATAAAATAATCACTAGCATCCAATATCAAATGGATTATGTATCATTACTAGAAATAGATCATGAATTATTAACATTATCCCTTAATATATTGGATCATGCATTATTACTAACATGAACATGCATTATTTACAATTTTCCTTAGAAATAACATGAGATATAACACCATTAACCAATGAATTAGAGGGATATAATGGATCCAAACATCATATAATGATAAACCATTCATATATATTCCATAACAACATAACATTCATGATTCCATCTTCACTTAATTAACCCATGGGAAAAAAAGTTTCATGAAAACATTTATAACGCATCATCACAAGACAGCTAGAGAAAGAAGGATGAAGGGATCATTATAGAAAATCCCTAGATAAGTATAACTGTAATTAAAGGATATTTACATAGATAAAAAATACCTTTATAAAAGTATTTTAAATACACTTTGAAAAACAAAGAAAATCTCATTTTCTAGTAAATTTTGAAAACTAAAAATTATCAAAAAAAATTGGGATTGGAATATTTTTTGTAAAAACACTAAAAAAATTTAAAGGAATTTTAATAATGAATAAATGACATGATGATAAGAAAATAAATTCAGCCCATATATGTTGAAAATTAAAAAAAAATCATACCTTTATAAAAAGTAAAAAGTGCATTGTATGAAGAAAATTTAAAAAATATTCATTTTAATCATTTCTAATTAAATTAAAAGATATTAAAAAATTACTTTAACAAAAATTATACTGAATATAAAAATTTCTATAAAACACTTTTTAAGAATATTGATATGGATGAAATAGGTTCTAGACCTTACAGAAGAGATAAGGTTGAAATTTCTTAAAAAACATTTTTTGGTCATTATAATTGCAAAATAGAGTAAAAATGGTACTAATACTTGAAAACAAAAAAAAAATATTTATTAATATAAAATAGTTTAGGTTTAATATTGAAATAACATATAATTTCTTGTAATGGAAATTTAAATATAAACAATCCTGATAAAAATGATATTATAGCATATACCCTTACCTTAAACCTTGAATTTCTTTATACACACTGTAAACTCATATATAATAAATTTATATTTATTATAAAATATATATAAGAATCATATTCATACCTATATTACCATTTAGTATTAATTAATAATTTCTTATCACCTGTTTATTAATAATTCTCCACTAAAATCTATACATTGGGTGTTAAATGTTTCATTTTTCTTGTTTGTTTCAGTTTGGTGATTTTGTTCCTTGCACAATGATCATGTTTTCAACATATTAAGAATATTAATCATGTAATAAATATAATATTTATTCAAATTTTATAAAAATACATGCATGTTGGTGATAAAAAATGTATTAACTCACTTTATGGGAGTAGTGGTTCGCACATACGCATAAGTGATGCTTTTATTTTTCAATGAATGGAATGAAAGGAAGTTAAATAATAATTTAAATTCTCTTATTATAATTATATTACATATATTCACTAAATATATCAATATAACCATCCATGTGAGGTGGTAATGAAAAATTAAACACATCACTTCATGGATATGACAGTCTATATGTAAGCCTGAGCAATAATTTCGTTTTCCATTGGATAGGAAGTAGATAGGAAATGATGATAACATTAACATAAAAAAAATATTATTAAATTTATTTATTTAATTATTTTATGAAGTTTATAGAATATTTTGATGAGTCTTAAGAATAAATAAACTTCTAAAAGGTTGATAAGAACATATACCTCTTCCTTGGATAATCTCCTTTGAAAAACACCATAAAGATACCTAGATGGATATTTTGGGAAGAAAAAACATATTTTTAATGGGTAAGAGAGTTAGGAATATATTTTGGTAGGTATTTCCCAATATGGAATTCTTATATTGTGTGAATAAGTGAGAAGAGGATGTTCCCTTTTATGAGTGGGGAGAGTGGAACCCATATAAATATTCAATGTCTTAAAATAATATGAAGCCATTTTCTTAGGAAAGTGGAACCAAATAGACATATTTTTTAAAATAGGAGAATTTAAGGTCTAAATAAACTCAACCAATAATATTTATATAAGTTTTATTTATGATTTTATCCTTATCTCTTAGTTTAACAACTTCATTAACCTATCTAACCCTTATTGTGGTGAAAATATTTTTACCATGATGACTATTAATTATGGATAAAAAATATGTTGAACTGATTACCTAATATTTATTATTATTATAAAAAATATAGAATAAAATTTTAAAGATTAAATTCATATATGTGGAAGAAATTAATCTAATATATGAGCACAAAATGTGTAATAACCATTTTTAGAAAAAAATAATTTTAAGCATAAAAATGACTTTATTATCATTATATTCCTAGTAAAAACATTTTTATGAATGTAATTTATTTTATTGAATATATTATCTAAAAATTTCACTAAAATCCTTTATCAAAAAGGATTAATATAATTTATTAACATAAAAAATACATTGTGCGCATAAAAATAGTTTTCTGAGAAAAAAATATCTCTTTTTACCTTCAAATGATTTTACCTAGATTTATAACCATTTTATAATCATTGTTTGAATTTTAACACATGTTTATACATGTGAAAATAATAATTTTCCATAATTTTAATACTCAAAATAAAATAAATTAACTTTTAATAAAAACATATATAATAAAAACAATGTTTGTAAACAAAACATTTCTTAATTACTAAACTTACGTTCCTTATCATTTCCCTGCAACTTCATTAATGTCATTACTTGATTTTATTACTTTAATTTAATCAATTTATTTTAAATATATATTAATTTAACTCATTTTATATTTTAAATAAGTTAATATTCACTTGCATTTAGTGTTCCCTGTATCATGAGCTATTGAACACATCAAAATTATTAAAGATAAATATATTCTAAAATCTTAGGGTGTTATGTTATACCATTTAATAATAATTTTTACCTAAAAATATTGTTACTACAATTAAAAAATGTGGATACCACATCCTTACCTCCTTATGTTTCCATGTATCTTCCTCAAATTTATAGTTTCACCAAAAAAAATTACATGGTGAGTGGTCTTGTTTTGTAGCACTTTATCTCATATATCTAGAATATATACCAATTGTTATTCATATAAAATATCATGATCCAAATATTTAGACTCTAGTTTTAACACATATAATGGATTAGGTATGTACTTCCTCTAAAGATATAAATTGAACACATCATAATCTTTAGTGAGGTTCGGTAGAATTTCCAAGAGATAACATACCATCCCTATATGATCAAGAATCTTATAGGTATTAATATATCTGGGGATCAACTTTCCTTTATTTATAAATATCATAACTTTATTCTAAAGAGATATTCATAAGAATACCTTGTCACCCACTTTGAACTCTATATCTCTCTAATTGTTTTCACCCCAACTTTTATGTTGATACTGAGATACCATGAAGTGCTATTGAATAGATATAAATTTTTCTATAATTTTCTTAGATATCTAAGGGCTCAATATATTATGTTATCCAACTTCATCCTAGTATTTTGGATATTGATAGATTAATAAGGATCTGTCTGAGTACTTGAGTGAAATATATTTTTATAATAAAATTCCACTAGAGTAAGGTGTTGACCCTGGACTCTTTTTAAATTCATAGAATGAGATATCGATATATCCTCCATGATTTGGATCATTCTCTCTAACTGACCATTTTCATGAGGATTATATAATGCGCTAAAGATCAACTCTATATTCAAATCTTAAAAACTTCCACATAACATTGTTGTATTCTTTAGATCCCGGTCGAATATAATTAATATTGGTACTCCATGTAGCATTATCACTTCCTTAATGTATATCATATTAAGTTGATCCAGTGAGAAATATTCTATGATATAAATTAAGTGATTTTACTTCATAAGGAGATCGATGATATCCCAAATGGAATTATAGACTTTTGATGTATTTTGAAGACTGATGATGAAATCTATGGTGATTTTTTCCCTTTTCCATTCTAGTATAGGTAATGGTTTCATCATCCATTTATACTTATATGGATTTTCCTTAACTTACTAATATATCAAGAAATTAGATACATACTTTACAATATCCCTTATCTTATTGCACCACCAAAAATTCTATCTCAGATCAATATACATCCTAATACTCTTATTATGGATAGATAATGATGACCTATGTGCTTCATCCAGTATCTCTTCTTTAATTCCCATATTGACAAGACACATACTTGATTCCTGAAACTGAGCATTCTATCATAGAAAAATTTAAACTACATAAAAATCCTCACCTTATTTTTCCTTTATAAATACTCTTTATGTACATATTTAATCTTTATATATAAGGATGGTTTAATATTCATCAAATAAAGATAGGAACTTTCCCCTTTATTTATAATTTCAAGGTCTGTATTTTGAAAATATATCAGTATTATGTAACTTTAAATGGTCATTATGGATAAACTAGCATGTTCCTTCTAACTTAGATCATTAAATACCTTTTTAACCTTCCTAGGGTGGTAATGTAGTGAGAAGTCATAATATTTAATCAACTCCAACCATATCCTTTGTTAGATATTCAACTATTTTTACATGAATAAATACATAAAGATTTTATGATCTGTATGTATATTATGACTTTCACTATAATGATAATTCATCTATATCTTCATATAAAAAATTTTCATTACCATCTCCAAATCAGGTGTTGGGTAAATTTTATCATGAAACTTCAATTGATGTGAGGAATATTCCACCACCATGTAATTGTACATGAGAACAAATTCTAGTCCTTTATTTGACCATTCTCCAATGCAAGGTAGTGTTAGTATGGATTCAATAACTAACCTTCTCTTTAGTTAATTGAAATGCTCTTCATATTCATTGTTGCAAATGAAATTTACCCCCTTCTATGTCCACTTGGTATGTGTATTTTATATCCATGATAAATTTCTCACAAAACATTGATAATATCCATTTAATTCAAGAAAACTCTGAATCTCACTCGTAGTGGTTAGTCTGGGCTATTTCTCAATAACTTCTATCTTTGAAATATCCACTAATATACCCTCTATTATATTTATATGACCTAAGAATGATACTTTCTATGTACAGAATTCACAGTTTCCAAAATTTAGGTCATAGTTTTTCCATTCTCAGGGTCTTCAACACAATCCACAAATGATCTTCATACTCTTTATTATTATTGGAATATATAATAATATAATATATAGCAATGGCCTTTGAGAAAGTCCCTCCTCTTGTGGTGGAGGGGATCTTCACCACCTCCTACTGATGATCACTGCTCCTAATTCCTCCCTTTCTCTAATCTTGACTATCTACCTTCATTTCCCTAAATATCTTTTTCTCCCAAAGTTCCAAAACTCTTTGATGGGATTATGAAGCTCCTGATATCGACTTGGGAGTTCACTGATGCCTCTTACTTGTTAAATACGACTCTAATAGCATGATTCAAGCAATGACGTCCGTTATTGGATTTCTTTGATCGTTTTATCTTTGATTCTTGGGGTCTTCAGGAGCATTATACTATGGGTCTTATCAACTCTAGGTGTATCATGGTAAGATTTACTTTAGAAGAATATCTGATTTTGGAATGTTCGACTGCTCCTTGGTCCTCTGATGGTTCCCGTTTTTTCCTCTTCAGATGGACATATGACTATCATATAAAACGGGATTCTCCGACTATAGTAATTTGAGTAATATTTATGTAACTCCATATTACCTTTCATAATCCATATATTATTCATATTCTTGGAGATTTAGTCATTCAATATCTTTTCTCTGATAGCATAACAAAGGTAGTTTGTCACTCGATTTCACCGATAATTTGGATTAAATTGGATGTATATAAACCTCCGGTGAAATCTTTTTAATTTCTATTGGTGATGAGTTTAGTTATAAGCAATTCATTGAGTTTGAGTCCTGGTTTAATTACTATACTTAGTGCTTCAAAATAGGGCATCACCTGGAAATGTGTAGAGGTAGGAAGTTGAATCCACAGTTGCATGTATCTTTACAAGCCAATGTTGCCTCTGGTCCTGGCTCTTAGAAAATGAATCAGGGTTCAGTTGGTGGGGATTTTATAGGGTCTGTTCCTTCTCTTGATAGTGTAGAATAGGGAACCTTAAGGAAGACAATGGAGATGACTTTTAATCCAACAGTTGCTGATGTGTTTGGTAGATTGAACTGTGACCTGGGGGTGTGCAATCTAAGAGAAATGGTGGCCAAGGATAGCGCAGTGGACATGGGCCCTGTAAATGAAGGAGTTGTGATACTTCAAGAATTTTTTGAACCTTAAGGTTTCAATAAGGGTCTAGGATATGATCATTCAATGTCTTTGGAAGGTGGCTTTAATGGCGATAATGGTGAGTGGATAAAGGTTTCAACTCGAATGAGCTCAAGTCTGGGGAAAGAGATGACAATTATTGATCTTGGTAATCGATTTGAAACATTGGTGAATGAATAACTAGTTTTAGAGTAGGATCAAGTTGTTCCCTTGGATGGGAAGAGATTCTCTGATGATGGGGAGTCTTCTGGTCATACATATTTTGAGGCTGTTGATGACTTACATGATAGTAGGATTCACAGGCCGATGAAAAAATGAAATCAGAAAGGAAACAAGAAAGGGAGTAAGGATTAATCTTATTTACCTCTTCTAATGGAAACTAGATCCATAAAAAAGTCGAAAGACAAATCTTGTGAAGGGAAAAACAATGTCATTGAATCTCAAGTTCTGGATCTTATGGATATGAATGCCCAACCACAATTTATAAAAAGTGGTTTTGTATAGCCGATAAGTTTGGAAATTCATGTGTGGGATCTGCGGGATGAGAATCATGGTATTGAGATGGGAAATCCCGAGGCCTAGAAGCCTATTAAGATTTCTTTTAAAGATATTGTCACAAAATATGAAGGCTTATCATCTAACCCAAAGAGAAATCTGAGGAAGGACTACTCAAATACACTGAGGAAAATAATTACCAGATCTGCAATGTCTAGGATGATTTATATTGAAGAATTCAAGTACTTCAATATAGGTATTTCTCCATCTAAATGGGAGACTAATGAATATGGTTTTGAAAATGACTCATCTTATTATGATCTTTAATATTCTTTATGTTGGATGTGGGTAGGTTTTCTGCCCCATCTTGTTCCTACTGTACTTTCCTTTTCTCTTTAATAAACGGTCGGGGGTTTTTAACTCTAGATGGACTTGTTGTGTAATAATATAATATATAAATACTATCAAAAAATGATAAGGGTAATCTCCAAATAATATATTCATTAATTCCATGAATATAATATGGGCATTGGTAAATCCAAATGGTATCACTATAAATCTATAGTGTCCATACCTCATAAAAAATGTTGTCTTGTGTATGTCCTCCCATTTGAACCTCAAAATGATGATATCCAAAACAAATATAGATCAGTGAATAGTGTTAAACTCCACAAAATTGATCAAAAAAATCATCAATACAGGTTATATGATACTTATAATTGATCATAATCTGGTTAAGTTCTAGATAATCAATGCATAAAAGAATTGAACCACCTTTCATCTTGATTAAAGAACCAATGCACTGTATAGTGAAGCACTAGGGAATATAAATCCCTTAACAATATTCTCTTGGATTTTTTTCTTTAATTGGTGTAACTAAAATGGGGCCTTTTATAAGGAGTCTTTGAAATTAGCATAGTTTATGGTATGAGTTCTATTGAAAACTCAATTTCATGATTTGGGGAAATATTGGGACACTCTTCAGGAAATAGATTAGCTAATTGTTATACAATATGAATATATTCAATGTTGAGTTTCTCTTTAACCATTTTGGATAAATATCTATCATGTCTATGTAGTAATAACTATATAATGTAATTAATTTACATTGGAAATTCATGTTTATCCTTACATAAATAAATGATCATAGGTTGAATTATAATATCAAATGTGACTACCCTTCCTTGAAAATTTATATGGGATCTATGTAGTGAGAGCCAATACATTCCCAAAATCAAATCAAATTTGAAAATATTATGAATAAAAAGATTTTTAGGAAGTAAATTCCTAAAAATTTCTATCAGTGAGGATTTATAGAATTAAGATGATATCACCATAACATTAGGAGTTTTCACTGATAAATCTATATCTAACCATTGAAACAGTGACATAAGAACCTTAGAAAAATCTCTAGATATAAAATAGTGTGTATAACCATAATCAAATAAGGGATTTACAATTATAGAGTGTATTATAAGTGAATCTTTCACCACATCATATTATTTTCCCTCTTCAAAAAATGTGATTATATAGGCTTTCCCTTTTTTCCTTTGGTTTATAATGTTTTTTAGGCTTATTATCTTAATAAGCGTTTTGATTTGGGAATTTATTTTCAAAATCTAAAAACTCCATGCATATAAAACATTGAAGTTCATTAGTTAATACATTATTCTCCTTTATTTTTTTGATAATTTTATATTTCTTCAAATATCACATGATTTATGGTTAGTTCTCCTATATGTAAAGTATAATCCTATCCCATTGAGACATTTCTCAAAGTCATTATTTCCACACTTTTGGAATGTAGGTAGTTATATTTTATTTCCTTCATGTGATATATTGTTTGAGTTCCCTTGAAACTATATATTTTCTTTCTAATCACCAACCTCATTCGAATACTGAGAGTTTCTAGCTTTCATTTCTACCTTGAGATCACATGAAACAATTTATTTATAGATTCTAAAGTCTCTTATGGATACCACCTTTTAGAGACTTGGTTTTACGCCACTAAAGAACCAATCTATTTTTCTTTCAAGGTCAATGATAAAACCATAAGTGTACCTAAGATGTATTTTAATGTTTACATCATAGGTAATGATGGATTTATCATTATTATGCTTCAACTCTACAAAGTATCTCTTCTTTTTAGTATGTAAAGTTAGAGGAAAATAATTATTGAGAAATATCATCTTAAACACCTCCCACTCCATGGAGTTGATTTCTTCCTCTTTACTCATGTACTTAATGAGACTCCACCATTGATTAGCCTCACCTTCCAACTGAAAGATGACTAATAAAACTTTCTCATGGTCTAAGCATCTGATAATGAAAAATATTTTTTCCATTGCAATGATCCTTTTTTCAATAATTAGTAGATTATGGGACCCACAAAAATAATATGGGAATTGCCACAGAAATACTCAATTACATGTTTCTCCTTCTTTGGTGAATTCAGAAGATCAATATAGTACACATTACTATTCATCACTTGATAGAGTTGGGAGAGAATTTCTTAAAGGTTTTTCATTCTAGGTCCATTACATTTGGTATCTCATGAGGGAAGTCATTTCATTTCCCTTCACATTTAATACTAATAAGATTAATCTTGGTTCTAACCATTGACTAAAATAAAAATGGTTAATGTAAGTACTTTGGAAAGAATGATTAGAGTAAGCATTTATATAACAATAAAATAAATCATGCGATGTGTAAAATTATATCTCCTCCACTCCAACCTATGACACTTTACATTCATCCTATATCAATTTTGGTATAACATAGGTTATTGTAGGTTCTATCCTCATATTTTTCATAAAATAATCTCTAAAAATAATTAAAATCTACTCTAATACACACCAAGGAAACCCATGCATTATATATATTAATATAAAACCATTCTAAATGAATATTTAATACATCTCAAAAATACACATGCCCCAGAACCATAATGTTTTATTATATTTTATGATTAGAAAAATAATCAATCTATTTCATGAAGTATCATCAACATCTCCCACAACATTACTCTCAAAAAATACCCTTCACAGATATTTACTATTTAAAACATTTTTACATAATTGGGGTAAATATAAACAAAAGAAAGGTTGAGATTAAATGCATATAAAGGTTAAACATGGAAGATGTCGCTAAAATATCATAACTAATCATAATATGACAAAATTGGTATGATAATATAATAAATTGCATAACATAAGAGAATAATAACTAGGAGAACATATCTTACAACTTAAGGGTCATGGAATAAACTTCTTCATAACATGTATCTTGGGTGTTGAAACAAAATCATTATTATAAGCCTTAAAAAACATAACATAACCATTTGGGAAAACATAATAATGTGGAATAAATTCAAGTATATAAGTCATAAAATTTTGGATCAATGGTCGCTATAAAAAACCCAAAACTTAATGGATTAAGAATTATCACAAATATCTCATATCATAATTAATTATACAACATCATCATACTCCCATAGTATAATGGCTTAATAATTTTTACTAGAATCTATTATTATATTTCATTAGGCATTATTAACAATATCCATTAATAATATAACACATTTAAAAATTTATTAGATGGATATAATGGTCCCATACATCATAAAATGATAAACCATATATATGTGTGCCACAAGAACATAACATTCATGATTATATCATCACTTAATTAACCTATGGAAAGAAATAGGTTTCATGAGAACTTTCATAATGAATTATCAAAAGCGATACATAGAAATAAGTTGGATGGTATTATTAGATAATATCCACAGTAATGTATAACAATCCTTAAAGTATGTTGATGTAGATAAAAAATACTTGTATAAAATCATTTGAAATAATCATTGAAAACCCAGGAAAAATATACTTTTTCATTTGGTAACTTTTGAACGCTAAAAATTTCTAGAAAAATGGTAATAAGATTTTCCTTTGAAAAAAATTTAAAACATTAAAGGAATTATAATTATGAATAAATGATATTATGGGGGGGAAATTTATTCATTTTATATATGTTAAAAAGAAAACATTATTTTCAATCCTTTGTAAGAATTAAAAAATTAGTCATACAGAAACAATTTGAAAATATTCATTTTAATAATTTGTAAATAAATTCAAATTTAGTATAATGTATCTTTAAAAAAATATTGAATATAAAAACTTTTATTGAACAATTTTTATGAATATGGATATGTAAGAAAAATATTCTTAACCTTATAGAAGAGATAAGTTTGGCTTCACTTAAAAACATTATTTTGGTCATTTTGAGTACCAAAGAGAGGTAAAATGGTACTAATACTTGAAAAAATATAAATAACCATAAAAAATAAAATATTTTAGGTTTACAAGAGAATAAACATAAAATTTTCCAAAATGGTAATTGAAACATAAACAATCGTGATAAAAATAAGATTGTAACGTAAACCCAGTTATTAAGTACCTAATTAATTTATACATGGTTTAAGATATTATATAATAAATTTATATTTATTATTAATCCATATTATAACCATATTTTCACTTATATTTCCTATATGATTCATTTATAACTTCCCATCACCCATTTATCAATAATTTACTAGTAAAATCAATATTTTGGGTGTTAACTGTTTCGTTTTTCATGAAGGTTTCAATTTGGAGATTTCATTGCTTGAACCATGGTCATGGTTTCATCATCTATAAAATATTAATAATTTTATAAATATAATATTTACTCATTATAAATAATTTTAAAAATCTAGTCAATGTGGTGATGAAAAATGAATTACATCACTTCATAGAGGCGGTAATCTGCACGCATGCATGGGTGATGCTTTTATTTTCCATTGAATGAAAATAAAGGAAGTTAAATAATTATTTATCTTTAAATAATAGTAATTATATCAAAAACATCATATATATTACCTAAATATATAAATAAGCATCCAATTTAGGCGATGATGAAAAATGAAACATGTCACTTCCTGAAGACGGTAGTCCATAAATACGCATGAGAAACACTTTCTTTTTTCATTGGATGAAAATCAGATAGAACGTGGTTGTAAAATTAATATTATAGATATATAGTATATCAAATATACTTATGTAACTATTTTAATATTTTTATAGAATATTTTTTAGTAGTTTTAATAAGAAATAAACTTGAAAAAGTTTGGTAAGAACATATATATATTCCTTGGATAATATTCTTTGAAAAACATCATAAGGCTCTTTGAACGAGTATTTTGGGAATAACAGGACCACTATTTCATGGGTAGTAGATTTTATAAGATATTTTTTTGGGTATTTGATGATATAAAGTGCTCAAAGTGTGTGAATAAGTAAAGATAAGAGGTTCCCTTTTATAAGTGAGGGGACTAGCACCCTTGTAAACATTCAAAGTTTTAAAATAATATAAAATAATTTTCTTAGTAAAGAGGAATAAAATGGACACATAATAGAATATAAGAAAATTTAATTTCAAAATCCACTCAAAAAAATATATTTATACAATTTTCAAAGATAATTAAATCATTATCTTTTAGTTTAACCACGTTGTCAACCTTTTTAACCCTTACTATGCTGACAAGATTTTTACCATGCTAACTATTCATTATGACTAGAAATTTTAGTTAATTTTGTTGCCTAATATTTTTTATTATTATTAAAAGTATGGAATAAATTTTTAAATATTAAATTAATAATGTTTCTAGATTTTAATCTAGTATCCATTCACAAAACCCATAAAAACATTTTTAGAGAAAAGGTATTTTTAAGCATGAAAATGATTTTATTATCATTAATTTCCTAGTAAAAACCATTATATAAAGGTAAAAATATTTTATTGAATATATTATCTAAATTTTTAATTAAAATAATTCATAAATAGTGATTAATTTAATTTATTAACATAAAAACACATTTCACAAATAAAAACAATTTTTTGAAAAAATATTTCTTCTTACCTTAAAATGATTTTATATTCATTTCTAAACATTTAATGATAAAATTAAAAATGATAACTAATTTTTATACATGTGTAAATTATAATTTTATATAATTTTATTTCTCAAAATAAAACTATTTCAATTTTAAATAAATCACTTATAATAAAAATAATGTTTGTAAACAAAACATTTCCGTTTAGCCAAGAATTACTATACTAACACTTCTTATCTTTTATCAACTATTTTATGGATGAAATTTATTTATTTATTTTTACTTTAATTTTATAAATTAATTTAATTATTTATTAATTTCATTAATTTTATATTTTTAATAATACATTATTAACTTAATTTCAATGATGTGTGCATCACAAGAAATCAAACACATTGACTTTATTAGAAAAATGTATTCTCAAATATCAGGGTGTTACAATAAAGTTGTATTGGTGGTATGAAATTTTTACCTTTTATCAAAGGATCTTTAGTGCGTCAGATCTTGGAGTTTGATTCTAGAATATTCTTTATTTTTATCTTGATCTTCTACTAGATGAGGAGTCCTGGGAGTGGAATTTTGATGAGGAATTGCATCCCGAGATCTAACTATAGGTCACCCCATTTATGATATCAACATATCTTGAGGTGCTAGTTAAGGTTTGGGTGATTGAAAATATCCATGTATAAACTATATAATCTCGAGTGGGAAGTCATTATAAATTTTCAAGAAGAATGTCTATAGATAGAGGTTCTTATTTTTTTGGGAAGCAGAGTTTTTAATCAATAAGGGTTTGGTCCCAACTCTCTTATTCATTCATCTTTATGGAAATAAATTCCTAATATTATACCAATGGTTATGGTCTAATATTTTTTTCTTGTGGAGGTACTGATCATTGATAGTTTTGGGGTTTGACCATGCTTTGTGGTTTGAATGGAGCATGAGTTATATTTTTTATGAATTCACAAAATTAGTTTCATGTGAGGCCTTATTAGCTAATGTTGAAGGGTCCACTTGCTTATGGCCAGTAGAGAGAATATGGATATAGTAGAGGAAAACATTATGATGTTTTTCATCCACAAGGTCATAGAGATATGCATGGTAAATATAACATCCTAGTATCTTAGTGTTTATGTTCTGTTTAAATAAATAATAAAATACTTTGGAAACTCAAATTGGAAGATAATAAATTTTTATTTAAAATAATATATAGACTCAAACTTTGGTACAAGAAAAAAAATTTATAGATTATTGAAACTAATTAAGCTGAAATTAAACCCAAAAAAATCCATCAGTATTAAAAGGGGACATTGATCCAATGAACATTATAAAAAAATCATATCTAACTTCATCTAGATTCTTCATAAGTAATAATCATCTAAAGAGAATGAGGGTTAGAATACATAGTAATGGAAAGATAAGAACCATCTTTGTGATCAAGAAAATTTAAAACATGTAGAGTTCAGTTTATTAATAATGTCTTTTAAGTAGTATATTTATAGGAAAAATAAGTTGATCGTTAATAAAATATCCTTTGAGTTATTTTTAAATGAAATATAACAGTAATGATGAAAGTGAAAATATATGATATGATCTTTTGAAACATATATGTGTGTGTATATGTATATGTATAAGATATGATTCATAAAAAGTAATGGTTAAATATAATTTGAATAAATTTATTTTTTCTAAGAAAATATTAATTTTCAATGGTAAATTATATATTATTGTAATTAAACATCAATTTAATATTTACAATATAATAATGAAATAACATATAATTAAGAACGGTTGTTATTATGTCAAGTGTGATTAAAATTGAAATGAAAATGTTTAATGTATAAAAATAATAATAATAGTAAGGATAATATTGAAAATTATTAATGTGTTCTTACATGAATTTAAATTTTTTCATAAGTGGTAATAAAATTTTTGGACAACTATGCAAACTAGTTAGGGAAACCCTTCAATCCATTATGGGGAGAAAGCTCAACCCACATGAAGGGACAACATAGATCAACCCACATAGTGGATTTATTGATCAAGTTCCTACATTGGGAATGCATATTGGGTGTATAGTGACCATAGTTATCCCATGGGGTTCCCTATGTGGGTCATGCAAGTGCGGCAGGACTGGTGAGGGGCGTTGGTGTAGTGTCGCTAGTGATTAACCCTTATACCATATCATGTTGTCCATGGAACGATGCATGTTATTAATCACTTGGATATCGAGTGAAAAACTGATGTGGGACTCATGTATGTGGGTACTGCTCACCCACAATTAAAATTCCCAGTTATATCATGGCCATCCTCTTAAGATTATCTCAACTATCCAATTAAAATAACTTTAATTTTCCTTAGCATTCCCAACCTAGTATCCCCTCCATTTAATTTCTCATCATCTTACTATCCTCCTTCCAATGAAATCCATCGCCGCAAATTTGACCAAAAATAGTAACCTAGAAACCCATACATCCACGGTTGATTCCCTTAAGTGGTAATATTGGAACCCTCGAGATAATCAATAAGTGGATAGACCCTTTCAATATTCCTCCATCCAAAGTGAAAATCAATGTTGATATGATAAAAAAATTTGTCTTGTTTAAATAAAACTTCTGGAGGAAGCTTTCCAAGGTCGGTAATAGGCATTTGTAATTGAATTTAAATTCAGGTTTTAACAAAACCCACTGATGGTATATATATCTATATATATCTATATCATCAAATAAATCCCCACTTGGATTCTCATATGAAAACATATTCACGACATTATTTTCCATGTCCTAATCCTATTGAATAACACCTCCTTCAAGATTTAAACCATTCAATTATGGTATCTGAACTCATGTGTGTGTGTGTGTGTAGAAAGATACCTCCTCTTAGTTTTTTGAAATCCACCACCCAAAATCCCCTATTCTTCTTTTCTTTCTACCTTTTTTTCCATGTTTGGCAGTGGAGAATTGTATTTCCAATATTGTTATGGTTTTCGAGTTTCATGTAAGGGGATTTCAAATTTTTCAATATTATATTATTGTCTTCAAAAACTATTATTTTTTGTTGAAGGGTAATCTAATTTTAAAACCCTACTATATTCTAATTAATGGAAATTTTTAATAAAAAATATTTGTTTTATGTATTATTTTCGAAAGCCACTTTTATTCAATGTTGTGGAAGATCCGAGTGATAGGCAGGGTAGTGGTCCTTTTCCCCGGAAATCCAGCCTTGATTTCATTCATTTCATGGAGGCAATGGGCCTCTCAGATCTCAGCTTCGTGGGCGAAAATTTCACGTGGTGCAACAACCAAAGGGGTCTATGCCGCTCGTGGGGTCATCTCGATCGCTACTTGGCTAATATACAGGCCATTGTTTCTTTCTCTAGTTCTAAGGTTACTCATTTGGTCTGGGTTATTTCTGATCACTCCCCCCTTCTTGTCTCTCTAGACACCTCACAGGCTCACCATGATCATTTTAGATTTATCCAGTTTTGGTCTGACATTCCAGGTTACCATTACCTCGTTAGATCTGTTTGGGAGAGTCCCTCGCAAGGCAACAAGTGGGTCTCGTTGCACTGCAAATTGCGACGGCTGAAACTTAAGCTTTATACGTGGGAGAAAGATGTTCCACATCAACAAGGGGATATTGAGGCTACCATGCGCGACGTTGAATGCCTTGAAGGTCACTTGGAGGAGGCGTGGGATGTCTAGATCTATGAGGAACTCATGGAGAGGAAGGATATGATGGTGTACATGATCTTGAAGCAGGAGCGCCTCGCCAGGGAGGGGTCCAGGATTAAATGGTTGAAAGAAGTATATAGGAATTTGGATTTCTTCCATGTCTGCATTAAGAAGAGTCATAGACTGATCAAACCTAATATCATGATGGATGATGTCTCTTTCACGGAGGATAGGGATGTGGTTGGCAGCGTGGCCTTCCAGTTTTTCTCCGACCTCCTGGCTGGTCCAAACTCCTTCCAGCCCAATGGGTATCCAACAGAGCACTCTGACATTTTTGATGTGATTCCCAACTTAGCTACTTATTAGACAACGAAGCCTTGGAGGCGATGCCAGGAAAACAGGAGATCAAAGGAGCTCTCATGCACTTGAATCCGAACAGATCCGCGGGGCCATATGGGTTCCCGGGTTCTTTTTTCAGGTCATCTTGGGATATTGTGAAGGAGGATCTGGTTGCTCCCATTCAGGAATTTTTTTGAGGGGGTAGTTTTCCTCGTGTTACAAGTGCCACCACCGTTTTTCTCCTTTCAAAGATTAAAAACCCGACTGAGATCTCCCAATATCATCCGATCAGCATGTGTAATACCCCTTATAAAGTCCTGGATACTATTCTGAACACCCGTTTGGCGAGTCGCATGCCACGGTGGGTGTTTATGGAACAACATGGGTTCATCAAAGGCCGATCGATCCAGGAATCCATCGCCCTAGTGCAAGAGATGCTCAGCGACATCAATGTTAAGTCTCGTGGCTCTAATTTGATTATTAAACTTGATATGAACAAGGTTTATGGTCGGTTTTAATGGAGCTTCATCAATAAAGTTTTGACAGGTATGGTTCTCAACTCTCGGATCATTGATATCCTTTTCGCTACTTCATCTCCTCATGGATGTCTGTGACCTTCATGGGAAAATCCTATGGATTTTTCAAATCCACTCGGGGTCTCCGGCAGGGTGACCCCATCTCACCGAGTCTGTTTATTCTGATCCAGGACATCATGATCTGTTTGATTCATAGAAGTATTAGGCAGGGTGTCATCCTCCCATATCGGCGTCGTTTGAAGGCGCTGGCGATCTCCCATCTCATGTTCGCCGATGATACCATCCTTTTCCAGAATTCTATGAGCAAATCCATCTGTGGCTTCATCAAGGTTTTGGAGGAGTACTGTCACTGGAGCAGCCAGATCATTAACAAGGGCAAGAGTAAGTTCTTTCTATCTGACAAGTGTAATTCTGGGTGGGTTATTTCTATCATCAGTTTCCTGGGCATGAAAAAGGGGACTCTTCCAATGGATTCTCTTGGGGCTCCTATCTCTCCCTACATGCCGCATATCTGTGACTTCGACCCCATCCTCTCTAGGATCACAGACAGAGTGCTCAACTGGAAAAATAAGATCCTTTCTTTTGGCGGTTGGATCGCTCTCGTTAACAGTGTTATTATGGCCTCTCCGGTGCATGGCCTTTCCTCAATCAAGGTCCCTAAAGGTGTCTTCAATAATATCGATAAAATCCTTGCCTAGTTCATTTTGGACCCGTGGGCTGATGGTAAGAGAAACTGGGTCTCTTGGAGCATGATGGAAAAGCCGGTGCGTGAGGGTGGTATTAACGTGCATAGTTTAGAGGAGACTCTTTCCTTCATGTACGCTAAGCTTGCATGGAGTGTTATGGAACGACGGTCTCTTTGGGGTAACACCATGCACAACTATACCTTGGGGCTTCGTGATAATACGGAGGGCCACCCTTCGTCTCTTTGGTCGATCATCGGACCTCTCGTCTCCGCCATTCGTCTGCACTATCGCTGGATCATAGGAAAGGGTGACGTCTCCTTCTAGCATAAGAACTGGTGCAGAGTTGTTCTCGGATTTCCAGGGTGCCCTGTCATGGATATTTCTTTCAAGGAAGCATGACTTTTACCCTCCTTTATTAAGGCAACTCTGGATAGGGAGCAATAGAACTTCTTCAATCTCGTTGAGATGAATTCCAAGCCTGATAAATGTGTTTTCACCCTCGCATCTTCCGATTTATTTTTATCGAATGATTTTAGGTGCATCTTTTTTGAGCAAGGCGATTCGCACAGGTGGGATGAGACTATTTTGGTGTAGAGTGTTCCCACCAAGTTCAACTTTCTCACCTAGAGGATCAGGAAAAAGGCGGTTCTGATGGATGATAATATCCAACGGTGTTGTATTTCCTATGCTTCTATGTGCGTTTGTTGTAAGGCTTTGTCTGTGGAGTCCACAGATCATCTTTTCTTTAATAGAGAATGGGCGTGCGAAGTGTGGAGGATTCTTGGGGAGTTCACAGTGGTCTCTTCCTCTATTGCGGCCAACCTTCCTTTTCTTAACAGATGGTATCTCGGAGCTGGGGAGGGAGGTCTTGAATGGTTGGCTCGATCTGTGATTCTTCATGCTGGGTGTTGGGTGCTATGGCAGGTGAAGAACAAAGTGAGGTTTGAAGGTGCATCCATTTCAGCTCGGGTCATTATTGTGTGGGCTAGAAATTTGCTTATTGAATTGGCTAAGGTGGTGAGAAACTGGAAGGAGGCCCCCACTCTGCTCTACTTCAAAGACAGCTCCTATGACATTCCTTCACCCACTCACAATACAAAAAATTGGGTCTGATGCCAACCCACCTTGAATGGGTTGAAATTGAATACGGATGGATCCTATGTCATGGGAGCGATGCGGGGTGGAGGGGTGGTGCGTGATAGAAATGGGTCGGTCCTTTTGGCTTTATTGGTTCGGCTAGGTCAGGGCTCCTCTCTTCAGGCAGAGGCTTTGGAAATTCTCACTGGGCTCAGATTGTGTGAGAAAAAAGGGCTGGAGATTTCAGAAGTGGAAACAGACTCGTTGATTGTCCACAACACATTGAAAGGGGAAGTCGTTTCTCATTGGTCCATCTACTATGTTATTAGAAAATTCATTAGATTTATGAGCTACAGAACATAGTTCCTTCAGACCTGGAGGGAGGGGAACATGGTGGCGGACCACTTGGCTTCGTTGGAGTTTGATGACTCATTGGATTTTTGTCTGCATACTGTGGGTAGTTTGACGGAGGAGGGGGTCAATCTCATTAAAGGATATGCCTTCGGGCTTCACCACTTCAGGCCTCCTTGATTTCTTGGAGTGTGGTGAAGGGTGGGGCAGCTGTTTTCTTTTCGTTTTGGTTCCTTTTAATAAAATTCATGATGATGATGATAAAATTATAAGTTATTTATTTTTTAAGCATTAAATTTTGTAAGGGTAAATTGTTTTATTAAAACTATTATTTTTCTTAAATTACCCTTTTTTAAAAAAATTATAATTGTATATATTATAATTTTGTTTCCAAATTATATGTAAAGGTTTTATTTATATTTATAAGAAAAGTTATTATTATTGTTTTATGTGAGGAAAAATTTATATTTTCAAAGTTGTATTTTATTTAAGGAATAGTAATTTAAAATTAATATTATTTTATCTGAAGGGTTTATATATTATTTTATGCATCGAAATTATATTTCCAAACACATAATTTTCAAATTATTTTTATCATTTTAAAATGGAAATTTCATTTTATTTATTCAAGGGTGAAATTAAAATGATAAGGATTATAATTTTGTTTTATTTGGATTATTTAAAAGTTCAAGTGTTACTATTTTATTCATAAAATATCACTTAAAATTTATGGATGTTTCACATATGTATAGATATAGCCATGGACTACATATTTCACTAAAAATCCACATGTATTTTACAATGTTTTATTTCCATGTGGTTCAGTTTCTTCCATCTCAGCAAATGATTTCCTATGGATGTATATATGTGAACTTATATTTATTTATATATATATACATAAATATATATATATAATTATTCATTTTTATATGGACAAAAATTAAAAACACCAGTGAAAAATAAAAAGGGATCAAGCTCAAAATGTTTTATAAAAAATCTGACACATGGGATTTGTAAACATGATAGGGATCTGGAGAGTGAACCTAACCCTCAAAGATGGGTAAACCCTAGACAACATTAAATGTTACATGTGTTCACAAAGTTTTATTCTATGATCTTTCATATTATTATCTAAAAAATCAGTACATTCTTTGTAACACCCCAAGCTTCTACGGTACGCTTCTCTTTGAATAATATGATAGCGTGTGTTGTACGCAACATCGAGTTCTAACACACCGCAACCAATCAAACTAGCCGTTATGAATAGTAATACCTAATTTTTGAAATTTTATAAATTTTATCTCTCAAAATGGACTTCATTTTTGGATTCTGAATATTGAATTTAGCCTTGGGAGAAATTTTGGAACTTTTCGGATAACATTTATATTTTGATGAACAGTGAAAATTACTAAATTTTAATTAAAAACAACTTTTTAATCGAAATAATTTATATTGATAAATTATGAATTTGAGTGGTCTTAAAGTATATTTAGAATATATTTTTAACATTTAATACAATGTTGATCATTGTACATAATTTTTAAATTAAACCGGACATAAACAAGTGTCAATCTTTTGATAGTTATTATCTCTTAAAAACACGCTTTTTGTTTTAACAACGGGAATTAATTTTAAATTAATTTCTGTCACTTCTGTGTTTTGAATTTGGAAAAATGGATTCCATATTTGGAATCAGGATGTTCATATTATGTAAATAGGTAACTTTTATTTTTAGACATTTTGAGTAATTACTTCGGTAAATATTTTATTTACCATGGTTAAAGGTAAATCCTGTAAATAAGGGTAAAAAAATATTATAATAATAACAAATTACCCTAAAACATGTCCTAACCTTATTGGTTGATACATTTCCGACCATGGGCATCTTTGGATCGATTTTTGGACCCCATGAATCCATTTTTAAGTGATAATGATACTTTATATTGATTAAGTTAAAATAAATACAAAAATGACAAAAGCATATATCTTTTAGAAAAACAATTTTTACATAGGGTAATATATGTGGGATTTTAGACTATAAATATTCATTATATATATAAAACGATTTCCTACATAATGATATTTTATTTATAATTTTTAGACATTAAATAATTTAATTTATTTCTGACAAAATGATGATGCAGTAATTATCTAATTAATGAAAAATTAGAATAATTGATATTATAAATACCCAAGTAAATATAATCTGAGACTTTTTATGAATTACACTAATTTTCTATCTTAATATGACATGTTAGGATTGATTTAATTAACTTTTTTAGAAGTAATCATTCTGTTATGATTTTTACAAAAATCAATTGTTGAATAGTGTCAAAATTGACATAAAAGAGTTTTTTAAAAAAATATTATATTATTAATTGATATTAAATTCCTAAAAATCTAAGGTTCGTCCAAGAGACTTATATCATGATAGGTGTATCATTAATGGACCACTTGGGGGTCTCTTGGATGTATATAGTAAGTTTATTAACCATATAATATAAAAATAAAAAGAGACATTGTAAAAGTGAAACTAATTAACTAAGAGTTAATACTTAATGATAAGGTTAATATAGTAACCCAAACCTGTCTAAATTCTATTGGTTGAGTGGTTTTAAACCCATAACCACCTTGAACTATAAATAATCCACTTTTGATCCATTAGAAACTGAATATAAATTTATTATAAAATAATATTTCTAGCTTTTCCAAAGGTTCCCCTCGCCCCTCTTATAAAAGGGCACTCTCCCTTCTCACTAATTCACACATTAAAAGCCTTTTGGTTCGGACAAAACCTACCCAAATACTCTCTAAACTTCCCTAAATACAACCTAGAGGCCTTATTTTGATCAGAAAGCCAACCTAAGGATCTCTTTTGATCAAATCAAAAGGAAGAACCCGAAGAAGAGGTAATGTTTTCACCACCCTTTTTCAAATTCATTTCTTCTTCAACTTCTTCTTTCTTTGTTATTCCCATTATAAAATAATTAATCCATTATATCCTATATACTGTAATATTATTATAAATATGGTACAACCATATTCAGTATTCTATCCATCCTTTGAATAACATGTCACCATACGTGCGTATGTACGGCTTACTGTCTCCACGTCGTGGTGTAATTGTTATTCAATAAATTATTATTTGGATGGGTATAATAATGATGTGTAATTCATGTAAATAATAAATATAACATGATAATTATTATGTATATATGATATATCATCAAATTATATATTATTTTAATATCAAAATAATGATATTGTCGCTCGTGCGTACGTACGGACTACCGTCTCCACGAACGCGATGAGATTCATTCTCCATCGTATCCATTCAAGTCTAATTCTCATTTGATGATTAATAATAGTATATAAGGACTTGATATCATTCTGGATATGAATAAGATACAACCTATCCAGGACAAACACGTCTTACGTAACAAAACATATAAAATAAAACGAGTAAGTTAACACCCGAAACAATGATAATACTAATATATTATTAACAAATAAATGTTAAAAGATCATATATGATATCATATTAATGTATATAATTCTTGTATAATTTAATAACAATTATTTCACCATTATACAGGAGGTTAACCTACCCTCAACCAAAGAAAAGTACAAGGTAAGGGTTTATTTCGCAATCTCTTCATTATCCGAGGTTGTTTATACGTAATAATCTACTGGGATCTCTTTATCATCCACATCCATGTTTCTTAAAAATGTATTTCAAAACATTTTTAATATTTACAAGAATATGGGTTAAAGTCATTTATACCCTTGTTTGACTTTTTATAAGAGGTTTATGAAGGAATCTTTCCGTCGTTTTCCAAACAAGGTGCTTTTTAACCTTTTCGACAGAATTAAGGTAAGAATGTTTTTTTTAACTTATACGGTGAGTACGGCTATTTTCCGCCATTATAAAATCGTTGAAACTTCCCTTAAAAGATTATAAGAATATTTTCAAATAAAATGTTATATTTTATAAATATATGACTCTTAAATGATTTCAAAATAGAAAGAGATATTTCTCTAAAAAGAGTTTTGATTTCATCTATGTCAACATCCTTTGATGGATTTTACGCTTATTTGAAGTTGATTTTTTATGATACAAAACTTCTATATTGTATTGAGGGTTTTGTGATATTTTTGACTATGGATGTGTTATTTTTATACCATTCATGGTTTATGGATGAAGTTTTTACATTTCGTATGCTAGTTTTAATACGACTGTTTATGTTATGTTTAAACCTTTTCATATGGGAATGCATTGGACTTAATATGTGATGGGTGGAGCCCGCTATAGCTCCTCGATGCATCGGTAGGTCTCATGAGACAAACTAGTGTCTTGGCACAAGGCCTTGGAAAAATATTATTTTTAGTCTGGGCACGAGGCCTTGGCTATGTGGTTATGATAGTCTGCCATTATGAATTCCATCATTATGAAAGTGGTTATTGATATTTCATGTGATTATTCAATTAGTAGAATATCCATGTGAATAAGTAAATGGCATTATTTCATTTTATTTTTTCCATACTATGATGAAGATCAAGTTTAAAAGGCTTTTGTTTTAGTAATACATTGCCTTAAATGATTATTCTTATTTATGAAAGTTTCTGCTATATTGTTATCCTTACTGGGCATTTGAGCTCACCCCTTCTCTATGTTTTATTTTTTCCAGGATGTGAAGAAGTAATTTATGAATGACCTGCAGGGATAGTATGAGGGGATAAGAGTGTGGACTATTGAGACTAAGTTGTTGTAGTTTTCATTTTTATGATGTAATGTAAAACTTTATGAATATATCTAGTGTTTCCAAGGCTACTAAACTAATCGGACTTTCGAGATTTGATCTTTCTTGTGATCATTCCAATGTTATGTAATAGTGCACCGACTCTAGGTAACTGGGGTTGGGGCGTTACAGTTGGTATCAGGGGAAGTTTAGTACAAGCCTTGGAAGCTAGATTTAGATAAACTCTGATTAGAGCACATAGATTTAAGATGGACTTTGAGGATTAGTATAGAAGAACTTCCTAGAATTTTGGTATTGTAGAGATTTTGTGAGTTTTCCGAGAAATACATCCCTATCTGGATACAAGCAGGTAGAGGCGGCTCTGGCACAGATGTACCTATGGGTAAAACCCAAAAACAACACTTTGAGCTAGACTCGAACGGGAACTGGTGCACGACAACGGGCCTTGCTACACTCTTGGTTACGACACTCTTGGGGGATATACTTATGATAAATCTCATTTTATTTACAAATCATTATTAAGGGTTTATGAGTATATACTTCCTTAAAGAAAACATTTTTTATGATTATGGATTATATCCATAAATAGTTCAATTTATGTTAAGTGTTTTATAAGTATGGGATTATGTATTTTGATTTATAAACTGATCTAGTTTATGCCATTTTTTAGAAATGGTGCCTAGTGGAAGAAATGGAAACCGTATCAATGCGCATACTCCATGTAGGGATTTCCCTCCTGCTCAAGATAATTATAGTAGAGTCGGTGATGCAAATGGTGCTGATCAGCTAATCACCATACTGGGACAACTCACTCAGGTTATGAATAATAACCTTACCCATATGGAGCACCCTGATCCGCAGCATGGAGGATCAATGTTAGATTGCTTTATGAGGAAACAACCACCAAAGTTCAATGGGAGTACAAATCCCTTAGTATCTGAGAAATGGATAAATTCCCTAGAGAAAATATTTTAGGCTTTGGGGAGTAGTGAAAGGGAAAAAGTTATCATGGCAGTTTACCGCCTCACTGGAGATGCTGATCAATGGTGGTCATTGATTCAAAACACGAAGGAAGATGATGAAGTATCAAATATGTAATGGAGGTAGTTCAAAGATCTTTTTTAGAAAAATACTTTCCTTGTGACCATTGAGCAGATATGGAAAGGCAATTTCTGAGTCTGATACAAAAGGAGGATGAGAATGTCGCAAAGTATGAGGCTAAGTTTACAAGGTTAGAAAGGTATGTTGGAGATTGTATACGTAACCCAAGAAGTAATATTGACCATTTCTTTGATGGGTTAAAACCATTTCTCCATCGATCATTAGTCTCAAAATCCTTCTTGATGTACGAAGACATTGTCTCATGTGCTATCAAGACAGAAAAGGAATTCTCTAAGTCTTATGACTTTAAAGCAAAGCAAGAGAAGAAGAGATCTGCTGATCAATCTGGGAATGGAAATAAGGGGAAGAATGGAAAGGTTGAATATCCATCCTGTGGTAAATGTGGGAAGAAACACCCCGGTACTTTCTTGAATGGAACGGGAGTCTGTTACAAGTGTGGTGAAAAAGGACACCAAGCTCGTGATTGCAAGGGGAAGAAGGAAGCTACCAATGTTCAATGCTACAATTGTAGGGAGATGGGACATTATGAAAATGAATGTCCTAAGCGTCAGGGGAACTTACCTCAGAAAAGGCCAAGGGATAAAGGCCAAGCTTATGCTATCACTACTGCTGAGTTAGAAGTTCCAAAAGATGTGGTGGCAGATAATTTAATGGTTTCCTCGAGTTTAGAAAATGCATTATTTGATTCTGGATCATCGCATTGTTTCATATCTTCCCAGTTTGCTAAGAAAATTATATATTTCCAATTTGATTTAACAAGGGAGTTGTCAGTTAAAACTACTAAGGGAAGTATCATTGCAACAAAGTTTTGTGAATCAGTCCCCATTAGAGCACATAAATTTTCTTTATCTGCTGATCTCATCTCCATACCTATGATTGAGTTTGATATAATCCTCGGTATGGATTGGCTTTCGGACTATGATGCGAAGATTTATTGTAAGAAGAAGGAGGTTACGATTTTTGATGATGATGATAAGGAACACCTTATCTTTAGATCAGAATCATCACCACCTAATTCTTATCTAGATCCACCCATAGTAGTTCAACTAAATTCAATTATTGGGGAGGAAGAGAATGAAATGACTGTGGGTTAGGAAAGGAATGTTCAAATAGAGGATGTACCTATTGTGAAAGAATATGTAGATGTATTTCCGGAAGATTTATCTGGACATCCTCTAGAACGAGAAGTTGAGTTTTCCATTGATTTAATTCATGGATCAAATCCTATATCGAAGACCCCTTATAGAATTTACACTGTGGAATTAGTTGAACTAAAGAAACAACTAGAGGAATTGAGTAATAAAGGATTTGTTCTCCCTAGTGTTTCTCTATGGGGAGCCCCTGTTCTCTTTGTTAAAAAGAAAGATGGATCTATGAGGTTATGTATCGACTACAGGGAGATCAATGCTATAATAATAAAGAACAAGTATCCCCTACCTCTCATTGATGATTTATTTGACCAACTGCATGGAGCTCAATACTTTTCAAAGATTGACCTTCGATCTGGATACCATCAGTTGTGTGTGAAGAAGGAAGACATTCCGAAGATAGCATTTCAAACCAGGTACGGGCATTACGAGTTTATAGTAATGCCTTTTGGATTGACTAATGCACCCTCTGTATTCATGGATCTAATGAATAGAGTTTTCAAGGAATATCTTGATGAATTTGTGGTGGTATTTATTGATGATATCTTGGTATACTCCAAAAGCTACGAAGATCATGAAAATCACTTGTGCATTATCCAAAAGACTCTGAGAAGACATGAATTATATAGGAAGTTTAGCAAGTGTGAATTCTGGCTTCAGGAGATTTCTTTTCTTGGCCATATTGTCTCTAAAGATGGAATCTCTATTGATCCTTCTAAGACCAAGGAAATCCAAGAATGGCTAGCACCTACGAGTATAACTGAGGTACGTAGTTTTATTGGTTTAGCAGGTTATTATCGATGTTTCGTCCATAATTTTGCCCGGTTGGCTAACCCATTAACAAAGCTCACACGTAAAGGGGTTAAATTTGTTTGTAAAAAAGAGTGTGAAGAATGTTTCGAAGAACTGAAGAGAAGATTAGTCAATGCTCTTATATTGAATCTACCATCGGGGAATGATGGGTTCGTTATTTATATAGTAGAATAATAACTTATACCAACGGTTTGGAACCGTTGGTATAGGCCTCCAAACCGTTGGTATAGCCTATACCAACGGTTTGGAGAACCGTTGCGAAGTAAGCCGTTGGGATAGGTCTATACCAACGGTTTTCCCAAAACCGTTGGTATAGACCTATCCCAACGGTTTACAAAACCGTTGGTATAAGTAATATGAAAATCTATTCCAACGGATATAAAACCGTTGGTAAATGTATTTCAAAAAAAAAACATGTGCTGGGATTTGATCCCCCGACCCCTTGTTTATAATCGAACGACTTAACCACTAAGCTAACATCACTTTTGTAAACATAATTTCATAAATATATATATGTATTATCATAATTATTTAAAATTTAGATTTATATAATGTTCTCGGGTAGCAGACCTGGAAGAAATGAATGAATCTATCCCAACGGTTCTCAAAACCGTTGGGATAGGTCTATCCCAACGGTTCTCAAAACTGTTGGGATAGGTGGAAATTTCCTCGAGGGTGGAGGTTGGTTTTGGGGGTGAGTTTTCCCAACGGTTCTCCCAAACCGTTGGGAAAGGGGGGGTCTTTCCCAACGGTTTGGGAGAACCGTTGGGAAAGGGTCCTCAAAACCCCCCTTTCCCAACGGTTCTCTCAAACCGTTGGGAAAGGGGGGGTCTTTCCCAACGGTTTGGGAGAACCGTTGGGAAAGGTGGGTTTTGAGGACCCTTTCCCAACGGTTCTCCCAAACCGTTGGGAAAGACCCCCCCTTTCCCAACGGTTTGAGAGAACCGTTGGGAAAGGTGGGTTTTGAGGACCCTTTCCCAACGGTTCTCCCAAACCGTTGGGAAAGACCCCCCTTTCCCAACGGTTTGGGAGAACCGTTGGGAAAGGGTATATATAAGTGTTGGGAATGATCCGATTTCCAGTAGTAGTGATGCATCGAAGAAAGGACTTGGTTGTGTCCTTATGCAAAATGATAGGGTTATTGCCTATGCATCACGACAGTTGAAAATTCATGAACAAAACTATCCTACTCATGATCTCAAGTTAGCAGCTATGATCTTTGCTTTGAAGATATGGAGGCACTACCTATATGGTGAAAAATGTGAGATTTATACTGATCACAAGAGTTTGAAGTATATTTTCTCACAAAAATAACTCAACATGAGGCAAAGGAGATGGCTTGAATTACTCAAATATTATGATTGTAAGATACACTACCACTCGGGGAAAGCAAACAAGGTGGCAGATGCTTTGAGCAGAAAAGATCATGGAGTTTTGAACAATATGAGAATTGAAAGGGATCCAATTTTCATGGATCTAGTGAAGATGGACATGGGAATAAACATGGAAGGTGAAAAATCAATTCTTTTTCAAATGGTTTATAAACCATCTTTACTAGAAAGGATTAAGAGTTCTCAGACCGATGATGAAGAATTTCAAAAGAAGATTAAAGCTGTGAATGATGGGAGATTGAGAGACTTTGTGTATGAAGAATGAATTTTGAAATTCGGGAAGAGGCTTTGTGTTCCCGATATACCTGATCTAAAAAGGGAATTATTGTATGATTCTCATAGTTACAATTTCTCTATACACCCTGGGAGCACCAAAATGTATAGATATTTGAAGGAACATTTTTGGTGGGACAACATGAAGAGGGAGATTGCTGATTTTGTGTCAAGATGTATGGTTTGTCAACAAGTGAAAGCTGGAAGGAAACAACCTGGAGGAGTCATGAAACCTCTTCCCATACTAGAGTGGAAATGGGACAATATTATGATGGACTTTGTCATGGGGCTACCAAAGACTCCTAGAAGGAACGATGCAATATGGGTCATTGTTGATCATCTTACCAAGTCAGCACATTTTCTTACTATAAGAGAAGATCTACCACTGGAACGTCGAGCAAGACTATATATTGATGAAGTTGTGAGACTTCATGGAGTACCCCTATCGATTGTTTCTGATCATGATCCCCGTTTTACTTCAAGATTCTGGAAAAGTCTTCAGAAAGCCTTGGATATTGAACTAAATTTGAGCATTGCCTACCACCCTCAAATAGACGGACAATCAGAACGAACTATTCAAACCTTAGAAGACATGTTGATATCTTGCTCACTTGACTTTCAGGGTATGTGGGGTCAATATTTACCTCTGGTATAATTTTTCTATAAAAATAGCTTCCATTCGAGTATTCATATGGCACCATATGAAGTGTTATACGGAAAGAGATGTCACACACCAACTTGTTGGGATGACATTGGTGAAAGAAAACTTCTAGGTATAGAACTGGTGGAGGAAACAATGTAAAAGGTGAAGGTAATCCAAAATCACATCAAAGTAGCTCAAAGTAGGCAGAAGAGCTATGCCGATAATCGAAGGAAGGATTTGGAATTTCAAGTCGGTGATCATGTTTTCCTGAAGGTATCTCCATGGAAGGGAGTCATAGATTTGGTAAGAAATGTAAATTGAGTCCCAGGTACATCGGACCTTTCAAAATTCTAGAACGAATTGGGGCTGTAGCTTACCGATTGGCAATGCCGCCAAGTCTCTCCAAAGTTCACGATGTGTTCCACGTATCTCTATTGAGGAAATACATGCCTGACCCAACGCATGTACTCACCTATGAAGAATTAGAACTGGAACCTGATCTGTTTTATTGTGAAGAGCCCGTCAGGATTCTTGATACGAGAGAACAAGTACTGAGAAACTGGACGACTCGTCTGGTAAAAGTCTTGTGGAGAAACCATAAGATGGAAGAGGCAACGTGGGAACCCGAGGAACTTATGATGAAGAACCACCCGAGTATTTTCATGAGGTAGTATTATATAAATTTTGAGGATGAAATTATTTGAAGGAGGGGAGAATGTAACACCCCAAGCTTCTACGGTACGCTTATCTTTGAATAATGTGATAGCGTGTGTTGTACGCAACATCGAGTTCTAACACACCACAACCAATCAAACTAGCCGTTATGAATAGTAATACCTAATTTTTGAAATTTTATAAATTTTATCTCTCAAAATGGACTTCATTTTTGGATTCGTAAAATCGAATTTAGCCTAGGGTGAAATTTTGGAACTTTTCAGATAACATTTATATTTTGATGAATAGTGAAAATTACTACATTTTAATTAAAAACAACTTTTTTAATCGAAATAATTTATATTGATAAATTATGAATTTGAGTGGTTTTAAATTATATTTAGAATATATTTTTACCATTTAATACAATTTTGGTCATTGTACATAATTTTACAATTAAACCGGATATAAACAAGTGTCAATCTTTTGATAGTTATTATCTCTTAAAAACACGATTTTTGTTTTAACAACGGGAATTAATTTTAAATTAATTTCTTCCACTTCTGTGTTTTGAATTTGGAAAAATGTATTACATATTTGGAATCAGGATTTTCATATTGTGTAAATAGGTAACTTTTATTTTTAGAAATTTTGAATAATTACTTCGGTAAATATTTTATTTACCATGGTTAAGGGTAAATCCGGTAAATAAGGGTTAAAAAAATATTATAATAATAAAAAATTACCCTAAAACATGTCCTAACTTTATTTTTTGATACATGTACGATCATGGAAATCTTTTGGTAGATTTTTGGACCCCATGGAGCCACTTGTAAGTGATAATGACACTTTATATTGATTAAGTTAAAATAAATACAAAAATGACATAAGCATATATCTTTTAGAAAAACAATTTTTACATAGGGTTATATATGTTGTATTTTAGACTATAAATATTCATTAGAAAGATAAAAAGATTTACTACATAATTATATTTTATTTATAATTTTTAGACATAAAATAATTTAATTTAGTTATGACACAATGATGATGCATTAATTACCTAATTAATGAAAAATTAGAATAATTGATATTATAAATACCCAAGTAAATATAATTTGAGACTTTTTATGAATTAAACTAATTTTATAGGTTAATATTACATGTTATTATTGATTTAATTAAATTTTTTATAAGTAATAATTCTGTTATTATTTTTAAAAAAATCAATTTTTGAATAGTGTCAAAATTGACATAAAAGAGTTTTTAAAACAAATATTATATTATTAATTGATATTAAATTCCTAAAAATCTAAGGTTCGGCCAAGAGACTTATATCATGATATTTTTATCATTAATGGACCACTTGGGGGGTCTCTTGGATGTATATAGTAAGTTTATTAACCATATAATATAAAAATACAAAGAGACATTGTAAAAGTGAAACTAATTAACTAAGAGTTAATACTTAATGATAAGGTTAATATAGTAACCCAAACCTGTCTAAATTCTATTGGTTGGGTGGTTTTTGACCCATACTCACCTTTAACTTTAAATAATCCACTTTTGAGCCATTATAAACCGAATATGAATTTATTATAAAATAATATTTCTAGCTTTTCCAAAGGTGCCCCTCACCCCTCTTATAAAAGGGAACTCCCCCTTCTCACTAATTCACACATTCAAAGCATTTCGGTTCGGAAAAAACCTGCCCAAATACTATCTCAACTTCCCTCACTACAACCTAGAGGCCTTAGTTTGATCATAAAGCCAACCTAATGAGCCCTTTTGATCAAATCAAAACGAAGAACCCGAAGAAGAGGTAATGTTTTCACCACCCTTTTTCAAATTCATTTCTTCTTCAACTTCTTCTTTCTTTGTTATTCCCATTCTAAAATAATTAATACAGTATATCCTATATAATTTAATATTATTATAAATATGGTACAACCATATTCAGTATTCTGTCCATCCTTTGAATAACATGTCACCATACGTGCGTACGTACGGCTTACCGTCTCCACGTCGTGGTGTAATTGTTATTCAATAAATTATTATTTGGATGGGTATAATAATGATGTGTAATTCATGTAAATAATAAATATAAAATTATAATTATTCTGTATATATGATATACCATCCAATTATATATTATTTTAATATCAAAAGAATGATATTGTCGCTCGTGCGTACGTACGGACTACCGTCTCCACGAACACGATGAGATTCATTCTCCATCGTATCCATTCAAGTATAATTCTCATTTGATGATTAATAATAGTATCTAAGAACTTGATATCATTCTGGAAATGAATAAGATACAACCTATCCATGATAAACACGTCTTACGTAACAAAACATATAAAAGAAAACGAGTAAGTTAACACCTGAAACAATGATAATACTAAGATATTATTAACAAATCAATGTTAAAAGATCATATATGATATCATATTAATGTATATAATTCTGTTATAATTTAATAACAATTATTTTACCATTATATAGGAGGTTAACCTACCCTCAACCAAAGAAAATTACAAGGTAAGGGTTTATTTTGCAATCTCTTCATTATCCGAGGTTGTTTATATGTAATAATCTACTGGGATCTCTTTATCATCCACATCCATGTTTCTTAAAAATGTATTTTAAAAAATTTACTATTTACAAGAATATGGGTTAAAGTCATTTATACCCTTTTTTGACTTTTTATAAGAGGTTTATGAAGGAATATTTCCATCGTTTTCCAAACAAGGTTCTTTTTTACCTTTTTGACAGAATTAAGGTAAGAATGTTTTTTTTAACTTATACGGCGAGTATGGCTATTTTCCGCCATTATAAAATTGTTGAAGCTTCACTTAAAATATTATAAGAATATTTTCAAATAAAATGTTATATTTTATAAATATATTACTCTTAAATTATTTCAAAATAGAAAGAGATATTTCTCTAAAAAGAGTTTTGATTTCATCTATGTCAACATCCTTTGATGGATTTTACGCTTATTTGAAGTTAATTTATTATGATACAAAACTTCTATATTGTATTTAAGGTTTTGTGATATTTTTTACTATGGATGTGTTATTTTTATACCATTCATGGTTTATGGATGAAGTGTTTACATTTCGTATGCTAGTTTTAATATGAATGTTTATGTTATGTTTAAACCTTTTCATATGGGAATGCATTGGACTTAATATGTGGCGGGTGGAGCCCGCTATAGATCCTCGATGCATCGGTAGGTCTCATGAGACAAAATAGTGTCTTGGCACAAGGCCTTGGAAAAATCTTATTTGTAGTCTTGGCACGAGGCCTTGGCTATGTGGTTATGATAGTCTGGCATTATGCATTCCATTATTATGAAAGTGGTTATTGATATTGCATGTGATTATTCGATTAGTAGAATATCCATGTGAATAAGTAAATGTCATTATTTCATTTTATTTTTTCCATACTATGTTGAAGATAAAGTTTAAACAGGATTTTATTTTAGTAATACATTTCCTTAAATGATTATTCTTATTTATGAAAGTTTCCGCTATATTGTTATCCTTACTGGGAATTTGAGCTCACCCCTTCTCTATGTTTTATTTTTCCCAGGATGTGAAGAAGTAATTTATGAATGACCCGCAGGGATAGTATGAGGGGATAAGAGTGTGGACTATGGAGACTAATTTAATGTAGTTTTCATTTTTATGATGTAATGTAAAACTTTATGAATATATCTAGTGTTTCCAAGGCTATTAAACTAATCGGTCTTTCGAGATTTGATATTTCTTGTGATCATGCCAATGTTATGTAATAATGCACCGACTCTAGGTAACTGGGGTCGGGGCGTTACATTCTTTTATTAAGGAAAATTGTTTCCATGCACATTTTCAAAAGATATTATATTTTTAAATGAAAGAGGTTTTCAAAGAAATATGTATTTTCAAGCATTCTAAAAATTATTTTCTATGTTAATATATTTTTAAAATCCTATAATTATTTTTTTGGAAAGTATTTATCAAAAAATTTATATTTTATATAAAATAATTTTATTTAAATATTTTTCAATCATTATTTATAAAAAGTATTTGAATTTTTTCAAAAACCTTACTCATTAATTTCAGGCCACCCTACATATTAAAATGTTTTTAATAGGATCATTAGAAGTATCAAATGATTTTAGCTTCATTAAATATCTAGCAAAGTAAAGTAAAAAATAACTGTTTATTTATTAGTTATTCAAAAATATGATATAATGTAATAGTTTCTAATTTTAAAAAAAATAAACTAGAAAATTTTCTTGGTTTTCTTATGGATTTTATATATTTAGTTACTTTTTATAAAAAAAATATATAGTGTTTTTAGCACTATATTTGAGAGTGTGGGTCTCAGTTTGTTACACTTGGTATCAAAGGAATGATTTAGATAACTTTGGAGATTAGAACATTTTGGTTAAAAATAAGTTTAGTTTATAAGTATACTTAATTTTATTAAAGACCTTATTCCTTAATTTTTTTCAAGGAGAAATCTCAAAATTGAAGGAGAAAGATCTTGAACAACCCTTATCTCTCTTCCAGAGGATCTGATTTCAAGGATAATTATGATGTCATGCTTATATGACTTTGAAACCTTTATCAACATCTAAGTTAGCTGAAAATAACTTTTTGAGGAATATAATACCTACATTATTCCCCATTTATTTCATGTATCATGGTTTATATATTAAAAAAATTTGTATTCACAACTTTCTAACCATACTAGGTGTGGACAGTACTATTAGGGTATTTTTGTACTCTTCACCCTAAGGCATATGAATCACCCATTAATTTCAAAGTAGTTGTAGAAGAGGGTGACCTCCATTCATCTTATGTGTATCAAATCTTAATTTTTTTTATTTTTGGAAGTATGAAAGATAATTTTGAAACCTTTGAGGAAAAATCAATGAGATTATTTTATAAAAATCAAGTTCAAATATATTTCCTAAAATTATATATTTATAATATAAATTTTAAAATATTTATCGATGTCTTCATCAATTTTATCCAAACTGCACAAGTTGCATATTGATAAAATAAATAGTGGATTTTAAAAATGCCTTGAGGTACCAATTACATTCCTAGACCATTTCTCTTCATGAGAGACACCAACACTAAAGAACTTGTTGAAAGTATGAGTTATTTTAGGACAATTGTTGAATAAAAATTTCTATATTTAGTGATATTAATAAATTTATTTGGTAGAAATAAAGAACCTCCATGTTTGAAGATTAGAAAGTGGGACTTAGATTTTGTTTATGTAAAATCAAATTTTGAGGATGAAATTCCATTAAGGGGGTATAATGTAACATCCCAGTATCTTAGTGTGTATGTACTTTTTAAATAAATAATACCATATATTGGAAAATCAAATTGGAATATAGTATATTTTTATTTAAAATAATATACTAAACCAAAAAAAATAAAATAACAATTATTTATAGAAGCTTTCAACTAATTAAGTTGAAATTAAATTTACAATATTTATCATTAATAAAAGGGGGAAGGCTCTGATGAACATTAGAACTGAAAAAACGTAACCATATTTATTTGGATCTTCCATAATTAGGAATATTCCAAAAAGAGAACGAGAGTGAGAATACATAATAATGGAAATATAAGAACCATCCTTACAAGTGAGAAAATTTAAAACACATAGAGTTCAGTTTCTTTATAATGTCATTTAAGTAAGCTATTTATATGAAAAATAAGTTGGTCATTAATAAAATAGACTTTTATTTTGTTTTAAATACAAGATAATATTAATGATTAAAGTAAAAATATATCCATTATGGTATTTTTAAACATATATTTATATATATGTGTATTTTTATAAGATACAATTCATAAAAAGAAATTGTTAAAATAAAATTTGAATAAATTTCTTTTGTTTCAAGAAAATATTAATTTTCAATGTTCAATTAGATATTATTGTAATTAAAAATTAATCTAATGCTTATATGATAATAATGGTATAACATATAATTAATAATGGTGATTATTATGTTAAGTGTTCTTAAAATTGAAATGAAGTAAAAATAATAGTAATGATAATAGAGAACATGTTTAATGTATTATTATATGAATTTTAAAATTAAGTGATAAAAAAGGTTTATCCAAATTTGTAATATAGTTGGTCTAGCCCTTCAACACATTATAAAGAGAAAGCTCGACCCACAGGGAGGGCCATCTCAGAACATCCCGCATGGTGTCTTGTTTGATTGAGCGCCTGCATTGGGTAGGCATAATGGGAATATAGTGCATACAGTTAGCACATGGGGTTCTCTATGTGGGTCATGTAGTTGTGGCATGATTGGTGAGGGTCATGGGTGTAGTGTTGTGGGTTCCAAACTCCGCTGCTATCTCGAACCGTCCATGGAATGAGATATGTTATTAGGCACTCGAATTGAAGGAACTGAGGCATGTAGGGGAAGATGGTGGGCCAGAGATTTAAATTTTTTCATAGATGATTGACGTAACAACATCATCTCCAATGGATCATGTCCCCAGTTTAAGATCAAGGATCATGATTGAATAAGATTAATCACAAAAATAAACAAAAAATACCTAGTTTTATTTGAAGTTATGCATTCATCGTCTTCTCATCAACAGTGATTGATAGTTGAAGAATCCGAAGTCAAATTCCTCTATATCATATATACACACTTCAAGATCATAGAGAGTATCGATAAATTAATTTTGAGTGTCATAGTGGATATTTTATGATGAATTCAATGTCCTTTTGATCACCTCATCAATGTTCTTATGATGGGTGAGGGAGAGATCAATACGATCACCTAGATCGAGAGATTCTCTCACTAGAATTCCGGATAGGAGAGAGAATCTCTCAAGAGGTCATGTTGAATAGTCTTTTTGTGAGATATTATATCCTCTTACATATAGTGAGTTATGTAATTACTCGGCTCCCAGGCCCCCGAATATTTATTACTTACTATATAAACTATAAATGATATATTATTATTACTGCACTAAATCAAAAATACCATTTATATTTCTATTACTTTCTTGTAATATAATAAATATATTACATGATAAAACTATGTCATTAACTCAACTCATCATTCCCACAAATATTAAACGAACCTTGAATATTAAAATAATATTTGTTCGTATAATGTTTTCTATGTATTTAGTATAATACTTGTAAATAAATTTAATAAATAAATTCAATACTAATTATTCTAAACTCTAATAATATGAATTTATTTATTCATTGGAAATCATACATCCAGATACATATCCAGAACCCCAATGGCAGGGCCCAAGATGTCCCACATACCAATTCACCATAATAGGTCATATTCTTGAATAAGCTATTGTTTGTGACCCCTTAAGGACCTTATCTTGATAGTAGTGAATATTTTTGACAGACCAAAAGTGGAGTCTACAAACTCATCAAGGCCCCTAAAGAGATAAGTAGTAGTCATATCAATGAAAACCTACCCCTGAACACAAACTGTGTAATATAATCTCTTTGTCATTAGATATCTCATAACATAGGACGCACACTTGTGTCGCCGCCATTTCTTGCATTGTTGTTTGTTGATCTATCTTGACAGATTTATTCTCGACTAACATGGACATGGATTTATGAAGGTACTACCATCCATATAAACCATCCTCGAGATATTACTTCCTCAAATTGGGAGAAATAAATTATATCTTGACCATTCAATCATTTCCATACCACCAATGACGCACCCAACACAAGCTACCTCACAATGATTTAATTATCATGGCTTTTTCCTTGCATTAAAGTATGTGATCAAATGGAACACATTGATAATGATCTCAATTCAAGATACCAATACACATACTCATAGATAGAAATATCCAATGTCACTCAAAACATGTGGTGTTCCTATTGGTGGGTCTATCCTCATGATCTCAACTACTAAAGATCACATAGTGAAAACATCATGATAATAATTCTCAATGATTATGAGCCCCTAGAACCTGATAGTCAGACATAAACTATGTCAAGTTAGTATGTTGTATCTAAACTATAGGACATTTATTTAAGATTATTGTCATAGTATCTTGAGGTTCTCATTATATCCTGGTATCTGTTATAACCTTTTGATAAAAAAATAATCTATGGAAATTACCATTAAATAGTGGGCACAAAATTTTCCAAACTGTAATGGTATGTATACATCATACACATATATGATATATACTTTCTAATCATCCTTGTTAGATCTCAGATGATTATGTTCATGTTTCTGTTGAGTCATGGATTTAGTCATTAGGTCTTCCACGTCTCTATTGCATGGATATTCTACTATGTGAAACCACATCTTCTTGAGTAATACTCCTCAAGAGATGTTATACCCAAGTATATGTCATTTTCTCCAATGTCCAAAATTGATATCTTGGATAGTTAGAGTATCATAATTTACTTTATGATAATACTTTATTTACTAGGTTTTATTCCAAGAACTGGAACAAATTATTGCATATTTTAAACTATTTATTGGATAATTTGGAAGCTAAAACATACTATGCATTTGTTGACATGGATACCACTAGCTTGAATTAGATTATCTTGATAATTACCTTATCCTAATTTTGATATGATATCATATTGACATTATAAGAAAACTAGTTTGTGTCCCATTATAACTAGTATCATTTCCTCTCTAAATACCATGTACATATATTTTGTACTTAATCTAGTACTATTTGATAGTTATGAATGATTATCTTGCAGTTATATTGCAGTTCTCCTATAGTAGGAGTTGTAGCAGGCATTGTTTGGCACTATAGCAGCCGGGAATATGCCCCCGTTTGGGCCTTCAGGCCATTGATTTGGTCCCTGAGTCCTGTAAGGCCTTTGGGCCACCCAGGCCTTCAGGTTAGTAAGGCCTTTGGGCCACCTCAAGGCCTTCAGGCCACCTTAAGTGCAGATGCAAACCAGACAACCTACAAGGTACAAGCTCTACAAGGAGGATGAGCAAGGAGCTTTCACCACAGTAGAAGCTAAATGGATTGCAAGAATGAGAGGGTATGGCACCTACCATTAGGACAAGCCTATTCATGCATGGGAATTCCTAGTCAAACAGCCATGTGAAGGTGGAGAGCTGATTTCACGATGAAGATGATGGGGAGGGGCAGTTCCAAGTAGTTAGTCTGGGTTGTATGTAATGTTTGAAGCCTACGGGAAATGAATTCCTCTAAGGCCTACGGTCCATGTAATACTTATGCCTTCTTGCCTTGTAAGGGTTCCACCTCACCCCTTGAAAGGTGGATTATCAAAAATCAATAAAAAATGAAGGCCTTCCTATGACATTACATGTATTCTTATATAGATTTATTCCATGTGACCTTGGTAACAATTATCTCTTGAATTGTTCCAACTTTTTTTTCAATACCTTGTTAGTATATGCATGATTGACTAGATCAATTATTAGATCTACCTCATTAGATCATATTCCCTATAACTTAGGTTTCTAATTTAAGTAAATCTATGGAGTAATATTTCATTTTGGTCTTATCTAACTTTAAGACCAATAGTTATTTTCCATAGGTTATTAAAAATATTTTACTTGAAAAATAATGTCCCTCCCACTATCCTCTGGTATACTCATGGAAAATATTTATTCTAAATGAATATTTTATGATCTTATTGCTTAGTTTAATCCTAGAATAGATATGAATAACTTTCACCCCTTATTAGCATTACATGATGTCACCATCCCTTTTTGGTTGTATTTTATATAAACCTTCAATGATTGGTGGTCTTGACATCCTATGCTCAATAAAATAATCATAGAAATTATATATGACAAGTAAAATTCTAATGGATTTATGCATAAAGACTTGGTGTTACCAATCAATCCTTATTGGTATGATGCTTGTACCATCCATGTATCATCTCACTTGAATACCCACCACAGTATTTAAAAAAGTAAGCACCCTATACTTTGATACACGGAACCCATTATTGAATTTTAATTGATCTTATCAATTTTAGCTAATATACATATACTTCCTTATTTTAGGAATTAATAATGTATCACTATCTTTGGTGAATATAAAACCATCACCATGATTTTATTTTTCCTACATAGTATGTGTCTCTAGAATATTCCATTTCCACACCTCTTGTGGAACTTGTTCCTATATCAACTATTTGTGCGTCTCTGACATTGACTAAACTCAAGTCAATATTTATCCCACTTTCAAAAATAGAGATATGCACCCTTTCATAGAAATATATTATATAACTTGACTATATATTTTCTATCATATGGATTTCTTTAATATACTTATAAAACTTTAGGATTATTACTATAGATGAACATTGTGTTTTTTTATGCAAGTTTGTTTATATCCTAACAAACACTTTCCATCTAAACACATGTACTTATAACATAATGGATTGATATCATATTATACCTCGTATGATATCCATTAGTCATTATAGTCAACATATGGTTATGGGATAATGAAATAATTTTTGAGGAATCTCTTGAAACATATGTTATGTTTCTGCAATGATTATAAGTTTCAACATTGATACTCCATTTTACTTACATCATGAATATAATGAATATGAGGAAATGTTCAATTAGGAATTACTCCATGCTATATCTTGTTGATCAATGTTAATGTATAAGACTAATAATTGATCCTCCTTATTGTAATCAAAACTTTGATGTGTGTAAGGTAATGTACATTTAGGAATTACTCCATGCTATATTATATTGATCGATGAATGGTTTATGAAGATATTATCTAGCATACCAGCCCGAAGGAACTCATATATTCTGACCATGAATATACCATACTTCAATTTTTCATTCCTTAATAAACTTTTAAAGGAATTTTATAAAGTATTTTTTCCACTAAGTTGCCCTTATAATTGTTCGTACTCATAATCCAAACTAATTTTGAATGATTTTTGGCATAGGTTTATTTATAAATGTTTCTTTGTCTAAAAGTAAGTATATACATCGATAATACCTAAGTTATTTAACTTTGAAGAATATAAAAACCATACTTGGAATATCCTTTAAAACTACTTATTTTTTCTTGAAAAAGTATTATCTTTTCACAACTGGATATAAATGAGTCTTATATTTTATATTCATCAGGTATTTTCAATGATTCAAGCATTACTGAACTATTGTTTGGGTATTAAACACCAAAAAACACTCCTTAATGAATAGGAAAAATGTATCCTTTATGTCCAAAGGATACAGAAGATAAATTTTTTGGCAATACTTAACAAAAGTTCATCTAGGATCATTAACTTGGAAATTAAAAGTTGTGTGGTTCTCACCACTAACTTAGGAACCACCCTTTCTCAGCCGCTTAGAGAATACACCTTATATCTAGTAGCATTTATATACTTACCTGGTTATTGTATTCAAATTCATATATCTGATTGAAATATTTTATTTAATATCCAATAATTATGAATGAAGCATTACATTTAATATGATGAATATAACTAAAGAAGAAGTGAATAATTTCTTTTTCAATTCATTGTGCTAAAAAAAATTCATAGATTTATTTCATGATATGTGAAGAAAATAACCTCCATTTTTATAATTATTTCTCTAAAGGATTTTGAAAATGTTTTTTTTATATCAAACTTTCCATTATTTTTTTTCACCTTGTCTTTAAATGTTTTCATCGTAAGAACTAAATATTATACTTTCTGTATATTATTATTTACTTGGAAAAACTTACCCAAAAGGTAATGAAGCATTTTTATCCAAACTGTTCATTTTTTAATCTTAAAATAGACTGAATAATATGGGTGAAAATGATATTATAATTCTAGTTATTTAAATATCATGATCTTTCTTTCATATTTACACATAACCAATGTAATTATTTCCAATTAATATCTCGCTTCACTTTCACCTCACAAGCTCATCGAAGATAAGAGAACATGTAAAACCATCCATATCCTGATGTTGCATTAACAACTCACATCATACTTTAATGATATAATTATGAAAAAGCATCATATGTGTAATACATGAGTCTCATGTAAGAAACTTTAACACCCTCTCTTCCATAGGAGGATTAACAGTTATTGGGACACTAACACCATGAATTTTCGATGTCATTGTGCTTTACACAAGCGCTCGTACTACATGTTGGAAACTCATGCTAGTTTTGAAATTTTCTTTTTCAAATAATAATCTCTTTGTATCTTTAGTATAAATTTCCATTTTCTACAAAAATAAAATCTAACGGAATGTAATTTTATCCTGATTACTGATTCAGGCATTATTGATTAATTTAATCAAATCATTAAATGTCTACCCCTTTTTTATCGTACACTAGACACCCTCTGTAATAGAATTGTAATATTCTCTCACATGAGTTTTATAGTGGAAAGGATACTTGAATCTCTACTCATAATCTAAAATCTGTGTCTACAACACTATTCAGAGAGTTCAAGGTAGGTGTTTGACTGAACAACCGCATTAACTCACGGCTCCTTGATCTCGTGAGTGAAGTCCCAACTTCTAAAATCATAAATATGATTTAATAAATACTTGCCTCTAAATTTATATAAAACTAGATATGGATGATACTTTGTTGCTAAATTATTTTAAGTCAACCCATTGTTCTCATAAGAACTCTCTAGTAGTAGGAGGCACCCTCAACTATGGCTGACTGATCACCCCGAACACCTGGTTGTGTTCAAATTCAAATAACGGAAGACATTTGCATCTTAATATTACTTTGAGGGTTTTATTATTACATGATGAAATGAAATCATTTTTTATCTTATAATCATGTTCTATGTGATCACACTAACAACTGATCATGCAATAAACATAAAATATCCATCACATCACATGTTCATTTTATATGTGCATGTTTGATTATTATTTTATGTGATTATATGTAAAACTACACATGTATAAAACAATAAACCATGAATAAATAGAATAATACAATGTGATAATGATTCGATACTAATGGTTTATACATTGAGTGAATAATGGATCAACATAGACCCTAGGGGTAACTTTTTGTGTTGTGTGCTTGTGACTCATGTTTTAGCGCTCACCCATCCAATGCATCAAACTCTTATCTAGTGCATTGCCAAAACTCGGTGTGAAGTACGTCACTGATCATCCTCATCATTATAAAATAATACTCACACACACAAAAGGTGGATTATGGAATTTGGAATACAAATAAAGACTTTTATCGGGGCATGTAGGCTGTGACGCCCTGAAAATATAAAGCAAGAACCTTGTATTCAATAGCGTGTATGACACGCGACACCAAGCGCATATGGTAATATAATATCTGGATACATTATAATATATTTACTATTTAAAATATATTATACATATTTAAATGCATGAAACACTGAGTTAGCTTGATTTACATGAAATAGTGACCTTCTACAATAGCTTGTGTTACACGCAAGAGTGACCTTCTTCGATGTCTTGTGTTACACGCAAGACTGATTTTTATTAAACAATAATATATTATTAAAATATAATGAGATATAAACTAGTCGTTAAATTAGTATTTATGAATAGTAAAACTAACATATAAAAATTATGGTTTATAAAAATATAGAATTAATTAATTGTTCACAAATTAATTAGAAATGAATATAAGAAGCAATTGAATATAAATTGGTTATTTTTATAGAAAACAATTTTTATGCTCAAAAAGTTGTTTTACGTTAATAGATTAAATTAACCACAATTAGTGAGTGACATTAATGTAATATGTATATATATATATATACTATTCAATAAATTATTTTTTATATTCATCCATTATGTTTGGTATGTATAAGATAAGAACAATCTCTATTTTACCCATAAAACCTATATTTTTATAAAGGCAATTTTACCACCTTTTAAAGGAGAACTCATTTTCAATTTGAATTTTTAAAATTTAATTGATATAATATTTCAAAATAAAATTACTCTTTAAAATTAAAACATAATAATTAGTTTATGGTGAATTTTTGATATTTTTTGGAAACATGTCATTTTTAACTAATAATTAAAAATACTAAATTTTAGTTCAAAACTGCTTTTTATCTAATTTAATTATAAGTTTAAATGATGTTTTATATTTGTTTTAAAGTTTAATTAGAGAATATTTTTATAAATTAATATAATTTATGTCATTGGAATCAATTTCACTGTGAAATTAATTATAAAAACATTGAAAAATTTCTAATGTTTTTACTTTAAAAAGTCACATTGCCGTCTCGTCTGTGGGATTAAATTTAAATTAATTTTTTCCACTTATATGATTGGAATTTGGAAAAATGTATTACATATTTGGAATAATAATAATTTCTAATTTATAATAAGACCAAATTTTTTTTGACCAAAAATATTAGTGAAAGTATTTAAATTAAATTACAATTATTAAGGAAAAATTAAGCTTAATAAAAGACTAAACCTTAAACTTAAGGGCCCAAATGACCTATACACTTCTCCAAAACCCATTTTATGGCTATAATTATTCCATTAACATTACATTATCTAGTTTTTTTTGGTTTTTTATTACTTTTTTTAGGTAATAACATGTGTACATCTAACTTGTTTCAAAAAATTCACAGTGAGTCCTTTTCCTCCCTTATAAAAGGCCACCAACTATCTCCATTCATAACACCTGTAAAAACATTTAGGTTCAGCCATGATATACCCATATATATTACCAAAATCCTTATCCTAGACCTGTATTCCTTTGAAAATAAATCCTTCCCATGAATCCTTTTGGTACAAACCAAAAGAAGTTACTCGATTAAGAGGTAACATCTTCCCTTAAGCTTTTTAGTTTTATTTCTATTTTCCAACCCCTAATATATTTTTATTCTATTAATGTATAAAAAAATCAGTATCCTAAATATACTAGGATGTTTTTATTCTAAGTTTTTGACCTGAACTTACACACACTTCCATCTAATGGGTAACGAACATGTTGTTTTTGTGTACCGCACGAAACGATGATTGTTCATTTTTCCATTAACGCCTCTCATGGTGGCCATTATGATGGAAACTCGGTATATATATGATATATATGATATTTATTATTTATTTATACTTATTTAATCCTTTTATAACACATAACTTTAATAATTTCTATTTTTTGTTAATGCGATAACATCGTTTGAGGAGGTATGGACTACTGCCTCCTCAAAGCGATGTGATTCATTCACACGATCAATGGAATGTATAAAGGATGATCATAATTAATAATAGGTGACATAAATAACCTATATATTATATTCATGACATAATTAAATTTCTAGAAATAATATATATATATATATCGTTTTATTTATTACCCTTTGACAAACACTAAAAAGTGATAACATCGATCATGGACGTGTGGACTACCGCCTCCTCAACACGATGTGATTCCATTTTCATCACAATAATTGTATATATAAGTATACAAAATTAAATAATATGATATTTATTATATAATTATCATTATGTAAATACATGGTGTTACTTACCTTTTTTCCATAACAATCATTGAAAAATAAGAACGTTACTCATGCATACGCACGACCTACCGTCTCCATGATTTTAATGTTGATTAATTTTTCACAACCATATTTAATGATTGGGTTTAAAATTATAATTTATGTATAAATATTATAATAATTTCATGATTCTTATTCTAGATATTTTATATAATGACCTCATTGACCATAGTTGACCTACCAAAGTTTTTTTTGACACATAAACCAAATTTTGGTCAAAACACTCGATATAAACTTAATTGTTTAAGTAGTTGTATACAACATAGTATGTGTGAAATAAAATTAATGATAAAAATGAAAAAATGTTCTCAATAAAGTAGTAAATTAACATAATTTTATTATATAGTAGGTTAAATAATGTTCTCCCAAAAGGAAACTCAAGGTGAGGGACTCTCATCTCACTTTTTACAAACATGAGATAAATTTAATGTTCACCACTTATATCTTTTATGTGGTGTATCTACTTTCCATTTTTATATATTATATCATGAATTCCTTTATCTTTATGGTATTTAATACTTTTATCTAATATTATTCCTTCATGAGGTTTATGATTTAAAATGTTTCAAAGTGGTATGGGATACTTTGGAATGTTTAAGGATTATTTTCCTCGACAATAAGTTTAATGATCTTTAAATGGTGTTTCCATTTGAGTAAATTATATTAAAATTTTTCAATAAACACTTTAATTTTTCTATCCCCTAGTAATTCATGACATTTTTCAAGTATTAGTACCATTTTTCCAGTCTTTGGTACTCAAAGTGTTTTAAAAATGTTTTTAAGAAAACCCTACTTAATTTATCTCTTTAATCGAACAACCGATTTTCTTCTAGAAACATTGTTTTATTAAAATAATTCAAAAAAATTGTTAAATGATTTGTTAAAGACATTTTTACCCTTTTTTTTCTTTACCAATATTTTCAAAGGAATCTTCTTGTCTCTTTCTGAATAAGGAATTTTTCTAACCCTTTTTACCTTGAAAAAGGAATATTTCTTTTTACCTCAAATGAAATGTATAGATTTGTACACTATCATTTCTCTAAATATTTCCTAGAATGTTTAAAAGGTTTTTAAGTGAAAATATTTTTAAAATTTGATTTTAAAAAACAAAATTAATTTCAAATGGTTTTTCAAAACAAAAGGATATTTTCCTCAACATTGTTTTTAAAAAAATTATAATATTTCCATTCATCAATGAAAAAACCCATTTATTTTACTCCAATTAGGGCATTCTATATTGATATCATCCTTAATATTACAATGGATGGTTTATGACTAATTTGGACAAGGAAAATATTTGCATTCACTTCCTTGATTTCTTTTGTACCCTTAAAATAGTCAATCTCCATGATCATTGAATTTTCCCTAATTATACATATCATTTATCATGGATATTTTTATTGCCTAAACTATATACCATTTTACATATGGTTTATACTTTGATAGTTATTTGATTATTTGGGGAAATATAAATAATTATGTATTCTATATTCAATATAGTTATTTGATAAGGAACATTTTTAAATTTATTATTCGATATATGTGGAATGTTTTGGACTGGTACGACATGGGTGGGGCTTGGTTATAGATATCCCAGGGATGCATCGATAGTCTCATGGGATTAGTCATTTTTCTAGCCACATTAGATGGGTTTTTATCCAATATTTTTAATCATCTTGTGAAAGGTTTTAAAGGTGAAGGTACCATGTACCTAGGAAATATGGCGTAGAATAATCTAGCATTTCCCTCATATTAGTTTCAGATATTATTAATTCATTAGATTTTTCATCAACATATCTATGGATACAATTCATTTTAAATTATTTATATGGCATGTGTTTCAGTTTCTTACCTTTCTATATTTATTTTACCTTATCTAATTATTTGGTTGGCATATGCTTCAAGTTATTAACTAGCCATATTGTTTATGAACTTCATTCTTAGTTTATTGTTTATATGGAAAGTGAGTTCATTCATCTACCATGTCATAATTGTTATTCACATTAATTAATTATTTATTCTGCTATATTTTACCCTTACTGAGCATTTGAGCTCACCCTTATTATCTTTCTTTCTCCTATGAATCCAAGAAGCGTACTATGAATGATATGTATGGATTTAGTGGATGGATTAGAGTCATTCTCAATGTTATTTATTTATAAATTAGAAAAAAATTATGTTATAATTAGTTTATTCTTTCTCATGTATTTATCTTTTTTACCGAGACTACTAAAATATAATTCCTTCGATATTTGATTCATTGTAATCATGTCAATGTAATTAGTAGCAAACACCGACTCCAGGATATCTGGGGTCGGGTCGCTATAGTTGGTATCAAAGGAAGTTTAGTAGCAACCCTGGGAACTATATTTAGAAAAATATATGTTATAGAACATATCCCTAAGGTATAATTTGAGGATAATTATAAAGTAACAATCTTAAATTTTGGTAAGGTAGAGATTATGTGGTCTTTCCCAGCAAGACATCCCTATTTGGATACTACAAGTGGATGTGGATCTGGCATAGATGTACCTAGGATTAATAACTCTGACAAGGTGTTTCGGGCCTGACTCGGGGTAACCTGTTATATGAAAATCGTCCTTACCGCACACCTGGTTTGACACTCCCTGGGGATATTCTTATGATAATACACTTTTTCTTTACAAACCATAATGAAGGATTTGAACATATGATGAAAATAAATAACCTAGTTTAAACCTAATGTGTTTTAGATTTAAGATAAGGTGTAATGATTTTAAATCCTACAAATGATATTATAGATAAACTCTATACCAAGGAAGGATCTATGTGAAAATAAGTGGATGAAGTATTGATATATTGGGATTGTAATAAAAACCATAGTTAAAAGGATATTTAGTGATTAACCTAATATCAATTATGTCTATAATATTTATTTGGTAAATTATATTAACTTAGTTTTAGAAAAGTAAAACCTATAATATGGGTGACAACCAGTCAAATCCAGTAAGGTCGTGGGTATTGAACCCATGATTGAAGGATGATAAACTTTTCATGCCAACTACTGACCTATATAATGTCTTGGTTAATTTTTCATTGTTTAAAAAATTTGATAAATAAATGTTAATGATAAACCAGTAGTATAACATTTTAGGATTAGAGATTAATCTATAAACCATATTGTTTTTAGAATATATTTAAAGAAATAGTTATACTTTTCACTCTTTTATAGGTCTTACAAACCTTTAAATGTTTCTTTTAGTGCTTCAGGAAAAAAACCTTGTTGGTAGTTAATTTTTGGGAGTATAGGAATGAATTATAATTTGATATAAGCACAAAAAAAGTTAGGTTTTTTCATATGAAATTTAAACATATCAAGTAATAATATTTCCTTATAATATTTTTTCAGTAAAATAATTACCCAACATTAGGAAAATGAATTAGAAATAAAATTTTGTCATTATACCTTAATCTATATTAAATTTATGGTCTTATAAATCATCAAAGATTTATGGATTTTCACCCATCAACTTTCCATTGACCATTCACTAATTTTTTATTGATGACCTCATTCAATCCCTATAAATATTTATACTTTTCCTCCAAGTATCTCTACTTTCCACTAATGTTCTCCTACTTAGAAACCTAGTTACATGGTAGTCCATGTGACCTTTGTATTTTTCATTCTATCTTTTATAGAGGATGACTTATGAACCCTTGTTAAAATGTGAGATTTAAAGCATAGGAAGTATCAAAAAATATATCACCATGACCGAGTTTAAATTGAGAGGACGCAATTTTAATAAGGTGGGGAGAATGTGACACCCCAAAAATATAAAGTAAGAACCTTGTATTTGATAGCATGTATGACATGTGACACCAATCACGTAAGGTAATATAATATCCGAATAAATTATAATATATTTAATATTTAAAATATATTCTATATATATTAATGCATGCATCACTGAGTTAAATTCGGTTACACACAAGATAGAACTTCCTCAATAGCTTACATTACACTCAAGAGCGGCCTTATTTGATGGCTTGCGTTACATGCAAGACCGAGTTTTATTGAAAAATAATATATTATTAAAATATAATGAGATATAAAATACCTATTAAAATAGTAATAACTAACTTATTAAAATTATTTTTTATACAAAGATAAAATGAATTAATTGGTTAAAAATTAATTAGAAATTAATATAAGAAGCAATTGAATATAAAGTGGTTATTTTTGTAGAAAACTATTTTTATGCTCAAAAAGTTGTTTCACACTAATAGATTAAATTAATTACAATTGGTGAGTGATATTAATTTAATATATATATATATATTAAATAAAATATTTTTATATTCATCCATTATGTTTGGTATGCATAAGATAATAATAAACCCTATTTTACACATAAAACCTATATTTTTATAAAAGTAATTTTACCACCTTTTAACGGTGAAACCATTTTAAATTTTAATTTTGAAATTTTAATTTATTTAACATGTCAAAATAAAATTCATCTTTGAATGATAAACATAATAATTAAGTTAGGGTTTTTTTTAATATTTTTCGGAAACATGTCATTTTTAACGAATAATTAAAAATACTGAATTTTAGTTCAAAACTTATTTTTCATCTAATTTGATTATAAGGTTAAATTATGTTTTATATTGGATTTATTGCTTAATTATATAATATTTTTATCAATTAATACAATTAATTTCATTGTAATCAATTTTACTTTGAAATTGATTATAAAAACATAGTAATCTTTCAGACATTTTTACTTTAAAAACTCACATTGTCATCCCGTGTGTGGGATTAAATTTAAATTAATTTATGCCACTTCTATGATTTGAATTTGGAATAATGGATTCCATATTTTTAATAATAATACTTTATATTGTTTAATAAGTCCATCTTTATTTTTGACCAAAAATATTAGTGAATTTAATTAAAATTAATTACAATTATTAAGGTAAAATTAAGCTTAATAAAATACTAAACCTTAAACTGAAGGGCCCAAATGACCTATCCGCTTGTCCAAAACCCATTTTATGGAAATAATTCGGCCAGTAACCTTACATTATCAAGTTTTTTTTGGTTTGGTATGACTTTTTAGGTAAAAACATGTGTATATGTGACTTGTTTCCAAATATTCTAAGTGAGTTATTTTCATCCCTTATAAAAGGCCACCACCTCTCCCCATTCCTAAAACCTCTCAAACCACTTAGGTTCATCAAATATCTGCCCATATAGATTCCCAACTTCCCTCCACTCAACCTTGAAGCCTCTCATTGGGTATAAACCCTTCCAAGGAATCCTTCTGGTAAAAACCAAAATAAGTTACTCAATTAAGGGTTAACATATCTCCTTAAGCTTTTTAGTTTTATTTCCATTATCCAGCCCCTCATATCTTCTTATTATATTATTATATGACAACACCAATATCCTAAATATACTAGTATTTTTTTATTCTAATTTTTATACCTAAACTTATACACACTTCCATCTAATGGGTAACGAACATACTATTTCTGTATACGGTGAATTACTGCCTCACAAAACGATGATTGTTCTTTTTTCCCTTAACACCTCTCATGGTGGCCATTATTATGAAAAATATATCTATATATGTTATATATGATATCTATTATGTCTTTATACTTATTTAATACTTTTATAACACATACCTTTAATACTTTCCATTTTGCGTTAATATGATAACATCGTTTGAGGAAGTGTGGACTACCACCCCTCTAAGTGATGTGATTCTTTCACAAGATCAACAAAATGTATAAAGGATGATCATAATTAATCATAATTGACTTAAAGAAACTATATATTATATTCATTAAATAATTAACTTTCTATAAATATAATATATACATATATATATATATATATATCATTTTACTTATTACTCGTTCACACACACTTAAAAGTAATAATGTCGATCATGGACATGTGGACCACCACATCCTTGACACGATGTGATTCATTTTTCATAAAAATATATATATATATAAGTATAAATGACTAAATTATATTTTATTTATGATATAATGATCATTCTGTAAATATATGGGCTTACTTACCTTCTTTCTATAACGATCATTGAAAAATAAGAACGTTACTCATACGTACATACGACATACCGTCTCCCTAATTGTAACGTTGATTAATTTTTCATAACCATATTTAATGATTGGATTTAAAATTATAATTTATTTATAAATATTATAAATATGTAATTTTTATTATTCTGTAGATATTATAAAATGAACTTTTTGACCATAGTTGACCTACCAAAGTTGCTTTTAACACATAAACTGAATTTTTTCAAAATACTCAATGTAAACTTAGTTGTATAAGTAGTTATATACAAAATAATAATAAGTGAAATAAAAGTAATTATAAACAAGAAAAATTTTCTCAAGAAATTATAAAATTAACATGATTTTATTATATAATAGTTTAAAGGGCATTCACCCGAAAGGAAACTCAAGGTAAGAGATTCCCATATCACTTTTTACATCTGTGAGATAAATGTAATGTTCACCACTTAAATTACTTGTGTGGTGTATCTACTACCCATTTTTATATATTATATCATTAATTACTTTATCTTCATGTTATTTAATACTTTTATCTAATTTTATTCCTTGTTGGGGTTTATTATTTAAAATGTTTCAAAGTGGTATGGGATGCTTTGGATTGTTTAAAGATTATTTTCCTCAGAAATAACATTATTGATCTTTAAATGGTATTTCCATTAAAGGAAATTATATTAAAATTATTCAATAAACCCTTTAATTTTCCTATCCTATAGTAATTCATGACCTAATTCAAGTATTTGTACTATTTTTCCACTCTTTGGTAAAAGTATTTTAAAAATGTTTTTAAGAAAACCTGACTTTTTTCTCTCTTTAGTCGAATAACCTATTTTCTTATAAAAACCAAGTTTTATTAAAATGTTTTCAAAATTTCTTTAAATGGTTTGTTAAATAAATTTTTACCCTTTTTCTCTTTTACTGATGTTTTAAAAGGAAACTTCATCGCTTTCCAAACAAGTAATTATTCTAACCCTTTTTACCTTACAAAAGGAATGTTTCTTTTTTACCTCATACAACATGTACAGATTAATCCACTGTCATTTATCTGAAGCTTCCCTAGTAAGTTTAAATGGCTTATTTTTAATGCAAATATTTTTTAAAATGGATTTTAAAAACAAAAGTATTTTCAAATTATTTTTCAATACAAAGGGATATCTTCCTAAAGAATGTTAGTAAAAGATATTTTTATAATATTTCCATCCATAAATGAAAAAAACCTTTATTTTACTCCACTTGGGTTATGTTGTATCGATACCATCCTTAATCTTCATATGGATGGTTTATGTCTAATTTTTTCAAGGATAGTATTCACATTCACTTCCTTGATTTCTTCTGTCCCCATGAAATATTCAATCTCCTATGATCATTGAATTTTCCCTAATTATCCATATCATTTATCATGGATATTAATATTTCCTAAACCGTATACCATTTTACATATAGTTTCTACTTTGATAGTTATTTGATTATTTGGGGAAATATTGATAATTACGTATTCTTTGTTCAATACTGCTATTTGATGAGGCACATTGTTAAATTGATTATTTGATAAATGAGGAATATTTTTTGATAGGAACAACATAGGTGGGGCCCAGTTATAGATTTCCCCTTGATGCATCACTAGTCTCATTGGGCGAGTCATTTGGCTAACCACCTTAAATGGGGTTTTACCCAATATTTTGTAAACTATATTGTGAAATGTCTTGACAGTAAAGGTACCATGTAAATAGAAAACATAGAGTCCAATAATAAAGCATTTCTCTCATATTAGTTTTAGTTATTATTCATCCATGATATTTTTCATCAATATATCTATGGATACATTTCATTTTAAGTTATTTAGATGTCATGTATTTTAGTTTCTTACCTTACCATATTTATTTTACCTTATCTAGTTATTTAGTTAGCATGTGTTTCTAGTTATTACCTTTCCATATTTTTTATACACTTCCTTCTCAGTTTATTGTTTATATAGAATGTTATTTTAGTTATCTACCATATCATAATTATTATTCACATTAATTCATTATTTCTTCCTCTATATTTTACCCTTACTAAGGATTTGAGCTCACTCTTATTATGTTTCTTTAACACAGGAATGAAAGAAGAATACTATGAATGATATATAAGGATTTACTAGATGGATTGGAGTCATCCTCGAAGTTAATAATTTATAAAGAAGAAAAAAATTATGTTTTAATTAGTGTATTCTTTTCTCATGTATGTATCTAGTTTACCAAGACTACTAAACTCATATTCCTTCGATATTTGATTCCTTATAATCATGAAAATGTAATTATTATTAGACACCAACTCCAGGATATGTGGGGTAGGGTCTCTATATTGTCCTTTATACATATAATGACACAAATATGACATGAAAATCTTCATTTATTAAAATAAATATTATAAATACTACTATATATAGTGCTTTTATCAATGCTAGAAAAAGATTTTAACAATGATAGAAAAGCATTTTTAATCTCAAGGGGGGTCCCCTTTAACAGTACTAAATGCACTGATAAAGGGTGTCCTTTATCTGAGCTAAAAAAAGAACTGATAAAGGCCCCCCTTTATCCGCACTATTTTAGTGTAGATAAAATAAATTTTTATCAGTGCTATTTGTAACAATGATAAAAGGCCAATTTATCAAAACTTTAATTAGTGTTGATAAATGGTGCCTTTATCATCCTTTGAAATAGCGATGATAAAGGGTGCCTTTATCAGTGCTCAAAGTAACACTAATAAAGGGGGATTTTATCGGTGCTCAAAATAGCACTGATAAAGGCCTAGCTATCTATGATGTGCTGTTTATATAACAGCACACCCACCAGCAGCACCTGCACAGCACACACAAACCACCTACACAAAATAGAACATTCACAACGCACACAAGAACAAAGCAGCACACACAACAATGCACATAAGAACAAAGCAGCACAGACATGGGTTTGGAAAACAATGATATATACATTTCAAATAATGTTTTATATAATTACATTTACAATTATCCAATAAACAGTTAAAAATAATAATGTTTCATCCTTTGACATCTTTGATCCCCTCTCAAAAATGTCCTCCCATCATATTAGTTTCTGAACAAATCATCTCAACTCAATAAAAAGGTTCCACCTATATAATAAAACAAATATTATGTTATTAATACTATAAAGAAATAAATTAAACATTAATATGAAAGAATACATTAATAAAATGTCAATTTTTAATAAAAAAGACGCATTTGGAGTTATACAGGTCACATCGTGCGTTGTATTGAGGTGGAGTTAATTCCTACACATCACAAATGAGTTATGGATCATTGTCCTAAAATATCAAAACAATCTGAATGGGTTTGCTTGGTTTTGAGTATGTACCTTGTTTTTTTACTAAAATTAATATCAAATTTAAATGACATACTCGGATTTATACAGGTCAAATCATTCATCAGATTGATGTGTGGTTAATTCTTACACATCACAAATAAACCATGGATCATTGTTCTAAAGTATCAAAACAATATAAATAGGTTTTCTCATTTTTCAGTATGACAGTTTTATTTTTTTAATAAAATATCATTTCAAATCAGAAACACCCATTTTGAGGCATATCGGTCGCATCGTTTGTTGGTTTGAGGTGAGAATGCTTCATAAATGTCACAAAGTACTTATGAATCACTCTCCTAAATTATAAAGGCAATCAGAGGGCATTTTTTTGGTTTTCAGTGAGTGAAACGCTTTTAGCTAAAATGTCAATTTTAAACTAATAACGGACACTTTTAGTCATACTGTTCACACCATGCATTGGATTGAGGTGTGGTTGAATCCTACACATCATAAATGACTCATGGATCAATGTCTTAAAGTATCAAAACAATCTGAATGTGTTTTCTTGGTTTTCAGTATGTCACTTGTTCTTTTTACTTAAATTAATGTCAATTTTAAATAAAAACACATTTGGATTTATAACGGTCACATCATTTGTCAAATTGAGGTTTGGTTGATTACTAAACATCACAAATAACTAATGGATAATTTTTCTAAGGTATAAAAACAATCCAAATATGTTTTCTTGGATTTCAGTATGTCAGTTGTGTTTTTTTACTATAATATCATTTCAGACTAGAAACATGATTTTTAAGTCATATCGGTCACATAGTGCATCAATTTTATGTGAGAATAATTTATACACATAAAAAATGACTTAATAATCACTTTCCTAAATTATGGAGACAATTGGAAAGTGTTTTATTGGTTTTCAGTATATCACTTGTTCTTTCTTCTAAATTTATTATTAATTTATTATAAAAATACACACTTAAAATCATAACGGTCGCACCATGTGTCATATTTTGGTGTGGTTGATTCCTACATGTCACAAATGACTTGTGGATAATTTTCCTAAAGTATCAAAATAATCTTAATGTGTTTTATCAGTTTTCAGTATGGTACTTGTTCTTTTTACTAAAAATACTAACATTTTTAAATAAAAATAGACACTTCGAGTCATATCAGTCACATCTTCATGCTATTTGTGTAAATTATTCCATCAGGTATGATGCCCATTCATTTCTAAACAAATATATCTCATCTTGTGAATAGGAGTCTTTTTGATAATCATGGTAGTACTGAAAAAATATAAATACACAAAGGATTAATAAATATTTTAAATGAAATAGTAATTATCTTTGAAAATACCTCTTCAGGGATACTGTTTTGTTCATGGAATATGGTCCCTTTCATAAATTTACAAACATAATAACCACAGTCTTTATCATTTGTTTGTTTCGGGAACTACAGAAACATTGAGAAAAGTAAGTGATTTTTTTATATGTGTTTGGATAGTGAAGTCTTATTGTATATACCCTGATTTGTATCCAGTAATGGTACTTGTGATGTTTCTTTTCCTTTTCCCCTGGCCCCATTCCATGATGTAGAAGATATTCACTCACCTCCCTATAATAACAGAATCCTCATTAAAAGATAATATAAATTATATAACTATATATTTAGTTCTAAAATTTTGGATGTAGTGTATTACAAATTGACAAATGTCATCATTTTTGGTCGGTTTGTTGGATATCCATGCATTGAATCCAAGAAATAAATTTTTAGAATATCCAAATTGACCGCAATGAGCATCAAATGCTGCCTAAAAACACAAAAAAGGAATAATTAATGAAAGAAATTAAAATATATTTGATAATATAAAATTGTATAGTTTTACCCCTGCATCATTGGTATTAAGAAGAGTCTATCATCTGTAATATTTTTGTTAAATGATTTGAGCAGGCCTACCATTATTTCACCCTATTTCTTGGATTCTATATCTGTTTTTTCTGTAGAGGTGACGTGAGGACTAACGAGTCCAAATTTTTGTTCATGGGGAAATCCCTTCAAATTTTTTTCATATATATGCCTGTGAAAAATATTAAATGTATTTAGTCATAATTATCATAGTATATAATCTTTTGTAAAATCAAATAATGAAAACATACCTCATGTATACATTTATAACTGAGCTTCCTAGCCAATCATAATCCATAATTTCACTTACATTGTCAACACTAATGAAATATGGATCTTCCCTGCTGTACATATTTTCATCAAAAAGAATTGTGTAAACTTGACCATCTTTCAACTTTGTATTTACACGATCCTATAATGATAATAAATGTGAATATAGAATGGGCGGGTTGAAGGTGCTTTCGGTAGATTGTTTTGATCGGTTGGTTGATCCTTGAGATGGTTTTGAGTTGTTCTTTCTTTTCACCCACTTCCATGTGTCCATCTATAATAACATTCATCATTTCAAACATTTTTTTCATTAAATGTTAAAGGTTAATCTTGAAAAAAAATGGAAATGAAAACCTCCTTGTCAGCATGTTTTTTTACAAGCTGTGACGGTCATGTGATGAATGTTCCAAGAGCTCGTTAGACCTTATTAATATCTTCATCATCAATTGGAATAGGTAGCTCGGTGCTTGGATCATGGTATATGTTAATCATCACTTTGACATGACCTGATGGAAGTGGTTTGTTGTGTAGCATGAGGTTCTAGATATTGAACATCGTAGCCCTCGCTATAAGGCGATGGGTGGGTGTTGATAGATACAAATCATAGTCATTTTCACCCTGTACAATATCATCATAAGAAAGGTATCATTGTCTATCTTGTTCACAATTCACAAAAACAACTATTAGAACATTGATTACCTCATCTAAGATAGGTTTTTTAGGGGAATGTCTCACCTTCAAGGTAATGGGGGTGGGGCGGGATCTTCACGTGCTGGTTTTTCTTTAGTTGCTTCTTCTCTTTCCCCCCACCCACCATCATATTTTCCATGAACTATCTCTACAAATGCATATGTTCTTCAAGGATAGCCATTATTTCTCTCATCATTTTGATTTCTTCACTTTGATCCTGTTTTTTTTCAAAAAATGTTCGGATTGTCACCCCAAAACCCGCACCTCTAACCCGACCATACTTTTCTAGATTCTTCAAGGCCACCAAAAGTATGTCTGCATCCAGTTTGGTTGTTTTTAATTCATGTGACTATGTCAGATAGAAAATATAGGAAAATAAGTCATCATTTTTATGTAATATCAATTTAAAGCAAAAAATATATTTATTATTTCATACTTACACATGTTTTCCACAATTTTTGTTTGTTTTCATCTATTAGTATCCCATCTTTATTTATACACGCCTCCTTCCATGGCACGTGGAGTGGGATGGAAGTGACATTGGATTTGGATTCATCAATCTATATATAAACAAAGGAACATATTTATGGTGTTTTTTTATGTCACATAAAAGTATTATGGTAGATTTAAAATACGTACCAATTTTTTTTCAAGTGAAGTGTACCCCATTCTTGCTTTACGGTAAGGGTATGCTGGTTTTGCTTCTTGTTCCTTATTTTTAGCACTCAATTGTTGTTTCATAAATAAAAACTTTTCAATAAAAGTGATGAATACACATATCTTCAAATAGTATATTACCAAACACAATGTACCTAAAAATACTTCTCCTCACAATGGCTAGTAAATTCATCTCACACTCCTTGGGTTATCAGATGTTCATAAATAGAAGGTGGGTGTAGGTTTATTTTCCCTTTAGCATCTTTAAGATAACATTTCGTTAAAATTGTGTGAAAGCCTCTGTTAATCCTTCTAGAAACCCTTAATACATAGTCCTTGTGTGATTCATCCACTATAAATGCACTCTACAAGGGATGATGAAGAGTAAGTTAATGTTTCATTATTTTATTTTTTAATAAATTAAAGAAATGATATCATAATGTTACCATAATATATCCCCACATTAGTGTCTTATTCCTGGTGACAACATGGTGCCACGAATGTACATCAATCGGCACGCATTGCTGAGTGAGGATTTCAATGTAACTACTAAACATGGCCTTGTTGGGGTTAACATGTTGGACCCACGTATTCCATCTGACCTCGTATTTGATTCCATTTTCTTTTGTCTTAAGGATTTTTTTTAACACTGTCAAACTACAGCACTCCTATTTTTCTATGACGCTAGTGTTTCGGTGCCTACCATTTCCTCGGTTTCAACATCATCAATATGTTCCTTCAGAGAGCTAGCATAGAAATGTGCAGATGGTGGTTATACCTCTGCACTGGGATAAGCAGCAACAATAGGTTGAGAAACTTGTTGGTCCTCTACACTGTGAGCAACAGCAGGTTGAGAGACCTATTGTGTCTCATGATTGGGAGCATCATCACTTGTAGAAGTAATTATCTTCATAAGTGGTTCAACATTTAATTTAGATTACATAAAAGTAGAAATTAAAAGATAATAAAATAAGGTAACATGATGTATATTATAAAAAAAATATAACCTGATTATTGAACACTCTTTTTTTAAAGGATGAAGGGATTTGACCCCTCTATCGACTATCCAAATCTCTTAATTGTGGTCTCCTCTGAAATACAAAACACCATCTACATTGGGACCACTGTGAAATGATTGTGATGTCTCAATTAAAGTGCCATCCTCTATTGAATTTTCATCTGACCCTTCAGTGATTTTGGTGGATAACAGAACAATTGACCAGTTTCGGTTTGTGGGATCTGGAACATAAAATACTTGTACTGCCTATGATGCCATTATAAATGGTTTGTCTTTGTACCCTTCCTTACTGAAATCAACTTTCACAAATCCCAATTCATCTATTTTAACAGCACTCATATTATCAACCCACTTGCATCGAAAAATCAGTACTTGGAAGTTTGTATAATCCAACTCCCATATTTTTTTTATGATGCCAAAGTATGACATATTCGCATAAATTGGATTTGTGTCCTTACAACCGAAAACATGCATCGCTTCAGCTAAAAGCGTAACTCCACTATTATTCATGGTATTGTCTAAATCATGTTCATTAGTATAAAATGTATAACCATTAATTACATAATAATTATAATATAATACATACACACTTGGTCCTCGGGCTAACCATTGAATTCGTTCTGAAATTGAGTCCTGATTTTCATCTGACTACTTAAATATATGGTCCTAAAACCATCTTATAAACTGTCAATTATGTGTATTTGATATCCATTTTTCATCCCTTGATGGATTCAAATGCCTAATAATTTCTTTTTGGGTTTTGACATATGGTTCAACCTTCAAACTATTATGAAAAACGTAAAGGTGGGCCTGCTCCAGATCTATAGTATTGATTGTGACAACCTATCTTACATAAATTCCTTCTCCCCACAATCCACCCAGTGTGATGAGATTTTGGTAGACCAATTCTTTCCACACCGGATAGGTATTCGGTACAGAATTCAATGGCTTCCTCAACAATATATCGCTCCGCAATACAACCCTCTGGCTGTCTTCAATTTTTGACATACCCTTTTAAAATATTTATATACCGTTCAATGTGGTACATTCATCTATAGTGTACATGACCACATAGTTGAATCTATCTCACCAAGTGAACCATCAAATGAACCATCATATCAATGAATGATGGTGGGAAGAACATTTCCAATTCAAAAAATATGAAGACAATTTCTCTTTCCATACTCGACAATTTCTTTGGGTCTATAACTTTGTTGGATATATATTTGAATAAGAAACAAAGATTCATTAACATATTACAGAAATTCTTCGAAAAAATTCAACATAAAGCTATAGGAATTAGATCTTGCATCAAAATGTGGAAGTTATGTAATTTCATACCCTTTAACTTTAAATTGTTCATTAACACGATGTTCTTGATATTCAATGAATACCCCTCTGAAACCTTTATGTCATTCAAGAAGTTGAAAAACTGATATCTCTCCTACTTAGAAAGAGTGTAAGCAGCTGGAGGAAGAAAAATTCACTTTTCACCTTTCATTGGCGCTAACTCTTCTTATATTCCCATGCCAACCATGTCCAACCTAGCCTTAATTCCATCATTTTTTTTTGTCAGGTGTATTTAGCAATGTGTCATTGACACTGTCACATACATTTTTTTCAATATGCATAACATCAAGAAAGTGTCTGATGTATAGAAAATTCCAGTATGGTAATTTAAAAAAAATTATCTCTTCTTCCAACTGGTTTTCGTAAGGTTTTTCGAAGATGGTTTACAAAAAGTAGTGTCCACATATTTTACTTTCTCAAATAGTTCATCACCAGTTAGTAGAGACAGTGTTGTACGTTCTTCTGAACTTTCATCGAATGATGTTGTCCAATATCGGTACTTATGTCGCTGGGGTAGAAATATGCAATGTCCTAGAAACACGGTTTTCAATGAATGTTTCAATCTAATTGATTGTGTACCTAGTTCGAAGACGGGACACCCATGACTTCCTTTAATTCTATATCCTGAAAAATTCTTATAAGCATGAAAGTCATTTATTGTCCTATAAAACATGTCTCTCAATGTGAAATATTCATTTCTATAATCATCATACAACGTAACACCTGAATCCCATAATAATTTCAAACCCTTGATCAATGGAGCCAAATAAACATCAATATCATTACCCTGTTGTTTCGGTCCTAATATAAGCATAGATAGCATGATGTGTTTTTTTTCATGCATAATAATGGTGGAAAGTTCTAATTTACCAACACAACCATCCATGTACTGTGAGTGCTGCTTTGAAAACCAAAAAGATTCACTCCATATGTAGATAACGCAAGACGAAGGTTTCTCATCTCATTTCCAAAATCAAGATACTCATGATCGATTCTATTCCACTGAGGAGAGTTTTTCAGGTGATGTAGTTTCCCATATTTATTTATTTTGTTTTTGTGTCACGTCAATTTCCTTGTGGTCTCCTCGCTTCTATATGGGCACCTAAACCTTGGGATGATTGGAAACTACCATACAACTTTTGTAGGACTGAATTCATCCTTCTTGTATCGAGAAGAACTGTACTTTGGGAATTATCAAAATGATTTTTAGTCCTTACAAAAACGTATACAGTCATTTGTGCAGGCGTATATTCATTCAGATATCATACCCATCGAACGTAGCATTCATTTGGCATTGTATGTTCGGCTCGGGAGCTCATTATCTCTTGGGAGCATGTCATTCAAGAGAGAAATTAATTCTCTAAAACTAGTGTCACTCCATCTGTTGCCTGTTTTTAAATTATACAGCTTTAGTATGGCTGACAATGCTATATATTTAGTGAAACCACCATACAAAGGTGTCTTTGCACAACTCTTTAACTGCTCAAACAATTTTGGGCAATCACGAAGTTCATCTTCAACTGCCATTGTCATTTCCTCAATACGATATTCATCATCATTCAAATCAGTAATCATGTCCTCAATATGGTCTTCTTCATTGTCCACACTTGTAATCATATTAGATGATCCATAAAATGCATTGTTATCCCAGCCACTAGCTACATTCTCTTTTTCCCCGTGTTTACTCCAACATTTTTAACTTCGATCTATTCCTTGACAGATCAAGTGTTCTTCCAACTCCTTTGGACTAACTTGTCTTGAATAAAAATAGCGTAAACACGGACAGAGTATTTGAGAAGGGTCATATGCATGATATTTTGCAAACTTTATGAACTCTTTCATTCTATCTTCATACTCTCTTGTCAAATGATTAGCATCCATTCAGTCTTTATTCTTATCCATCCTATTTGATTCGGTGATATTAATTTTTAACAAAATAAATTGACAAAAGTTGATATAAAAATTAACCAAGGCTAAAAATATTTATAGACTTTAATTCTCCTTTGAAAACTATTTATAAAATCACAGTTCAAATCCCATTAAAAAACCAACCATTTACACAAATTCCTCTTTAAAATAGCATGCCCTTTTTAAAACAAACTGATCAGTTTCAAACACTCTTTCTCAAAACCCCAAATCCTTTTTTATAAAGCATTCAAGGAAACTTCATGACCCAATAATGTTAATCATTTAAAATGAGTGAAAACCCTATATATTTTACAAATTTTCATTTAAAAATTCACACACCCCTTATTAAAATGAAACCAACATTACATATGCTTTCAAAACATTCACATCCCTTTATGAAATCCAATCAGGTGAGTTGAGAAAAAATTCGCATGCAACCTAATTCCATGAAAAGTGTTTAAATCATTTTAAAGTTATTTAAAACTAAAAAAAGGTATGTTGAACACATTTTTCAAACACTTTTTTAGTGTATTCCAATAACACCTCATGGAAAGCACCACTATTTCCAAATCTAGGAAAGGATTTGGTAAGTTTCTCTTATGTGTTCTTAACTATCTATACCCATAAGCAATCACATGACCATCATGGACTGAAACTATTCAAATCCTGACTCCTGATACATCACAATATAAGCCATACTCATTACCCAGCTCATTTATGATTAAGATTGGTGTTTTCATCAATCTCTCATTAAGATATTAGAAGGATCGCTCATGAACATATAAATACTCATATTAAGATACACAACTTAGGTTAGGTCTCGTATAATTCCATGCTTATTTCAATGGTATTATCATAGATGAAAAATTGAAGTTAGTAGTTCATCCCTATCTCATATAATTCAAATATCATCTTAGAATCCTCCACCATCTCACATAGAGTCTTATCTACTCCCATGCCTTATCCAGACCATCAATGTAGGGAGTATAACTAGCCTATGGAAACTTAAGCGTTGTTACAAAGGGTGATGATTAAGAACCAACTCCAGACCAATCACCTGATTCCTAAAAAAATCATAACTCTTTCTTACTAAATCATCCTAAATGGAAAGTTAAAAGGGAATCAAAACCTAAACAACTCCAACAACAACACGAGTGACCCTCGGTAACTCTCCACATCCCATCGTCCAACCATGGACCAATCTAAGCATCAAAAACAAAACAAAATATGGAACTAAAAAAGAGATATAAGAGCATCATACACTACCATACACCAGTTCACATGTAGGGTGTGAGCTAAAAATTATTTATATGATCTCATAAATAATTCTCTTTGAATCCCTTCATAATATAGTTCATAAAGTGCTAGTTTTAACATAAGGTATAAAATATATTTTCACTTGAATTATAAAACAAGTGTAAAAACAATAAACTTATATATTTTCAAACAACCACCCTTTTTATAATATAAAAACAATGATGACTAAAAATTTGAAATAAAAATATCAAAAAATGGAAAGAGGGCCTTTAAAACCATTTAAGACATATCAAATCATAGTTTATCCCACTTTTAGAACATTTTCTGAAAAAATCTTTTTCATAAATAACCACAATGAAAAGCCATTTTCTTAAAACTCATTTAAAAAATAACCATTTTTTCCCTTTTTAAATAAAACTATTTAACCATTTAAATCAACCTATTTGAAAGTAAGAAAATACACACTCAAAGTGAAACAATGATCATGCATAGGCACTAAGGAAACAAGGAAACATAATCCAAAAAACAACCAAATGATGGTGCCATATAATCAAAAAAACTAGGGGAATACAATCTAGCCAAGAAAATAAATCCTCTAAAGTGTCCTAAGAATGATGTAACCATCATGTGAAACTTCCTAAGACTCGTGTATTTGGATCCTGAACTAGAGATGAGGAACCTAGGTCGATACTATTTAACTTGTCATATCCAAGTAGTCCTATAGAACTCACTAGGCTCTATCATGATCAAGGGATCAAAAGAAACCCTGGTCCCTTCCAGTACATTTTAGGGACACTGAAACATCTCAGAAACTCACTCAATCTAACTGGGTCCTTACACTAGGCAGCACACTCCACGCTAGGGATTTCACTTATCTAGATCTCTACCAATATCCTAGGACACCCATGACATTTCAATAGTGGAAGTGAGCAACCAATGAAATAATAGATCATCACATAAATATAATTTCAATTATTTGAAATTTAACCTCACCCCACCTCTTACACCCTCACAAGAAATAACCCCTTTTACATCCTTTTATAAGCTTCACAATAAGCATAAGAATATAAAGAATCCCCCATGGGGTCACGAGCCACAACAAGAACAATAAATGCATGGAGCTCAATTGAGGGTCTCCCATATTTATAAAATAACTTCCTTTAAATTACCAACTATGATTTTACAAATGTGCTCGAGAAGCCAATCCATTTCCACCCCATTTGAGAACAACATTTCAAATTTCATCCAAAAACCATTTATCAAAATGCAGTAGAAAGCCCATTTGGAAACCCAACCATTTTATATAAATAAATTTTTAAAATAATAAACCCTTTTATTTTTGAAGGAGATATGTGCTAAGAACCCTTTTGTTAAGCTTCAATATCCTTTTGAAAACATCTTAATCCACCATGAGAGTTAAGGGTCTCAAAACCATTTAAATAGGTTGAAGGTCAATTCCATTTGTTTTGAAAAAACGTGACTTTAAAATATCGCATATTCACATTAAAGGAAAAAAATTATGACCAAACTTTCAAAATATTTAAATTCCTTTAAAAAATCCACTCAGGTCTTTTACAATACACTTGGCACATGACATAAGTCTATGTCAAGTCTTTAAACTGTTTTCAAGCCAATTAAAACCCAACAAAGTCGTAACATAGGATTATAATTTAATAAGAAATCATTTAAAAATATCTAAGAAATTTATAACATATATTACAAGGGAGTTCCAAAGAAACACCTACCTCGGTCAAGCAAAAGAGAAGCTAAAACTTGTCGACATTAATGGAGAACACATAAATATGTCAAGTGACATACTACTCAACCCCCCCTAACGACAAAAATCTTCATCATCAAAAAGCAATTGCACTATGCTCTAGTGGCATCACACTTCAGATCCATAATCGAGTCACACAAAATCAAAGCAAAAATATGAAAAGGAACACAAACCAACATGCAATTCATTTAGTGCGCAAACAAGAACCACCAATGATCACGATTTTTAGCGGGGTGTTTAGCCCGTACAATTCACAACATACCATCAATATCAAATTATAATTACATGCGAACAAGACGAAACAAATGACAAATGAGAAAACTCACCGCGGAGGTGTGGTTCAGTGCGCGGCGGAGGTGCGTTTGCGGCAGAGGAGAGGCGCGTTGCGGAGGAGAGGCGCTGGCAGAGGAGAGGCGCACGACAGAGGTGTGACGCACATCGGAGGTGTGGCGCGTGGCAGAGGAGAGGCGCACGACGGTTTGGTTCGCAGCGGAGGAGAGGCGCACAGTGGAGGTGTGGTTCAAGGTAGAGGAGAGTTAGCAGGAGAGGAAGGGGAGGAGGTGTGATTCACGGTAGAGGAGAGGCGGCGGGAGAGGAGGGGGGGAGGCGTGACAGCGGCGATAGGCTTCCACGAGAGCTTGAGAGGTGCGAGAAAGGAGGAGAAAGTTAGGGTTTTTTTATAAAACTCGGTGAACCTTTTATCAGCGCTAGCTAAAAAGCACTGATAAATGTGTGTTTTATCAGCGCTAAAATAGAAAGTGCTGATAAAACATGCATTTATCAGCGCTAAAAATATAGCGCTGACAAAGACTCCTTTTATAAACGTTTTTTTAGCGTTGATAAACATGAGCCTTTATCAGCGCTAAAAAAAGTGTTGATAAAGATACAATGTTACTAATTTGTTTTTATTATTATATATATTTATAATATTATATAGATGATAAATATTTATTTATTTATTTATAATTGTAACTATATATATATATATATATTTATTTATTTTTATAAAGTTATAATTTAAATAATTATAAATTTATAAGAATTATACTTATTATATTTATAATCTTAAAAATATATATAATAAATATATTAATTATATATATTTATAAGATTATAGATATATATAACTATATTTCTTCTAATTTTATAACTATTTATATGAATATATATTTATTTTTAATTATAATTATAAATGAATATGTATTTATTTATTTAAATAATTATAAAATTACAACAAATTTATATTTATAATATTTATTATTTTATTAATATATTTATTATAATTTTATAATTATTTAAATAAATACATATTTATTTATAATTATAACTACTAAATAAATATATATTTATTTGTAATTTAAAATTATAATAAATAAATATTTATTTATAGTTGTAAGTATAAATAAATATATATATATATATATATAATTATAATTGTAAAATTATCACAAATATATTTATAATTTTATAAATATATATAATTAATAAATTTATTATAATTTTTTAATTATTTAAATATATTTGCATTTATTTAAAATTATATTTATAAATATTTATATTTATTTATATTTATTTATAAATATATTTATTTAATTATATATTTATAACTTTATAAGTAGTATAATAAAAATATTTATTATAATTTTATAATTATTTACATATATATATATATTTATTTATAGTTATAATTATAACTATAAATAAATATATTTATAGATATTCGTATATAATTATAAATATATATATATATATATATATAATGTATTTATTGTAATTTTATAATTATTTTAGTGTATATATAGTTATAATTATAATTGAAAATAAATATATTTAAAAGTATTTGTATATAATTAAAATTTAATAATTATAAATAGAATAAATATATTTATTATTTAAATATATTTAATGTAATTTTATAAGTATTTTTTAGAACATAATAGGATATATTGGGTAACATGTATTAATCATATATACCTAGTAAGAAAATATATATATTAAGTGATTGGGGATACAATTACATTAAACACACGTATCACACACACAGGCCGGAAAGGCGGGCCATAGCCCCCCAAGAGATAACTCATCCATCAAGCCTTATTTATTCAATACATGTCCCGAAAAGCCCAGTGGGCATGAAGCTCAATACATGGCCCAAAGACCCATAATTTGGCTTGTAGACCCAGTGCAGCGTCATGCTTGCACCACCGTTTGTGTGCGTCATGTCGGTGTCACCGTTTGCTTGCATCATGTCTGCGTTACCGCCTGTCTGTGTCATGTCTGCTGTAGACGCCGGAAAAGTCCGTTGTTCCCAAACGAAGCTCCGGATGCGGAAAGCGAGGTCATATTTGGAGTCGGAAGAATGTTTCGGAGGGCCCGGAGGCCTTGCGCGGAATTTCAGAAGCCCGCGCGCAAAGGTGATGTTCCGCGCGCAAAACCCCCGGGATGCGCGCAATGCGCCGGTCCGGCGCGCAATTTTGCGCGCCGCGGGTCCGCGCGACTCCCTTGCGCGCCGCGCCCGATTCCGCGCCCGCGAGGAGAATTTCGCGCTCGCACCCTGGATTCCGCGCCCGGGGTTGCCTATAAATATAAGGCGACCCCCAACGTTTCAAGGGTTGCTGGAAGTCGAAACGTCTCTCGTGCGCGCAATTCAACCCCTTCCGCGCGCAATGACGAACTTCAGGTAACCTCCTTTCTTTCGCGCAAGAAAGCCTCGGGGTCCGCCTTCGCGCGCAATCCCCGTTGGCTCCTTTCATTTGAATAAAAACTCACCCTAAGGCCTTTGCGCGCAAAAGAACCCGCTTGCGCGCAATTGCCCCCGGGGTGCGCGCAATCCGGCCCGATTGCGCGCACCCCCCTTCTTTCAAGTGGCCATTCGTTAAAGAATGAGCTGTTGCCCCCGCGCGCTATCCGAAGCCCGGTGTGAGCAATCTCAAGCATCCGCGCGCAAGGCGCTGGCCCAATTGCGCGCCAGCCGCCCCGATTGCGCGCCGGCCCGCAGTATTGCGCGCAAAGCTTCCTTTTTGCGCGCAATCTGCCAGGGTCGTCCCCGTTGACCTCCTAAGGGTACCCGCCTGTGTGGCACCCGATGATTCTCATCCCGGGTGCCCGCACCGTGCGTTGTCTTCCCGTGTGGCCTTCCGGGTTCGCGCGAAGTGACACGGACCCATCGGCGGCAACCCTTTCGTCCAAGCTACAAAGACGTTAAACTGTACAGCATACGTCCAGCATGACGTTAAACTGCGCAATCGTCCAGCATGACGTTAAACTGCATATTCGTCCAGCATGACGTTAAACTGCATATTCGTCCCGCATGACGTTAAACTGCCCATACGTCCAGCATGACGTTATACCGCACATCCGTCAAAGCTGCACGACGCTAAACTGCCTAGCCCCCATCGTCCGCGCTGCAAGACGTTAAACTGCCAAGTGTTTCGTCCTCAACACATGACGTTAAACTGTACTTCGTCCGGCAAGACGTTAAACCGTCCGCTTCGTCCTCAACACATGACGTTAAACTGTACTTCGTCTGGCAAGACGCTAAACCGTCCGCAACCTGATCCCGTGCTCCGCACGCAGGGTCCCCCCGGTTTGGATGTGGCCCCCACCCGCTCGTCTCTGCAGGGATGTCGGGATTGCCCCGCTTTTGGGACGATTTAATGGGAGTGGCTTTTCCCTACGGGGGCAGGGTATTACAAACCCCTAGTTTCTCGTGGGAGGCTGCACATGTGTATCTCCATTGCGCCTCCCCACTGCCGAAGCCAGTAGAGGGTCTGACTGGGATCGAGGTGTCTTCTGCTTTCGGTCCAAGTCCCTTCCAACTGAGTTTTGCAGCATCCGGGCTGCCCCAAGTGCGTAAGTCCTGACAGAATGAACTACGTGGACTTTGATCCCTGTCTTCTATACAGGGTACGTAGGAAGCCTCCCTGAGGTCCAAGCCCACCACCTGGTCGTCCCGGTCGTATTTACGTCGGTTCGTCCATCAGTGGACCCCTCCAGGGTTCACGCTTGCGTTGATTCACCTATGAATCCTCCCCTGTGGGAGACTGCCCGTGTGTATCTCCACGGTGCCTCCCCACAGCCCCCCTTTTTTCCATTTCCCCTTTTATCGTCCAGCATGACGTGAAACTGTGATCCACCCGGCCGTTCCATGCCCCTCTGTGCGAGGTGGTTCGGTTCAATCCTCCGCCCGGCGGCCTCGACCTCTTCGTGAGTCGGCTTGCCGACGTCCAGCATGACGTTAAACTGTATGCCCGAACTACGTTGACTTTGATCCGTGTTAACGCGCGGTACGTAGGAAGCCCCTCTGGGGTCCAAGCTCTTCACTCCATCATCCATCCTGATCCTTACCCGGGCCGCCACATCCCGGTGGGGTCATGCCACTTCACTCCACTCCACGTTACTTGGGAAGCCGCCCATGTGCTGGCCCCAGCGTCGGAGGTTCCCCGCAAGGGGTTCTGTCATCTGATCCACTTTTCGTGTTGATCGGTCCGATGTCGTCCCCGCTGGACGTTAAACTCGCGGCATACCCCGTGTTAAACACGGGAAGCTGAGGAAAACCTCAGGTGACACAGTTCCTCGCACCCAGTGTGGGATGCCTCAGGCCATCATGCCTTCGAGAAGCCCTATTAGGGACGGAAGACAGATGTGCAGAGCCGCAGCGTAAATACACGCCCCCAACACCCAGAGCCATCCGGACTCCTCACCGCAGGTTGCTGCCCCGACCAGACTCCTTGGAGCGTCCGGGCGGAAGCAGCGTAATTAACCGGTGTCCATGAAGATATGGCGCTGGGAACGAGATTCACGAACATTCTTAAGTCTATGAGGGAGACCCGGATTAGGCGACAAGTTCCGAGGAGACGTCCAAGGAAGGAGGAGCCGACATCCCATCATCCCGGTTTCGATCAAGGAGCAGACGCCCCTGAATAAGGGACGGATGCCGCCCGCCCTTGGAAAGCGGGACTGCGGGACCACAAGCCGCGCGCCCATCCCCTCGGGTTGACGGGTGCACGCGCGAACGCGTCCTGGCGGAATAGCGTAACCCGACGCACATCCGCACCGAAACAAAAAAATGGTGAACCCGACGTGAATCTCTTCTCCTCGATACGAAGACCGATGGCTTTCAGAGGTGTTGGAAGACCGGCATGTTGCCCGGCCAAGCATTCAGTCTTACCCGCCAGGGGCTGGGGAAGGGAAATCGGGCACTCCGTCTCACGACGTCGATGGCCTGGGTTCCCCCCACGTTTTTCTTGGGTACGCTTCGGTTAACACCGTCGAGCTGGTAAATCCCTTTTCGGTTCCCGACGTTGAAGAACACCAGGTGGACCTCCCTAGTGTCCCCGGTCGTCGCCACCGTCGGAAGAACCGCAGCAACAGGAGTCGTCGGGGCACAGCCGTTGGTACCTCCAGCCAGGCCGTGCACGCCACTGAGACCAGGCAGCAGGCTCAAAACCGAGCTCAGCGCGCGCAGCCCCCCCATCCGGGGATGACGGATTCGCCTCCGCCACTGTTTGTGGTGTGGGACCAGGCAGAACCGCCTCAGCCGCGTCGCGACCAGCTCCGCCCTGCCACAAGTCCATCCCGGCCTCCTGACTCCAGTACGGTGACCATTTCCCGGACTGTGACCAGTGAACAGCGAGATGCGCCAAGTACCAGTCGGTCGCCGATCCAACCGGCAAGGCCCGTCATGCCACCAACCGCAGAGCAACCTCCTGCAACCAGGGGCTCGCGCTTGGCCAAAAAGTATGATGTCCTGAAGCACTTGGCCGACATCCCAGCAAGGCTCTCCATCCTTGAGGCTCTGCGCATGTCATCTGAGATGCGCGAGGCACTCGCTGAAGCCCTGAAAAGCCCCCTCCAGTTTGAGACAGAGGTTGCGGCTGCAGAGGCCTTTCACGCCGAAACGATCGAGGACGCCGAATGTCAGGCAGTTATCTCGTTCTCTGGTAAGGATGAAGACCCTCCTATACAGGGACACATTCGTCCGCTGTATGTCACTGGCCAGTTCAATGGCCTTGAAGTCCGGCGTTGTCTTGTCGACACGGGGTCCGGGATTAACCTGATTCCAACTCGGACGCTCCGGAGATTGGGGTTGTCTGAGGATGACTTGATTCCCTCCGACCTCAGGATCCAGGGGTACGATCGCACCGAGCAAACCCCGGTCGGCAAGATACGTTTGAAGACCCAGTTCGGTGACTTGGTTGCCAACACCGAATTCATGGTAGTCTCTCAGGACACTGCGTATAACGCATTGATGGGAAGGCCATGGCTCCATCTTCACGCGGCGGTTCCCTCGTCATACCACCAGTGCCTCAAATACTCCCTTAATGGTCGAGTAGGTGTGCTTCAAGGAGATGCATCTCCTTTTGCCTCATGTGAAGCCCGCTATCTGGATGCGGACTATTACAAGAGCAAGGATAAGCAGATCCTGGCAGGTGAGGTTGAGCCTTTCGCTGTTGCAAGTGATCCCTGGGCAAGTCTGGATGACGCTTACGTCCTCCCGATTCAACGGTTGGACGTCGCCATGGTCTTGACGGTCCGCGAGTCTCCTGATGAGATGGCCGCGACCGCCCGCGCCAGCACCAGTGGCCCAGCAGGATCTGGTAGCCCCAATGCAGCTGCCAACGCAGTCTCTCCCGTGGACGATCCCTCCCCGAGTGGAGAGGATATGGAAGACGCACCCCCAGCCTTCGAGGAGGGCGTCCCCGCCACGGTCGATGAGTTAATACAGGTGAACCTTGGAACCGAGGCTGATCCAAGACCCACATTGGTTAGTGCCGCCATGCCCTCTGAGGAGCGGCAGCAGTACGTGGACTTTCTCCGGCAGCACCGTGATGTGTTCGCTTGGGGCTATGACGAGATGTCGGGGCTAGATCCTCAGGTAGCCGTCCACCGCCTTGGTCTCCCGGCGAACCATCGCGGGTTTAAGCAGCCTCCTAGGAAGATGCACCCATCCCACGGTGCCGTGGTTGAGGCCGAAGTTGACAAGCTTATCAAAGCCAACTTCGTGAGGGAAGTTCAGTACCCCAAATGGCTGGCCAACATTGTGCCGGTCAGGAAGAAGAACGGGCAAATCAGAGTCTGCATCGACTTCCGCGATCTCAACCGCCACTGCCCGAAGGATGATTTTCCCCTTCCAGTGACAGAGCTGTTGATTGATGCCACGGCAGGGTTCCAAGCCCTCTCCTTCATGGATGGATACTCCGGATACAACCAAATTCGGATGGCCCCTGAGGATGAGGAGTTCACTGCCTTCAGGGCCCCCCAAGGTACCTTTTGCTACCGGGTCATGCCCTTCGGCCTGAAGAATGCAGGTGCCACCTATCAACGGGCGATGCACCGCATATTCAAGCCAATCCTCGGCACACTGGTGGAATGCTACGTCGACGACTTGGTTTTCAAATCGCGCCAGCGTCAGGACCATCTCAAAGACCTTGAGAAAGTGTTCGGCTTCCTCCGGTCTCGCTGCCTGAAGATGAACCCGTTGAAGTGTGTCTTCGGGGTCACCTCCGGAAAGTTCCTTGGATTTGTGGTAAGATACCGGGGTATTGAGATCGACCCAGAGAAAATCAGGGCGATTAGCCAGATGCCTCCCCCGGGTACCGTCCGGGAACTGCAAGGGTTCCAAGGCCACTTAGCCTATATACGCCGATTCATTGCGAATCTGGCCGGCAAGTGTAAGCCCTTTTCTCGGCTTATGAAGAAAGGTGCCACCTATGTATGGGATAAAGAGTGTCAGACCGCTTTCGAGGAAATCAAGCAGTACCTGCTTCAACCTCCGGTCCTGATGCCGCCCGTATCCGGAAAGCCGCTGGTCCTTTATGTGACCGCCCTGGAACGGTCCCTGGGTGCCCTTCTCGCCCAGAAGAACAACGAGGGAACAGAGAATAGCCTCTATTACCTCAGTCGCATGCTCCTCGATGCGGAGGTTAGGTATTCCCCCATCGAGAAGAGCTGCCTGGCGCTCGTATTTGCCGTACAGAAATTACGGCACTACTTGCAGCACCATGAGGTACAGTTGGTTTCTCGGGTAGACCCGTTGAAATATATCCTGAGCCGACCTATGTTGACTGGCCGTCTAGCGCGGTGGGCTGTGATTCTCCAGCAGTTCGACATCAGGTATGTGTCTCAGAAGGCCATCAAAGGGCAAGCGTTGGCAGACTTTCTGGCCGCTCACCCGACCTCCGCGGATCAGCCGCTGGATCTAGGCTTTCCTGATGAGACCATTCTCTCGGTTGATCGAGCCGATCCATGCTGGCAGATGCACTTTGACGGTGCCTCCCGGAGCCCCACCGGTAGAAGACTCGATAATCCTAAGCTCAACAGAGTGGGCTTGGGCATCGTCTTCATTACCCCGGAGCGAGCCGTGCTGCCATACTCTTTCCTGTTGTCAGAGGGCTGTACCAACAATGAGGCGGAATACCATGCCCTCATCACCGGCCTCGAGTTAGCTCTCGAGATCGACGTGCCCCATCTGTGTGTGAAAGGGGACTCCGAGCTGGTCGTTAAGCAGATCAATGGCGACTACGTTGTCAGGAAGCCGGAACTTGTGCCATTGTTGGAGTGCACCCTTCTTCTGATGGCCCGGTTCCCTTCTCGGCCGGAAATTGTCCATGTTCCCCGGTCGCAGAACGGTCGAGCAGATGCTTTGGCCAGCCTGGCTGCGTCACTTGCGGAACCTGAACAGGACAACCTGATCGTCCGCGTGACGCGCCGCAGGCTCATCGCTCCCGTTATCCCGGAAGAAGATCGCGGCCCGTTGGTAAGTAACCTCACCACGGTTGCCCCTATGCCCGGAGCCCCGAGTACCCCAGATATAGCAGTCGAATCAGCCCGTGATTGGAGGGCGCCTTTGGTTGAGTACCTCCAACATGGCATTCTTCCGTCAGATCGGGCCGAGCGCGAGCGAGTTCGACGCCGCGCATCGCAGTTTGTCCTCCAGAGCAGTCCCGGTCTGGAGCAGATCCTCTACAAACGCGGGTTTGATGGTGTTCTCCTCCGTTGCCTTCAGGGAGTCGAGATCCCACGAGTCATGCAAGAGGTTCATGCTGGTTCATGTGGCGCCCACCAGACTGGGGCGAAGCTGTCCCACCAGATTCGGAGGTTGGGATACTTCTGGCCCTCTATGATCCATGACTGCATCGAGTACGCCAGGAGGTGCCATGCGTGTCAGGTTCATGCGAACTTTGTGCATCGGCCGCCGGAGCCTCTCCATACCACAAGGTATTCCTGGCCCTTTGCAGTCTGGGGACTGGACGTTGTGGGACCTTACCCGCCGGCGACAGCTCGCCAGTGCCGGTTCATTCTGACCGCCACGGACTTCTTCTCCAAATGGGCAGAAGCGATTCCGCTCAGAGAGGTCAAATCCTGTTCGATCGCTGACTTCGTGACCTCCAACATCATCTATCGATTTGGAGTGCCTCACGCTATCCTCACGGATAACGGAACCAATTTCCGAGCAGCCGAGTTGAAGAAGTTGTACGCCAAGTATAACATCCGCTCGAACCATACATCTCGCTATCATGCGCAGGCGAATGGACAGATCGAGGCGTTTAACAAAACCCTCTCTAACATTCTGCAAAAGATGGTTGGTCGGAACAAGAAGAGTTGGCCGGACAAGCTCCCCAACGCCCTCTGGGCTTATCGGACGACGACTCGCAATTCCACCCAGATGACCCCTTATTCCCTGGTGTATGGAGCTGAGGCCGTCCTGCCCATCGAGATCCAGTTGCCGTCCTTGCGCACTGCGGTCTACGACCAGCAAGCGCCGGACAGAGTTGCTGAAGCCCGTCTAGTCGAGTTGGAAGCACTGGATGAGAATAGACTTCGCGCTTTGCACAACTTGGAGAGGCATCAAAGCAGAATGGCTCGAGCTTTCAATAAGAAGGTTCGCCTCCGCTCCTTCCTGCAGGGTGATCTAGTGCTAGCCCTAAGAGCACCGATGATCCCCGGCAGGAAGCCGCCCAAGTTGGAGCCCAAGTGGGAGGGACCTTTTGTTGTCCACAAGGTCTATCCCAATGGCGCGTACTCCCTAGCGACTATGGATGGTGAGCGTGTCACTCCTCCCACCAACGCTAGGTTCCTCAAGCAATACTTTGCCTGAGTGTCCGTTCGTCCTGCATGACGCTAAACTGCACTTCGTCCTGCATGACGCTAAACTGCACTTCGTCCTGCATGACGCTAAACTGCACTTCGTCCTGCATGACGCTAAACTGCACTTCGTCCTGCATGACGCTAAACTGCACTTCGTCCTGCATGACGCTAAACTGCACTTCGTCCTGCATGACGCTAAACTGCACTTCGTCCTGCATGACGCTAAACTGCACTTCGTCCTGCATGACGCTAAACTGCACTTCGTCCTGCATGACGCTAAACTGCACTTCGTCCTGCATGACGCTAAACTGCACTTCGTCCTGCATGACGCTAAACTGCACCACGTCCTGCACGACGTTAAACTGCATTCGTCCAGGCTACAAGACGTTAAAACTGTTCAGCATTCGTCCGCGCTGCAAGACGTTAAACTGCCAAGTGCTTCGTCCCGCATGACGCTAAACTGCACTACGTCCGAGCTACAAGACGTTAAACTGTTCAGCATTCGTCCTGCATGACGTAAAACTGCCCCTCAAGAACTACGTGCGGCTTGATTCCCATCCTTATGGGATACGTAGGACCGCCTGAACCCTCATGTTTCAGGCCCAGCCCCATCCTTCGGGAATTTCCATCCCATCTCGGGCCCTTGGCCCAGTTGCCCCCGGGTGTGCGGCGTATGGTGTGAGTGCGGGGCTATGCCCTCATTCACGTCGGTTTGCTCGTCACGCTGTACGCCCCCCCACGTTTGGGGATTCCTTCTGCTCCCCCCTTCTTTTTTCCTCATCGTCCTGCATGACGTTAAACTGCACTTCAAGAACTACGTATGGCTTGATTCCCATCCTTATGGGATACGTAGGACCGCCTGGACATTCATGTTTCAGGCCCAGCCCCATTTCCCGGGAATCTCTATCCCGCGTTGGGCCTCTGGCCCCAGTTCCCCTCCTTTTTGTGCGAGGCGTATCGCGTGAGCGGGGGATTATGTCCTCATTCACGTCGGTCTACTGGCCGCGCCGTACGCCTCCCCCGTGTGTGGGACTACCTCACACCCCTCATCGTCCTGCATGACGTTAAACTGCCTCTCCAGAACTACGTATGGCTTGATTCCCATCCTTATGGGATACGTAGGACCGCCTGGACGCTTGTGTCTCAGGTCCAGCCCCGTCTCTTGGTTGATCACGGGGATCTGCCCCCCTTCGGTTGCTCTCAAGGTGAGTCCTCCGACCCTTTCCGGAGATCTGTTAACATGTTTTGGGTGCTTCGGTCTATGACTCGTAGTGTCAGATTCAATCCCGACAAGTCCTGTGTTGCTTGTCAGGCCCCGCGCTTCCTCTTGTTCGAGCCTTCACTCAAAGGGATCCTCGTTAGCGGTTTGGGTACGATGCCTCAGTGCTCTCCCACCGCTCCGGGTCGATTTACCGGCGGGTCTTGGGCCGCAAACCGATATGAATCCTGCGATTGAGCAGTTGATGCTCGTTTGCTTGCCCCGTCTTAGGCTGACGCGATCGGATGTTGTGTTGCGAATGCGTCAGCAACGTCCTTGATCGCCACGTCAGCTCTCTCAGGCTCTGAACATTGGTTGCGCAGTCCTCATCACACTCCGCCTTTGTGCGTTGTAGTGGAATCTTGACACTCTCTTCATACTGACCTCCGGTATGCCTCTACACGTTAGGCAGACCAACCAGGGTAATGATGTCGTTCGAGGCTCCCATGATCTGAGCACCAAGGATATATGCAGATATCCTCCCTAAGGGCCATGCGTAGCTGGACCCTCGTCCCCATAAGGAGGAGGGAGTCTCCCGAACAATTGCGTTCTGGGCCCAGTATATCTGGAGGCTAGCATCTCTGCCCCTCGGGTGATGGACATATGCAGACCCCTATCCCAAGACTCTTCTCCTGGAATCGTGCGTGACCGCAGGGCTGGGTATGTTCCCACCTCCGCCGTGTCCGCCGTACCGCAATAAGCGGATTCCTCCATGGTCCGAACCACACGACCTTAAACTGTGTTGTCTGGTCCTACCACACGACCGTAAACTGTGATCGTCTTGGCCGCCCGACGAGAAACGGCACTGCATCGTGATGTCCTCCTCAGGGGACACTCATGTTAGGCGCTGGTTAATGACCACGCCATTCATCAATGCCTTCCATGGCTTTATTATTGTGGCGACGCCAGAGATTTCTCAATCACGGGCATGTCGCCGCACAAAGAAAAACCATTCATCTTTAAGGACAAACAAGAAATATCAAATGCCGCTCCTTTTGTGTGCGAGGGTCAGACCCGCACTCTTCCCCGCGCTGGTGCCCGATTGTGTTGCACCGCGCTTCAAGAACTACGTGCGGCTTGATTCCCATCCTTATGGGATACGTAGGAACGCCCGGATGTTTGAAACTTCGGGTCCAGCCCCCCACCTCTTAGAGATTCCCCCTTCTCTGGGGAATCCGCCGCCTTCAGGTCACCCTCAAGGCGTGTTCCCCGACCCCTTGCCGTGGTCCACCGGTGTCAAGAGTACTCTGGTTTATTGCCAGGAGGGTCAGGATCCGCTTGGTCAGGTTTCCTCCACTTTTCAGGCTTCGTGCTCCCTTTCATTCGGACCCATCGTCTACGCCCTGGGTGGAGCCCCCGTGAACGGTTCGGACACAATGCCTCAGTGCTCTCCCACCGACTCGGGCCGGTACCCCCAATGGCCTCGGGCAGCAAATCGATATGAATCCTGCGATTGAGCGGTCGATGCTCGTTTGCTGCCTCATTCCACCAACGGTTAGTGCGATATTGATGCTGCTTTTCCGCCACGGTCGGCAGTACTCCCATATCGTTACGCCGGTGCCCCCAGTCCTTGAGTGAATGGCCGCATGATTCACATTTTCCACCTCCCATTCTGACCAGGCGAAACCTCGACACTCTTGACACTATCCCTCAGTGCATCTTCGCATATCCAGGGGATATGACCACGATGTGGCGTGCTTTGAGTCCTTATGGTCCGAGCTCTAAGACCTTAAACTAAGATCCCCCCTTATGGTCCGAGCTCTAAGACCTTAAACTAAGATCCCCCCTTATGGTCCGAGCTCTAAGACCTTAAACTAAGATCCCCCCTTATGGTCCGAGCTCTAAGACCTTAAACTAAGATCTCTCCTTATGGTCCGAGCTCTAAGACCTTAAACTAAGATCTCTCCTTATGGTCCGAGCTCTAAGACCTTAAACTAAGATCTCTCCTCATGGTCCGAGCTCTAAGACCTTAAACTAAGATCTCCCCTTATGGTCCGAGCTCTAAGACTTTAAACTAAGATCTAGCCCCATGGTCCGAGCTCTACGACCTTAAACTAAGATCTCCCCAAATGGGGTCCTACGTCCTGCATGACGTTAAACTGCACTCTCAGAACTACGTGTGGCTTGATCTCCAGCCTGATGGAGTACGTAGGAACGCCCGGGCATTCCAACTCGGGTCCAGCCTCAGGGATCGCTAAGTCCCGCCCCTCCTCGCCGCCGGCCGTCTGGCCTGACTTCGGGTAGAGTGGTGCAGTTGTGATATTCTCCCTGACCCAGCTCGGGATGCCCCATCGCAATGATGGGAAGCGACAGTTTCCTCGTCAAAGAGGTTCTGTCTGAGAACTGGGGTGATTCACGGCCAGATTAGTGCATCCGCCTAATACGCTTTCCCCGCGGTGGCGCAATTTTGAGAGCGTTGGATTCTATCCGAACAAATCGTCACTTCGCCCCACGCTTCGCATGCCCTGTTGATCGGGATTTCCACCCTTGTGTCTGAAGGAACCCCAAAGCGGTATTCATGATGACATGTGGTCCGCCTCCTGCAATGTGAATAATGACCTTCGGTCTGTCTCTTGCAGTTGTTATGGTCGATCCACTGTCCGCCTACCGTCTTGGGCATTTCCTGGAAGGCCGACCGTTGTGGATTTCTGAATTCGGGACACGCGATTCACCCTTGCTCATTTCCCTATGTTCAGATAAAATCTCAACGCCCCTAGCGTTGTCCCGCTCGTGTGTCGGAACAAGTTGGGGGGATGATACATTGATTAGGCTTGAGGTCTCCTTTCTTAGGAATGACCTCCCTCTTTTCTTTAGAAATCCAGGCCCCATTACGGATGCCTGAAGCTTGGTTAACACTCCCGCGAGACAATTTGTGGTTGAGTATGCCAAAAGACGCAGATAAATATATTGATTCATACAAATGGATCGAAATATTGAATAACGGAAGCAAAATGTTCTAGGAATGGCAAAAAACAAAGCCCCTAAGGATTAGCGTGCTGGATAAGTCTTTCTAATGCCGCTACCCTTTGGCTGGCGGCCTCCAGGGCTACTTCTCGTTCTCTGCGTGCCCTCTCCTCATCGGCGGTCGCAGCACGCAGTTCGTCGATCCTGGCCTGTGCACGCTCCCGCTCGACTTGGAGTGTGACCATCTGTTGGCCCGCCTCCGTCAGCTGTACTTGAGCGTCGATCAGTTGTGCCGATAGTTGCTCCACAAGCTCGGTACATGCTGCGACGAAGGCCTCCTTCTCTGCCGCCTGCCCTTCGAGGCGCCGGACTTCCTGCTCTGCCGCGATGAGCGCCTGCGTGCTCTCCGACATGTCCCGACTTTGTGCGACGTCGGCACGCCGGCGGCTCTCGCGCATCTTCTCGGCCATGAAATCACGGACCGTCAGATGGAGGCGTTGAGCATCAGCTCCCCCGGCACACAGGAAGCGCAGCCAGGTTTGAAGTGATCCCATGCGCCCCAGCCACTCCGACGGGTCTCGCTTGAGGAAGCGCTGGATGCACTTCCACCCCCTGCGGCGCGTTATCCGGCTCTCCTCGACCGCCTCCGCGTCCGAGTCATCCATCTCCTCGGGGTCGGCAGGCCGGTAAGCAGGGAAGGCAGCCAGCAGGTCTGCTGCAGGGTCCGCCCCTGGGATGTCCTCGTGGGGGATAGGTTCCCCAACACCTGGGCGACCTTCTTCTCTCGCCCCAGCGGCGACGGCGCCCTCGTCAGCCCCCCTCTCTCCGATGTCAGCGCCGCCGGCGTCCGGAGCCCCCTGATCAGCAGTTGATGGGGCCGGGTCGGTTTGGAAGGTCTGTTCCGGAGCAGGCGGCATGTCCACCACTGGTCCACTCGTAGATGGCCCGGGTTCGGCAACCCGACGAGCCTCCAATGTTGAGATCACTGCGCGGGGCATGCCATGGTTAGTCACGGATCGTCAATGGCAAGCACCAGCAGTAAAGTAGGGAGACTTACGGGAGTTCGGAGCGTCATCTTCCGCTACCCCGGTCGCCGCAGGAACAGTTGCAGCAGGGGACCCCTTAGCGCTTGACAGTTCGATAATGGGTGCCTGGCCCCCGCCTTGTCCTGCTGGCGCCTCTCCTACTCCTGTTGAGGACGCCTGACCGACATCCGTGTGCTCCTGAGAAGGATGGAGAAACGAGTTAGAAGCTGCATAAGAGAATGGATGAAGCAAGTTGAGTAGGGATAGAAGCGGACCTCAAGGAGCTCAGTGACATCAACGTTGTCAGAGCCGGCCACCTCGCCACTCTCCCGTGGGCTCCCCCGATGGGACCTTCCCTCGGAGCCTTCATCCTCCCCCGTCTCCTCCTCCTCCTCGGAGTCGCTACTGTCATCTTCTCCCGGCGGCATCTGTTCTGGAGCGGGCTCGAGACCGAGCATCACCTTCACCAGAAGGGATGGCTCCGCACGCTGACCACGTTGGCGCGCGTACTCGTCCATGGCCGTCAGATATGCATATTGCCGGTTGAAGTCCACTCTGTCGGCAATCTGGAGGCGCCCGACCTCTGGCAGATAGATTCCTTCCCTGAGTATCTTTCGCCAGATGGCGTCGGTCCCCAGTGACTGCCGCAGAGTCATCCAGGCCGACCACAGCGCCGGGAAGACCGCATCGTGGGAGGGTTCGAGCAGACGCCTCACCTGCTTCCCGGGCCGCTCCCCGACCGACGCATGTGCCCCCTCTCTGGGCGCCGAGGTCGTAGCGGCAGCCTGCGATGCGCCCCGCCGCCGAAGTCCCTGCTCGCGCCGGCCCCGCTGCTTGGCGCGCCTCCGTTCTCCCCCGTGTGGCGGCGCCTCGCCTCCTCCCTTGACGCCCGGTCTCCGCACGGGTGACCTCGAGCCGCCGAACTGGCTTCCGTAGAAGCCCCTCAGGGTACGCGATGGCCCAGTGTTCGGCATACTCGGTTGCCAAGCCTGCGTCAATCCCGGTAGGAGGGAGAGTGATGACGTCGCCAGAGCCGAAGGCGACGAACATCAGCCACATCTGGCGAAGGACGCAAGGGTTCGTCTCCTCCCAGACAGCAGTGAATACCCTCTTCGGCATCCGTTGAAGGCACCCGAACTGCCTGGCGAACCGGGTCGGCACGTAAGGCTCGCAGATCACCTTCCCGTCGATCCGAGCCACGAGCACCCCGCCCCGCATGTTCAGGAAATATTCATGCTGCTCCAGCGGGCCCTGTCCGTTGTCGATCATCTGGCCGACAGGAGTGGGGAACGGGCTGAAGTTGAAATTGGCATGATTGCCAATCCGAACCCTCACGCCCTCCTCACTGAGGGTCATCGGAGCGACCCCCGCAATGTTCAGCAGGGAGGGTCGCAGGCCGTTGCCCGGAGGACTGATGGCATTTGGGAACGTATACCCACCGAGGTGAGCAGCCACCCAGCCGTGGAAGAACTGAAAGGGCCCACAGATCCTTCGTGGCGACCCCCCTCGTGAGATGCGTCCCAGGATGGCATACAGCCTCGCCAGCACTGGGACCCCGAGGTTGTATCTCTTGTTGGCGGCCATAGCGTCTGCCATCGCCAGAGTCGCCGGGCGAACGCCCATTCTCGCGTCCCGCACTGGCAGGAGCCACCCACTCAGAAAGGCGGCCAGGAACGCCGCGTACCGGACATTTGGGTCCCGGGCCTCGATGACGCGGTACCCCCATGAGCGGTAGTCACCCGTCTCCAGGACCCGCCAGTACGACCCGTTCCGGCTCCTCTGAGCTGCGGTCGGGCACCGCTTCCCCCTGCCTGGCATCTTGACCGCTGGGTCATGCTCCAAGAACTGGCCGAACCATTCCTTGTAGGCTATGTCCTTCTGGAAGTCTTTGATCCCGAGCCGCTGCGTAGCCAGGTCAAGCAGATGCCAGGTCAGGATAGGAGTCCGTGACCTGTCCTCCCAGATGTTCTTCGGTGGCAGGAACTCATCGTACTGGTAGCCCTCCAGCGGGATACCTCCGATGCAGTGGATGTCCCAGAGACCAATGCCGACCTCCCCATGGTGAAGATGGAAGGTGTTGGTATCCGGGGACCAGCGAGTGAACAGCTCCGGCCCGAGCTCAGACTGCTGGTAGAAGTGGAACTGCGACGTCCACACCGCCTCGAACAGGCCGATGTACCGCAGCTCCTCTGCGAAGTGATCGCAAGTGTGGCGTACCCAGAACGCCCAGGCCCATTCGCTGGTAAAGTTGCCCCCAGACCGCAAGTCCCAGTCCTTCAGCCAGCCCTTGGTGTCGTCAGTGACACTCTGACGGTATGTGCTCGAGTAGAGGGCTGGAGAATTCTCCGCTGTAGGCTCACCCCCATCAATGGTTCGCGTCCTCGGGTTCAGGACGTAGACGTCCAAGTGCCTGGTCTCCCTGGCCGGATGCCCATTGTTGGTGATGTTATAGCGGGGCAGCTCGTCCTCCCGAGTCACCCAGGTTCGCGGCGCATCAACCTCGAACCCTGGCACTGGAACCTCATCCAGGAGGCCAAAGTTCCAGAGCGGCAGGTTGTCTGACAATGGGTATGTCTTCTGGGTCGGCGTTAGTAAGTCGAACAAGGATTGATTGTTAGAAACAATCTCCTTGGCTCCGTAAACCTCATCGTTCGTCGCCATCTCGGCTCTGCGAGTGGCGGCATCCCCTTCATTTCCTCTGTGCGCGGCCATCTCGGAAGATTCGGGAGTCGTGCGGGTTAAGGGATGAAGCGTGCGGGATCGGACGAGGCTGGTGGAAAAGTTTGAGAGGCGGCGCGCAATCCTAGTGGACGGCGCGCAATCGGGAAGTCCTTCGCGCAAAACCCCGGGTATTCGCGCAAAAACAGAGCAAAGTCCGGACGGTTTTGCGCGACGAGCGAGCGAATTCCGCGCCGGAAAAGGCAATTTCGCGCACGAGAGCAAAGAGGCTTATCGCGCGGAAGGCCAGTGTACGGCACGGAGGGACCCAGTGCCCCTATTTATAGGCGAGGCCGTGGTCCGCGCTGCGCGGAAAAGGCTTTGCGCGACCGCATCGGCTGCTTTCGCGCCCGACACCCATTTTTGCGCGCCACAGTCCCGCGTCGCCCAGGACTTCGGCATTCCGGCGTCTCCCTCGGAACCCGATCGTTGCGACCTCTCGCCGATCAGATTCCGAGGGGGGGCTTTTGTAGACGCCGGAAAAGTCCGTTGTTCCCAAACGAAGCTCCGGATGCGGAAAGCGAGGTCATATTTGGAGTCGGAAGAATGTTTCGGAGGGCCCGGAGGCCTTGCGCGGAATTTCAGAGGCCCGCGCGCAAAGGTGATGTTCCGCGCGCAAAACCCCCGGGATGCGCGCAATGCGCCGGTCCGGCGCGCAATTTTGCGCGCCGCGGGTCCGCGCGACTCCCTTGCGCGCCGCGCCCGATTCCGCGCCCGCGAGGAGAATTTCGCGCTCGCACCCTGGATTCCGCGCCCGGGGTTGCCTATAAATATAAGGCGACCCCCAACGTTTCAAGGGTTGCTGGAAGTCGAAACGTCTCTCGTGCGCGCAATTCAACCCCTTCCGCGCGCAATGACGAACTTCAGGTAACCTCCTTTCTTTCGCGCAAGAAAGCCTCGGGGTCCGCCTTCGCGCGCAATCCTCGTTGGCTCCTTTCATTTGAATAAAAACTCACCCTAAGGCCTTTGCGCGCAAAAGAACCCGCTTGCGCGCAATTGCCCCCGGGGTGCGCGCAATCCGGCCCGATTGCGCGCACCCCCCTTCTTTCAAGTGGCCATTCGTTAAAGAATGAGCTGTTGCCCCCGCGCGCTATCCGAAGCCCGGTGTGAGCAATCTCAAGCATCCGCACGCAAGGCGCTGGCCCAATTGCGCGCCAGCCGCCCCGATTGCGCGCCGGCCCGCAGTATTGCGCGCAAAGCTTCCTTTTTGCGCGCAATCTGCCAGGGTCGTCCCCGTTGACCTCCTAAGGGTACCCGCCTGTGTGGCACCCGATGATTCTCATCCCGGGTGCCCGCACCGTGCGTTGTCTTCCCGTGTGGCCTTCCGGGTTCGCGCGAAGTGACACGGACCCATCGGCGGCAACCCTTTCGTCCAAGCTACAAAGACGTTAAACTGTACAGCATACGTCCAGCATGACGTTAAACTGCGCAATCGTCCAGCATGACGTTAAACTGCATATTCGTCCAGCATGACGTTAAACTGCATATTCGTCCCGCATGACGTTAAACTGCCCATACGTCCAGCATGACGTTAAACCGCACATCCGTCAAAGCTGCACGACGCTAAACTGCCTAGCCCCCATCGTCCGCGCTGCAAGACGTTAAACTGCCAAGTGTTTCGTCCTCAACACATGACGTTAAACTGTACTTCGTCCGGCAAGACGTTAAACCGTCCGCTTCGTCCTCAACACATGACGTTAAACTGTACTTCGTCTGGCAAGACGCTAAACCGTCCGCAACCTGATCCCGTGCTCCGCACGCAGGGTCCCCCCGGTTTGGATGTGGCCCCCACCCGCTCGTCTCTGCAGGGATGTCGGGATTGCCCCGCTTTTGGGACGATTTAATGGGAGTGGCTTTTCCCTACGGGGGCAGGGTATTACAAACCCCTAGTTTCTCGTGGGAGGCTGCACATGTGTATCTCCATTGCGCCTCCCCACTGCCGAAGCCAGTAGAGGGTCTGACTGGGATCGAGGTGTCTTCTGCTTTCGGTCCAAGTCCCTTCCAACTGAGTTTTGCAGCATCCGGGCTGCCCCAAGTGCGTAAGTCCTGACAGAATGAACTACGTGGACTTTGATCCCTGTCTTCTATACAGGGTACGTAGGAAGCCTCCCTGAGGTCCAAGCCCACCACCTGGTCGTCCCGGTCGTATTTACGTCGGTTCGTCCATCAGTGGACCCCTCCAGGGTTCACGCTTGCGTTGATTCACCTATGAATCCGCCCCTGTGGGAGACTGCCCGTGTGTATCTCCACGGTGCCTCCCCACAGCCCCCCTTTTTTCCATTTCCCCTTTTATCGTCCAGCATGACGTGAAACTGTGATCCACCCGGCCGTTCCATCCCCCTCTGTGCGAGGTGGTTCGGTTCAATCCTCCGCCCGGCGGCCTCGACCTCTTCGTGAGTCGGCTTGCCGACGTCCAGCATGACGTTAAACTGTATGCCCGAACTACGTTGACTTTGATCCGTGTTAACGCGCGGTACGTAGGAAGCCCCTCTGGGGTCCAAGCTCTTCACTCCATCATCCATCCTGATCCTTACCCGGGCCGCCACATCCCGGTGGGGTCATGCCACTTCACTCCACTCCACGTTACTTGGGAAGCCGCCCATGTGCTGGCCCCAGCGTCGGAGGTTCCCCGCAAGGGGTTCTGTCATCTGATCCACTTTTCGTGTTGATCGGTCCGATGCCGTCCCCGCTGGACGTTAAACTCGCGGCATACCCCGTGTTAAACACGGGAAGCTGAGGAAAACCTCAGGTGACACAGTTCCTCGCACCCAGTGTGGGATGCCTCAGGCCATCATGCCTTCGAGAAGCCCTATTAGGGACGGAAGACAGATGTGCAGAGCCGCAGCGTAAATACACGCCCCCAACACCCAGAGCCATCCGGACTCCTCACCGCAGGTTGCTGCCCCGACCAGACTCCTTGGAGCGTCCGGGCGGAAGTAGCGTAATTAACCGGTGTCCATGAAGATATGGCGCTGGGAACGAGATTCACGAACATTCTTAAGTCTATGAGGGAGACCCGGATTAGGCGACAAGTTCCGAGGAGACGTCCAAGGAAGGAGGAGCCGACATCCCATCATCCCGGTTTCGATCAAGGAGCAGACGCCCCTGAATAAGGGACGGATGCCGCCCGCCCTTGGAAAGCGGGACTGCGGGACCACAAGCCGCGCGCCCATCCCCTCGGGTTGACGGGTGCACGCGCGAACGCGTCCTGGCGGAACAGCGTAACCCGACGCACATCCGCACCGAAACATCTGCGTCACTGTCTGCCACCATAAATTCGCTCCCACCCGGATTTAAAACTAGGTCTGATGCAGAATCACGGGGCACCTCTACCATTGAGGCACACCCCAACTGCTAGTAATAAAATATACATAATAAAAAACGAGTCATCAATGGGTATCATGAATAATAAGAAGAGTTTAATATATAAATGAACATTCATGATGATACATAACATATATGCACGCATGATCGATCAATATATTTATTGACCAAATTCATTGGAAACACACATATATATAATAATTATAATATAAATATATATATTTAAAAGGTATATATATATATATATATATATATATATATATATTAATTATAAATAAAATAAATATACTAAATATAACAAATATAATTAATATAATTAATCTAATGAATCTAATAAATCTAATAAATCTAATAAATCTAATTAATATATTAATTATAAATAAAATAAATAAAATAAATATATAATAAATATAACAAATATAATGAATATAATGAATATAATAAATCTAATAAATCTAATAAATCTAATAAACATATTCATTATTTAATGAAATTTATTATTATCATATAATTATTTAAATATATATGTATATATTAAATAATAATCATAGAAACACTTTTTTTAAAACATTAAATATAAATTTGAATTATTAAAAAATATATATTAATTATAAACATGTGTTTTTTATTTAATGTATACAAATAAACATTATTTTTGAATATAAATATAATAATTTTATATAAATTAATAATATATTTTTTCAAAAAAAAAATCAATGCTAAATTTAGCGCTGATAAAGGGTAGATCTATCGGCGCTTTTTGCTAGTGGTGATAAATCCTCCCTCCCCTATCAGCGCTTTCTGCTTAGCGCTGATAAAATCTAGCACTGCCCTTGCCCTGTTATGTGGTAGTGAAACATGCATTGCAGTAATTAAATAAATAAATAAACAGACATCAAACATGAACCGACCAGTCTATGGTTGATGATGATTCAATATGAATTAAACGCACATATATAGATTAAATTCATAAATAAAATTAAACTTGCATTAATTTTTCTTGAGGGAGATTTAATGAATTAAAAATTCCCTATGATTTTTAATTAAAAAATTTACATCTTTCGGTCCAGATATTAACTTAATTTTAATACCAAAAATTAAATGAATTTAAAACCTAAATTAAATTAATTTAACCTGGAGTGTTAAAAAATTAAATTTTAACCAATGGCCCTGGTTTGGCTAGCTGTGAAGATGGTGGTTAGTCACAGAGGGGAGATGGTGACTCGGGTCAACATGAGGCTTTCCAGCGCATGGTTTGTTAGGAGAAGGGGGCTTCTTCCCGGTAGTAGTCCGGTAGTGGTCGAACGACGAGTGGGGTCTCGGCAGCACGCGTGACCAGATCTGGCATCTGTTGGTGGGAGGAGCACGATGCATGAAGAGGTAAGGTGGAGGGTCGCGGGATGCCGAGGCTACGACAGTAAAGGGAGGGGCATCAGTGGTTCCTACTTCACCCGATGGAGGGGAGGAGCTATCTGACTTCGTCCAGATATGGAGAGGGAGGTGTGGCCAGAGCCAGCTGCGTCAGGAGAGAATGTGGCAGAGCATGAGTGTCGAAGTCGGTGGTCGAGACCTTAGTCAAGAGGCAGTGGTTGTCCTTTCCAGCAACGACACCGCACGAGGGGTGAGAGGTCGCAGTGGCTAGGTGCTCAGCCAGGAGGAGGAGGAGCGACCTTTGGGGTCGGCCGGTCCTGACGCTGGAGGAGGCCGCAACTTCGGGAAGTGGGGTCAGTGCACGACATGAGTCCGGTGGCGGGGCGACCAATCTTAAGGGAGTGGAGCTGGGAGGCCCCTGGAAGAGGAAGGATCGGTGGGTACGCTTTTCCCATTTGATGTTTTATTATTAAAAAACTTGACCCACATGCCCTCAACAATCTTTTAAAAATTTCCTTTTTTAATATTTGTTCTTTTTCCATTTTACACCCCAAGAAAACACATTTATTTGTTGTCTTTGAAGCTTTCCACAACCTATATAAATAGGCATTATAAATTTTTATTATTATTAAATAAATTCCACATTTGTGTTGAATAAAACACATGGTCGGAATTTACTGTTTCGACTGTTGGAATTCCGACTGGTGTTCGAGTTTGCCGTAAAATACCACCACTGTTTTCTTCAGGTATTTCAACATATACATAATTGTATATGTTCTTCGATTTAATATTTGCAAAAATGAAATTTCAATCTGATGCTTCGTCGTCCGATGCCGGATTGAAACAATGTCAACGATATTGAGATCAAAATGCCGTCCTTTTCTATATTTAATTCAATTTTCTTTTTTTATCGGCTTAAATTTTTCATGAGTCACTATAATACCAATTGAATGTATCACGACTCCCAGGGGTACCCGGTGGACTGGATATTTAAATTTTTTTCACTGGCGATCAACATAACAATATCATCCCCAGAAAAGCACGACCCAATTTAAGCCCGAGGATCACACATGAAGAAGATTGAACACACAAAAAAACCAAAAATATCTCTTTTGATCTGAAGCCATGAGTTTGTCATCCCCTCTTCCAGCAATCATAACTCTAATAATACGAAGTCGAATTTCTCTAAATCGTCCACAGATGCTTCAAAAATCTATGGGAGTATCAATCGTTGAATCCCAGATGCTAGCACAAAGATCCGACGAGGCTTTCAACGTCCCGATGATAACCGTATCAACATTCTTGCAATGTGTAAGGGAGAGCTCAATTCAATCACTTGGATCAAGATCTTATCTCCTTAGAATATGAGAGAGGAGAGGGAGGATCTCAAGAGATCATCGTGAATAGTCTTCTTTCGAGAGCTTCCCTCCTCCCTTATATAGCGTGTTATGTAATTACCCAGAAAGGCCCCGCTGACCCCCGAATATTTATTACTCACTCTATAAACTATAAACAATATATTATGATTACTGTATTGAATCAAAAATATATTTTTTTATTTTTATCACTTTCTTGTAATATAATAAATATATTATGTGATACAACCGAACCATTACCTCGACTCATCATTCCCAAAAATAATAAATGAACATTGAATATTAAAATAATATTTGTTTGTATAATATTTTCCATGTATTTAATTTAATACTTAAAAATACATCTTCTAAACAAATTCAATAATAATTATTCTAAACTTCAATAATATGAATTTATTTATTCATTGGTGATCATACATCCTCATACATATCCCAGACCCCATTGGTGGGTCCAACCATGTCCTAGATACCTATTCATCAAAATATGACATATTCTTGAATATGTCACTACTAGAGAAATGGGCTTTGAAGCCCCCCTGACACGGGCGACCGCCTTTGGCAGTCGCTGGGTTTTAAAAAAAAGGCTTCGGCGCCCCCTCCCCCCGCCCCCTCCCCCCGCCCCCTCCCCCCGCCCCCTCCCCTCGCAAAACCCTACCCCGCGTCCCCTCCCCTCGATCGCCGCCGCCTGTCCCCCGTCGCCCTCCGCCCTCGCCGCCCGTCCCCTCGCCGCCCTCCGCCCCTCGCCGCCCGTCCCCTTGCCGCCCGTCCCCTTGCCGCCCTGTGCCCTCCGCCCTCCGCTCCCTCCAGCCTCCGCCCCCTCCGCCCCTCCAGCCTTCGCCCTTCGCCCTCCGCCCCCTCCGGCCTCCGCCCCCTCTGCCCTCCGGCCTCCGGCCTCCGCCCCCTCCGGCCTCCGCCCTCCGTCCTCCGCCCACCGGCCTGCGCCCTCCGCCCCCTCGGCCCTCGGCCCTCCGCCCTCCGCCCTCGGCCCTCGGCCATCCACCCCCTCGTTGCCCGTCCCCCGTCCCCTCGCCGCCCTCCGCTCCAGCTCTCCGCCATCCCCTGTCCCCTCCCTCTTCGTCCCCCTCCCTCGTCGCACTGTCGCCACCCGTCCCCTCCCTCACCGTCCCCTCTCATGCGGCACAACCGCTGCCCGGTCCCCTCCCTCCCTGCGCGACCGCTTCTCGTCCCCTCGCCGCTGCCGCCTGTCCACTCCAGCTCCCCGCTGTCCTCTGTCCCCTCCCTCGTCGTCCCACCCTCACTGCACCGTCGCCACCTCACCACCTCCTCTCCTCCGGCTCACCACCGCTCGTCCCCTCCCTCGCCGCACCGTCTCCAGCTTCGGCTCCCCTCCGCTACCTCTCCTCTCCCCCGCAGCACGGCCTCCGACTCCCCTCCCTTCCAGGTTTGTAGCGCAATCAGGTATGACATGAGCTTTCACTTACATTCCATTATCTATTCTCTTGTTTATTATTCAGAGATATAATTTGATTATTTTATCAATGGTCCACAAGCAATTGGTTAGTATTTATTTTAAATATATTTGATATGAAAAATGCATGTAATAAGTCTTGTGTAAATGTTTGTTATACATATATTATTATGGATAAGAGTTGGATTGATCTTCTAAATCGAATGTCTAGAGAATATTTCAATGACATTATGTAGTTTATTGACTTCACCAGAGGATTTGAAAGTGACTATATTAGTTGTCCATGTAGAAAATGTGCTAACAAATATCAATTAAAACGAGATACTGTGAGGGAGCACCTATTCTTTAACGGATTTCTGAAAAATTATAAAAGTTGGACTCGTCATGGAGAAGAATATGCTCGTTGTCAAAATACGGATGCAGTTCAGATGGATGTTGATGCAAGGATGAATGATCCAATGCATGAAATGCTTACTGAAATGGTACGTGAGTTGGATGCTGAAGGCATTGACATCCAGAATCTTGAGACCGGTGAGATAAATCTTCACTCTAGTGCAGATCGTGATTCGAGGAGGTTTTATGAAGCACTTGATGATGCAAAAACAGAATTATATCCTGGATGTACTTCTTATAATAAATTGTCGTTTATCGTGGAGTTGTTGCATTTGAAGACTTTGAATCAGTGGTCAGACACATCATTCGACATGCTGTCGGTGTTATTGAAAAAGGTTCTTCCCGTCGACACTAAGATTCTCGAGTCGTATTACCATGCTCGTAAGTTGACAGAGAACTTAGGTTTTACATATGAGACCATAGATGCATGTGCAAACAACTGTATGTTGTTTAGAAAGGAAACTGCCCATTTAGATATTTGTACGGTTTGTGACGCTTCCAGGTGGAAAGAGAACAGGGGAAATCGGACCCATCAAAGTCAGATTGCGATATAGGGGAAAACGATTGTCATAAAGCAAATACGTTACTTTCCCCTTAAACTGAGTTTGAAAAGATTTTTTATGTCATCTAAAGTTTCTAATTTAATGAGATGGCATGCAGAAAGAATTCATGAAAGTGATATGTTAACCCACCCGACAGACTCTCATGCATGGAAGGATTTTGATAAGAGACATCCCGACTTTTCTAAAGATGTTCGTAATATTTGATTGGGGTTGACAGCAGATGGTTTCAATCCATTCAAGTCTATGGTTGGTGCAACTCGTAGCACATGGCCTGTGGTGTTGGTTCTGTATAATCTTTCTCCGTGGCTTTGTATGAAGCAACAATTTATATTATTTTCCACTCGTATTAATGGACCTAGAAGTCCATGGGATAAGATTGATGTTTACCTTCATCCATTGATTGATGAGTTGAATGAATTTTGGGGCAATGATGTGATGACTTATGACTGTGAAACGAATAAAATGTTCAAACTGCAGACTACTTTATTGTGGACAATCAATGAATTCTCGGCTTATGCAAATTTATCAGGCTGGAGTACGAAAGGGGAATTTTCTTTCCCATGTTGCAATAAAAGTAAAAAATCTCCATGGCTTAAACATTCAAAAAAATGGGCATACATGGGTCACAGACATTTTCTCCCCCCTCAGCACAGGTTCAGAAAGGACAGAGTGACATTTGATGGTTCTAGAGAGTTCAACCCAGCACCAAAGATCATGACAAGAGTTGAAATGTTATCGCATATTGAGGAAGGAAACATCCGCACGGTATATGAAATTCAGGATTTGGTGGCTCATCCATTACGTAATATTCGTGCTACGGGTAGGCAGTGTAGTCACAATTGGAAAAAGAAAAGTATTTTTTATAGTCTTCTGTATTGGAAAACTAACATGCTAAGGCATTATTTGGATGTCATGCACATTGAAAAAAATGTTTGTGATAACATATTGTGGACCATTTTAGGTGTCATTGGAAAATCAAAGGACCATGTTAATGCACGTCGTGATTTGGAAGAAATGGGTTTAAGGAAATAGTTGCATTTACAGTTAGCTGAAGGAAACAAGGCATATATGCCTGCTGCACTGTATACGATGACTATAAAGGAGAGAGAGACATTTTTTTCCATTTTGAAGATGCTTAAGGTGCCTGATGGTTACTCTTCTAATATTTAAAAGTGTGTGAATCTGACGAGCAGGACATTGCAAGGGTTGAAAAGTCAGGACAATCAAATACTAATTCAACAGTTGATTCCAATTTCAATTTGTGATTGTTTATCCCCTAATGTTGTTCAGCCGTTGATTGAGATGAGTAATTTTTTTAAACAGCTTTGTTTAAGAAATCAACGAATAAGTGATTTAAAAAGTTTACAGGACCGAATTGTACTTACGCTTTGTCACTTTGAGAAACTATTTCCCCCCTCATTTTTTGATGTTATGGTCCACTTGACAGTGCACCTAACTGATGAAGTAATGGCTACTGGTCCAATACAATTCAGGTGGATGTATCCTATTGAGCGGTATTTGAGTACATTAAAACGATTTGTACACAACCGAGCTCGTTCAGAGGCATCAATAGCCAATGGTTATTTGATGGATGAGTGTACTACTTTTTGGGAAGAATATCTTACGGATGTTGAAACAAAATTAGATAAACCCTCTCAGATTCGTGATGGTCTAGTTGGAGAAGGAACCATATTTGATATGGACAACATCGAGTGGATACAAGCGCATCGATATATCTTGTTCAATACTCCATCAGTTTCACCATTAATGCAGTAAGTGTCTTATCACTTTTATTGTTTAAATTTTACATGTTTTTTTTGCATAAGTTGATCATTTAAACATCACATTATCATTTTTAGGAAACACATTAATGATATGAAAGAAGAGATGTATCGTGCGATTGAGTATCAAATTCAACAATCTCATTATGCATCATTTCATGATTGGTTCAAGGATTATGTACGTATAAATTGATTTTTATTATAAGTGAAGTATTATACTAATTTCTTTCTGCATAAATCATTATTTAATTCTATGAATTATGTAGGTTCATAAGCTGAGGGAGTTAGGGGACCCCACGCTAACTGAAGAATTTATCGAACTGGCTGAGGGTCCATCTATAACGGCTCGTTGTTATAAAGCTATAGATGCTAATGGTTTTTGATTTCACATTAAAGATGTTGACGAAAAACGAGCAACAAAAACGGTGGCATCAGTTGTCCATTCGTCGATTCTGGTTATTACTATGGTCAATTGATAGGCATCATTGAAGTTGTATACACACACGGGTTGAAGTACATATTGTTAAAGTGTAATTGGGTTGATGCAGTGCGTGGATGTAAAGTCGATCAATATTAGTTTTCATTGGTGAATTTTAACTATATGTTATATAGAAATAAACGGGTTGATAATGAACCTTTCATTTTGACATCACAAGCGGAATAAGTATTCTTCGTTACTTTGCCTTCGAATCCAAGTTGGCAAGTTGTTGTGAAAATGTCCCGGTGAGGAGTGTTTTTATTTGAACAAGATGAACCCAAGACTGTTCCATTTGTTTCCCAACAACTTGATCAACATACCGTAGTTCAACGCGAAGAAGATATTTATTGGTCCAGAGCGGACGTTGAAGGAGAAACGGTCGATTTTCATGCTTAATGAAAGGTATAATTGTTTTCCCACTATTCAGTATTGAATGTCCTAGGATATCATAAATTATCTAACCATTTTATAAATCCTTGTATGTTTTAATCCTCACTTTTGGAAGTTTATTCATTTATAAATATTTAGGGTGATTTCTCTTTTGGTATCTTCATGTTATTGTCGGTGTATCTTCCCATTGAGGTATTCTTCATTTGGTTCATGTGCTGCTTGAATTTTTATTAATTCAATCTGAAATTTGGCTATGCATTGATTGTTTTTGTACATAATTTGTATATCTATTTTGTTCACTTTATAATTTTTTAAAATCCATTCATAACTAATTATTCAATCCCTTTTTGTTTGATTAACAACTATACAAGTTTGATTTTTTTTAAAACAATCCAATTTATCTTTTGGACACTTTGGATAGTCCCCTTACTAATGTTTTATATGACTGCAGGCATGTTAGGGGAAGAGGCAGCATATCCACATCATCCATCTGAGCCATCTACATCTCAGGGTCGAGGTATGTTTGAATGTCATTGTGTCTATTTTTTATGTAATTGATAAACACACACACATATATATATTTATAACATCTGTCAAATTATATATAAAATTGTTTTCAACAGGATCAGACTCGACTGCTTCTTCCTCTCACAAGAGAGGCCCTAGTCGTGGCATTTTATCATGGAATTCTGACACGACGTTTGATATTTTCTTTGATGAGCTATTTCATCCTGTGGGATTGAATGCCTCTGCATTTATTCGTCAACTGGGTCATATCAAATGTGACCCACATCAATTTCCATTGACCACATGTGACTGAGCTTCTATCCCTCAGGACACATTAGATCGTCTTTGTAGGAAGGTTTAGGTAAGAATACCATTTTACTTTCTTCCCTATGTATAAACAATACTAACATATGTGATTTTTTTCATTAATAGCAAAATTTAAAATTATGCCCCGATGAGTTTCGGCCTGTGTGTATGAGAAAATGCCATAAGATGTGGAAAGATTATAAAGGAAAAGTCAAGAGGGACCACTGAGGCACCAAATGTGGGTGCCCCATACATTTTAGAAAAATTCCCAAGAGGTGTCCTCCCGGCTTAGTGGCGTAACTTAGTTGCATATTGGTCTACTGAGGGTGTTGTGGTTTGTATATTTATTTTGGTATATATATTTTCAAGAATGTGTGATTTGTTTGAAATTTGAATTAATTGAATGTAGGAGGTGTCAGCACGCCATTCTGAGAATCGAGCGTTGCAGGGACCACCTCACAGGCTCAGGACTCATCACGTGTCTCAGATCCGACATGAGGTATTTATTATTCATTTTTTAATTTATTAATTAATATGGTTTTGTGTTTATATTCTATTCCTATATAGTTACGGGATAAAGGTGCACCGACTGATAAAATGTCGGTGTGGATGAGGACTCATGATCGAAATGATCCAGAGGCTGTAACAATGATAGTAAATGCTTGTACTCATTACCAATACTTACATAAATATGTATATTAACATATATATGTATATATATTTAAATATTTCACAGGATCAATTTGAAGCTGAGTTAGAACAAATGCCAGAGGACCAGCGACTGCTTCCCATGTGAAAGTATGAGATATTCTATCGTATTATTGGTCGGGATGGGCATATATATAGTTTGACCTATGGAACAAAGATTCCTCATTCTGTAGTATCACGCGCTATGGTTATCGGTCCTACTGTTGCTCAGATGACATAACAGTTGTCAGATTTCAAGGCATGGCTGCGCACTTCCGAGGAGGTAAATGCGCAATTGATCGCTGAGGTTAGAGCACTGCGAGAATATGTGTGTCCAGGTGATGGTGCAGGGGATCATACGACGCAGGTTTGTAATGTATTTATTTATTTAATTTCTATTATTTTTGTTATGAAAATATTCATAATTTTTATTTGTTGTAGGCCTCTGGCCCACCGGATGGAGGTAGTAGTCATGACCACGCATGACGCATCATATTCACGAGGTGTGTTTCTTTTTTTATTAGCGGGGTTGTTATTGATGTTTAGGTTGGGTTCCTAGTGATAGTTTTTGAGATTTGGGGGTATCATGTGTGTTTTGTCCTTATGCAATGTTTGTGTGCACGAATTGAGAAGTAACCATGAAACTGATTAATGATTTGCATATTTTTTGTTCATTTTATTCTTTAAAGTTTTCAATTGCATGTTCTGTGAATAGTTTTGAAAAAACCATGTGATTCCTAATAGAAACCATGAAACTTGTTTTTGGTGACTGAGCTCAGGTTCACTATTTGTAGACCCCTGGCCCACCCCGGACAGCCCCCCCCCCCCGCACCCCGAACAACCCCCCCCCCCCACCCCGGACAGCCTCCCCCACACCCTGGACAACCCCCCCCCCCCCCCCGTCGCACCCCAGAAACCCCCCCTGCACCCCGGACAACCCCCCCCCCCACCGCACCCCGTACAACCCCCCACCCCGGACAGCCCCCCCACACCCCGGACAACCCCCCACACCCCGGACAACCCCCCACCCCAGACATCCCCCCACCCCGTACATCCCCCTCCCCCCGTACCCTGGATAGCCCCCCGCACCCCGGATAGCCCCCCCCCCCCCCCACCGGACAACCCCCCGCCACTAGATAGCCCCCCCGCCACCAGACAACCCCCCCCGCACCCCGGATAGCCCCCCACGCCCTAGATAGCCCCCTGAATCCCTTAACAATATATCTTTTTCCGTTGTCTCCAAATAATAAAATAACTCAGAGAAAAGAAAGCCCTATGATACCACTTTATAACGTCCCAGATCCGGGTTCCACTCAACGGGTGCCCCGAACCCGGTTGGTCACATGGCCTCAAGCGCATTTCCCCAAATGCCAGAGGCTTCCGACTAGCAGCGAGGGCCTAGGACTGATAGTGGGGAAACTATGCCTTCATTTGTCAAAGTGTAGCGCATCGGAAAATAATACAAACAAAAGCGGAAGCAGTAAGAACTATAAACCTGAAATGGACAACGGAACCAAATTAAAAGATAACAGTATACATATATATATAATGATGAAATATGTCTATAATCCCATGAAAGAATCCAAAACAGGATACACTACAAACTAGTACAATACAACACAAGGTACAAATACAGTAAAACAAAACAAAGCAGTGCAACAGGATCGTAACAGCATTGCAAGCCTGAGCTCGGTCCCATGCTCTCTTACTCCTCTGCAATAATCATGTACCTGTGTAGGGTCCCTTTCCCCTATCAACACCTATAACAATATAATCTATTTGGGACGAAGACATGACCCAAATAGGGTGTGAGAAATAAATCCCAGTAGGCAACCACCAAAGGCCCGTGCCCAATTGTCAGTGAAAAGGTGCAACAACAGTGTGCAATAGTAACATGTAGTAAGCTAGAAAGTACTCAAAATTAACTATCCCTAACAGTCACATTTCCATTTTAATAATTATTTAACAATTCAATATAAGAAATCACCATAATGAATGTTCTAAGTAAACAGTGTCCTCAGACATGCAAATCCTTACCCTCAGGAAAACAGAAATGAAACCCTTAGGTAATTACCCTCAGGCATAATGAATATTGCCCTCAGGCATACGAGATATGGCCCTCAGGCACAAAAGTCACTGCCCTCAGGAATAAGATGCGTTTCCCTCAGGAAAAACAGAACAATGCCCTCAGGCTAAACAAACCTTGCCCTCAGGCTAAACAGAACCTTTCCCTCAGGCTAAACAAAACAATGCCCTCAGGCCTAACAGGTAACCGGGCTGAGCCCAATGCATAAGCAAGTAATTTATATATATGTTTCCTCTCAAGAAAACTCAAAACATGCTATAATCATGGAAAACCCATGGGTATCTTGGCCAAACGGCTAAACAAGGGAAACGTACCCACAGGGTGGCCCTGGATCAAATTAGTGATCCCAAAAAACAGTTTATACATATTTATTAGATTACCTATGAAATTATAGGTATCTAACAGTAAAAGCCTTAACTATACGACACCCCGAACCTGGGCGCGTGGCACAATAGTACACAAATTCTACTTGACAGTTGTAATTAAACACAAGACCACCTACCTTGATCTCCTCTGATCGATATACGTGAAAGACACCTTCCGAAAAAACCAAGAATGGCATAGATATGATATAAAAAAAACTGATCATACCTAAATAACATCCCTTAGGGAAAGAATTGGAAGGAAAGACTCAAGGAGAAGGAAGCTCTTACCCATGCGGTTCAAACGAGACCGACGACGGAAGAATCGGAGTCCCGATGTGCAATCGGGAGCTCCTCCAAGCTTCGGCCTCCTCTCCCATGACTCCAAATGAGTTTTTTGCCTCTTATACCGAATGAGGAGGCTACTGCCTATTTTAAGAGAAAAAACATGACTACACGACGTGTACTTTTCGAGTACACGACATGTACTTTCCTTTTAATTGTTCCATTGGCGGCTACTTTTCACTGCCACCCTATTCATCCGTCGACTGATTACACGGCGTGTATTACTGAGTACACGGCGTGTACACCCTTAATCGCTGATAAGACTACACTCCCTCTGTTCTCATCCCACATAGCCAGAATACACAGCGTGTGTATAAAAGTACATGACGTGTAGTTTGTTTTTAGCCTTTTAACCATCGACAAGCCTACACGCCCTGTCTTCATGTCCCACACAGCCAAAATACATGGTGTGTGTGAAAAAGTACACGGTGTGTACCCATAAATTTGTGATTTTTCCCACATTTCCCTTGTTTTCTCAAAAACACTTAAGGAAAAAGGAAAAGAAGAAACCCGTACCTCAAGAATAAGAACCAGATTCTTATAAACTTCCCCTCTTAAAGCAATTCGTCCCCAAATTTACCTTCCAAGGGTGGTGAAGATGAAGATGAGAACAATTCTGGCCACTGAGCACGTACGTCGGTCTCCCGCTCCCAAGTTTCATCCTGAACTCGGACATGCTGCCATAGCACCTGTACGAGAGGAACTGACCGGCCTCAGGGAACATTCGTGCTTCTATCAACAATATGAATCAGATGATCCTCAAAGGATGCATCAACCTAAAGCTAAACCTCATCAGGTTGAAAAAAATGCGAGACTGGTCTGAGTGATAATGATGTAGCTGAGATACATGGAAGACGTTGTGCATGGCCCATTACCTCTGTGGTAACTATAACTGATAGACAACCGACCAAACTCTCTCCAGGATCTCTAACGACCCTACATACCTCGGTGAAAGTTTACCCTGTCTCTTGATCCACCTATGTCCCAACCTTGGTGAAACATGTAAGAAAACCTGATCCCCGACCACAAACTCCATGGGTCGTCTGCAACAATCATCATAAGATTTCTGATGAGACTATGCAGTAGCCATTCGCTTCTGAATCAACTAAACCAGCTCTGAAGTCTCCTACACGAGATGTGTTCCCAGTAAAGCTGCCTCACCTGCCTCCAACTAGCACATAGGTGATCGACATGACCTACCATATAAAGCATCATAAGGTGCCATCTCAATAGTTTCCTGAAAACTATTATTGTAGGTAAAATCGATCAGAGGTATGTGATTCTCCCAAGAGCCCCCAAAGTCTAGGATGCATGCACACAACATGTACTCCAGCACTTGTATTGTATGCTCTAACTGGCCATCTGTCTGAGGGTGGTAATATGTGCTCAGAAGCACCTATGTACCCAGTGCCCTCTGAAAACTCTACCAGAAACGAGACGTAAAGTAGGCATCCCTATCTAAAATGATAGAACGAGGGACCCCATGAAGACGTACTACCTCTCGGATATACAACTTCCCGAGATCGTTAACACCAAAGGTATCCTTGATCGAAAAAAAGTGAGCTACCTTCGTAAGTATTTCCACAACAACCCACAAGATATCATTGCCTTGTGGTAACCTCGGCAACCCGGTCACGAAGTCCATCGCGACATCATCCCATTTCCACTCCGGAATGGGTAACTATTGCAATAGTCTGACTGGCCTCTAATGCTCCGCCTTCACCTACTGATAGGTGGAACATCTAGCAACAAAATTAGCTATCTCTCTTTTCATCCCCGACCACCAATACTGATGTCTCAAGTCACGGTACATTTTGGTAACTCTAGGATGCACTGCCCAAGCTGAATCATGAAATCCCCGCATCAACTCCTCGCGTATATCCCATGGAACCCACACTCGTCCATGGATACACAGTACCTCATCATCGCTTATCACCCAACCAGAAGAAGGGTCCTCACTTTCCACCGACTCCCGTAGAACTAGGCCTTCTGAATCTGATAGTTGTCTCATCCTCACTCTATCCAAGAGGGTAGAATTCATAGTTAAGGATGAGAGATAGGTTCACCCCTGACTATCGTGAACCTCAAAATGCATCTCAGAGAACAAATCCATAAGTTGTCACTCACCACTGGCCTCCTGCACTATCTGTATCTGAGTCTTCCTACTCAGTGCATCAGCTACTACGTTACCCTTACCAGGTGTATAGGCAATCTCAAAGTCAAAGGACTATAGGTATTCAACCCACCTTCACTGTCTCAAATTCAAGTCACGCTGGGTAAAGATATATTTAAGACTTTTGTGGTCCGTAAACACCAAGAAATGTTCTCCCAAGAGATAATGTCTCTATCAACGTAATGCATGAACAACTGTATCCAACTCGAGATCATGCGTCAGGTAAGTCCTCTCATGTGGCCTCAACTGCTGAGACCCGTACACAACTACTCGATCACCCTGCATCAACACTACTCCCAACCCAATACCTGATGCATCACAGTAAACTATATAGCTCTTCCCATGCTCTGGAAGTATTAGGGCTGGTGCTGATGTCAAACTTCCCTTCATCTCCTGAAAGGCTGTCTCGCAAGCTTTCGACCAAATGAACTTCACACCCTTCTTAGTCAAACCCGTCAATGACGCTGCTAAGTGGGAGAAGTCCTGTATAAAGAACCTATAGTAACCATCTATCCCCAAGAAACTCCGTATTTCAAACATGTTCTTAGGATGCTCCCAAGAAACTACTACTCTCACCATCCATGGGTCTACTGCAACTCCTTCCCCTGAGATAATATGTCCCAGGAAGTGAATCTGGTCCATATAAAAGTGGCACTTTGAGAGCTTAGCATATAACTGATGCTCTCTCAGTGTACTTAGTACGATCTCAATATGGGTGGAATGGTCGTGTCGAGTGTGAGAGTACACCAAGATATCGTCCATGAAGACTACCACAAAAGAATCCAGATATGGGTGGAACACACGATTCATCAGATCCATGAAAACTGCTAGCGCGTTTGTGAGTCCGAATGGCATAACCAGGTACTCGTATAGACCATATCTGCTCTGAAAGGCTGTAAGTGGTCTGTCTGATGGTCTAACACGCAACTGACGATATCTGAATCTCAATTCAATCTTTGAGAAAACTCGTTCTCCTCGAAGTTGATCAAAAAGATCATCTATCCTCAGTAAGGGATATCGATTCTTAACCGTCAACTGATTCAGTTTCAGATAATCCATACAGAGTCTGAGGGTACCGTCCGCATTCTTCACAAAAAGGATCGGTGAACCCCAAGGAGAAGTACTGGGTCGGATAAAACCCTTGTCTTATATCTCCTATAACTGCCTCTTGAGCTCCTGAAATTCTGGCGTAGCCATCCTATAAGGAGGAATGGACACCGGTGCCGCTCTTGGCACAAGATGAATAGATAAATCCACATCTCTCTCTGGAGGTAGACCTGAAAAGTCATCCGGGAAGACATCCCTGAAACGATCAACCACTGGAGGGAAATCCTTCTGACAAGTTCCCTGGTCATCCAGATATAAACTCGCAATCTGTGCTGTCACTCCACCTCACCCAAGATTCTTTGGTCCAGCTTGACTCGCCTGGACATCCCATTCTCCCTTGTATAGAACTCTCCACCCTCTAGTGACGTGAAACTCACTCTGCGCCGATAACAATCTAAAAAGGCTCGAAAGGGTACCAACCAGTCCATCCCGAGAATGACATCATAGCTTGTCATCTCTAAGACATAGAGGTCCCATAGAAAGTGACACCCACCAACCTCTAGGGGGAACTCCTTGCACTGACGCACACCTTTTGATCTCATTCCCAATGAAGTGTCTAGCATTATGATATCCGAAGAAGGAGAAACACAAATCCCAAGGCTCTCCACAACGGGAATAGATACAAAACTATGTGTATCACCAATATCAAAAAGTACCAAAGATAAAATAGAAGCAACTAGAATAGTACCTATGACAGCGGAAGGTCCGGGATCCTACTCCTGTTGGGTCTGTTGCACTGCATATGTCTGCCCAGTGCCATGGCACTACAACACATCTTGGCTACCCTGAGCTGACCCGCCCTACTTTCTCTGAAATCCTGGTGTCTGGCTACCACGACCAAGACCACCACTTCAGCCCGAATGTCCCAACGTATTCCAATTACCTGACTAGTAAGAAGATGTTGGCCCTACTCCTGCGCGTGGAGTCTACATAGAACCCCTCTCACTAGCCACTAGTGGAAACGCCCTGAAAAAACGCTGAAGATGGCCCATATTGCCGCAAGCTCAGCATTCCACTAGGTTACGTGGACACTGAGGTCTCTTGTGCCCCTATTTACTACACTGGTAGCACATTATCTGGCCGCCTGAAGAAACCTTCTGACTAGTACTACCACCGTGAGAGAAATCCATCTGCCTCTTCCTCTTATCGGTATAAATAGTACCAGAGACCGGTTCTAAACTGCCCCGGTCCATGCCACTAGATTCCTGCAGGTTCCGCTCAGTAATCAATGCCTGGTTCACAATAGCATGCACTGTAGGCAACCTAAAAACATTCACTAGTGCTCAGATGTCATATCGAAGACCATCCTCAAAGCGTCTAGTCCTCAACGTTTCATCACCCACCAGAATAGGTGCAAAACGCTATAGCTCGGTGAAGCGAGAATAATAGTCCATCATTGACATAATGCCCTGCTGCATATTCATAAACTCTCGAGATCGATCTTCCCTTAGAATCTCTGGAAAGAAAAATTCATATAAGACTTCCTGAAAATCTTCCCACTCCATGTCCCGGTGATGCTCAGTCTGGGTGGTAACATCCCACCATCTCTTAGAGGAATCATGCAACATGTAAGTAGCGAGCTTGATCCTCCTCCACAGAGGCATCTCTAGATGCTTGAAGATTGTCTGCATAGAACCCAACCAAGACTCCACAGCCTGTGGTCCTCCATCCCCTAAAAACGTAGGTGGATGCTGCTGCTGAAATATATGTGTCAGCTCTGCCATAGATGTGGAAACCAGCAGTGCTCCCTAGAAGGTCTTCATGAACCGCATGAAGCCTTCACGGAACTGTGCATCCGCGCCTGCGTCCAGTGTAACAGCTGGTGCCACATCTGGCACTGCTGGAGGATCCATTGGTAGCCTATGGCCTAACACCTCTGGAGTATAATCGTCGCCACTCTCCTGGCGAAAAACTCGTGGTCTTCTCGGTGGCATGACTCTACAAGGTAAAACCCATGTATTAGTTTAATTTACTATCTAGTTTCTTTTGTCCATATAGGTGTGCCAATGAAAAGGAAACAAAAACAAAAAGACTGGAAAAAAGAGACTACACGGCGTGTATAAGGTCTACACGGTGTGTACTCTTAAGCCCTCACATGGTCGTGTTCTGTTGCCATTCTAGGCGTGTCTCAACCCTAGGTACATGGCGTGTTACACCCGCACACGACGTGTACACCACCCCATTTACCCAGCCACACGACCAAGTCCACATGGCCTCTCACTGGTTAAAACTACAAGGCATGTCCCACAGGTACACGTCGTGTTCTAGAAAGGTAACTCCGACCCGTGTTGTTAGTTACACAGTCAGATTCAAAAATTACACTACAAAACATGTTTATAACAGAAACAACGTGTACGAGAAAGGATAACACCGACCCATGTTGTTCGTGACACGACCGGGTACCTAGGTATCACTACATGACGTGAACAACTGATACACGACGTGTTCTCACAAGGAATTCCCTATCCCATGTCTCTGATCACACAGCCTATGACATGATTAGATAATACACGGTGTGTATATATAAATACATGGCATGTACTCAAAAATTTTCTTTTCTTCCCGAACATAAGAACACACGGCGTGTATTCAAAACTACACGGCGTGTATTCTGGGTTTTCTGAACAGTAAGCCTTAGAAACTACTCCGGAGCCCAAAAAAACACGGAAACGAACACCAAAGTGCCAAATTTCGATCTGTGAGGGCCCATACTCTCCAAGAATAAAATCTTGGCATCTGATACATGGTATAAATAAGGTAAAAAAGTCAATTATCCACCATATTTTGGTGAATGAGGGCCCATAACACCTCAAGAACCAAAGTTTGGCGTTCATTACAATAAAACCTCATACGAACAATACCCTATCAACAATAGGAATATTTATCAAGGTACCTATCACAAAAACATGCATTTTCTAGCACAACATCTATCACATCAACATGAAATTTCTAATGCACCTACATGGTAGAGAAACTATGCATGACATGCGATTTTAACCTGTGCCTAAATGATGCATGAGATGACATACCCTCATCTCATCGAGTTGCAACTAAATAGAACCCAATATAAAAATATAAACAGCATACCACAAGTATGTCACCCAAAGGTGAAAATCAAATCAACTGTAATAATCATAAATAGAAAATCACAATTTAATTCGGGATAATCCGGAATTTACCTGTACACAGGGTAGCTACTCCCGAGCACAGTTTATTACCGAATACCTTAACAATATATCTTTTTCCATTGTCTCCAAATAATAAAATAACCCAGAGAAAAGAAATCCCTCTGATACCACTTTGTAACGTCCCAGATCTGGGTGCCACTCAATGGGTGCCCTGAACCCGATCGGTCACATGGCCTCAAGCGCATTTCCCCAAATTCTAGAGGCTTCCAACTAGCAGTGAGGGCCTAGGACTGATAGTGGGGAAACTATTCCCTCATTTGTCAAAGTGTAGCACAACGGAAAATAATACAAACAAAATCGGAAACAGTAAGAACTATAAACCCAAAATGGACAACAGAACCAAAGTAAAAGATAAAAGCAGACATATATATAATGATGAAATATGTCTCTAATCCTAAGAAAGCAACCAAAACAGGATACACTGCAAACTAGTACAATACAACACAAAGTAAAAATATAGTAAAACAAAACAAAGTAGTGCAACAAGATCATAGCAGCATCACAAGCTTGAGCACGGTACCATGCTAACCTACTCCTCTACAATAATCATGTACCTGCGTAGGGTCCCTTTCCCCTATCAACACCTACAACAATATAATCTGTTTGGACCAAAGACATGAACCAAACAGGGCATGAGAAATAAATCTCATTAGGCAACCACCAAAGGCCTGTGCCCAACTGTCAGTGAAAAGGTGCAACAACAGTGTACAATAGTAACATACAGTAAGCTAGGAAGTACTCAAAATTAACTATCCCTAACAGTTAAATTTCCATTTTAATAATTATTTAAAAATTCAATATAAGAAATCACCATAATGAATGTTCTAATTAAACAGTGTCCTTAGACATGAAAATCCTTAACCTCAGGCAAACAGAAACGAAACCATCACGTGAATTCCCTCAGGTATAATGGATATTTCCCTTAGGCATACGAGATATGGCCCTCAGGAATAGAAGTCACTTCCCTTAGGCATAATATGCGTTTCCCTCAGGTGAAACAGAACAATGACCTTAGGCTAAACAAACCTTGCCATCAGGCTAATCAGAACCTTGCCCTTAGGCTAAACAAAACAATGCCCTCAGGCCTAACAGCTAACTGGGATGAGCCCAATGCATAAGCAAGAAATTTATATATATGTTTCATCTCAAGAAAACTCAAAACATTCTATAATCACGGCATACCCACGGGTATCCTAAAAAAATGGATAAACAAGGGAAACGCACCCACGGGGTGGCCCTGGATCAAAGCAACAATCCCAAACAGCAGTTCATACATATCTATTAGATTACCTATGCAATTATAGGTATCTAACAGTCAAATCCTCAGATATACGACACCCCGAACATGGGAACATGACACAACGATACACAAATTCTACTTGACAGTTGTAATTAAACACAAGACCACCTACCTTGATCTCCTCTGATCGATATATGTGAAAGGCGCCTTCCGAAACAACTAAGAACGACCTAGATTTGATATAAAAAAACCCACTCATACCTAAATAACTTCCCTTATGGAAAGAATTGGAAGGAAAGACTCAAGGATAAAGAAGCTCTTACCCGTGCGGTTCAAACCAGACTGACGACGAAAGAATCGGAGTTCTGACATGCGATTGGGAGCTCATCCAAGATTCGACCTCCTCTCCTGCGGCTCCAAATGAGTGTTTTGCCTTCTCTGCCGAATGAGGAGGCTAATGCCTATTTTAAGAGAAAAAAATGACTACATGAAATGTACTTTTTGAGTACATGATGTGTACTTTCCTTTTAACTATTCCATTGGAGGCTACTTTTCACCGCCACCATGTTCACCTGTCGACTGATTACATGGCGTGTATTACTGAGTACATGGTGTGTACACCCTTAATCGCTGACAAGACTAAACCCCCTGTGTTCTCATCCCACATAGCTTGAATACATGGAATGTGTATAAAAGTACACGACATGTAGTTTTTTTTATCCTTTTAACCATCGACAAGCCTACATTCCATGTCTTCACGTCCCACACATCCAAAATACACGGTGTGTGTGAAAAAGTACATGGCGTGTACCCATAAATTTGGGATTTTCCCCAAATTTCCATTGTTTTCTCAAAAACACTTAAGGGAAAAGGAAAAGAATAAACCCATACCTCAAGAATAAGAATCGGGTTCTTACATCGGACAACCCCCTCCCCTCCCCGAACAGCCCCCCGCACCCTGGACAGCCCCCCCGCACCCCGAACAACCCCCCCCCCCCCCCCCGAACCCTGAAATTCATTAGGAAAATTGACCATTAGTTCATTAGGGAAATTGTTCATTAGGATATTAGTCCATTAGGTAAATTGTCCAGTTGGCCAATTTTCTAATTGGATGTAGGCCAAATGGCCATTAGGCCATTATGCCATTATTCCAATTGTACAACTAGACAACATGCCATTATTCCAATTGTTTGTTAGGAAACTATACCATTAGGGCATTAGGGAATTAGGTGAATTGGTAAATGGGACAATTTGAAATTGGTTCATTAGAAAAATTGACCTTTAGGTCATTAGGATAATTGATCGTTACTCCGTTAGGCCAATTGGCCATTAGGACAATTAGTCGTTATGCCCCCTCGGACAGCCCCCCACCCCGGACAACCCCCCCACCCCCAGACAGTGCCCCCACCCTAGATAGCCCCCCCCATCAAACATCCCCCCACACACACATTTCAAGCATGGAAAACACCTAAAAAACGCATATTCTGCCGTGCCGCGCAAACCACGCGACCGAATATGTTGTTTTTAACAGTTCGATGCATTATAAAAGGGTGCGTTGGGTGGTAAAAACTAGACGAACGACCTCGGAATTCCATGAAATAATACGACAACAACCGTGGTGTGAATTGTGAAATGGTAGGCCATACGACACATTAATCAGAGGTTTCGTTTGACCGCGGTGACCGAAAACGCATTTCCGGAGTTATAAAACACCAAAACGATGTGTGACGATTGAATTCATAGAAAAGATGATCAGAATGACTATAAATCACATGAAAAAATAGGAATATTATTCGTGACATTTAGGAGGAGATGAAACATCAATCGGACGTGCGGTGTGCGTGGTACAACCAAATATGTTGTTTTGAACCGTTCAGCGCGCTCTAAAAGGGCGTGTTGGGTGGTCAAAACCAGCCGAACGACCTCAGAATGCCATGAAATAATACAACAACAACTGTGGTGTGAATTTTGAAATGTTCGGGTAGACTTCCTGTCAATCATAGGTGTCTTTTGACCGCAGTGACCAGAAACGCATTTCCGGAGTCATAAAACGCCAAAACGTCATGTAACGACCGAATTCAGAGAAAACGTGATCAAAATTACTTTAAATCACATGAAAACAATATGGATATTATTCGTGACATGCAGGAGGAGACAGAACGTCAATCGGACGTGCGGTGTGCACGGTACGACCAAATATGTTGTTTTGAACAGTTCAGCGCGCTCTAAAAGGGCTCGTTGGGTGGTCAAAACCAGCCGAACGACATTGGAATGCTATGAAATCATAAGAAAAAAAACATGGTGTGAATTTTGAAATGGTAGGGTAGACGACACATCAATCGGAGGTGTCCTTTGACCGTGGTGACCGGAAACGCATTTTCGGAGTCATAAAATGCCAAAACGACGTGTAACGGTCGAATTCAAAGAAAATGTGCTTAGAATGACTTGAAATCACATGAAAAAATAGGAATACTATTATTGACATGTAGGAGGAGATTAAAAATCAATCAGACGTGTGGTGTGTGCGGTACAACCAAATATTTGTTTTGAACAGTTCGACGCGCTCTAAAAGGGCGCGTTGGGTGGTCAAAACCAGACGAACGACCTCAGAATGCCATGAAATCATACGAAAACAACCATGGTGTGAATTGTGAAATGGTCGGGCAAACGACACATCAATCAAAGGTTTTTTTTGACCGTGGTGACCGAAAACGCATTTCTGGAGTCATAAAATGCCAAAACGACGTGTAACAGTCGAATTCACAGAAAACGTGCTCAGAATGACTTGAAATCACACAAAAATAATAGGAATATTATTTTTGACATGTATTAGGAGACGAAACATCAATCGGACGTGCGGTGTGTGCGGTACGACCAAATATGTTGTTTTGAATAGTTCGACGCGCTCTAAAAGGGCGTATTGGGTGGTCAAAACAAGCTGAACGACCGCAGAATGACATGAAATAATACAACAACAACTGTGGTGTGAATTGTGAAATGTTCGGGTAGATGACACATCAATCGGAGGTTTTGTTTGACCGCGGTGACCAAAAACACATTTCTGGAGTCATAAAATGCCAAAACGACATGTAACGGTCAAATTCAGAGAAAACATGCTCATAATGACTTGAAATCACACAAAAGAAATAGGAATACTATTAGTTACATGTAGGAGGAGATGAAATGTCAATCGGATGTGCAGTGTGCTCTGTATGATTGAATATGTTGTTTTGAACAGTTCGGCGCGCTCTAAAAGAGCTCATTGGGTGGTCAAAACCAGTCGAATGACCTCGGAATGCCATGAAATCATACAAAAACAACCTTGGTGTGAATTGTGAAATGTTTGGGTATAAAAAACATCAATCAGAGGTGTCGTTTGACTGTGGTGACCAGAAACATATTTCCGGAGTCATAAAATGCCAAAACGATGTGTAACGGTTGAATTCAGAGAAAACGTGCTCAGAATGACTTGAAATCACATGAAAACAATAGGAATACTATTTGTGACATGTAGGAGGAGACGAAATGTCAATCAGATGTGCGGTGTGCATGGTACAACCAAATATGTTGTTTTTAACAGTTCGACGCGCTCTAAAAGGGCGCGTTGGGTGGTCAAAACCAGCCGAATGACCTCAGAATGCCATTAAATCATATGACAACAATTGTGGTGTGAATTTTGAAATGTTCAGGTAGACGACATGTCAATCAGAGGTGTCGTTTGACCGTGATGACCAGAAACGCATTTTCAGAGTCATAAAACACCAAAACAACGTGTAATGGTCGAGATCAGAGAAAATGTACTCAGAATGACTTGAAATCACATGAAAACAATAGAAATATTATTCGTGACATGTAGGAGGAGACGACGCGTCAATCAGATGTGTGGTGTACGCGGTACGACCGAATAGTTTTTTTAACAGTTCAGTGTGCTCTAAAAGGGCGTGTTGGGTGGTCAAAACCATCCGAACGACCTCGGAATGCCATGAAATCATACGAAAACAACCATGGTGTGAATTGTGAAATGGTTGGGCAGACATCACATCAATCGGAGGTGTCATTTGACCGTGGTGACTGGAAACACATTTTTGGAGTCATAAAATACTAAAACGACGTGTAATGGTTGAATTCACAGCAAACATCCTCAAAATGACTTGAAATCACACAAAAATAATATGAATATTATTCGTGACATGTAGGAAAAGACTACACATCAATCGGACATGCGGTGTGTGTGGTACGACCGAATATTTTTTTTTAAAAGTTTTACGCGGTGTGCGCGGAGAGCATTCCTTTTTAGACCACAAAACTCTTCCACAAGCTAAACCAAAGACTCCAAAACAAGAAAAAAAAAATCCTAAAATGATAAAATTTCTTAAATTGGGGGTTTTAAATTATTATAGCACCCATAATTTGATGTCAGATTTAATTTTATTATATGTATATACTAACTGAATAAATATGTCTAATTTACGTTTGTTTTGTTTAGTTGTTTTTTTGTATCTTATTGTAGGTTTATTGAAGAAGAAGATTGAAATGGATTGGACCTGTTTGGATCATTGAATCACATCTATCATTTATTTTTTATGACGATCTTGATGTTTATGCTGTTTGGAATTGTTTTCTTTTTTTAATGATTTTTACCCTATTTTTTTTATTAGGAACCGTGATTTTTTTTTAAAAATATTTCTCCAAGATAGTGACCTCCATTGGAGGTCGCTATAGGTTGCCTACTAAACAAGATAGTTACCGCCATTGGCGGTCTCTATAGCTCGGCCAAGCATCAGAACTGCGACCGCCACTGGCTGTCGCTATAGCTCGGCCGAGGATCAGGACAGCGACCACCACTGGAGGTTGCTTTTTCTCGGCCGAGCAATAGGTCAGCGACCGCCTGGCTGTCGCTGTAGTCCGGATTTTTGGACTCCTTCAGTGACCTCCATTGGCAGTCGCTGTAGGCCTACAGTGATGGGCCTAAATCGAGCACCATTGGTGGTCTCTAATGGCCGATATTTTAGTAGTTTATTGTGTGTGACCCTCTAGGCCCTTATCTTGATAGTAGTGAATACTATTCACAGACCAAGAGCATAGTCTAGAGACCTATCAAGGAACATAAATAAATAATGAGTAGTCTATGTAACTACAAAAAACCTTCTAACACACACTATGTAATATAATCTCGTTGTCGTTGGATATCTCATAAAGCATGATGCACACTTGTATCATTATCCTTTCTTGCTTTATTATTTATTCATCTATGTAGAAAAATTTACCATCAACTAACATGGACACAGATTTATGAAGGTACTTTTATCCTAATCAACCAAACCCAAGATATAACTTCCTCAACTTGTAAGTGACAAATTATATCTTGAGCATTCAATCAATGCCATACCACCAATGACGCACCAAAACCAAGCTAACTCACCACAATTTCATTATCATGGTTTTTTTGTGCATCAATGTAAGTTATCAAATTGAACACATTGATAATGATCTCAATTCAAAATACAAATAAACATTTCCTTAAATAGGAGCATCCAAGGAAACAGAAGACATTTGGTGTTTCTATTGGTAGGTATATCCTAATGATCTCAACTACTAGAGATCACCAAGTGAAAAATTCATGAGAATAAGTCTCAGTGCTTTTGATCCCCCAACACCTAATAGTCAGAAATCAAATGTGTTCAGTCAGTATAATGTATCTGGACTATATGATATTTATTTAAGAATAATGTCTTAGTATCTTGTGGTTATCCTTATAGAATCTGATCTGTTATAACCTTTTGATACGACAAATAATCTATGGAAATTACAATTAAATAATGGATGAAGAAATGTATACAATATAATGGAAAGTGTACATAATTCATATCTCACTGTATACATGAAATTATAATTGAAAATTACTAATAAAGTTTGGACTTGGGAACCCACTTTTACAACATGAATACTGAGCACAAAATTGATGTGAGACTTGTTGGAGTTGGTGTCCTAGAACCAACTACTTTGTACTTTATTCATTAATAAATACCTTATCACATATTGATTGTTCTTCTACATGACAATGTATGTTATAATGTCCTAAGGATAGCTGTTGCATTAAAGGGTCATAGCGGATCCCTGTTATGATGAGAACCCGAAAGTGTCATAACACTGTTCTTGAATATGTGTTCTATGACCAGATGATGTTATTTGAGGGATACAAATAACATAGGCCATTAGGGGTGAGGACTCATAAAACTTTGAGGCACCTTCTCATGGTGTGTTCCCTTGGTATTATCCATGAGGATATTATGAGAACAAGATCCACCAATAAGAAATCCACATTTCATAGTGTCATTGGATGTTCCTATCTGTATATGTGTGTATTGGTCCGTAGACTTTATGATTATTATTAATGGGTATTAAAACTCACACACTTAGATGTATTGACGAAAACTGTGATGACACACTGTTCACAATGAGGTAGGATACGTTGGGTGCGTCACGAGTGATACTTCATTAATAGATAATGTGAGAAATGATTTTCCCCTTCTTTTCCATAATAGAAGTAGATATCTCAGGACCTTTGATGGAATTTATATAGCCTAAATAAATACATGTCCATGGTGAGGAATGAGAAATTTCAATTCTGGAAAGTCAAAGAAAGAATAATCGAGAATATGGGTTGATGGAACTAGCATGCAACCCGCTTGATTCGAGATATCGAGACAAAGGGATTACATTACACGGTAAACGTTCGTAGGAGGTGACACATCATTGCAGTGTTAAATTATTTCTCTATGGGTGCCTTGGAATATTGCTAGATTCTAACCTTGGACTTTAGGCAGACTCTCCCTAATGCCACTGAGAAAGAGGCCTAGAGGGTCACACACTAAGTGTGTCCAAGTATCTCAATTAAATATTAATTTAACAAGTTGAATAAATATTATTCCTGACTGTGGTTTAATAATTATTCAAGAATTACTGATCGCATTTATTTTAACACTAGTTATTAGAGAGAATATATTGTGGGTGAAGTAATATATTTATTAGTGAGTAATGCAGTGATATTTATTTGTGAAATAAATAGCCATTATTCAAGGTCTAATAAATGTGGTGGAGGAAATAAAGAAAAATAGAAAAACAAAAGTACACATCGTTTATTTTTTATGAGAATTTATGAGAAATAATATTATTTATTTAATTAAATAATATTAGGTGTAATTCGTTGGGCGCATGTCAGGTAATAATAATAGTCAACCGTTATTATCAGACATGGGGTATTACTAAGAATTAAATGAAATGAATAAATTATTTCAGGTAATTAATTCATTTTATTATTCTATGAAATTAAAAATCCTAATTACATATTTCTCATTATCCTAGCCATTTTTTTGGGGTTGTGCACAATGGATTTGGAAAATATCTCAAGCCAAGAGATAATTATTTTTCCACCAAGAACACTCTCAAGCTAAGAGAGAGAGATCCACTTCCACCAGATCAAGGCGATCGAAGGCGGATATCGTAAGTGAAGGCTCTTCCGTGCTAGCACCTAGAGATCCCTTCGGCGAAGTCTAAAGATATGCGGAGCATGTGTGGATCACCTCTAGAGGAATCCTACACTTGGATTCTACGACGCAACGACGGATCACATCGGATCGTGACTGGAAACATCAACGGAGAGAGAATTCCATCAAGGTCATTCTTGTCAATTAATTAAATTAATTATAACCAACATATGATGATCCTATATATGGTTATAGGACTCTACTATTTCCTTTTTTGTTCTTCGTTCTATTTCGAAGATCCGACGTTTTATTATCTTGACGGATTTCATATTGATCGTTGTTAATGCTAAAATTAATGTTGGGTACACCCACCAACGCGCTTCCGCTGGTCCCGGAACCTACAAGTGGTATCAGTGGGAGCATATCATTGATTATAATTATTTATTTTTTCATTGGTGATTTACGCATTTAATAATTTAGTTGTTTCAATTAAAGTTAATAGTTCTTTAAAATCTAAATCTTGAGATCTTTTCCCCTCTCTCGTTTCTCATTCACCTTATAAAAACAAATTTCTCTTTTAATTTTGATTAAAATAAAATAGAGGATATCATCTAGAGGTTCAAAACATTCCTGGCTATACAACACCATAATACACGACGTGTATTCGGAAGTACACGCCGTGTAGTCTAGGTTCAACGCATCAGACTGGTCTGCCAAATCAGGCAGTTTGTTGGAGTATTTCTAAGTCATAAATGACACCAAGTGTTTACCAGGAACAGGTGGCACACGGTTTTTGGATTACACACCGTGTGGTCCACTGAACATGGCGTGTTGTCCCTTTGGGTTAGGGTTGGACCGTGTACCCCTTACACGGCTTTCCCGGCTAGAAACCATATAACACAGATACTACACAGCGTGTGTCCCACTGAACACGCCGTGTACTCCGAAAATTTCTGAAGTACATCTACACACCATGACCTCGGGCATGTACTTTAGATGGATGGTGAACAAAAGCACACGCCGTGTAGTCATAACAACACGCCGTGAACTCATCCAAATTATGAAGGTTTATTAAAACTTATTATTATATTATACAAACCCTTGAGACGTGTACCATAGTGCAGGCGTAAAGATGAGGCACAACACGTGATAGGTGTTTTATATATATGTGTTTAATTTAACATCTGTGTAATGTTTATTTATACTCATTGGGTAGTTATGAATGAGAATTCACCGGGTTTCCTCCAAGGTATTAGTTACTTACAAAGATAATTTTAAATGAATTTATTTGTTTAAAATTATGATGGATGGGAATCTCAAAGAAATTCAGAAAAGAGTTTAAGATAAAAGATTGATTAATTAAAGATAATTAATTGATTCGAGTGTGATTTATCTTAAACAAGAACGATTAAATAATTGAATTCTAGTTTTATTTATGCGTAAATATCTTTACATGCATGGATGATCATGATCTAGACCAAGACCTTTGTATGTGAATGGTTTCTTTTTAATTTATTTATTTAAATTAATTTTTTTGGCCTGTGATCCTTCTCCTCATTTATATGTAGGGCCTGTTTTCCCAATGTTTCTTTTATGTAAAACCCCATTTTACCCCTCACCTTCATGTGTGATAAAATCATATGTAATGGATGAAGCTCCCAAGCTGGTGAAGGCAGCTCAAGTTAGGAGCCAAGGTGAAACCAATCCAAGGATATACAAAGGTGGATAGGTGGAAAGCTGTAAACACGAACCCAAAAGGTTCAAGGTGTTTCTCCCATAGGACTTGGGTTAGTTTATCAACCGCTAGATAAACTAACCAATAGAACAATCTCATGATCATACCATTTATTTTATTTCTTTCAGTTGCATGGTTTATTTATTTTGGGTGTGTTGTCACGATGACACAATTAATGAATTAAACAAGCATGCAAGATGGAACTAAAATAATACCAGCTTATGCGTAAAATATTATCTTAGACATGGTTAATCACTTAAGTATATCCCACTTAATAATAACAAGCATGTAATCAATGATAATAAAATGGAAATTTACATATAAGGATAAAATCACTCAAAGAATTATTAAGTCGGTATAGCCTTCCATAATCTTGGTTAGAATTGAACCATAGTTCAAAGTGCTTGACCAACCCTAGTTGGGGTGCTTTCAATTATCGAGGAATTATAATTCAAGATTTTGGGTTGACTTGACTTGGTTCACATCAAGGGTTGACTTCAACAATAGGACTTGGTGTGACCAAGAGGAAAAGGTTGAGGAAATCCAAAATAAAAGGATTTCAGGATTGGGGAGTCCACTCAGCGGATCAAGGAGCTGCGAGTTAATGCAGTTGGAATTTGGAATGCCTACCTAAAACCCTTCAAGTTGCTTGACCAACCCTAGTTGGGGTAATGCGAAGGGAAATATGGATCCTTGCCACTAGAATATTTAGGCAAAAAAATATTCTGAAGTCAATGGTGAGGTCTATTAGATTTTGATAAAATTGTGGGAGGCTAATAAGTATTAATTTATTTATTTGACTTAGTTTTATCATAATAAAGTACTAAACCTTTGCTCATCTTAATTTGTAGAAATTGAAAGAAAAATGACTTCAAAAATATCATTGATAACCATAATCGAGAAGAAAACCTTATCACCTGTAAAGACCCATATTTTCCATGTATTTTTTTCAATATATGGGAATATCACGAGTCCGCAAAAATTGACGGCGCGTGATTCTGAGGCCCGGTGTGCCTGGAATGAATTTCTAAACTTTTTTTTAGGTATATGCAGTAAATGTGCAAGCGGGTTTTTGTAACCATTGAACCGGTGCTCAGAATTGAAATCTGAGGACACTGTTGAACTTGCAACGTCGGTATTCTCTTAAGGAGACCTTCACCTCGACCGCAGTAGGTTGAGGGTGAAAGTTATTTTTCATGATTTTTGTGGAAGAAGGAAAAAAATAAAATAATTAACATTTTATTTTTCTTTTTGAAACCTCATTTTGATTTATGGAGGTGGGGACCATGAGAGATTGAAACCTCCTTTTTGAATTCAATGGTGGGGACCACCCGAACCCCTCTTAATGTGGGAAAACCTTTAAACTCTTCATGTTTAATTATGCCAACTTCAATTAATTAATTGTGTCAACTTCAATTAATTAATTGAGCCAACTTTAATTAATTAGTAGACTTAAACTTATCAAGTTGGAATTTCACCTCTTGGTTGGGGATTGGTTGGAAAAGGAGAGCTTTGGAGAATTGTGGAGAAACAATATCTCCAACGAAGAACACTTTCTCCAACGAAGAACTCCATTGAAGGATCCCCAATGAGGAACGTCTTCAACGACGATGAACTGACGTCAGTCCTTTCTTCTCCTCACCGAAGTCAACGAGCAATCGAGGTAGGGAATTTTGTTTTGAATACCCTTACCATGTTCTTTTCATTCTTCTTGAATCAAGAACAATTATGTCGTTTGCTACCATTCTAACGAGGAGGGTGCAGGCCAAATGAACATATCCCGACCTCTCCACAACCTTTTTGGTTTATGATGGTCTTGAATCGATGGCGATGACCCGAGTCATGTTCGGGAGTCTTCAGAATGAAGAACGGGCCACCGGGGTGTGCCCGGTGACCCAAGGAACGTCGCCGGTAACCCGTACCGGAGACCGGCATCGGTGGGGCTTGGAAGCGGCGGCGCGACCGCACCGTCAGAGAAGGGTCGCAGCCCTTCAGCCGCGTGAAGGGGGCGGCGGCGTGCGACCTCATTGCCGGGCGTGCAGGTGCCGCGACACAAGGCTGCAGTGACGAAGGAGGGAGGCCGACTCACTGCCGGCCGCCGGTGGTGCCACGGCGTGTGACCGAGCCATGGAGGAGGGCTGGCCATCCGGCCAGCCGGGGAGCCGAGCGGGACCCAGGGTCCTGTGTGTGAGCTGCCGGCACCACGCGGCATTGGCCGGTTGGCTACCCAACCTGAACGGCCCAGCCGTCCGAGGTACCCAGGGGGAACCTCCCCTTGGGTGGCGGATAGGGCAGACCCCACCGTGGGGCCACCCAGCCGCCGGCCTCTAGCGGGACGCCTAGCGCAAGCCACACCGCGGGCCTCCAGTGGGTTGGAACCAATGGTCCAGTTCGGATCCCACGGGCTGGGTCGGACTCAGGTCTGGAACTGGGTCGGGTCGGGCGACCCGAACTGGGTCGGCCCAGGCCGGGTCGGGTCGGGGTCGGGCAGACCGGGTCAGACCGGACCCGGACCAGCTTTGTCCCTTTCCACTCTTTCGACCATAACTTGAGCTATGGGTGTCCGTTTGACGAATCATCTATGGTGATGAAAACCATGGATCGAGACAGTCCTTTTGGTATACCCCACTTGAGTTTTGGATAAAGTTGGGGTACGACCAGGTTGGATCGAACACAAATCCAACCGAGCCCTCGGGACTAAAAGGACAATAAATTACAGACCGAGCATCCGATTGACGCACCTTATGTTGCGTTGAGACCCCTATTACGTGGCGGTCCTTTGGGATACTTCATCGTGGGACTTCGTTGCAGTTGGAGTATCGACCTGTGGCTTGAGGAGAAGACCCTCTCGGAATCAAGTGAGCTTAGTGCGGGAACCCTATGGCTGGCTGTAACATGAGAAAGGGATCCTATGTGGTTTTATGCTTTGGGATCCTACGTGGGTCTGTGTTCGAGAGTCCCACATGGATCCACTCTAGGAAATCCACATGGGACTACTCAAGGATCCTATGTGGGTCTTCTGTACTAGGATCCTACATGGGTGTGATGATTTAGGATCCTAAGCTAGTATGATGATTTAGGATCCTACGTGGGTCTGCCCTTCAACAAAGTAAGACGATTTAGTTGTTACATCTAATCATCTTTACTACCATACCTAAGTTATACCTGGCGTGAGATGAGTCTTTACCTTTGTGGTAATCATTTGTGTGGTGTACCTTTGTGGTGCATACCTTCGTGGTGATACCTTTGTGGTATTCTTCTATGTGGCGTACCTTTGTGGTGCATACCTTCGTGGTGATACCTTTGTGGTATTATTTTGTGTGGCGTTAACTTTGTGGTACATACCATCGTGGTGATACCATCGTGGTATTCCTTCCTTCATGGGACAGTTGAGCTTTGGGCATTTGAGTTGGGCCTTGTGTTTCCTCGTGATTGAGATGGGTTTACTCGACAACTTAGGTATATGTATGGGAATATACCTAAGTAGGGTTGTCAGTTGTTTTCATGCTCTGTGGTTTATTCTTTGTGGATTTTTTGATACCTTCGAGGGTCTCGAGGTCCCTACTGAGTATCATTATACTCACCCTTGCATGGGCTATGCCCGCACCTTATTGTGTTTGGTGCAGACAACAGACAACGCTGATTGAAGATGAGGGTACCAGAACTGAAGGTAGCTCGGAGGTGGAAATTAGACGAGGCGTACCACAGATACAACCATTCTAGAGATGTACCTATCCTTCAGATAGGATCCTTGACAGGTGATCATAGGAGATGTTTCCAGTTTTACTTGTAATTTCCAGTTTTACTTGTACTTTCTAGCTGGGCTTGTATTCTGGCCCCTTTTTCTTACTGTACACACTCTTTTTACTATACAGTTTACTTGTGTTTGTATTTTTCTGTGTGCTTGGTTTGAGTGAGTTTACAGGTTATAAAGGCAATGCCTTCCCATTTTAGGGAATATGCCTTTCGGTGCTAGTCGCCATCCCCTGGCCTATAGAAGGCGGACTTGGGGTAGTCACGACACGGGCCCAGGGGGACGGGTCGTGACAAATTGGTATCAGAGGAGTTAGTTCTACCGTAGAACATTGGACTATGATATTTTAACGACATTAGTGTTAAGTGTTATGAGTGTGATATTCAGTTTGGAGAGTCCAGTGTTGGTGCGGCGACAGACATATCCATACACTAAGACCCTGACTTCTGATTTCTGACTCAGTGCATGAAAACACTAATTGCATGTGTGTTTTAAAAAGTTTTATTTGTGATATCTTTGAGTCAGCTCACCAGGTATAACTTATTGACCGTGGTGCACCTGTTTCTTTTTAGGATGCCTCCACGCAGACAGCTAGCTAGGGTTTCGGGTAGAGTACGCGATGATAGCCCACCGAGCGACGAGGCCTCGGTGCATGGCCCTTTATCAGTAGAGGTACCAGCGGAGGCACCAGCGATACCATTACCCGTCGGGCCACCGATGACACCTGCCCCAACAACAGAGAGTGTATGCCTCTTGAGCACGTTGCACAAGTTCCAGCACCAGAGGCCACCTAGGTTCAAAGGGGTGAGATGGACCCACTGGTAGTTGAGGATTGGCTGGAGGCCGTGGTGAGAGTTTTCCGACTGGTAGGGACACTAGCTGATCTCATGGTGATCCTTTCTTCTAGTCTTCTATAGGTAGAATAATGTAGATGGTGGGGCTTGATGCTCTAGGTTCACGATGAGGTGACACTTCTCTGGGCTAACTTTGAGAACCTGTTTCGGGTATAGTTTTTCCTAGTGAATCTTCACGCAGTGCGCATACAGGAGCCTCTTCATCTGCAGTAGGGCAATATGAGTGTGGATCAATACTTAGCGAGGTTAACTGACCTCTCACGCTACTCCACTGATATGGTGCGGGACCCATTCTTCAGGGCCCGAACCTTCGAGCAGAGACTCAGGCAGGAGATCAGGGCTTCGATGATTTCTCTCATCATTCCGACGCAGGTGGGGGTGTTAAAGCGAGCCCTCTTAGTGGAGAGTTTTCTTGCTGAGTAGTCACCAGCAGCGAGACCCACCATTGGGCATCACATAGCAGAGTCTTCTTTAGCTGGCAGCAGACAGATGTCATAGAGGTCTAAGAGGACCAGACTTATTGGTGGACAATTGCATGATTCAGGGTTGGTTGTGCTAGACACCCGAGATAGAGACAGTCATGTGAGGAGCAGGCTGTGTTACGCATGCGGAAGGCAGGGTCACATGGCTCGTGACTACCCAACCCACCATACAGATGATCAGCCGATGGTCAAAGGACCGCCTAGGAAGAGATAGAGGTTTGACCGAGGGGGTCCACAGGGAGCAGGTGGACGTGGCAGAGGAGCTGGCTGTGTAGTTGGTGGTGGGAGACGATTCGAGGTGTTACCACCACCACCACCACCACCAAGTGGTCCACCCTGACCATAGGGAGCAGGTGGACAGGGGAGAGCTCATCTCCAGGCAGCTGAGGCTTACGACCATGGTACTCTGGATATGATACGAGGTATGATCTGTGTCTACTCCACCTTAGCTTTAGTACTTAAAGACACGGGTTCCAGTCATTATTTTATTTCCACTACTCTGATTTGGAGCTCGGAGATTCCGATGGAGCCATTGGCTTGATCCTTATGATTATAGACTCCTATGGGAGAGTATTCGATGATTACACACTAGTGCTGGCAGTGTGAGATTACTCTAGGAGGCGAGAGCTTCAGCTGGGATCTCCTAGTAGCAGCGTCGAGGCCTCATGATGTCATCTTGGGTATGGAATGGTTATCTACAGTCCATGATCATATTGACTGTATTAGGAATAAAGTGCGGTGTGTCTGCACAGATGGTACTAGGTTTACCTTCACCATAGAGAAGGGATCCTTTGCAGCATAGGATGGACTTACCCGGAGGAGAGTGCAGCCGATCACTCATCAGTTGGATAGCCTCACCCTCGGAGCGGTTGATGTAGAGAGTCTGAGATATCCTGTAATAGTGGACCAGTACGTGGATGTCTTCCCAGATGATGTTCCAGGTCTATCTCCTCATAGAGAGGTGGAATTTTACATTGACTTGTACCCCGAGATGACACCGATATCTACACTAGCGTATCAGATGGCTCCCGTGGAGCTTCATGAGCTGCGGGTACAGCTAGAGGACTTATAGGGGAAGGGACTCATCCGGCCCAGTGTTTCTCCTTGGGCAGCCCCGATTTTGTTTTCCCAGAAGGCGGATGGGAGCTTGAGACTTTGTGTTGACTATCGACGCCTGAACCAAGTGGCCATGAAGAACAAATACCCACTCCCGAGGATTGACGACCTCTTTTATCAGATAAAGGGAGCACAGTGGTTCTCGAAGATAGACCTCAGATCATGCTATCACCAGCTCAGAGTATGAGACGAGGATGTGCCGAAGACAACTTTTAGATGTCGGTATGGACACTAAGAGTTCTTGGTTATGCAATTCAGCATGACCAATGCTCCAGCAGTGTTCATGGGACTCATGAACATGATCTTTCATCCATACCTTGATTGCTTGGTAGTAGTCTTCATCGATGAAATTCTGATCTACTCGGCTACTGAGGAGGAGCATGCCTATCATTTGCAGATAGTCCCAGACACACTTCGAGAGCACCAACTTTATGGTAATCTCTCGAAGTTCCAGTTCTAGATCCGAGAGGTTCACTTCCAGTGACATGTCATCTCTAAGGAAGGAGTTGCGGTGGATCCAATGAAGATTGAGGTGATAATTTCTTGGGAGACACCCGGGTGTGTGACAGAGGTACGAAGTTTCCTGGGTTTGTCCGGATACTACCGGAGTTTTATGCCAGATTTCTTCAGAGTTGCAACACCTTTATCAGCATTTATGAAGAAGGGGAAACCCTTTGTGTGGTCGGAGAGATGCCAGTAGAGTTTTCAGGAGCTGAGGCAGAGGCTGATTAGTGCTCCCATCTTGAGGCTACCGAAGGAGGGCATTGGGTATGTAGTCTACTGTGACGCATCAGGAACTGGTTTTGGATGTGTCTTGATGTGGTATCGAGAAGTGATCACATATGGTTCTCAACATATGAGACAACATGAGCATAACTACGCTACACATGACCTGGAGTAAGCAGCAGTGGTCTTCACCTTGAAGATGTGGAGACATTACTTGATGGGAGAACATTTTACAGTCTACTCTGATCACAAGACTCTCAAGTATATCTTCTCTCAGAAGGACCTAAACCTGAGACAACGACGTTGGCTTGAGTTTCTCCAGGACTATGAATTCAAGATAGTCTATACTCTTGAGAAGGGGAACGTTGTAGCAGATGCACTCAGCAGGAGATCTGGTATACAACTTCTAGGTGAGGTGATGGAGTAGCTGGACACTTTGCAGATATCCTTTGTGGATCGAGATGGAGAAGCTTTTCTTCAGTCTCTTACAATCACTCCCCCACTTCTTCAGCGAGTCAAGGAGGCACAGCAGCATGGGGACAATGATTGGGAGACTCAACGTGCTCAGATATCCACAGGACATGCACCAGATGGATTTTATGAAGGTGGGGAGCACGTCATCCTCTTCAGGGGACATCCCATGGTACTAGTGTAGCTTCAAGAGGAAGTGTTGAGGGAGTTCCACACATCCCCTCTAGCGGTACATCCAGGAGTGGCGAAGATGTACCAAGACCTCCGACGATAGAACTGGTGGCCGGTAATGAAGAAAATAGTAGCAGAGTTTGTCTCTCGGTGCCGCACTTGTCAGCAAGTGAAGGCGGAGCATCAGGTACCAGTAGGCTTAGTTCAGCCTTTAGAGGTCCCAGAGTGAATGTGAAACAGAATATCCATAGACTTCGTGACAGGACTTCCACGTAAATCCAAGGTCCATGATTCTATCTGGGTGATCGTCGACCGAATCACCAAGTCAGCCCATTTCCAACTGACCAGAGAGCAGGGTTCAATAGAGATCTTGGGACGCCTCTATGTGAAGAAGATTGTGCGGCTACATGGAGTACCCTCGATGATTGTCTCTGATCGTGATTCACATTTCACTTCCCAATTATGGAAGGGGTTTCAAGAGTCTTTCAGGACACAACTTATTTTGAGCACTGGCTTCCATCCTTAGACAGATGGCCAGACTGAGCGGACCATTCAAACCTTCGAGGACATGTTGCGTGCTTGCGTCCTCGACTTCGGTTGCAGCTGGGAGGATCACTTACTGTTGGTGGAGTTTTCATATATCAACATATATCACTCCACAATTGGGATGGAACCTTTCGAGGCTTTGTATGACCGACCTTGCAGATCGCCTTTGTGCTGGACTGACCTAGGGGAGTCAGCACTCATGGGACCAGAGATGGTACGGGCTACCACGGAGAAGGTGAAAATCATCTAGGAGTGGATGAAGACTCCACATAGCAGGCATAAGTCTTATACTGACAGGAGACGAAGACCTATGGAGTTCGAGGGTGGTGACCACATCTTTCTATAGGTCTCACCCTGATGAGGTTTGTAGGGATTTGTACAGGGAGGAAAGTTATCTCCAAGATTCATTAGACCTTTTAAGGTCCTCAATATAGTTGGTGAGGTGGCTTATCGCCTAGCACTTCCCCCTCAATTGCACCGGGTGCATGACGTCTTCCACGTATCCCAGCTGAGGAGATTTGTGGATGACCCATCTCATGTCATCAACCATGGTGAGCTAGACATTGGCGATGGGGCGACGTTTACGGAGGTTCTAGTAGAGATTGAGGATCAATAGCAGCGGGTCCTTCGTGGGCAGTCGATACCTCTGGTGCGCGTTCACTGGAAGCACGAGAACCTCCAGGAGATCACATGGGAGTAGGAGGATTAGATACGTGCTCAGTACCCCCACTTGTTTCTCTAGTTTATGTTGTGGCTTTCGGAGATGCAAAACCCTGAGGTGGGGAGAATGTAAATACCCGAATTTTCCATACAATTTCTTTTTCATTATATGGGAATATTAAGAGTCCGTGAAAATTGACGGCGCGTGATTCTGAGGCCTAGTGTGCTCAGAATGAATTTTTGAACTTTTTTTTGGGTACGTTCAGTAAACGTTCAAGCGGGTTTTTGTAACTTTTGAACCAGTGCTTGGAATTGAAATCTGAGGACACTGTTGAACTTTCAGCACCGATATTCTTTTAAAGAGACCTTCACCTCGACCACTGTAGGTCGAGGGTGAAAGTTAGTTTTTTTACTTTTCGTGGAAGAAGAAAAAAATAAAATAATTAACATTTTATTTTTCTTTTTGAAACCTCCTTTTGATTTATGGAGGTGGGGACCACAAGAGCTTGAAACCTCCTTTTTGAATTCAATGGTGGGGACCACCCGAACCCCTCTTAATGTGGGAAAACCTTTCAACTCTCTATGTTTAATTATTCCAAATTCAATTAATTAATTGTGTCAACTTCAATTAATTAATTGATCCAAATTTAATTAATTGATAGACTTAAACTTATTAAGTTGGAATTTCACCTCTTGGTTGGGGATTAGATGGAAAAAGAGAGCTTGAGCGAATTGTGGAGAAACAATCTCTCCAACGAAGAATGCTTTCTCCAATGAAGAACTCCATTGAAGGATCCCCAATGAGGAATGTATTCAACGACGATGAACTGATGTCCATCCTTTCCTCTCCTCACTGACGTCAATGAGAAATCGAGGTAGGAAATGTTGTTTTGAATACCCTTACCCTGTTCTTGTCAATCTTCTTGAATCAAGAACAATTATTCCGCTTGCTATCATTCTAACACAGAGGGTGTGGGCCAGACAAACAAAGTCTGACCTCTCCGTAACCTTTGTGGTTTATGATGGTTTTAAATCGATGGTGATGACCCGAGTTGAGTGTGGGAGTCTTCAGAATGAAGAAAGGGCCACCGGGGCGCACTGGGTGACCCGAGGAACGTTGCCGGCAACCCATACCGGCGACCGGCACCGGTGGGGCTCAGAAGCGGTGACCGACACACCGGTCGGCCGCAATGATGTCGGTGGCGCGACTGCGCTGCCAGAGAAGGGTCGTGGCAGAGCAAGGGCGGCGAACAGCTGCGCGAAAGGGGCGACGACGCGCGATTGTTCCGCTGGCCGTTCAGGAGCCGCGACACGAGGCCGCGATGGCGAAGGAGGGAGGCCGGCTCGCTGCAGGCCGCCGGTGGGGGTGCAACGCATGCCCTCGCCGTAGAGGAGGGCTGGACATCCGGCTAGCCGGGGAGCCGAGCGGGACCCGGGGTCCCGCGTGTGAGCTGCCGGCGCCACATGGTGCCACCAGTCGGCTACCCAACTCAAACATCCCAGCTGTTCAGGGTACCCAGGGGTCGCCTCCCCTTGGGTGGTGCTAGGGCGGACCCCACCGTAGGGCCACCTAGTTGCGGGCCTTCAGCGGGCCACACTGAGGGCCAGGTTGGACCCAGCGGGCCAGGTCGGATCCCGTGGTCCGGGTCGGACCCAGGGCCGAACCCAGTTTTGGCCGGGTAGACCCGAACCAGGTTGACCCAGGCCGGGTCGGGCCGGGTCGGTCCGATCGGGTCGGACTGGACCCAAACCAGCTTCCACCCTTTACACTATTTCGGCCATAAATTGAGCTATGGGTGTTTGTTTGATGAACCTTATACAGTGCCAGAAACCTTGGATTGAGACAATCCTTTTGGTATACCCCACTTGAGTTTTCGATAAAGTTGGGGTATGGCCGGGTTGGATCGAACACAAATCCAACCGGGCCCTCAGGACTAAAAGGCCAATAACTTATAGACCGGGTGTTCGATTAACGCACCTTATGTTGCATTGAGACCTTTATTACGTGTCGGTCCTTTGGGATACTTTATTGTGGGACTTCGTGGAAGTTTGAGTATCGACCTGTGTCTTGAGGAGAGGGCCCTCCCGGAATCAAGCGAGCTTAGTGCGGGAACCCTGTGGATGGCTGTAGCATGAGAAAGGGATCCTATGTGGGTCTATGCTTTGGGATCCTACATGGTTCTGTGTTCAAGAGTCCCACATGGATCCACTCTAGGAAATCCACGTGGGACTACTCAAGGATACTATGTGGGTCTGCTGTACTAGCATCCTACATGGGTGTGATGATTTAGGATACTACATGGGTCTGATGATTTAGGATCCTGCATGGGTCTTCCCTTCAACAGAGTAATATGATTCAGTTGTTACATCTAATCATCTTTACTACCGTACCTAATTTATACCTGGTGTGATCTGAGTCTTTACCTTTGTGGTAATCATCTGTGTGGCGTACCTTTGTGGTGCATACCTTTGTGGTGATAACTTTGTGGTATTCTTCTGTGTGTCATACCTTTGTGGTGCATACCTTCGTGGTGATACATTTGTGGTATTCTTCTGTGTGGAATTACCTTTGTGGTACTTACCATCACGGTGATACCTTCATGGTATTCCTTCCTTCGTGGGACATTTGAGCTTTGTGATTTTGAGTTGGGCCTTGTGTTTCATCATGATTGAGATGGGTTTACTCAACAAATTAGGTATATGTATGGGCATATACCTAAGTAGGGTTGTCAATTGTTTTCATGATTTGTGGTTTATCCTTTGTGGGTTTTGTGAGACCTTCGATGGTCTCAGGGTCCCTACTGAGTATCGTTATACTCACCCCTGCACGGGCTATGCCCTCACCTTATTGTGTTTAGTGCAGACGACAGACAACGCTGACTGAGGAAAAGGGTACCAGGACTGGAGGTAGCTTAGAGGTGGAAAATAGATGAGGCATACAATAGAGACGATCATTCTAGAGCTTTACCTATCCTTCAGATAGGATCCTTGGTGGGTGATCACAGGAGCTCTTTCCAGTTTTACTTGTACTTTCCAGTTGGGCTTGTATTCTGGCCCTTTTCCTTACTGTACACACTCTTTTTACTATAAAATTTACTTGTGTTCATATCTTTCTGTGTGCTTGGTTTTTGTGAGTTTATAGGTTATAAATGGAAATGCCTTCCCATTTTAGGGAATACACCTTTCGTTGCTAGTCGCCAGCCCCTGACCTATGGAAGGTGGAGTTGGGGTAGTCATGGAATGGGCCCCGGGGGACGGGTCGTGATATCACTGGAACCAATTTCCAAGAGTGGTAGAGGCGTTAACACATTATCCTTTGCCACGAGAGGAAATTGTATGTGCTGGAAGAGCCTATTCCAGTTGTACCTGGAAAAGAGGCCAGTAATGAGAAACTATCTCTCTATATGAAACATATAGATGATACCACAGATGTCTAGTGTTTAATGCTATCAGACATGTCTAATGAGCTCTTGAATCAACATGAAAACATGGAAGCATATATCATGATGTCTCACCTTAAGGATATCTATCAAGAGAAAGAGGGACAAGAGAGATATGAGATCTCCAACGCTTTTTTTACAACTAAGCTTAGAGATTCTGCATCAGCTGGGCCTCATGTAGTCAAGATTATTGGCTACATTGAATGCTTGGACATATTAGGGATTAAGTTCCCAGATGAGTTGCGTACAGATCTCATCCTATCATCACTGCCCAAGACCTTCTCTAGCTTTATTGTCAATTACAACATGAGAAATAATGAGAAGAGTCTATCAGAACTTATGACCTTAATTCACCAGGTAGATAAGGACATGGGGCATGACAAAACTTTAGTCCTTATAGTAAATAAGAAAAGGAAGGAAAAGGAAAAAGGGCCAAAGACTTATAAACGATATGAAGCCCCCGAGCACCGTCCCTCCAATAAGGGGAAGATCCAGAGGCAGGGCAAGGAATGGGAGGCAGTATGTTTTTTATGTGGAAAGCAAGACCACTGGAAGAGGAACTGCACCCAGAAGCATGGGGACGCTAAATGTGCGTTTGTTATCGAGTGTAATCTTTCCATTTCTACACATTGGGTATTAGATACAGCTTTTGGGGCTCACATCTGTATTTAAATGAAGGAACCAAGTAGATTTAGAAAGATTTCCATAGCAGAGGTGGATCTTCTAGCTGCCAATGGCGCGAGTCTGGATACGTTTTCCATTGGCGATTATCACCTCTCATTGCCAACTAGGATGATTTTAGTTTTACATAAATGTTATTATGTGACTAGTGTTACCAAAAACATAATTTCTATATCATGTTTGGATATAAATGGATTTATTTTCAAGTTTAGAAATAAGGGTTGCTTCTTTTATAAGAAAAACATATGTTATGGTATGACATATTTAAATTGTCACGACATCCTCCCACCAAATATGCCCCTACTGAGCTGGCAATGGTGAAAGGGAGATAATGACCCCCGAGTCCTGCCTCCAGTAGGCCCCGGGGTGGCGACTAGCACCAAGGGTATGAGTTTTCACAAATATGGGAGGCATTACCCTTTTTATTATTTAAGATCAGGAAATAGGACAAGCCAACCACCAAAAAGAAAAATAACAAGTGTATAGAAATAAACCCAAAACAATCCCACATGCATGTTTAAATAGTTCTGAAACAAGGTACAAGTACAAGAAAGCTCAAAAAGTACAATACCAAAAGAAACAAGAGTACATCAAACTGCAACAACTCCAACTGTCCCAACTAGTAAGGTCCCGCATGGCCCTGGTAGTCCTCATGGAAACCTGAAAGTAAACGTAGGGTGAGCATACAAGTATACTCAGTAGGGAAACCTAAAGCTCTCGTGCACAAGTGGGGAGACATCCTAATGTCTCGTGAGAACAACAGAAGAAACCAAAAACCTATCAAGGAATTCTATCCACCCAACCTCACCAGCCACGCTCACCAAAACACAAAACAACAGGTAGTAGTAGTTTATATAAGAACAAGAGTATTGGGTACCCCACACCATTTTCCCACTGGTTATTGAAGACATCCTACACATCAGACCAATCCCACCATTCTCACCGCAGTCCCACTGCCTCACCCCGCCCGCACACACCTGGGCCACATCCTCATGCAGTCCCACTGCCAAACCCCGCCCACAAACACCTGGGCTACAACTGTCACACATAACCATGCCTGCAAACACCTAGGCCAAAACAACCATCACCACGCCCGAAGACACCTGGGCTAGAAGATCTACTGCCATGCCCGAAGACACCTAGGCCTCATCCCGAAGACACCTGGGAAACCACCTGCCCGCACACACCTGGGCCAACTACCACACTACCCTGCCCAAAGATTCTTGGGCTAATAATAGACCTCAGGCCATCACAGCCTGCCCGAAGATACTTGGGCCTCCCTATAAGGGGATCAGAAATGAGCTAATAACCAGCCACTAATAGAAGTGTTGGGAAAAACACCTTCCCCCATGAAATGGGGGTGTTTGGCACTAAGTGATAAACATGGGTGGGGTGCATAAAGAAACATAAAATGTACAGATTTATATAAGTATAACAACCACTCATCCCATCCTAAGGCTTCTACACAAATATCTGAGCACGTGCCTTGGCACTGCTACTTTGAGAGTATGCACACAACAAACAATACCAAAACCCCATTTAATGTATTCATGTTTCAACAGCTTTAGTTATCAGTTTCTTAACTACCGAGAAACTATCAACAACCAAACTGGACCAAGCATTCATAAAAAATATCCCTGCCATTCACAAATCAAGTTAGGAAAACACAAGCAACACAAACAAGTCCCTTCTTATTAGTCAACCAACCCCATTGATTATTATTCCCGTTCCATTACCATGCCCCACCATTCATTAAATCTTCCACTTTTATTTATTATTCACAACCCATAGTTCGTTCACATTCAAACCCATCCCTGTAGCCCCACTTCCAACCACCATAACCACAATCACACCGAAAACCGTACATAATCATCCCTTTGATACCATTTATCACAGCCCCACTGCCCATCACCAACATAGCATTCACACCAACCCACAACCAAGCCAACCACAGCCCCGCTGCTCACCCGATCCACAACAACCCACAAAACACCCCCTTCACATAAATAAACCCTAACCGACACCCACATGTTTATTATTTCAGTTTGTTTAATCGGGGTGATCACACAAGGGTTCCGGGTATTTAATCATCCAACTTTATGTGATTAACCAATTTCCACATTCAATAAAAATTTCATCCATAAGAAAATCCAGAAGGATATGGAAACATTTAATTGCGTAAGCAAAGGCCCCCAACGACCATGATTTTCAAAAGGCAGAAGCTCATTCAATTCACAACATAATATCACAGGATATAAATAATGTAACTTTATTCACAAACTTCCCATCCCCGTTATATAAGCCAGTTATTATCTTTATTAAACCGGTTTAAATGTGTTTCACATAAACAAGAGGACACCCACCCCACATGATGCACAAATTTAGAGAGACGAAGGTAAGATCCCTACCTCAACAAGTTCTGATGTCCTTCTACGAACACGACCACCACGATCACAAGGCTTCTCCCAGAATGACTGCACCCACCAAGGATGTCGCGGCACCACCGAATCAACAACACAAGAAAATCCCTCAACACGGAGATCACATGCCGTAGTATGGAAATAAAACAGGAGAAGTAGGATCGGAAAGAGAATACAAGAATAGAGGTTTAACATACCTTTTTAGAGTCGTTCATCAGAGACTGTCGTTCCCGTCAATTATCAGTAGTCTCCTCGGTTGGAAACTGCGGAGGGGAGTTCAAAGAAGAGGGAACGGAACAAGGTGTATGATGTTCTCCTTGCTGACACGATCCCGCAGTCACTGACGGATCGACGATCGGAGTCCGGATGAAGAAGTTAGGAGGAAGGCTTCTAGGTCATCCGGGAGCATCGCCGTGCGGAGAAGAAGAGAGGTCTGTAAATAAAATGTGCTCCTCTATTATATAGGCAATGAAAAGGTAAAATGGTATGAAGCGTGTATTAATGAATACACGACGTGACCGTACGACTATTACACTGTTTGACTGGTCAACACATGACACGTCATGTGGTTTCCATGCGTTTAATGATAATAATAACTTCAATCAATAATAGGTGTTTTATTGACCCAGGACACGAACCATAATTTAATACCCAACATTAGACTTGAATTTATTGTATTAATGACATGATCCTATCACCACTAACGACAAGTCAATCGGACGTCGCACGCGGGAGTTATGACAGGTCGAAGATTTAATAATAATATTAAATCTATTAATTCACGAGCATTTCGGGTACCCGATCTGAAAACCTGAAAAAGACATCCAATATTGGACTCATAATTTCCGTCTCGTAGTCAGGTTCGCACTGCTGTTGACAGTTCGTGAATCCGAGGTCACACGAAGAAGTTGCGGACAAATATGTGTTTTATCATCAAAATTAATAATAACAATATTTTATTATTATTATTAATCAATTATTTATTTATTTTTCATAACTCCAAAAGCAATCACGATTTGAAGTCTTCTTGGGCGCTAGAATTAAACACCAATTCCCCCCATTTCATTTATTTGTCTTTTAATTTTATTTCTCTTATTCTTTTTTTTTGTTTCTCTCTCCAATCTCCTTTCTTACCCAAGTTCCATCACGCCCCAAACAAAAGTGGTGCCTCCTTTGCTTTGACTCCATTAATTCCATTATTTTATGGTTTTTATTATTATGTTATTTATTATTCCATCACTTTGTAATCTCTCTCCAATCTCACTTCAATGTCATTATTAATAAAATTAATATTAATAACACCCATCATTAATGTTCTAATTTAATCCCATTAAATTAGATTACCATAATTATTCTCATATTAAACTAAAACCATTCCATGCAACTCAAAACCATTTCATTTAATTGAATTAAATGACAAAACAAAATTAATATAACTTACATATTCAACCCCTTTTTAATACATTTAATTTCATTAACCTCTCGCACATAGTTTTACACCATCATTGTTATTTATTGTTTTTCAATAATAATAACAATTCATCAACTTATTTTATTAACTCATCACCGTTATTATTTTTAATAATGATAATATTTACGCTCATCACATTGACCATGTTAAACCACCCCGTTGGATATCTGAATCTAACCATGCCACGTCAATGTCGCATAACATCCATCAATTTAATTATTTAATTCTATTTATTTTTATTTCACAATGATTAAATTGAAACCACTTTTATTAAATTAAAACCATTCAATTTAATAAACCCAACATATTTTTTTACACCACCATTATTATTATTATTATTTAACATAATAATAATAACGAACTCACCTTTAATTTTATTAACGCACCACCATGCTTCCACTGTGCATCTTCATTTATTTGTTTAAAATAAACACCATGACTCATTTCATTAATTTCTCATTATTATTAATATTATATTAATAACACAACACCCATTATTATTATTAAAATTTAATTTCAACAATTACTCAATTAATAATAAACCACATGTTTCATTTATCAACGTCTAATGGGTCACACACCTTCCCACTTCAAATCATTAATAATAATAACACCCATTAAATAATTTTATCATGATTATTCTCTCTTTAGTTTAATTAATCACACAATTTATGTCATCATCATTATTATTTAACATATTTTTATGTTATCATCAGTATTAAAAATTGTCATTATAACGCGCGTCGTGTTGACCACATCGATTTCAACAAAGGAATGGACCGGAGGGGTCCAAGCCATTACATAAGTAATGGTTTGTATGTATTAAATTAAGAAAACCAAGTGTTGGAAATTGATAACGAAACAAACTCACATGACTCATATATCATCCAGTTGTGGCATCACCATCTCGGTCGTGTAAATGAGAAGCACTTGAAAAAGCTCTGCCAAGATGGTTATTTAGACTCTACTGAGCTAAAACCACTTTATAGATGTCATGCTTGTTTACAAGGTAAAATGACCAAACTGCCTTTTGGTGGACAGGGTGAAAGGTCCACATAGATTCTAGGATTGGTGCACATAGATGTGTGTGGGCCATTTCCAGTAGAAGCTAGAGGTGGATATTCTTACTTAATTACTTTTACTAATGATTTGAGTAGATATGAATTTGTATACTTAATGAGGTATAAGTCAGAGTGCTTAGAGAAATTTAAGGAATTCAAGAATGAAGTAGATAATCAGCTTGGTAAGAAGATAAAGAAGCTTTGATCTAATCGAGGTAGAGAATATCTGAACCAAGAGTTCATCGATCTTCTATGGGAGTTTGGGATTCTATCTCAGATTACTCCTCCTTATACACCACAGTGGAATTGTGTTAGTGAAAGGAGGAACCACACCTTATTGGAGATGGTGAGGTTGATGATGAGTCATGCAGAGCTTCCATTATCCTTTTGGGGATATTCATTACAAACTGCAACATACACATTAAACCAAGTACCAATTAAGGAGGAAAATGGAATTCCCTCCGAGTTATGGAATGGAAAGAAACTCATTTTGTCGCACACACGTGTATGGGGATGCAAGGTGTTTGTTAAGGCTTTTTCAGGAAACAAAATAGCACCCCAAGGAACAAGGTGTATCTTTATAGGATATCCCAAGGAAACAAAAGGATATTACCTATATAACCCTTCAGATAAGAAAGTGACTGTCTCCAGACAAGCCATCTTTCTTGAGAGGGAGCACATACTCAAAAAGGATAGTGGGAGCAAGATTGACTTCGACAAAGTTGATGCTCAAGATACACATGAGTTGGTATAGGAATAAGTTCCATAGGTCCCCATGGAAGAGGTTCTAGAAACACAAGTACTGCTTAAGATCTCAAGAGAGGTAAGGGAACTAGAGATATTTGGTTTCCTAGTCACCAAGGATGGTGAATCATTATTATTGGACAATGATGAACCTATATCCTACAAGGAAGTAGTAGAAATCTTAGAAGCTGCAATATAGCTAGAAGCTATGAATTATGAGATGGATTCCATGTATCAGAACTAATTTTGGGTTCTGGTCGATGATCTAGTTGATGTAATGCATGTTGGGTGAAAATGGGTATTCAAGAGAAATATGGACATGGAAGGTCGAGTTAGCACCTATAAAGAAAGGCTAGTGGCTAAAGGATTAAAACAGTGTCAAAAAATTGACTATGATAAAACCACTCGCCAGTTCCCATTTTTAAATCCATAAGAATCATACTTTCCATAGAATCTTACCATGAATACAAGATTTGGAAAATTGATGTAAAAACAGCATTCCTTAATGGGAACCTTCATGAAGATGTCTATATGACACAACCATAAGGGTTTGTGATAGTAGGTGAAGCCAAATGGGTTTGCAAGTTTCAGAAATCCATTTATGGATTAAATAAATCATCTAGGTCGTGGAACATTCGATTTGATGAAGACATAAAGGAATTTGGTTTCATTAAGAAATAATGTGAGCAATGTGTTTATAAGCGGTTTAATGGGAATGCGGTCATTATCCTAGTAGTGTATATTGACGAAAGATTTCTTATTTGAAACGACGTACCAGTCTTACAATCAGTTAAGGAATGGTTTAAAAAGTGTTTCTCCATGAAGGACTTGGGTGAAATATCCTACATTATAGGGTTCAAGATCATTCGTGATAGATCCAAGAGGCTGCTTGGACTAAGTCAGGGTACATACATTAACCAGATACTAAAGTGATTTAGTATGGAACAATCCAAGAGGGTATTAGTTTAAGTGTCACATGGCCTACATATTTCTAAGAAAATGTATCCTCAGACACAAAAAGAGAAAGATAGAATGAGTAAGATCTCATACTTTTCAGCTATAGGATCCATCATGTAAGCCATGTTATGTACCAGACTTGATGTTGCCTATGCACTGAGCATGGTAGATAGATATCAAGAAGATCTGGGAGAACAACATTGGACTGCTGTTAAGACTATCCTTAAGTATCTGAGAAGAACTAAGGATATGTTCCTTGTGTATGGAGGAGATGAGGAGCTTGTCATCAGAGGTTATGCTGATACTGGTTTTCAGACAGATCAGAATGATCAGAAATCACAATCTTGATATGTTTTCTGTCTCAATGGAGGAGCTATGAGCTGGAAGAGTTCAAAGCAACCAGTTGTCGCCGATTTTACAGCGGAGTCTGAATATATAGTGGCTTCTGATGCATCCAAGTAAGCCATATGGATTCAGAAATTTGTCCAGGAGATTGATGTGGTGCCTAGAAGTAAATATCCTATCACATTGTATTGTGATAATACTGTAGCGGTGGCTCTTTAAAAAGAACCAAGGTCACATCAACGGAAAAATCACATACTCTGAAAGTATCACCTCTTGAGGGATTTCTATCAATGGGGTGAAGTTGCAGTGAGAAGAGTGACCATGAAAGAGAATGTGGTAGACCCCATGACTAAAGGCATATCTCAATAGAAGCATGAATATCATGTGAGAGCTAGCGGGTTAAAAGTTATTAGAAGTTGGCTCTAGTCCAAGTGGGAGTTTATTGGAGTTGGTGGCCTAGAACCAAATACTTTGTACTTTATTCATTAATATATACCTTATCACATCTTGATTGTTCTTTTGTGTTACAATTCATTTGATAATGTCCTAAGGATAGATGTTGCATTAAAGGGTCATAGAGGATCCCTGTTATGATGAGAACCCATAAGTTCCATAACATTGTTCTTGAATATATGTTCTATGATCGACTAATGTTATTTGAGGGACACAAATAACATAGTCCATTAGGGGTGAGGACTAATAAAACTTTGAGGAACCTTCTCATGGTATACACCCTTGGTAATATCCAGGAGAATATTATGAGAACGAGACCAACCAGTAGGAAATCCACATTTTATAGTGTCATTGGATGTTCCTATCTGCGGAAGTGTGTATTGGTCCTTATACTTTAAGATTATTATTAATTGGCATTACAACTCACAAACTTTGATGTATTGACAAAAACTGTGATAACACACTGTTCGTAGTGAGGTAGGATATGTTGGGTGTGTCACGAGTGATATTTCATTAATAAATAATGCGAGAAAGGATTTGTACCTTCTGTTCCATAATGGAAGTAGATATCTTAGGCCCTTTGATGGAATTGATATAGCCTAAATAAATCCATGGCCATAGCGAGGAATGGGAAAGTTCAATTTCGGAAAGTCAAAGGAAGAATAATTGAGCACATGGGTTGATGGCACTAGCATGCAACCCGCTTGATTTGAGATATCAAGACAAAGGGATTACATTACAAGGTAAGCGTTCATAGGAGGTGACACGTCATGGCGGAGTTAAATTCTTTCTCTATGGGTGCCTTGGCATGTTGCTAGATGATAACCTTGGACTTTAGGTAGGCTCCGCCTAATGCCACTGAGAAAGAGGCCTAGAGGGTCAAACACTAAGTGTGTCCAAGTATCTCAGTTAAATATTAATTTAGCAAGTTGAATAAATATTATTCCCGACTGTGGTTTAATAATTATTCAAGAATGCCTGATTACATTTATTTCGACACTATTTATTCAAGAGAATATATTATGGGTGAAATAATATATTTATTAGTGAGTAATGTAGTGCTATTTATTTGAGAAATAAATATCCATTATTCAAGGTCTAATAAATGTGGTAGAGGAAATAAATAAAAATAGAAAAACAAAAGTACATGCCGTGTATTTTTTTTCTGGGAATTTATGAGAAATAATATTATTTATTTAGTTAAATAATATTAGGTGTAATTCATTGTGCATATTTCAGGTAATAATAATAGTCAACTGTTATTATTAGACATGGGGTATTACTAAGAATTAAATGAAATGATTAAATTCTTTCGGGTAATTAATTCATTTTATTATTCTATACAATTAAAAATCCCAATTATATATTTCTCATGAGCCTATCCATTTTTTTGGGGTTGTGCACAATGGATTTGGAAAATCTCTCAAGCCAAGAGAGAATTCGTTTTCCACCAAGAACGCTCTCAAGATACGAGAGAGATACCCACCTCCACCGGATCAAGGCGATCGAAGGAGAACATTGCAAGCTAAGGATCTTCCGTGCTATCACTTGGAGATCCCTTTAGCAACATCCATAGATACATGGAGCACGTGTGGATCACCACTAGAGGAATACTACACTTGGATTATACAACGCAATGACAAATCACATCAGATCGTGACCAGAAACATCAACAGAGAGAGAATTACATCAAGGTAATTCTTTTCAATAAATTAATTATAACCAACATATGATGATCCTATCTATGGTTCCGGGACTCTCCTCTTTCATTTTTCATTCTTCGTTCTATTATGAAGATCTGGCGTTTTATTATTATGACAGATCTACGATTGATCGTTTTTAACACTAAAATTAAAGTTGGGTACACCTACCAACACGCTTCCGCTGTGCCTAGAACCTATAGGACTTGCATATGCAGGTAATTCTTGTCTACATTTAAAACACCCAGTTATTTTATGGTCATCCAATCAAGATGATATTAGCATCCAATTAAAATGACCATTGTATTTGTTGGCACGTTAGGCCTAGAGTCCCCTTCATTGACTTCCTTATATTCTTCCTCTCCTCCTAATGGATTACATCACTGGATATTTGACCTACAAATATTCACCTCAAAACTGATACTCCTGTGGTCTATTCCCTTTGGTGGTAAGCTTGGAACCCTCAAGCTAACTGATAAGAGGCTAGGGATTATCAAGATTTTAATGGACATAGGGAATATCAATGTAAATTTCATAGATAATCCTTTATATTTTTCAGATAAAACATCCTAAGGAAGATTGGTAATAGGAATATATAATCAAATTTAATTTTAGGTTTTATCAAACCCCGATGACAATATATATATATATATCGGGGAATAAATCCCCACTTGGAACCACATAAGATTGCAGATGAACTATTTTATTTTCCACATCCCACTCCTACTGAAAAACCCACACTTTAATATTAAAACCAAAAAATTGTGGTACTCAAAATCATATATATCTTTATATAAATGTATTAGTAGAAAGATACCTCCTCTCTACAATTGGAAAGCCCCAGTCCTAACTCCACTCTTCTTGTTTTATTTGTTCCTTCTTTTCCATGTTTAGAAGTGGATAATCACGTTGCCAATATGGTTCTAGTTTTCCAATTTCATGTAAGGGGGTTTATTTTTTTTAAATTTTATATTATTATCTTCAAAAATGATTATTTTTGTGCAAGGGTAATCTATTTTCAAAACCCTACTAAATTCTATGTATGGGAAAATTATTATAAAAATTATCCACTCCATGTATTATTTTCAAAAGCCTCTTTTATATAGGGGACATATTATTTTCAAATTATAAGATATTTATTTTTAAAACATTAAATTTTGTAAGGTTAAATTGGTTTATTAAAAATATTATTTTCTTTAAATTACCCTTTTTAAATAATTATAATTTTATGTCTATTGTAATTTTTTTTTTCAAATTTATATGTAAGGGGATTAATTTTTTATAAGAAGAGTGATTATGATTATTTTATTTATGGAAAAATATATTTTTTCAATGTTATATTTTTTATAAGGAATAATAATTTAAAATTATAATTATTTTATGTGAAGGATTTATATTTTTTTTATGGAAATGATATTTCAAACCACCTAATTTTCAAATTATGTAAGTCCATTCAAAATGGAAATTTTATTTTCATTATTCAAGGGTGAAATTAAAATGACAAGGATTATCATTTTATTTTGATAGAATTATTTATAAGTTTAGTGTTATTATTTTATGCATAAAATGTAACTTAAGAAATATTGATGTTGCACATATGTATAGGTATGTCCATGCACTACTTATGTCACTAATGATCCATGCATATTTTATAAAGTTTTATTTCCATGTGGTTTATTTTCTTCCTACTTAGTTAATTATTTCCTATGGATGTATATGTATGAACTTATATATATATACATATATAAATATATATGTATGTAAGTATTCATTGTCATATTTTCACAAATTTAAAACTCTAATGGAAAATAGAAAGGGATCAAGATCAAAATAATTTAAACTCTGACACTTGGACTTTGTTAACATTATAGGGATCTGGGGAGTGAACCTAGCCCTCCAAGATGGGTAAGACCTAGATAGACTTCAATGTTCTATATATCCATAAGGTTTTATTTTCTAATCTTATGTAGTATTTTTTGAAAATTCATTGGATTATTTTGTTATAAAAAATGATTTCCAAGTACATTTTCAAAAGATATTATATTTTTAAATGGAAGATGGTTACAAATAAAAATGTATTTTCAATGGTTTTTGAAAATTATTTCCTATTGTTATATATTTTAAAAGTCATATAATTATATTTATGGAAATTATTTATCATAGATTTTATATTTAATATAAAATAAAATATTTTTAAAATATTTTTCAAACACTATTTATAAAAAGGATTTTTATTTTTTAAACCCTTTACAGGAAAGTTTTATGATCACCCTATATTTCAATTTTTTTTCACAGGATCATTAGAATATAGAAAGGAGTTTATATTTGTTAAAGAGATAGTGCGAGAAAATTAAAAATATATTTTTATTTATTCATTGTTTAACACTCTGATATAATGTAATGGTTTGTCCTTTTCCTCTAAAAACTAGAAAATAAAAGATCCTCATTTTTGTAATGGACTATTTTTATAAAAAAATATATATAGTATTTTTAGCATCGGATTCAAAAGTGTGGGTCTCAGGTTTTTACCATTAATGTGGTGGATTCCATCAAGGTCAGCAATGAAAAGTAGTATGGAGAGGCCAACAACATGACATGGAGTTTCCATAATTGGAGGGCCATAGATTATTAAGGTTCCATATATTTATCTTCAACCTTGGATTATGCTTTTCTTGATTCAGTTTCTTTGAAATTCTTCATTGCTCCTACCTTAGTCCAAGCTCTAACACTCATGTTGAAGAGGTTTCCCATTCCCTTTGTGTTAACTATGTTAACTAAAGGTCATTTCGTGTTATTTGAGATGTTTTGAGGTTCTGAACTAGTGATGGAAAAAAATCATTATTTAATAGATTTATTCTTTCTAAATAAACAACCATATGATTCCATCCATAGTATGGATTAGTTTTATTTTATGCATATCATTATATATTTCTTCTTGAGGAAGGTAATTGTCTTTAATGTGCAAGGTGAGTGTACGATATTCATTATAATTCAGGAGAATCATATGGTTCATAGGCGCATAAAGCCTATATCATCTCAACATATGGAGTTGAATTTGTGCTCGATATAAGTTCAGGTGATACTGTTTCTTAGAGTTATTGAGGTGTTACTCTATGTATTCCTCGAAGAGTTTGGTGGTCGAGTCATGCCTTGATGCTTAGTTTTTTATCATGTGAAGGATATGCATCATGTTCCTAGTGGTTATTTTCAACCATTATGTGTCCTTAAGTAGAAGTGAGAGGAAATATCAATGGAATGTGTCATTTCTATACCATGAGTACAGGAAGGATGTGATATAATTTGGGTGATTTTGAATTAGTTGATGAAGTCACATCATTTATTAGTAGTTAAAAAGTCAATATTGGTGGGTTATTTAGAGAAGCTATATATAGAGAAGATTGTGTGGCTTTATGGGTTTCCAATGATGAACATCTCTGATCAGGACCCTTATTTTAGCTTGCGAGTATAGAAGGGTATTCATCATGATTTTATTTCTCAGCTATGACTTAGAACTATATTCCATCATCATATGGAATTTTAGACATAACATATTATCTAGTCACCAAAGGATATATTATATGCATGTGTTTTTCATTTTGGAGGTTTTTGGGTGAACAATTTCCCTTGGTTATGTTTTATAATAAAAATATCTATCATTCATATTTTGGTATGAATCCACTCAAGGAACTCTATAAATGACCTTTTATATCTTGTATGTTCTCAACTGAGGTTGGGGAATCGACAATCCTTGGTTTGGATTAGACATAGTGCATGGTCATGAAGTTTTAGGTGATCCATTAATAGATAAAGGTTGTTCAAGATTATCAGAAGTCACATGTTGACCATAGGAGGAGTCATTTAGAGTTTCATGATGGTGATCATCTATTATTGATGGTTTCCCTTCCTCTTGGGTAGGAAATTTAGTACTAAATATGATGGGCTGCCACCCACCCGACACTCATCTCGTTTTATGATAAGTCCCAAGAGGCATTCCTGATCCTCCTAGGTTGGCGACTAGCACCATGCATCAAAGATATCACAATGGGAATGATTTATCCTAATAAAAAATAATAATAAACCAAACATATCATCCATCACAAATAGGAGGATATGATAAATACTTAACTACAAATACAAAATCAGATCCAAATACCATAAAAATAGGTACAACTAAAACTAAAACCAAACACCGATCAACCGAAACCTAAAAAGATCTCTGTGTGAAATCCTGGTCACCACCTTCCACAAACCAACCCGCTCTAAAAGAAAAAATGAACTAGAAACTTGAACCACCAAAACAACCCTAGTTTACCAAATCTAAGTGGCACAGTTAGGGTGTGTGAATAAACAAATCAGTAGGAAAAAACCACAAAGTCCATACATTTACTATCCCAAAAAATGTTTAAAAACACTATTTTGAAATATTTAAATAAAATAGGTTTCATAATTTCAAAATCCAAACACATATATCCAAAAAAATCCACTTTTCTAAACAAGACACAACTTTCCTTTTTAAAACAGAGTTCCATTTTAAATCATACCAATTTCATAACCAATACCCAAAGAATAATCCAAACTAAGAAATAAAGAGGGATATGCTGAAAATGAATGGAAATGGAACAAGAATGAAAAAAACTAGTAAAATAGTAAAAATACAAGAAGGCGGATACTAGTGAAACATGTAACCAAGCACAATTGAGATAAGAAGGAACATACAAATAGGTAATAATAGGAATTTACTAAACATCTCTAGAATAAATACCCAGATGAACTCAGTTTAGACTCACCTTCCGACATATGGTGAATCTCCACAATCAATAACCAACTAACCAATCTAAACTATCCAATCCAAGGGCACTTTTCACATGACCTCTTAGAAAATCTAGGGGGTACCAACCCTTCTAATAGGGGTTGAGAAGTAACTGTCACTCAAACCTCTAAATGATTCCCATGAATCCCATGATAATAGTACATGGTGAATGGGGAGGTCCTCACACACATGGATCAAACCAATAACCCATATCCACCATGATTACCTAGCCCAAACACCAACACCACCAAGGATATAACCCTCTCCTTGGAGGATACACCATAGAGGTACCCATCTCACATCAAGTCATACATAAGTTCCAATCATGCCTACACATCATGTCGCATTCAATCCATTTTTTAGGACATCAAAAAGTATGAACCGAGCCTTTACTATCTCAAATACAAATCGATTTTCAAAACCATTACCAAACTAGGGTATGAACATAAAATATCCAAAAAAGGTGCCAAACAAGCCTTTATATCATTTAATTACTCAAACTACGCTTCAATAATCCAAACAATGTTTTTTTGGGAAAAACATTTGAAACCATATTTGAGATCATTTTAGAACCGAGAAACCATTTAGAAACATAATGGGTTTTATAAGAACCATTTGAAATGAAGAGGGTTAGGAAAAAGGATGAAGAAGAGGGAAATGTGTTTTGAAATCAGGGTTTGAGGTGAACTTCATTTTTGAATGCCAGTATCCTTTGTGTTCCCATCCATATGTTCACCCCATGCACATATGGATGTAAATACATCCAATAAAACTCTTTCATAATCCATGTTAAAGATGTAAATACCCAAAAACCATTTTAGAGAACCACCACTTTCTTTTCCATCAAACATAACAATCCATACATAAGTATAAAACCATAAAAGTCACCAATTCCCACACACAACACCAAATTCACAGCCAAATAGAATAATAAAATCTTAATCAAGGAAAAACACACTCTTGAAATACCCAAATCCATTTAAAAATTACAATTTACATTTCATCAAACACCTCACATGCATATATACAAAGGAATATTTAAGAAAACCCTTTGAAAACCAATTTTCACCAATTTTTGATCATGAAAACACCAAAAACATTTAAGTTGACACACCATGAAAATTATTATCACAATTATAAATAAGTTAAAAATACTCAAGAATCACATTCAATGGTTTTTAAAATAAAATAAAGGAAACACCTACCTCAAATGGTAGAATCGTGTTGCCTTCACTGAAATCCACCGAAAAGACACTCCTACCATGGATCACAACCCTAAGAAAGAACCCCCCCAGTTTTTCTCCACCCTAGGTATCCAAATAATCCAAGAATATCCCCTAGGGTTAGATGAGAAAGGGATAATAGAGGAAAATTAGAGTTGAAAGAGAGGGGATCCCTAACCATTCAATATGAGTGAAGAATCACCAAGAAACCACATAAAAATAACCTTGGAGGAGTTTATAGGAGAAAAAAACCTCCATGGGAGGTGTCCAGGTCCTAGGGTTACAATGGGGAAATCTAAGGGAAGAAACCCCAATTAAAAAGAAGAAGAAATGTCAAAAATACCCTTCTTTCATTGGGTTGTATGGTTAGCTCACACAATTAAACAAACCATGAACAAACTGTGAAATTTTCCACCATCAAGAGTTTCACAGGCTTCACACTTAGGGGTCATGGTTAGTTTAACCATGTGTCTTAACCATGAAACCTGTTCACAGTTAGGAAACATGGTTAAAATAACCATGCACCATAATTGTGCGACCTAGAAAATCCCCCAAACTTCACCCTTTTTACCCCAAACTCCTCTAAATCATGGTGCTAAACCATCCAACAAACACACCCCATAGTGAAGTGACATTAGGGGTATCACAAACTCCTCAACATTCCTTTTCTCCCCATACCATTCACACTAACCATTAATTAGGACAAAAACCACAAAAAATATCCAAAACACAAACAAATACTCACCAAAACCTCAACCCAAACCTCAACAGAAAATAGAAAGCATATAAATGAAAATAAAAATAAATGGAATAAATTAAAACTAAGGTCTAGGTGTGAAAATTCTCCCCAATACAAATTTTTTTTTCCATGATAAAGCCACCAAGATGAATGAGAACAAAAAATCATACTCATAACTGAATGAGACCGAATGGAACCACGAAATTTGGGGTGACCCTTTACTCCACAAGTCACACCCGACTAGTTCTAGGGAAAACTATAAGAAAAAGGAACTAGGGGGATAATATAAATGATCTCCCAACAAAAAAGATCAACCCACTCCACAAAACTGAGATGAGAATACCCAACATGAATCAAATACCCACGACATAGGGGAAACCCAGAGAGAGTGCTCAAAATAAACAACGAACCCAAGAATGATACATCATTTCATAAAGAAAAAAATATCACCAAAAAAAGAAAAAAAGAGACCAATACTAAGCCTTGATCTAGAAAACAATTCATTATTTCCATAATATGCACATGTCTTCGCAATAGGCACAATATGATACCAAAACTGATCCATAAAGATAACCATTTAAAAACCCATATCCATAAAAAAAAATTAAATAATTATAAATAAAATGGAACCACTAAGAACTTTACAACAAAGAAAAATTAAAATTGTTAATAGAAACACAAAAGATAACATAAAACATTCAATTTTGACATTGGAGAAAAAAAGATGGTCCACAAACCCACATCCAATGATTCCTAACTATGTGCAAACTTCACTCTGAGGCCTATGGATGGATCCCTGATGATTAAAGAATCTACTAACCCACAGTTAGGTTCTAATATCCTATGATTAATAATTAATCTTTTGAACATGATTCTTACAAAATTTCTCCATATGATACAAATGGCCACCTCAATGAAAAGCCTTCGAAGGATTATGAGAATACTGCTTCAAATGCCCAAACCAGCCACATTGAAAGCACCCGAATGACTAGTTCAATGAGTGATGAATATGAACCATCAAAGAATATCCCAAAAGAACAGGTTCCTATGTAACACACTTATTTATATATGGTAAAACTTCATGAGTGTAAATAGATACTTTATTTCTAACTTCCTACGCTTTGGAAACCAACTCCTTGAAGTGGTCAATATAGGACTTCATCATCCGTTGACCTTTCTGAACATTCATGAGCTCTTCCAACTTCCTCATATTCAACTCCTTAGGTATAAAACATCAGAAAAAGTGATATTACACAATTCACAAGTCATACCAATTTGTAATGACACCAGTACAATCACATTTCATCGATCCAAAGATGGACCCTCAAACGAATCCAAAACATCACAGACACATACAACTTCAGGATTTTCCAACAACACAAAGACACCTTCAACTTCCCCAGGACACTTCATAGCATATAAAGGACCTTGAACACTACAAAAGATAAAAAACCAATAATAACTAAAATCTTCCACTCCACTAAGATCCTGGGTTGAGTTAAAACCAGAAAGAGACTCACTAGAAACTTTAGGTACCTTTCTGTTCAGCATACTCATAAAGAAAATAAATCACTGAAATCAACATCAACCAAAACTCCAAAAAAATATAACACCTCACACAAAATAAACCAGTTAATAAGCTTAAAATTACAACAAAACAAAAAAAATCCACTTTTCAAAATACACCTTTCCCTTTCACCTTTCAAAATTTCTTGTCCCCAAGGCCACATTATAAGTACCAAAACCCACTTTTCAAAACCAGATCACACATAAATTCATACTTATTTTTTTAAAAAAACCTTTAAATGATTTAATTTTTTAAAAAATACTTTCCTAAAATGAAATTTTACTCTCAAAATTGACCCACACCAATCAAATCCAAAACAACACACAACTCACACAAAAACACATGGAATAGGGAACTAACGACTATGAAAGACTCAAACACATTATTTAGTGTACCATGTTCCAAGAAATAACCAATCAAAAGGATTATATTGAACTGTTCACTCAGGATTCATGTGGGTTACTACTCTATGTAATCCCACCATGCAATACTGGTCCACCTCCACTATCACTCCCTATCCACCCACCCAAAACAAAAAGAAAAACTCAAAACCCAGACTTCCCCTGAAAACAAGAGCTTCAGAATGAGAAAGAGTTCATGACGCTCTTCCTGCACCTACCTATCGAGTCTAGACAGTCCTAATATCGAACTACCTGATGCCCCAAATAAAAAATGGATTCTATGATACCATTTTTCATGAACTGGGCCTGTTTGGCACCCAACCTAACACCCAACCTGATCTATGACAAGGCCTGAGTGGCATTCTTGATTCTACCTAGTTGGAGAATAGTGTTATGAATCAAAGATATCACCATGGGAATGATTTATCCCACTAAAGAAAAATAAGAAACCCAATAGATCACACAACACAAAGAGGAGGATATGATAAATACTGAACTATGAATACATAATCAGATCCAAACACAACAAAAATAGGTACAGTTGAAACTAAAATAATACAATGAGAATCTAGAACCTGAAATGATCTCCATGTGAACTCCTGGTCACCACCATTGACAAACCAACCCACTCCAAAGGCACAACTGAACCAGAAACCTAAACCTTTAAAACAACTCGGGTCTACCAATGCCGAGTGGCACAAGTAGGGTGTGAGCATAAAAAACTCAGTAGGTAAGAACCATATAGTCCATATATTCCTTTCTTGAAATAATAAAAAAACATTAGTTTGAAATATATTGATAATATAGGTTTTATCATTTCAAAAGCCAAATTTATCTTTCTATAAAAAACCCACGTTTCTAAAAAACACACCAAATTCATTTTTAAAATAGGTTTCCATTTTAAATAATACCAGTTTCATAACCAAAATCCAAAGTAGAATAAAAAATAGGTAATATGTAGGGATACAATAAAAATGAATAGAAATAGAACAAGAATGTGAAAAAATAGAAAAATAGTAAAAATACAAGAAGACATATACTGTTGAAACAGGTAACGAAGCACATCAGAAATAAGGAGGAACATAAAATTATATAATCATGGGAATTTCCTAAAAATCTATACAATAAATCCTTTGATGTACTTAGTTTGGAATCACCTTTCAGTGTGTAGTGAAACTCCACAATCAACAACCAATTGGCCAGTCTAAACTAGCCAATCCAGTGGAATGTCCCACTTGGCCTCTCTACAAATTTAGGGGGTACCAACCCATCTAATCAAGGTTAGCACACAACCATCACTTGAGCCTCTAAATAATGACCGAGAATCCCATGATAATAGAAAGATATAAATGAGGAGTTACTCACACTTGTGTCTCTAACCAATAACCCACAACCACCATTATTTCCTAGACCAAACACTGACACCATTTATGTGATAACCCTATACTTGGAGGATCCATCGTAGAGGTTCTGATCTCACATCAAGTCATACATAAGTACCAAATGGGCCTACAAACCATGTCATATTCAACCCAATTTCTCAAGACATCACAATGTGCCGACTGGGCCATTACCATCTAAACTCCAAATCCATATTCAAAACCATCTCCAAAACCAAGTTAAGAATATAAAACATCCATGAAAGGTTCTAAATGAGCCTTTATATCGTCTAATTACTCAAACTGCATATCAACAATCCAAATAAACCTTTCTTTGGAAAAAACATTTGAAACCATATTTGAGATCATTTCAGAACCAATAAACCATTTGGAAACATAAGGGGTTTTAGAAGAACCATTTTAAATGAGGAGGGTTAGGAAAATGGAGGAAGAATATGGGAAGGTGTTTAGAAATCTAGGTTCGGGGTGAACTTCATTTATGAATTCCATTATCATTTGTGTGCATATCCATATGTGAAACCTATGCACATATGGATGTTACCACATCCAATATATTTATTTAATAATCCAGGTTAAAGCATGGAATACCTAAAACAAAATTTAGAGAACCACCACTTACTTTTCCACCAAACATAATAAACCACACATAAGTATAAACCCATAAAAGTAACCACTTACCACACACAAAACCCAATTCAAAACCAAATTGAATCATCAAATATTATGCAAGGATAAACACACTTTTGAAATACCCAAATTAATTTAAAAATTATACTTGACATTTCATCAAACATATCACATGCATATATACATAGGCAAATTTAAGAAAACCATTTGAAAACCAATTCATACCAATTTTACATCATGAAAAAAACAAATTTCTTTAAAATAACACACCATAAACGTGATTATCATAATTATAAAGTAGCTAAAAATACTTAGTAATCACATGGAATGGTTCGGAAAAGAAAATAATGGAAACACCTACCTTAAATTGGAGAATCATGTTGCCTCTGACGGAATCCATTGGAAATACACTACTAACTTGGATCACAACACTAATAAATAAAAAAAACTAAATTTTCACCACCATAGGTATCCAAATCTTCCAAACATGTCCCCTAGGGTTATAGTAGAAAGGGAAAATTGATGAAGACCAAATGAGAAAGAGAGGGGAGATGTAACATTTTAATTTGAGTGATGAATCACCAAGAATCCACATAAAAATCACATTAGAGGAGATTAGAGGTGATAAAAACTTACATTGGAGATTTCAAGGTCATGGGGTTCAAATGGGGAAATCCAAGGGAAGAAACCTCAATTAAAAATAAATAGAAATGTCAAAAATACCTTTCTTCAGGTGGGTTTCCTGGTCAGCTCGTATGGTTAAACAAACTATGTGAAAACCGTGAAGTTCCCCTCTGTGAAGAGTTTCATGGGATTCATAGTTAGGCTGCATAATTAGTTTAACCATGCACCTTAATCATGTGACCTACACACACTTAGGCTACATGGTTAATCTAACTGTGCACCTTAATTGTGTGACCTGGAAAAACTCCCCAAACTTCACCCTTTTCACCCCAAAACACCACTAACTCAAGGGGATAAACCTAATAACAAAAAAAACCCATAGATAAGTGACACTATGGTTGTCACAAACTCCCCACAATTCCATTTTCTACCCATAACGTTCACACTAATCACAAATAATGCCAACATCACTCAAAACCTCTAAAACTCAAAAAATACTCACCAGAACCTCGACCAAAACCTCAATAGAAAATATCAAGCATCTAAATGAAAATGAACATAAAATAAATAAATGAAAAATAAGTTTTGGGTGTGATAGGTTTTTTGGTCAATGATTTAATATTTCAACCTAATTTATTATTACTTTTGAGGTGTTGGAGTGAGTTGGAAAATTGGAGTGTTAGTTAGCTCTTCCTATGTAGCAGAATTGGATTGACAACATATTCGACGTGTTGCAAATTCGTTGGTATCTTTATAATGAATAAAATATCATTTATTAGGTGTATTTTTATGTTTATAATGAAATAATTTTTATAGATATACCAATCGAGATTTAGGATCATTAGAAGAAGGTATTTCATGGGTGTTTTATTCTCTTGGTTTGTGTATTTTGGAGACACGATGGCATGGAAGAGTGTACATAGGAGTGAAATTTATAGATGCATTCTCAATATCTCAAGCTATTTTAAATTATTATTTATATGTTGGGATAATTTATTTTTTTTATTTTATTAAATTTATTCCTACCTTGTGATGTGATTGTGTTTTACTGATCGTGAGATTCCCATTTGATAGGTATATCATGTGGTGTTCGGTTTTGTGGTTGTCCCATTTTTCTCCCAAGTTTGGATTTTATTCTTCTATATAATAATAATTTGATAGGTATCTAATTTAAATGATCATTATTAATTGGAAATTTAATTTTCATTCTCTAGGTTTTGAGGGTGTTGAGATAAAGTTTAAAGGAATGTATTGAAGTAAGAGTGGAGTTTTATAAAAAAATTAGTTGGAAGCCAATTTTACATGGTTACCATATACATTGCTTTTTGGTCCCAGAGAATTGTTTTAGTTTTTTGGTGTAGTAAACTAAGATAATTTTAGTTGTAGTGTAAGGATATGTTTTTCAGTGTAGAGCTAAATCTATGAGTTTTTAGTGTGATTCGGTTTAGCTGAGAATTCATGATTTTGTTGTGGTTGTTTGAGTTGTGGTGTGGAGAAACCAAGGATGTTTCTAGTAAATTTTGAGCTGTTTACTTTTGGTGTTTTTTAAGAGTAATTTTTCCATGATGGTTTTGGCTAATGATTTCATTGTTTTATCATTTTTGGGTTCATTATTCCATGGTGAAGGGCGTTGCGCCATGGTTTGTGTCTAGGTTTTATCTACTTTGAAAAAAAGGCCAAGGTTTGTGCTATGAACTTTACATGTTCACACATTGTGGTATATCAATGTTTATAACAACATAACCTACCTTGGTTAGATTTAATTTTGATGGTTTTAATCCCTCGGATTTTGGGGAGATCACATCGTTAATTTTGGACCGGGCCACCATTATAGTGTGACTTACATGTTATGACTTGATGTTGTGTTTTTATTGATTTAATTATAAATGTAGGCTATCTATAAAATTATCCTCTATTTATTCAACCATCCTTGAACCCTAGGAACTCTTTATCACATCTTGAGAGCATTTTGGTCATTCCATGGTGGTCTTTAATCCTTATCATGGTGTGATTATGATCTCATTATTTGAGGGGAATTTTTCTCCCTCTTTCCCCTCTCTTTCACTATTCATTCACTTTATTAATGTTTATAATAAGATGTGGATGTGGGTTTTCATTGGTACAATTATGTATTTGATGGGATTTTGTAAGATTTTGATGTTATATAGGTTGTTGAGACTTTCCTTGGTAATTATTGGAAATGTGATCATCTTTCTATCCTTATCATTGCACTATATTATTCAAGGAATAAATTGAGGTATGGGATTCAAGATTTCTCCTTTATTATTTATGGGAAAACCTATAATTAATATTTTTTTATTATTTTAATGCATGGATAGTTTGAATTAACCTAATAAATATACTGATTTTGTTAAAGTAAATTAAAAAGGGAAAGATGGATTAGTTGTGATTTATGTGATTTATATGTTATTTCCATTGCATGAATTCCATATCAATTTATGTGAGCTTCTATGAAACCCTTATTTACTGATATTGGTATGTATCATTTCTATTTACAATGAGAAAATAACTTAAATCTAGTAATGAAAAATGAGACATGTAAATCTATTTTTTTTGTTACTCTTATTTATGCATAAGGAGTTAAATGAATACTAAAGTATAAATAAAGTAGGATATTTGATGTGGATTTTTGTTATGTTTTTTGTTGTTTTTTTAAATTGGTAGCATTTCCTCTTATTTTTTAGTTTGGTAGTGATTTATTTGGTTGGTTTGGGTAATGATATCATATGGTTGTTGTGTTGGAATTTTTGGGTGGGGATAAGTTATCATTGTTGCTAGTTTGGAATTTTTGATGTGGTAAATAGATAGATTGATGTTGGGGATATCAATTTTAGATAGAAAATTTGTTGGAAAGGGTTTTTATGGGAGAGGTTGTTGTGGGTTGTGATGTTGTTACCTGATAATGTGAAATAATGTTGACTTAATAAAATCAATAATGAGTTGTGGACTAAAATTGATGTGCAATGGGATATCTAATAAAAGATGGGAAATGGTATGGTTAAAGTGTAATATTAATGGATTTAATAAATGCAACTCATGAATAAAGTGTGGATTGAAATAAACATAATGCATTGAATGTAATTTTGTTGGTAATGATAATAATAAAATTTTAAATTATGTGATAAAATTGAAAGTTATGATTATTTTGGGTATTTTGTGGCATGGTAGTGTGGTTTGGTTGTGTTGTGGCTAGTTATGGTAGTGGTTGTTAGTGTGAGGTGTTCAGTACAATATTTTTATAATTGGTTTTAGTAATAAAGGAAAACCTTTTTGTTACTCAAACTTCTAGGATGTTCCTGTGTGGTGTATTATATCCTCTGATTTTTTTGTTATTTATTATGAACCACCACCTGAGTAATGTAACTTTATCGACTCCCATATGAGGTTATGGGTTCAATGTGTCTTCCCAAAAATAAAATATATAGATGGAATAAATGGGAAACTACCCCTATTCCCTGTTCTCCTTTCATATATAATAAAAATCATGATAGATAGAGGTTTAGGTATATATATATGGGTTGAAACGGGTTGAGGATATAATATATATACATTGGTTGACACAGTTTTTTGGCTATGATATAGGTTCACGGTGGAGGATGTGCCTGGTAGGAGGAGGGCATGAGGTTGATGTCCTTAAAGTTCATGTTACCCTATTGTGATGAAGATTTGATTTGTGGTTGTGATGTGGTGATATCAAATGTGTAAGTATTTGTGATATGGTTTGTTCATTGTTGATAATATGTGGCTATGGATATGTTGGTAAAGATGTATAGTCATGATTATGTGGATATGGAAGGGATGGTAGCTCAGGAAACAAGAAGTTGAGGTACGATAATGACTAGATTAGTGGGGAAGTGGTTGTGGGGAATCTTCTTGTTATAGTTTTCTTGATATTATGTTACTATATGTTGTATGAATATTTTTGTGAGTGAGCCTTGGTGAGGTTGGTCAATAGTTTACATGGTATAGGTGATGGTTTGACTATTTTCTCATTGAGGAATTAATTTACTTCTTTCACATTTTCATTAGATATTTTGGGGAGGATCTTACTGAGTATAGTTGTATTATCACCCCTATATATGTGTGTGTCTATGCACGCATGCATTCACAGGTTCCTAAGAGGGAGTTGGTGATCGGTCTAGACTATACTAGCTCATGGTGATCAATATTAGTGTTAGCACTGTTGTTGTATGAATTAGGCATGGTATTGTATTTATTTTGGAGACCTTTGATTATGTATTTCCTTTGCATGCATTATGGGATTATGGGTTATTATATATTTATGTGAGAGAGTTGGTTGGTGGGTTTTTTTCCTTATATTAATGGGATTTATGAGGGTAACATATGCCATATATATTTTTTCACACCCTCGGTGATAGTTTACAAACCGTGACCTATTAGAGGTGGCCTTTGGGGATCACTCTCCTCCTCACCACGAACCCATGAGGGGTTCTAATTGGGACAGGTCATTAAAAAATATATAAATAAATATATAAATATATAATAATATATATGTGGATATTATTTTATTTTTATATAAATTATAAATAGACACATATATATATATAAATTATATAATATAGTTATATAAATATAATAGGTGTAATTTTTTTAAAAAATTATTATTTTTTATATTTTTTTGAGAAAATGTTCAATTATAAATAATATATATGTTATAAATAAATAAATAAATATACATTAATATAATTATCATTAAATATATATTTATAAATAAATATAAATATAAACACACACAGACACACAAATATATATACATAGGCGCACACACACATATTTTCTTAATATTTTCTAAATATATATTTTACAAACATATAAATATAAATATATGCCTTTATAACAAATTATTTATAAATATGTTTATTTTCATGAATGTATATTTGTAAACATGCATATTAATTACAATTATAATTATATAATCATATTTTTACAAATGTGTTTGTGTGTTATAAATAAATAAACAAATAATAATTTATATAATTATAATTAATTATATATTTATTAACAGATATAGCTAAATATATATATATATTTATAAATAAATATAAATTACTTATTATATATAAATATAAGCACACGTGGGCACGTACACAAACAAATATAATTAAATGTATTTTTTATTTTTTCTAAATATATATTTTATAATCAGACACACACACACAGATATATATATATATATATATTATAATAAATTATGCGTATTTATAAATATGTATAACAATTATAATTATAATTATTTAATTATATAATTTTTATATTTTTATAAAATGTGTGTGTATAATGAAAATAAATAATATATATACACACTTAAATAAATAAATTAATAATAGATATACACTTATTACTATATACATACTTATATACATTTGTTTATAAATGGAAAACATAGATGATTTGGTATGTGATCTTTCCTAGTTTCAAAAAGCCTGATTTCAAATCATCCTAGCTGCGTATTTACTAATATTTTGTTCTTTGATTGGTTAATTAGAGAAACTGGGGTGGGTCCATAGGGTAAATGGGATGGATCATAGGTCTCGATTTAGTCTGGGTTGGTCCCATATAGGGGTGAGCTATCTATAGCGGGGAGTTGACTCGGATGGGGGTATGTATGGGAGAGTGGGTTGGGTTGGGAGTCCTTATGAGCGATGGCCTAAGTGGGGGTTGATGTGATAGTAGGATGGGTGTGGTGCCTAGTGTGATGGTGGGTCGAGGTTAGGGTGCAATGGGTTGGGTTGGGGGGGGGGGTTCAAAGGATGGGGATTTGGTGAGTGGTCTTTATGGGTGGGGTGTAGTGGGTCGAGTGGTCTGTAGAGGGTGGGAGTGCGTCATGGGTAGGGGTGAAATGGGTTGGTGGGGGGGAGTCATGGTTGAGTTCATAGTTTAGATCTAACCAGGGTTGTTTTAGGTCCAAGGGTCTAACTTAAGGCTTCATTTTAATCAGACTTTCCACAATATATTTAATTATATCCATAATACAAATAATCCATGATGAAGTTAATTTTATCTAGGTTAAAAAATAATTTTGGAGAAATTAAATCGACCTCATATAAAAAAATATTTTTTGATGGATTTAATCTATCCTAAATGAAAAAATACAGACCTAATATTCTAAAAAAATATTTGATATAGATTTAATACATATTAGATACATTATTAATTTTTTTGAAATTATTTTTTGGATGGGATACTATCCATCCCAAATAGGATAATTTTTGGGATAAAATTTATATTTTATCATGAAAAATAGTATGCATGATAGTGTCTACTGAGATATAAATTTTTTGATGGATATTTATCCCAAAATAGTTTTTGGGGCATATTTCTTACTAGATGGGATGGAAAAAATCCATCATAGATGCTTAAATTTATTATAGAGGTTACTTCAGATGGATCAACTAATAGATAAGGATTGAAGGAGTTTTCAGGGGGAGAATGAGGTGAAAGGATGTGGAGGTAAACCCTACCGAGATCTTGGTTTGGTTGAGTTTAAGTTAAAAAGGGATAGATTTGGATTTTATTTTAAATAAAATCCTATTTTTTAAATTAATTTTTTTTAAAAATTAGACCTTATGTGTAACATCCTACCCTAGAATGACTGTGCTACCAAGGTGAAATGTCACAAGGCCTCAAATGAATTTATATAAACCCACACTTTTTAGATATATATATCACATCTGAATAGATGAATATTCATAACATAACATGATAACCCAGGCTATAATCATTTATATCTAGTGAGTTTTGAAACATGGATACATAAAAAACTAGTTCATTAGAAAACTTCATCATGTCCCTCTAGGTTCTTCATAATTATCACTCGTATTAGGCATATAATACATAATACCTTTCTTCATAACCTATGGAAAGGAAACATCATAGTAGGAGAGATCAGATTCCCAATAAGGGTAAAAAAGAGATATATCAACATAACATGACGATAAGGGTATGGGAACATGATAATAACATTTGAAAACCATAACCTACATATCTTAGATCATAAACTTTAGTCATGTAACAAATCATGATAGTTCATAATACATGAAGTAATTAAAGAAAGAGAGGCATTAGAGCATAAAATTTTCATAAGAGATAGATTTTTAGCATACACATAAGCATAAAATTCATTTACTTAGTAGTCAACACTTATTGTGAAAACTATCATTGTGGAATGGGTTTACTCCCCAAACATTCATATTCATCAAGGTTCACTCCCAATACTATAACAGTGGACAAAGTCCCTTTATAGTGACCCTCTCTCTACAAACATAGAGATTACATAACTTTTGTAGAATACTTAAACATTATACAAAAAGACACCCAAATACTGTAGTTGGTATAATGCCTTTGGAAACATGGAAACATAAACACCGATACATAAGTGAGCTACATTATCTCGCACGTGGTTCTTTATGACTACCAACCTTCTTAGACATATCAAACATAATACATATCTTCATAACCTGGGGAATGAAACATAAAAAAGGGTGAACTCAAATGTTGAGTAAGGGTAAACAAGGGAGACATATAATCATAAACATGAGAATAAGGGTCTGAGAACATGATCATGAAAATAGAAGATCATACCCTGTATATCAAATATCATATACATGAATCATGGAATAAATCTTGGTAGTTCATAATACATGAATCAAAAGGAATTAAAGGAAATAATCCATGAAAATATAACATAGGAGTAAGACATGGAATTGTGGAAACACATAAGTATATACTGATTTCTATAGTATCCAAGTCATCAATTCCAAGACCATCTTAGTGAAAAATGTCCATTACTGAACCGGGTAAACCCCGTTATAACCATGTATTACTAAACTGAGTGACCCTCATTCCAGCCCTATATTATTGAACTGAGTAACCCTCATTCCAGCCCTGTATTACTGAACTGATTAACCCTCGTTCCATCCCTATTTTATCTCATGAGATATAAATCTTTACCCAATTCATTGGAGGGAGATATATGTCCCACCCATCACATAATGAAATCATACATACATGTTCCACAAGATCATAAATAAACATATCATAACCCATGAAATTAAATTGGTATCATAAACATATAAACATATCATAACCCATGGAAAGAGACAGGTTTCATAATCATTTCATCATAAACATAATCTTTCAAAAGAAGAGGATTTCAAAAGCATATAACCCATTAATGAGAAATGAGTTTCATAAACATATTACCCATGAAGGAAAAATGAGTTTCATAAAGGACATGGAATTAATCATAACTCATTATTAAAAAGGGTATGAATGGAACCTTTAGATAATTTCCTAGAAAGGCATGAGTACCATAAATATATTTCATTTTATATGGAAAATAATTTTGAAATATACTCTATAAACATTTCTTGAGGAAAATATCATTTCTTGTTTGAAAAAGGATTTTTAATACATAAAACCATTTAAAAAACATTTTCTTAGAAAATACCTTGAAAAATTATAAATAATACATAAACCTTTTTTGATGAAAATATTTAAAATAAGCTTCAAAACATTTTAAAAACATTTTTATTTGAAAACACTTGAAATTTTCTAAAGAAATCTTGAAAATGTTTTGAAAACTATTTCTTTGAAAATACATTGAAAACATATAAAGAAAGCTTGAAAATGTTTGGAAAATATTTTTCCTTAAAAAATAATAAAATAAGATTTAAAACGTTTTAAAAACCATTTCTTTGAAAATATTTTGAAAACATATAAAAGAAAACTTGAAAACGTTTTGAAAATCATTTTCCTTGAAAAAATATAAAAGAATATTGAAAATGTTTTGAAAACCATTTCTTTAAAAATATTTTAAAAACCTATAAAGAAAGCTTGAAAATGTTTTGAAAATATTTTTCCTTGAAAACTTATAAAGCAAGCTTGAAAAGTTTTTAAAACCATTTATTTGAAAATATTTTGAAAACATATAAAGAAATATTGAGAACATTTTGAAAGTCATTTCCCTTGAAAACTTATAAAAGAATCTTGAAAACGTTTTGGAAACCATTTCTTTGAAAATATTTTGAAAACAAATAAAGGATGATTGAAAATGTTTTGAAAATAATTTTCCCTGAAAACTTATAAAATAGTCTTGAAAACGTTTTGAAAACTATTTCTTTGAAAATATTTTTAAAAGATATAAATAAATCCTGAAAATGGTTTGAAAACCATTTCTTTGAAAACACTTTGAAAAATTTTAAATAGGGCTTGAAAAGATTTCTAAAATAGTTTTCTATGAAAACATATAAAATAAGTTTGAAACTATTTTGAAAACAGTTTCCTTTGAAAATTACTTTTAAATTTTTTTTCTTAAATATTAACCTTTTTAGCAATGTAAAGGAAGATTTTAAGAAATGAAGGCGGGTAAATCCATACATGTTGTACGAGGTCAAAAGAACATTCCCTTTTCACGGTAAAAAGGATAAAAATGTGACTTGTTTAGAAAGTGATAAGAATATTACCTTGAAGAGATTTATAAAATAAAAAAGGGTAAAAATTTCTTTTAGATATTATATGGGAATGATATAATATTCTTGGAAACTCTTTTTAGAAATAATATATTTCTGACCGAAGAGAGGGTAAAGTCAGACTTTCCTAAAAACACTTTCTTAACTATATTATGTACCAAATAGTAGAAAATGGTACTTATAAATGATTATATCATGAAATAAAAGAGGATAAGTAATATCATGAATATTATTGAGATATTAATAATAATATTTCATCAAAGGAAGCATAAACATAAACAATCTCGAAAAGTAATGAGATTGCCTCAATAAACTCTTATAACTTGGTATCTTGGGATCATGATCTCCATGTAAGGAAAGGTAATTAAATTAAGCATATAATATCATGAAAATATTTATATTCATTATATGTAATGTAAAATGGAAGTATATTAACCCCAAAAAATATTTTAGGTGCATAACAAAACGTGAGTCTTAATGAAGGAAAATTGAAATAAAAACATTTTTACCAATTTGGTAACTTTTGAAACTTAAACTCCATGAAAGAAGGACCATCAAATGGGAATGTGAATACCCATAAATTTAATTAAAATATACATAGAATAAAATCACAGGAATTACATACACCACACAAAAGGAATGAGTGGCGAACATAGCTTGTATCTCACATAAATTAAAAGTGAGATGAAATCCCCTTAACTTGTGTCTTGAATCACTTCGTACTCAAACAAGATTCCTATATAATAAATATAAGTTTATTATAAATATTTTACATAAGAACATTATTATAATATTACCATATATTCTTTTATTATGACTTTATATTACCCTCTTGTTAATGATCCTATATTAAGGTTCCACTTCGGGTAATATTCACTTTGTTCTTCACATGTGTCTTAATGTGTTATATCATTGGTACTTATACTTATATCATGATTCTAGAATTTAGATTATTATATGAATATCAGGTATATAATGTATAAGTATATTATAATAATCTATACCATAATGAAGTACGTAATAAAATACATCGTTCATGGAGACGGTAATCCGTACATACACATGAACATTGTTTTCCATTTTATTGGCATATTGAAAGAAAGCATGTAAATGAAATATGTATATATATTTATATATATATCATTATTAAATTATCATTAATATATCATATATATCATATAAGTTCATTAAACCCATACTTAATACATTTTATGTGGTGTGTGAACGAATCACATCGCTTTGAGGGGACGGAAGTCCACACTTCCTCAAATGAGATTATCGTATTAACACCAAATGAAAGGTAAAAATACGTGTGCTATAAAAGGAATAAAAAATATTAAATAAATAATAAATATAATATATTTCATATATAAATAAATTTTCCATCATAAGGGCCACCATGATTGGTGGTAGAGGAGAAATGAACAATCATCGTTTTTTGAGGTAGTAGTTCTCCATACACAGAAACAGTATGTTCAACATCCATTAGATGGAGGTGTGTGTAAGTGTAGGTTATAAACTTTGCATAAAAAAATAATTTTATATTTAAAATAATTTAATTTTCACACAATAATTTAATAAAGATATTGGAGGGGCGAATAAGGGAAATAAAGGAAAGGAGGTTGAAAGAAGGCGTTACCTCTAAATCGGGTAACTCCTTTTGGTTTGTGCCCAAAAGGATTCCTTGAGAGGGTTTCTGACCAAAGGGAGGATTCAAGATATAAGGAAGGATTTTTTTGAGGATAATTGGTTAGATATTGTATGAACTTAAATGGTTTTAGAGGTGTGAGGAATGGGTAGAGGTGGTGGCCTTTTATAGGGAATGAAAAGGACTCATATGGAATTTTTAGAAAAAAATTAGGTGTGCACATGTTATTACCTAGAAAAAGTATTACCAAACAAAAAAACTATATAATTTAAGGTTTAAAAAATAAATATGTATATACAATGTGTTTTAGACAAGTGTCTAGGTCATTTGGGCCCTTAATTTTATAGTTTTGTTCCTAATTAAGCTTAATTTGGCCTTAACTGTTGTGATTAATTTTAATCACTTTTACTAATCATTTTGGTCAAAAATTAACATGGTCTCATTAGAATCTAAATATTAAACTGAATAAAATGGTGTATGTTAGATTTTTTAAATTCAACTCATTGAAGAGGAAAAATTAAGATTAGTTCTAATCCCGCAGACGAGACGAAATAATGAGGTTTTAAAGTAAGAAAAAGTTCAAACATTTGTTAAGATTTTATATTCAATATCAAAGTAGAATTTATTATAATGAATTTAATTTTTCTAGTAGATTTAATATTTATCTAATGTGACCTTAAAATTAATTTATAATATCATTTATCATTAATAATTAATTAGACAGAAAGGAAGTTTTTAACTAAAAAGCAGTATGTTACACTATTCATCAAAAAATGAAGTTTCTCAAAAAAATACCAAAAATTCATCCTAATCCAATTACAAAGTTATGAATTAAAAATTGAGGTTTATTTTATCAAATTCAATTTATAAATGGGTCTAAATTACTTTTATTATTAAAAGTGATTCAATCAAGAAAAAAATATTTTTAACATAAAAGGACTTTACCAAAAATATTATCTTTCATTATCAATATGTTTTATTTATATAAAAAAATTATAAAAAATATTTGAAAAGTAGTTATTACTATTAATATTACTATGTTTAACAGATAGGTTATAATTATATTATTTAAATAAATAAAAAGATATGTTTCGTAGAAACTCAGTGTTGTGTGTATCATATGCCAAGTTGGTATTGCGTGTAGTGCAAGCCAAGTTGGTATTGCGTGTAGTGAAATCCAAGTTGGTATTGTGTTTAGCACAAGCCAAGTTGGTATTTCATTTTAAAATAATGTTTTACTTAGTGTTTTAATATATATATATATATATAACAATTTATAGTGCCATGTGAAATAAAAAAATAATATTGAAAAGATAAATTAATTACAAAAAAACAATTCTCAAAATATCAGGGTGTTATATTCTACACCCCTTAAAATGAATTTATCTCTAGAAATTTTTCTGAATTATCAAAGGTTTAATAATTAAAATTTTCATTCATAGAAACCCACATCGTAAAAATTGATACTAAAACTTTCCTTAAAAAGAGAAATTTAGAACCGTAACGGTTAACCAAAGTAAAATATAATCGGGTTTCCACATAGGATAACATAGGTTGGGATTGAAGATTGGACATGGTGGAAAAGCCTAAATATGTATAGGAATCGATTTAGGTCATAAATGAAAAACAAGTGAATGATCAAAGGAAATATGGGGGCCTCAAAGTCATAAATTTGTGATGATTTAAAAGGCCATTAGCTCAAAAAAAATTAAGGTATTAGGACAACAATTTTTTTTGATCACTTTCAAAATGTTGAGTAATTATTGATAAATTTCTATAAAAAAAATTTCATTATTGGGTTGTGATTTGAAAAAATTCTAATAAAACCATTACCTCATGGAATGAATGTCGAGAAATTAACTTTGATTATTAAATATCTAAAATATTCTTTTAATAGATCTTAAGGGCCATAAAGAATAAAAATTCTAACTATTTGTCTCTAAAAAAACATGCATTAATATATAAAAATAAAAAGTAACACTAATATTTATTCATAAATATCTATTCATTAAAAATAAATACACATTAACCAAGACATCACATATTCCAATGGTAGGAGTGAAACCCTTATCGTCCTTTGGTCATGGGTTTAAGACCCATGGCCTTACCAGACTTGATTGGTTATCACTAGACATACATTATTTCCTTTTTTAAAATATAACCAATATAAAATATAAGATTTAAATCCTTGAAATAAGGTTAATCACTAATTATCCTTTTAACCAAGGTTTTCAACACAAACTCAGTGCACAAATACTTCCTCCAGAGCTGAACTTAAACTTTTCATGAATGGTTAACCTTATAACCTTTATAAAAAGTGAAAATACAAAAAATTAGAAAGATAGTCATGAAATTAGAATAACATTGATTCCCCTATATAACATAAAGTATCTCTTGGTTGTCACACTTCCAAGCATGTGAATAACCTCATCTATTATCTTGAAACATGGTAACAACTTGAATCACCATAAATCATTTTGGAAAACATGAATTCTACCTCATTAAAAAGTGTATTTTAATTACTAATTAAATCCAAAAATGTTGTAAAATTAATTATTGGTAGAATAAACCACCTATAAAAATGTCCTTACTTAGTTCCAAGGTAATCAGTACTTTCCGATTTACTTATTCATATCCCATGTATCTTCATACATACAACATTATTTTAACATAAAGAACATGTTAAGGGTTACCTTATCTTTTTCAAAATGTTAACTTTAATGAGATAACCTTTTTAGTCCATCTTGAACATTAAACACATTCTTGTAAATCCTTAGAAAAACATAAACTGAAAAATCCATACATAATTCACCATTCTTAATTATTGAATCCGAATACATAAATACTTCAATTACTTTATCCTTAATCCATTAAAAATGATACATAATCCTATTACACATTATTTTTTTCCCTTCACATTTCATCTATAGTCTTTTCATCATCAGAAATGTAACCATTACTCTCACCACCTTGTTGATTATCTTTAGGAGCTTTCTTCTTGGGACATTGAGTTTCATAACGACCATTTATTCCACACTTAAAACACTTAACCTTAGATGACGACTTAGGGAGGCCAAAACTCTCATCCATTTCCTTAACCAAACTCTTATTTTTTTCCCTTAAAGTCACTTGCTTTATGTCCTTAATTTCCAATGTCCAAAAACATTCTTGTTCCTCTAAGACATTCATTTAGGTGATTCTTTCCACATTACTAATAATAATGAAACTTAATCTTCTTTCCTCGATGGTCTCCATTACCCGAACTCTCAGCCAACTCTTTCTTTATCTTCCTTGGTGATTACAAGAGTTTGTTAAGGTAAACATTGATAATCATGTTCCGTGAAAACTGATTAGGAACGATCATGAAATATTTCACTCTAGTGATCATCCCACTTAACTGCTCATTAGAAAATCTTCCATCACATTCAACATTAATCCAGTTCCTTCCAGTTATCACAATTGACTAAAACCAGAAGCATAGTGTGAGCATTACTTATCATAGAAGAAAACCAAATAGTCATTAAAATAATTATTTATAGGATTTATAAATCATATATAACACCTTCCATAATCTGTGAAACCTTGTGTTTATCCTAGGTTATTCATAGATAACTTATATCTAAATAATTTAGGATGGTTCATGAAGAGTTTGTGAATTCCCAAAGCATATCCCCTAGGAGTGTCAAACCAGGTATGTAGAAGGTCCCGTTGTCGTGTACCAGATTACCCCAGGTCAAGCTTAAAAAATATTGTAGGATTTGTTACCCCTAGGTACATATGTTCCAGATCCACATCCACTTGTAGTATCTAGACAAGGATGTATTTCTTAGAAAAAAATCACTCTATCCTTTACCAAAATTACATGACATTTTCCTAAACGTTAACTCATCCTTATACTTATCCTTAAAGATACCCTAGAAATATCCTTAGAAATAAACCTAGGGTTCTCACTAAGGTTTTCTCATCCTAGTTTACAAAGGGTAACTATAACTTTTCTCTGATACCAACTATAGTGACCCTCTCTCTAGAAACATAGAAATTAAATAACTTTTGTGAAATTATTAAACATTATACAAAAAGACTCCCAAAAACAGTAGTTGGTATAGTACCTTTAGAAACATGGAAACATAAACATTGGTACATAAGTGAGAAAAATTATCTCCCACTAGATTCTTAGAAACTAGAATCCTTCTTAGACATATCAAATATAATACATATCTTTATAACCTGGGGAAGGATACATAAAAAGGGGTGGGATTAAATGCTCAGTAAGGGTAAACAAGGGAGACATATAAGCATAAACATGAGCATAAGGGTATGAGAACATGATCTTTAAAATAGAATATCATACCCTGCATATCAAAGATCATATACATGAATATTGGCATAAATATTGGTATTTTATAAGACATAAATCAAAAGGAAGTAAATGACATCAACCATGAAAACATAACATAGGAGTAAGACAAGGAATTGTGGCAACAAATAAGAATATAATGATTTAAATAGTATCCAAGGCATCAATTCCAAGACCATATTAGTGGAAAAATTCTTTTATTGAACCGAGTAACCCTCATTCCAGCCCTGTATTACTGAACTTAATGACCCTCTTTCAATACCTATATTACTGAACCAAGTAACCCTCATTCCATCCCTATATTACTGAACAGAGTAACCCTAATTATAGCCCTGTTTTATCTCATGAGTATAAATCTTTACCCAATTCATTGGAGGGAGATATAGGTTACACCCATCTCATAATTAAATCATACATACACATTCCACAAGATCATAAATAAAAATATCATAACCCATGAAATTAAATGGGTATCATAAACATGTAAACATATAATAACTTTTGTAAAGATATATGTTTCATAATCATTTCATCATAAACATAACCCATAAAAAGAAGAGGGTTTTAAAATCATATATCCGGTGAAAGTGAAATGGGTTTCATAAACATATTAACAATGAAGGATAAATGGGTTTCATAAAGACCATGGAATTAATCATAACACATTCATAGAAAGGATATTAATGGAACCTTTAGATAATTTTCCTAGAAAGTCATGGGTAATATCAATATATCTCATATTATATAGACAATAATTTTGAAATATACTCTAAAAACATTTCTTAAAGAAAATATCCTTTCTTGTTTGAAAAAGAATTTTTAATTTATAAAACCATTTGAAAATAATTTTCTTAGAAAATACCATGAAAAATTATAAAGAAGACATGAAATAATTCTGAAAAAAATTTTCCTTGAAAACATTTAAAATAATCTTCAAAACATTTTAAAAACGTTTTTATTTTAAAACACTTGAATTTTTTTAAAGAAATCATGAAAATGTTTTGAAAACAATTTCTTTGAAAATACTTTGAAAACATATAAAGAAAGCTTGAAAACGTTTTGAAAATCATTTTCCTTGAAAAATTATGAAAGAATATAGAAAATGTTTTGAAAACCATTTCTTTGAAAATATTTTCAAAACATATAAATAAATCTTGAAAACGTTTTGAAAATCATTTTCCATAAGAAGTTATAAAATAAGCTTGAAAACGTTTTGACAACCATTTCTTGGAAAATATTTTGAAAACATATAAATAAAGCTTGAAAAAATTTTGAAAATAATTTTTAATGAAAACTTATAAAATAATCTTGAATTTTTTTTGAAAACCATTTATTTTAAAATATCTTTAAAACATATAAGGAAATCTTGAAAACGTTTTGAAAACCATTTCTTTAGAAACACTTTGAACACTTGCAAATAGGGTTTAAATAAATTTTGAAAACATTTTTCCATGAAAACATATAAAAGAAGTTTTAAACCGTTTTAAAAACAATTTTACTTGAAAATTACTTTTAAAAATATTTTATTAAATATTAACCTTTTTAACAACGCAAAGGGAGTTTTGGAGAAATGACGGTGGGTAAATATGTACATGTCGTATGAGGTCAAAAGAAAATTCCTTTTGCACGGTAAAAAGGATAGAAAAGTGCCTTGTTCAGAAACTGACAAGAAGATTCACTTGAGGAGATTGGTAAAAGAAGAAAGGGTAAAAATTTATTTTATATATTACAGGGGAATGTTATAATATTATTATAAACCTTTTTTAGAAAAAATAGATTTTTGACCGAAGAGAGGGTAAAGTTGGGATTTCCTAAAAACACTTTCTTAACTATCTTATGTACCAAAGAGTAGAAAATGGTACCAATAAATGATTATATCATGAAATAACAGAGTATAAGTTATCTCATGAATATTATTGAGAGATTAATAATAAAATTTCATCAAAGTAAACATAAACATAAACAATATCAAAAATCAATGAGATTGCCTCAATACACTCTTATAACTTGGTATATTGGGATCATGCTCTACATGTAAGTAAAGGTAATTACATGAAGCATATAATATAATTAAAATATATAGATTCATTATATGACATGTAAAATGGAGGTATATGCATCCAAAAAAAATAGTTTAGGTGCATAACAAAACATGAGTCTCAAAGAAAGAAAATTGAGATAAAAACATTTTTACCAATTTGGTAACTTTTGAAACTTAAACCCCATGAAATAAGGATAATAAAATGGGGATGTTAATAACCATAAATTTAAGTACAATATAAATAGATTACAATCAAGATAAGTACATACACCACAAAAAAGTAAAGAGTGGTGAACATAGCTTGCATCTCACAGAAATTAAAAGTGAGATGAAATCCCCTTACCTTGTGTCTTGACTCTCTCTGTATCCGTACAAGATTCCTGTATAATAAATATAAGTTTATTGTAAATATTTTAAATAATAATATTATTATATATATTACCATATATTATTTTATTATGAGTTTATATTACCCTCCTGTTAATGATCCAATGTTAAGGTTTCACTTCAGGTAATATTCGCTTTGTTCTTCACACGTGTCATAATTTGTTATATCGTTGATCCTTATACTTATATAATGATTCAAGAATGTATAAAATGATATAAATATCAGGTATATATATTATAATTATATTATAATAATATATATTATAATGAGGTTCTTAATTGAATACACCGTTCATGGATACGGTAAGCCGTACGTACACATAAACGCTGTTTTCCATTTTTATTATCGTATTGAAAGAAAGTGTGTAAATGAAATATTAATATATATATATATATATTTATATATATACAATTATTAAAGTATAATTAATATATAATATATATCATATAAGTTCATTAAACTCATCCTTAATACATTCTATGTGGTGTGTGAACGAATCACATCGCTTTGAGGGGGCGATAGTCCACACTTCCTCAAATGAGATTATCGTATTAAAACCAAATGGAAGGTATAAATATGTGTTTTTTAAAGGAATAAATAAGATTAAAGACATAATAAATATAATATATTACATATATAAATAAAGTTTCCATCATAATGGCCACCATGATTGGTGGTTGAGGAGAAATGAACAATCATCATTTCGTGATGTAGTAGTTCATCGTACACAGAAACAGTATGTTCAACATCCATTAGATAGAGGTGTGTGTAAGTGTAGGTCAAAATTTTTTCATAAAAAATCCTATTATATATAATATATTTATTTTTTTCACACAATAAGGTAATAAATATTGTGTAGGGGTGAAAAAGAGAAATAAAGGAAAGGATCTTGAAAGAAGACGTTACCTCTACATTGGGTTACTTCTTTTGGTTTGTGCCCAAAATATTCCTTGAGAGGGTTTATTCCAAAAGTTAAGAATGAAGTTAGAATTAAGAGTTTTTGGGATGATAATTGGGTATATCATGGACTAACTTAAAAGGTTTGATATGTGTGAGGAATGGGTAGAGGTGGTGGCCTTTTATAGGGAAGGAAAATGACTCACATGGATTTTTTAGAAACAAATTAGGTGTGCACATGTTATTACCTAAAAAAATTATTAAAAAAACTCAATAATTTAAGGTTTATGGAAGAAATATGGACATAAAATGGGTTTTGGATAAGTTTATCGGTCATTTGGGACCTTAATTTTAAGGTTTAGTCCCAAATTAAGCTTAATTTTTCCTTAACTGTTGTGATTAATTTTATCACTTTTACTAATAAATTTGGTCAAATATTAACATGGTATTATTATAATATAAATATTATAATGAATAAAATGGTTTATGTTGTATTTTTTAAATTCAATTCATATAATAGGAAAAATTAATATTAGTGCTAGTCCTGCAGACAAGATGAAATAACGAGGTTTTAAAGTAGGAAAAAGTTCAAATGTTTGTTAAGATTTTATATTCAATATCAAAGTGGAATTGATTATAATGAATTTAATTATATTATTATATGTAATATTTATCTAATTAGACCTTAAAACTAATTTATAATATCATTTATCATTAATAATTAATTAGACAAAAATGGCAGTTTTTAACTAAAAAGTAGTAGTTTTCAATATTCATCAAAAAACGAAGTTTCTCAAAAAAAATCCCAAAAATCCACCCTAAGATAATTTTGACGTTCTGAATTAAAAAATGAATTTTATTTTATAAAATTATTTTTCTAAATGTGTATAAAATAAATTTTATTATTAAAAGCGATTCAATCAAGAAAACAATATTTTTAACATAAAAGGACTTTACCAAAAGTATTATCATTCATTATCAATATGTTTTATTTATATAAAACAATTATAAAAAATATTTGAAAAGTACTTATTACTATTAAAATGAATAATTCTAATGTCTAGGTTATAATCATATTATTTAAATAAATAAAAAGATTTGTTTCATAGAAACTCAGTGTTGCGTGCATCGTACGCCAAGTTGGTATTGCGTGTAGCGCAAGCCAAGTTGGTATTGCATGTAAAATGAATGTTTTAATTAGTTTTTTAATATATATATATATATATACACAAAGAACTATTTACAATTTCATGTGAAATGAAAAAATAACATTGAAAAGATAAATTAATCTGAAAAAAATAATTCTCAAAACATCAGGGTGTTACACCCTTACTGATCTAGGTTAACTCCCCATTATAGTACTAATTATATCATGATATATCAATAATTACCCAATTAATTGGAGGTATTTAATGGTCCCAATTATCTTATAATACATACATTTTTGTGCCATGTGATCATAAAACATTCATCATATCATAACCTGTGAGAAGGAAATGGGTTTTATAATGATTTAATAATAGATTAACCTATGGGAAATAAATGAGTTTCATAAATTTTTTTCATCATAATCATAAATAATACAGAGACATTATAATTATGGTATCATTGAATCATATACCTATCCAATATTAAGTAACATCAAAGGATTTCATCGTAGATGTAAAATGATTCTGAAAGATAACTTGAAACAATTCTTGAGGAAAATAAACTTTAAAATTTTAATACAATTATTTAAAATCTATAATTTTACCAAATATTAAATACAAAATTTTATTTGAAGATAACCATATAAACTTTTAAATTAATCTTTAAATAATTGAGTGTTCATGATGTTGGAAAATATTGTTCATGTCATACATGTTAAAATGAATATTCCTTTCACATTTTTGGTAAAAAGTAAAAAAGAAACTTGTTCAGAAAAAGACAAGAAGATTAATTTTAAACTATTTTGTAAAAAATTAAATAATTGGTAAAAATTTATTTAAACAATCATTGAATAATATTAAAAAAATCCTTATATCATTTTCATAAAAAAATAGTTATGGAAGAAAAAGGATTTTTGGCCGAAGAGAAAAAAGGTGATTTTCCTTAAAATCATTATTTTGGAAGATTGAGTATATAAAGTGGAAAAAATTAAGTAAAAACATTAAATTTAATGAAATAACTAGAGGATAATAAAATTAATGAGTTTACTGAGATATATATCATAATATTTTATCATCATAAGTATAATCATAAATAATCCAGATAAACAAATAGATTATACCATAAAACCCTCACCACTTTGGTAAATATTGAATCATAAGACCCATTAAAATAGATTATTAGATGGTTATTTATATACCATAATTTTCATGAGAATAATAATAAAATCAATTCATGGTTATTATACACACCACACTAAATAAACAAGTGGCGTATAAGGAATGTGTCTCGTACAAATAAAAGTGAGATGAAAATCCATTACCTAAAGTATTGAATTTATCCACACACATTTAAACCTCCTATATAATAAATATTGGTATATTATAAATTTATTTCAGAACCATAATCATATTTATGATACTATATATGATTTAATAATGACCTTTTATTATCTTCTTATTAAGCATTCCTTGTTAAAATCACGTTTCGGGTAATAACTACTTTATTTTTCATGTATGTTTTGGTTTTTTATTTTTGATACTTTTAATTTGATCATGGTTTCATAATAAATTTTTTTATCCATGATATAAATATCATATATATTCATTATTCATTCATTTATAGTAATACATTAAATTTTGAGATAAAAAATGCATTACACCATTCATGGAGATGGTAGACTGTACGTACACGTGAGTGTTATTTCTATTTTATCGATGGATGGAAGGAAAAAAAGTTAAATATTAGTTCAAATTTATAGAATAATTTTTATATCATATATATAATATATATTAATTTAATATATACTTATTACCGTCCATGTAAAAAAAAAAATGAAAAATGTATCACATCGCTTCATGGATGTGATAGGCCACATGTACGCGTGAGCGTTGTTATCATTTTACAAAAAAATTGAAGGTAAGAATTTATGTGTGATATTATTATTCCATTAGTATAAATATTTCATAAATATCACACATAAACATTAAATACATCATTATATCCAACCATGAGAGGTAGTGATGGAAAATAAATTATATCGATTTGCAAGGCAGAAGTCTGTCGTGCACACGATCAATGGCTATGTTTTCCATTTGGTGGAAGAGGAGATGGATATAAATTAGTAAATTAACAAAATAACATCATAGTATAGGATAGATAATTATGTTATTATATTATCATAGTTGAATAATATTCAAATGAGATATAAGGAGAAATAAAATAAAAACTCTTAGTTAAGAATGACGTCTCTTCTTTGGATAACCTCCTTAAGTTAGCACTAAAATCTTTCTTAGGTGTGTTAAATAATAAAAATAAGGCCTATAGTATGTGGATATGGAAGAAAATAATGGGTTTGGGTAGTTATTGACCGAAAAAATCTTTGTAAGTGTAAATATTAGATGATAGGGGTGACCTTTTATAAGTGGTGGAGAGATCACACTTGGAATTTTTGAAAATAAAAATGCATACCCACATTTTAAACATGAAAAAAGGATAAAAAATAGAACAATATAAAACATAATAGGATATTAGTTCAATATATATCCATAAAATTGTACTTGGATAGGTTTTTAGATCATTTTAGTCCTTATATTTTTAGTTTAACCCCCAGTAAACCCTTTTTAACATTAACCATGATATTTAATTTTTTACTCTTTATTATGAAAAAAATTAAGTTGAATTTATTATATAATATTAATTAAACTAATTAAAAATTTTGAATTAATTTTTATAAATTCAATTCATCGAAGTGGAATAACTTATTTTAAAATTAAATCCACAAACAAGATGAAAAAACAGGTTCCCTAAGAAAATGTTTTTATAAGTATAGACAGTTTTAATATCAAAATTCAAGATGAAATTGATTACAATAAAATAAATTGTATTAATTATAATATTATTGAAATAATTTTAGTTTCAAAACCTTCTCAAAAAATATAAATTTTAAATCCTTTAAAAGAAAAGATAGTTTTTTTAATAAAAATCAGCATTTTCACTATTCATTAAAAAATTAATATTTTTAGAAAAATCCAAAAAATTCACCATAAGATGATTTTAACATGAAGAATCCAAAAATTATGTTCATTATTTAAAATAAATTTTATAAAATTGTAAAAAATTAATTTTATTATTTGTTAAGAAAAAGAAACAAAAATCAATTTTTTGAGAAAAACTATTTTCAAAGCATAAAATGATTTTACGAAAAATTATGTACTTATTTATAAATATATTTTATTTATATAAACCCTTCATAATTATTTTTAATTTTTTATTACTATTCATACCATCATTTTTAATAGCTAGTTTATAATGTTCATGTCTAAATAAAATTATTAATTATATATTACAGTTCATTAAAACTCAGTGTTGCGTGTAACTCAAATTATTGAAGAAATTAAATTTATTCGAAAAAACTATTTCATACAATCTCGGGGTGTTACATTCTAACCCCCTTAAAATGAATTTATCTTTAAAAACTTTTAACTCTGATAAAAGCAATCGATTATACTTCTTCCTCATCATATCCTTAGGATCCCATGTAGCTTCCTCAAGTTTGTGGTTTCGCCATAAAACCTTGACCAGGTGAGTGGTCTTGTTTAGTAGAAATTTCAATATATGATCTAGAATATCCATAGGTTTTTCTTCATCGAAAATTTCATGATCTTGTGGTACAAAATCCGAGTTCAGTACATTTGAAGTATTAGGTATATATTTTCTCTAGAGAGATACATTGAACATATCGTGGACCTGAGAGAGGTTTGGTGGAAGTGCCAAGGGATAAGAAACTATCCCTACTCAATCAAGAATCTTGAAAGGGATATTATATATGGGGAACATATTTACTTTATTATTTAATCTCATAACCTTATTCCATGGATAAATTAATTGAAAAAACTTCCCACCAACATTAAACTCTTGATCACACTGATTATTGTCAGCATACTTTTCTGTCGACTCTGAGCTTCGTTGATGTGTTGTTGAACGAATCTAAATTTATCTACAATTAACTCATATTTCTTAGGTCTCAATATCTTTCTTTCCTTAACTTCATCCCAAAATTTTGGTGTTATACACTTCTTTCCATAAAAGGATTCATAAGGATCTATTTAAATTCTGAAGTGAAAGCTAATTTTGTAATAAAACTCAACTAGTGGAAGGCGTTGATCCAAAAAACATTTGGAATCTAGAGAAAAATATATCATCATATCATCTAAGTTTTTAATTATTCTCTCAAGATGACCATATATATAAGGATGATATATAATTTTGAAACTTAGCTCCATATCTAGGGCATGCCGAAGATTTTTTCAGAACATTGAGGTAAACCTTAGATCCTAATTAGATACAATATAATGTGGTACTCTATGTAACCTTACCCATTATTTAATATATATTTTGGAAATATGATCAAAATAAAAATATTCTCAAATAGTGATGAATCATGTTGACTTTGTATGGAGATCTAATGCAACTAATATCACATTATTCCCTTTAGATGTTCTGGTGAGTCCGATGATAAAATTCACGATGAAGATTTCCCATTTTAATTTTTGGTATGGGTAATGGTTGTAACTTCCCATTAAAATTTTTTCTCTCAGCATTAACTTTTTGACATACTAAGAACCATGATACAAACTATCAACTATCTCTCTCCATTCTATCCCACCAAAAATACTATTTCAAATCTCTATACATATTTGTACTTCCATGATGAATAGAGAATAAAGATCTATGAGATTCCTCTAACAGATCCTTCTTCCAATCAAGTATAGATGGAACACATACAAAGTTCTTGAAACTTAACATTCCATCATAATCAGGGTTAAACTCAAGAATTTTTTTGATATTCTTCTATAGCTCTACATCATCCTTGTGTTCCACATTAATCTTAAATTGTATAGATGGTTAAACAGTTTTTTGAGAAAGATAATATTTCCACCCTTACTTTATGATTTCTAGATCCATCCTTTCCAAATATAGAAACATTAGATATTTTTTGATACTCATCATAGATAAGCTAGTATGACCCTTTAAACTTAAAGCATCACCCACCTTGTTCTCATTCCAAGGGTGGTAATGTGTTGATAAATAATAATATTTAATAATCTCCAAACATTTTTGTTTGCACATGTTAAAATATTTATATGTGAATATATACTTTATACTTTTATGATCATCATATATACCACAAATTTATCCTTAAAGGTAATGAATAAATTTCTTTAATTTAAAAATTACTGCAGCTAACTCCAAATCATGAGTTGGGTAATTTTTCTCATGAACCATTAACTTTCACGAGGCATAAGCTATCACTATATAAATCTACATGAAAATGAATCCTAGTCCCTTCTTCAATTCATAACTATAGATTACGAACCCTTATCCACTACATGGTATTTTATGAATAGTTGAACTGACTAATCTTTTCTTCAGTTCCTTAAAATTTTCCTCACATTCATTCATCCATATGAACTTATCACCCTTATGAGTCAGTTTGGTGATTATATTAGATAGTTTTGGGAAATTATCCAAAAACCATCAATAATATCTATCCAAACCAATTAAACTTCGAATATCAATCACAATAGTTGGTCTAGTACATTGTTTAATAACCATCGTCTTTGATGGATCCACCGATATACCATCACTTGGGATATCATAACCTAAAAGGAAAACTTTTATAGCCATAATTCACAATTTTTAAATTTTCCGTATACTTTATCCTTTAGGTATCCAGTATAATTCTAAATTTATCATCATGCTATTACTTTATCTTCCAAAAAGATAAGAATATCATCTATAAAGACGACCGAAAACTGATCAAGGTAATATCTAAAGACTCTATTTATTAAATCCAGGAAGATAAAGGGGGAGTTATTAAGACATAATTGAGTCACTATATACTAATAGTTTCCATACCTTGTACATAAATTTGTCTAGTCTATATCCTCATTATTGAAACACAATTGATGGTATCTAGAATGAAGGTAAATCTTAGAAAAGTATTGAGTTCCATGAAGTTGATCAAAAAAGTCATAAATATGGGGTAGAAGATATTTGTTTTTGATCATGATCTTATTTAGATCTCGGTAATCAATAAAGAATCACATAAATACATATGTATTCTTAACAAAAATAATAGGTTAACCCCTAATGTGACTTACTTGGCCAAATTAATACCTTGTCAATATTATCCTAGAGTTTCTTATTCAATTATTGAAACTCAATCAGTTCTATTCTATAGGGAGTATTTCAAATATTCGTGGCACTAGGTAAGAGTTCTATTGAGAACTCAATTTCAGATTTTGATGGAAGAATAGAAAATTATTCAAGGAGGCATAAAAAACTCATGTAAAATAGTCATATCATTGATGTTTAGTTTCTCCCTAACCATTATAGATAAACGCCCATTTTGATTGTGAATCAAGATCCATAAAATGGATGTGGTTTCCATTAGAATTTAATATTTATCATCACACTAATAGATGATAATATGATGGTTTGACAGATAAAATGCAACTTCCCTTTTAAATTGGTATAGTATTTATGTAGAGAAATCCAATCCATGACTAAGATAACATCAAATTCAACGATAGGGAGAATAATGATATTTTTAGGATTCACATTCCCACAAAATTCAACTAGAGAATAATTTTTAGACTTGATATATGATCATATTTCCATTATGATTTTTCAATTCTAATTAAACATCTAATCATTGGAGATAGAAATTAATATTACTAGATAATTTTCATGATATATGGGAATTTATATAACTAAACACAAATAAGATACTTCAATATTTGAACATACCTTTAACCACCAAAAATTAATTTTTCTATCTTAAATTACTTTCTAAAATGAAAATTGTTAACATAACCATCAAGAATCACTAATAGGAGTGATTAATCAGGAAAAAAATACATCATAGGATATCAAAATCATGAAATAGTATTTTCAATATTTGACACCTTAGGCTTAACCTATGTCGTTTATAGTCATTATTCAAATCCTTTATAATGTATCATAAATGTTTTTTTAATTTACAACACATATCCTTTAGGAGTGTCAAACCAGGTGTGTAAAAAGTCTCATTATCATGCACTAGATGAATCTAGAGTCAAATCCCAATGCAGTATTTTCAGAGTTATTACCCCTATGTATAATTATTTTAGATCCATATCCACTTTTAGTATCTGGATAAGTATTTATTTTATTTGAAACCATTCACTATATCTTTCACCAAAATTCCATGAAATTTCCAATAACATGGATTATCCTTATACTTATCCTTAAAAAATTCCTTAGATATATCCCTAGAGATATCTCAATGTTTTTTCCATTCTAGTTTCCAAAGGTTAACTAAAACTTCCTCTAATAACAACTATAGAGACCCACACTTTTCATATATAGACATCATGTCTGAATTGATGAATATTTATTACATAACATAATGATCCATTCTATAATCATTAAGGTTTAGTGCCTCTAGAAACTTGGAAACATAAAAAAATAGTTCATAAGTAAACTAAATCACCCCCCTATAATTTATTCATAACTATAACCCTTCTTAGACATATAATACATAATACCTCTCTTCATAATATGGGGAAAGGAAATATAATAAAAGGTGAAATTAGCTGCTCAATAAGTATAAAAAAGATATATATCAACAAAGCATGATAATAAGGGTCTAAAAACATTAGAATAACATTTCAAAATAATATCCTTGATATAATATATCATAAACTTGATTCATGAAATAAATCTTGGCATTTCATATGACATGAATCACAAAGGAATCAAAGAACATAAGCAATGAGATTATAAAATTGGCATAAAACATATATTTGTGGCATACACATAAGTATAGAATGAAATTTCCTTAGTATTCAAGTATCATTTATAAAACTATCATAGTGGTATGGGTTTACTCCCTAAACCATCATAATATTCAAGGTTCACACCCAAGACTATCATAGTGGAAAACGTTTCTTACTGAACTGGGATCACTCCCCATTCTAGTATTATTATTCTCACGAGATATCAATCAATAAACAATACATTGGAGGGAGATATGGGTCAAAAAATATCATAATATATAAATTTTTAGTCCCCAAGATCATAAACCATTCATCATTTTATAAACCATGAAAAAGAAATTGGTTCCATTAATATTTCATCATAGTATAGCCCCTAGGAATGAAATGGGTTTCATAAACATTTTTCATCATAATAATAAATCATATAAAGAAAAAATTAGGATGGTATCATTGGATAATATCCATATTAAATCTTATGTAACATAAAATGATGTCATACTAGATGTAAAATTATTTTTAAATATCACTTGGAAAATTTCCTGAGGAAAATAACCTTCCCCACTTTGAAAACACTTATTGAAAATATAAATTTTTTCAAAATAATAATGAAAAATTTTATTTAAAAATAACCCTTGAAACTGGTAAAGGAATATTTAAATCATTGATAGTTCATGATGGTGGAAAATAATATTTATTATATATATGTTAAAATAAATATTACTTTCACATTTTTGATGAAAAACCAAACGAGACTTGTTCAAAAGATGAAAAGAAGATTTATTTTCAATAATTTTGTAAAATATTCAAAAATGGGTAAAAAACGTCTTTAAATTTCTTTTATTATTAGTATAAACTTTCTTTCAATCATTTTTATAAAACATGGACATATAAGAAAAAGTATTTTCGACCTAAGAGAGAAATATAGTTGGTTTTCCTTAAAAACATTCTTTTGGACCCTTGAGTACATAAAGAGGGGAAAATAAAGGGAAAAAAATGTATTTTCATAAAATAAACAGATGATAAGAAAAATCATGATTTTATTGAGATATATATCATAATAATTCATCATCAAAATCATAATCATAAACAATCCCGATAAACAAAGAGACTGTAACAAGAAACCTATAACACTTTGGTAAATGTTGAATCATAAGACCCATTAAAGAGAGAATATTAGATAGATATTTATATCCCATAATTATCATGGGAATAATTATAAAATAAAATTATATGAATTATACACACCACACAAAATAAAAAATTGGTGTATAAGGCATGTGTTCCAAAAAAATAAAGGTGAGATGAAAATACCTTAACTCAAATCTTGACTTTCTTCATGAACATTCAAAAATATTTTATAATAAATAAAAGTTTATTATAAATATATTCCAGAACCATAATAATATATATCATACCATAAATTATTTAATTATGAATTTTTTACCTGTTTATTAATAATTTCTTGTTAAAATCACATTTTGGGTAATAACTGATTCATTTTTCATATATATTTTGGTTTGGTTTTTTGGTCCCTTTACTTTGATCATGGTTCCATAATTTCAAAAAAATTAACCCTTATATTAACATCATATATATTTATCATACATGTATTTATATTAATACATTAAATTTAGAGGTATAAAATGAATTACATCGTTCATGGAGATAGTAGGCCATACGTATGCATGAACATTATTTCCATTTTCTTGGTGGATGGATGGAAAGAAAGGTAAATATTAATTAACCTTTAAAAAAATTTATATAATATAGATCATGTATATGAATTTAATCTATAATTTTTACCATCCATGTACAAATAAAATGAAAAATGTATCACATCACTTCATGGAGGTGGTAATCCACACATACACACGATCGATGTTATCATTTTCCAATGGATTGGAAGGTAAGAAGTTATATGTGATATTATAATTATATGAGTTTAAATATTTCATAAATATAATACATAAACATTAAATCCACCATTATCTCTATCCTTGATATACAGTGATGGAAAACAAATTACATCGATTTGTGAGGTGGTAGTCCGCCGTACACATAGTCGACGATTTTGTTTCCCATTAAAGGTAGGAGGATAAGGATATAGATTATTAAATTAATATAAAAACATATTATTATATTTTATATATTTATGTTATTATATTATAATTTTTTAATAAAGTTTTAAAGAGGTGGAATAATAAATTAAATAAAAATGCTATGTTAAGAACGAAACATCTTCTTCGAATAACCTTTTTAGGTTAGCACTAAAATCCTTCTTAAAAGGGTTTTATAATAAAAATAAGGACTGTAGTATGTGTGGAGGGATGTCAATAATATATTGGATAGGTATTGGCCAATAAAAAAGGATTTTTAAGTGTAAATAGGAGAGTAGATAGTGTTCCCTTTTACAAGCGTGGGAGAGGACATACATGGAATTTTTGAAAAGAAAAAGCTATACTCACATTTTAAACATGAAAAAGGATAAAAAATAGATCATTATTGTAATTAAGATGATATAGGGTCTAAATATTTCCATAAAACATGTTTTGGAAAAGTTTTTATTACATTTCAATCCATATCTTTTTTGTTTAACACCCTGCTAAACCTATTTTAACCTTAAGTATGGTAATTAATTTTTACTATTTTTACTATTCATTATGAAAACAATTAGTTGATATTATTATATAATATAATTTATAATTAAAAAAACATTTATTCCATTTTTACAAATTCAATTCAAATAAGTGGTAGAATTTATTTTAAAATTAAACCCGTAGAAATGACAAAGAGACGATTTTCCAAAGAAACAGTTTTCATAAGTATAGAAAGTTTTTATATCGAAATTCAACATGAAGTTGATTAAAATGAACTAAATTATATTAATTATGATATAATTGAACTAATTATACTTTTAAGACCACATTAAAACAAAATTTAAATTATAAATTCTTTAAAAGAAAAGGTAGTTTTTAATAAAAATTAGCATTTGTCACTATTCATTAAAAAATAAAACTTTCTAAAAGAATCCAAAAAATTTACAGTAATATAATTTTTACATGATGATTCCAAAAATTAAGTTAATTTTTTTAAGATACATTTTGTAAAATTTTTAAAAAGTAATTTTATTATTTGTTCAAAGCATATAAAGACATTACCAAAAATTAAGTAATTATTTATAAATATATTTCATTTATCTAAAAAATTCATAATTATTTTTAATTTTTTTTATTACTATTAATAATTAAATGTTTAATGGCTCGTTTATAACTATTATTTTTAAATAATAATATTAATACTATACCGTGGTTTGTTAAAACAGAGTGTTGTGTGTAGCACAAGATATAGAAGAAATTAAATTTATTTGAAATTTTTTTTCCATAAAATCTTGGGGTGTTACAGCATTCCTCATTCACCATAGGCTGGTGAGTAAATCTGGGGTTCTATTAATATCTCTTAAGGAGTGATTAACCCTTTAATCGCCCATCACAAATAAAACACCAAATAAGAAACTCACTAAAAAAAATGTAGTGAAAATGATAAATAACAATCATAATAAAGTTTAATATATTTTCCGATGAATGTGAAAATAAAGCATACAACTAAATAATAATTTAATAAAAACAAATTTCAAGTATCATGTCATGAACAATACATGTGAATAACCAAGAAAATAAAGTTTGTATAATCCTTCCACATGTCTTGAAATGCATAAGAAACTAGATCCAAGATGTTTTTTGATATCATCTCACACATACTGATGCATAATTACCTTACTTACAACATCATTCATATAATATTTATGTTTACAAGATGTGGATGCATATAGAGTAAAATAAAACCTCAATAAAAACCACTAAAATTCAAAGCATCCCTGGGAGTTTAATGTACTCATATATAAATGTGGTTAAGTTATTAAAGGATTTAATCATATAATTTGTAGCATGAAATTTAAAGTATAATATTCTAAAAAAGTCACCAAAGGAACCATATAACCACTTCAACCAATACAGGTGGAATATCTGAACAAATGTAATTTCCAATAAATATAAATTATTTATGATATAAAAACATTATTATAAAATAATAAAAACACATTATTCATTTCCCTAACACATTATAATGATATAGAGAAAAATCTAAAATTCATTTGTGAAAATTGATAGGTCCTTCAAAACTCTTACTAATGTGAATCCAACATTGTTTAAAAATGAAAATTATTCTAATAATTGAGAGGTAAATCACCTCAAAAAGATTGAGAGGTAAAGAGAGAGATTCAAAATAATATTTAATATAGTAATGAGACCTCAGAATGAGAAAATCATGAATTTTATCCAAATACCACAACCATAAAATTACCAAATTACCCTCATTAAAAACATTATTGACCAAAGAACTATACTTCAGGTAGGGGTACAAAAAGTTTTAGTGTCCCACTTGGGTAACTATGACTTCCAATAAACACTCAATGGAATCATCTAGAGATACAACCTCAAATACTATAATCCTGATGGATTCCCTTAATTTTCTAGTGGAATATATTAGTAAACAATTTGTTTACTCAACTCCGCATCCTCTCCTAAACTCCTACTCCTCCTTCTCCATATAAAACTTTAATCCAAAATAGATCAAATTAAATCTTAAAACACCAAAAAAATTAAAACATACCATAATTCCTAGAGTTATTAAAAACTCCCCACTATAACACTTCTCATCATTGATGAGCATCATTGAGTATCTCTAATGAATAACTTCAGTTATTGAAACCTCATTTCATATTTCCACTCAAAATTTTCCTATTGTACTCATGCATTATAGAATAGAAAATGTCTAAAGTGTATAACTTTTTCTCACAAGATATTCTCATTATGATAAAAAATACACATCAATATCTCAATGAAATATACAGCTGACTCCAGTTCTGTATCATCATTATAAATCACATGAGATAGTTTTTCTTTGTATTTAATCAGTTGAGATACAAGAATGACATCATTTATCATACTATAATTTGAGGTGATAAGAAACCTCACTAATCCTCTCTATAATTTAAAATGGTATAATGAACCATGATCCCAATTTCCTTTAATTGGCCAATTTTCAACATCCCAAACAAGGTAAAACACAAAAAAACATGATACCCTATAAAAACTCGAGAGGTCGAATCCTTCAATAAAAATAATTCTCCTACTTACTTTAAGTTATATAAAATCTCTTCTTGATTAAACATTCCCAATCAAAATTCTCTTTCACCATACTAGACCTAAAGAAATTTGTCTCTATGAATTCCAACCAACATAAAGGAAATCAATAAGGACTCATATATACTTCCTTAAAATAAGTCATTTGAATATATTCTTGGTGGGGATTTTTATTATCAAACTCTAAAAAATCTATATTATCATCCCACACAACATTAAAATCAAGGATACATGAATAAATTATATCATCAAGAATTTATATAATGTACTTGTATTTTCATTAGTCAGTGGATGATAAATCATGATCATATTTATTTGATTACCCAAATCCCTTTAAAATACTCTTTTGAATCATGACGTAAACCTTTTATCACAATAATATATAGTACTATGGGTATATAATGAATCTCTATGATCTACCAAATATAAAATTTCCTAATCTCATTAGAAAAATTAAAACTTTAGAAAACCGATCAAAAATAAATGTAATTTCATCCCTTTATTGTGATGATATTGGGAAACCAATCTTGAAATTCTGGGTAATATCATCAAGTTTTCGCTCTATGATAGATAATTGTTGAAGAATAATCACTGGTCTTTGATTCTCAACTATTACACATTGAAGAGTAAAAAAACTCTAAATAAATACATCCATGTATCATTTCATTATTGGCCACTAAAAGTTTAATTTGTAATACCCTTCCCCAAATCACTATGAATAGTAGTTAGATCGTTGGTGCCACATGGAATCAAGAATACCTCCCCATATTCCAAAGGCTACTGGATAACATCAAGGGTCTATAAGGAGTCCTTGTAGTGACTACACCCTCTATTTGTAATAGAAATAAGTGGAATGAAAATAAATCACAGGAAACAATATAAAGGGATACTACAGATAACTCTGGATAGGTGCCAAAAATAGTTACAATATAAAAAATATTGTAATTAGGATTAAGATATACATGTCACAACTAACTCCCTATGAGAGGATCACACACAATGAATAGTAAAATAATAAAATAAAATTGTAACTAAATTCTACCATGAGCTAGTTATAAGTCTTACCTGGTCTCATCATCTGTATTTCACTTATAACATGCTATTCCATACTGGAGAAACCAATAACATCAGGTATATTGCCATACCTGGACCAAAAAGTAGATAGTCTTATAGTCAGGCACCGAAGTCTCATGGTGGCCTGATTAGGGTGTTAGTACAACTTAGAAACCCACCACCAACAACATATATAAAATATCTAGTCTATATAACAAGTGAATATATAAGTTATAAGGATTATAAATCAGTTTACAATATAAAAAAACAAAACCTTTGAACCTAGGTTCTATAATGACACCTGAGGTCAGACATACCTACTTTGGCCGATACCAGTCTATCTCAACCTACAATATATGATATGTCCCATTTGGTCCCAAGGTATACCACCTAGAAAACCATAATCACAATATATCAAGGGAATGAATATGGATCAATCAGTAATTCCCTTTATATAAACCCAAAGGGAATCCAAGGGGGGTGTCCCTTGACATTACTAGGTATCAATCTATAAGTCTGAACTCATGGATATTCCCTTGTCTTTCAAAACCACAGGTTTATTAGAATCTATGGATAACACTAGATGCATTGCACCTAGAAGAAATCAAGAAAAATATAGGGATCCCATCCTATGAAATCCAATAAGGAACCTTCCAAGAATTCACAACATTAGTCCTTGGAATTCGATAACTGTAGTCATTACCCAAATCAAATGGGGATCTTCCCCAATTCATTAACAATAATGAATCTAGGTGGAATCCAATATATTGCTCAAGCCATTCCATAACATTTGAACTATATGAGTTCAAGGGTGTCATCACACCATAGAATTCGTATGATACCCCTAATAGAAACCAAGTATTTCTCATAGAATTCCACACAAGTCCAGGTCTATACGAACTCCATGGAATCCTCCCAAGTCATTCCAACCCATAATAATATCAACATAATTCAATTAACCAATATTTATTTACTAAGAAATAAATTTATATCAAAGAAAAAACCATTCAATAAAAATACCCCCATGGACATATTCATGATCCATTTCTACCCAAATACCAACAAAACAAGTCATTCTATAATTCTAACACCATTACAAGTTGGATTTATCATTTTAACAAGGATATAATTTAATTTAAAAAAATATAATTTATCATATATCCATTAGAATCCCAATTAAAAATTTAGTAAATTATCATTCCATGTCACAATTCTATTTCTATTATAATTAATAATTTTATAAGTAGACACTTACCAAAACATTATGATTAAATCAAGTGTTACATTATAAACTAGGGATTCCTTTGGAATTACCCTCCATTTCAAAATATTATTATCAAAATTTTAACACAAATTTACCATTTTTTGATTTCCATTCCATTTATTTAATACCATACCATTACACAAGTCAACACTTTTCAATATCACACTTACCATTATATGAGTTCTAATTCAAAGTTCAATTCCATTGCCACCATCATTGATAATGAAATACCATGTCATAATCATCGATTCAACCGCAATTACATTTTTAAAATAATTATGAGATGGATTATTCATTTAATTATAATAAGAAAAATCAAGTAAATCATCTAATTTAGGGAATTCTAATTAGGGAAACAAAATGACTTAAAATTAATAAATTCAAAGTTAGCATGCAGTAACTAGTATGATCGAAAAATCGGCGTACTTGAAAAAGATAGTGAGGCACTATGTTAGGATTATGGAATGCCTATATTATTCATATAGAATACTACACATCGAGTATCAACTTTTGGTTTGACATAAATCATAATAAAACAAGAAACCGAACAAACACCTTGAAAATAGGTTAAATTATATTGAAATGATATAAAATTGCTTAATAGTGGAAGAAGAATAAAATAGCAGGAAAAAAGTGGTAAAACAACCTTAGGATCTCTAATGAAAGTGATTACATTAAAAACCTTGAAGGAAAAAAATAATTATACTATGAAGAAGAAATGACGAGAAGGAGGCCCAAAGGGGATGTAACTGGAATAAATAGGGGAAAAAAATTGAATGGGTATAACAACCCATATATTTAACAAACTTTAATTCCAGATTTAATACATAAAGATAAACAATATAAAATCCCAAAATATTTTTAATACTAGAATATTTGGGCAATAAGGTACACAACACATCAACTTTATACATGGATAAAACAACCTTATTTAAAACTTCCTTAACATGCTCCTAAAATTTCACCATTCTTCTAAAACTGCACAGGATAACCTAGAGATTTACATAAGAAAGGAATGACCTATAAAGAATATTAAGGGAATAAGTAAATCCAATCATATGGTAAAAAGTACATGTGATAAAAGGGGGATATAAAGGTAATATAAGAGGGTTGAGAATCATAATCTTGAAGTAATAAGGAAACATTGGAATGTGGTGACAACATTAAACATGAAATCACAAAAATAGGTCAATTATATCCTCCAAGACATCATAACATGGTGTAAAAATTACCATAGTAGATTAGGGTTACTCCCTAATCAGGACTAAAACATTACTAGATGCATTGGAGTGTTAACTGGGAGCACCCATCATTTTCATATCATGTACATGCATAAGAGTGCCACATGAATCCTACAAGATAAAAATGGATTTCATCAATTTTAATCCCATGATCATGGAATGTGGGTTATATACACGGAATTATCTAATTAATTAAGGATAGGTACATATAGGAGAATACTATTGAGTGGAAATAAGGATGGTTATTCACAACAAAAATGTTTGGAATGGAAAAATCAAAGGATAATTCTGGTAGCATAACATGGGCACATAAAGGTTCATGGGAGGGAATAATGAGAGTGAAATGGGTATCTAATCACTCAGAAATAATCAATTAGGTATGAGAGATGTGTGAAATCATATCCCAATATGAATAATTGGACGAAAAAAGTCTTAATATAAAGGAGGTGCTTGAATAAAGAGAATAAGGAGAGGATCCCTTACTTTGTCATAGTAACAACTTAGGTAAAGGTTATAACAAGAGGGGATAAATGACCTATCATTATTAAATATAAAATGGATAGTAAAGGGATATTTATAAAGACATGATAACCTAACAAAATTATATTCAAATGGCTAAATAAAAAGAAGGTTCTTGAATTGAAAATAAGAGAGTGATCCCTTACCTTGAGTGGGTGTTTCCAAAAGTTTGGGAGGAGCTTCTTGAGAGCTTGGGGGAACTGTGGGAGGGATCTAGAGAGGTAACAGGATAGTAATTTCATTATACAAGGGTTTTGAGTGAATAGTAAATTAATTTTGGTTGGGTTTATATAGATAAATATAGGATAATTATTTATTAAATTATAAACATCGGTTTTGGAATCTATGTGATAAAATGATAAAAATACTTCCATGTATTTTCCCATGTTTTCAATAAAATTGAAGTGGTTTTAATTATTTTACATGTTTATGAACCGATCACATTAAAATAATACACTTGGTGATGTGGGAGTGAATGATGTTTACAAATAATTGATTTTAAAACCTTAAAATATAATATAGGTTTTGGAGGATTTATTAAGGGTTTAATAAATTAATAAAATAATTTCAAAAACAAATTATTTTAAATTGTAAATATTTATCTGGTCATGGATACCTTTTATGACATATACTGCATCACATTTGGGTCATTATGGTGTTATAATACACACACTATATTTATACTGTATTTAATTTTGACCAAAACATTCGACTCTCTCTAAAAAATATGAAAAAATCATTATTGGATAATATCACCATATTGATTTCAAAAATAATATTAATTTTATCCAAATAATTATATAATTATTAAAATTTACACAATTAAATCAAAAAATCCGTATTTATTGAAAAATTATTTTTTTACAATAATAGTTTTATGACCCTTATAAAAATTATTTTTGGCTTCATAAAATTATTTTATCATTTATATTTAATAAAAATTAATTAATAATAATATTTTATTAAAATATTATTTATTTAATAAATTATTGAATTCATATAAATGTGTGTCTTGATTGAAACTATGTATTTCCCAAAAAATATATTTTTTGTTTCATCATATCAAATTCTAATTTTTATCAAAATTATTATTTAATCATTTAAAAGTAATATTAAAAATGTATAAATATAATAATTTTTTACTAAAATAAAATATAAAAATTCATACTAATAGGATCTAGATACATAGACCTTTGTTACACTAGTGAAAGGCCTAAGGGTATAATGTGCGATGGTGATATTTTCTTTGGGTGGTTCGACATACATGGGTTAGGATGTGATATTGTTGTGCTTCAAATTATCCTACAAATGGTTGCATTCATGCTTTAATTATTGAATATCTACTTGGGATTGATCAAGGGAAACTCCCAGTGGTTATATCTTCTTTGAAATCTGTGATAAATGGGCTTCATTGTGTATGATCCTACTAGTTGAGGTTGTCACTTCTTTCATCTATATCAATTGGACATTATCATAAACCTTAAATATATAATAATCATATGATCACTGTAAAATGGATATATTATTGAATATTGTGATTATTAATGGTATTTTAAATTTGAAAGACAATAAAATTGTTCCAAATATCTAAAATAGTTTCTGATTTTTCTATAAACACATCACACAAAAGGGCATTTAATTTAATTAAAAAGGGAACTTCATTTATAAAATTTCAGTTCATTACAGTGGGAGAGTAAGGGGTGTCCCTGTAACACCCCAAGATTTTAAAAGAAGAAAATTATATTATATAGTGTAAAGAAAATTATACACTAAGATAGCTTGAGTTACATACAATATTGAGTTTCTTCTACAGTTTGCGTTACACGCAAGATCGAGTTTAATCGAACTTAAATAAGCCATGATATATTTTATAGTTATAGCCTAGCCATTGAATTGGTCTGAATGAATAGTATCAACTAATCTATGAAATATATAAATGTATAAATATATATAAAAATTTATTAATAAATATAAATTATTGATAAATTTTAAGTAAATAATCAATAAATTTTTAGTAAAGAGATTTTATTCTTCAAAAATATGTTTTCTTCAAAAATGATATTTCATGGTTTTAATGAAATAAATATTATAATATTTTTTTTTGGAAATTTCAGAAAATATATTTGATAAAATTATATTCTTTTTTTTGAATAAAAGTATCCAAATTTATATTGGGTACAATTTTGGGATTTTCCAGAAAATATTTATTTTTTGGTGAATAGTGAAAAATACCGATTTTTGTAAAAAATATTTATTTTCAATAAATTAAGTAATATAAAGGTACCAATATTTTTTTAATATGTATTAATGTATCATAAGTTATATTTAATCCAAATAATTACTTTTAATCAAATTTATATTTGTTTTTTGTGTAAGATTTTTTGTTTTAAAAACGGGTTTTTTCTAAAGTAGTTATAAAATGCATACTTTTCCTCCATTTAAATTAATTAAAATAATATCTAATGAGGAGTGTTTTAAATTTAATATATATATAGTGTGACATTAAATATTATTTTAGTTTAATTAAATACTTTTTATTAGTCATAAAGTTAATATAGAATCATTTTTTTCAAAAAAACACTCTTTAAAAACCCGCTGTCTCGCTACGTCTGCGGGATCAATATTGAATTAAAAAATTTCAATTATGTGAATTGAATTTGAAAAACTAGATTAAATATATATAATAATAATAATTTATAATTTATAATAAATCTATCTTAATTTTTTTTATTATTAGTGAAAATATTTAAAATTAATCTCAGTGATTAATGTAAAAACGAGTTTATAGAAGGATTAAACTTTACAATTATAGGGAAAAATGAACTAGAAATTTGTAAAAAGAGAATTTAATGGACATATTTATACCCTTAGGACTCAAGTATATATTTTTATTAGTTTTTGGGACACTGTTTCATGATAGTGACGTACATAATAAGTTATGTAATGAAAAAGGAAAAAGGAAAAAAATTTCCTTTTAATTTTTATAAAGTTTTGGGATTGGGAAAAAATATAAGTTAAGTTATAAATTATATTTTTAATGTTATATGAGTTTTTTTATCATAATAATCTATATTTAACTTTTATAGTTGAATTAGTTACAAAAAATGCTTAAGAAATTCCAACACAAAATTATTTAGTTAATAAAATATAATATAACTGATAAAAAAATAATAAAAGTGAAGTAAATTGGCATAATTATTATGTTATATATATTTTAGATAAATATATAATTTTAATTTTTTTTATAAAATTTTATTCTAATTCCATATTTTTATTGATTTTTTTAAAATCTAAGTTAAATAAATAATGTCAAAATTGACATTAATATTATTTTTTAATAAAATATTTTTTAAATGATTTAATTTACTAAAAATACTATGTCATGAATAGTTATTTTTATCAGAAAATAAGTATAAACTATGTTTCATTCATGGAGAAATTTTTCCTTTATAATGGATATAATGACCACTAAATAATAAAAAACTTTATAAGCACAATTAAGGTTAATGTTGCATTTTTTCATTACACGTGATTCTATTAAAATGAATTTCTAAAACACATGATATTTTTATTTTATAAATTATAAATCAAATTTAAAATTATTGGGTATAAATTTTCTAATAATTCTCACTTTAATTTAGTCTTAATGGATAAATTACTTAGGTTAAAAAACTAGTCACCATAATGAAAAACCAAAATAAAAAATGAAACTTAGGAGTTAAGGAACCCAATATTTAAAACATGTGTTTAATTTAGTGGTGGAGGAATTTATAGACCATATAATCCCTATAAACCTTTAATTATTAATTTTGATCAACTTTAGGTAATTTTGACCTCCCAATAGTGAATACTTTTGAGTATTTATAAGAATGCCACTCCTACTCAACTATAAAAGGGCACTCACTCCACTCACTTATTCACACATCTGAATACATTGGGATACTACAAAACTATCCAAATAACTTCCCAAATTCCATAATATCATCTCAAAATACTTAATTTTGGAAGAAAGAAAACCAAGGAATCCCCTTAGTTCAAACCAGAAGGAGTTACCCAAAGAATAGGTAACGTGCATCAACATGCATTTTTGTTTTATTTATTTTTCCACCCCTTGAATTATTATTATACCATTATTATATAATAAAATCTATAAAAAATATAATTATATGTTTTTATGTTATGGGTATGATCTAAAACCACACACACTTCCATTAAATGGGTTACAAAATCATCATTCATGTGTATGGGGGCTACCACCCAGCGAATCGATTTTGTTTGTTTTTCCATCAAGACCTCTCAAGGTTGGGAATAATGATGGATATAGAGTTTATATATTACATTTTTAACATAATTATACCTTTTTAATAATTATATCATATATAACCTTTTTATATTTCATACCACAGGGGATGTGATAACGTCGCTCGTGTGTACGACACACTACCACCTCGCGTAGCGATGTTAAGCGTTTTTTACTAATAAATTACATGGAAAGTAATAAGGGTAAATATAATGAATATATATGATATAAATGAAATAATTATGAAATTTATGACATGAATATATATATATTTAAATATAATATATATTTTTCTTTATTACCTTTTCACATAGTAAAAAAGTGATAACATCGTTCGTGGACTTATGGACTACCACCTCATTGAAGAGATGTGATTCCTTTTACATGACAATAATGATATATGTATAAGTATATAAAATTTAATATAATGGTATTTAGGATATAATTATTATTCTATAAAGATAAAATATTAATTATCTTCTTTCCATATTGATCATTGAAAAGTGGAAACATTACTCTTGCGTATGTACGACCAACCGTCTCCATGGTCGTAACGTTAGTTCATTTTTTATAAACATATTTCATGATTAGTTTTAAAATTATAATTTATGTATAAATATAATAATTATTTAATGATTATTATTCTGTATATTTTTAAATAATGACCTTTTTGACCATAGTCAACACAACGAATTCATTTTTGACAGATAAGTCAAACATGGTCAAAACATTCCACTTAAACTTAATTGATTAAGTAATTATATATAACTTGTTTATAAGTGAAATAAAAGTAAAAATAAACCTAGAAAATTTTATTAAGAAATTAAATATTTAAATTATTTTTATTATTCAGGAAGATAAAGAACAAGCATGACAAATCAAACCCAATGTAACAGTTGTTCTCGTCTAACCTTTATTTCTATGAGATATATTCCATATTCAACACTTATTTTTTTATTTGGTGTATATAATTCCCATGAATTTATTGTATTATTATTATACTTATATTTATAGGGATTTTAATATCCTTTTTTTGATCTCACTTATATGGGGTTTAAGGTTTCATTGTTACCAAATAGGAAAGGGATTTTTTTCATAATTTTTCTTCTTCAAGATATTTGTTATGTTATACACCTATATTATTTCATGAGGTATATATACTTCCCATTTGAAATGTTATATAATTAATATCCTTATTTTCATGATATTATAGGTTTTATTTTTTGTTATTCTTTCATGGGATTATGATTCAAAGTTACAAAACTGGTTGAAGTCTTTTGTTACATTCTCATCATTTATCCAGATTGTGTATGATTAAGTATAGGATGTTGAAATATTATAATTGAAATGAATTACATTATACTATGGTTATTAATAATATTTTAATGTAATATTACAATTTTTCCCCTTTTTTTACTTTGAATAATTTGGAATTTTTTTAATAAAATATGATTTTTTTTTTCACTTTAGTCAGAAATATATTTTCTTAAAAAACCATGTTTTTAAAAAAGTTTTTAAATATTTTAAAAATATTTTTTAAAGAAAATTTTACCCAAATATTTCTTTTAAAAAAGTTTTTTAAAAGGAATCTTATTTTCTCTTTCTGATGAAGGCACTTTTCTAATTATTTTACAGTGCAAAAGGAATGTTCTTTACAACATGTATGGAATTACCCACCGACATGACCTTAATTTAATTGGAGATTACTTTGAATGTTTCAAATGTTATTTTAAAATAAAATTATTTCTTAATATTCTGGAAATTCTTGATTTAAAAATATGTTCAAAGGAAATGATTTTTAAAATGTTTTAGGTTTTAAAAATTTATTTTTAAAATGAAATAGATATTTTCCTTAGGAATGTTTTTAATGATATTTTAATGGTATTTAAATTCATCAAAAACAAAACACATGTTTTCTCTCATCCTCTACTAGGTATATTTTTAATGATACCACTCTCATTCTTTTCTGGATGGATTAAATTTTTTTAAAGAGATTGTTATAAAACCAGTTTCTTTTCAATGGGTTAATCATGTTTTTAAGAGATTGATATGAAATCCATTATCTTCCATCAGTTAATAAAGTTATAAAAGAATAATTATTGATTATATGATTTTTATGATGAAATATCTATATACTTTATTCATGTTATGGTTCTTGTACATCTTATACTTTGGGATGGCCCAGATAGCGTCGGGTGATCCCGTTACAACTTATAAGATGGGGTAGAAAAGAAATCTTGAGGTGAGCCCATTATAGCTTATATGACTGGGTTTCCCAGATAGTGAAGGGTGATCCCGTTATAGATTATATAATGGGGAAGGTCAGATAGCATTGGGTGATCCCATTTTAGTTTATATGATGGGTGTGCCCCGATAGCGCTCCAATACATTAGGTAATGATTATATGGGTGTGCCCTGATATATTTATGGAAATTAAATATAATGAATAATATGAAGGATTTTATATTTATCATAAATTTAATGTCTTTATATTTATTTAATTTTTTAATTTCCATAATGCACAGCTAAATTATCAAGTATTTATAATTTATTTATTTATTTATTTATAAAATTTTCATAAATGTAAATCTCATGTCTATATTTTTTGAAGTGTTTATTTTTTTATTTTATTCCTATTTTATCATGAATATAAATTTTATATTTTTAATAAACATATGGTTTTTTTTAAAGAGTTAAACTACTTATAAATATTTTTATACATTTATTTAAGGAGTTACATGATAGATATGATATTTCATTTAGTTTTCTTCAACCATGAATTTATCATGCATTAGGTTATGAGTATGAAATAAATATTTGGACTTAGCCTACACATATTACGTGTTAGAATTGTGATAGATTTAATTTACCTGTTGAGAGAAGAACTGTGGGAAGAGGGAATTTGGGTTAAGATATTCACTACTCAGATTATTTGATAACTATTTTCTACCTCCTTTGTATCCTCTACGAAATGGAATCTGCAATCATGAATATGTGTGGAATACCACCTTCAAAAAGCATTGTGTTTCAGTTTTAATCAACTCCTTATGACTCTAGTTATTAATAAATAATTAATGAATATATACGATATTTAAGAAATTATTATCATTCTATAAAGATAATTTATTTTCTACCTTCTTACCCTTCTATCCATGGGAAAATTATAACATCACTCGTGTGTATGTATGGATTACCACATATAAGAAATGATGTGATTTATTTTTCATTTTCACCTCACATAGACATTTAAAAGGATGAATTTAATTAATAAATATTATATTTATAATATTATTTTTATTATTTAATATTAAACCTCCATATTATTATGTTCATTTTCATCATTTAGAAAAATAAAAATTTCAATCATGAGAACGTACAACTTATTGCCTCCCAGAACAAAAAATCCCATTTTTCATTACCAATTTAAAAGGATGGATTTGAAATTATATTAACATATAAAGATTAAAATTTATAAATTTTGAATATTTTTTTGATTACGGAACAATAAATCCACTGACCACAGAAAATACACTGATCTTATTTTGAGATTATAAACCGAACAACCCCAAAATGTCTGTTGTGAACTTAACCGATTTAGAAACTAAATATAAAATGATAATAAATTAAATAAAATGAATAATTGTAATTAATTATACATAATTTTTTTAGGAAATAAAATAAGTAATATAATTTTATTATCTAGGAAATTAGAAGACAAACGAAGTGATTTAGGGCTCAAGGTAGGAAATAACTCATCTGAAATATCTTTCTTTGAGGCTTGTGCCCTTTTACCTCATGTTTTATTTTATATGGTGTATGAAATTACATATTGATGTATTTTATCATTCATTTCCTATAAAATCATGTGGTTTACGAATCCATTTAAATTTCTCTCCTTCAATGCCCCTTTGATTCAAATTCCACCAATGTGGTAATGTATTTTTCTTTAAAATATTATTTTTGATATTTTAAGATATTTTCCACTATATTCATTCTCTATTAAATATTTCAAGAATTTTATTATTAATACTTAAAATATTTTTAATATTTAATTTGAAATATGTTTTACTTTATTTTATTTTTTATTAAAAATATATCATTTTAAAGAGTTTCATACGAGTCGTTTTTTTACTTTATGTAAAAAAGTGAAAAATGATATTTTTAATCATTTACTATATAACTTCCTTTTTATTCAATCATATAAATTATTTTTATCAATATTCCTATAAATGATTATATAGTTTTTCCAATAAGATCCTTTTTGAATATTTTTTAATTATTAATTGGTTTCAAATGAAATGTATATTAATTCTCATTTTAATAGATGAATGTACATACTTTTTATTATATACTGAGATTACATTTTATGAGTATTTTTATGGTAATTTAAGCTTTTATGTGTTTTTATTGTGATATGGTTATTAGAAATTGTATATAATGTTGGGTGGTCCTAATATATCTCTAATAATGGGTGAGTGTGATATATCTCTCCAATGAATTGGGTAATGTGACAGAGATAACCGGGTATAAGTTACTCCTAAGAGATATGTTGGAATTAAACATGGTGGTTATTCCTTTGTAATGGTTATTGTAAGGGTGATTGTAAGGATAATTTCTCAAAATACCTATATGGTTATTCAATTATTTCAATTTTTTTTAAAATAAATATTTTGATTTTATATATTGAGAAAATTATCTCATGATTAAAGGAATGTTTATGATCCGTTAAAGGTGAAAGGTTTCCTTTTCAATGAATCATTTTCATGAGTTATAATGTGTTCCCAAGAAACTCTCATGATTATGATTTTACATTTATTATTTCTTACAATTTTTTATGAAAAATTTGGTATTTGGAGTTTATTTCATAATTATTTTATATCAATGTTTATTGGATAAAAAGTTAAACTTACTTATGGGTTTTCAAGAATTTCATATAGATTAATGGGTTTCATTTATATTTATATCCCTAATAAGAATTTTTTTCTCATACCATGTTATCAAATGTTATTTACAATGGTTAAGGATGCATAAGGATTATATCAAGACCAATAGTGACTCATCTTAAAGGAAATAATGGGATCTTAAATTAAATAGGGATGTAAATTTATGAACATTTTTTTTGGAAAAGATGTATTCTATGTTAAAGTGAACACTTTGATATGTAATGGTTTCCTTAATTATCTAAAACTAGAATACAAAAAGATCATATAATGTAAAAAAGTTAAACCCTTATTATAAATCATATAATTATGGTTTTATTTTTTATGTTGTGTTATAGTTAGTATCAAAGTAAAAGAGTGAATTTGATCATTGGGGATTTTCACATGTGAGTACTAGGAGAAGTTTGTCTCTCTAACCAAGGGCTTTATATGGAAAGGGATTCCACTGTAGATAGTGGTAAGTTTACTTTCCAAGAGGAGTATCCTCTCATGGATTGCTCTGATTGCTATCAACTATAGTCCATATGGTATGGGACCAAATCATTATATTTTGTATCAATGTAAGGGTTTATATAAATTTAGAAATTATGATGTTTTTATATGATTATAATTCAAAAAAATATTCAAAAAACATCAGGGGTTAATATGATAATTTGGGATAATAAGATAATTATATTATATAATCTCAAAGGTTAGAATGTTATAAATAATTATAGTTATTTTGGTCTTAATCAAAAGAGTTGAATAGAATGTAAAATAGTCAAGGATATATTACTATTCATTAGGTTGTTTATTATGATTTTATTTAATATAATCACACAAATATATTTTTTAGTAAATGGTTAGGATTAGTTGGAATTAATTTAACATTGGATGTGAAGGATAATTTGGTGGTTGTTAAAATGAGTAATTGGATGGCATAAGAATTAGAGTAAAAATCTTATGGTTATACCTAACTAACTATCTTGAGTTATGATTAACAACCTCAACCTAAGTGGGATTCCTAATGCACCAAATAAGATAAAAATAGAGTATCATGGTAGTTCGGGTTCTAAAAATATTAAATTCCTACATGTCAACAATATGGGAAGATGAACCTAGGAAAAGTCTCAATAGAACAAGAATAAGTTTCATGTATGGAGAGTACATGCATTATATAAATTGGTGTACTAAAAGGAAATATTTTGAATTGCATCACCAAGATCACATGGATAAATGTTAATCAAATTCATAACCTAAATATAAAAAGATAAAGAAACTATGAATAACATATACAAGGTTTGATTTATTTAAAAAAAAATTATTATGTTTAATGAAAACATGATTAGATTGAGATTAATGAATATTAGGACATGATACATATTTTTAATTGTAAGAATGAGGTAATAAGGAATAAGATGACAATGTGTCTTTAGGTTTACCAAAGATGATTGAAGTTTCCACAATAGGGTTATGATATAGTGGTGTTTTATTGAAGGATTTATAATCTTTAACAATGATCAAAAGTCAAAATTATAGATGAACTTTTGAGGTATTATGTGATTGTATTCAAAAGTGATTAATAATATTTTAGGAGACATTTATTGGGTTTTAATACATGATTAATGTTAATATAAACCTTATGTTTATCACTTTATTTAATATAATGGTTATTTAGGAAAATGTAATAATATTGTGGTTAAAAATTTATGCTAAAGATAACTTTTATGGTTAAAATGATATTTTTTGAGTTAAATATTGTTAATTTTAGTAAAGGGTTATTATATTTCTTTTTTTGAACCTATGTTTTATCATATATATAATCATGGGATTGAAAATTTATTTGGTGACTAAGTTATTAATTTTATTTTGGAATAAGTTCACTATTTTTCAAAACATTATAGTAACTAAGGTAAATGGATTTTTTTTGGATAATGTGTGATTTCATGTTAATGTGATTGATATTATTTTAAGAAAAAAGATTTGGTTAATTGTTGAAATTTATTTGATTTGATTGTGTAGATTGTTATTATATTTTATAGATGATATGATTAGGTTATATACAATTTTGTATGTGACATTATAAGTGATTGCTGTTTTTTATAGATAAAATTTATGTTTATTTGAGATGAATATATGATCAAATCATTCTAATTTTAGGGTTTTGAATTTGTTCATCCATATTTTGAATAGTTTTAAAGTTATTTACTTATGGAATGATTTTATTCAAACATTTCCTCTTATTATTATGGCATTGAAGATTAATGTTGTAATTTTTTCATATAAAGGTTTATCCGTACTGGATATTATCATAACTTATGGTAACAATTTTTAGTTTTGATTAATGGATATAAACATGAGAAATAACTTGTCATTCGTTTTTAGATCTTATGATCCATTCAAAAATAATTTAGTACTTCATGCATGAAAATTTCATCATGGTTATTTATCATTTAAAATATGAGATGAATAGGATATGAAAAAGTTCTCGAAATATTACCAAAGGTTGTAATTATTCTTATGGTATGAAATGAAGTCAAGTAAGTATATTTTCTATTATTATCCATCTTTTTAGTATACAAATTACTCAAACCAAGAAAGATAATGGTAAATATATTGAGTCTTATATGGTAAATATTAAACAACTATAAGGGTGAGCTTTATGAAACTCATTCATAAGGATGACTCTCATAATAGAAAATTCATAGTTTATGAATTTCTTAGGAAATGAAAAATTTTCAAGTCTTAAAATTGAAAATAAAGTTATTTTCAAAATGAAATGATATAAATTTTCATTAAAATGTAATTCTTACTGATTATGAATATTTATCTACCACTACTTTTAATTTATTCTAAAAATGTTTTGAACACTTTTTATCGGACATGAGATAAAATTATGAGGTTGAAATTTCTCTAAGGGTGAAGAATGTAACAAAAAAATAGTTTATCTTCATTTAAATGAATAATACATTCAATATATTATGAGAAAGATAAAATATATATTAAATAAACCATTAAATAATTTAGAAATAACATTATTTAAATATGACCATTATAACTTATATATTGGATTAACAGGTTTTAAAACACCTAGAGATTTTGAGGAATATTTTTTTCAAATAAATTAATAATTTATATATTTTTTGTAACATGAAATAATATTTTTATCTTTTGATAGATGAAACAAGGATTTTATCTTGCATTACAAGTGATAATTATTGTAGCTTGTGTTACACACAACACTGAGTTTAAAGGAAACCTGAAATACTATTAAAATATTAATATTTAATTATCATCACATAGCCATTGGAATGGAGGATATGAATAGGATTAATTAAATTATCAAAATATATGGTTTAAACATGCATATATAATTAATTATTTAGTAACTAATTTATTATAATTGAAAATAAATCCATTTGAAAAAAGGAAATGTTTTTCTCAAAAATATTTTTATGCATGAAAACTCATTTTACCTAAAAAAATTAAATAAATAAATTTTGGTGAATTATATTAATTAAATTTATGCACTATAAATTAAATAAATTTTTTAACCCCCATCATATGTTTTTTATATAAAATAGATAATAATAAATCCAATTTTACTCTTAAAACAATATCTTTCTAAAAAACAGTTTTGTCCCATTTTGTGGAGTTATTTTCAAATTAATTTTTCAAAATTTTATAATTTTTTAAAAAAAAATCAAAATCATTTTTTAAATCATTATGTAAAAATTATCTTTGATTTAATTTTTGATAATTTTCTAAAAATATAATTTTTTTAATGAATAGTGAAAAATACTATTGTTTATTAAAAAATTACCTTTTCATTCAAATAATTTACAAGATAAATGTTAATATAGTATTTTTTAAAAATAAATTATTTTTTTATTATTTATCAATTAATCCAATTTAGGTTATTGGAATCAATTTCATATTTAATTTTGATATAAAAACTTTTTAATATTTAGAATTTTTTCTCTTTGGAAAACCACTTTTTTTGTCGCGTATATGAGATTAAATTTAAATCAAAATTTTACACTACTATGAATGGAATTTGAAAAAATGGATTGAATATTTGGAATCATAAAAATTTATATTTTATAAAAATTTCAACTTATTTTTTGACCATAATGAATAGTAAAATAATTAAAAAATTGATTACTGTGGTTAAAGTTAAAATGGGTTTACCAAGGATTTAAATAAATAGATAAGTGGTAAAATTACTTATTAATTTGTAAAAAATAGACTTAATGGATATATTTAGACCTTATAACATTTTATATTCACTGATATTTCATTTTGGATACTTTTTGCATGTGAAATGCATGAGCACAACTTTTCTTTTCAAAAATTACAAGTGTGGCACTCACATTAATTATAAAAGGTGACCCACTCTCATCTCTAATTCACACTTCCAATACCAACTGTTTAGGCCAATAACTACCCAAATAAATTCTTTAATTCCATAATTTCATGTTTTAAGCTTCAGTTTTTTCATAAATACATCCTAATAGGCCTTTTGGTGCAGACTAAAAGAAGTTGTATGAAGAAGTGGTACATCCCTAACTGAGCATTTTATTTTATTTCTTCCTCTAAATCCATAAATTATTATTAAACTATGTCTATATAAAACCTTAGTTTATTAAATATATTAATAATTTATTATTTAAATATAATAACCTAAATCCTTCTCCTCTCCCATCAAATGGGATACAAAATAATTATTCATGTGTACGACGAACTATCGCCGCACGAACTAATGTTATTAGTTTTTCATCACTACCTCTAACAGCTAGAAATAATGATGGTTTTAATGTTTATATATATATATATGAAATTTATGATATTATTATACCTATTTATTTATAATATCTCCTCTAACTTCTTACCACCCAACCCGTTGGAAAGCAATAATTTCACTCGTGTGTACAGCGGACTACCGCCTCACAAACCGGTGTGATATGTTTCTCATTTTTGTTTTACTAGGATGGTAATAAGGATATATTAAATGAATATATATTATATATTTAACATAATTATTCTTATTATATTATATATACCTTCTTACTTTCCATTGAGGATATGATAATGTAGTTCATGTGTATGACGTACTACCGCCTCACGTAGTAATGTGATTTTTTCACTAACACTATGAATGGAAGGTAATTAGGGTAAATTTAATGAATATGACTGATACATATGATAAAAAAATTATTATTAAATTTTAATAAATTATTTATCTTTGTTTCATTCCATCAATCGAGAAAATGGAAACATCATTCACGTGTACATACGAGCCACCATCTCCATGAATGGTTTATTTCATTTTATATCTATAAATTTTATGGATTACTAATAATTCATATATAATGAATATATATGATATTTATATCAGTTTTGAAATTATTAAGATTATTTTTCCGTAATCATAGTAAGAGGAACAAAAATACCAAACCAAAACATACGTGAAAAATGAAGCAATTATTACCTGAAATGTAATTTTAAAAAGGATTTTTTAATAAAATTGTAATAAAATGTCATAAATAAAAAATAAATAGTATTATATATATAATTATATCTATTTAATACATTTTTTTATAAAATTATATTAATTATATAGTAGCTTCAAAGGTGTATGAAGTAAGTGAAGACTTAAGGTAGAAGATTTTCATCTCACCTTTTCTTGTTGTGAGATAAATTCCATATGAACCACTTGTTCCTTTTGTGTGGTGTATATAATAAAAATAATTTATTTCATGATTATTAGAATGAAAATTATGGGGATTTAAATATCCATTTAGGATCTATTTTTCAAGGGGGTTACTATTAAAAAAATACCAAAATGGTAAGGATGTTTTTCTCATTATATATTATTTGAGACATACATTATGTTATGCACCTATCTTATATTATGAGGTGTATATAAAACCCCATTGACATGTAATATCATGAATTTATTTATTATTTTTATATTTTATGTTTAATTTAATTCTGTCCTTTTATGGGGATTATGATTCATTGTTACCAAAGTGGTATAATTTTTATGATAAAATACCATTGTTTATCAAAGATTGTTTATGTTTATATTTATAATGATGAGATATTATAATAATTATATCAATAAACTCATTTATTTTATTATACTATGGTTATTTCAGGATAATACATGTTTTCCTTTCATTTTCCTCTCTTTATGTTCTGAAGATTTCAAAATAATATTTTTTAGAAAAATCTTATGTATTTCCCTCTTTAGTTGAAAAAAATTTTCCTTCCAAAACCATGATTTCTAAAAAATCAATTTTTTTAACATTTTACAAATGATTAATTAATTTAATTTATATTTTTTAAAAAAATATTTTAAAATTAATCTCAATGTCATTTTCCAAATAATTAATGTTTCTATTTTACCAAAAATGTGAAAGAAATATTTATTTTAACATATACTACATTAACGAAATTGTACTCCATAACCAACTCATTGTTCTAAATATAACTTTATATTTTTAATGTTTATATTCAATAGAAATGAAATTTAATATATTTTAGGAATTTTTAGCGATTTTTAAAATAGAAGGGTATTTTCCTCAAGAATTTTTTTAAATGGTTTTAAAGATTTTTTTATCAGTTTCAAAGGTTATTTTAAAAGAAAAGTATTAGTAAAATTTTTTGTGAAATTTTAGTATTAAAAATATTATTTAAAAAAACTATTTTGAAAATGTTTTATGATTTAAGACGTTTTTTTGAAAGTGGAAAGTATATTTTCCCCAATAAATATTCCAAGTGATTTTAATTTCAATGCCATTTTCCATCTAAGATGGCATCATTTGATGTTACTTATTATTTACTGGGTATATGATCCAATGATACCATTCTTATTCTTTCTCTGGATGGTTTTGGATTATGATGATGAGATATTTATGAGACCCGTTTCTTTTCCATGGGTTATGCCATGATAAAATTATTATGAAACCTTATTCTATTTACATGGGTTACGGTTCGATGAAATAAATAAATGATTATGAAAACTGTTTCCTTTCTATAGGTTATGGTATGTTGATTGGTTTATGAAACCCATTTATTTTCATCGGTTCTGATCTGATGAATGTTTTATGATCTTGTGGAAAATTTATGTATGATTTTCATTATATGACATGTGGGACCTATATCTCTCTCCAATTCATGGGGTAATGATTGATATATCATGAGATAAATTAGGATGAAATGGGGAGTGAAACCATTTTAGTCAGTGAGTTTTTCCCCTATGATGGTATTGGGAGTGAACCATGACTACTGTGATGGGTTGGGGAGTGAGCCCATTCCACTATTATAGTTTTGGCAATAAGCCTTGACTGATAAGGAAATTGTTTTCTATGCTTATGTTTATGTCACAATTCCATGTCTTATGCTAATTTTATGTTCTCATGGATCATGTTCTCTGATTCCTTAATGATTCATGTCTAATTAAATCCCAATATTTATTACATAAATCAAATTTATTATCTATGATATATAGGGTATGGTTTTAAAATGTTATTCTCTTATTCTCATACACTTATGATCATATTATTCTTATGTTATCATTGATATCTCCCTTGTTTACCCTTACTGATCATTTTATCTCACCCTTTATTATGTTTCCTTTCCCCAAGTTATAAAGAAAGGTTATAAGTAGGGTATATTTTAAGAACAATACCATGTAGGAAGATATTATTTTATGATTTTGAAAATATTTCAAGAAATAATAATATTGTGTATCTAGGGTCTAAAGTCACTAAAATATTGTGATCCTTGGGTGTATGTTTATGAAATGTATTAAATATTCATCTAAAATGTTTTAATATTCATGTATGAGTATCCAAGGTCCTTACCATTAGTATTATAGGAAAAGAAAGAAATATGATCCTTGGGAACTATCACATGTGAGTATTGGAATGAGCATGGCTCCCCTCCCAAGGGATTCGTGAGGAAAGGGATTCCACTAGGTATCATGGTGTATCTTACTCATGAGGTGTTGCTACCCATGTAGTTCCTTGAAAGGTATCAATTATATTACACTGGAAATAATTTTAGACTACTAATATTGGTATTTGAGTGTAGGTTTGGTTAGCCTTTGGAAAACATGATGAGAAAACTTTAGTTATATCTCTAAGGATATCTCTGAGGATAATTATAAGGATGAGTCAAAGTATAGAAAAATTTCCTTGGATTTTGGTAAAGGATAGTGAAAGTGGTTTCTAAATAATGACACCCCTTTCTGGATACTAAAATTGGGTGTGGATCTAGAAAAGATGTACCTACGGGTAATAAATCCGAAAAGGGTTTATTGAGAATGACTTGATCATTACCTAATGCACAAAAACATTACTTACTACAAACATAGTTGGAAACTCCATTGGGATATGATTTAGAGATTTAGAAACTTTTTATGTACCATCACAAAGTATTTAAATAATGACCACAAGTTACCTTGGTTAAGACTAAGTTTTCATATATTGAAAAGAAGGTGTCAAGATTTAGATATACTATATGTTATTTATCATGCGTATGTAATTTCCAAATATTAATATTGTTACTCACACTATTCGTTTCAGTTTTAGTTAATGGAGGGAACCATTAGGAACTGAATTAACATTGAAAGTGATAGGAAATGTGTTATTGTGAAACCAAATGGGATGATGAATGAAGTGAAGGATATTGTGATGATACCTAATCAGTTATCATGATATATTATTAGAAACTTTTAGCTTAACCAACTATTATAATCATGAAAGAGGATAAAGATTGAGTTTGTTGAGAGTTTGGGTGGTGTAGATCACAGAGGATAGAATATTTAATTTCATATATGTCAAGAATGTGGGAATGAGAAGTCTATAGAATGTCTCGAAATGAAAATAATATGTTTTATGTGTGGAGAAGAAGGGGAAAGAGTAAGATATTTCTGAGGAAAAATGAAAATTTCAGTTAATTAAATTGATATAAATAATAATTTCCTTAAGGAATCATTAATGGTTGAATGTTTTAAATGTGTAAATTAGGGGCATTACACAAATCAATGTCATAGGGGGGAAGAAAAAAAATAGGATCATCAAGTTGGTATAGTTAAAGGTTTTTTTGTTGATGATAATGATACTAAAAATGACATATGAGAGGAATTAGGTATTAAGGAATAAGATGATGATGTATAGTTAATGGTTTAAAAAATAAAGTAGAATGATTGAAGTGTTTATGTATTAGAATTCAAAAATTATGAAATATATAAGGATTTTTTCATATATTTTTTTTGTTAAGGATTTTCCAAAACATGTTGAATCATTCCGATGACTTAAAAAAGTGATTTAACGGAAAGGTGAAATTTTATGGAAAACACATTATGAAGGGAAAATAATCGTTAATATGTTACTTATTTTAAGATAATGTTATTGGAATACAGAGATTATGGATATAAATAAATTAAATTGTATAGTATTGATAACCTTAGAATTGGTTAATGATTTATGGACAAAGTGGTTTATATTATCATTGATGGAGTTTACAGTGTTATTGGATTTATGGAATATATTATATAATCTCTGGTTTTATTCCGGGAATGAGGAAGTATGTGTGTTTTCCTTAAGTATTTATAGTAATTATGGTTATTACCAATATTCAATAAAACATATGATCAATGTATTAACATATTTGGTTTGTGACATTAATAGTTATTTCATGTTTTTTGATGATTAATGATAAGTTGATTTTTGAAATTTAGGACCTCATTTAAAAAAATTTAGATTTCAATTTTGGTCATATAAGGAGGATACTTAAGGTTAAAAATTCATGAAATGTATTAAGTTATAATTTTTATTTTATTAGATAAAATGTGCTAAAAATTCTATTTTTTATAATAAATAGAGAAATAAAGAATGATATATTATTATTTTATCGATATTATTATCCACTAGTAATTTATCTATTTTCCTAAAGTAAGAGATGATGTAGAAATTGATCTAAGAACAATAAAAGGATGAGATATTGCTTATGAAATGGAATGAAATCAATTAACTATATTTTTTCATTAAAATTGCCCATCATTAGGAATAGGATCATGAAATAAAATTTTATCCTATTACTATCATTTCTGGTTATATCAATAAAATTTTCACACTAATTTGTTTTATAGTTTTTTGGGTTTTATTTTCACATGACCAGTCACTTTATTATTATCAATGATCTCTATCACTCTCCATCATTATTGGGGCATTTTCCTTTTCTTCCTTGTCAAAATCTTCACTTCACATATAAGTTCTCCAATTTTAAAACATAGTATATGTCATTCTAGATAACCATCACACATTAATTTATCTCTTTTATAGAGGTTGTTTTTAACCCTTTTTACTATGTGTTTTTCCCAAAAATGGATTTTCAAATGTTTACCCCATTTTTACTAAACACATATTCAAATTGCGAGGGTTTAATTTATTTAAAGTGGTAGAATGTAACACCTCAAGACTATGAGAAATATAAATTTAATATTTTCTATATTTTTAATTACACACAACATCAATTTTATATTTTTTTAACCCAAAACTGAGTTTATCTTGTGTTACATGAAACACCAAGTATAGTTTTCATTAAATACAACATCAATTTTAAATGAAATGTAACATTCTATTAGTATATTTTTATTTAATAGTTATCACTTGGCTATTGGAATAGAGCGTATGAATAGGACTAAATAAAGTATAAAAATATATGGTTTACACATGTATATATAATGAATTATTTGGTGACCAATTAATTATAAATGAAAATAAGAACCATTTGAAAATAGAGGAAATATTATTTCGGAAAACTATTTTTATGAGCACAGACACGTTTTAAATAAAAAATTAAAAAATCACTTTTGGTGAATGATTTTAAATAAATTTATATATTATATATTCAATAAAATGTTTAAAATTCATCTTATTTGATTTCTATACAAGTGATAAGAATAAATACATTTTTAATCTTAAAAATTTTATTTTTCTAGAAAGTAAGTTTGTGGAATTTTGTGTACTTATTTTAGAATTATTTTTCGAAAAAATTAAGAATTTTTTTGGGAAAGTTTATTTTTTTGAAACCATCATTTCAAAATTATCTTGGAGTGATTTTGTTTAGAATCTTCTGAAAAGGTAAATATTTTAGTGAATAGTGAAAAATAATTATTTTTATTAAAAAAATATCTTTTCATTCAAAGAATTTACAAGGTAAGTTTTATTATAATATTATTTTAAAAGTAAAATTGGTTTAATTATATATCTATTAATCGAATTTAGGTCATTAGAATAAATTCCATATTTAAATTCTATATAAAAATTTCTCAAACTTTTAAAATTTTTCTCTATCAAAAACCTTTTTCTCATCACATTTATGGGATTAATTTTAAATTAAATATTATCACTTCTATGAATGGAATTTATAAAAAATCAGTTCCATTTTTGGTATCCTAATTATTTATATTTCAAATAAGGTCAAGTTAATTTTTCACCACTATGAATAGTAAAAGCAGTAAAAAATTAATTTATGCGCTTAAGGTGAAAATGAGTTTACTGAGTGGAAAACTAAAATGATAAGGGGTAAAATGACATAAAAACTTTTCCAACAACAATTTGATGGAAATATTTAGACCTTATAACCTATAAGTTTTGATAATGGTCTATTTTGGAGCCTTGTGTCATGTGAGAAATGTTGGTACACCTTTTTCAATTAAAAAATTACAAGTGTGCCAATCACCTCACTTATAAAATGTCACCCCTATCCTCTCATCTTCACACTTCCAAAACAAATTAGTTCAGCCAAGAACATACCAAAGAACATAATTAATTCCCACATAACATTCTATAATCCATTTTGTGGTCATAAAGACATCCTAAGATGCCTTTTGGTGGAAACCAAAATTAGTTTTCGAAATAATAGTTTTGGTCCCTAATCGAGCATTTTATTTTATTTCTTCATCCACCACATTAAATTATTACTAATACATACTAATATAATATCCTCGGTATATTCCATATATTGAGATGTTATTTTGATAATGGAATATCCTACAAAATTCTCCCCTTCAATCAAATTAGATATGAAATCCTCATTTGTGTGTACAATAGACTACCACCTCATGAAGCCACCCCCCTTCACACCACACATGGGAAGCCAAATGGGGGGGAGTCTTTTAATTAATTAATAAACTAATTTAATTTTAATAAATGTACTGAGTCATACACCCTAAACAGGGTTTATACCTAAACTAAGAAATAATAAAAAGTTCCAGGATCAAATACAAAGTTGAAATATCCACCTGATACTACATTGAAAAGATATCTCCACCCACACCCACAAGAATAATTTAATATTTATTTAGTTAAATATTAAATATTCCTCCAAAACTCGGATGGTTTGTAGTTCCACAAAAATTCTATCCTAGGCTAAAAACCCTATTCTGGGACCAATAAAGTGGTCAGAAAAATTATCCAAGATCATCTACTAGGGATAAATGACCTTTTTAACCCTTGTGGGCATTAAAAAGAAAAAATTAAAATTTCTAATCAAATTTAATGTGTGGGGAAACACTGGTCTTTAAAACCTCCACAACATAAAAAATTTCTTCATTAAGAATACACAATGTTCCTCTAAAAAAACATATTAACCTAATTTATTCATTATCTCATGCTATACCCCTTGCGTTCTACTTTATGAAAACAACCAAATTCATCCATATAACTCCCATGATAAGGTGTAAAACCCATCAAAGTTCAAGACACTACATTCCTCTAGTAGAATCTACCAAGATGATTCCTGACTACACCCATCCATCATGAGATGTCACAGTTTCATCCATAATAAATCATTAGGTTCGTGGTTCTCCCCATCATAGAACTCAACCTATAATGGATGATTCTGATTCATGAGACTTCCCACAATCGAAATTTCATACCAACACATCCATAGTAGTCCACCAGCCCACTTGATATTGTTTTCATTGTATCCTTAAATATATCTGCATAAGGGTTGCATCAATGCAACTAATATAATACTCACAACCATAGGAGTATCCTTATTATCACCTCATAAATAAACACCAACTCCACAGCCAATGTTCCAATCACTACTGAACCTCAGAACTAGGCATTTCCATTTATCTCTCTCTCACCCAAGAAACAAAATGATACATCAACTATAACCCATTTTCAGATTCCAAGAATGGAATTCATGGTATTCTCCAACATTTATCCCATCACATAGTCCTCACTCACAAATAGGTGATGGTGTAATCCCTCCATACAACTTCATACACACTGATACCTAAGAATAATATCCTAGGAGGCCCTTTATCAAAACAAAGTGACATCCATATATCTTGGAATATAACTGATAATCTCCCAGTGTACTTAGGATGATATCAATATATTGGGAATCATTTTATATAGTCTAAGAGTACAGTTATATGTCATCAATGAATACCAAAACAAAATCACCCATTCATGTAATATCAGAGTTCAATCCAAAGGACCTTGGGTCACCCTACCCACAAGCATCGAATTACACCATATTGGTTCTCAAAATACTCTTGTATTACTTCTTAATATAATAATCATGGGACTACACTCCCATAACACCAAATCCACAATCCAAATGACACAGTGCATTTCCATCTCTCGTGTATCAACGACCCCCTTAATTCTTAACCATTACACACTCTTTTATAACCTAACCATAGAACCTATTTATGAATCTAGAAAGTCACATATCAATAGATTTTGGCTCACAAGCCATACTAACTGGTCATTCCTGAACTACATACCCATATCACCCAATAAATAAAACCTTTGTGCCTTCTAAACCCAAAGGAGACTAACTGATACAAAACCACCATCATGACCACCCAAAACATGACCAAAATTAAAATGTTTTATTAAGTTAGTTTATGATCTCATCGCATTCCTAGAGGCACATCTAGAGAAAACTAGACCTGGCATCCCACTGGTCCTGCTTCTCTAGAAACCAACCACAAGCCTGAATCACTAGCACATAAGTGATTCCACTTAAAGAAAAGACATCAAATGCACCTAAACATCAAACATAGATGCAACATTCATATAATGTTTTAAAAATGTCCAAAGCATCTATATCTTCCTCACACACCCCAAAAAACACAGAACTTAGCTGATCCCTCTCATGGATCATCCTCAATGTAACCCAACACTATCTCCCAAAACTGGAGTCACATCAATAAGGTCATTAGGATCTCCCACCTAGCCCCACCATTCATGTATCACATCTTGTAACTAGGTCCAACCACATAGTTTTAGGACAACTAATAGAATCACACAACTCATTCGTGTCAAACAAAATCCCATATCATCATCACAAGAAATCAACATATCAAAACACACTTCTCAAGGGTATCATATTCGAAATATTTCAAACTTCAAACTAACCACCCACAACCATGGAACCCGTCCTCTCTGAGCATATGCACCCCAAACCACTCACTGGAGGACCCGGACATGCATCCAATCTTAAAAAAACCCATAAGGATTCCAATGGTTATATAATTATTCCATACTGACCCACCATGGTTACTAAACCTGCTATGAACAAGGAGCACAATGGTGTACTAATTACCAAGTGTCTCACCGTAGATCTGTATAACCTTCCATCATAATAAAATCCATAAAATCACACACTAGAAGGATTATAACATGGGGTTCCTATGTGCCTACCATGATTCATAAGATTCAGCTTTCCTCTACAGGATAAGATCCAAAACCAAGTCATAATCCTCATTCTAATTTTCCCAGAGCTAGAAATCCATCATAAACCAAATCATCCAAACCACATATGCATCACCAAAGGATAAAATAATATACAACCATAACAACACAAATCAAGAACATCAATATCATCCCTGGTAGCCTAGAATTCCTACCAGAATAGGTGTTCATGACGTACCATCCTATATCCATCATAGGATCCAACACATTACTATATACCAATTATACTAAATCCCAAATAGTAAGGTAAGAAATTAATAGCTCAGATACCACTTTGTAACCCTCCAACTTGGATGTATCTAAATTGCTTCTTGATTTTGATTTTCCATAGGACCTCAAGTGAACTTGCTCGTATTCTAGTGGATATTGACTAACAGCATGGGTATAAGGTGGAACTATGAGGAGACTATACCCCTATATCAGAGTGCACAAACATAAGTGAATAACCAAATATCATACACATCAGAGTATGTGGAAAGTATAAATAAATTGAAATAGAATCATGCTTTAATAAAATAATATACAGTAAAGATTAAATAACTATTCCATACATACAACATTGATTTCCCACAAGTTTAGTAACATATACAAAGTAAACAACTGAAAAATAAATACACCAGGATCTACATCCAGCTCTGAAACATGTTACATATCTGGTCTCTAGTACCCTGTCAAGATTTTAAAACCTAATCATCAGACTCCACATGATCAACCCGCTAAATAATGAAATCTATATCCTTTTCCCAATACATAATCCATCCATTCTTAACATGAAAGTAGATATAAGGTGTTCAGATATATTGTAGTACACATATATGGGGTGATAAATAAATCTCTATTGTCCAACACCAACAGTAAACCTATAGAATTCTACTATAAGTGAATACTAATGAAATATACACATCCTAGATGAAATATAACTAAAATAAAGACAAAAAATCCACTGGAGATCCTTAGGTCTAAGACCTCGATCTAACCAAACTTCTTTGACCACCACCGAAGTGTATTTGCGAACACATTGAATACCATGAATACCAAGTAACCTATAGGATCTACATACATTGATTCCCCAACTTATCCCCTTGACCAAGGGACCTTTTCCATGACAGTTATATTTTTTGAGATCCTAATCTAAGATATCCCCTACCATGTCCTCACTACTCCATTTTTTATCCTATTCATGGAACCCGGATGCATCAGTCTCAGGTACTCATATCACATAAAAGGTACTAATAGTTCCCAAAGCACTTGTCAGACATGTAAACCATGTAACATCACAATAGTTCCTAGAGTATTAGTCTGACATCTAAAATAATAGTTCATAGAGAACCAGTCCAACATATAAACCTACGACGCCTGAAGAATTAGTCCAGCATCTAAACTATAGATGTGGAGTTTCATTCCACCATAAATTATAGATGATATACCATCGTTTCCTAGAAGATTATTCTATAACATAAACCAAAATTATACTATCTATGTTCAGAGACTCGGTCTGGCACCAAAAATATATAGTACACTACTAATTACTAGAACCTCAGTCTAAAATCTCAACCACATAAGTGGAAAATCACATTCAATATGCTGAAAAATTTGAAACAATTTTCCTAGAAACTCTACCCATCTATCAAACCATAAAAAAATTATTGGTATTGACACAAAGTATTATGTCGATCTCTCTCAATAATTGAAACTAAAGCATATAACAATTTTCCCAAGAACATGAACCAAGTATTCTAAACCAATGAAAACATATCATGGGATAGAAATATTCCAATGTATGTCATCAAAATCTCAACCCCATCTTCTCATACATTACCTTGGGTTCTAAGGTAACACCCATAACCAACACTACTAAAACACACACACCCACTCAGGGACTTACTATAAATCAGGAATCCACTTGACCCTTTTGGTCACATGTAAACAAATACATCCCTATTTTGATCACTAAAATTGGAATAGTAGCAGAGGCATCCCTCCTGGGATCCTCTGGGTCAAAACATAAGTGGATAAATCCCTCTCTCAATCCTTGATAACAACCAATTTATTAATCAAATGACTTTATCTCATAGTCCAGACATCCTTTAAACTAGTCTCTAACATCTCATGGGCACACATATCTCAAAGATAGTAAATCCTTATAAGGGAGATAACCTCAAACCAAACCCCTTACCAAGTCACCCTATGCTGACCAGCACACCCAACCTATCCATTACCTTTAGTCATAAAAAAGTACCAATAACCTAGAAAAATATCTTTAAAACACCAAATGAGGTATTAAATGAACTCCTACTATATCATCCAATCATTATCATGACCCTCATCTGGGTCTCATCCCATGTGTAACTCTCAAAAGATAGTTGAAATCACTTTCTGCAGGAAAACACCTCTTTTATCACTCACTCTCTCTAAACCACCTCTTTGAAGTACTCAAAACACCCCAAGGGTTCCACCATTTCATTATACATGGAAAATAACTCAAAATTTACTACCTATAAATCCATTTTCAACTATAGGACACAAAACACCCAAGACCCACCAAAGGGTGAAAAAGGGGTAGTACATGGCTTGCACCCCCAATGCACAATATGAAATCCAGAACATCCTACCTAGCAATGTATATCCACATAGCCTAGAAGACATGGGGTTTATTTGTGTACTACTACACGACAAGGTAATACATGGGGTCTAATCATATACTTCCACAAGACCATTTCCACATTAAATAGGGTGTCTTCCCATGTACATGACCACATGTCGATGTTCCACTACATGGCATGTACTCCAAGTACACAGTGTGTAGTTCAAAAATTTCATCTATATAACTACATGACCACATGAACATGTACTTCTAGAAGACCATATACTACTACATAGAGTGTACTCCAAGTACATGGTGTGTACTTACAAAAAGTAAATCTTCCCTGAAATGGACGAAAACAGGGCATGTGTTCCTAAACTATACACCGCGTGATCAAGATTTCTAAATAGAAAACCCCTACAAACCTCCCAAACCCCTGTTTTCCCAGATTAGGTACAGATCGACCACCTAGGGTTACTTAGTATTCATAATAGGGCTCTAAAACATAAAAAAAACATAAATGGGGTTCAATAAAAAACTCAAAAGTCATCCTACCTCATGGAATAAACACTGCAACTTCAGGTCCAAATCAGCTACTAGAAGACACTACACCTTGATGCAGTCTCAATCTCAACCATGGATGATGTCCAGTGGTATATATCTCCCAATTAACTCTCCATATATCCCATGTGAACAATTTATATTCCCTTACCCCTTCCTGTCATGTGTGTGAATTTAAATTGGGTGGGGAAAGACATCTAATTAATTAATTAATTACCTTTTTAATACTTTCCCCATGTCCCAAATATCCAAGTAGGGTTACACCTCACATTAGAAAAACCCCTAATTCAAAAATCAACCACAAAGTAAAAAATCTAAATACATTACTTTGTTAAAAATATATCTTGACCCACACACACATAGGGGTAATGTAGCATTTTACCCCACAAGAGCACCAGAAAGAAAAAAAAATAAAATTTATACTCACATTCAGAGTCCTGGGAAACAAAGGTATTTAAATAATTAGTCAACTAGACAAGTATTGATGAATTATTGTCCTTGGTGTAATGGATTGTTAGACTCACCCATAAATGGTCAATCTCATGGGTCAAATGGACCCTGTTGGCACTCCAACCCCCCTTGAGTGTAGTATTTAAGTTACTTATTAATGGTTATGACTTAGTGATACTTCCTTAGGAATATTTGGATACCTTCATGCGGGAGTGTGGTTTAATTATGATGGATGGTCCTAGTAGGCATTTTGATAACATATAGGTGTGTTTATCTCTGGTGGAAGGACCATTCATAGGATGAGATTGAATTGGGTTGGTGGACCAACCTGAAATGATGTCCAACATTTTGATGGGATGTGATCCTTCTATGTTGACATTTTCTAATATAGTGTAAACCATGTTGCCTATGAGGACACCCTCAGTTTATGACCTTATTGAGAGGTTTCAATCCCACCATGTGATAGGTAATAAACCACAAATTGATCGAGGTCAAGGACCTCAAGTTGGGTTCACCCATTTTCTAGTGACCTATGGGACACTAGAGGGTACCCTATTGATCATTTGACCATACCGAGGTGATGTTCTTGGGTATGGATGGTGATGTAAGGTCTGGGAATTCAACTAACCATAATTGTTACTTTATTTCTATTCAATTAATTGGAATCAACTTTGGGGGAAGTGTTAATATTATTTTAATGGGAAAAATGCATTTTTGGGAGATATTGGTATTATTTGAATTTGGATACACCCTTAGAGAGGTACTTTATTTATGTTGAGAAAAACCTATAGAGATTGTCTTATGATGTAAAGACCCATAAATTTCAAGGAATTTTTTTTCCTTAATTTTCTTTGGAATTTTACATGAACGCAGTTTCTGACGGCACGTGATTCCGAGGCCCGGTGTGCCCAGAATCATTTTCCGAAGTTTGGATCGAGTACGTTCAGTGAACGAATGAGCGGGTTTTTCTAACTTTTGAACCGGTGCTCGAAATCAAATTCTGAGGGCACCGATGGAATCGCAGTGCCGATATTTGCTTAGAAATGCCTCTTCCGGAGTTGCGTTTTCTCGGGTGTGGTTTTTAAATTTTTGGGGTTAAGTTAAGAAATAAAATAAAGTGTGCAACAACTTTATTTTTATTTCACTTAAAGCCACTTAAAAGCCACTTAAAGCTTCTTAAGCTGAGTTGAAGTGGATAGGGTGCAAGTCAAAATATCCTACCCTCTTGGTAGGATATTTGTGGGGTGGGGCCCGCACGAGCCCAACCGTTTCTTTTCCGCTAAGTAACGCACCCGCGAAAACCCCTATTGAATGAAAGTCAACTGGGGCGTTTCCTTAAACAATTAAACGCTCCTATTAATTGGGCGGTTTATTCGTTGAATTAATTCTATGAATTAATGGGTCGTTACTTAGTTTGTTTTTCAATTTGTTGGCATGTAATAAAATAAGACCAACACTTTTCATCTTGAGTGTTGTTCGTTGAGAGGATTTGACAGAAACCTTAAGTCCTTCATCCTCCTTCGCGAAGAACGCGAAGAATGCGGAGAACGCGAAGAACGCCAACCTTCAACGAAAGGCGACGAAGAACGCCGAACCCTCGGAGATCGACGACGCGACACCGTGTTCTGCGACGCCAACGATTCTCCTCCTGCGACGTTCTTCAGCGACGTTCCTTCTTCCGCGACAAATCTTCAAACATCCGTTTGAGGTAGGAGTTTACGAATCTTTTAAATTCCTTTGTGGTTTTTATACTTGACATGGATTTAAGTCGTGTAAATTAAATCTGTGTGTTTTCTTTACCCCTCGGAGATCGTCGACGTGACGCCGTATACCGCGACGACGCGACGCCCTTCCGCGATGCGACGATCACCTCCTACCGCGACGATCAATTCCGCGTAGAACACTCGCTCGACGACTACGGCGAGGTAGGGATTTTATTTGAAAATGATATTTTATTCCCGTAGTTGTTTCCTTCTAAAACAAAGAGCCCGGGATCAAGGTGCAATTTTAATTTATTAAAATTGTATCTTGTTGTGTATCATGTGTTGATCTTTATTTCCCGATTGTTATCACCTAATGCGGAGGGTGCGGGCCAAACAAACATGGCCCGACAACCCTCCGCAGTTCTTCGTTGATGTGCGAAATAGAGGACGACGACAAAACGGGCCGCAGAGATGATTTGTTTCTTCCTCAGTGAAGAACGGGACCCGGGAGGAGCTACGGCACAGACGGAAGTGGAATCGGACCACCGGAGCAACTCCGGTGGCCCGCGGAATCCACCGGCGGCGCGGGTCGCCGGCACGGCGGCCGACCAGACCCGTGACCGCGCGGGTCCGGCGAGACACGGGACGCGGATTTGCCGCATCCGCTGACCAAGCGCGGTACCACGCGGGCCACAGATCCTCTTTCCGCAGGGGCTGCACGCCCCGCGACTCCCCCTTGCTCGGCCGCTCGGCCGAGCCGACCCGCCGGCCGGGCCGGGCCAGGCCGCCCTGGTCGGTCCGGGTCTCCCCAAACCGGGTCGGACTCGGACCCGGGTCGGGTGGACCCAGTTCAGGCCGACCCAGGGGGGGGGGGGGGGTTGGGCTGGGTCGGTCCGGGCCCAGACCCCCCGTTTGCGGACCCTTACGGTATTTTTCCCATAACTTGCGCTACGGACCTCCGAACGACGCGCCGTCAGCGGCGATGCGATTCTTGGATCGAGATGGTCGTTTCGGTACATTAAACTCAAGGTTTCGGAATACTTTGGGTTTGGCCGGGTCAGTTCGTACACAAAACTAACCGGGCCGTCGGAGTGGAAACGCTCATATCTTGAGCTTCGGACGTCCGTTTGATGTGCCATCGACTTTGTTGAATTCCTCTTGGTGAGACGGATCTTTTGGATACTCCTCCCGAGGTTTGGACGTAGGTGGAGTACGGTCGGGTTGTTTTTCCTTAAAAAAACCAATCGGGCCCCTAGGACGAAAAAGCCAATAACTCTCAGACCGGGCGTCCGATTGACGCGCCGTCTACGACGTTGAGTTCCTGTTGAAGATACAGAACTTTTGGATACATCAACTATGGACTATGTGTCAGTTGATGTATCAGCCTCTCGGCTCATGGATCAGACCCTCCCAAACGAGCTTGCTGTGTGTGGGAACCCTAGAGCTGGCTGCGACTGCTACTGTGACGACGACGACTGTGCAGAGATCCTCAGTGGATTCGACGGCGACGACTACAACACTCAGCGATCCTTTCTGGGTCAGTGCTACCGATCCTGTGTGGGTCTGATCCTGTGTGGGTCAACGTTCAGTGGTCCTGTGTGGGCCAGCACCTACAGATCCTGTGTGGGTCTGATCCTGTGTGGGTCTTTGCGGGGGTTAGTTACCTATCGATCCTTTGTGGGTCAGATCCTTTGTGGGTAATTGCGGGGGTCAGTACCTATCGATCCTTTGTGGGTCCGACGGCTTAGATGGATTAGTGATCATCTCTATCGTCATTCGAAGAAATATACCTGTGTGAGCCGAAACCATGTTTTGCTTTCCTTTGTGGATTGTGTTGTGCTATACTGTGTGGATTTGCGTTTTTCTTTCCTTTGTGGATTGTGTTGTGCTATCCTGTGTGGATTTACGTTTTGCTTTCCTGTGTGGACTGGGTTGTACTTGAGCTCGGATGTTGGAGACGAGTGAGAATTGATGACTTAGGTATATGTATGGTCATATACCTAAGCTGTGTTAGATGTTACTTCGTGATTGTATCTTTCCTCTATGGATTATCCTTTTTGGATTCTGGGAGACCTTCGGGGGTCTCGGGGTCCCTACTGAGTAGCTTATACTCACCCCTACACGGGCCATGCCCGCACTACGTTGTGTTGGTTACAGACGACGGACAACACTGATCGTGGTCGAGGCTTACGGAGCAGGACGGTACCTTGAGGTGGATCACTGGGTGGGACGTACCCGGGGCGGTCGGTTGGACCCGAGGAGCAGTGGAGGCTTTCTGTACCCACCCTTCAGGTGGGACTTACAGTGGACGGCTCGACGTTGCAGCTTTACTTTTTAGTTGCTGTTTTTCCTTTTTGAGTTGTACTTTACTTTACAGTTGGGCTTGTATTTCCAGCCCCCTTTACTTTTCCGCACTTACTGTTGTACCAACTTTTACTTAGTGTTTACCTTTTCCGCTTGCTTAATTTTTGGTTCTTGTTTACTTTACAAAGGCAATGCCTTCCCTTTTTACCGGGATTTACGCCTTGGTGCTAGTCGCCAACCCCTGGCCTATGGAAGGCGGGCTTGGGGTAGTCACGGCACGGGCCCCGAGGACGGGTCGTGACAAATTAGTATCAGAGGAGTTCGGTTCTACCACAGACTCTGATCTTTCTTCTATGTGAAACAATAGTGTTAAGCGTATTGAGTGTGGTTATCAGTCCAGGGATCCCAGTGTTGGTGCGGTGGCCGACGTATCCTTACACGAGGACCCTGACTTCTGATTTCCGACTTAATGCACGAAAACATTGATTGCATGTGTGTTTCAAGTTTTCTTTGTGATTACTTTGTATCAGCTCACCAGGTATACTGTTCTGACTGTGGTTCACCTGTTTCTTTTTAGGATGGCCCAATGACGGCAGCCAGCTAGGGTTCCAAGATTTGTACGTGATGACAGCCCACCGAGCGACGAGGCCTCGGTACAGGGCCCTTTGACAGTAGAGGCACCGACGATACCTCTACCCGCCGAGCCACCGATGCTTCCAGCACTAGCCGCTGACGATGCACGTCGCCTCAGTGCACTGCATGAGTTCCGGCGCCAGCGACCGCCCAGGTTCCGCGGGGAGACGGACCCCCAGGCAGCCGAGGACTGGCTGGAGGCAGTTGTACGAGTTTTCAGGCTAGTGAGGACACCAGCAGACCTCATGGTGATCCTCACAGTGAGCCTACTGCACGCAGCAGCGGGCCGATGGTGGAGCTTGATGCTCCAGGTGCACGATGAGGCATCTCTTCTCTGGATGGAGTTTGAGAGCCTCTTCCGCTCGGAGTTCGTCCCAGCCACCCTCCGTGCGGTGCGCATCCAGGAGCTTCTTCAGCTGCGGCAGGGCAGCTTGACGGTCGCCCAGTACTCAGCGAGATTTACTGATCTCTCTCGCTACTCGACAGACATGGTACGGGACCCGTTCTTCCGGGCCCGGACCTTTGAGCAGGGTTTGAGACACGAGATCAGGGCATCGCTGATCTCCCTCAGCATTCTGACCCAGGAAGGAGTACTGGAGTGATCCCTTTTGATTGAGATCTTTCTTGCTGAGACTTCTCCAGCAGCGAGACCTACCGCGGGGCGGCACGTAGCAGAGTCTTCAGTAGCAGGCAGTCGACGGATGAATCAGGGGTCCAGGTAGACCAGACCCTCTCGCAGACGACCTCAGAACACTGGCTCAGCAGTGCGGGGCACGCAGCGTGGAGCCAGTCTTTCGAGAGGCAGGCAGTGCTACACATGCAGCGGACAAGGTCACATGGCTCGTGACTGCCCGACCCACCGTGCCGAGGAGCAGCAGACAATTGAGGGGCCACCCAGGAAAAGGCAGAGGGTCGACCGTGGCGGTCTGCAGGGAGGAGGCGGACGAGGCAGAGGAGCTGGCTGAGCAGCAGGTGGTGGGCGACGCCTTGAGGCTCTACCACCACCACCACTAGGAGGTCCACCACGGCCACAGGGAGCTGGCGGGCAGAGACAGGAACAACTCCAGGCAGCGGAGGCCTACGACCATGGCGCACCCGAGATGATTCGAGGTACTATCTGTGTCTATTCCACCCTTGTTGTAGTTCTTATAGACACAAGAGGGAGTCACTCTTTCATAGCCGCTGCCCTTGTTCGGAGCTCGGAGATTCCGACAGAGCCGTTGGATCGATCCTTACGGCTAGAGACTCCTACGGGAGTAGACTTGACGATTATGCACTGGTGCCGGCAGTGTGAGCTTACTCTAGGAGGCGAGAGCTTCGGCTGGGATCTTCTTGCAGCGGCGTCGAGGCCTTACGACGTCATCTTGGGAATGGATTGGTTATCTACAGTCCATGCACAGATTGACTGTATTAGGTGAAAGGTGCGATGTGTACGCACCGACGGGAGCAGGTTCACCTTCACCGGCGAGAAGGGATCCTTCACAGCACAAGATGGAATTCCGCAGAGGAGAGGACAACCCATCACTCATCACTTGGCTAACCTCATCCTAGGAGCAGTTGACGTGCGGAGTCCTAGTTTTCCTGCAGTGGTGGATCAGTACGCGGACGTCTTTCCCGACGACGTTCCAGGGCTACCTCCTCGCAGAGAGGTAGACTTTCATATTGACCTCTACCCCGGGACAACCCTGATATCGACTCCAACATATCAGATGGCCCCCGCTGAGCTTCGAGAGCTACGGGTATAGTTGGAGGACTTGCAGGGAAAGGGATTCATCTGACCCAGTGTTTCACCCTGGGCTTCCCCGATTTTGTTCACCAAGAAGGCGGACGAGAGCTTGAGACTTTGTGTTGACTATCGTCGCCTGAAACAGGTGACAGTGAGGAACAAGTATCCACTACCAAGGATTGATGACCTCTTCGATCAGCTCAAGGGAGCACGGTGGTTCTCGAAGATAGACCTCAGGTCAGGCTATTATCAGCTCAGAGTTCGGGATGAGGACGTGCAAAAGATGGCCTTCAGATGCCGGTATGGCCACTATGAGTTCTTGGTTATGCCATTCGGCGTAACCAATGCTCCAGCTGTGTTCATTGGCCTCATGAACAGGATCTTTCAGCCATACCTCGATCGATTTGTCGTAGTCTTCATCGACGACATTTTGATATACTCGACGTCTAAGGAGGAGCACGCCTACCACTTACGGGTTGTACTAGACACACTCCGAGAGAACCATCTTTATGGAAAGCTCTCGAAGTGTCAGTTCTAGATACGTGAGGTCCACTTCTTGGGGCACGTCATCTCTAAGGTGGGAGTTGCAGTGGATCCTGCGAAGATCGAGGCAGTGCTAGCTTGGGAGCCACCCAGGAGCGTGACGGAGGTGCGGAGTTTCTTGGGACTAGATGGATACTACTGAAGATTCATGCCAGACTTCTCTAGAGTTGCGGCGCCACTCTCAGCTTTGACGAAGAAGGGGAAACCCTTTGTGTGGTCAGACAGATGTCAGCAGAGCTTCCAGGAGCTGAGACAGAGATTGACCAGCACCCCTATCTTGAGGTTTCCTGAGGAGGGAGTAGGGTACGTAGTCTACTGCGATGCATCAGGGACCGGAATCGGATGTGTCCTGATGAGGGAGCGGGTAGTGATCTCCTATGGATAACTTCAGTTGAGCCCGCATGAGCAGAACTATGCTACCCATGAATTGGAGTTAGCAGTAGTGGTCTTCGCTCTGAAGACATGGCGACACTATCTGATGGGCGAGCGCTTTACAGTCTTTTCTGACCATCAGAGTCTCAGGTACATCTTCTCTAAGAAGGACCTGAACCTGAGAAAGTGGCGATGGCTCGAGTTCCTCCAGGACTATGACTTTGAGATAGTCTATACTCCTGGGAAAGGGAACGTGGTAGCTGATGCTCTTAGCAGGAGGACGGGCATTCAGCTACTCGAGGAGGGGACATAGCAGCTAGACGCTTTGCGGATATCTTTCATGGATAGGGATGGAGCAGCCTTCCTTCAGTCTCTTACAGTCTCTCCTCCACTACTGCAGCGGGTCAGAGAGGCACAACATGGGGATGCTGACTGTGAGACGCGGCATGCATAGATATCCTCAGGACAAGCACCTGATGGATTCTCCTTTGGAGTAGAGCACGACATCCTTTTCGGAGGACGTACCTTGGTACCAGTTGCTTTACGGGAGGAAGTGCTGAGAGAGTTTCACACTTCTCCCTTAGCGGTACATCCCGGAGTGGTGAAGATGTACCAGGATCTCAGACGACAGCACTGGTGGCCAGGCATGAATAAGGCTGTGGTAGAGTTCGTTTCACGATGCCTCACTTGCCAGAAGGTGAAGGCATAGCATCAGGTACCAGTAGGCTTGGTACATCCCCTGGAGGTCCCGGAGTGGAAGTGGGACGGGATATCTATGGACTTCGTGACTGGACTTCCACGCACTTCCAGAGGTCACGACTCCATTTGGGTGATTGTCGACCGACTCACCAAGTCGGATCACTTCTTACCCATTAGAGAGCAGGGCTCAGTAGAGATCTTGGGACGTCTCTACGTTCAGGAGATTGTGCGGATTCATGGTGTGCCATCATCTATCGTCTCCGATCGGGATTCTCGCTTTACTTATCGGCTTTGGAAGGGGCTTCAGGAGGCGTTCGGGACGCAGCTACATCTGAGCACCGCCTTCCACCCTTAGACGGATGGTCAGACGGAGAGGACCATTCAGACTCTTGAGGACATGCTCCACGCATGTGTCCTCGACTTTGGTCGCAGCTGGGAGGACCACCTACCCTTGGTGGAGTTTGCGTACAACAACAGCTACCACTCCACTATCGGGATGGCACCATACGAGGCGTTGTACGACAGACCTTGCAGATCTCCTTTGTGCTGAACAGACCCTGGGGAGTCAGCACTTGTGGGACCGGAGATGGTCCAGGCCACGACAGAGAAGGTCCAGGTCATCCAGGAGCGGATGAGGACAGCTCAGAGCTGGCAGAAGTCTTATGCTGACAGGAGGCGGAGGCCACTAGAGTTCGAGGATAGTGACCACGTCTTCTTGTGTGTCTCACCTCGAAGTGGATTACGGAGATTTGGCCGAGGCGGAAAGTTGTCTCCACGCTTCATCGGACCATTCTAGGTCCTCAGCAGGATTGGTGAGGTGGATTATCACCTGGCTCTACCACCTCAGTTGCACCAGGTGCACGACGTCTTCCACATATCCCAGCTGAGGAGATACGTGCACGACCCGACGCACATCATTGACCATGGGGAGCTAGACGTTGATGATGGGGCGACTTTTGCAGAGGTCTCGGTGGAGATCGAGGATCGACAGGATTGAGTCCTGCGTGGATGGTCGATTTCTCTTGTGCGTATTAGATGGCAGCACGGGAACCTCCAGGAGATTACTTGGGAGCGGGAGGCTCAGATGCGTGCTCAGTACCCACATTTGTTTCCCTAGCTTATGATGTATCTTTACGGGGACGTAAAGCCCTGAGGTGGGAGTGATGTAAAGACCCGAAAATTTCAAGGAAATTTTTTTTTCTTAATTTTCTTTGGAATTTTACATGAACGCAATTTCTGACGGCACGTGATTCCGAGGCCCGGTGTGCCCGGAATCATTTTATGAAGTTTGGATCGAGTACGTTCAGTGAACGAACGAGCGGGTTTTTCTAACTTTTGAACCGGTGCTCGGAATCAAATTCCGAGGGCACTGATGGAATCGCAGCGCCGATATTTTCTTAGAAACACCTCTTCCGGAGTTGTGTTTGCTCGGGTGTGGTTTTTAAATTTTTGGGGTTAAGTTAAGAAATAAAATAAAGTGTGCGACAACTTTATTTTTATTTCACTTAAAGCCACTTAAAAGCCACTTAAAGCTACTTAAGCTAAGTTGAAGCGGATATGGTGCAATTCAAAATATCATACCATCTTGGTAGGATATTTTTGGGGTGGGGCCTGCACGAGCCCTACCGTTTCTTTTCCGCTAAGTAACGCACTCGCGAAAACCCCTATTAAATGAAAGTCAACTGGGGAGTTTCCTTAAACAATTAAACGCTCCTATTAATTGGGCGGTTTATTCGTTGAATTAATTCAATGAATTAATGGGTCGCTACTTAGTTTGTTTTTCAATTTGTTGGCATGTAATAAAATAAGACCAACACTTTTCTTCTTGAGTGTTGTTCGTTGAGAGGATTTGACAGAAACCTTAAGTCCTTCATCCTCCTTCACGAAGAACGCGAAGAATGCGAAGAACGAGAAGAACGCGAAGAATGACAACCTTCAATGAAAGGCGATGAAGAATGCCGAACCCTCGGAGATCGACGACGCGACGCCGTGTTCCGCGATGCCAACGATTCTCCTCCTGCGACGTTCTTCTGCGACGTTCCTTCTTCCGCGACAAATCTTCGAACATCCGTCTGAGGTAGGAATTTACGAATCTTTTAAATTCCTTTGTGGTTTTTATACTTGAAATGGATTTAATTCGTGTAAATTAAATCCGTGTGTTTTCTTTAACCCTTGGAGATCATCGACGCGACGTCGTATACCGCAACGACGCGACGCCCTTCCGCGATGCGACGATCACCTCCTACCGCGACGATCATTTCCGCGTAGAACGCTCGCTCGACGACTACGGCGAGGTAGGGATTTTATTTGAAAATTATATTTTATTCCCGTAGTTGTTTCCTTCTAAAAAAAAGAGCCCGGGATCAAGGTGCAATTTTAATTTATTAAAATTTTATCTTGTTGTGTATCATGTGTTGATCTTTATTTCCCGATTGTTATCACCTAACGCGGAGGGTGCGGGCCAAACAAACACGGCCCGACAACCCTCCGCAGTTCTTCGTTGATGTGCGAAACGGAGGACAACGACAAAACGGGCCGCAGAGACGATTTGTTAATTCCGCAGTGAAGAACGGGACACGGGAGGATATACAGTGCAGACGGAAGTGGAATCGGACCACCAGAGCAACTCCGGTGGCCCGCAGAATCCACCAGCGACGTGGGTCGCCGACGCGGCTGAAGCCGCGGCGGCGACGGCCGACTAGACCCGCGACCGCGTGGGTTCGGCAAGACACGGGATGCGGCTTTGCCGCGTCCTCTGACCAAGCGCGGCCCCACACGGGCCACAACTCCTCTTTCCGCGGGGGCTGCATGCCCCGCGACTCCCCCTTGCTCGGTCGCTCGGCCGAGCCGAGCCGAGCCGACCCGCCAGCCAGGTCGCGCCCAGGCCGGGCCGGGCCACCCTGGCCGGGCTGGGTCGCACCAAACTGGGTTGGACCCGGGTCGGGTCGACCCGGTTCGGGCCGACCCAGGGGGGGGGGGGGGGTTGGGCCGGGTCGGTCCGGGCCCAGACCCCTCGTTTCTGGACCCTTACGGTATTTTGCTCATAACTTGAGCTACGGGCCTTCGAACCACACGCCGTCAGCGGCGATGCGATCCTTGGATCGAGACGGTCGTTTAGGTATATCACACTCAAGGTTTCAGAATACTTTGGGTTCGGCCGGGTTGGTTCGTACACGAAACCAACCGGGCCCTCGGAGCGGAAACGCTCATATCTTGAGCTTCGGACGTCTGTTTGACGTGCCGTCGACTTTGTTGAATTCCTCTAAGTGAGATGGATCTTTTGGATTCTCCACCCGGGGTTTGGATGCAGCTATAGTACGGTCGGGTTGTTTTTCCTTAAAAAAACCAACCGAGCCCCTAGGACGAAAAAGCCAATAACTCTCAGACCGGGCGTCCGATTGACGCGCCGTCTGCAACGTTGAGTTCCTGTTGACGATACAGAACTTTTTGATACATAAACTCTAGACTATGTGTCAGTTGATGTATCAGCCTCTCGGCTCGTGGAGCGGACCCTCCCGAACGAGCTTGCTGTGTGCGGGAACCCTAGAGCTGGCTGCGACTGCTACTGTGACGACGACGACTGTGCAGAGATCCTCAGTGGATTCGACGATGACAACTACAGCACTCAGCGATCCTTTGTAGGTCAGTGCTTCCGATCCTGTGTGGGTCCGATCCTGTGTGGGTCAGCGCTCAGCGGTCCTGTGTGGGCCAGCGCCTACAGATCCTGTGTGGGTCCGATCCTGTGTGGGTCTTTGCGGGGGTTAGTTACCTATCGATCCTTTGTGGGTCAGATCCTTTGTGGGTCATTGCGGGGGTTAGTACCTATCAATCCTTTGTGGGTCCGACGGCTTAGATGGATCAGTGATCATCTCTATCTTCATTCGAAGAAGTATACCTGTGTGAGATGAAACCCTATTTTGCTTTCCTTTGTGGATTGTGTTGTGCTATCCTATGTGGATTTACGTTTTGCTTTCCTTTGTGGATTGTGTTGTGCTATCCTGTGTGGATTTAAATTTTTCTTTCCTATGTGGATTGGGTTGTACTTGAGCTCGGATGTTGGAGCCGAGCGAGAATTGATGACTTAGGTATATGTATGGGCATATACCTAAGCCGTGTCGGATGTTACTTCGTGATTGTATCTTTCCTATGTGGATTATCCTTTGTGGATTCTGGGAGACCTTCGGGGGTCTCGGGGTCCCTACTGAGTAGCTTATACTCACCCCTGAACGGGCCATGCCCTCACTACGTTGTGTTGGTTGCAGATGATGGACAGCGCTGATCGTGGTCGAGGCTTGCGGAGCAGGATGGTACCTGGAGGTGGATCACTGGGCGGGACGTACCCGGGGCGGTCGGCTGGACCCGAGGAGCAGTGGAGGCTTTCTGTACCCACCCTTCAGGTGGGACTTCCAGTGGACGGCTCGGCGTTGCGGCTTTACTTTTTAGTTGTTGTTTTTCCTTTTTGAGTTGTACTTTACTTTACAGTTGGGCTTGTATTTCCGGCCCCCTTTACTTTTCCGCACTTACTGTTGTACCAGCTTTTACTTAGTGTTTACTTTTTCTGCTTTCTTACTCTGTGGTGCTTGTTTACTTTACAAAGGCAATGCCTTCCCTTTTTACCAAGATTTACGCCTTGGTGCTAGTCGCCAACGCCTGGCCTATGGAAGGCAGGCTTGGGGTAGTCATGGAATGGGCCCCGAGGACGGGTCGTGACATATGATTATGTATGGAAAATGATCGTGGGTTGGTATTGTTTACCTAGATGATAAAACTCATATATTGAAGTTCTTTGTTACTATCAAATAAAGAAACTGTCATAGGGGAGGATGTTGTTACTTGTGAGAATATTCCCATGGGAGATAAAACTCATGATGGGGAGATCTACGATACCTAACTAAGAAAAATCCCTTAGGGTAGGTCTATTATTTTATCAGCTGGGATGTTGTAGATATAGAAATAGGGCTGATCTGGTATAATGTGATTGATATTTTTAGAAGTATTATCTAGTTTTATGTTACTAATGGTTGTGAAAAATCTTGAAGGGTAGGTCTGTGATACTGGATGTGTATACATGGTAGATCAAGTCCTATTATATTGGAAGTAATGTTCATCACGATGTGCTGAGGACACCCAAAAAATGTCCCAAGAAAGTATGGTATATCAGTTTCATAGACCTAAGGATTTACTATAGTATAATAGTTGTTATATTGGTTGGAATGGTTCACACAATGTTCTCATATTTATTTCGACATTAGGAAAAATCAGGTATTATTAGTCTTTTTTTTATTATAGTGGTTTTTCAATTTATTAGATCATGAAACATGCATAGAACACTGCATTTTTTGTATTTTACATGACTGCATTAGCGGTTCCCTATAGTTTTTTGAACCCACACCCTACTCAAGCTTCCATTGTACTTGGGTACTTCAGCAGTTTTACTGATGTTTTAGGCATAGGTTGGGAAGAGACTTAATATTTTCATGGTCAAGTTGGATCAAATAAAATTGGATTTGGAGTGTATTATGAGGTTTGGCTCAGAGAATATAGTGGATTCTACTATAATTTTATTTTAGTATTTTATATTTATTCTATTTTTATTCTATATATGTGATCTAGCCAGTGGGGAATCGAGCATGTATAATTGTCTATATATCTCCACATTTCTTGTTATTATTTTTGGATGTTTTATTTATCATCTATATTCTGGTATTTTTCTATTATATATGAATTTTTGTTATTAATTTACTGATGTTCACTTTGATATTGGTGGTATAGTCTCCCTATGATACCTTATTAGACCCCTACCACTAATCATGAGCCTATAGAATATGAGGAGGTTCACTATATGTATATAGGAACTGCCAATTTGGATACTGATTAGTGGTTCTTGGTAGAAGGATTTGACATTCTTCATTAGTTTCCTCAAGGTTTTATAATTATATAAAATTGTCGCATTATTAGAAAACAAATATGATCTAAATTTATTCAAAGGAAAAAATATTGTTAAAAAAACTTTTTCAATGGTGTATAATTGTTTTAGTCAGTATCTATTGTTCATAAATCATGGAATGACATGATCCATAACTTAAATTTATTGGAAAAAAACTACTCTAATATGATGGATTAATACAAAACAAATAAACACAATTGGGTTCTCATAATTATTTCATTTGATGATTGGTGGTATGGTTAACTTATACTACAAGTCATAAAAATTATTTTTGTAATCATCATCAAAAGTAAATTAAAAATATTTCAATATTAATATATACTGTGGAAGATAAACCACAATAAAATTTATGATTAGTTTTATATATAATATTTTATGTCCAAGAAAGGATCTAATATGTTTTATACAAGTTTGTTAAGGTAAAAATTGATAACTTAATGATTATATTTATCAATCTCCATCCCATGTTGTGACATAACATGCCTAAGAAAAATTCCTTTTACACCATGATTTAAAAGTTTTCAAAATATAAAACCAAGCTATTTTAAATGAATGATTTTAAAAATTCATATATATTTACCAAGTAGTGAACAAAATAATGTATAAAAATAGTGAAATCATCTATAAATACCTTCAAAAACCCTCTATCAAGTGATCAAAAATTCTTACCAAGTATATTTTCAATATACATGGTGAAATACACAATAAAAATGACATTCCTCTATAAGAAAATGTGTTATAAGGACATATAAAAGTTTTATTCTCCTAGGACCCAAGTATATTGAGAACATGAAAGTATCATGAAAATTAATATAGAAAAAATTAATGAGTTTTACGTGATAATATTTCTAGAATTTTGTTAATAATGGTAATGGGTAAATGATATTTTCTTGTGACTTGGTTAAATTTCCTATAATTTATTCACACTATACAACTATTTTAGACTCCTATAGAAATTTTTTCATTTTCCTCATTCATTATAATGGTCAATCCATTTTTCTTATTCATTTTGTTAAAGTGAATGACCCATTCAGAGTTAAAATCGGGGTAGACTATAACTTCTTGTAATAACTATTCAATATTATTCTTAACAACCTAAACCATAGTTTATTTAAGTATTCTCTAGGGTTTCCTAACAGGTTTTGGATCCCCTCTAAGAAAAATCCTTTGCATGTATATTTTTAGACTAATTCCGTGGATATATTTTACACTCTAACCTATAGTATTGATATTTTCCCTAAAAATAGTCATCATATTTCATTCTTGATCGAGATACATATTTCTAGAAATTATGACTAGAATCTTGTTTCCTGTTATTAGAAACATATATTTTAAATTAGAGGATATTATTTTTAACTCCATAATTAAGGGTTTCACTAATAATGCAATAATATTTTTTCTAACTAACTTGATAGCCTTAGATTCCTAAAAAGTTGATAAATTTTCATTTTCATTATCTTTGAATAAATAATAAAAACTACTGAAAATCATAAGTCACCCTATCTTCAGATGGTATCATATGGATTTCAAGTTTCTCTGAATTGTTTTTTAAAGAGGATTCAATTATTAAATATTTTCATAAATATAAAATTTATTATAACATACTTGATTCTTCAAATGGATTATGTTATTCAGAGTGTCAAAGTATGAAAAGTGAATAATCATCCAATGGATAATTCATTGAATAAAAAATATTAAAGTGGATATTGTTCCCATAAAGTATTATAGTTAGAGTTAATTTATGGACATTTATTATTATATTTTTTTTCATGAAAGGTCTACCTAGGATGATAAGTGATTAAAATGTTTTTCTATCCTCCTATAATACTAGAATATAAGAATATTTTGGGAAGAAAAAATTCTATATCCTGACTAGTTTATACTCAATTACTCATTTTTGGAATGCAGTGCATCTGTTTGAAATTTGAAAAACCACTCTTATGGTTTTGAGTTCTACCATATTCAAATAAGTAAAAAAAGTTTAATTATATTAATATAAGTTATAATATTACACAATTAATCTTTTAAAGACTTGGGACCAATTTTAAAATGGATATAAAATGAATTTGGATCTTTAAATTTGTTTAGAAAGTGTAGTGTGATCAGAGATAAATCACATCTTTATAAGTTTATTCTATGATTTATTTAAATTGCCATCTATTTAGTTCATATATACATAAATAAATTAACATATTTTGGAATTTTTTAAGATATTAAAGCAGTGATTTATTGATTTTAAATTTGTATAATGTTTTTAGAATATCCCTGTAGATTTATTCCTCTTTGATTTTATTTGATCGAATCATTCTTAAGGTAATTGGTAATGGATGGTTGTTATTTTCCCTTAACTATTTCTATATAGTGTTTTACTTCTTATTACCTTTTTATTCCTCTAATACGTTTTCTACTTTCTCCATGAGATAATTTTCAGATCCATTTAATATTTACTCCAATTTTTCTTTGAAATATCTTATTAGTAATTGCTGTCTGGTTCTTCTTTGAATCATATTTTTTAATAGTATGAATTAATTTTAAATTCATAATTTTCACTGGGTTCACATTAACCATTGGGTTTTGAAATAGTTTACCAGGTAATTTATCTGGGTTTTTTATAAGTATATCAACAAGTCTTCCTAATTGATTCATCAGTTCCCTCACCACATTTTCAACTCCTCAATATCTAAAACTTATTGTTTATGCATGGGTGTGTGTGAACAATTTAAGGGTATATAAAAGGGTTTCTTTCATTGAAAAGGGGTTATTGGAATGCTTTTTGGTTGTAGGGATGATTTTATGGTTTTTAGAATGGTGGTGATTTCTGATATTTCAGTTAAAAGGCTAATATGGCTTGAAATTTTTGGTTCATGAATACATATTCTACTTAATAAGTGTCTCTCCATTAATGAATAGGAAATATAAATTTCCTTTATAGACAGGTAGTTGAAAAACTTTTCATGATCAACACTTTAGTAGATTAACCAGTATAATAGTTTGTATAATAATATAGACCATATTTTTTTTGGTAACTGTTTCTCACTGGATTTCATAAAATCAATTTGTCTAACCAAAAAATATATTTTCTCAAGATTTGACCTTAGAAGGGATGATTCAAAATACCTTACCTCATGTAGTCATATTTTGTTCTTATCTCATATACCAAATTTCTGAGAATTATGGACTATCTTCTTGGTTATCCCTCTTTCCTCTAGTGGTGACTTTTTAATAACATTTCCTTATGATGATGCATACAGTAGTATTATTTCTCTATTGAGTATACATTTATTTAATAATAAGAGAAAATTATTCTCCTTTATAGTTGGGTGAGGATATCTTGTATTCCATTTTTTTTATCATTCCTAATACATGAAAAAGAATATCATGATGCCTATATTATGGAATATATCCTCATTATGATAGATTTGATCATTAAATTGCGGAAGGAAATCTAAAGGAAACTTCTCTATAGGTCATCTCAGTCATTTACATTTCCAAGTTGCAGGCTATAATACTATTCCTTAGTCATTCCTTCTAAAGTGAATGGAAAGGGTCTCAATTTAACATTCTCTTGAGCTACACCTATGGGCTTCAATGTATAGCATATCAAGTAGAATTTCATGACATGTTTATTTAGGATTTCACTAGTATATTGATGAGATCATGGAAATAATTTTATTAGACCAGCTTCAAGTTCAAATTTAGATTATAATGAAAGTGTGGAAATATTATTACTTAGATAAATAAATTTTGGTGCACATTGGTCTTTTATAGCATGGTTAGGGTATACTTATATGGTTATAGGATCATAAATAAACCTAAATTATTCATTGGGGTATAATAATGTAATATCCTATTGACTAGACAACAAATTTATGTTCATATGCATTGTTAGAAATTTTTTCTCAATATCAAGATCAAGAAAAAAATGTTACCTTTTTTTTGAATGGGTCATAAAATTTAAATGTTAAAAAATTTAATACCACCTCCAGAGTAATGGAACCGTGATTTCAGACTAGTTTTAATAGGAATGAAAAAATATATTTAAAACTGAACATGATTAGATATATAGTATATATAAAACTATAGTTTGTCTTTTAAGAGGGGCGAAAAAATTATCATACCCCAATTAGTTAAAAGGGGTGTTTTTAGTGAATTTAGATTTATAGACTTAAAAAATAATTTAAAGAAAAAATTATAACTTATAGATGAGAGCTGATGTTCAAAAAAGTTGGATTCCTAGTTTTAATGTTATTATTTTCATTATGATAGTTCACTATTTTTCTTATTAATTAATAAATTAAAGAATCCATAATTTTTTCATCATTCACCCTAAGATGAAAGAAATTATGATGTTTAATCTAGTAGTAATCATTAAATGACCACCCCTCTTTCTTATGTGTGTAAACAAGTATCAAATACCATACAACAACAGACCAACACAAAAATAATTAGATAAAATGTAATTGGGTTGAGTTTCTCCCAAGAAATTCAAGGATAGTTCATTGCCTTCACACATGTATCAGTAATCACTAAATAATCACCATTCAGACTAGATCATTCAATCATATATAAGATAAAATAAATGGAGGGAGAAACCTGATTATCAACAAATGTTGCAATTAAATAACAAGAATAACATCTCTTAATTTAATCTCAATAATTTTTTTATCTTGCTACTGAATAGAGAAATTTATAAATAGAAAAATAAATTTTATTCATTGAAATATAGAATCAAGTATTTACAAAATGAACTAATTCCCCTTCCAAATAACTAAAGGGTTTTAACACTATATTCAAGAGGAAAAAATAATATGAAAGAATAGAAATTGGTAATTATTACAAATATAAAAAATCATAAATCAAAACTTTAATATTCGATCTCCTCTCCTTTCAGTCTATTTTTTTGGTATATTTTTACGTTGTTTATTCATTATCGGTCAACCCACATTAATATTCATTCCTTTTTAAATTTTAATATCTCTATTATTATATCTAATTGACTTCCCTTGAAACATACCTTCATCTTATTTTCTTCTTATTGGTCAATAAAAAAACATGGAATGTAATTTTAATTGATGAAGGTATAGGGATTCATTCTAGATAATAAAAAATATTTTAATTATATCACACCATGAAATGGTATTGGTAACACCATGGTTATTAATAAATTTTTGCCTTTATATAACTTTATCCCCTATGGAATTACTATAAATTTCATAGAATTATATTTTGTAAGTTTTATTTCATGTATTGATCCCTAAAATCCATCACAGTATAACTAATCTTCCATAATATGAGGACCTGTATATTGGAAAAAATACTTAGACTCAACTTAGCCTCTTCATGGTATGGAAATATTTTCCATGGAATGTACTTATATTTATTTTAGAAAATGATAATATAAAATGTAAGAGCTTTGGAAAAAAAATCCTTTAGTACAAAATCTTATGAAGCTTCTTTACCGCTAAGGATAAAATGATATACAACTCTGGGGAGATCTAGAGAAAATATTATGTATGAAATCCAAATTTTACATATTTATATTTTTGGAAAAGGAAATTATATTACACATACACAATTTTCTTATGTTTCCCCACAATGGATAAGTATAAAATATTATGCATCACTACTGAGTCATGGGGAAAATTGTATTCTTGGATTCTTCCCTTCAACCAGAAAATGATGAAATGTTATGCATGAACTTTGGTATGTTATTTATAAATAATGAGACTCTAGGGAAAAGGTAATTACGTTATGTATGATATAAGGATTGTACATATCACTTTTAATATATTATTAATTGACCAATAATGTCACATGTCTCCTCTTCCATTTTTACACTACTCATTAAAAATATTATATATCTAGCATAATTCCTTATTTAAACCAGTGCATTATTAACTTCCACCCAAATCAACCAAAATAATTATTTACTACTAGAACCTTCAATAACTTTATAAATTTACATTTACTTTAAAATTAAAATATATAGGATTAAAAACTAATATCGATACATTTTATTATAGAATTTAAATGAATCAATTAAAACCACAATTTTGTTTATTGTGAGAAATATTAACACAATCCATTAAAATGAAACTTTAATAAAAAACAACTAAAAAGTAAATTAATTAATAAATATGAGGTTAATAATGAATATAATTTTATTAAAATATAGTTTATTATTGCCTCTTTCAAGTATCCATTTCCCTTAGTGATCAATTCATCAGGAGATTCTAATTCACTCAATAGATAGAAGAGAACTTTCTCTGCTATTAGAAGGCCACACACCACCTAATTCATCATGAAGAGAACTCTAGATGCATTTCCAAACCACCAAAATCCAAAGTCCGTGTAGGTTTATACATTCATATATATAAATAGTTATATATTTATAGATCATAGGTATCATTTAGCTCTCTAATATATTTACCATTATTAATTTTTTCTCCACCATTTATTTATGATTTATCCAACATTGACCAAACCTATGCTAAGTGACACAAATATTATTACCTATCTATGTGTAACATCCCAAGTTTTTTAAAGTAAACATTTTTCTCAATAGAATACATGATATGTCACATTGAGCTTAAACAAACTACTAAATATTATAATTTAGATGTTACCATTATCACCCATCTATTAAAATGGAGGGAATGAAAAGTATTAACTGAATTATGAAAATATGGTTTAATTTTTTTTATATAATTAATTATTTGGTGTTAATTTAGTTATCAATTAATGTAAACCCTTTTTAAATTAAAAGGCAATACTTTTCTAAAAATATATTTAAATGTGCACAAGTGTGTTTTATAACAATAAATAATAAAATAACTATTTTTTTATTATATTAATTAAATTTATATATAATAAAATAAATTTAATGTTTACCATTCATCTTATGTGTTTTCTAAAAATGATATAATAACAAACCCAGTTTTATACATAAAAGAAGTATTTTTCTAAAAAGGCAGTTTTCCACCTTTTGGTGGGACACTTGTTTTAAATCTATTTTTTGACACTTTTTTAAATTATATTTGAGAAAATAAAATTATTATTTGAAAAAATAATATAATTTTTTTTGTTGAGTTCTTGGTATTCTTCTGATAAGTTTCATGTTTTGATGAATAATGAAAAATAGAGAATTTTAATTGAAAATAGTTTTTTAATATAAATATTTTATTGTGTTAAATTATATTTTTAATTGGTTTTAAAGTGTAATTAGATCAATGTTTTATTATTTAATCCAATTTAGGTCATTGTAATCAGTTTCACCTTAAATTTAGATTTAAAAATATTTCATTAATTAAAAAAAATTACTTTAAAAACATGTTTTCTCATTCCGCCAATGAGATTAATTTTGAATTAATTTTAACCTTTTTTTTAATTTTAAAAAATTTATTCTGTTTTTGGAATCATAATTCAAAAATTTATCAAATAATATCCTTTTATTTTTGAAAAATATGAATAGTAACTTTCGTAATTTTGATTATCACAATTAATGGTAAATAGAGTAATTATGGGTTAAAATAATATTATAAATATTAGAAAATGACCCTAACACTTGCCCAAATTTTATTGGATGATTATTTTTAGTCCCTATGTATTAAAGGATCAGTTATGTGATCCTTTATTTCCATTTGGATGTGAATATAACCTTTATAATATTTTATTGAAATAAAAATCAACTTTTTTAAACATTTGTTTTTAACAAGTGAAATATTTTTAATATGTGATAATATATGGGATATGTTCGACTATAAATAATATTTTTAAATATAAAAATTTTATATTCATTATGATATTTTATTTTTAATTTTAATAAATAAATAATCACCTTAAAGGCTTGCATAATGATGATAGAGTAATTTTATAATTAATATAAATATCAAATAAATGATATTAAGAATATTAAAATAATTAATATTTCAGATAATTAATATCATACATGAATTTTATAGATTAACTAGATATATTATTAATATATTAAACATTTTTTAACTTATCTTGTGTATTTATATTTTTAAAAAGTCAATGTAATGAATAGTGTCAAAATTGATATTAATGACACTTAAACAACAATATTTTCTTACATGCTATAAAATTCATAAAAAACTAAAATTAATCCAAATTATTGGTATAAGGTGTAAAATTTCATCAATGATCCATTTATGGTTCTTTTTTTATTTTATATTAACTATACTAATCCTTAAGGAGTAAAAAACATGTTGCCACTGTAAGAGTCAAAGGAATTAAATAAGGTTTAAGGGAAAAAGATAAGGGTATGAATGTGACTGTAACTTGTATAAAAATTATTTGATAAGATTATTTATATAAATCCTAATATTATCTTCTAATTTTGTCAATTTTGATACATTTTGAAATGAAAATTAATTTATATTAATTTAATATTGATTGTGTTTCCAAAAGTGTCCCTCTCCTCAATTATAAAAGGGAACCTCCTCCCTCACTTTCTCACACAACTTTGAGCCTTCTAGATCAAAAAAACCCTGAAACTTTATCCTACCGAAATCCTTATCCAAGTTCTAGAGGTCCTAGTTTCCCAAAAAGACCAACTATAGATCCCCTGAGAAGAGATCTAATGGAAGTCCCACGAAGAAGAGGTAATTTTTTACAAACTCATTCAAGTTAATTTCTTCTTATAATTCATATTCATGTGTTGTTTCCATACTAAAGTAATAAATATACTATAATATATATTATAAGATATTATTTTTATTATGTTACAATCATGTTCCACCTTTTATACATCCTGTGAAAAATGAAATCCCCGCATGTACGTACGTACGACTTACCGTCTCCACGTCGTAGTGTAATTTTTTTTGTTACCACTTTACATAAATGGGTATAACGATGTAAATAATGGATATATATAGTTCTTGTGTCATGATATTTATTTTTTATAATTAATATTACATCCAATTCCTTACAATTTCACCATTAAGGGAATGATATCATTGCTCGTGAGTACGTACGACCTCCCACCTCCACAATGCAGTGTGATTCATTTTCCATGTTAAACATTAAATAATGATTATAAAAATGTTAATAATGAATAAATATGATATATATGAACTTAATATCATTTTGGAGATAAAATAAATATATCCTATGCATATGAAACAAGACATACATGAAAAAACATACATAGGAAAATGAAGCAGTTAACTCCCAAAATAAGACTAATAACATAATATTATCAAAAAATGGGTGATAAAACAATATAAGAAGATCACATATGATATCATAAATATTAATAATTTTATTATATAAGTTAATAACATTCCTAGAACAAATATATTTGTGGTTAAATCATGTTCAACTAAAGGAAGTGTAAGGTAATGGATTTCGTCTCAATATCCTTTCAATGAGAAATACTTTGATATTATACACTCAAATTATTTTATGTGGTGTATATACAGAACATCATACATATCATATCATGAATTTATTTATTCTCATTTTATTTAATTCTTTAAAATTTTATTATTTCATGTAACTTATGATTTAAGTGGTTAAAGTGCTATGGGCCAATTTGAATTCTTAAAGATTTAATTATAAAATATTTTTCTCCATGTAAATATTCTTTATATTATTTTACATTTTAATTTATATGGATATAAAAGGATTATAAAGGAAAAATTATTTATATTTTTAATACAATTCAGTGGTTTTAAAAAGGAATCTTTTTACGTGTTTTATATGGAACTTTTTTACAAGCGACAAAAGGAATGTTCTATTTTTTCTAATATACACAATGAAAACAACTTTACAAACACCATGAATATTATTTAATTTCTAGCTTCATTTTAAAGATAACATATTTTGGTAAATGAAAAACCATATTACTTTATTATTTATATTTGTTATCGAAAATGGTTATTTTTAAAAAGAAAAGGTAATTTTTATACGAATTTATTTTTCATATGGGTTTAATAAGAGTTTGTTCTCAGTAAATTTTCAAACATTTTATTATAGTATTTTAATCTATGTAAACACCCTTTTAATAATCTTATGATTCATGAGATTGATATATTATGATATCATCTACCATATTTTACTAAATATTTTATGATTAGTTTGACTGTGAATGTTCTCTATAGATACCATTCACCATATTACTCTAGGTGGTTTGTGATTATGTTTACTTAATGGGGAAAGTTGTTCACATTTTTTATGCTAGTTTTGATAAAAATATACATGTTCAATATATTTCACCATTGTTGATGCTCCTTTACGTCACATTGTCTAAATGAATGGAAAGGGAAATTCCTTAGCTCAAATTGATTCATCCTTTGAAGAAAACATCAAAAATTGACAAAGGCATGAACAAAGATTCAAATGCACATGTGCCGCACAAGTTACATCATAGTCACGCAAGTACACTTGCGCGCCGCCTAGTGGTCACGCAGGTGACTTGCGCGCCCTCTTTGAAAACCGCCCGGGGTCTTCTCCAGCCTATAAATACCCCTGTGGGCCCCCCATTTCGAGGACGAAAAATTCCAGAACCGCCAAATTGAGATCCCGGAGTCCTAGTCTCTTCTCAAAGATTCCGAACACTTATAAGGTAATTTCTTACCCAGAACGGAAGATCTAAAGATATGGAGGAAGTCCTAAGTGTTGAAACTCATCAACACTTGCGCGCCTGAGTGGCCAACCCTTAAGGGAACTGGCCACACTTGCGCGCCACCCTACTCCTTCACCAGAACTTGTGCGCCATCTTCTGGAAAGCCTCTAGGGATAATAAAAAGGGTTTGATCCAAGTCTCGCCCAAGTATTACCCTAAGGGCTGAAAATCGCGCAAGTACCCATGTTCCGCGCATGTATACCTGTGCGACCAGGACTTGAGAACCCACGCAGTACCTGCGCGCCTTCCAGGACTTGCACACCCCTATCTTTTTGGGTGCCTCTCCTACCTATTTCACTTTTCTTACACCTATCCACTTCTCCTCTTCAGGATTAATCCTTCAGAACTCTCTCCAAATCCATTTATGGCATAATTTCCTTGTTGGATTCCTTATCTAAAAGGAATTCTGTGGAACATATCTCAAAACCTAGTGATTTACACATCTTTACATCGCTAAAGTTAGAGAGTTCATTCATTCAACCTCATCCTTTAAAGATGAGATAATCTTTAACCTGGACCTCCTTTTCAGGAGTAATCCCCGATCCAAATTCTCATTAATATTGGGCATCCTCCTTAGGAATAAGCCCCAAGTCCTCATTAATTTGGGCATCCTCCTTAGGAGTAAGCCCCAGTCACAATTCCCTTAACCTGGGCCCCCTTTTCAAGAGTTATCCCCAGTCCAAGTTCCCAAATATAGGCTTCCTTTTCAGGAGTAAGCCCCAGTCTTAATTTCTCTTAACCAGTCATAATTACTTTTGATCTGGGCTTCCTTATCAGGAGTAAAACCCAATCATAAGTCCCCTCCTAACTTGGGAATCTTCCTTAGGAGTAAGCCTGAAGATTAGAGTATCCAAATATCCGTAAAGCACATATACCTTTATGGACCCTGTTCCTGTATTTCTTCCCTGAAGTAAATCTTAATCTTCATCTGTTTGGGCAGTCATACATACATAAGCCCCATGTCATTTCTTATGATTTCATCTTTCATGGCATAATTGTCTGATTTTACCAATACCTATTGTTTCTCACACCGAGCATGACTCAAGTGAGCTTAGAGTGTAAAAGTAATTATGACATCTTTCTTTGAGTCATGAATCATACATAAATATCATACTCCCTTATTCGAACTATGTGGGTTCTGATTCATTTTCTAAATAAAGGATATGTAGGTAGCCCATCTGTGGGTACGATCCCAACTCTAAAATAATCCATGTCCTTCTGAATGACAATAAACTTCAAGTGACCCACTGAGTGGATTTAAAACCAGTATGGTCATCATAATTACCAAGAGACTTTTATGTATTAAAGGATACCATTGACTAAGAATATTTAAAAAATATAGATGATTCTTTATCGATGAAAAACCTCGAATACATATAAAATATTCTCTAAATTTCCTACATATTTAATCATTGATTGTCAGATCTAAAGGAAATCTCATTTTATACTTGGTAATATAATAAGGATTAATAAACATAACTTAAATCTATAAAGAGAGTCTCGGAGTAGACAATAATTACCCTCAAAAAGGTGTGATGAGTCCAACCTCCCATCCTCTTGACCAATGAAAATTTCTAAGTCTCATCAGTTTACAACTAATGAGCACCTACCTTTGGAAAGTAGGTCCAAATGGATATGGAATCATTGGATGTTTCCGATTCTACGAACAAACCCATTAGAAACCATTTGGAGTGTTTGAATCTTAAATCAATGAGATCATCCCCAATTCCAGAGGAAACAACCACTTTAATATGAGGAATTTATTGGACCTAGTAAGTGGTGGGTGGGGCCTGCTATAACCCCTTGATGCATCATTCGATCTCATGAGACAAACCAGATTAGTATTTGGTCGAAGCATTACCCATTTATTTTAAAATGTCTCGGATGAGTCCTTAATGATATGTTTCATAAGTAAAAAATTATGAATTCCATCATTGTGAGATTAATTATTTATTTTTATGTGATTATTCAACTAGTAGAATATCCATGGTTATTTTTCCTAGATCATGTGATTATTTAAACGGAAAGTGTTTTTATTATTTACCTTTCCATATTGTTTATGCCATATTTGCTCATAGATTTTTTTGTACACTTACCATTGTGGAGCATTTGAGATCACCCCTTCAATATGTTTCATTACTCCCTAGTATTCCAAGAAATATATTATGAATTATATATAGGGTTACACAAAGGGGGAATAATGACATACTCAATGATATTCTTTGTGTATTTTATGTTTTAAAATGTAATTTGGATTTCAAGTATGTATTTATTTGACTATGACTACTAATCTATTTGTTTCTTTGGGAAGTTATTAATTTGATATTATTCCAATTTAATAAATTAACCACTAAATTTGGGAAATTGGGGTTGGGGACTTTACACTATAATCCCATATCTCATAAAAAGTCACCAAAAAAATTAATTTTAATAATTTATAATTAATTAAATTATTTATATCAAGAGGAATAATCCAAAAAAACTCATTGATCAATATTTACCCATTGAAACTATGAATAATGGAATGTGTAGGGTCTATGAAACACCTCTGGTACTCCTAAAAAAATAAAATTCAAATTTTGTTCACATGACACTCAATTACGGATTGGATTGGTGAATTCTATTGAACAAAACATCCTAAAATAATCTAGAAATGAAACTAAACTCTTGTATGATGTTTTGAAAATGAATATTACATGACTTGAATTATTTCTTTAACCCATAAATATATTTCTAAAAATTTCATAACTTTTTTTCATTACTTATAGACAAAAAACCTTCTATTTTTATCATATAGACATCTTATTTAAGTTTAACATTAAGGAATACTGTTTTGACATCCAATTTTAAAATCTAATACTCATGGAATGCACCTATAATAAGTATAATTCTGATGGACTTAAACATGTAAATTGGGGAAAAGGATTCATTGTATTCAATTCCATGATTTTTCTTAAACCCTTTAAAAACTAATTGGTCATTATAGGTACCAAATTTGACTTCAATTTCTAGTTTTTTATTGAATACCCATTTAAACATGATTAAATTTACATCAACCAAGTGATTGACCAAAACCTAGACTTGATTATGATACATGGAACCGCCTTAGAATTCATAACCTCTTACCATTAAGTATAATCTGATATCTGTACTACTTTCTTATGGTATATAAAATCATCATTTTCAAAAATAATGATTTACCATCCTCAGTGACTAGAAAAACATAGTGCATCATTTCTCAAACCTCTCAGGTACTTCTATGTAGTACTTGTGCATTATCAAAATCTTCTTTTACATAGACTATTGGGATTTTCTCATATTCCAACTTTTGTATATCTTGAGTATAAAATTCATAAAACTTTATCTTCCTCTTACTATCCTTCTTAGGATGTCCTCCTTTTAAGTAATCTATCCTTTTTATCCACAATAACCCCTTTGTTTGAGCAGTCATATAGGTAATAACCCGTCATTTCCATTGGGTAGACTAAAAAGATACACTTCATGACTTGGGTGATAGTTTATTTCCTGAAGTGGCCTTAACAAATGTCTCACAACCACATACATGTATGCTTTAAATCATATAAATTTTTCCATACTTTAACTCACATGGTATGTCATTTTTCAATTAATTTAGAACCCATATTAATTTTTATACCATAATCTACAATGCATATCCCCAAAAGGATAGTAGAATATTAACACGACTCATCATCAAACTGACCATGTCCAATAAGGGATAGTTCCTACTTTCAAATTCACAGTTAAACTATATTTTATAAGGAGGAGTGTGTTTAGATACAATCTCGTACTCCCAAAAAAGGTTGATAAGGTATTTTCTTATATATTCTCCACCTTGATCTGATCAAAAATTATTTATCCTCTTTACAAGTTGATTATCTACTTCAATATCGAATTCCATGAATTTCTCTAAGGATAATAACTTGGACCTCATTATGTAAATGAATAAATATCTCTTAAAGTATTTAGTAAAGTTAACAAAGTTCAAGAACCCATATCTATATTTTATTGGAAATAGTCCACACATGACTGTGTGTACTAATTATTGAAGCTCTGTATCACATTCACGTATTCCAATAAAAGGTGGTTAGGTCATCAAGCCTTGTAAATAAGTAAGACATATATCAAATGGTTTTATATATAAAGAGTTAAAATTACCTAATTGATATAGATTTTTCATGTTATTCTGGATTACAGGACCTAGAAGGTTATTTCATAATAGGTTTTTATAAGAGTAATGTGAACTTAATTCATTATCAAATACCAATACATGGATTTTATAATCTAATAAAAAAGGCTGTTATTAATTAATTTCATAAAATAAAAATGTTATCTTTATAAAAATAACATACATTGTCTCTGAACATGAAAAAAACCATTAATATCAAGATAAAAAATTTATATGATATTATTGGTAACACTAGGCACATAAAACTATAATAGCCTCGAAGTCATACACCCAGATCTAGTACAAAAACATAATCTTTACCTTTAATTCATTGATACTAATAAACATGACCAAACATTAACCATAAAAAATATTACAACATCAAAAACAAATATTGGATCACTTACATACACAATGAACTTTTAGGTTTATAATTTTTGAGAAATAATATAAAGTCTCACATAACAATACTGATGTATTTGAGTGTTCATTTTTTATATTATTCCATATTTTTTATATTTCACATTATGTATTTAACATGTAACACTAAATTCACTACACATGTAAACCTTCTAGACATAACTCACTTAATAACATTATTCATAAACCAGAAATATGAAATGTATGAAAGGGTAAGATCAAATGCCTAATAAGGATAAAAATAGGAATTAACAATTTAATATCTTATATTTACACATGATATGTATAATGGTATTAGAATATTTTTAAATTTAATTAGTATAACATAAAATATTTCATACCCATCAAAAAATATAACATAAACAACAGTACATGGTATAAAACATTAATAAAAGTTGAGAGACATACAAGTCAAAATCACGAGCCATGTGAAAATAATCCTTGAAATATGGAAATATCATAACTTATCTCAAGTATAAAGAAACTATTTTTGTAACTTGTAATATCAATAATTCATTACGGAATTGCCAAAACAGGATAATTACAACATTATATTAGTAATAACTTACAAGAGTTGACTCTTTTGTCTCTTAGGAGCTACCCATGTTTAGTAAACTCTTTATTCTCTTAATATTAACTTACAACAGTTATCTTTGTGGTATCTTCAATAGAATATACAAAATTTAACTTCATTACTTTACCCAATTAATTGGAGCGATATAATAGATCCACCCATCCTTAGTTATGATGGAATAACTAACCAATCATCCACACATATGTCTAAGTACCATAGACTGAATAAAACATTTAGAAGCTTACACTTTTTAACCTAACAACCTTGAAAATAGTCATTATTCCTTTTTCTATTGATTAACTCACAAAGATGAAATAGGTTCTGTGAAAATATATTTATACAATCATAAACCATCCAGGGAAATAATTAAAATAACATCATTGAAAAAACCCCCATTAGAGTATAGGTGAGTAATAATGGATCTTTATACTAATTAAAAATACCTTTAAAATAACATTTAATAAATTTCATTGAAAATAGGGAAAATACCCTTTTATTTTGATAATATTTTATAAAAAATTCTAGAATATTTAAAAAAATAATTTTTTGAATATAACCATATAAAATTATAAATTAATCAATAATGAAAATAATAATTATGATGGTGGGAAAATCCATTTTTTGGTAATTTTTAGAACAAATATTCCTTTCTCTCATTTAAAAAAAATCATAAATAACCTGACTTGAAAATATTTTAATGATTAATTTTTAATCATTTTATAAGAAATTCAAACATAGTTTAAAAAAATTTAATCAATCATTTTAATATATAAAATAACATTCTTTAACAAAATTAAAGGATATGGATATGAAAGAGAAAATAATCTTGACCTAAGGGAGAAATAAGGCCTCTTTTTATTAAAAATGATTTTTTTCTTCTTAAGTGACAAAGGGAGGAAAATAAAAGGAAAAAATACAAACCTAAAAAATAAAAAAAATATAATAATATAGATGTGGTTCAAAAAAATTAGATAGTTCAACAACAACTGAAACATTTTGAGGTATTTTAAATTGTGAACGATAAATATCATGAAGAAGTTTCATTTTTTGAACTTGATCAGAAGTAGAATTATTCATTATGAAAAACTCATAAAAATTTATATCATTTATGAAAAAAAATCATATAAATTAAATAGGAGAATAATTATTAACACCATGATGAAATCATTGAATAAAGAACCAAATGAAATATGTTACATATTTAAGGATGAGTAGATCCAAAATAGTGAAAAAGAAAGGATGAAAACTTATATAGATTTATTGAAAACATGTTCGATGGCCTCCTAAAATTTAGGTAGGGTTTTAAATGTTGAAATGAATGTTCTAAAAAAATTAAAACTTCACTATAACCTCATGTGATATTTTACTATTAACATAAATTATACTAATAATACAAATTAAAGCTCTTATATCCAATAGTTTTTACATCATCTATTTAAAACCTGATGTAAAAAAAACTCACATTTTAACATTGTAAATTTTAAAGAAAACTTCAAAAATTGAGTTTTAATGTCTAATTTTTAATAATTGATATAAAAAATTGATTTAGATTTATTTATTTAACAACTGATGTTAAAACCCTAATGTGAAAGATATTTTTTTACTAGTTCACTACTTTATAAATTCCTAATATCACCCACCATTAAACTCATATTATCCCATATAAAGGATAATCTAGTGGAAAGTATCCATATTTCCTTTATCATAACACCAATGAGGGTTGGTCCATCTATTTTAATGTATTTTGGCACGTAGGTGTTAGTCAACCATTGAAATACAACTCTTTCATTTATTCAGTGGACTCCCCAATCCTAAAATCTTAGGCATTCATTTATTCAAAACATTCCTCCAGATTTATACCAAGCCTAGTGGGGGATATTCAAACAAATATAAATGTAGTTATTTTAGACCAAAAAATTCTTTATAACTACCTTTTATGTTAAAGAACCCTATCAAGTGTTGGTCAAACACTTGGAAAGTATTGGTTTCATTAAAAATTCAGTGATGGAAGGCCATACCAACTTAATATATTATTTTTTGGGAATTTATCTTTTATCTTACATGTAAAATAAACCCATTTCATCAAACCACGTTCTTGTTATTAGCAAGATAATATTATTTATGTGATTAACTATTCCAAGATAAAATTTAAGTATAATCCAATTTATTTGATTCTATCTTTCATTAGTGTTAATTTATTTATTTAATTTCATCTCCGTACATTCAAAATAAAAAATTAACCATGTGACTGATAGAAATAAATAAATAAATAAATTGATGTTATCATGAAAATTATCTAATAGTTTTTTATCTATTGGTTCATAAGAAACATAATAACCTATGTGGAAATCCACCTTGAACCTATTCTTGGTTTGGGATGAAGCATTCCACTTATCCACCTATGTATCTTCTAATTTGGTTTCTCCTGAACTTCAAACATTAACTACCTACACTAACCTAGAATATTCATCCCTTACCTATATATTTACTCACATGTAGTTGAGGGAAACCCAATAATGGCTTAAAGTGGGTTACATAAAATAAATAGTGGACACATAGGTCTATACATAATAATGAAGAGGGGATGAAACTTGGGCCATAATTTTAATATAATAATAATAAATTCAAAAACCATGTAATAAATTTAATTAAAATTAACCAATCATTCATCGTTTGGTATAGGGTCATGACTATAAACAATATACAATGAACACATATTTTCACAATAGCTAGTATTCATTTCAATTCATTCTTTTTTAAGCTAAATCATGGTCAAATTAATTCAATTATTCCAATTAATAAATTAATTTTTCTATCATTAATGTACATATGAACTGTCCTTTTGATTCCATCATTCTATAATTTTAAATTTATTAATATTACATAAGTATAAGATGTGTAATTTAATTCCACACAGTAAGTACATAATGACAAAACATACCGTAACCCTTAACTCATGTAATATTCCTACAAGGAATTTATTACTACACAGTGTGTCATAATCTTACAAGATGTTTAAGAAACACATATAACCAATATGTTTGTTATATTTCATTACATATGTGTGTAATATATATGGGGTGTTAATGTCCAAGACGACGTGTCATTAATTATTAGGAAATTAATTATCATTTGTTACCCTATTACACGGATTTTCTGACCGCATACACATTATGTAGTTTGGTATTAAATCATAATTAATTACTTTCAAACAAATTAATTTCAAATAATTATACTATTTCTCAACATATAATCCAAGTAATGTGTTCCAAGGTACATAAGTTTTACATAGTCTACAGATAGTGTTATCCACTATATTTATGTCTATGACACATGAATAGAAACTCAGTGAGTTTCTCGAACATGTATATTTATGGGGTACATGAATTTTTCACTGGACACATGTCATGTATTAATGAAGCATTTCTATTCCCACAAGTCAAAAAAAATGATGCATTAATGACCACACATAGTGCACGAGTTACACTGTAATACCATGTAGACTACACGATGTGTACAACCACATATATGGCATGTAATATGAAAACGAGTGTTCCCACAAGACAATCAACACGTGGTATAATTAATAAATGGTTTATGTTGATCCTTCTATGTATATTATGGGGTATCTTGGTGTAATGATCCTTGGTACACAATGTGTACTTACAAGTACACATTGTGTATCCATGTATTCTATCTTGAATCTCTAGCACTTCATGATAGAATCCTTAGACACATCCTACACTAGTCTTTAACCTATTTACATGAATGTGAGTGATTATAATAATGATAATAAAATTACGGAATGAATAAAATAGAAATGAATCTAACAAAAAATTCACGAAAAAGTCAATGAAAATATATATTTTAAAATAAAAAAGTTATCGATCTGATACCACTTGAGTTTTATGAGGCACAATGGAAGAGGTTGGGATGGAAGAAAATAAAATTTTTCTATAAAATCATAGATTTTTTCTTGAAAACTAGATATAAATGAATTCCCAAAATATAGAAATATAAGATATAAAATAAAATTTATAAATTATTTAGGTAGATTATGAATTACCTCATCTTTAAATTCACTAATCACTATCAAATTAGATTGACCATAATTTTTAAACCATCATTATGATGTAGTAATCAAGTTTTAATTCCCTCTATAGGTAATCCAAATATGCACTAAGAAACTTTGAACATCATCGTAGGGTTCTCTAGATTCTAGTGTGGATGTCCCAAATACTTGTGTTTTTATTATTGATCACGCCTTAGAATCACAAAAAGGAATGTTAAATTATCTTGGTTCTCTCACAACCAAAGAGGGGGGATGAGGATCACCAATTCTCATGAAACAAGGAGTGTTATTGAGAATATATTTGTGCTGATATAATTATATAGGGAGCTAATTTTTGTGCAGAAATATTTTTAGGAAAAAAACCCTTATCTAATGAGAATTAAATAGTCAGGTATTTATAGAGCGAGGGTAAGAATATTATTTTCACAAATCCCCTTTAATATTCTCTTAAACCCTTGAATACCCCATGTTTGAATAATACTAATAATATTATTATTTACTTAAAATGTACATATCCTTTATACTAATTAAATATTATTTATCCCAAATAAATACATTAATATTCATTCAAATAATATTCCATTCCCACTGGGCCATAAATCATTATGATCACCCTCCTCATTATTTAATGAACCAAGAGTATTTTCTATTCATTTAAATAAATAAATAAATATAAATATGTAATAAACTAATAAATAAATAATTGTGATCAGCCAACAAACCTAATTAAATATTATTCCTCAAACACATAAATAATATTATAATATACTTGTTAAACTCATATAGAATATAGTTGAGGTTCTTGGATAAACTAGTGTGTGACCCAGTAGTCCCCCTTCTCAATGAAATTAGGATGAATTAAGAAAATTTAAACATTAGATTCCAGAAACATTACAAGTCACCATAGAGAATATAGTTGATGTCACAATGATATTCAACCTCCAATGAACCGTTACCATGTTATATAATCCCCTTGTCCCAAAATCTCTTACCAAAAAGTGTGAATAGAATGTGCTATCATCCTATATGTTCAATTCCATTTCTTTAACTTTTTGGAATTGAAAACACCAATAAACTACCATGACCATGGAATTAATTTGACTATTCTATTCTATTAAAGGGACCAATATATTTACGTCTAATATAATGGAAAAATCATCTATTTCATTATTCATTAATGTTATTCACATCATATAATATCATACAGATGAAAAATTAGGATGTGATAAAAAATTATATTTTATTCATACAACATGAATATACAATGTAATTAAATGTATAAGGGTAGTTGGTTTTAGGGAAACACCAACTCCTACACAAAATTCATCCTTGATAAACGCAATACATCTTCCCTTGAAAACCATTCATGGCAGAACCCACTTAGTTCATGACATGGAATATTACCCTCAAGTAGACCCCCTAAGAACAACTCTTAGGGTAAAACATAGGCACCCTTCACGGGGCAACCCTTATGTTATGTAAATATCCTTCACTTATAGAAAAATACTTCACCCTAACAATACTAGATCATGACTTGATATTTCACCCCTATTTCAAAGAATCTTAACACCATGCCACAATTCCCCCTATTTCAATGTGGTCTTCCACCTACAATACATTTTAGTAATATGGCCACCCCAAAACCTACTTTGATACCCACCCAATCATCCAATGAACCTTATGTGCCTCTAGAAACATCTAAAAACACCTCTTAGATATGATTTATCACTCAAAATTATGATACAAATACGAATTCTCAATACACCCACTAATCCAAGGATCAAAATTTAAATTTCCAAAAAAAACACCAACCCTTAACAATAACGGTTGTTAAAAAGTCCCCATTATAACACCTTTCATCACTAAGAAGCACATAATAATGTGTCTTAACATCAAATTCATTTATCATAACCTAAAACAATTCATCATTCCCAATTCTAGACTGAATCAGATGTGAATATATTGTCCATTCATAGATCATTGGTACACTTGGTTTCTTGTATAAATCCCCAATATGTTCTATGAAACACATAAAATACATCTTGAGCTATGCATATAATGTGATTAATACCTACCCACATCCAATTATTCATGAAAACACAAGTTGTTCCTCATCCATCCAGCCATTCCAAAAACCACCTTGTCTCACATATTGGTTAACCATTTACTCATCCTAATAAAAACACCAAAATTCTAAAAGGCATCATGAAATCATACCAAACACCCATAATGAATTACAACCTAGACACTCAATGTAATTCAATGCTTGTCTCATTATCCAACCCACAAACTATCATACTCTCCATGTGAGCATTGATGTACTCTTGATCTGATTCCCCTAAGACTAGACATTGATTTTCCCTAATTTATCCTCCCAAATCACTAAATATATTAAACACTACATCTAAATTCTAATTATAGTATTTACCATGGAACTAGATAAAACATTTTTTCCTGTATCCCAGTACATTGTGCATGATCTCAACCACCCTTCTTCTTGTTCCACTACTACCAAGACCCATCCAACATGAGGGTCATGCCCAAGTAATAAAAAAGAAAATCCCTATCTTAGTAGTATCTTCATCTTTTTCTTATTGAACCATCATATCAGATCTACAATCCCATAACCTATCTAATATCGAATGTAATGATACAATTTAGCCACTTCACTCACACCTCAATTCTAATGAGAAACAATAATCAGTACCAATTATAGGCTTCTCATGAACATTACCCTTGATAGTTACTAAATATTCCTTAAAACAAGGGTAAAAACCTCAAACTACTAATTTTGTGACCCAAACTATATTATTTCTCTCATACCTTCTTCATGGAATTGAGCTAGGAAAATCCCAATACCATCGATGTGTTTCTCCTTCGGAGCTACTCCCATCCTATTTTGGACAACCCCTATTAAGACACATGATCAAAACACGACCTCATGGTTATATCATCCAAAAATATCCAAATGAATTGATGGTCCATTAATCATTGCATAAATTTTGACACACATTCCCTAAACCAACATGTTTCATCATAATCCTTATCGATGTAAGATCTTACCACTAATGGAAGCCTTCCAATTCACCATCAAATACATGAGAAACCATTCCCTTAGGCATGTCACCAATCCTATCATCCCTCTCACCCCAAATGTGACTATTTACCCAAGACCCACTAAACCCCCATGAACCTCCCCCATATAGTTGGGACTAATGGGTATCTGTCCAAATTACATAATCAATGCACCACTTTATTTCTCCTAGATCTTGGAAAATTCTCAAAAAACCCATCCATGAACCATTACAATACAACACATACCGAAGATTTGTCACATGTGACTAACATGTATCTACCCCATTGCACTAGAAACTTCATAAAAAATACATGGTGAAACTCACTCTTCTTTTCACAAGGAAGAATGAAACCCTAAATAACCCTTGAATTTTTTCTTATTGTACCACCTATCTCAGTATTATACAATCCAAAATGGGTACACACTTCCATACTACATGATCACATAACCCGATCAATGATTCCATGAGTCCCACAACACCGATCCTAGGCCCATAACCCAAAACAAATAACTATGATTCCCTTTTAAGTCATCAAGAAATTCCAAAATTACTCTTATTGGCATCTTTACCAATGATCCAAGGCACCTAACCTATGGAAAGGAAAACTACACAATCACTCATCAATCTAACATATTTATGAAACCAAAAGGCATTTACACATGATCTGCTCATCCTAAACCAAAATATCTGGGATCATGATCCAATATATCATTCAGAACCACACTCAATCTAAATATCTATGAATCCAACTGATCTTGTCATCAGAACATAACCATGATATAATAAGATTTATAATTGATTCACATCTCAAAAGGACAAGTAATTCCACATTCATTTCTTCTACCCTTTCAAGGTTATCCAACTCAACATGGAATATTATTCCCATTCAAAACACATCTCTCATGAATAAACCACCTTTGAAAATCCATCTCCAAGGAATTTAATTCCTAGACCAACCCACCAATGGTTACTATACACCACCTATAGATCGTGTATGAATCATCACAATTCGAAAATCACCAATACTAGTATCCATATAACCGATCATCATAAAAATACACATGAATAAAATCCATGGTTTAACTTAGTAGAATGAATTGATAAATTTATATAAAACAACCATATAAGTGATTATTGACACATTAAACTAGGGGACCCTCTGTTGTAGTAAAATATTCAATCAGAGAAAAGAAAATTAATTTCATGAGAATTCTATGTGTTAGTTATGATGTATGAATACATAACTTATGCCACTATTGGACCAAATAAAAAAATAAATCATAATATCAATATCACACATCATAAATGAATAAATATTTCAACTTTAATAGTGAAAACTAAGAACAATAATCCCATAATTCTTGTAAATTGGGATTCCCACCAGAAACCTATTTATGAATCACCAACCCAAGGTATATTTAAAGCTCTAACATATTCCTATCCCAGACTACCAAGTCTCTAAATAATAATACAAAAAAATCAAGACTCTAATACCAGTTTTTAACTCCCAAACTAGATCCCCCAAATGACACATGATAAGAGTCTCTATATAACCTCATGTGCACCTCCTCATATACTAGTGGATGAAAACCAGCATCAAAAGTTTATAATCAATATTTAGGGGAATATAATATCTATTTCACAACCATTAATGTAGAATATATAACTAAATATAACCTACAATCCATTAATCAGAGCATTCATGATGGAATAACAGATAAAGAAAACAATAACTAAAATAACATATATCCATCTTATAAGAGATGAATATGAAGGTTATATTTTCATACATCCCAGAAGAAATACCATCGTAGGATCACATATATATAATTTAAAAATAATAAAATATAGAAAATGGATCCACTAAAATCATCATGCCTCACCTCAACTTTATCTCCAATCTCCATTGAGCTTCTCTAGCCCGATCCACTATGAAACCTATGATCAGGATTTTAAAATATACATAAGGTTTGCACATGCACTAGGGTTCCCATGAAATGTGTGAGAAATATATAATAATAGGGACACACCAAGTTCCCCTAATGATCACAATCATATACATGTACATGCATGGGGAAAATATAAAACTAAATATGCAATTTATTCCATAATATAATTTAAATATTCATGAGTTATCCAGGAAAACATGACAATCAACCTTACCTAGTCAGATCACCTATAGTAAAGTACTTCATCCTAGTGTCATCTCATATGAATCATATCAAGGGAATGGTGAAACATAACCAGGCATAGTAATATGAGCATCTAAAAAACCCCACATAGTGACTATCAGTCACAAAATGTCTAGGAATCCTCTAACACAAATCGATAGAAAACCTATAACTCAAGGAAGGTCCCCTAGAAAAAAACTCCAATAAAAACCCTACCACATAGGGTAAAATCTAAAATAAAGTATCATACTAGAACATTATCACATAGGGTGGATATTATAACCAAATATTGTACTTTTACCCTATCAATCAGGTTGTGGTTTCATATATTATCTCAACCACAACCCTATCACTTAAAGTGGGGTCTCGTATCATGTCTAAAAAACCACTTTAACACTCAAGGTGATGTCTTGTATCATGTCTTAACTATTGGAGTTTGTGGCCTAGAACCAACTACTTTTTACTTTATTCATTAATAAATAACTTATCACATCTTGATTGTTATTCTGTGTGACAATGCATGTGATAATGTCCTAAGGATATTTGTTGCATTAAAGGGTCATAGTGGATCCCTGCTATGATGAGAACCTGGAAGTTCCATAACACTGTTATTGAATATATGTTTTATGTCTAGATGATGTTATTTGAGGGACACAAATAATATAGGCCATTAGGGGTGAGGACCCATAAAACATTGAGGCACCTTCTTATGGTGTGCGCCCTTGGAAATATCCAGGATGATATTATGAGAATGAGACGTGCCAGTAGGAAATCCACATTTCAAAGTTTCATTGGATGTTCCTATCTGCGGACGCGTGTATTGGTCCTTAGACTTTAATATTATTATTAATGGGTATTAAAACTCATACACTTAGATTTATTAATGAAAACTATAATGACACACTGTTCGTAGTGAGGTAGGATATGTTGGGTGTGCCATGAGTAATACAAAATTAATAGATAATGAGAGAAAGGATTTTCCCTTATGTTCCATAATATAAGTAGATATCTCAAGCCCTTTGATGGAATTTATATAGCCTAAATAAATCCATGGCCATGGTAAGTAATGGTAAAGTTAAATTTCAGAAAGTCAAAGAAATAATAATCAAGAACATGGGTTGATGTCACTAGCATGAAACTCGCTTTATTCGAGATATCTAGAAAAAAGGATTATATTACACGGTAAGCGTTCGTAGGAGGTGACACATCATTGCAGTGTTAACTTCTTTATCTATGGGTTCCTTGGCTTGTTTCTAGACTCTAACCATATACTTTAGGCAGGCTCCACCTAATGCCACTGAGAAATAGGCCTAGAGGTTCACACACTAAGTGTGTCCAAGTATCTCAGTTAAATATTAATTTAACAAGTTGAATAAAGATTATTCCCGATTGTGGTTTAATAATTATTTAAGGATTCCTGATCACATTTATTTAGACACTAGTTATTCGAGAGAATATATTTTGGGTGAAATAATATATTTATTAGCGAGTAATGCATTTATATTTATTTGAGAAATAAATATCCATGATTCAAGGTCTAATAAATGTGGTGGAGGAAATAAAGAAAATGGAAAAGTACACGTCGTTTATATTAATATACACGCTGTGTAGTTTTTTTGGGAATTGGTGAGAAATAATATTATTTATTTCATTAAATATTTTTAGGTGTAATTCATTGGTCACATGTCAAGTAATAATAATAGTCAACTGTTATTATTAGAAATGGGGTATTACTTAGAATAAAATGAAATGAATAAATGAATTCAGGTAATTAATTCATTTTATTATTCTAAGTAATTAAAATCCCAATTATATAATTCTCATTAGCCTATCAATTTTTGGTCTTTGTGCACAACGGATCTAGAAAAATATCTCAAGAAAAGAGAGAATTATTTTCTACCAAGAATGCTCTCAAGCTACGAGAGGGATCCTCCTCCACCAGATCAAGGAGAGTGATTTACAAGCGGATCTCAAGGAAATCAAAGGAGGACATAGGAAGTGAAGGCTCTTCCGCGCTAGCACCCGTAGATCCCTTCGGTGACATCCATAGATAGATGGAGCATGTGTGGATCACTGCTAGAGGAATCCTATACTTGGATTCTACGATGTAATGATGGTTCACATCAGATCGTGGCTTGAAACATCAACAGATAAAGAATTACATCAAAGTAATTATTTTCTTTTAATTAAATTAATTTTAACCAACATATGATGATCTTATCTATGGTTGTGGGGCTCCCTTCCTTTATTTCTTTCTTCATTCTATTATGAATATTCGGCTTTTTATTATCATGGCAGATCTCGGATTGATCATTGTTAATGGAAAAATTAAAGTTGGGTACACCCACCAATGCACTTACGATGCGCCCATATCCTACAAGTGGTATCAAAGTGGTCATATCATTGATTATAATTATTTATTTTTTTGTTGATGATTTACGCATTTAATAATTTAGTTGTTTCAATTTATGTTAATCATTCTGCAGATCTAAATTTCGAGATCTGTTCCTCCTCTCTCATTTCACGTTCACCTTATAGAAACGACCTTTTCCTTTAATTTTTATTAAAAATAAAATAGAGGATCTCATTCGTAGGTTCCAAACATTCTTTTCCATACAACACCAGAACACACAACATGTATTCGGCAGTACACATTGTGCAGTCAAGATTCAATGCATCAGAACAGTCTGCCAAATCAGGCCGTGTGTTGCAGTATTTCTAAGTATTAAATGACTCTGTGTGTTGACTAGGAACAGGTGGTACATAGTTTCTGGATTACATGAATTGTGTTCCACTGGACACGATGTGTAGTCCCTTTGGGTTTGGGTTGGACCTTGTACCCCATACACAGTTTTCCTGACTAGAAACCGTGTAATGCAGAGACTACACGGAATGTTTCCCACTGAACACGCCATGTTCTCTGAAGATTTTCAAAGTACTTCTACACACCATGTCCCTGGGCGTGTACTTCAGATGGACGGTGAAAAAAACTATACGCCGTGTGGTCGGACCTACATGCTTTGTACTCATCCAAATTATGCAAATTTATGCAAATTTATTATTATATTATTCAAAACATTGAGACATGTACCATAGTTCAGGCATAAAGCTGAGGGACAACATGTGATAGGTGTTTTATATATATGTGTTTAATTTAACATCTGCGTAATGTTCATTTATACTCATTGGGTAGCTATGAACAGGAATTCACCAGCTTGATCCCAAGGTACAAGTTAGATAAAAAGATAATTTTAAATGAATTTATTTGTTTAAAATTATGATGGATGAGAATCTCAAGGAAATTCAGAAAAGGGTTTAAGATAAAAGGATTGATTAATTAAAGAAAATTAATTGATTCAAGCATGATTTATATTACACAAGAACGATTAAATAATTGAATGATAGTTTTATTTATGTGTAAATATCGTTTCATGGATGGATGATCATGAGCTAGACCAAGACCTTTTTATTTGAATGGTTTCTTTTAAATTATCTATTTAAATTAAATTTTTTGTCCTGCGAGCATTCTTCTCATTAATATGTAGGGCCTGTGTGTCCAATGTTTATTTTATGTAAAACCCCATTTTACCCCTCACCTGCGAGTGAGATAAAAGCATATGTAATGGATGGATATCCCAAGCTAGTGGAGGAGACTCAAGTTAGGAGCCAAGGTGAAACCAATCCAAGGAGATAAAAATGTGAACGAGTGGAAAGCTGTAAACACGAACCCAAAAGGTTTAAGTTGTTTCTCCCCTAGGTCTTGGGTTAGTTTATCAACCACTAGATAAACTTACCAATAGAACAATCCCATGATCATACCATTTATTTTATTTCTGTCAGTTTCATGGTTTGTTTATTGTGGGTGTGTTGTCATGATCACATAATTAATTAATTAAACAAGCATGCAAGATGGAACTAAAATAATACCGGATTATGCGTAAATATTATCTTAGACATGGTTAACCACTTAAGTATATCCAACATAATATTAACAAGCATGTTATCAAAGATAATAAAATGAAAATTTATGTATAAGGATAAAATCCCTCAAAGAAAATATTAAGTCGGTATAGCCTTCCATATTATTTGTTAAAATCGAACCGTAGTTCAAAGTGATTGACCAACCCAACTTGGGGTGTTTTCAATTATCATGGAATTCTAATTCAAGTTTTTGGGTTGACTTGAATTGGTTCACATCAAGGGTTGACTGCCACAGTAGGACTTGGTGTGACCAAGAGGCAAAGGTTGAGGAAATCCAAAATAAAAGGATTTCCGAATTGGGGAGTCCACTTAGCGGATCAAGGAGCTGCGAGTTAATGCAGATTGAATTTGGAATGTATACCTAAAACCCTTCAAGTTTCTTAACCAACCATAGTTGGGGTAATCCAAAGGGAAATATGGATCCTTTCCACTATAATATTCAGGAAACAAAATATTCCTAAGTCAATGGAAAGGGTTATTGGTTTTCTATAAAATAGTGGGAGACTGATAAGTACTAAATTATTTATATGTCTCAATTTTATTATGATAAATTACTAAACCTTTTCTCATATTAATTTTTAGAAATGACAAGAAAACTGAATTCAAACATATCATTCCAAACCATACTCGATAAGGAAACCCTTCTCACTGGCACTAATTTCCAGGAGTGGCAGAGGCGTTTACACGTCATCCTTCTCCATGAGAGGAAATTGTATGTGTTGGATGAGACTATTCTAGTTGCACCTAGAAAAGAGTCTAGTGATGAGAAAATATCTCTCTCCATGTAACATTTGGATTATGCCACATATTTCTAATGATTCATGCTATCATCCATGTCTAATGAGCTCTTGAAGTAGCATGAAAACATTGACACATATAACATGATGTCTCACCTTAAGTATATCTATCAAGAGAAGATGAGACATGAGAGATATGAGATCTCCAATGCTTTTTTACAACTAATCTTGGAGATTCTGCGCCAGTTGTGCCTCATGTAGTCAAGCTTATTGGCTACATTGAATGCCTTAACATTTTAGGGATTAAGTTCTCAGATGAGTTGCGTACAGATCTCATCCTATAATTACTGCCCAAGACCTTATCTAGCCTTATTTTCAACTATAACATGATAAAAAATGAGAAGAGTATATCATAAATTATGACCTTAATTCTCTAGGTAGATAAGGACATGGGGCGTGACAAACCCGCAGTCCTTATGGTGAATAAGAAAAGGAAGGACAAGGAAAAGGGGCCAAGGATTCATAAATGGTTTGAAGCCCCTGAGAACCATCCCTCCAAGAAGGGGAAGATCTAGAGGTAGGGAAAGGAATGAGAGATGGTATATTTTGCACGTGTCAAGCCATTCCACTATAAGAGGAACTGCACCCAGAGGCGTGGGGATGCTAAAGGTGCATTCGTTAAAGAGTGTAATCTTTCCATTTCTACACATTGGGTGTTAGATACAGCTTGTGGGTCTCACATATATATTAAAATGTTGGAACCAAGTAGATTTAGAAATATTTTTAGGGGATAGGTGGATCTTCAGGTAGCCAATAGCGCGAGGCTGACTGCGTTTTCCATTGACAATTACCATCTCTCATTCCCAACTGGAATGATTTTGGTTTTATGTAACTGTTATTATGTTCCTAATGTTACCAAGAACATAATTTTTGTATCTTTTTTGGATATGGATGGATTTATTTTCAACTTTGTAAATAAGGGTTGTTTATTTTATAAGAAAAATATATGTTATGGTATGGCACATTTAAATAATGGTTTGTATGTATTAAATTACAAAAACAAAGTGTTGGAAATCAATAATGAAACAAAATCACATGACTCACACAACACCCAGTTGTGGCATCATCGTCTCGATCATGTAAACGAGAATCTCTTGACAAAGCTCTTCCAATATGGTTATTTAGACGCTACTAAGATAAAAACACTTGATAGATGTCATGCTTGTTTACAAGGTAAAATGACCAAGCTGCCTTTTGGTGGGCAGGGTGAAAGGGCCAGAGAGCTTCTAGGATTCGTGCACACAGATGTGTGTGGACCATTTATAGTAGAATCTAGAGGTGGATATTCATACTTCATTACTTTTACTGATGATTTGAGTAGATATTGCTATGTATACTTAATGAGGTGTAAGTCAGAAGCCTTAGATAAATTTAAGGAATTTAAGAAATAACTAGAGAATCAGATTGGTAATAAGATAAAGAAACATTGATCTGATTAAGGTGGAGAATTTCTGAACCAAGAGGTCATCAATCCTCTACGGGAGTCTGGGATTCTATCTCAGCTCACTCCTCCTTATACACCACAGTGGAATGGTGTTAGTGAAAGGAGGAACCACACCTTTTTGGATATGGTGAGGTCGATGATGAGTCATACAGACCTTCCATTATCCTTTTGGGGATATGAATTACAAACTGAAGAATACACATTAAACCGCGTACCAACTAAGGTGGAAAATGGAATTCCCTCCAAGTTATGGAATAGAAAGAAATCCATTTTTTCGCACACACATGTATGAGGATGTGAGGTGTTTGTTAAGGCCTTATTAGGAAACATACAAGCACCCTGAGGCATGAGGTGTATCTTTATAGGATATCCCAAGGAAGCGAATGGATATTACCTATATAACCCTTCAGATAAGAAAGTGATCGTCGCAAGACACGTCGTCTATCTTGAGAGGGAGAAGATCTTCAAGAAGGATAGTGGGAGCAAGATTGAATTTGACAAAGTTGATGCTCAAGATACACATGAGTTGGTAGAGTAACAAGTTCAATAGGTCCCCATGGAAGAGGTTCGAGAAACACAAGTACTGTATAGGATCTCAAGAGAGGTAAGAGAACCAGAGAGATTTGGTTTCCTTGTCACCGAGGATGGTGAATCATTATTGTTGGACAATGATGAACCTATCTCCTACAAGGAAATAGTAGAAATCTCAGAAGCTGCAATATGGCTAGAATCTATGAATTCTAAGATGGATTACATGTATCAGAACCAAGTCTGGGTTTTGGTCGATGACACAGTTGATGTAAAACCTTTTGGATGAAAATGGGTATTCAAGAGAAAGATGGACATGAAAGGTTAAGTAAGCACCTATAAATCTAGGATAGGGATAAAGGATTCAGACAACATCAAGGAATTGACTATGATGAGACCTTATCACTAGTTTCCATGTTTAAATCCATAAGAATCATACTTTCCATAGAATCTTAAAATGACTACAAGATTTAGAAAATGGATTTCAAAACAGCATTCCTTAACGGGAACCTTCCAGAAGTTGTCTATATGACACAAACAGAAGGGTTTGTAACACCAGGTGAAGAAAAACGGGTTTGCGAGTTGCAGAAATCCATTTATGGATTAAATCAAGAATCCATGTCATGGAAAATTCGATTCGATGAATCCATAAGAGAATTTGGTTTCATTAAGATGGAATGTGAGCTATATGTTTATAAATGGTTTAATGGGAATGTGGTCATTATTCTAGTAGTATATGTTGATGACATATTCCTTATTGGAAATGATCTACCAGTCTTATAGTCAGTTAAGGAATGGTTGAACAAGTGTTTCTCCATGAAGGACTTGGGTGAAGTAGCCTACATTCTAGGGATAAAGATCATTCATTATAGATTCAATAGGCGTTTTGGAATAAGTCAGGGTACATACATTTTCCAGATACTAAAGAGATTTAGTACGGAACAATCCAAGATGGGATTGGTTCCAGTGTCACATGGCCTATATCTTTCTAAGAAAATGCGTCCTCAGACACAACATGAGAAAAATAGAATGAGTAATATACCATACGATTCGTCTATAGGATCTATCATATATTCCATGTTATGTACCAGGCTTGATGTTGCCTATGCACTAAGCATGGAAGGAAGATATCAAGAAGATTCAGTAGAACAACATTGTACTGCTGTTAAGACTATCCTTAATTATCTGAGAAGAACTAAGGATATGTTCCTGGTGTATGGAGGAGAGGAGGACCTTGTCATCAGAGGGTATGCTGATGATGGTTTTCAGACAGATCAGAATGATCTGAAGTCGCAATCTGGATATGTTTTTTGTCTCAATGGAGGAGTTGTGAGATGGAAGAGTTCAAAGAAACTAGTTGTCATTGATTCTATAGTGGATTCTGAATATATAGAGGCTTTTGATATAGCCAAGGAAGCTGTCTGGATTCAAAACTTTATCCAGGAGCTTGATGCGGTGTCTAGTAGTAAAGATCCTATCACATTGTACTGTGATAATACTACAATAGTGACTCTTGCAAAAGAACCAAGGTCACATCAATGGACAAAGAAAATACTTTGGAAGTATCAACTCTTAAGGTATTTATATCAACGGGGTGAAGTTGCAGTGAGTAGAGTGTCCACGGAAGAGAACATGGAAGACCCCATGACTAGAGTCCTATCTCAGCAGAAGCATGAATATCATGTGAGAGCTAGTGGGTTAAAGGTTATTAGCAGTTGGATCTAGTCCAAGTGGGAGTCTGTTGGAGTTGGTGTCCTAGAACCAACTACTTTATAATTTATTCATTAATAAATACCTTATCAAATCTTGATCATTCTTCTGCGTGACAATGCATGTGATAATGTCCTAAGGATAGCTGTTGCATTAAAGGGTCATAGCAGATCCCTACTATGATGAGAACCTGAAAGTGTCATAACACTATTATTGAATATATGTTCTATGTCCATATGATGTTATTTGAGGGACACAAATAATACTGGCCATTAGGGGTGAGGACTCATAAAACTTTGAGGCACCTTCTCATGGTGTGCGCCATTGGTAATATCCAGGAGGATATTATGAGAACGAAACCTGCTAGTAGGAAATATACATTTAATAATGTCATTGGATGTTTCTATCCACTGACGTGTGTATTATTCCTTAGACTTTAAGTTATTATTAATGGGTATTACAACTCACGCACTTAGATGTATTGACAAAAACTGTGATGACACACTGTTTGCAGCGAGGTAGGATATGTTGGGTGCATCACGAGTAATACTTCCTTAATAGATAATGCAATAAAGGATTTCCCCCTTCTGTTCCATAACATAAGTAGATATATCAGGCCCTATGATGGAATTGATATATCCAAAATAAATCCATGGCCATGTTAAGGAATTGTAAAGTTCAATTTTGGAAGGTCAAAGAAAGAATAATTGAGCACATGGGTTGTTGGCATTAGCATGCAACCTGATTGATTCGAGATATCGAGACAAAGGGATTACATTACATGGTAAGTGTTTGTAGGAGGTGACACGTCATTACAGTGTTAACTTCTTTATCTATGGGTGCCTTGGCGTGTTTCTAGATGCTAACCTTGGACTTTAGGCAGACTCTACCTAATTCCACTGATAAAGAGGCCTAGAGGGTCACACACTAAGTGTGTCCTAGTATCTAAGTTAAATATTAATTTAAGAAGTTGAATAAAGATTATTCTCGATTGTGGTTTAATAATTATTCAAGAATTCCTGATCGCATTTATTTCGACACTAGTTATTCGAGAGAATATATTGTGGGCGAAATAATATATTTATTAGCGAGTAATGCAGTGATATTTATTTGAGAAATAAATATCCATTATTAAAGGTCTAATAAATATGGTGGAAGAAATAAAGAAAATGTAAAAGTATATGCCGTGTATATTAATATAAACATCGTGTAGTTTTTCTGGGGATTTGTGAGAAATAATATTATTTATTATATTAAATAATATTAGGTTTAATTTTCTGGGTGCATGTAAAGTAATAATAATAATCAACTGTTTTTATTAGACATGGGGTATTACTAAGAATTAAATGAAATGAATAAATGATTTCGGGTAATTAATTCATTTTATTATTCTAAGTAATTAAAATACCAATTATATAATTCTAATTATCCTAGCCATTTTTGGTGGTTGTACACAACATATCTAGAAAAATATCTCAAGCCAATATAGAATTATTTTCTTCCAAGAATGCTCTCAAGCTATGAGAGATATCCTCCTCCACTAGATCAAGGAGAGAACTTTGCAAGCGGCTCTCAAGGAGATCAAAGGCGGACATTACAAGCGAAGGATCTTCCACGCTAGCACACAGAGATCCCTTCGGTGACATCCAGAGATATGTGGAGCATGTGTGGATCACCACTAGAGGAATCCTACACTTGGATTCTAAAACAAAATGACAGATCACATCAGACGTGGCTGAAAACATCAACAGATAGAGAATTACATCAAGGTAATTCTTGTCTTTTAATTAAATTAATTATAACCAACATATGATGATTCTCTCTATGGTTTTAGGAATCCCTTCCTTTCTTTCATTCTTTTTTTTATTCTGAAGATCTGTAGTTTTATTATCATGACGAATCTCAGATTGATCATTGTTAATAGAAAAATTAAAGTTGGGTACACCCACCAATGCGCTTCCTCTGTGCTCGGAACCTACATTAACCCCCACCCTATTACACAAGGTGAGGTCAGGTGTCACATCTTTTCCACCACCCTATAACTCATAATGAGGTATTATATCATGGCTTAACCACCACCCTATCACTCAAGGTTATCTAGGGTATAACATATTAACTATAACCCTATCACTCAGGGTGAGCTCACATAACCCAATCTCAACCACAAACTTCTCAGTTAATGTAGGGTATCCTAATTAACTCTTAACAAAAATCACATAAAATACACAAATCATATCTGAGTCCAGCCACACAATTAGAACCTACCTCTTAACATAACCTACCCCTATTACCATAAGTGGCTGATATCAATCCTTGACAATTCCTACCTCAAATTGGTCTAGTTCTTACCAATATGACACTTGAACTAGATCATAATGTAGGTTCCAAACATAACGGAAGCATGCGATGGGTCATAACCAACTTTTCTTTTAGTCATGATCGATGATCAATATGTGATTTACACAACAATAAACGTCATGATCTATATAATTGAATCAAAGAAAATAGACAAGGGATATAACATCAAAACAAAATAGAGGATCATCACATATTATTTATAGTTAATTTAATTAATTAAAGAATTAATTTTATGGATTTTTTTCTTCATTGATGGATCTAACAAAAAATATGAATTGTACCATCATTGTGTTGTAGGAATCAAGGATATATTCCCTCTATTGGTGATCCACATGTGTTCCAAAAATGACTGAAAGTTTCCATATGAATCTCCAGGTGGTAGCACATCAGATCTTATCACATTCATCATCCACCTTTGATCACCTCTAGAATCACTTCGAAACTATTTTCCTTGATCTCTCTTGACTTGAGAGTATGGGGTTGAGGAAGACCACACACCATTCATGGGATCATTCTTGGATAAGGTAGCTCTATAGGGCTTCATAGGAATCTCTAAATCTGTTGTTCTCAACCAAAACAAATGAATTAGATCACTAATAAAATAATATGATTGGGTTTATATATCGCTAGGGTTAGAAATAAATAATTACACAAATTCCCTTTATTGTTTATTTAATCCCCGTGGAACCCCATGTCAAATAATAATAATAATAATAATAATATTTGTTGAAATGTTCTTAACATGCGAATTAAATTAAATATTATTTAATATAATAATATTCAATGTTTATTATTTCTCACCGGACCATTATACTCGGTATTAAATTCATCCACAGTATTTAATAGGCCTTTAATAAAGGCTATTTATTTATTAAATAAAAATAACTTCATTATTCACAAATAAATAAATAAATATTATATTCACTAAATAGAAAATAAATATTTATTAAATATTATGTTCATACTATATTCTCTCGAATAACTAGTGACATAACCTATGTGATCAATAAAACATGAATAATTGTTAAACCACATACATAAATAATATTTATTCAACTTACTAAATAATAAATATTATTATTATTATTTAACTGAGATTCTGGATACACTTAGTGTGTGACCCTATAGGCCTATTTCTCTATGGCATTAGCCACAAAAACCTAATGTACAAGGTTAGATTCTAAAAACATTCCAAGGAACCCATAAAGAAAGAATTTAATGATGCAAAAATTAATACCTTATATAGAAACATACTCTTCAATATAATCTCTTTAACATGATATATCTAATCAGGGAGGTTTTATGTTGGTACCATCAACATATGTGCTCAATGTCTCTTTCTTTGACTTCCTGGAAATTGAAATTGCCTATAGAAAAACCTAGATATGGATTTATTTAGGCTATATCATTTCCATCAAAGGGCATGAGATATCAACTTCTGTTAAAGAATAGAAGGGACAGATCCTTTCTCAAATTATACATTAGTGCAATATTACTTGTGATGCACCCAATGTATCCTACCTCAATGTGAACATATGTCATCATGGTTTTCATCAATACATCAAAGTACATGACTTGAAATACTAATTAATAATAATCTTAAAGTCTAAGGATCAATAGAAACATCCATAGATAGGAATATTCAATGAGAGATATAAATATGAATTTCTTGCTGGCGGATCTCGTTCTTGTAATATCCTACTAGATATTACGAAGGGTGTACACCATGACAAGGTTCCTTGAAGACCTATGATTATCCACCCCTGATATCCTATATCATTTGTGTCCCTCAAATGATATCATCCAGCTATAGAAAATATATTCAATAATTGTGTCGTATGAATTCATTGTTCTCATCATAGAAGGGAACTACTATGACCACAACATGAAAATTGTCCTATTTCCAAGGTTGAAACCCATGTAAATAGGAAAAAAACCATGGATATAATCTACATCCACACTTTTCCTAAACCATGGCCGCTATGGCCATCGCAGTAGGGTCTGACCTCTTACCATGGTTTAAAGCATGGAAATAGGTCTCTTCATTTCCCACTATGGTAGTTGAACTATGGACATGATTTAAAATATGTCCATAGGTGTTATTTTCATGGTTGAAAACCATGGATATAGCCCAAAAATAATATGTCACTGATCAGATTCAATCTATATACCTCACCTATACAATTAAGATTCCTAACCACTACACCATGAAGAGATTTGGATATATATATATATATATTATGTTATATATATTATTAAAAATCACGAAGGTAGCATAAAAACCATGGAAATAGAGCTTACTGCTCTTTTGGGGGGGAGGAATTTTCTCCCGCCCAAGGGCGAGAGAACTATAGCCATGGTTTTAATAAAACTCTGGCTACATCCCTTAAAAAATGGCATATATCCAAGGTTTTCAAAACAATGTCTATAGATAGCACCTATGACCACATTTTTAGTAAAACCATGGATATTACCTAACTATAGCCACAATTTTGAAAATTGTGGCTATAGTTCCATGGCAATAGACCAGTTTTCTAATCGTGGACTTTTTGGTGCGACAACTACTCTTAATACATTATCACATAATATGTTAAGTAGAAGAACACTCATGATGTGATAAGGTGTTTTATTAATATTTAAAACTATGAATATAGGTTATCATAAAGTAAAAAAAAGTTGGTTCTAGGGCACCATCTTTAACACACTCCCACTTGCACTAGATCCAACTGCTAGAAAACTACAGTCCACCAGATCTCACATGATAATCATTCTTCTATTGAGATATTCCTTTAGTCAAGGAGTCCTCCATGTTCTCTTACATCAGTACTCTGGTTACTATATCTTCACCCTTTTGATAAAAATACCTCAAGAGCTGATACTTATATAGTATATTTTATGTCTGTTCGTGTGACCATGGAACTTTTTCAAGACCCACCACTATAGTATTGTCACAATACAATGTGATAGGTACTTTAATGCTAGGTACCACATCAAGATCTTGGATAAAGTTCTATATCCAAATGGATTCCTTGGCTATACCATAAACCGTAATTTATTTAGACTCCACTGTAGAATAAAAAAAATTGCTTCATTGAAATATTTTATCTCACATCTCCTCTTTTGTGATAGAAAAAACATCCTGACTGTGAATTCAAAACATTTTGATATGTATGAAAACTAGCATCATATATCCCATGATGACCAACTCCTCATCTCCTCCATACACTGGGAATATATCCTTAGTTATTCTCAGATACATAAAGATAACCTTAACAACATACCAATGTTGTTCTCTTGGATTTTATTGATATATTTATACCATGCTCAATGAATAGGCAACATCAATTCTAGTACATGAAATGAAATACCCAATTTATCCTATCACAGAAGTATATGTGATCTTAATCATTCTATATTTCTCCTTTTTTTCTGAGGGAACATTTTCTTAGAAATATATAAAACATTTGACACTAAAACCAATCCTCTCTTGTATTGTTCCATATTAAATATCTTTAGTATCTATTTAATATATGTACTTTGAATTAGTCTATCCATCCTCTTGGATCTATCATGAATGATCTTGATCCCTATAATGTATCATACTTTACCTAAGTGGTTTATATAGAAATATTTGTTTAACTAGACCTTAATAGACTGTAAGACTAGTATGTTTTTTCCAATAAGTAATATGTTATCAACATATAATACTAGTATAATGACTAAATTCCAACTAAACTTCTTTTAAACACTTGGTTCATATTCATTATTAGTGAAACAAAATTATTTTATGGACTCATCCAATCAAATGATCAATTATCTGGATTCTTTATTCAATACATAAATGGGTCTCTGTAACTTGAAAATTCTTTTGGAATCACATGGAGTCACAAACCCTTTTGGTTTTTCCATATAGACATCTTACTTAAGGTTTCCATTAAGGAATGAAGTTCTGATATCCATCTACAAAATTTCATTTTCATGGTAAGGATCTATATAAAGTATAATTCTAATGTATTTAAACATGGTAACAGGTGAAAAGGTTTCATCATAGTCAATTACATGATATTGTTTAAACCCTTTATCCACTAGCCATGTTTTATAGGTATTTACATTAGATTCCATGTCCATTTTTCTTTTGAATAACTATTTTCACCCAATGGGATTTACATCAATTGGTTCATCGACCAAAACCCAAAATTGGTTATGAGAGATGAGAAAAAAATTTGAATTCATGGATTCCTTCCATCTTGTAGCTTCTGAGCTATCTACTTCTTCTTTTTAGAAGTTATTTTTATGATTGTCAACCAATAATGGGTCACCATCTTTGGTGACTATAAAACTTTATCTCTTTGGTTCTCTTACCTCCCTTATTCTCTTATGTAGTACTTGTGTTTCAGGAACTACTTCTTCTATGGGGACCCATAAAATCTATTCCTATACCAACTATTTTGTATCTTGGGAATCAACTACATCATAGTCAATCTTTCTACAACAATTATTTTTGAGGATGTGCTCCCTCTAGTGAAGATGGCTTGTCTGGACACATTCACATTCTTGTATGGGGGTTTTTATAGGTAGTATCACCTTGTTTCCTTGGGATACCCTATAAAGATACGATTTTCCCCAGGGTGCTAGTTTGTTTTCTGAGAAGGAATTTAAAAATGTCTCACAATCCCATAACGTGTATGTTACAAAATAGGTTTAATTTTACTATATAACCCGAAGGTAATTCCATTTTCCGCATTAGTTGGTGCTTAGTTTAATGTGTATACCATAGTTTGTAATGCATATGTTGGGACCACTTTGTATATGAAGATTGTATTTGTTGTCAACTGTTGTCAATGCTGGTCAAAATGAAGAAGGAGATGACGAAGGACTCCAAAGTTAATGGAGATCAACTGAAGTGAGGATGCCTGTAGCATTGTTATGTAATCATAGCATTGAATGTCAGGCTTGGGCAACACTCCGTGAAGCGAAATCAGACGATGCTTTGCTGGTATGTATTTCACACAAATCATGAGTTAGGAGAACTTGTGATGCAAGACTTATGAAGGAAAGGGGGAGAAATGATGATGCCAGTCATATAATGTTTTGATTGGAAGGAATGATGCTGCTGGAAGATAGGAAAGATACAGTTCCCATTGCAACTCTGACGATGCTTAAGCTGATCTATCAAAGGATAAATATCACGATAGTGGGATTCGTGATAAGAGCAGAAGAATGGTTATGGGAAGCAGTAAAGAGATAAAATGGCAAAGAAATAGAAAATCTGGGGATGGCAGAAAAGCACAGTTTAAGGTGGCGCCGTTTTCCAGTGTTTGCCAAATTTTAGGGCCTGAAAATCGGGAGATGAAGAAATGTGCTTGGCAATGGATGTTGCGCATAAGATTGAAGATGTTTTATATGTGCAAAAGAGTTATTCAAGGTCAGAATGTTGAAAAATGCCAAATTAATGGAGTGCGCGGAAATTTAGGCATGTTTCGTGCAAAAATAAAGTGGTGCGCGCAATATCTGCGGGATGTGCGAAATAGTAGCGGGTTGCGCGAAAAATCTACGGGATGCGCGAAATATTGGCATGGTGCGCGAAATTGAGGAATGAAGTTTTCGCGCAAATGATGGTTCGGGATCAGAAGATTGAAAATTGGCAAAGGCATAAAATGCGCGAAATATTGGAGAAGTGCGCGAAATCTAATGTTGCAGGAAAGATTGGGTTTGCGCGCAATATGGAACGCGGTGCGGAATTTTGCGCGCAATTGGTGCTTCATGCTTAGAAGGATGAAAAATGCCAAAGGCATGAGGTGCGCGAAATATTGAAGCATGGCGCGAAATATGAAGTTTCATTAAAGAGTTTTTACGCACATGGAGGAGGTTTTACGCGCAGGAAGAGGTTTTTATGCGCAAGGTCCAAAATGACTATAAATACGAGGTGAACCCCTCTCATTAAGTGAGACTCGACACATAGACAAATCCCGAGCTCTGGCGCGCGGAAAAATTGTAGTATAGAGCATTGCGCGAAAAGAAGAAGTGTTGCGCGGAAAAAGAATTGTTGCGCGAAATAGGATGTTCTGCGCGGAAAAGAAGAGTTGTGCGCGAAAAGGGTTTTTCGCGCCAAAAGGTGTTTTTACGCGCAAGGCTTGAATTTTACGCCCAAGCCACCTAGAAGGTTGCGCGAAAAATTTGAGGGTACCGCAGGCCTTTGACAGGTACAGAGAACTCTCGAAGCAGCCTTGTGAAGAAGAAAGAACTGTGAACCATTCGGTTTCACAAAGAGAAGTTGAACCGCACTCACACGACTGGTGTTTAACACTCTCGTTGTGCTTTGCGAAGTGAAGAAGAACTAGACGTGCAATTGAACTCATATCTGCACAAAGGAAGAATTCAGTATACCAATACACTCAGGTGTTGGTATTGAGAAGAGAAGGAAGAGAAGAAGAAGAACAGAGTATGCCCAACTTAAGGCTGACAATTATTCAGGGTAGTTTAATTCAGATGATGCTTTGTGAGCAGATCTTCAGTGTTTGAATAATCACATTGGTGTATGTGATTCTAGCTAAAGAAAGAAGGTGATTAGTGCAGTCAGTTGCTGCACTAAGAGGAAGAAGGAAGAAGAACTAGTGCAGTTTGTTTTTGCACTAGAGAATAAGAGAAAGAAAGAAGAGAATTGCTTGCCTACTGCTTTGCAAGTAATCAAGTGAAGAGCACTACAATAGATCAAGAGCAGAACCAACCTTTTGAAGAAGGAAGAAGACTGTCTCGATAGGCAGTATAAATAACCAGCTAGAGGCTGCAAGTTGGACTTGGCTTTCACCAGTCCAGGGAAGAGGATTGTTTCCCACCCCCCTCCAAAGTGTAGGGACTCACACTGACTAGAGGATTGTTTTCCTAGCCACTCCATTGTGGCAGCATTTTACTTTATAGTGGAGAATCCATGCAGTGGTCATACCCATGCATGGCAAGGACGTAGCTACTCTTATTGAGTGGTGAACCTTGTAAAAATATCGTGTGCACATTTTTACTGCTTTCTATTATTGCATGCGACAGGGAAAAAGAGAATAAGAGAATCAAGATCCTAATAGGTCTAGAGGCACAGGGATAAAAGTTGGAATTGGTTTAAAAAGTCCCCAACACTGATTCACCCCCCCTCTCAGTGTTAGGTATATCCCAAACTGGTCCTTTCAGCATATACCCAAGAGTATAATGGAATATCTACATGACTCATCATTTTCCTTACCATTTCTAACAATTTATGGTTCCTCCTCTCACTAACACCATTCCACTGTGGTGTGTAAGGTGGAGTGAGTTGAGATATAATCCCAAACTCCCATATAAATTCGATAAAATATTGGTTAATATGTTAACCTCCTCTATCTAATCGAAGCCTATTTAACTTCTTTCCAAGCTGATTATCTACTTTATTATTTAATTCCTTGTATTACACAAAGGACTCGGACTTATACCTCATCAAGTAGATATAACCATATCTACTCATGTCATTAGAAAAAATTATAATGTAAGAATATACACCTCTATCTTATACTAGAAATGGTCTATACACATCAATGTATACCAATCATAGAAGCTATATTGTCCTTTCCACCAGTACACCGAATCGGAGTTTGGTCAATTTTCCTTGCAAACAAGCATGACATCTTTCAAGTGGTTTTAGATCTGACGAGTCTTAATAAACACCTGGAAGGATCTTTTTCAAATGGTTCTTATTCACATGACCAAGATAGTGAATACATAACCTACTATTATATGATTTGTGTGGACATGATTCATTATCAATTTTGAATAACTAGTTTTCAAAATTTAATACATAAAGAACATTATTTAAATGTTCTATAAAAAAACATATGTTGTCCTTATAAAAAAAATTTAATTTCCAAGATAAAAAATAAACCCATATGAATCAAGGCATGCTAAAAAAATTATATTCTTGGTAACCATTGGTACATAATAACAATATTATAAAAAAAATCATTCATGTTGTCAATGAAAGGTGGTAGTCAATTAATGGATATGGAAGCTAACCTCATCCCATTATCGTCTCTCAGATCCACCTCTCTTATATCAATATTTAAAAATCTACTTGGTTCCTATATTTGTATACAGATGTGAGAACCAAAAGCAGTATATAATACCCAATGTGTAGATAATGAAATATTACATTTGATAACAAACACACATTTAGCTTCCCCTTACTTCTTTTTTCAGTTCCTCTTCCAGTGTCCTAGTTTGTCACATCTGAAACATACTGCCTCCTTTTCCTTTCCCTACCTCTATATCTTCCTCTTCTTTGAAGGATGATGATGAGGAGATTTATACTTATTATAAGTCTTTGTTACCTTTTCCTTGTTCTTACTTTTTTCTTATTCACCATAAGGACCACATGTTTATCTTTCCCAGGTCCTTATCCACATGGAAAATCAAATTAAGAACTTCCAAAAGAATCTTCTCATTATTTGGCATATTATAATTAACAATAATACTATATAAGGTCTTGGGAATTGATATAATTATGATATATGTATGAAACTAACATGGGAACTTAATTCCTAACATGTATAAGTGTTCAATATAACAAATAATATTGAATAAATGAGTCCCAACTGTTTCAAAATCTCAAATATTAGTTGTAAACAAATAATTAGGGATCTCATACCTCTCTTGTCCCGCCTTCTCCTGATATAGATCCCGAAGGTGAGACATCTTTCTATACACATCCCTATCCTCATGTTTCATCAAATTCTCATTGGTCATGGATGATAACATAAAACATTGAATAATTGTAGGGACATATAGATTTTTCTCATAGAGATATAACCCTTCTTCAAAAGCCACATTAATAGGTACATCAAAAATAGGTTCTTCTTGTACATACAATTTCATTTCATGGAAAAGGACAACATTCAAGCGACCTTTTCACTCTTGGGAATTTTTTCCAGTGAGAAAATTATCCTTCTCAAGTATGGATCACAATGATATGTTTGAAGTCATTCTAATGCTGTTTATACAAATAAGATAAGAATAATTTTATAAATTTCTCTGATAAAATTTTGGAAAAAAATAAATATTATATTTATTAGTATACCACTATTTTATCGAAACCCAATATCCCTCACCATTGGATTCTAAATATCCTATTACATGGAAATTCCTGTGTAAAGGATACATATTCCCCTTCTAATTACCCCAAATTTTGTTGGTCAAGAAACTTTAATGGTTTTAGGTAGGCATTCAAAATTTAAATTTCATTAACTCATAGTTCATTGATCTGTTCAGTTGACTCCCTAATCATGAAATCCTTAAATAGTATTTCCTCAACCCTTGCCTCTCAGTCACACCAATTCCTTCTTTGGAAGTCAACCCTTGATGTGAACTAAGTTAATTCTACACAAAAATTCAAGTTAGAATTCCCTAACAATTGAAATCACCCCAACTTTCACCGGTCAACCACTTTAAACCATGGTTCAATTTTTACTAAATTAGTTAAAGGATATGATGAATTAACATATATATATATAGTTGAGGGATTTTATTCCTTTTTAACATAAATTTCCAATTATTATCTTCATCACATTCTTGTTAATATTAAGTGGATTTACTTAAGTGATTAAAAATGTATTAGAAAATATTTACACATAAGAAAATTAATTTTAGTTCTATCTTGCATGCTCCTTAATTTCATTAATTCATGTCATCGTGAAAAAACATATATAATGAAATAACCATGAAACTTAAGGGAAATAAAATAATAAAGTGTTTTAATCACAAGCTTTTACTAATGGTTATTTTATCTAACAATTAATAAATTAATCGTTGACCTAGGGGAAAGCACTTTTAAATAATTAAGGTTCATGTTACAACTTTCCACCTCTCCACATATGTATCTCCCTTGGATTGGTTTCACCTCACCTCAAAACTTGAACCGCCTACACTTGTTTGGGAGCTCCGTCCTTTAAATATGCTTTTACTAACATTATGGTGAGGGGAAAAGGGTTTATATAAATGAAACCATGCGCACACATGACCTTATATAATTAGAGGAGAGAAGGAACAAATTACAAAAAATTAATTTAAGAATAAATTAAATAAAACCAATCACTTAAAAAGGTTTGGTCTTAGCTCATGATCATCTATATGCATATAACAAATTAATCATTTAATAAAACTATCATTCAATTATTAATTGTTCTTATGTATGATAAATAGTGAACAGATCAATTAATTATCATATTTAATTAATCAATTATTTTATCTTAATTCTCATCCAAATTTCATTGATATTCTCTTCCATTATAATTTTAAAAAAATTAAAAAAAATTATTTAAAATTAACTGTGGACATAAATGTACCTTGGAAGAAACACTGTGAATACCCATTTGAATCTATCCAACATGTTTACTCCTGTGACATATGGCATACATGACTTATCACATAATTTCATGATGTGTACTATGAAATTAATGATTTCATGAATTACATGATTTTTTAGTCACATGTTTTGCTTCAATGCACGTAGAGTAAAATTGTAAGTCGAATCATACATGATATATAGATCAGAAAATTATGCAGATATTAATTAAATTTTTATATTTAAATATTGAAACCCATCACATGGTGCATCCTATCAACTTAATGATCACATATAAGAACATGTTTATAAGGTTTACACTATATAATAAATTTGTGTAATTTGGTATATTTATAATTTGTGTACATATGAGATACACGAAATGTACATCTCTCACTATGTATTATAGGAACAAACTTGGGGACTTGGTGTGCAAACTGTGCCTTGGAAAATTGGATTACACTGCATGTATAGGTGACTACATGACGTGTGGTCTCTGAGTTACAAGGTCACCGGTCAGGTAGGTCATGTATGATAACACATGGATCGTCTGTGACTCAAAGGGACTACATGCTGTGTACATGGTCCACACGGTGTGTAGTCTAGTTGACAGTGCACCACGCTGGCCCATTCGACACATTGTGTAAGAAATAAATAAATAATATTTCATAAATACACATAGTTTGAATTAATTTCTGAATTAATTCCTCATGCATTGAAAAAAAATATACGACATGTAACTCTAGTAACATAGAATTTACTATTGAGTAATCTATTCAAAATCCTTGGAACCTCCAGAATATTTCTTCAATTTTATTTCATTAATAAAATTAATCATATTGATTAGATCTAGGGGAAACAAATGAGGAAGAATTATATCTCACAATTCAGATTAAAATAAATATTAAACTTGAATTGAAAACTAAATCACAAATCCATAAATCAATCAAAAATATTTAAATAATTATAAATAATTATGTGACTACTCTGATACCGTTTATAGGTTCTAGGAATAGAAAAAGTGTGCAATGGGTCATGCCCAACTATTCTTTTTTTCATGATTGATGATCAATATGATATTTACACAATGATAAACATCGTGATCTGTGGAATTGAATCAAAGAAAATATAAAATTGATAAAACACTAAAACTTGAGAAAGGATCATCACATATTATTTATAATTAATTTAATTAATTAAAGAATTACATTTATATAATTATTTATTCATTGATGGATCTGACAAAAGATCTATGTTATACCCTCATTGAATTGTAGGAATCAAGGTCATATTGCCACTAGTGGTGATCCACACATATTTTAAAAATCACCAAAAATCATCCTAGGAATATGTGGATGCTAGAAAAATAGATCCCATCACTTGCGTTTTCCACCTTTGATCTCCTCGAGAACTACTTCCAAAGAGTTCTCCATTACCTCTCTTGACATGAGAGTGGTAGGTGAAGGAAGGTAGCTCTCCGTTCTTGGGAGCGTTCTTGGAGAAGGGAGCACTCTAGGGCTTGAGAGGATTCTCCAAACCCATTGTGCACAACCAAAACAAATGAATTGGGTCACTAAGAAAATAATATAATTGGATTTATATATCACTAGGGTTAGAAATAAATAATTGCACAAGTCCCCTTTTTTATTTATTTAATCCTTTCGGAACCCCATGTCAAATAATAATAGTAATATTATTTTTCCTTGAAATGCACTTAACTTTCAAAATTAATGTAAATATTATTTAATCAAATAATATTCAATGTTTATTATTTCTCACCAATCCATTATACCCGATCCACCATTGATCCACAAAATTTATCGAGCCTTACATAATGACTATTTATTTATTAAATAAATATCAGTGCATTATTCGCCAATAAATAAGTAAATATTATATTTACTAAATAGAAAATAAATATTTATTAAATATCCTTCTTACATTATATTATCTCAAATAATTAGAGACAAGATATATGAGATCAAGAAAACATGAATAGTTATTATACCACAAGTGGGAATAATAGTTATTAAACTTTTTAAATAGTAAATAATAATATTATTTTTTAATTGAGAATCATGAGACACTTAGTGTGTGGCCCTTTAGGCCTATTTATCAGTGGCATTAGGAGAAGCACCCTAAAGTCCAAGGTTGGCATCTAACAACACACCAAGAACCTATATATAAATAATTTAATGTTGTAATTACATAATACCTCATATGGATGCATACTATGTAATATAATACTTTTATCACGATATCTATTATCAAGAAGGTTGCATGTCGGTTCCATCAACCTATGTAATCAATGTCATTTTGTTTTAATTCCTAAAAATTGATCTTGCCTACAGAACACCATGGATATGGATTTATTTAGGCTATATCATTTCCATCAAAGGGACTAAGATATCAACTTCCATTAAAGAATAAAAGGGGAAAATCCTTTCTCACTTTATTCATTAATGCAATATCACTCTTGATGCACCCAACGTATCCTACCTCACCGTGAACATATATCTTCATGGTTTTCATCAATACATCAAATTATGTGAATTATTATAATAATTAATAATAATATTAAATTCTAAGGATCAATACACACATTTGTTGACAAGAACATCCAATAAAACATATAAATGTTGTTTTCCTACTAGTGTGTCTCATTATAATAATATATTATTGGATATTACCATGGGATTACACTATAAGAATGTTACTCAAAGTCCTATGAGTCTCCATCCCTGATATCTTGTATCATTTGTTCCACTAAAATGATATAATATGGATATAGATCATATATTTAAGGATAGTGTTGTAGCACATATGGGTTCTCATCATAGTGGGGAACTGCTATGATCGTTTAGTGTGATAGCTACTCTTAGGACATTATTAGGTAATATGTTACGAAAAATAAAAATCATGATGTGATAGTGAGTTTTATTAATATTCAAAACTATGAATACATGTTATCATAAATTAAATAGAATTTGGTTCTTGATAACCAACTATAATACATAACAAGTCCCAAAGAACATTTTTTATCACCATAGGATGGAGAAAAGCACTGGGGAATTAAAAAATAATTAAGTGGGAGTGATTTTACTTATAAATAATATTAAATAAGAAATATATCCTAGCTGAAAATTTTGAATGGTGTTTCCATAAATTGGATGTTAATAAAAAATTAATAAGAATTTATAAATAAAAAACCAAATTAAACATGACATAACAAAAGAAAATATCCAAATGAGATATAATTCATATCATTGATCAAACTCTTTTTAAAAATATAGTGAAATAAATAAAAAATACATCATAATATTCAAAATAGGAAATTATAAAATAAAAATAAAACTGTCCAAATATGCAGATATATAAATGTCCCAAATGAACCAAAAATCCAAACAACTACTGAACACCTCCATGTGATCCAAGAAAAATCACCACATCTAAAAATACTTCAATAAACCAACACAAACATAAAACAAATTAAAATAAAACTTGGGAATCTATATGAAAACGTGAAAGTTGCACATAGACACACATGAGTGCATATGTATGGTGTAGGATAAACAAACCTATTATGATTACGCATATTCAATTAATTTTATAAAAAATTTCATAAATTGTAGTTTGAACTATATCTAGAAAATATATTTTCCACAAGCAGGAATAAAATAAATATCATAACAGTACTCATTTTATTAAACATCCTCTATTTTTTTGGAAAATAAGGGTGGAATAAACCACTCAGTGGAAAATGTTTTTGAAACAATGAAATGAGAGCTTTTATATTCTTAAAAAACCCTAGCCTTTTATATTATTTTAAAAAAATTCTAAAATCCAGTATATAGAATAGTCTTTTCCCTTTTAATTTAAAACCACCTTTTAAATCCTCACTAGAAAACACATTTAGAAAAGAAACCAAACCATAAAGAATTAATTACAACATAATAAATCACCATATCATCAATGAATCTTAAAAATAAAGACAAACCATAACCATACAGTGGTTCCACATAAGTAAAAAAAATTAGGGGATGTAATAAAGTATGTGAAGGGAACCCCCACCAAGGGACCAATAATAAGACTATGAATCAGTGGAAATTCCCAAGGTCCTAAGGTGATATGGTCCTACATATCACTAAGATGAACCAACCTTTTTCCAACATTTCATTTATAAACACATAATCACTCAACATACTCTCACTAGTCACATCAAGGGAACTCCCTTGGCCCAGACATATCATACAACTAAAGGATACTAGTTGTTTACTAATCTAAAATAGTGTAGAATTAATCTATACCTCCCCCGTAGACTGAGGTTCCCCTAAAATCAATGAACTAGAGGTGGAAGAACAAGTTGATCCTCAAATAAACACATATATAAAAAAATAAAAATATTTAAATCTGATATAACTTTTAAATACCCTCATAATAAATATCCCCTTTCACATCCATACAACCACCATATAATAATTCAATTTATCTGATAAAAGTTATTGATCCTATATAATGCATAAATCAATTTAAGGGACTAAACAATTGAGGGTATCAGAGTATAAATAATATTTCTTTTATAAAGAGTCAAAAATTCCTTTTAAGCTAACTTGGGATCTTATGTTATTCATTCCCTCTTTTTAAAATACAACTATGAAAATATCCTTAATAAAACACTCGAAAAATGAAATTTTCTTTAAAATATTATAAAACATTACAAATACATTTTTAAAATAAGAGTTTACTTATTTAGAAGAAATTTATATAAAACAACTCTTTATTTATAACAATGCCTTTAAATAGGATTTTCTTTTTTTTGAAATAAAACTATTTCAGACACACCTTATTATAAAACAATTCATTTGGGAACATAAACCATCATATTTAAAGTAAAAATGGTGTCCCATAAAAATTTCCTGTTTCAAATTAATTTTACCATCCCAAGGGTATATAAAAGACTCTTGGAATGTGTAGTAAAACGACTTCTAGAAACTAAGAATTATAAATTTTTAGAAAACCTTTTATGTTAGGTGTAAAATCAATTAATATAATTTTACAAACCCATCGTGGGAATAACCTATAGATACATTTGATAAAAAATGAATTTAAATAACTCAATAAATTTATGAAATTTATAATAAAGGAACTTGAAAATAAATACCTACCACATTCACTAAAAACTTGTCACCTTTGTTGGAGGAAGGAAAACCATGTAGGGAATGAGCCACTAAAAACCATATAAATAAAAACCCACATGATTAGTTTATCCTAAAACCTATCCATGAACACTATGAATATTAAGTTTCATTGGAGAATAAGAAACCAGGATAAATGGTGCAATAGAGGATAATATAAGAATAATGATGAGAAAATGATTGACTAACCTTGAAAAACTAGTTAAAAATCATGGGTGGATACCCATAGATCCATGGAGGAGGAGTGGGAGCTCATCCAAGAAGTGGTTTGGATGTCTCATTCAACTTTGGTAATCTAATGGGGAAATCCACTAATAAAAATCACCCAAAAAGTCTAAAAAACCCATTTCTACCAGGTTATATAGTTTACCCACATGGTTTACCAAAATTTATGGAAACTATGCACCCACCATCGGATCTGAACAACCCATAACCCATAAACTTCACCAACATAGTTTCCTAATCCATTTAGAGACCGTGAGACCTAGAAAAAGTACTCAAAATTAAAAAATTTATTCTCCAAACACGTCAAAATCAAGTAAAATTATTATAATCTATATGTGCACGAAAGTGAATTTGGGGTGTTATAATTATCCCCACAATTCCACTTTATGCACTAAGAAAGTCATCTGAAAAAGTTGATGTCATCAAAAAATATAAACCTATACACACAAATACAATATGTAGGAAGGTCTAGAGGAAAATAAATAAGCCAAAAGAAAATTAATCACTAGATGAAAATCAATTCCTCAAGATCGATGAATTAGATCCTCTAAAATCATTAAGCATATCCTAGTATAACCCAATTCATAACCATCCAACATGAATATTTAAGTATATGGATACGTAATTTAGGTGTCCCAAACATTTAGTGTTTATCTAAAAAGGTGAAATAAAAGATAGGTACACCCAAGGTGATAGCATCACCAAGAAAAGAATATTTCTTCAAAATACCAAGGGAAATGGTAATCGTCCTCCAAAAACCACAATTATCCAAAATATTGGTTCATAATTACAAAGGGACATATAAGCCAAGAAGATAAAAAATAATATAATATAAGTTCATTAAATCCATAAAATCCAATATAAAAAAAATTAAGGGATACACAAACCATAATTATTCCTCAATAAAAATATCATGGGCTCTAATGATGGGTCAAAAAATAAAGGAGTCGGTAACTTCGGACCTCATTCACAGGAAAATGACCCATAATGAATAAAAAATATTGAATATGAAACATATTATCCATAATATAAAATGTTTTATCACTCATCCTAGTAAATCTATCACATATTCATGGATCTCCATGAGAAACTCATTAAAACCCAAGTCTCCTAACATGTCAATTATTATAAACAAGCCTCAAAAAATATAAACAACAATAAAGGCATGATGATGAAATAAAAAAACTAATACTCCATAAGAAATGATCAAGTATGTTACCTAATAAATTAACAAAATGATCACCCCAAAATCCAAAATAAGATCTAAAGTCACTGATAATTAATCCAAAAATAACAATTTACATCCTTATCCAAATCTAAATCTCACTTGGGACTCCTTATGATAGTTATACTCATGTAATTTATAGAGATGTGTTGGGTGGTAATAATGAAGAAAAAACCTAAAAAATAGGATATATCCTCTTCCCTTGAAAGATATTAATTTTCATAGAAGGATAATCGTCACTAACTCAATTTCCATGCTCAAGCTCATATGGCCATGCCACATTCAATTTCACTAACATGGACCATTTGACTCTTTACTTGAACAAATATAGTTAATATTTAATTATAATTAAACTAGGGTACAAGAGAAAATATTTATAAAAGAAATAAGAATTTAAAATTTCATTAGTGAAAAACTTAGGAATATAGAATACCAACTCTATGAAACATGCCCACAATGACTCTCACCTATAAGGCTTCAAGGTTTTCCTGAGACTATAATATTTCTTCAATCTTATCCAGCTACTACATTTCCTCAATTGGACTATTATCACTAATGAAATTAAACATTTTATTAATCAAAAAGTCCAAGTACATAGGAGGTTCTAGCTTAACCACTCTATTTAGTGTTCAGGAAGAGTCTGCTAATTAGGGATTTACACCTAGACAAGGAGAGAAATCAATCTAAGGATCATCCCCTAAAAATAAACTTCTCACTTTTTATTGAGAACTTTATAGGAGGAATTATATATAAAACCCAAAGAATGAACCCAAATAATTCATGTTCCCTAACTTAAATAAAATATTGCAAGTATAAATCAATGGACAACCCCAAAGCACAACGTCACCAAATAAAGCACACTGCAAAAAATTTCCCTTTGTTTAAAAAAGCACCAATTATTAATTAAGAGTTTAGATAAAAATAATTCGTAGGAATACATACATTGAAAAAAAGAAATATTTGAAAATACTCAAAATACTTGTAAACACACCACTTCCATTTATAAATCTAAAAGAAATCATTTCACTATATCACTAAAAATTGAAATCTAAATTCCCTACCAGGGAACTCAAAAAATTTAAAAAATAAATTTTCATATTGAAACAAAAACCAAATTCTAATGTAAAATAAAACATTGTTATAAAAATCAATGGAATGAGAGTGTATTTTTTAATTAAAACATAAAAAATTATTTTAAAAAATAAAACATTTCATGAAATCTATTTTCAAATAAACCCCCAAAACTGGTCTTAAAATCATGAAATTTTATGGAATCCTCATTTCACACAAAAAATTATACACTAATATAAAAAAATAAATAAAATTAAAATAAATAAAAATATATTCCAACATCACCATAACATAGTCAACACTCTTGTTGATCGATCTCCAATATGTGGAAAACACTTTAGGAGAAATTTGAAATTAGAGGAAGTCCAAATAATAATTTTATGAGAGATGTGGAACTATGTATAGTTTGGCCACACTATTTGGTAAACCATGCACCAACTTTGTGATATCCTCTAGGAAATTCCCAGAACCATGTGCATGGGATCCGTATGGTTTTCTATATAGTACAAGCTAACAGTATGCCTTTAAGTCTCCTTCTACTTATATCCAAAAATATGAAAAACCTCAAAAAACTCATAAAACTCAAATAAAAATTAAAATACACTAATTAAGATCTTAATACTTCATAATAATTAGAAACAATACTCAAATTCTTGAATCAAATCCCAAGTACCTCTACACCAAAAAACACCATTTATTAGTGGGTTTTGGGTGTTTAACAATAGTTTAAATTTTTATTAAATGATTCACAATGGGTTTTCAAAAACACCAAGAAATAATGTTTCATAGATGATTTCATAATTTTTTTTGCTTTAATTTTTTTTTAAATATTTTTTTAAAGGTTGGGGCCGAAGCCTCATTTATTATTAAAGCAAAGAAAAGACCTCTTTAACTGGGTATAGGGAGACCCATTATATAGCCCGAAGGCCCAGTGGGAATTTAGCCCCTTACATGGCCTGTAGGCCCAAGACCCATTCTGTGAATAGTACTGCTACAGTACCCACACTACTACAGTGCCACATAGTACCCTCCGCTGCTACAGTACCCTGCTACCGCTACAGTAACCTGCCGCTGCTATAATGCCCGCCATTGCTACAGTCCTCTGCTGTTACAGTACCTGCACCCAATGGGTTTTGAACCCCCATTTTTCATGTAGAATTAATTGGTGATTACCACTAAGACAAACCCCAAATACACAAATCATGTTGATGGGTAACGAGGTATTGGGATGGCATGCCCACTTGTGTGTCGCACGTCCTCAGCGAGGCCCAAGGTGGCCAACCCTTGGGCTTAAGATAGTTCCCAACGGGGTAGAGGGTCCCACGAGTGGTTTGCTAGCATATAGTGCGCGTTTCCTTGTGAGGACTCAAACCCGGAACCTCGGGTTCAGGACGCCACCACCTTTAACCAACTCACCCGTGCCCTGCGAGAAAAACGTGTTGATAGGTAACGAGGTATTGGGCTGGCCTTCCCACCTGTGCGCCGCACGTCCCCAGCGAGGCCCAATGTGGAAAACCCTTGGACTTAAGAAAGTTCCCAATGGGGTAGAGGGTCCCATGAGTGGTTTGTTAGCATATAGTGCACGCTGCCTTGCGAGGACTCTAACCCAGAACCTCAGGGTCAGGACGCCACCGCCTTTATCCAACTCACCCGTGCCCCACCGGTGAACGTGTTGATGGGTAACGAGGTATTGGGCTGGCCTTCCCACCTGCACGCCGCACATCCCCAGTGAGGCCCAAGGTGGCCAACCCTTGGTCTTAAGCCAGTTCCCAACGGGGTAGAGGGACCCACGAGTGGTTTGCTAGCATATAGTGCGCATTACCTTGCGAGGAATCAAACTCAGAACTTCGGGGTCAGGACGCCACCTCCTTTAACCAACTCACTCGTGCCCCGCGGGCTTTTTTATAAAATGTGTTGATGGGTAACGAGGTATTGGTCTGGCCTGCCCACCTGCGCGCCGCACATCCCCAGTGAGGCCCAAGGTGTCCAACCCTTGGGCTTAAGCTAGTTCCCAATGGGGTAGAGGGAACACGAGTGGTTTTCTAGCATATAGTGTGCGTTGCCTTGCGAGGACTCGAACCCAAAACCTCAGGTTCAGGACGCCACCTCCTTTAACCAACTCACCTGTGCCCCGCGGGAAAAACGTGTTGATGGGTAATGAGGTATTGGGCTGGCCTGCCCACCTGCGCACCGCACATCCCCAGTGAGGCCCAAGGTGGCCAACCCTTGGGCTTAAGCTAGTTCCAAATGGGGTATAGGGGCCCACGAGTGGTTTTCTAGCATATAGTACACGTTTCCTTGCGAGGACTCGAACCCAGAACCTCGGGGTCAGGACGCCATCGCCTTTAACCAACTCACTCGTGCCCCGCGGGTAAAACATGTTGATGGGTAACGAGGTATTGGGTTGTCCTGCCCACTTGCGTGCCACACATCCCCAGCGAGGCCCAAGGTGGCCAACCATTGGGTTTAAGCCAGTTCCCAATGGGGTAGAGGGTCCCACGAGTGGTTTGATAGAATATAGTGCATGTTGCCTTGTGAGGAATCGAACCCGAAACCTCGAGGTCAGGACGCCACCGCCTTTAACCAGCTCACCCATGCCCCACGGGCTAAAAACTAGTTGTGGGTAACGAGATATATGTGATTGACACACCACGCTTATTCTGGGCCCCATTCACCACCTGTGCGCCACTCGTCCTTAGCTAAATTCGAGTGTGGCAAGACGCAAACCTGTTCCAGTTCCGTTTCCGGGGAGTGGCCACCTTACACGGTACTAGTAAGCCAACCCCGATCAGAAACGTGTTGATGGGTAATGAGGTATTGAGCTGGCCTGCCCACCTGCGCGCCGCACGTCCCCAGCGAGGCCCAAGGTGGCCTGCCCACCTACGCACCACACACACACATATATATGTATATATAAGGACATAATATATATGTAAATTTCTATAAATATATATAAATATAAATAAATTTACGTAACTATATAAAAATACATACACACACACAGATATATATATATGTATATGTAATGGTATATATATATCGATAAAATATAAATAAATAAATATATAAATATAAATAAATATAATTATAGATAAATAAATATAAATATAAATACATACACAAAAATATAAACAAATTTACATAAATATGTATATATATGTGTGTAATTAAATATAAATTTATATAAATTTATACAGGCATAGTATATATAATTATATATGTATATATCAATATATATATAAATATATATATATATGTATCTATAAATGTATATAAATTTCAATAAATTTTTATATATCAATATACAAATATATATATATATATATGTAAATTTAAAAATAAATGTATATTTATATAAAGACATATATTATTATAGGTGGAGGGTATTACAAGTAACCTATATATATATATATATATATGACACTTCAATATGAAAATTTGAAAAATTTCTGCACTGTAATATCTATATGAATGTAAGCCTGGGGATACATCAAGTATATAAAAAAAAGACAACAAAAACCTCTTAAACAAAGCTAAAATTCCATAAAATGTTTAAAAATTGGGGTATCCCAACAAAAAACTCAATTTTATAGACCTTTAGAGCCTTTTTTGATCAATAAAAAATCAGTTATGAGTCCTATTATAATAAATATTGAAGATATATTCCCCAATATTGATCTGACAGCTCAGGGAGCCCAAATAAGCACCCAAATCTAAAGTTAAGTTTGTTTCATGTTAAAGGCATGTATTCGTCCTTGGGAGAAGAATTCAAAAGTTCCACTTCATTGATTTTTTTGTCTGTTGAAAACCATCAATGTAAATGTATAACGATAATATTATCTCCTAAATTTTACATATGAAAATGTTTTGACACCCTAATTTGGGATATCACTATTGAAGTGCTATAGAGGTATGGCTGTTCGGACAGGTTTATAAAGCTCATGTGTGCACTTTTAATGACTCTAATATATCTTATTTTGTTATTTGTGATAAAAAATGGTACTTTGGTTGTACTAGAGGTGTTCTTTAGGGTGACCCACTCCTAGATCTCTCGTTCTATATTATGGATGATGACCTTTATAGATGTCTTTATAAGGATATGGATTTAGGTTTCTTATCTCTAATTAAGGTTGTTGGAATTTGAGGTCCCCTATAAACCTCTTCTATGCTAATGAGATCCTCAATTTTTATGAATCAGATGATAAATCTATTGATACATTTTAGTATATTTTTCATCACTATGAAATTTTTTATGGTAAAGCAATCAACTAGAACAAGTCTTACCTCCTTGGTTGTAAACACATGCCTTATTTAATTTGGAATCATATTTCTATTTATCTTGGGGTTAGAATTGGATCATCTCACTTCAAGTAATTGGGAATTACCACTTTTTCATATTAATATAAAAGCCTCTTATTTGTATGAAACAACTCATAAAATTACCAAACAACTTTCCAACTAGAAAGGGAAGTCCCTCTCGCATGTTGGCTACAATTTTCCAGTTAACTTTGTTATTTCCTATATGTATGTTTACTCTTTGCACACTCATAAATGGACCACTAATATTAGTAATGGGAATGATAAATTAATATTTAATATCTTCTGGTCTTGTTGTATTTATGATTATAATATGATCACAATTGCTTGGAAGAATTGTGTTAAGTCGCATGGTTGTTGTGGGATGGGAATTAAAAATATAGGATTTTTAATAAGGATATCATAAAAAAATTTCATTATCATGTCATTAAATACTCCTAAATTCCTCAAGGAAAGAATAATCAATATTATTTTCAAGAGGAACCTCTCCTATATCAGCATCACTATTTGGCATGCACTTAGGAACTGCTTTCAAGTAGTGTCTCCATAGATCAAATGGGTTTCTTATTAGCAGTATATTCTAAATTTATGTGATATTAATTGGTTTTAAACTGCTATTTTAGAAACCTAAAGTATCCCACCAAATTTTTCCATTATCTGAATTGTTTATGTGGGGAGTCATGTTCCAAAAATTGAGCTAATTAATCCTTTGGGTTTTTTCAATCAGAATTGGATCTATAGAATTAATGAATCCAATGATTATAGATTTTTTCAAGAATGTGAGTTCTTAATGATAAGGTATATTATACCTCACTTTGTAGTAATCTATATTATACTATAATATGGTTTATGTATTTTAGGAATGGATTCATACAACCTACCTGTTACATTCATATCTAGAAAATTTGGCATAACATGTTTCCTACTAATGATCACCTTATTATATTGGGTATAAAAAAACCATAAATTTATATTATTTGTATAAAATTCCTTGAAAATTGTGATCATTTATTCTTATAATGTGTGCTTGCAATGAATTTTTGGGGCTTCATATCTAGTATGTTATTGTTTGATCTCAATCCTAGTCTTTTGATTCCCACCTTCATGGAATCTATTTCCAAACTCAATCTTATCACTCAAATAAAGATTATTCTTATCATCATTATGGTAGATTTTTTATTCTATATATGTATGAAAAGTAACATCATCCACTTTGATTTCTATCCTCTTCTTCTTTGAGGGATTTTTAATCAAATCTGTAGGAATATTTAGTTGATTTATAAAAGTCAAATAGTTGTTATAAATACGTGCATTAATGAATTTCTTATTTCTAGATTTCTTGGTATGTTTTTCATTCCAGGTAAACATGTTCATTAAAAATATGTTAGTTGGATTCAGGTAATCTCACCCTACATTATGGTAATAGTGGATGGGGATGTGATGGGTTCTCCTAGCCTATTTGGCTATAGAGGCATTTTCAAGAACTAAGTGATATTTATCAAGTGTACTTTATACTAATTACATGGCTCTCACATTGCATATGAGGATAAAATATGGGTTATTATTTATGTGGTCACCCATGCATTGGAATTGAAATCATATAATATTTGGATTATGGGGATTTCCACCCTAGTTATCAACATGATTAGGAAAAGATCTTGTAATATTCCATAGAAGATTATTTTAGTTTTAAAGACCTCTCTTGATCAAATTCCAAAGATTCATGTCATTTTATCTCTTATGGAATAAAATATAGTTACATATGAACATTAAAATAAGGATGTGGAAAGTCAAGATTTTAATACCCTTCTCTATACAGGTATTTAAATATTAAGAAATTGCTTAAATTTTGAACTGGTGGAGAGTATGGTTTCTGAACTGAGATTTGGGATAAAATTTTGAGAGGTTAGACACCTCAAATATGTGATTTTAGAGTTGAAATGACGCTTGGAGGGTGTATGGAGGACTCACAGGAGAATTTTGGGGGTTTGGGGAAATTTATTTGTAGTTGTAGCATAATACTGAAGTACCATCATATAGCCTATACCGGTCCAATGTCTAGATGGTGGCCAAAAATGGAACCCTTGTTTTTCCTAGTGCCACCATCCAACTAGATGCCCATGGATGAATTTCTATCGCTTCACCACCTATCCGGTGGCCTCCTTTGTATTTTCTAAGTGGGTGGATGCCCTGTAATTTCACCCATTCCAAACTCTTTTCTTCTAACTCAGATTTTACCCCCTTGGTGTCTATTAGCACCCCCTTTATTCCCCTTGTATCCCTATCATTCTCTAAGGTGGATCTTCATTTATTCTTAACTATTTGGAGTGTCATTTCTTGTTATGTAGAGTTAGTAGAAATTCCATGCATCCTCTCCCATATATTATTTGGATTTTTTAATTCCAAGTGGTGCCTCACTAGATTTTTCTAATATAACCTACTTCCAAGGTGTTTATATCTTCTTAGATTTCTTCTGGTTTTGGCCTAACCGGTGGACGATAGTGAATGTGTAAACCCTCCAATGATTTATCTAGGTGTCCATCATTTTAAACCATAATATTGTGTTAGTTTCTAGTGTATTGGTTGTGTGGTCTCGATGATTATTTTTGCGATGATCTTGGATTTAATTATAGGTTTTATATGATGTCTCTCAATGGTTAAATTTTTACTATTTTAGATTATTGGACATATTTAATCTAGATATTATTAAATTTTTATTCCAAATTAAATTTTTTAAAACATGGGGTTATATTTTGGAACTAATAATTCTAAAATGAAATTTAATAATCATGAATTAATATAAAATGTAATTGAATATTGAATTAGACATTTGAGATGATATTGAGGTTTAAACAATGATGAATTTTGATTTGTATTGGAATAAAATAAATGTAGCTATGTTTTTCAAATTTATGAATTGATTTTAAAACTGTTAAAGTGTTTCTTTATGTTATTAATGTAAGATGATTATGTTGGGAAGAATGCTTTATCTTAGTAATACTTTATGAAATGGAGGGATGAATTAATGGTTTTTTTGGTTATGTGTCTTGTTAAATATTGTCTTATAAAAATGGTATGAACATTATGAGCTAGTTTTGTTGAAAATTAAATTGTTTGAAAATGGGTTTTTGGAAATGAAATTTTGAAATGGTAATCTTATTTGGTATTTTGAAATTTAGAATCTTAAATGGTAATTTTTTCTTGATTATTAAGATTTAAATGTGGAATGAATTTGACATATTATATTGGTACCTTGTAAATTATATATTTTTGGAAATGATATTTGAAATGATAATGAAAATTGTATTTTAAATGGTTTGGGTAATGGGAATTTTATTTTTTCAGAATAGAAATTCTAAATTACCTCTTATACCTTTTAATTATTTATTGTATGTTATAGAAATGATGAGTGTTTGAATATAATTTTTTACATGTAAATGATAATATGTTTATGTTCTAACTTTAAAATAAACAAGATTACTCTCAGTTTTTTTAATGGACCTGAGGTAAACCCGTCCCTTAGTGGATTTTGGTTATACTTAATGGACCTAGTGTGAACCCAGAAATTGGGTTTATTTGGTTCTTGATATAACTTGGGTGAATCTATCCTTGAGGTGGTTTGGTTGGGCTCTAGTAATCAGTATATTACCCCAGGTGCCAGTTTATTTTTCCATGGATAGGTATTAGCCCTGATGAGTTAAGGTTTGGAATGGTCATCATGACATGATCAGAGACACCCTATCATTGAATGAAGCAGGTATATAACATTACTGGATATCATCGCGAAGATTGGGTTGAGTGTTTTTATGCAATTTAATTTAATTTTTGTGGGTTTTATTTGTAATTTTTAATCCGAGCACTACTACATGCACTTGGTACATGTATTGTTCATTTAAGGGATTCCATTTGTGATAGCCTCTTCAGCTGTACTCACACAATGAATGGGTTGTCATGGAACTTTGGTACCCAAGAATCTATCATTATTTGTTGATAAGTTACAGGTTTAGGTAAATATTCCACTGTATAATATTTTTCACTCCACACTATTATAGAGTACATGTGATGAAAACCAAAAAAGAATCTAGAAATGTTTGGGGAAATTCTTTTAGTGCATCTTTAATTTGGTTCTTACCATCCTGCATATATAATCTTCCCTTAGGGAATCCATTGTGACATTTATGTTATACTCCATTGTTTTGGAATTTTAATACTATAGTTATTTTTTAACCTACTATATTTTTTTTGTGATGATTTTCTAGAATTATTTATATGATTTATATTATTTATACTGTTATTTCTACTCTAACTATAGGGTATTGTATCTCCATAGTATTCTTTAAAACCCTCACCACTAGTCGACAAAATCTAGAAAATAGGGAGGCATGCCATAGGTCATGTAGTTCCATAGGTATGATTTATTTTTAGTGTGATTTGGGTTGGGATATTTCATAGTGATATCATTTTATGTTTTTTTATACTATGTGGTTTTGGTGGACCAAATAATAGGATGTGTCGAACCTTTGTAATTTGCTCGTTCTTGGGAGTGTTCAACCTACACAAGTGGGAAACCCATTTTTTCAGGGATGATACTTGTAGTTATTTTAATTTAACTTGTTATAGTGGTATTTTATTTTCACCTTAGGCAAGACACATGAATTATGATGTTTCAAGTTAATTGGATTTGTAATCCTTGCTCAGGTATGGAAAGAAGGTGTGGGTGTGTTTATATATCTTTTCAAGAATATAAGGGTTCACATGACATGAATCATTCTAGGGATATAGGATTTAGATGTTTATTGTATAATGATGTGGACTATTTTATCCCATAGTTATATATATTTCCATTATTTTTTTCCTTGGTTATGACTACCTATTGATAAAGAGAGGGTCATTTATTTAAAGTGTCACCAGTGTCATATATTGTGTCTTCCCATATATGGATATGGTGGCATACTACATGGATTATTCCCGAGTGATATCTTGATATATATATAGGAATATATAAATGGATTGTTAAATGGGGGTTTTAGTTAAATAGAGACCCAATAAACTATTGGGACCACTTATTATATAAAGATTGTATTTTTTGTCATTAAGTGTCAATGGATGTTAATGATGATCAACATGAAGAAGGAACTCTCCTAAGTAGAATGGAGAATGGAAACCAGATGTTGGTTGAGCTTGATCTGAAGTTTCATATATGTGTTTCAGGAGTGATACATTGTTTACAACAATTAACGATGGTTGGAGTGTTTTTTGGAAGGAGTAAAAGAGAAGGATAAGAAGCAGTTGTGGAGGAGTTTTGGAATGGTGGTTTGGAATTTTTATTTGTAAACACTTAGTTTTACACTAAGTAGTTATTTTATGTCTTTACCAAAAATAAAGGGGCCATCCATGGAGGCCAGCTGAGGTCCTCACCTCAAGCACATGCGGGACCCGAGGGGTCAACCGCGCTCAAGGGTGGTCCTAAAGACCATCTCCGCATGAGGGAGGGTGTGTGCGGGCCATGTATAATCCTACAGGTTCCACACGGTGGTGAACCCATGCAGCGTCGGTGCTAGGAGAACGCCTGAGGGGCAGAGTGGGTGCTAAGAGCATGCCCGCAGGGTGAACACTGTATGAGGTAGTACTATGGAGGGAGATGGAGTATTCTGAGCTGCTGCTTCCACGACTTGATTGATAAACCATGAGAAAACATCGTGGTGTTTCGATGTGGTACAAGGTTTTAAAAATACAGATGTAATCCTTACCGTCCATCTGATCTCTCTGAAGATCCTGGCAGCACATCACATCCCACGTACAAGGATATAATCTGAGCCGATCATCATCCCGATGCCGCGTGTGGTTGAATTGGAGCTGTCCGATCTTCGACCGAGGGTCGTGTTCAACCTCTGGCCACCCAACGTGGACCAGTGAATTAGAGAAGCTACCAAACATACATGATCGAGTCTCTAGCCATTATAGAAGAGAAAACACACTACATGATCATCACCTTAGCGACACGATACCATGTATGCAACTATGTTTGCATGCATGCATCGAAATAAGGAAGAAAGAGCATTGGCCAAGGCAAATGAAGTTTTCAGAGGTTTTTCCAGTTCGAGTGCTCAAGGATAGGAGAACTGCATGCATACCTCTTCTCATACACATGAGGATGATTACAACATGAAATCAGAAACAACCGAGAAACTTGGCGTATCTCACGACCATGATTTGAATATTTCAAAACCGCGATCTTCATGAAATATCTCAAGTATTTTGGATGTAGAAAGATATAATATCTTCTTATAAAAAGAGACTCGCCGATTTGAGAAAAGGATCCTACTTCCAAAACTTTCGAGAACTCATGTTCTATGAAACAAAGTTTCTTCTATATTTAAAGTTCTAGAAGGGGCATGCATGAATCGCAAACCATTCTAGGTTCGTGAATATTTTTCCACGTACTGATCTGGTTCGCGAAGAGGTGAAACGCGTACCAATTTGGTTCGGGAGGAAGAAGAACCACGAACCGCTTTTGGTTCTTGAAGAGAAGAAGTTATGTGTACCTCTCTAGTTTGCGAAGCATGGAACCGCGTACCGCTTCAGTACATGAGGCAGACGTCCCGTGAACAATTTTGGATTCGTGAGGTAATGGTACCGCATACCATTCTGGTTCTCGAAGAAGAGAGTTTCACATACCGCTGTGGTTGGTGAAGAAGGGAACCAAGAACCATTTAGGGGAACTGTGTACCACTTGGTATGTAGAGGAAGCCTACGAATCCCTTGTGCACGGAGAGTCCGCGAATCATCCTAGTTCAGATTGGAGACAAAGTGCATAAGAGAACTCCGTACCTATGGTGTGTAAAAGGAAAACAAGAAACACTATGCCATGCCTAAATACACACATTTATTCTTGAATAAAATTACATACATATAAATATAATAAAATCAAAGTGAACAAATGTGTGTTGAGGATGGGAGAAGGAAGATTGTTCATGGTGATGGGAAATGCATTCATATGCATGATTTTAAGAACAACACAATTAAAGGCCAATCATATCTGAATCGAGTTCTAAGAAAAGGATAGAAGAGTTCATGTGTGTACTAAAAGGAACCATACTCATTTGGGCCTTCACACAAGAAAGAAGAAGATAAAGTGCATGCATATGTGAATACTTTGAAGAAAAGAATCCTAAAACAAGGGTGCACATGTCTAAATAAGTGAAGAGGAAGATCACATCTATATTTTCACATGCATGGTCACATGCATACATGGAATAAGAAGGGATGATTATGATGATTCCTAGTGAGCTGTGTTTTAGTGTTTGAACAATCACAAAAGAATTTGTGATTCTGGGCAAGAAGAATAAGAAGTCTTAGTACATCTGGTTGTTGCACTGGAGTAGAAGATTGAACGTTAAAGAGAATCTACTCTGGAACTCGATGCAAGCAAAGTCTCATGATGAATAGGAGACAAATACCTTTATGCCTATCTATTTAAGGGACCTTCACTTCCATAAACTGAGTGTGATCTCTCCATGGTAGTGAGCCAGGGGGAGTCAACAGAAGTGATCTGAGAGAAGCAGTGAGCTATCCTTGAACTTTTGTAAAGGAAATGTTCCTGGGACATAGTGATTGTACCCGAACCATGTAATCCACACCTGTTGAAGAATAGTGGAATTAGGTACGACCAAATACATGTTGGCGTATTCTCCTTGGACGTAGCCCTTAGTAGTGAACCAAGTAAAAGTGTTGTGTTGTCCTTTTTCATTTGAATGTTTTAATTACTGCATGTATCCATCATACAGGGTTAATTGAGTTCCTACCAACATGGGAACAAGATCCAATAAATGAGAGAAAAAGTTGACACCCTAATTCACCCCCTCTCAGGGTGACCTAGGGTCCTTCAATTGGTATCAGAGCGAGGTTTTACATATGTTGGATACTTTACAGTAATTATATTCGAAAGAGGATTTGAGTTTATTTCCTGAGTTGACAATGGAGAGTAGTCTTGATGAAAGTTTAGTTTTCTCCGAGCAGAATTCTATCCCCAACAAGACCATGATGAACATGAAAAAGAAGGAGAAGAATCAGTTAAAAAAGTCTCTCGTGTCCAATGGAGATGCAGTGTCTAGTTCTTCATGTACTTACTATAATGAAGAAATATCAGACTTGGAATGTAAAGAGCAGGTGGCTCAGGTTTCTACCAAAGGAAAGGAAGACACTCCTATCTCATTTTTAGGTGATCAGGAGAAATTAAGAACCTATCTGCATGATATTCCTAAAGAAAGAGTTGCTGCTATTTGTAGAATATTTCAATATATGTAGGTTGAGATCACCCGACTTGGAAGAGAAGCTGATAATATGGAGGAAGGCCTGGTAAAGAAAGTGTCAAAATTTTATAAGCTCTCTAGAAGGATTTAATCCCTTGAAGAGAAAGAGGGAGTCAATAAGACTCTAGAAGAAAATATCCATGCATTTAAAGATGAGCTAAAAAAGATCATTGAAGTCAAGACTCTAAATTTGGAAGAAACTTCGAAGAAGAACAAAAAGATTGACTCTTTTTTACAAATAAAAATTAATATGCATGAAGATGGGGTTGAAATATTGAGAAATTAATTTGATGTGAAGATGATCATGATTGAAGAATAGAAGATTATACTTAATATGGAATGTCTGAAATTGGAATCCCAATTGACCAATCTTGAGAAGACACATATTGAGACTTCAAAAAAGAATTAAATAGTTTCTTCTAGTATTCAATGCTCACTGGAGGATTCTAAATCCAAAATACCTCCAACATGTGGTAAGAAGATCATGACTTTACACATTGATCTACAACAAGCAGCTGATAAAGTGAAGGTACCATCCATACCAACTTGTACTAATGTTTTTAAATATTTTTCTAATAAAAGTGTAGGTTGGAAGAAACATTATAAACAATTATGGATGGGGAAAGGTGGGGAGAAGGAACCTACCACCATGGATAGGGTGGATATGAAGAAGAAGATGGAATATGATTCCCTAAGTAGAGCACATCGCCTTAAGAAGATGTCTCAACAAAATTATATGGAATATGTAAAGAAAAAAAGATTTGTGGGTCAATGTTGGTGTTGCAAAAAATTTGGGCATTGTGCACTGGATTGTTGGTATAATACTTTAAATGAAAATGTATAGAGAAATCCTATGTCAAAAGGGAGAAATAAAGAGAAGAATAAGAAACATCAACAGATCCAGAAGCATCTGTATACTGCAAACAGATTTGGAATGCTAGACAACATCTGTGATGTATGCAATGGGAGTGGTCACAAGAATGGAGAATGCTTATCTCGACACATATCCATATCTGATAATATCACAAGACCATATAATCCAAATAAGAGAGAAGAATATACCTTGGGAAGAAATTAGAATAATAATTCAAAATAAAAGTCTCCTAAGAAGACTCCAATAAGTAAAGGTGAGAAGTCCTTGTATTAAAAATCCAAGAAGTTTAAGAGTGGTACATCCAAAATAATTCCTAAAAATGATGACACTCTGAAGAGTCCATGTGGAAAATCCAAACTTACTGACACTATTTCCAGGGACATATTGGTTATCTAGACTGAAGACTTTGAAAGAATGAGAATGAAAGGATATGCACATGCTAAGGCTAGTGCAACAAGAAATAATAAGATTCCACATGATGATAGAAAATTCTTGTGTGTGAGGTGCAACAAGACTGGTCACACTGTTAAGAATTGCATTGCATTTATTCCAGACCAAGAAGAATTCCTCAAGAAGATGAAAGTTCAACCAGGAGATTCTAGTGCTTTGAAATATATTGAAAAAAGAAGAATCACACACAAATAAATGGAAGAAATATTGAGATCCACACAACCAAATTCAGAAATAAATCAAATGTGAAAGTGCGAGGAGCGGAGAAAATGGAGCATCTTAGTAGAGAAAATCATCTCAGCCTTCCAACTCATATTAAATAAGTAAGGAGGATCCACCTTATTCCCTTAACACATTGTGTATTGTACTAATATTATAGGGAATTGAAGGTTAAGCAAGAACTCATGGAGAGAACCTGAGAAGTGTTCCCTTGAAGGGGAGACACATGAAGAAGCTTTTAGAGTTATTATCTCAAAAGTATCAACTTTAGTTGGCATTAAATTCAAATAATCTGAATATTGTCTGAGGATCATGCCATTGGCAATGGTGTTTCATCTCTCAACCTTGGTTACTCAAAATAAAATTATTTTACAAAGGGGGAGTAACAATGTTAATCTGTGACATAATAAGAATGGAAGTTCCCTAAGGCCACTTATCCTGCCCGTTGCACTTGAATGTTCTTGATCTATTTTTGAAGTGATCACAGGAGTTTCAGGTTGATAATATCATATCACATTTATTATCCACATCATGGAATGAAAGTGGAAAGGGTCTTGAAGACAATAACATGAGTTCTCATCACATGAGGTATCATGATTAGAGGATAATGGATAGCTTTATTGTCTAGATCAAATCCTCTTGTTTTCTATGTCGAGCATTGCTCAAGTATACTTAGAGTGAAATGGTTGATGGCACAATTGCTTAATTATGGACGAATACCCTCTATACCATAAAATTTGTATTTCTTGTCAATATGGGGGAGAGAAATTGAAAGGGAATGAGTATATAGAAGACTCTCATTTTGACATTGACATGCTCACTTTAGAGAATGTTGAAGTATTGACAACAAACACAAAGTGGGAGATTGTTGGGACCACTAAGTATGTGAAGATTGTATTTTTTTTCAATGAGTGTCAATGGATGTCAATGATGATCAACATGAAGACGGAACTTTCGTAAGAAAAATGGAGAATGGAAACTAGACGTTGATTGAGCTTGATCCTAAGTTTCATATATATGTATATGGATTTATACATTTTCTACAACAATTAAGGATGGTTGGAGTGTTTTTTGGAAGTATTAAAAGAGAAGGAGAATAAGAGGTTGTGGAGGAGTTTTGGAATGGTGGTTTGACATTTTTATTTGCAAACACTTAGTTTTACACTAAGTAATTATTTTATGCCTTAACCAAAAATAAAGGGGCCATCCATGGAGGCCAGCTGAGGTCCTCACCTCAAGAACTTGCAGGACCCTAGGGGTCAACTGCACTTGAGGGAAGTCCTCAAGACCAGCCCCACATGAGGTAGGGTGTGCGTGGGCCGTGTATAAGCCCACATGTGCCACATGGTGGTGAACCTGTGCAGTGTGGGCGCTTAGAGTGTGCCCGAGGATTAGATTGGGCGCTAAGAGCACAACCGGAGGGTGAACACGGTATGGGGAAGTACTGTGGAGGGAGGAGGAGTATTCTGAGCCTCTTCTACCGTGGATTTATTGATAAACTGTGAGAAAACATCGCGGTGTTTTAAAGTGGGACACGGTTTTAAAAATGAAAACATAATCATGAACATCCATATGATCTCACTGGAGATCCCAGCTGCACATCATATCCCATGTACAAGGATATAATCCGAGCTTCTCATCATCCCCACACCGCGTGTGGTTGAATCATAGTCATCCAATCTTTGACTGAGTGTCGTCTTAAACCTATGGCTACCCGACGCGAACCAATGCATCAGAGAAGCTACTGAAACTCCATGATCGAGTCTCCGACCATTATAGAAGAGAAAACCCACTACATGAGCATCGTTTGAGCAACACGATACCATGAATGCAACTATGTTTGCATGCATGCATCTAAATAAGGAATAAAGAGCATTGCCTGAGGAAAAAAAAATTTGGAGGTCGTTCCGTGTCGAGCGCTCAAGGATAGGAGATCTGCATGCATACCTCTTCTCATACACATGAGGATGATTAAAAAGTGAAATCAGAAACAACTGAGAAACTTGGCGTATCTCACGAAAATAATTTGAAGATTTCAAAACCGAAATATTTGGAAAATATCTAGAGGATTTAATATGTGAAAATATCTGATCTCTTCTTATAAAAAGAGACTCACTGATTCGAGAAAAGGCAGCTGCTTCCAAACCTTTCGAGAACTCATTTTCTGAGAAACAGAGTTTCTTATACATTTAATTTTAAAGAAGGGGCATGCATGAACCATATATCATTATAGGTTTGTGAAGAGTTTTCCACGTAACGATATGGTTCACGAATAGGTGAACTGTGTACCACATTGGTTCGTGAGGAAGAAGAGTTGTGAACCACTTCTGGTTCGTGAAGAGAAGGAGTTCCACGTACCTCTCTGGTTCATGAAGCAAGGAACCGTGTACCACTTTGGTACATGAGGCAGAGGTCCCGTGAACCATTTTGGGTTCATGAGGTAATGGTGTCGCGTACCGTTATGGTTCACGAAGAAGAGAAGTTTTTCATACCGTTGTGGTTGGCGAAGAAGGGAACTGAGAACCATTGGGGGGAACTGCGTACCACTTGGTATGTGAAGGAAGTCTGCGTATCCCTTGCGCAAGGAGAGGCCGCGAATCATACTGGTTCGTGGAGGTGACAAAGTGCACAAGAGAACTTCATACCTATGTTGTGTAAAAGTAAACCAATAAACACTATGCCATGCCAAAATACACACATTGATGCTTGAATAAAATCACATACATATAAAAATAATAAAATCAAAGTGAACAAGTGTGTATTGAGAAAGGGAGAAGAAAGATTGTGCATGGTGATGGGAAAAGCATTCATATGAATGATTTGAATAAGAACACAATTAAATTCCAATAATATCTGAATCAAGTTATAAGAAAATTATAGAAGAGGTCGTGTGTGTACTAAAAGGCACCATACTCATTTGGGACTTCACACAAGAAAGAAGAAGCGAAAGTGCATGAATACATGAATACTTTGAAGATAATCATCCTAAACCAAGGGTGAATGTGTCTAAATAAGTGAAGAGGAAGAGAACATATATATTGTCACATGCATGGTCACATGCATACATGGAATAAGAAGATATTATTTTGATGATTCCTAATGAGCTGTGTTTCAGTGTTTGAACAATCACAAAAGAATTTTTGATTCTGGACAAGAAGAATAAGAAGTCTTAGTACATCTTGTTGTTGAACCGGAGAAGAATATTGAATGGTAAATATCATCAACTCTGGACCTCAATGCAAGAAAAGTCTCATGGTGAACAGGAGACAAAGACTTTCATGCCTATCTATTGAAGGGACCTTCACATCCATGAACTGAGTGTGACCTCTCCAAGGCAGTGATACATAGGGATTCAATGGAAGTTATTTGAGGGAAGTAGTGAGATATCCATGAACTTTTGTAAAGGAAGTGTTCCTAGGATAAAGTGACAGTACCCGAACCTTGTAATCCAAACTTGTTGAAGAATAGTGGAATTAGGTATGATGGGAAACCTGTCAGCCTATGATCCTTGGATGTAGCCCTTAGTGGTGAACCAAGTAAAAGTGTTGTGTTGTCCTTTTTCATTTGAATGTTTTAATTGCTGCACATATACTTCATACAGGGTTAATTAAGTTCCTAGAAACATTGGAACACAATCCAATAAATTAAGGAAAAAGCTGACACCTTGATTCACCCCCCCCCCCTCTCAGGGTGACCTAGGGTCCTTCATAAACAACCTATAAGGTGTTTCCCTTGTATCTTGTGAATGAAACCCTATTAACCAAAATCCTTGTAAATCTAAAATAATTTTGAAATTTGAAAATTTTTAATGTTAATTTTGGAATATAGGAAATGTAAATTTGGTTAAAATGTGTCTTTTATGGTTTCAGTGATAATTTAAAATCCATTAGAAGGAAAAATAAAGTATGTAGACCCCTTCATTTTAGTGTTAGAAGTATTATATATATGGATTAAACTTGTGTATGGGTTTTGGGGCTATTGGGAGTGACCAAGTTACGAGTTCTTATGATGTGTGTTGATATAGAACATTTGGGGTGATGGACCTCAGATATATATACTTTTGACCCTAGTAATGGTAGATTGGGGCTAACAAGATCCCGTTTTGTAAATCCATGCTTGATGAGTGGTTTATTTCATGGTGAATGCTCAACCTGTTGTTTTTTATATATAATTATAACCTTTTAAGTTTGTGATAAGTTGTGATGATTCGTGATAGTTTGTCATATCATGGGTTACATATTTTAATCAAGAGTGGGTAAGTTCAAATAGACTCAAACATATGTGTGAGGACCTTAGAGTGGTTTCCTAGCATGTTAGATTCCATGTGACCTTGAGACATAAGTGATTTTCATATCAAGGGATGTGGTTTTAGTGAGACCATGATTGATGGAAAAGGTGGGAGGACCTAGTGGAATTTTTAATGTGACCTAATATTTTTAGGGATTCCTTACCTAGGGGTACTCGAGGGTGACCCATGATAGGGTTATCACATTATTTTTAATTCCTTTAGTGATGTGAGGCATGTTGGATGCTTTGGCTAATACAATCAGCACATGTTTGGTTTTGTTGAGTGATGAATTGGTTATAGATGAACAATCATAGTGTTACTTACCTGTTTCTTGTCCATTTTTAAGGGAAGGATCATTTGGATGCCTAACCTTAATAGTTTTGGATTTGATCTTGGTATGTGGTAATATTTTGATGTAGGTATTGGGTTCTTGAAAAGACACATGAGATTCCAAATTGTTGTATTCTTAGACTTTATATTTTTAAGGTGATTGGCCTTTTATGAGGCGGGATCTAGGAGGATTATGGTTAATTAATGTGGAAATCTAGGAGTAGGGTTAGTTCCCTTGTGCGGCACTAGAGGTTAAGATTAGTGATGCTCAACCAATGGTATAATGATTTGGGTTTGGTGAATCAGTTTTAGTGGATCATGTGACTCCTATGTTTCAATTAGATCAAGTGGTGTGGGAGTTATCATAATTTTTTTTACAATAGGATTGATTTGGTACATATTAAGACTATTACCCTTGGACTGGGGGAATTAGTTATGTTTGATATAATGTTCATAGTTCATTAATGATATTTTGGTTAATAGATTCTAGGAAAAGAGTCATGGGACCATGGAAGGTTTTTATTGTTGGTTCCTCTTGGAGAAGGGTAATTTGAAATTGGAAAAAACATACAGGTTAATAACCATAAATAATTTGGAATGAATTGTGAGGACCTAGTAGAGAGGGATTATTTTCATGGGTGGATTGAGATATTGTGGTGTGATCGATTTGAGATCGACCTTGAAGCACGTTCTAGTGATTTAATAGATGGTTGACTCTCAGAATGAGAGGAACACATTTCTTAGTGGTGGAACCTATTAAATATACTCTCTAAGAGTGGTATAGGTGAATCCATATAGTGGGGATGGTGTAATTGGACAAGTGAGGGCATGAACTTCATTGTGAATTGGTTTTCCTGTGAATATAAGTTACAAAATTCCTATAAGTTAGGAATGGGTGAATTTTGGTGTTCTTATTAATGCTTAAGTTTGAGAAGGATGACCATGTCTAGCTATTAGTTTTGGTGATGCGTAGATTATGGGACATGGTGTTTGGGTTTTGGTTTCCTTGGAGTGGTGAAAATGACACTCTTGTGGTGGGAAGCATCATTCTAGTCCTGGGTATGTGTCCTTCTTGTTATAAAGGTTGTTAGAAAATAGGACCAATCTTAGATAGTCGAGATGGAACCAAATTCTATTGAACATGTGGTTTCGATATAATTCTAATTCCTTATGGAAATTATGGAGTTAAATTACTATGCAATGCTTCTTGGAGTTTGAGTGATTCATTCAGGATCATGATGTTATGATGTGAACCAAGTGTGTTTTGGTTTGGTGGAACAATACTGCTGAGTGAGTGCATGAAAAATAGTGAGTGTAGTTGGTGACATGACCATGGGATTAAATTAAAGGTTAGGGTATGCCTTGGAATGTCAGAATGAGTACGACATGATTCCATTGATCAAGGCTTCATGAACTAGTTTTTTAATGGTGTGATGATAATGAAAGTCATGTTCCCTTAAAATAGGTCGGCCAGAGGGGGCTCTACTGTTATTCTTATGCATAATTGGATATAGTGAGTGGAAAAAACAAATTGATTATGAAAAATTGGGTACAATAGGGGAATTTATGGACTTATTTGGGATTTATAATGAAGATATGGAATGATCAAGTTTTTATTGGATAGTGGATGCATGTCCTTTTAGATTTGGAAATGGAAATAAATATGATAACTTGAATTAGACTAGATTTTTAATGAATTATTGGGTTTGGTTCATTATAAATGAAACCTGGTGAATTGTTAAAAAATAGGAATGGTACATTGGTAATATTTTCTATCAGATAAGGGCATTGTGTATTGGGTTTTTATTTCATGATCTATGTCCTAGGGTGGGGATCACCAAAGGCCCATTGACTATTAAGATGAAAATTATATCATTTCATGGGGTAGAAAGGAAGGTTAATCATCATCTTAGTCTTTTTTAATAAAATTTTGATATTTTAAAGCGTTTTAATAAACATAGAGCTTGGTATTAGGAGATTTTTTTTGAAGTGCATTGGGAATCCGTGAATAAAACATTGTAATATAGAATGAAATGAATAATCCATGTATGTTGGGTGATACTGTAGAATGACCACTATGAACTCAGGTTGATGAAAAGTTTTATGGGGGATTTTGTAGTGACCTTGTCCATATGAGAATTTAAACATAACATTCAAATTTGTGGAGGGTCTATTTTTTGATCTGGTCTTCAGGAAAGAGAAATTGATAGGTTTTTCACCTAAAATAGGTTATTTTAGAATTAGAATCAATCTCAAATGGTAGATAAATGATTCATGTGACCACTCCTAGGGTTTGGGTAATGGATTTTGGGCTACAACATGATGTTTCAGCAACCCTAGCTAACATGTGGAATAAAAAATAATATAGGTTCTACATGGATATACTGGCTAGCCGGTAGAAACGATAGTGTTTTTTATGTGGGTAAAAGTCAATCATTTCCCTTGGGCCAACCCCATTTCTTCTTACTTGGGATTTTGAAGACACAGTGTCCAAAAGTACCCTCTTATTCCCCTCATCTCCCTCTCCTTCTCCAAGGTGGATCTTCCTTGGTTCTTGGCCATTTGGAGCATCGTCACTTGTGATGTAGAGTTAGAGGTAAATCTACACATCCTATCCCTTATATTATTTAGTTTTTTCTTTATCAAGTGGTGTATCCATATATTTTCACAATGTGACCTATATTCCGTTAATTTTTCTAGTTCTTTAATTTCTTCCAACTCAGGATGATTTAGAAACCTATAGTGAACATATACACTCTCATATACTTATGATAGGTGGTCCCTAAATTTAGTCTATAGTCTTACATTATTCTTTGGTGTGTGGATTGTGTCATCCCACTGGTTTATCATAAAATGTTATTATATTTAAGTATAGGTTTTATATTGAGTCTCTCCTTGGTTATTATATACACCCAATACTCTTACATAGATTATTTCATCATTTTAAATAGAAATATCCAATAATTACAACTCAAAGATCATGTAATCATAATAAAGTGGAAAAAACATAAGACATGACATAATCATAAGTGAAGGTTGACCACTAAGAAAACATCACATGGTGGAAAAAGTTACTTAATGGATTAGTTTTACTCTCGAATATAATACATAATGTCTCATAATACAAAAAAAATACATAAGGCATTAAAGTGCTATCTAGGAACACTGATCATAACATGTTCATGTTATGTGCACCACAAAGGGGAATCAATCACAAGGCATAAACCTAAGGAATTTGAAAAATGAACTTATGGAATGTATTAACCCATAAAAGTAAAGTAGAATAATCTTGGTATGTATTCAATATAATTATATAAAAAATTAGAGGCATTTCATAAAATAATAGAGAGATATTGTGGTTTAGATAGATAAAGATCATAATCTAAAGAAACAGGGTGGTTTGGAGGGATCCCTTACCTTATGTTCTAGAATCGTTCGTCATGTTCACTTAATGTCCTAAAAAACCAACTTAAATTCATTAATAACATAATTAAGAACATTTTCCATCTATATTTGATTTATTATAATTTTTTTATATCCATTTATAAAATTTTTAATGATATATAATGATTAATTTTTTGTTTTTTTGGGAGAGTTCATTTCATGGTTCCAATGTCAAATCACATGTAAATAAATAGTGAAGTTCTTTTCAAATGATAATACAACTTCTGGAGTAAAATTAAATGGTATTCATGTACTTTTAGAAATTTAAATGGTTCCAAATAACCATATGTGCTCCGTCATAGGGATGATTATTTTAGTAAAAAAATCCTCCCATTAAATGTTCATTTCATTTAGGTCATTTACCCAGCCGTCATGAACTAGTTTTGTTTTATTTAATTTTGTGTCTTCATATTCATCCTAGGAAATTTAATTTGTATAATATAATTATCATCATCATATTTAATCACAATAATCTTTTTATGACCAGTATCAAAAGGGGTAATGTAAAAAAACTACACACCCATGGAAGCAGTGAACCAACATAGTATGGACAACAATTTCATTTTAGAATAAAAGGAGAAGAGAATGGGTGAATTATTGACATTACATTAAAAAAATAACAATAAATTATATATAATATTCTTGTGAAATTATTCCATTATTTATTTATTTTTTTGGAGGATTACAAGGAAGAAAAATTAATAGTGTCATTTGAGGGAATTACCTTCACCTTTGGATGTCTTATCTTGGGATTCTACTTAAGGCAGCTTATATTGGTCTCTATATGAGACTAGTTGAACTAGAAATTATGGGAGAGGTTTTGGAAGAGTTTTTGGGTTGAAATTTTAAAATATTCAAGGATTATAAGGTATGAGGAGAAGGGGTTGCGAGTGGTCCTATTTAGAAGGGGAGGAGAGGGGTGTTTTTGAAAATAGTGCATGTGAGTTTGAAATAATGGGTGCTTACATCATCTATGAATCAAAAATTAATTTATTTATATTATAATGTTAAATGTCATTTTTTAAATATTTCTCTATTCACAAAAAATTAAACTATTTATAAAAAACAAAATTTTCAATTGAAACATTTTTTGATGTTTAGATTCCAAAAATGAAATCAATTTTATGAAAATAATTTTATATATATGTGAAATTTAATTTTTAAACAAAATCCTCCTTTATTTGAAAATTATCAATATTTATAATGTGACCAAATTTATGACCAATCGAAAAATCAATTGAGGTCTCATAAAATTATCTTAAAATTTTAATACAACTTAATATTAATTTATAAAACTATTTTATAAAAAAATAAATTCTTTTAAATCTTTATATTTGTTAAAAAATGAAAATATTTCATATATTTTTTATAAAGATAAAAAAACTTATTTTATCCATTTTAAAAAAATTATTTATTTTTATCATGATATAAATATGCCATTTTATTATTTTAGAAGATATATAAAAAATATTTTACACTTTCATTAGTGAGGAAACCATAATAACAGGTGGGTTATTGTTCCTAACGATCACATTACTATTCTAATTGTTAGGTTACTATTCCAATAATCATATTACTATTTGGATGGTTAGATTTGTAATGGTCATATGGGTTCCCTATATTCTATAAATTCCTATCATATCATTCATTATACATTCAATTATTTTTTCTTTTAGGGATATATATATATTTATTTATTTTTAAAGTAAATATTGAATTCATAATATTCTTATTTATTTCTATATCATTGTTCATGAATGAGGTTCTTGTAATGGATCAACAATATCCAAATTTTCATATTTTATTTAACTTATAATCTTTTTTATCCTCATATGATATTTTCAATTCTTATGGAAAATTTTATTCTCAAAATTTAATTTTAAAATTTATAATTAAATGTATTTTGTTTTTTCATGTGGTAAATTCACACTATATAATATTATATTACTAAATAAGATATAATAATATATTCATAAGGGGAATTCCATTGATAATTTTGGGTCATTATATTCTTCCCCATTAAGAAATTTCTCTCTTGAAATTTCATTTTACAAACTAAGGTAAAAACAGGTGAGGGTACTTCAGCTTCACGGGCCCCTCCTATTCTCATTAAAAATCCCTGAACTTAAAATTTTTCCATAGTAACTTGACTAGGAAAGTTTTATTACTGCATTTTACATTATATATATTTTCCAATATCTTTATCAACTTCTCCTCATAAGTGAGATCATTGTACAGCTATACCGCCTCTGAATTTACTACATGTTATGGATCTAGTATATAATTCCTCAATACGGATACATGGAACACATCATATACTTAAGACAGGGTTAGTGAGAGTTCTAGTTGACATTCCATGACTATAATGTGATCTATAATCTTAAAGGGGTTAATGTTACTGGTAATTAGCTTTCCATTATTCCCAAATATCATGAATCTCTTCCATGGAGATATGTGGGGGAACAATTTTCTCCAACCTCAAACTCTAGGTCTCATCGATGATTGTCAGCATAGCTCTTCTACCGATATTGAGTAGTAGTGATGTGATGATGAATAGTCTTGATCTTTTCTACCATTTACTCAATCATTTTATGTCCTGGTAGGTTTTTTTCATCAAATTAATCCTAGAAAATAGGCATTCTACATCTCTTCTCATAGAGCGATTCATATGCGGCCTTTTGAATTCTTAAATGAAAACTATTATTGTATGAGAACTCAACTAGAAGAATATTTTGATTCCATCAACCATTGATGTCCATCAAGCATTATCACAACATTTTCTCAAGTGTTTGGATAGTTTTTACAGATTGGAAATCAGTTTGGGGGTGATAAGTGTAAGAGTTGGTGTCCTAGAACCAACTGGTTTTAATTTGATTAAATGGATATTTAATGTATTATTACATATTGTTCATTGTTCTGCATGACTATGATGTAATAATTTCCTAGAGTATTTTTTGCATTGATAAGGTCATGGTAGTTCCCCACTATGATGAGAACCTTGAAATGCTATAAAAATATTCTTAAATATAGTTTTGTAGTTGGATGACATGCTATGATGGGACATATAACATACATACCATCAGGTGCGAGTACTTGTAAGCAGATGAGACTTCCACTCATGAAGTTCGCACTTGGTAATCTCTAAGATAGGATATTATGAGAACAGAACTGCTAGTAGGAATTCTGCATGTTTTGGTGTCATCAGATATTTCTATCTTCAAGTGTGTGTAATGATCCTAAGACTTTATGATTATCATTAATACGTGTCACGACTTACGCACTTCGATTTACTGACGAAAACCATTACGCAGACAGTTGGCAGGAGGTAGGGTACATTGGGTGCGTCACGAGTGGCATGTTATTAATGGATAAGTCGAGGAAGGATTTGTCCCTTCCATTTATGGAAGTTGATATCTCATCCCTTTGATTGAAATAGAAATGTCACGCGAAATTCCATGGCCATGGTGTAACGATAAGTTTATTTTAGGTAGTCAAAGAACGATGTATCAAGTATAAAAGTTGATGACACAATCATGAAACCTGCTTGATGAGATATTGTGACAAAGTGATTATATTACACAGTGAGCGTTCGTATGTGGATTTCATTGTTGCGACTTTATGTTATTTCTCTTGGGTGCCTTGACCTGTTTCTAAAGAGTACTCTTGGACTTTAGGCAAGCCCGCCTAATGCCAACGAGAAATAATCCTAAAGGGCCACACACTAAGTGTTTTTGGTGGTCTCAGTTAAATTCTATTTTGAATTTAATTAATGAAATAAATATTATTCTCAAGACCATGGAATTATTTTATTCAACTTATAATGATCCCATAAATTAAATAAAATATATTGAACATTTAGTAAATATTTATTCACTAGTTTTTAAATAAAAATATTTATTTAAGATAAGAAATTATTTATTTATTTATTCGGGTGTTCAATAAATGGAAGTGGAGTTAAAGCAGACCAAGGTCGGTCCGGTAGTAAAATAATTATTTGCAAGTCGGTAAATAATTATTTAACTAGTTGGCACAAATTAAAATAATGCTTCTATTATTTTATGATGTGGAATTTTATTTATAATTCTGTTTTGTGCAAGTTGGAGCACCATAAATAATGACATAGTATTATTATTAAATGCATGGGTTTTCTCTAAGTTCATGAATGTATTTAATTTCTGCGATGTAATTAAATATTGTAACTGAAATTCCATGTATATAAATAGAGAAGTACGCCTATTGTGCCATACACCACACCACACACCTAGTGGATTGAGAATTGTTGAGCCAAAAAATTTCTCTCTCGAATACTCTTCTCTCCCCTCTCAAGAACGAGAGACGTTCTTCAAGGCTGAAGAACAAGCGATCAAGAATGATTGACACAAGACACTCGATTCTCCGCGCTAGCACCCGGAGAATGAGTGGTGTCGATCGGAGGCCATCGGAGCACGTGTGGATCACCACTAGAGGGATTCTAGTTTTGATCCTTACATGCACAACGAGATAATCCGGAAGGGTCATTCCGGACTATCAACATCATCAACGAAGAAAAATACCAAAGATACACATATTATTTTTCTTTATGAAATTAATTAAATTAATTATAAACATGATGTGAAAGATCCTATCTATGGTTTCGAGCCTGTTTATTATTTATCTAAATCTTTGATTATATTCTGTGGAGACTGTCATTCATCGTCCTATTGATCCCGAAATAATCATTGATCATGGTAAAAATCAAATTTGGGTCCCATCCTAAACACGCTTCCGCTGCGCCTAAAACCTTTAAGTGGTATCAAAGCGATTACATCATAGTTTATAATTATTTAAATATTTCGTTGATGAATTACACATTTAATAATTTAGTTGTTTCAATTCAATTTAATCATTCTTCAAATCTGAATCTCGAGATCTATTCCTCCTCTTTCGTTTCTCATTCACCTTACAGAAATGAAATTTTCATTTAATTTTGATTAAAATAAAATAGAGGATCTCATCTAGAGGTTCCAAAGTATCCTGGCTATACAACACCAGAACACACGGCATGTATTCGGCAGTACATGTCGTGTAGTCAAGATTCAATGCATCAGACCGGTCCGCCAAACAAAGCCGTGTGTTGGAGTCTTTCTAAGTCTTAAATGGCTCCGTGTGTTGACCAGGAACACATGGAACATGGTTTTTGGATTACACGCCATGTGTCCCAATGGACACGGCGTGTAGTCCCTTTGGGTTATGGTTGGACCGTGTACCCCGTACACGGCTTGTCTGGCTGGTGACCGTGTAACGGGGAACTAAACGGTGTGTGGCCCACTAGACATGCATGTACTCTGAAGATTTCCAAAGTATACTCACACGCCATTTCCCCGGTCATGTACTTCGGATAGACGGTGAAAAATAATACACACCGTGTAGTTAGAACTACATGTTGTGTACTCATCCAAATTATGCAGATTTATTAAAATTTATTATTATATTATACAAAACCTTGAGACGTGTACCATCTTTCGAGCATAAAGCTGAGGCACAACACATGATAGTTGTTTTATATATATGTGTTTAATTTAACATCTGTGTAATGTTCATTTCTACTAATTGGGTAGTTATGAATAGGAATTAACCGGGTTGCCTCCAAGGTACAAGTTATATACAAAGATAATTTTAAATGAATTTATTTGTTTAAAATTATGATGGATGAGAATCTCAAGGAAATTAAGAAAAGGGTTTAAGATAAAAGGATTGATTAGTTAAAGATGATAATTAATTGATTCAAGCATGATTTATCTTAAACAAGAACTATTAAGTAATTTATTTTCAGTTTTATTTATGCGTAAATATCATTTCATGTATGGATGATCATGAGCTAGACCAAGACCTTTTTATGTGGATGGTTTCTTTTAAATTATTTATTTGAATTAAATTTGTTTGCCTGCGAGCCTTCTCCTCATTAATATGTATGGTATGCATGCCCAATGTTTCTTTTATGTAAAAACCATTTTTACCCCTCACCTACATGTGAGTTAAAAAAGGAATATGTAATGGATGGAGCTCCCAAGCTATTAGAGGCGGTTTAAGCTAGAGCCAAGATGAAACCAATCCCAGGAGATACAGAGGTGGACAAGTGGAAGCGGTAAACACGAACCCAAAAGGTTCAAGATGTTTCTCCCCTAGGTCAGGGTTAGTTAATCAACTGCTAGATAAAGTAACCATTATAAAATCTCATGATCATTCTATTTACTTTATTTTATTTCTGTTAGTTGCATTTTTTTCATGATGGATGTGTTGTCACAATCACATAATTAATGAATTAAACAGAAATGCAAGATAGAACTAAAATAAACTAGACTTATGTGTAAATATTATTAAGACATGGTTAATCACTTAAGTAATTTCTAATTAATATTAACAAGCATGCGATAATGATAATAAGAAATTCATGTATAAGAGATAAAAAATCCATCAAATAAAATATTAAGTCAGAACAAGCCTTCAGTTACTTGATTAAGGGAAAAACTCAATAAAACTATGTGTTTGACCAACCCTTGACACTTACTTTTATACATGAATCCATTATAAAAGGTTTTGAGTTGACTTAACCATATTACATCAAGAGGAGTATCCCTTGATAGACATGGTGTAATATTAGAGGCAAGAGTTGAGGAAATTGAAAGTCATGATTTCAGGATTGGGGAGTCCACTCAATATATCAAGGAGATGCAAGCCTGTAGTTGAAAAAGACCTGCCTACCTAAATACCTTCTAATAGCTTGAACAACCCTTGTTGGTGTAATGCGAAGGGGAATATGAATCCTTGCCACCAGAATTTCATGGAAACTAGACATTCTGATTTCAATGGTGAGGGCTATTGGGACTTGATAAAATAGTGGGAGACTTAATAAAATTTATTATTTCTTATTAAATGTAATCAAGAAAGTACTAATAATCTGCTCTTTTAATTTTAGAATAAAAATGAAAAACTCGTCAACCACATTATCCCTATGATCAATTCTGGATAAAGACAACATCCTCACCAGTAGTAACTTCTAGGAATGATTTAGATGCCTTCGGGTTATCCTATGACATGAACAGAAGTCTTACGTGCTGGAGTCAGCATTACCTGATCCGCCTGCCAAAGAGGCGAGTGATGAGGATTTCCTGGTCTATGAGAAACTTATGAACGACGCGATCGAGGTTCAATGTTTGATGATATAATCAATGTCTAGGGAGCTCATGAAGTCTCATGAAAACATGGATGCTTATAGCATGCTCGAGCACCTCTGTGGTCTTTACCAGGAGAGAGAAAGACAGGAAAGGTTTGAGATATCTAAGGCACTCTTTCAGAGTAATCTTGGAGAAGGTTCCCCAGCTGGGCCTCATGTAGTAAAGCTCATTGGATACATTGAGTGCCTGGAGGTTCTAGGGTTTAAACTCTCTGAAGAACTGGGCACCGATCTCATTATCGTATCACTCCCTTAGAGCTTCTCTAACTTTGTTGTCAATTTCAATTTGAATAACATTGAGAAGTTTCTATCCGATCTTCTTATCCTCATTCACAAAGTGGACAAAAGATATGAAGTGTGAAAAGACTTCTATTCTTATGGTGAATAATTGGAAAGGGAAGGTGAAGAGATTTAAGCCCAAAGCTTCTTCACGACCTTCCAAAAAAAGTAAGATCAAAGGGGAGGCAAGGGAATGGGAGGCTATTTGTTTCATATATGGTAAGAAGGGACATTGGAAGAAGAACTACACCCAGCCTAAGAAGCAAGGGGGAAGCTTTAGGTGCATTTGTTATCAAATTAAATCTATCTATTTCTACAAATTGGGTATTAGATACAGCTTTTGGTGCTCACATATGTATCCAAATACATGAACCAAGTAGATTTAGGAAGATTGATCGAGGGGAGGTATATCTATGAGCATCCAACAGAGCTAGACTTGTTGTTGTAGCTGTATGAGACTACCACCTCACGTTGCCAATGGGAATGATCTTGGTGTTAAAGGGTTGTTATTATGTGCCATCCGTTACAAAAAACATTATTTCTGTATCCAGATTAGATACAGATGGATTTTTTTCAAGTTTGGAAATGAATGTTTTTTCTTTTACAAAGATTTAATTTTTTATGGTAGGGAACATTTATACAACAGAATTTACGTGTTGTATTACATCCAATGGCCCGAAGGACTTCATTTTTATTAATTTTTGATAATCCACCTTTCAAGGGGTGAGGTGGAACCCTTAAAAGGCCCAAAGACATAAGTATTACAAGGCCCGTAGGCCTTAGAGGATTTCATTTCCCATAGGCTTCAAACATTGCATACAACCCAGACTAACTACTTGGAACTGCTCCTCCCCAGCATCTTCATTGTGAAATCGGCTCTCCACCTTTGCATGGATGTTCGACTAGGCATTCCCGTGCATGCATAGGCTTGTCCCGATGGCAGGTTCCATACCCTCTCATTCTTGCAATCGGAAACAAAGATACTTCACATGACTCATACCACACCTAACTTTGGTATCACCGAATAGGTCATGTAAACGAGAAACGCTTGACAAAGTTACATCAATATGGATATTTAGATTCTTTCGAACTAGAACCACTTGGTGTATGTCATGCATGTTTACAAGACCAAATGACCAAATCCCCATTTAGTGGGAAAGGTTAAAGGGCTAAAGAACTTCTTGAATTGGTTCATACCGATGTGTGTGGACCATTTCCAGTTGAAGCAAGGGGAGGGTGCTCATACTTCATAACGTTTACTGATGATTTTAATAGATATGAATATATATACTTAATGACGTATAAGTCAGATTCTTTTGGTAAGTTCAAAGAATACAAGAATGAAGTTGAGAACCAGATTGGTAAGATGATTAAGAAACTCCGCTCAGACCGAGGTGGAGAATATCTTAATCAAGACTTCATTGATTACTTACAAGAGTTTGGGATCCTATCCCAACTCACTCCTCCAAACACACCCTAGTGGAATAGTGTGAGAGAAAGGAGAAACCGCACCCTGTTGGAGGTGAGATCAATGATGAGTCATGCTAGTCTTATATTACCCTTTTGGGGATATGCGTTACAAACAACAACAAACATACTAAACCAATTACCAACTAAATCGATAAATGGTATTCCATACGAGTTATGGAGTGGAAGAAAATCCATGTTATAGAATTTAAATGTGTGGGGTAGAGAAGCATTTGTTAAGGCCTCTTCATGTAATAAAATCGCACCCCGAGGCACAAAGTGTACCTTTATAGGATACCTCAAGGAAACAAGGGGATATTACCTATACAATCCATTATACAAAAAGGTTATAGTGGCAAGACATGACATATTCCTTGAGAGAGAGAACATCTCCAAAAGAGATATTGGGAGCGATATAGACTTCGATGAAGTCAAGGCTCAAGGTACACAAGAGTTGGTATAGGAACAGATTCCACAAAGCCCTGTGGAAGAATAATCTATTCCAGAGACACAAGTACTGCGTAGGAGTACAAGAGAGGTTAGAGAACCAGAACGGTATGGTTTTATAGTTACCGAGGATGGTGACTCCATATTAGTTGATAATAATGGTCCTCTAACCTACAAGGAAGCAGTAAGTGGCACAGACTTCGCCAAGTGGCAAGAATCCATGAATTCTAAAATGGATTCCATGTACCAAAACCAAGTCTAGATTTTGGTAGATCCCCTAGTTGATATAAACCCTATTGGTTGAAAATGGGTATTCAAGAAGAAAGTGGACATGGAAGGAAAATTAAGTACTTATAAGGAACGACTGGTTGCAAAATGTTTTAAACAACATCAAGGAATGGACTACAATGAAACCTTCTCACCAGTTGTAATGATGAAATCCATCAGAATTCTACTTTCCATTGCATCTTACCATGACTATGAGATTTTTCAAATGGGTGTAAAAATAATATTCCTTAACAGGAACCTTCAGGAAGGTGTCTACATGAAACAACCTAAAGGGTTTCTGACTCCAAAGGATGCCAATAAGGTACACAAGTTGCAGAAATCCATTTATGGATTAAAGCAAGCATCCAGGTCATGGAACATTCGTTTTGATGAAGCCATAAAATAATTTGGTTTTATCAAGAATGAATGTGTGACTTGTGTCTACAAATGGTTCAGTGGGAGTGCATTCATTTTTCTAATAGTATATGTTGATGACATATTACTTATTTGAAACGAGATACCAGTCTTACAGTCTGTTAAGGCATGGTTAAATCAATGATTCTCCATGAAAGACTTGGGAAAGACAGCATATATTCTTGGGATCAAGATACATTGTGATAGATCCAAGAGATTGCTGGGCCTAAGTCAAAGTACATTCATTGATAAGATTTTGAAGAGATTCAGTATGGAACAATCCAATAGGGGATTATTTCCAGCATCACATAACATTCATCTTTCAAAGAAAATGTGTCCTCAGACACATGATGAAAGAAAGATAATGGCAAGGACTCCATACACATCTATGATTGGGTCAATCATGTATGTTACATACTCGCACGCCGTTGGGCACGAGCGAAAAACTAAAATTTATAACCTACTTACTACTTAGAACAGTGGAAAGATAGGGTCAAACAACAGGAAGGCCTATTGTTGTGCTTGGTGATCTAAAAAAACTAAACAAAAACACACACAAAAACCAACAAAATTAGCTGGTGGTGGTGAGTGGAGTGAGTGAAAATCAATGTGTGGGGAAGTGAAGGTGAGATGGTGAGTGCAATAGGGTAGACAAGACTGCAAGAAATATTGTGGTGAAAACAACAAAGAGATTAGTAGGGGAGAAAGTACACTGGACGATTCAATATTTCTTAGCCACGTTCATGCACTGAGGTTTAAAAAAAGGATCTGACTTAAAGTAAATGGAAAGATTTGTCATTTGGTCAGTTTGAGATGAAATAACTCTTACAGTCCTTCGATTGTAAAATTCATTCCATCCAATGGCGATAACAAGTCAGATGTCACTGGGCTCAACTTGTCAGTTGAGTTCGGTGTGACTCTCTCATTTGAACATGATTCATTTGTCAATGAATCACTTAGATTCAAATAAGGTTGGTTTTCACTCAACATCATTGTTTTGAAGATAAACCCGTTCTGCAAACAGTGAGAGAGACATTCCAAAAAATAAGGCAACGCATGAATTAGAATTTAAAAATCTAATCATCCAACTTATCCCCCACGAAGGAGTTTAGCTAGACATAATGGTTGGCTTCGAAATAGAATTAAAATCAAAGAAGTTCATGTTGAAAGGAGTTGCAGAAAAACAGAGCACAAGAAACATAAATATGTTTGTCTCCTTACTTGATCTTCCGAAAATTCTAGTTCATGTTTCTCAATGGTGGATGCAATGCTGGAATGCGCTCGATGTCCCTCCCTGAGAATCGAGGTGTGAAATGCTCTGATCTGCTGCTCTCGGTACTCCAATCTGATCCCGATGAAAAAATGGTGAAAACTCTAGGGATCGCCTAATCTTCTCTCGATGGATGACAATGAAATCTGAATGAAATCTCCATCCAGATGTGTCTTCTAGTCCTCCTCGACTCCCCCCAGTCTGAATCGATGATACTCTCTCCCCCGTCCTGCCCTCCAGTGTCTGAATGTTAATGACCCAGTCGAAGTCTATGGAATATCGCCCGAGGTGTTGCATGGCCTCCACGTAGAACTTTCATAGTTCCACGTCTCTCGCGCTGATCACTGGAGCAGTTTATCCTAACTGAACGAATGAGTGCCTGCATGGCGAGCTGCAACCCTCCCTTTGCAAAAAACGCATGTGAGTCAGATACAAGAATAATGAAACAAATATGTAAAATATATATATATATATATATATATATAACTACTTAAAAAAATACTTATTAATATATAAACATATATATACTAAATAAATATACTTATAAGAATATATTATTTCGTAATACCTAATATTATTATTAATATAACAACTATTGGATTTAATTAATAACATATTTGATTATGTTATATAAAAGCGTATATACTCTTATTAATACACCTATTATTATTTTATTGTATGTGATATAGATATTATAATATATATATATATATATTAGATAATAAGATATAATAAAACATATTAAAAATTAAAAAAGAAGAAGGAAACGAAGAGAAGGGGGGAGTTCTTCGTGCGGCACAGGGGAGCAGGGAGAAGGGGTTCAGCGCACAGCGAGTTCGGCGTAGGGTAGGGAAGGAGGTGGCGTTAGCTCAGAGGGTGTGCGGAGGTTCAAGGGGAGTGCAGACAGGGCAAGAGGGGGTATGAGAGCTGAGGCGGCTTAGGGTTTAAGGGAGAGGAATAGAGGCGCAATGCGGGTGATGCAGATTTGCCGCAGCGAGTGGGGATTTCAGCGGGTGTGCGTGGAGGATGGAGACAATAAGAGCTTTGGTGGTTCCTCGGTGAGGCGGAAGGAAGAATAACAGGGCACAGTGGGTTCGATTTTCAATTGAGGGTTGAGGCGAGGGAGAAGAGGTGCGACGACACTGCCTCAGGGTGCGGTGCTGCTTCAGAAGTGGCATGCGATGCGGCTCCAGATTTGGGAACAGCGAGCTTGTGTAGCAACACGGAAGCAAAACTGGTGAGGTTTCGTTATGTAGTTCTTCGGGTAGGGTTTGGTGGAATTAGCCTATTTTTTGTCATGTTTTAGTAAAAGAAAATAAATGATTTCCTAATTCATAAAAGAAAAGAAAAGAAAATAAATGATTTTCATTTCTCTTCATTTTGTTTGGATACAAAATTTAGTAAAAGAAAATAAATGATTGTAGTTTCTCTCCATCTTGTTTGGTGATAATTTTTAAAAGAAAAGAAAAGAAATGTTTTGAAAATATGACAAAAATAACCCTTATTAAAAAATATTATTTTTCAATACTCAATTATTCCAAATAAAAAAATATTATGATTTTAAATTGTATATTTGATTTTTAAATAAATATATATATTTATTATAAATATATATATTTATAAATATATTTATTTATGTATAATTTTATAAATACATATTCACGAATATATATATTTATAAAATAAATTTATGGCTATATAAATATTTTTTTTAATATATTAGATATATATTTATAAATATCTTTATATAAATATATTTATAAACATTATTAATTCAAAATTATCACTAATTCAATTTAAATATTAATTCAAAAATATTAACTCATTTTTTTTACAAATTATTTATATAAATTATTAATTTAAGATAGATAAATTATTTTATAATCAAAATTAACTATAATCAAAATTAACTATAATCAAAATTATTTACAAATTACGTTTAACAAAATATTTATTTACACATGAAAATAATAATTGTAATTATTAAAAATCACATTGATAATAATTTATATAAATATTAATTCAATAAAATATTCAATAAAATAAAACATGTATAGGGGTATGATAGGAAATTTAAAAAAAATATCACACGTCTAGCTCGTTTCTTACAGAATCACCCCGATTTTGGGGCGATTCTAAAACTACAGTGAAGGAAATCAGTTTCTCTCGGTTTCCCTTGTCTACTATTTCTTTCCGCCAATGATTATCTCACCAAACAATGAAAATCAATTTCCATCCCCCCAATTCATTTCGTTTCTCCTCAAATCATCCGTTCCAAACGAGCTCTTAGATTATTTGTATTTTGTTGGTCCAATTTGATTTGTGTGCAGAGTCTGGTTCAAGATTATTCTTGCTGCTGGTGTTGAATCAATGATTGTTATGCGTTTCAATTTGCGTTGATTTGTTGTGGGTATGGTGCCTAGGTTTTCTGTGGAAGGAGGCATGCAAGAAGTTGGAGAGGTGATGATGGGAGGGTGGAAAAACGGGAACGGTGAGCGAGGAGGACCAGGAGGCGGTGGCAGGGCAGAGAAAGGAAGAGGCACCATGAGTGGAGCAGTGGAAAGGGATTGGATGTGCCACCGTGAGTGATGCTCAGGGTGAGACAGTGAGGTTGAAACAGCGGGTGATGTTCACGGTGAGACAGTGAAACTGCTGCAGTGGCTAGGTAGAGGAGATTAAATGGTTCCAGTTAGCACCGTGAGTGTGAAGCGATGAGACAACAAGTGAGGTGGTCACAATGGCACTGTGATGGAAAGAAATAGAGGCACCACAACAATAACCCGGTGCGACCACAATACTTGCAAAATAAATAAATTAAGTTAACGAAATCAATAAATCACTAAAACTAAAACTAAATAAATAAATACATCAATTAAATTAAATAGAATATAATTAAAAACTAAATAAATAAAACAAAGTTAAATAATAAAATTAACTATGATTTATTTAAAAGAATTAATTTATTTGGATTAAATATTATAAACAAACTTAATTTAAAACAAGATAAAATAACTAAATTCACTTGCTTACATTAATCAACTAATTAATTAACCAATTAATAAATTAAATAATTAATTAAAGAATAAAAAATATTAATTGAATAAAATTAAATTGTTCAAACTAATTAAACTATTAAAAGAATAAAAAACTGACATGTAAAGTTTATTTATTTATAATTTAAGAATACCAAATTAATTAATTTAATTAATGAATTAGAAATTATTGAAAACTAGTAACAAAAATAATTAATTAAATGAAATTAAAAATAACAAATTAATTTTATTATTGAAAAACAATAAAAAATAAAAAATAGAAACATGCATTTAATACATAAACACGTTTTTTATAATGCAATTTACCAAATAAAACAATTGATAAATATTAAAAAAAATAAAATAGTTTGATATTAAAAAGTCAACAAAAATATAAACAAGGATGTCGCAAAGAGCATTAAAAATGAGCCACATCATATGCCATGCTATGTACTAGGCTAGATGTCACCTAAACATTGAGTGCGGTAGGAAGATATCAAGCTGACCCAGGTGACCACCATTGGATGGCAGTCAAGACTATCCCAAAGTATCTAAGGCATACTAAGGATATGTTACTAGTTTATGGAGGAGATGATGAACTAGTCATCAGAGGATATGCATATGCTAGTTTCCAGATTAATCAAGATGACATGAAGTCACAAACGAGATACATCTTCACTTTGAATGGAGGTTTAGTGAGCTGGAAGGGCTCAAAGCAGAGTGTGGTCACAGATTCTACAGCAAAGTCTAAGTATATCACAGCTTTTGAGGCAGCTAAAGAATAATTTTGGATGCGAAGCTTCGTCCAGGAGCTAGATGTGATACCTAGCAGTAAAGATCCCATCACACTGTACTGTGATAATACTGCAACAGTGACTCTCGCAAAAGATCTAAGGTCACATTGGCAGACGAAGCACATACTTCGGAAGTATAATCTCTTAAGGGATTTTTCTCAGAGAGGTGAAGCTGCAGTGAGAAGTATTTCCACAGAAGACAATGTGGCAGACCCTTTGATTAAAGCCTTGACTCAGCAGAAACATGATCATCATGTGAGGTCTAGCAGACTGAAAGTCGTAGGCAGTTGGCTCTAGTTCAAGTGGTAGTTTTTAAGATATTGTGCCCTATAACCAACTGGTTTTAATTTGATTATATGGATTTTTAATGTATTATTACATATTGTTCATTATTCTTCATGACTATGATGTAATAATGTCCTAGAGTATTTGTTGCATTGATAAGGTCATGGTAGTTCCCCGCTATGATGAGAACCTTGAAATTCTATAAAAATATTCCTAAATATAGTTATGTGGTTGGATGAAATACTATGATGGGACACAACATACAAACTATTAGGTGTGAGTACTCGTAAGTAGATGTGAATTCCTCTCATGAAGTTCTCACTTGGTAATCTCCAAGATAGGAGATTATGAGAACATACCCGCTAGTAGGAATTCTGAATGTTTTGGTGTCATCAGATATTTCTATTTACGAGCATGTGTAATGATCCTTAGACTTTAAGATTATCATTAATACATGTCACGACTTACACACTTTGATTTACTGACGAAAACCATCACGCAGATAGTTAGAGGGAAGTAGAGTACGTTGGGTGCGTCACAAGTGGCATGTTATTAATGGATAAGTCGAGGAAGGATTTGTACCTTCCATTTATGGAATTTAATATCTCGGCCCTTTGATTGAAATAGAATTGTCGCGCGAAATTCCATGACCATGGTGTAATGACGAGTTTATTTTAGGTAGTCAAAGAACGATGTATCAAGCATAAAAGTTGATGACACAATAATGAAACCTGCTTGATGAGATATCGAGACAAAGAGATTATATTACAAAGTGAGCATTCTTATATGGATGTCGTTGTTGCAACTTGATGTTCTTTATCTTGGGTGCCTTGACCCGTTTCTAGACAGTACTCTTGGACTTTAGGCAAGCCCTCCTAATGCCAATGAGAAAGAATCCTAGAGGGTCACACACTAAGTGTTTTTGGTGTTCTCGGTTGAATTCTATTTTTAATTTAATTAATGTGATAAATATTATTCTCAAGACCATGGAATAATTTTATTCAAGTTATAATGTTATCATAAATTAAATAAAATTATTGAACATTTAATAAATATTTATTTACTAGTTTGTAAATAAAATATTTATTTAAGAGAATAAATTATTTATTTATTTATTTGGGTGTTCAATAAATGGAAGTGGAGTTCGAGCGGACCAAGGTCAGTCCGGTAGTAATTGATAAGAACTAACCATATTCATTGTAATATATTAGGATAACTCTATGTGAATATATAATTAAGTCGCTTATGATTCATATATATTCCACATTTCTCCCCATGGAGCTAATATCACCAGATTTTGAATGCAAAGATACCTGAAGTCAACTGAAGATCATGTGATGGATAGTTCTATCCAGGAAATTTCAACTATCTTGAGGTGTAGGATATGAATTTATCATTCTATATTAGTACACACCCCAAGTACTTCTTTGATCATTGTTTTGTACCACAAAAAAGTTCCCCACTTTGGGGAAGCATAAGGACTGGTGTAGTGATCGACCTATTTTTCAATTCCTTAATGATTTATTACCATTAATCATCCATGAAAAAATCTAATCCCTTTTGATTCATCTTGGTTATAGGGTCTGACAAACTCAATAAGTTTCTCACAAATCATTAGTAATACCTAGCTAGTCCATGGAATATACATATCTTCGTTACTGATGTTGGTCTACGCTACTCTACTATTTCCATTTTCATAGAATCATCTAAAAATATCCCTTTCCTTGTGATAACATTCTAAAATAATGATAATTTCTCCATATAGAACTCATATTTACAATACTTTGCATATAAAATCTTCTTTCACAATGTATTTACTTTAATATTTAAATACTCCTCCTACTCCTCCTTGATTTTTGAGTATATCTAAACATCGTCTATAATGGCTAAAAAATTATCAAATTAAGTTCTAAAGAATCTATTAATTATGTAGATAAATATCTCTAGGGAATTATTGAGTCCCAAAGGCATCAATATGAACTCATAGTGTCCATCCCATGTTTGAAAGTAAGTCTTGGGAATGTCTTTCTTCTTTACCTTTAACTAGTGATACCCTGACCAAAGGTCCACCTTAGAGAATTATCAAGAACCATGTAGTTTATCGAACAAGTCATCTATCAGTGATAGGTGATAGTTGTTATTTATCATGATTTTGTAGAGATCACAATAATCAATGCATATGTGTATTGACCAATCCTTTGACTTGATGAAGAGGGCCGAATCACCCCATGGTGAAGCACTCACATGTATAAAACCCTTGTCCATATAAACACTTGAGAATTATATTCCAAAGTAGATTCATCCTAATCCTTACACCTATATGGATTTTGAGGATGACTTGAGATGTGAAGATTGATATCCCTCTCTTGGAATTTGATGTTGGATTTATATAAGAATATATAATCCGTTTACAATATAACATCAAACCAAACTAAAATAAGTAAGAAATGATTTTATGAAAGGTTCAGTATGAAAACATTAACTGATAAAGAGTTATATATTTTGGATGAAATAATTACTCTATATGATGTTCTCATAGAGAGATCAACCCCCATGTTTTGCGGTGGTGTTTGAATAGTTATACTAAACTTTAAAGATATGATAGAATTCATAGAACATAAATCAAAAGGTATAGTATCTATTCTTTAATGAATAAATATTATACTTGTCACAATCTCATTTTCAAGATCCACCTCAACAATAGTGAAATCATATGTCGTTCCCTTATCTCTATGTCTTATAGGTTTTTGTCATTGATTGTCTCCAAAACACTTGGATGAGGTAATTGGTTCCCATAATACCCATGTTTCTTGAAGTTGAAACACTATACCCTAAGCCGAGTTTTGATCTAAACCTTCTTCTCATCCATCGTATTAGTGGGTTTCTTCATCTCCCCTCAATTTTTATAAGCCTGATTCCCCTCCATTCCATACAGTTCTTGGTTCCCTTTAGGAGTTCCCAATATTCTTCTTCCCACACTTTTGACCCATGGTATGTTGGGTTGTCTATCTTCCATAGGATTTATCTATCGATCCTCATCAATTAAATTCTATTTTACACTTTTTATCTCTACCCCAAAGAGACTATTGAGATTATCTAATCTCCATTTTATCCTTGACTGCATAATAGAGAATCATTTCCCAGTTATCAAATTATTTAATATCTAATTTTTTTTCTTGGACTCAACTTTAATCCAATAATGAAGTAGTCCCCCATGCATTCAATGTTAATTATGAAGCGAAACATGTATCATGGAATCCTTTAATTTTTTTCTTCATACGTCCTAATAGACTCATGTTCCTTTTTCTTTAGTCTAAGGGACTCCCTATACACTTTAATATAGAGGTTATGAGGATAATATTTATTGAAAATTATTTTCTTGAAACCTTTCTATATCATGAAATCAATATCCTATTTTGAATTCATGTTCTTGATCAGTGTCCACCACTAATTAAATAATCCTATTAAGATTATAGATATCCAACACTAATTTCTATTGTTCTAATAATTAAAGGAAATATAATATCTTCACAATAAATTTAATCCAGTGTTCTGTGATGAAGGGATCATAGGATCCACTAAATGGAGGAGGCCTTTGTAAAAAAATGTATTTTACTGCCACTTTCTCATTCTTTTGAGAATGAGAGAGTCCCACACAATTCAAGTTATTATTCATAAAATGATTTAACTGAGCCAATATTTCCTTAAATTTCCTAGACCCCATTACCATAAGTTCACACATATCATGAAGGTAATCATCACATTTCCTATCATATTTTTTGATGGAATGGTTCCTCCTATTTCACGCCATTAACTAAAATATAGGAAAAAAATGTTGAGAATATTGAAAATAAAAATTATATAAAAGAGAAACTATGAATATAGAATTAATAATTTATTAATGAAGTGTAAATACTATCTTATGAGACTATAAATTTTCAATCTAGGGGTGTCAAAATAGTTATACAATAAGTCCTCTTTCTCATGCACTGGGTTATGATCGAGTCAAATCCCATTTCACACTTTTTAGGGTTATTACCACTAGGTACAATTTTTTTATAGCGTCATCCACTTGTAGTATCCATATAGGGATATCATTTATTAGAAAGAACTCAATATATAATTGAAAATATTACAATGTATTATTCGATACATAAATGTATCCCCGGGCATCTTACTAAATCATTATAGTCTTATGTATTAAAATATGTATACTTTCCTCTAATATCAACTATATTAACCCAAGAATTTTACTCTTATTATTAAATGATTATTTTCATAAATATCCAATAAGTACAACAGAATGATTATGATTCCTAGGGTCTTTGAAATTATATGTTAAAAATAAATTTAAAGGAAACTCAAAAATTACATATTTATTTTATTCTCCTCATAGATATCCTAAAACCCTTTGAGCTCCTAAAACCACACCGGATAATGCAGGGAATACATAAAAGAAAGGGGTGAGGTATAAATCCCACTAAGGGAATAAAAATTATGGAGAGTAATAACATATAAATAATAAAGGCATATAATTATATAAAAAATAATCATATATCATGAATAATAATTTGGGAGTATAACATAAAGATTATGTAATCATAGGAAATTGGAATCAACAAAAAAAAGATATAAGCATAAGTCAAGGCTAACCGCTAAGACAACATCACATGGAAGACAGAGTCCCATAATAGAGTAGGTTCACTGCCTAATACTATACATAACATATCATGTGAAAAAATACCAATTCATTAGAGAAATATCTAGTAGTACCCATCATAACATGTTCATGCTCATGTTCGAAACAAAGTGGAATCAATCATAAGGAATAAACATAAGAAATTTGAAAATTAAATTATAGAATTTATTTACCTATTAAATGAAGGTATAATAATATTAGTATATATACAAGAGACATATAAATAATTTATAGGCATTATAAATCATAAAATAGTGATATAAAATGATTTATAGAGAGAAATATCATAACCCAAAAAAAGGGGTGGTTCGATGAGGTTCTTTATCTTATGTTCCAAAATCATTATTCCCTTGTACTTACTGTCCTAAATAATTAAATTAAATTTATTAATTACTTAATTTGGAACCTTCTAATATAATTTTTATTTATTATAATTTTATTATGTTCATTTGTAACCATTTTAATGTGATATAATGACTAATATTGTTCTTTTGGGAGTGTTTGTTTCACGGTTCTATAGTCAGATCACTTGCAGATAATTAATGAAGTTATTTTAAATTGAGACTAAAACTCCAGAAGTAAAATTAAATGGTGTTAAAATACTTATATAAATTTAAATATCCATAAATAATGATATCTTTTTTTGACATAGGTATGATAATTTTAGTAAAAAAATGTTAACATTAATTGTTTAGTTTATTTATGTCAATTTACCAAACGCCGTGAACTAGTTTTATACAATTTTATTTTATGAGTTTATATTCCTTCAAAAACATGTAATAATTTATAATATAATTATTATCATATTATTTAACAATAATAATAGTTTTAATATATCCTTGAAGGCGGTAACAGAAAACTAAAAGTTATTATCCATGTTGGCGGTGAACTGACCTAGTATGTATAACCATTTTGTTTTTAGAAAAAATGTAGAAGATAAGGGGATGAATGGTTGATATTAAATTAGAAAAAAAAATTACAGAACATATAAAATACTATAGTTATTAGGTGATTTTAGAGGAATATTTTTGGGAGTATGAGGAGGGTGGAAAATTAAATGAGTCAGTTGAAGGAATTACCTTCTCCTTTGGATGTCCCCTATGAGGTTTTCACTTAAGGTACCTTGGATTGGTCATTGTATGGGGCCATAAGAACTAGGATATGAAGTAGAGGTTTGAGAATAGATTTAGGTTGAAATTTGGAAAGTTTAAAGGATTATAAGGTGTGAGGAGAAGGGGTAGTCAGGGGCGGTGTTTATAAGGGGAGTAGAGGGGTGTTTTTAAATATTACATTCATTAATTTATTATTTTGGGTCAATAATATCAATATTATTCATTATTGTGACAATATATTATATATGGTTCATGAAAATTCAAACTCATGGGTTCTTAAATTATCCATGACTCAAAAATTCATGTATTTAGCTTATAATGTCATGTGTCATATTTTATAGTATTTCACTATTCACAAAATTCAATTATTCTTGAAAAAAACAAAAAATCACCATAACCATTTTTGAACATGCAGATTCTAAAAATAAAATCAATTTTATGAAAATAATTTTCAAATTATGAGAGATTTAATTTTCAAATTAAATCCTCATTTATTGTAAAATTATCAATTTTAATATTATGACCAATTTTCTAACCATTAAAAAATTATTTAAGGTCTTATAAAATTATTTTTTCATTATAATAAAACATAATATTAATTTTTAAACCTATTTTATGAAAGGAATATTTATTTTAAATCTTTATAATTTTTATAAAGATGAAAATAAATCATATATTTTTTTCTAAAAATATAAACACTAATTTTATCATTTTTTAAACATTTATTTACTTTTATCATGGTATAAATAGTCCATATTTTTAATTTATAAGATATATAAATATTATTTTAAACTTATATAGTCAAGGAAACTATTCTAATGATCATGTTACTATTCCTAAAGATTACATTACTATTACAATGGTCAGGTTACTATTCCAATGGTCAGAATACTATTTCAATGGTCAGACTTGTAAGGGTCATATGGGTCCCATAAATCATATAAATATTTATAATTTCGTGAATTATTAATTAATTTGTATTTTATTTCTATGTTATATAAATTTTCATTTTCAAAATGAATATTACATTATTAACATTCATCTTTATTTCTATAGTGTTATTCGTGAGTTCAGTTCTTCTGGTGGATCGAGTAGAACAAAAATTTCCTATTTTTGTTATCTTATTTTCAATTTTTTATCCTCTTGTAGTATTTTTAGTTCTTATGGCCATTTTTTCATAAATTTAATTTTTAAATTAATAATAAAATTTAGCTGGATTTATCAAGTGGTACGTGAAAATTATAAAATACAATATTGTTAAATAATAAAAAATTAGATATTCATAAGTGAAATTCTATTGATAATTTGGACTCATTACGAAATTGTTCCAATATGGGGTTATGTTTTTGAACTAACAATTTTGAAATGGAATTTCACAATCATCATTTAATGTGAAATATAATTTTCTATTGAATCAAACCTTTTAATGGTTAATTAGGTTTTAAAAACAATGAGTTTTGGTTTTTATTTTCATTAAATAAATAGAGCAATGTTTTCCAAATTTATGAATTGATTTTGAAAGTTTTAAATGGGTGTTTTCTGTTATGAAAGTAAAATGGTTTCCTTGTGATGAATGGGTTGTATTTGTATGGATATATGAAATTGAGGGATGGATTAATGAGGGTTTTGGTTGTGTGTTTTGGTAAGTCTTATTTTTTAAAAAGGGGATGAAGTTAAAGGGATTTTTTTACTAGTAAATTGGTAAAAATGGGTTTTTTTGAAATGATATTTTTAAATGTTAATTGTATTTTGTATATTTGAAATTGGAATCATAAATGGTAAATTAATTTTCATTATTGATATGGAAATATGGAATGGATTTTATGTGTTGTTTTGGTACCTTGAAAATAGTATATTTTTTTGAAATGATATTTTGATTTTTCTTGAAAATGGTATTTGAAATGGTTTCAGGTAATGGTTATAGGATTTTTTTTGGAAAAAAGACGGTAAATGAGCCCTTATGCCTTGTAACTATTTATTTTGTGTTATGACAATGAAAAGTGACTAAGTTATATTATATATATAGAAATTATTAAATGTGTATATTCTACTTTTAAAGTAAACAAAATTTTTCCTAGTTGTGCTCGATAAACCTAGGGTGAGCCTCGCCCTTGGGTGAATTTTGGTTCTGCTCAATAGACCTAGGATGAACTCCACCACTGAGTGGAATTAGATGTGCTTGATGTACTTGGGATGAATCTAGACCCTAGGTGGTTTAGTTGGGCTCTAAGGATGGGTATATTACCCTCAGGTGTTGGTTTATTTGTTTGGGAGTGGGTATACTACACCCTTTGAGAGATGGGTTGTTATGGTCATCCGTGCTTGAGGACACCCTGACACTAGCTATAGTAGTTATGTGTTGTTCCTGGGTTTCATCATGGAGTGTAGGTTCATCATTCTTTAGGCATTTAAATTTAAATGTTTTGTTGGTTGTAATTGTTTAGATTGATCACTAATTCATGCACTTGGTATATAGATCGATTATTTTAGGGTTGTCATTGGTGGTGTCCTATTAAGTTCTAATGACACATTTTATGGGCCTCTATGGATCTTTGGTACCAGAGAAACTATTATTTTTTGGTCATGGGCAATAGGTTTAGGGAATGAACCCATTGCATTAAGTTTTTCTTAGCATGCTATAATTGAATACCTGTGCGACACTGGGCATGACTCATGGTCGGTTTGGGGACATTATTTTATTATAACATCTTTTAGGATCTTCTCAACACATATATATAACTTACCTTAGGTAATACATTGTGATATTTATGGAATACTGCATTGTAATATCATTTTGATATTGTAGTTATTTTTGGAATTATCCTGATCTTATCCATGATGATTTTCTTGCCCAGTTTATATGTTTCCTATTATTTCCAATGCCAATACTACACTAATTAGAGGGTAAAGTCTCGCTATAGTATCCTTTTAGAAACTCACCACTAGTTGACAACCTTTTTTGTATGATGAGGTTTTCCAGAGGTCACATAGCTCCACCGGTTTGGTTACTTTTCAGTGTGAGCTGGGTGGGGACATTTCAAGGACTCCCTTTGGTCACCTAATTTGTGTAATGAGATTATACCATTACACATTTCAAACTTAGTTGGGAATTCTTATACTCATATCTCCCATCCCTCTATTGTTTCTACACTTTGGTTTTATTTATTGAGGGTCAATGCGTTCTCCATCCCATATCCTAGAGTGTTTATATTAATTTATTAATTTTTATATCACCAAATTGTTATTAAATGTCTATTACCCAATACTAATTTGTAAATTTTTAATTAATATTAATTTATAAGTATTTTATAATCCATTTTACACTAAATATATTATATATTAAGTTCAAATACATATTTAGTATTATATAAAACATATTTAACAAAATATGTTATATTTGTATCATTATAAATATATTTATATTCTACAGTTTGATAATTAATAGTATATAACATATTTTTTTGGAAGTATAACTTTTATGAGTAATATATATATATAAATATAAATATATTTACAGAAACATATATAAATACAAATATTCACATAATTAAATATAATTATATAAAAATAAAATAATATATATAGGTATATGTGTGATTATTTATATCTAAATATATACATATATAATTAATTACTAATTAGTAATAAATAATTTTTAAATAATTAATAATTAACCATTCCAAATTATTAAAAAAAATTTATAATAAATAACTATGATTATTAATTAAAATTTAAAAATTAATAAATAATTATTAATTATTAACTATTAATAATTAATTTTAATTTTAATTTTTATTGATTATTAATAATAATAATTAACTATTATTAATTTCATTACGGTTTTTTAAAAACCTCCATTAATTTTTTTTAAAGTATGAATTATCAGTGGTTTTGACCACCAATATTTCATGATGATTTGAAGAAAACAATAAATTAGTGGCTATTTTCTAAAAATACTACTAAAAATAAAAACTAAACATTTAACAATGGTTTTGAAAACTACCTCTAAACATAATTTTTCTTATAGTGTACCATTGATATCTATGGTTTCATTAGGAAAGGTAGTTGTCAAGAACCTATAAAAGACCTACCTCCATAGTTCCAACATTCCTATCTAGCACACCCAAATAATAAATGGGATCTCTAATACCATTTTATGATGAATTATCTCGGGTCAAATCAACTCGACACCTGACTTAGCTCGCAATAAAGATTGAATCCTATTTATGATCACCATGGGATAAAAAAAATCTTAGAGGAAAAAAATGTAATCAAATAGGAATGATTTCACCAATGAATAATATTACATAAGTAGTGTATTTTCATATAAAATCTAGTATGGAGCATCTATACATTATAAATCCATGAAAAATAAATAAGTAGTTCTAAATAAACAAAAAACCCCAACATGGCCTAAAAAATATATCTAAATGAGATACAATATAAATTAGTGAAAAATATAAGATTTTAAAATACAGTGGAATAAATTAAAAATAAATCATAAGAGTTGAAATAAGAAAGACTAAAATAAAAAATGCAATTGGAATCATTGGTCGATACATAAATGACCCAAAGAAACCAGAAACCCCCAAAAAATACCAAACGCCTCCATGTAACCCATGGTCTCTCACCACATATTAATTTTCATCAATGTACCAATGTGAACATAAGAAAAACAGAGATCAAACAAATTCAATTATATGAAAAAATTAAAGCTACGCACGCATGAGTATGTATGTAGTGTGTGAGATAAAAAAGTCCAGTATAATTCCACTAGAGAGTCTATACAATTCATTTTATAAAATATTTTATAAATGAAAGTTTAAATCATATTTATAAAATATATTTCCCATAAGAAGAAACATAAAAAAGACCATAAAATAAAATATTCTTTAAAATGACCACCCATTTTAGGAAAGCCATGGTGGAACTTACTACTTAGATGATTTTTTTGAAACCTTTATTTGGGAAATTTTAAATTCATTAAAATTATAACAATCTATTTTCTTTATTTGAAAACTTTTATAAAATTCCCACCAAAAAATGAATATTCCCCATTCCTTCAAAATAATCATTTTTAATCTACACAAGAAAACCCATTTAGAAGAAAAACTAAACTGTACAGAATGAAATTCAACACAAGTTGAATCCTTGTAATTAATAAATAAAAAAATTAATAATAAACTAAAACCATAAAATAGTTCCTCATATATCAGACATACTAGGGGATTAAATAAATTATTACACAAGAATCCCATCAATGGAATCATTAACAAGACTATGTGTCATGGGAAAATCACAAGGTCCTTAGGTTAGATGGTCCTATATAGAACTAAACTGAATAAACTACCAGCCTATGTTGTGTTATTAAACACATAACAACTCATCTTTCTCTCTCTAGACTCATTTGGGGAACCTCGTGAGGTATGATGTATCATATAACTAATGGACAAAAGATTGTGCATAATCTAAACTAGTGTAGTATAAATCTAGACCTCTCCATTAGCCTATAGTTCCTATGAAATAAATCAAGTGAAGGTGAGTGAATAAGTGTATCATTAAATAAATATTTATATCAATAATAATTCAAAATCAATAAACCCCATATCAAATCCAAAACCCCCAAAAGTAACACCTCCTTTCACATCCACACAATCACTATATAAAAATTTAATTCCTCCCATAAGAGGGTTCATAACACAAATAAAGGTGCTAAATAATCGACTATGTCATAATATCAATTAAAACAGTTTTATAAAGTTGAAAAGGAGCCTCTAAAACCAACTTGGGATTCCATGTTATTCTTTTCAACCTTTGAAAATTCAACTATGAAAAAAACACTTAATAAATTAGTTGTAAAAAAAATTTCATTAAAAAATTTTATAACACCTAGTATACCTTTTAAAAGTTAGAATTTATTTCTATGAAAAAAATTATGGAGATAAACACATCTTTATTTAAAACAATTCCTTGAATCATGATTATCATCATTTTCAAATCAAATATGGTTAAAAATAACTTTTTATAAAACAATCCCCTTGAAAACATAATCCATCCCATTTAAAATAAAAATAGTTTCCCACACCACTTTTATCTTTTTAATTCATTTGAAAATCCCATTGGATATATAAATTAAAAGTTTTAAAGTATAAAAAATTGGATTTTAAAATCAAAGTACTATATATTCATAGAAAACTATTTATGTCAAGTGTTAAATTGATTAAAACCATTTAACAACCCCATAATGGGAATCATAGATAGCTATATTTTATATAAAATGAATTTAAAAAACATGATTCTTTTATAGAATTTAGAATACAAGAACTTTCATAGAACCACCTAATTCATTCACCAAAAAAAATTCATTTGACAACATAAGTTTAATCCATGTGGGAATTGGCCCCTACAAGACCCACACATCAAATCCTCAATTATTATTTCATCCCAAACTCTAGTTAGAGACATTATGGACATTAGTATTTATAGGGGAAAAATTTACTAAGCATCAATGGAGAAGGATATGAGAAGAGAAGAATAAGGAAGATAAAACAAGTGTTTAACCTTGAAAATCCACTAAAAAATTGAGGTATGATACCCATGAAGCCAGACCATAGGGGAGGGATCTCAACAAAGAATTTTATTAGACATCCTATTTTAAGTGGAGAAATAAATTGAAAAACCCCAAATAGAAATTCTAGAAAAAGAATAAAATATCCCATTTTGAGTAGGTTGCATAGTCTAACCACATGGTTTATCAAATAGTGTGAAAACCATGGGAGTTTTGAGAGGACCACATTGGGATATTCTTAATACTAAGAGGGGGAGGTGAATAATTTTTGTGGTATTTTTAATCCAATTAATAAATTTTAACCCTCTACACTAATACATATTAATATCTTGATTCTCTAATTCTATTTTTATTTTTCATATATACGTAGATGAAAGAGATTAAATGATGGAACATGATATTTTTACAAGGTTCACTACCCAGTAAGAGTATCTAGTCTTTACTGTGTATCTAGATGATCAGAACATAGATTCTTCACTACAATGAATACATGTTATAGAGGTTTTTTAATAAACCATACTTTACATACATTTTTATTACTTCATAATTGAATCATACTTATTACAACATATAACAAAACCATGATAGGACCGTATAGGTATAGTGTATTTAGAAATTGGGAAACATAAATAACTGGTTCATAAAGAATCTACATTGTCTCCCATTTATTTCATCATATCTAGAGTCCCTTTTAGCATATCCTACTTAATATCCTTCTTTCTGACCTGGGTAAATGAAAACAAACAAAAGGGTGAGCTCAAATTCTCAGTAAGCGTAAATAAAAAAAATATCAATCATATCATATTCATAAGAACATAACATTTTGAAAATCGTAACCTGAAAAAGAGATCATAATATCTTAACATGGGATAAATCATAGTAGTGAAAATTCAATCCCAATAATCATAAAATAAAACATGAAACTTTGTGTCATACACACATAATCATAGAAAATCATTTCTTATTAGTCAAGACTCATTTCCAAGACTATCTTAGCGGACAAAGTCCATTTCTGAACCGAGTTCACTCCTCGTTCCAGTCTTGTATCATTGAACCGGTTTAACTTGTCGTTACAGCCATGTCTATCTCATGAGATATAAATCTTTACCCAATGCATTGGAGGGAGATATAGGTCTCACACATCTCATAATGAATTCATTCTTTTGTGTGCCACAAAATAAACATACATCATTCGTAATAACCCAACGAATAAAATGGGTTTCATAAACATCATCCCATCATAACATAATTCATATAAAAGAAATGGATATAATTTCATCATAAGAAAAATCAAACCATTTAAATTAAAGATACATTATACTTGAAACATAATCATAATGTAATCCTAGATGGAAAATAGTTTTGACAAAACACTTGAAATGAATTCTTGAGGGAAAAATCCGTACTTCTTCAAAATCATTTTATTTTCACAAAATGCCATTCAATTTTAAAAGAAAATATTTTGTTGAAAATAATCATGAAATCTTGTAGAGTAAGATTAATGAAGAAAAAGCGTTATGAAACCGTAAAAATCCATTCACGCCGTATAAGTTAAAAAAACATTCTTCTTGTACTTTTTTCGGAAAAGTCAAAAAAGTACCTCGTATGGTAAACAAAAGAAAGATTCCTTACATACCATGTAGTAAAAGTAAAAAATGGGTAAAAAGTAATTTAAACATACATGAAACCATTTTTAGAAAACAAGGACATGGACGATAAATATAACCCCAGTAAATACTTATGTATAAGCAATCTCGGATAAATATGAGATTGCAAAATTATCCCTTACAAAGATCTTTTTGTAAATAAAATAGATCACTTATGTGTATTCACTATAAGGTCACATACAGAAAGTATAAATACATGATAAGATATAAAAATTCATTTCTCACATAATCAAAGAACAACATAAACAAGAAAGAGAAGATCAACCCAAAGAATGGAAATTGGGTTAAGAAGTTCCCTTACCTTATGTCCGATATGCTTCGTATGTATCCGAACCTCCTATTCTTCGATGAACCTCTTTTAAGATTCCTCTTAAGGAACTAGAGTTGGTCTTTTGAGGAGAACAGAACCTCTATAATGTTTATAGGGAAGTTCAGAAGGGAAATGGACAGGGGTTGGCCGATCTTGAATGCTCAAATTTGTGTAAAGAGAAGAGGGAGGAGGTGCCCTTTTATAAGGGAGGAGAGGGGAACCTTTGAAAAAACTTAAAATATTATTTTATAATAAAGTCATATTCGGTTTATAATAGATCAAAATTGATTTAATTCGAAGATAAAGTGGGTATGGGTCGAAATCCTCTCAACAAATAGGTTTTATACAAGTTTAGGTTACTATTTTAACCTTATCATTTATATTTAACTCTTAGTTAACTAATTTGACATTTACCATGTCTCTTTGTATTTTTATATTATATAGTTAATAAACTTACTATAACAAGCCAAACGAACCCCAAGTGGTTCATTATTAATATATATAACCTTATCTAAGTCATTTGGCCAAACCTTAGATTTTTAGGAAGAGAATAACAATTAATAATATAATATTTGTTTTAAAAACTATTTTATGTCAATTTTGACACTATTTGGTAATTGCTTTTTTGTGAAAATCATAACAGCATGATTAGTTCGAAAAAAGTTAACTAAATCAATAATAACATGTCATGTTAACCTATAAAATTAGTGTAATCCATAAAAAGTCTCAAATTACATTTATTTGGGTATTTATAACATCAATTATGTTAATATTTCATTAATAAGGTAATTACTGCATCATCATTGTGTAATAAATAAATTTAATTTCTAAAAATTATAAATAAAATACCATTATGTAGGAAATATTTTTAGATTTTTAATGAATATTTATAGTCGAATTTATCTTATTTATAACCCTATATTAAAAATGTTTTACTTATTAAATTTTGGTTTTCACTCTTTTAACTCCTCTTTGAATTAAATAATAATAAATGTACTAATCTAATCCAAGTGGACCTAAATGGTCATATTATATTCCTAAGGTTTTTTTTGGTTGAATTTGTCATGACCCGTCCTCGGGGCCCGCGCCGTGACTACCCCAAGCCCGTCTTCCATAGGCCAGGGGCTGGCGACTAGAACTAAGGCGTAAATCCCAAAAAAAGGAAGGCATTGCCTTTGAAAAGTAAACAAGCACCAAAGAGTAAGCAAGCGGAAAAGTAAACCCTAAGTAAAACTGTAACAAGCTGTGCTGAAAGTAAAAGGGGCCGGAAATACAAGCCCAACTGTAAAGTACAACTGAAGGGAAAAACAACAACTGAAAAGAAAAGCTGCAGCGTCGAGCCATCCTCTGGACGTCCCACCTGAAGGGTGGGTACAGATAGCCTCCACTGCTCCTCGGGTCCACCTGGCCGCTCTGAGTACGTCCCACCCAGTGGTCCACCTCCAGGTACCGTCCTGCTCCGCACGCCTCCACCTCGATCAGCGCTGCCCGTCGTCTGCAACCAACACCACGAAGTGCGGGCATAGCCCGTGCAGGGGTGAGTATAAGCTACTCAGTAGGGACCCCGAGACCCCCGAAGGTCTCCCGAAATCCACAAAGGATAAACCACAAAGGAAAGATACAATCACGAAGTAACATCTGACACGGCTTAGGTATATGCCCATACATATACCTAAGTCATCAATTCCCGTTTGGCTCCAACGTCCGAGCCCAAGCACAACCCAGTCCACACAGGAAAACAAACGTATATCCACATAGGATAGCTCAACACAATCCACAAATGAGAGTAAACAGTAATCCACAAAGGATAGCTCAACACAATCCACAAAGGAGAGTAAACAGTAAATCCACACAGGATAGCTCAACACAATCCACAAAGGAGAGTAACACAGGATTCAGCTCACACAGGTATACTTCTTCGGATGATGATAAAGATGATCACTGATCCATCTAAGTCGTCGGACCCACAAAGAATCGATAGGTAACTAACCCCCGCAAAGACCCACACAGGATCGGGCCCACACAGGACCTGTAGGCACTGGATCACACATAACCGCTGAGCGCTGACCCACACAGGATCAGACCCACACAGGATCGGGCCCACACAGGACCAGTAGCACTGATCCACATAGGATTGCTGAGTGCTGTAGTCGTCGCAGTCCACTGAGGATCTCTGCACAGTTGTCGTCGGAGTCCACTGAGGATCTCTGCATAGTCATCGCTGCAGTCTACTGAGGATCTCTGCACAGTCGTCGCTGCAGTCCACTGAGGATCTCTGCACAGTCGTCGCTATCGAAGTAGCAGTCACAGCCAGCACTAGGGTTCCCGCACACAGCAAGCTCGTTCGGGAGGGTCCGCTCCACGAGCCGAGAGGCCGATACATCAACTGTCACAAAGTCCGAAGTTGATGTATCCAAAAGTTCCGTATCGTCAACAGGAACTCAACGCCGCAGACGGCGCGTCAATCGGACGCCCGATCTGAGAGTGATAAAACAATATTTTATTGAATATTTTATTGATAATAAATGATATAATTTCCTCACATTTTGTTAAATATGTTTAATTATAAAGTATTTGGAATTAGATCATTCATTTGAATATTTGATGAAAATTCCAGTTTTACCCTTTATAGTTCACTGTAGTATTTCGAAGATAAATATTTTTATATTTATTATTTGAATTTTAAATTTTGTAAAAGTGTTCCTAACATAATTATCTAAAACTTTTCTTCAGGACACTAAAGCTAAAGAGTGCATTTGGAAGGAGTAAATGAGCTATTAATTCAATGGTGGGATGGACTCGGCAAAATGGACATGGGTTCTGTACTTGGGCCATAGATTCTACATACGGACTTGTATTGAGCCCAAATTTTGCTAAAAGATCTGGGACATGATTTGGCACAAATCATCCTTCTGGAAGGACGGTCAATTCACGCGTTTTGGAGGTCAAATTGGCGGTTCAAGTTGGAATAAAATATTTGGCCGAGATTTTCATTTCACACTTAAAAAGTTATGTATCCCTAGCCCTCACAAACTCTATTTAAAGGGGGTTTTAACTCTTTGAGAGGGCTGGTCTAGGATTTGGGAAGGTTTGTCCGAAAGGGTGTCTCTTGGGAGCCCCTCACAACTCTTGTAAGAAGTAAGCCTTTGTGCAAACCTCTCTTCCAAAAAGGCTCTCCTCTCTCACCTCTTCTTTGTATTTCTTTTCTTTCATGTTTGTTTCTTGAATTTTTCTTCAAATAATCTTCTGTGTTCATCCCTATTCTTCTTATCTTAATCTTCTTAATTGGGTTGGAGTCAATAGTGGAGACAAGATTGGGTTCAACCCTTTCAATCCGTTGCTTATGCAAAACGTCTCCACGATGACTACACCACCCATGGAAGAGTAGTTCTTTTTAGTAATCGATCGACCTCTATCCTTCTTCATTCATTTATTTTGAATCAATGAGATATTGTAATTCACATATTATGATCTATTAATTAAGTTTTTAATTTAAATGAAACTAAGCAAGCAATTGAATAGTTAGCACAAAGCACGCGAGGTCGGGAATTGTGTGAACTTTGAGAGCGCAACCTTAACCGGTAATTCAAAACCACATGGGATCAATTTGTAGAGTTCAAATATAATCCCTAAACTCAATTAATCCTCATTTCCAGAGTGGTTATGTGCCTTAATTTACCACTGACCATAAGCTAATTTTATAACATCAATCAAAGCAGGGTGTTGCGATTGCATGTTCCGAAGTTAGCCTATGGTTAAAATTCACTTCAATCTTCGTGGTAAAGTTAATTCTCGTAGGGTTCGGGATTTAACAAATTAAGGGATCATAATTAAGTGAATATTAATTTAAATGATAATGATTAATAAATGATTGAAGAGGTAGAGTTAGATCGATTACGTATTTTAAATATTGTCTAAACAAACATCTTTTTGTTGTGTCATTTTAATCAAACTTCATTTCAAAACTAAAAACAAAAAAAAATGCAATCTTCTTCCAGCAAAATTCTTCTAGGTTCATAAACTATAAAAAAACCAATCCCATCCTTTCAAGTAGTTATTTTATTCTCTTTTATTTTATTTTTAGAATACCTCTAATAAGTAGTTAAATTCACTTCCTCCTTTGAGAGACGACCTTGGTCAGCCACTCTGCTGCACCTAAGTACCCCAAAATCATACTAATCATTTGAGGGCGCCCACGGCAGTGCTCTTTCAAATTGGCGCCGTTGCCGGGGAGGCAAGTAATTATTTCAACCAATTAGAGGTATTTATTTTATTTTACATTTTATTCTCTTCCTCTATTCTTTCTTCCTTCTTTACCCAGTCTGATTTTTCTTCTTCTTCTTTTATTTTCTTCTACTTCTTTTTGGACCATTAAATCAAACTTCTCATTTTTATTTTACTATGGTCCACTTTCTTTCTTTTCATTTTTATTTGATCTATGACACGAACTAATCCCAAAGATCTCTTAGATCTTGACCCTGAGATTGAACGTAGCCTTAGGGCACGAATCAGACATTCTCAATCTACGGGAAGTTTCAATATTCAACCAGTTGGTGAATTCCTCTCTTCTGGAAACATTGAAATTGGAAGATATTCAAATTCAAACATAAAAGAGGAACCAATGGCTGAAAACAATGGAAATGAACTTAATAAAACCATTCGAGAATTGGCTGCACCTGATATTAACTATCAACCAAATTATATTGCATACCCAAATCTTGAATCGGACTTTGAATTGAAATCTGGATTAATTCACCTTCTTCCAAAGTTTCATGGCTTATCTAGTGAGGATCCCAACAAACACCTTAAGGAATTTAATGTGGTTTGCTCAACTTTAAAACCAAGAAATGTTTCTAAAGATCAAATTAAATTAAGAGCATTTCCATTCTCACTTGATGGAGCTGCAAAAGATTGGATGTATTATTTGCAACCTGAAGATGTAACATGTTGGAATGATTTGAAACGTCTTTTCTTGCAAAGATTTTTTCTAGCATCAAGGACAACATCCATTCGAAAGGAGATATCGGGGATCAAGAAAGCCCAAGGGGAGTCAATGTATGAGTACTGGGAGCGATTCAAGAAGTTGTGTGCAAGCTGCCCACATCACCAAATCAGTGAGCAATTACTCATCCAGTACTTCTATGAAGGACTCACACCTATGGAGAGAAGCATGGTGGATGCTGCAGCTGGAGGAGCATTGGTGGACAAGACACCAGTAGCTGCACGTGCATTGATCGACAAGATGGCCCAAAACTCCCAACAATTTGGTGATAGAGGTACACCACATGTCAGGGGAGTACATCAGGTAAGTCCTTCTTCTCTTTAAAGTCATTTGATTGATACTAAGTTGGAAGAATTGAACACTATGGTGAGGCAAATTGCATTGGAACAAAAGACATCTCTACCCCCTCCTTCAAGGCCTTGTGGTATTTGCACTGAGACAAGCCACCCAACTGACTGTTGCCCACAACTCCAAGAAATAGAAGATTGTGCAGCAGTGTTCCCAAGGAGACCATTTTAGCAGCAACAACAACAACCATATCCCCAAAAGAAGTTTGATTCATTTTCTCCAACATACAACCAAGGGTGGAAAGATCAAGCGGACATGAGGTATGGCTCTGGACAACAACAAAGGCCCCCTTTTCAACCAAACTTCCAGCATCCTCCACCTTACCAACAGGGTTTCCAACAACCCCAAAGGAGATTTGAAGCTCAAACATCAACAAGTCAGCAACAAGGGAATCATCCACCAAAGGTAGATTCTAATAATGATGATCTTTTGAAGCAAATTGTTATTAATCAACAGAATGAGCTGAAGAGTCAAAGTTCGGAGCTGAGGGAGTTGAAGACTCAAATGAGCCAGATTGCCACCGCCCTCCATGAACTTGTGACTAAGAATTTTGGAAATCTACCTTCCCAACCCACTCCAAATCCAAAAGGGAATGTTAGTGCCATCACATTGAGAAGTGGGAAGCAAATTAATGATACATCTAGACCTACCATTCCACCGGTATTCACCTCAACTTCAGAGAAGCCGCATTCCATACCAACTGATGAGCAATCCAAGGAGAAAGATAAAGGTATGAAAAATATTGATGATGTTCCTTCTAAACCTCTTCCTTTTCCAAACAGGGTTGTTCAAACCAAGAAGATGGCTGAAGAAGCAATGCAAAAGGAGGTTTTGGACACATTCAAGCGTGTGGAGATCAACATTCCTCTACTTGAAGCCATTAAGCAAATCCCAAGGTATGCCAAATTATTAAAAGAACTCTGCACCAATCGAAGAGGGATCAGGGGGAATGAGAGGATCAACCTTGGAAGGAATGTCTCAGCACTCATTACACCAACTCTAGCAATGCCAACAAAGTTCAAGGATCCTGGGACATTCACCATCCCATGTACCATAGGGGAGTTGCACTTCTCTGATTCTCTTTGTGATTTAGGAGATTCAATAAATGTGATGCCTCACTCTGTATTCTCTTCCTTACAGGTTGGTGAGTTGAAGCCAACAAGAGTAGTGGTGCAATTGGCAAATAGAGCTATGGCATATCCAGCGGGAGTTCTTGAGGATGTACTTGTTCGGGTAAGAGACATGATCTTTCCAGCAGACTTCTATGTGCTTAACATGGAGGATGATCAGGTAAGTTCTCATGCCCCCATTATCTTAGGTAGACCCTTCCTCAAAACTGCAAAAACTATCATAAATATCAATGAGGGTACACTTTCCAGGGAGTTTGGAGATGAATTTGTGATATTTAATGTTATGGATTCCATGAAGTACCCCTCAGAGGACCATTCTGCTTTTGTTATCTCCCATTTTGAACCACCAAATAAAAACTCCATAGAATTTGATTGTACTATGCTTAGGGAGATTATGAGTATTGGTTCGACTTTGATGTCTAAGAGCACTTCCGCACATGTTTCTGATACACAATCCTATCTTGGATTTGATTTTGATGTGGATTCATATTCTGATTTTGATCATGTGAACTCTGATTATGAAATGGCTGTTGAGTATGCTGATGGATTTGATGCTTTATTCTATGATTTTGATTATGTCTATTCTGATACTGATGCTCTTTGTGCACATATTTCAGTTCCTTCAATGTCTCCATCCATACTACACCCTCCTTCATTAGAACTCAAGCCATTGCCACCAAATCTGAAATACTCATACTTGTTGAGTGGTGAGAGATTACCTGTTATCATTGCTAACAATCTCCCTTTTGAACATGAAGAAAAGCTTTTGAATATTTTGAGGGAGAACATCAAGGCGATTGGGTGGACCTTGGCTGACATATTAGGTATTAGCCCCTCCATTTGCATGCATAGGATTCTCTTGGAGGATGGGGCTAAACTGGTGAGACAGCCACAAAGGAGACTTAATCCCACCCTCCTAGAAGTTATTAAGAAAGAAGTTGAAAAATTACTTGAGGCGGGTATCATTTACCCTATTTCTGACTCACAATGGGTTAGCCCTGTTCAGGTTGTACCAAAGAAAACTGGTTTCACTGTTATAAAAAATGAAAATGATGAGTTAGTTCCTGTGAGAGTACAAAATAGTTGGCGAGTGTGTATCGATTATAGGAAACTAAATCAATCCACTCGTAAGGACCATTTCCCACTTCCATTCATTGACCAGATGCTTGAGAGACTAGCTGGGAAGACACACTATTGTTTCTTAGATGGATTTTCTGGCTATTTTCAGGTTCCCATTGCAGCAGAGGACCAGGAGAAGACAACATTCACCTGCCCATTCGGTACCTTTGCTTACCGAAGGATGCCATTTGGACTTTGCAATGCCCCAGGTACCTTCCAGAGATGCATGGTGAGTATTTTCTCAGATTTCATTGAGACCTGCATGGAGGTATTTATGGATGATTTTACAGTTTATGGGTCCTCATTTGATGAATGTCTCTCTAGTTTGGGTGATGTGTTGCATCGTTGTATTGAGAAGAATCTGGTCTTAAATTTTGAAAAATGTCATTTCATGGTCGAAAAGGGAATTGTCTTAGGTCATATAGTCTCACAACATGGAATTGAAGTTGATAAATCTAAGGTAGACATTATTTCATCCCTCCCATATCCTACATGTGTGCGTGATGTTCGATCATTCCTTGGGCATGCTGGATTTTATCGACGCTTCATCAGAGATTTTAGTAAGATCGCTTTACCCTTATATCGATTGCTTCAAAAAGATATTGACTTCAATTTTGATGATTCATGCAGGGTATCATTTGATGAGCTGAAGAAGTGTCTGACCACTCCACCAATCATACAGCCCCCATGGTGGGACCTTCCATTTGAGCTTATGTGTGACGCCTCCAACTTTGCGGTTGGAGATGTCTTATCTCAGAGGGTGGAGGGACGTTCACATGTGATCGCCTATGCATCGAGGACGCTAGATTCAGCCCAATCAAACTACACTACCACAGAAAAGGAGTTTCTTGCTGTCATATTTGCTTTAGATAAATTCCGTTCATATTTATTGGGCTCTAAAGTAGTTGTTTTTTCTGACCATGCAGCTTTGAGGTACCTCCTAAATAAGCCAGATGCAAAGCCACGACTTATCCATTGGATGCTCCTTCTTCAAGAGTTTGACATCGAGATAAAGGACAAAAAGGGGTCAGAAAACATGGTGGCAGATCACATGAGTAGGCTTACTCACACACTAGAGGATGACACCTTGGATCAGGTACCACTTCAGGACACTTTCCCTGATGAGCATCTCTATACCATCTCAGGTATGCATCCTTGGTATGCTGATTTAGTTAACTACCTTGTTGCTTCTGAAATCCCTGCAAATTTAAAGAAACATCAAGTCCAAAAATTAAAAAGTGAGTCTAGGTTTTATGTGTGGGATGATCCTTACCTCTGGCGCATGTGTAGTGACCAAGTTATTAGGAGGTGTATTCCTGATCATGAGTTTGAGTATGTTTTGCAATTCTGTCATACACTTGCATGTGGTGGACACTTTGGACCCCAACGGACAGCTAGGAAGGTTTTAGACTCTGGATTATATTGGCCTAGCTTGTTCCATGATGCCCATTTGTTTTGTAAGTCATGCTCTTGTTGCCAACACACTGGGAACATTTCTAGGAGACATGAGATGCCCCAACAACCCATACTATTTTGTGAGATTTTTGATGTATGGGGCATCGACTTTATGGGTCCTTTTCCTAGTTCATTTGGATTTTTGTATATTTTGGTTGCTGTTGATTATGTGAGTAAATGGGTGGAGGCCAAGGCCAACAGGACTGACGATTCTCATGTTGTTGTGGACTTTGTCAAAGCACAGATTTTTTACAGGTTTGGAGTACCAAAGGCCATCATCAGTGACCAAGGGACACACTTTTGCAATAGGAATTTTGCTTCCCTCCTTCGAAAGTATGGGGTGACACACAAAACATCAACACCATACCACCCCCAAACAAATGGCCAGGCTGAGGTTTCAAATCGTGAGTTGAAACAAATCTTGGAGAAAACCGTGCAGCCAAATATGAAGGATTGGAGCAAGTGCTTGGATGATGCATTGTGGGCTTATAGGACAGCATACAAGACCCCCATTGGTATGTCCCCATTTTGGATTGTTTTTGGGAAAGCGTGTCATCTCCCCATGGAAGTCGAGCATCGGGCATATTGGGCTATAAAGAAATGTAACATGGATTTGGCCCAAGCTGGAATTCAAAGGAAGTTGCAAATTCAAGAGCTTGAGGAGATTCGACTGTCATCATATGAGAACTCAAGGCTCTACAAGGAAAGATCAAAAGCAGCTCATGACAAAATGATCCAACAAAGGGAGTTTCATGTTGGAGAGAAAGTCCTTCTCTATAGTTCACGACTAAAGTTGATACCTGGTAAGTTGCGTTCCAGATGGTTAGGTCCTTATATTGTGTCTAATGTTTTTCCTTATGGTGCAGTGGAGATCACACAAGAGGACACTGGAAGGATCTTTATAGTCAATGGGTAATGTTTGAAGAGATACATTGAGGGACATCCTACTGATGCAGTGGATTTTATCACACTGCATGACCCCATCATCACTTGATCACATCAGGCTGTTCCTAACCCTTTCACTTTTATATTATTTGTCCTATTTAAAAATTCTGCATTTCATGTGCATATATCATCTCACGGGTTCACATTGAGGACAATGCAATATTTTAAGTGTGGGGGAGGGAACCTTTTAGTTTAGTAATTTCAATTGCTTTCCTGTTCAAAAAAAATATTGTATGTTTTTCAAAATTTGTGTGTTTATTTTACAATTTTCTGTGTGTTTTTGAAACTTTTGAGCTGAAATGATTCTCATCACCATTTTTAAATCCATATCAATAAGTGAAACAATTTACCCCTTGAAACTAAGCTTAAATGAATGCTGAAATGACTTTGTTTCAAGTTCAAATATTTAGTAATTTCATGGAAAGTACACCGAATTTTGAATCCCATGCCACATCTCACTGTCTTTATATTTGAAATCACTTTCCTGTGAGGCTTCTGAACCATTATTTTCATATTCTTTACATTCACCTCACTTTTTGAGAGAACCAAACCATACTTGATTTAACCAGAATTTGATCTATTCCTGTCAAAACTTGAGGGTTTGTGGTACTTGTGTTTAAATGATTGAGGAATTTGTTTGGTATTAAAACCCCTATTTCAAAGAATCCTTTTTTATAATGGCCTACCTTGAATATTTAATCCTTGTAGCCCTTAGAAGCCATGCACAACCTATTAGGTTAAGCCACATTACAAGCCAATTTTCCCTATCCAACCAACTCTTGAAGTGAAATTGCATAATCTAGTTGAGCTTAAGTGTGGGGGAAGCTGTCTTGTGTTGTGCCACCACATTATGTGATACTTTGGGTGGAAAATTAAATTCTGAAGAGATGTGTTTGATACTAAAGAAAGTCATTATATTGAAAGCTGTGCCTTTTCTGGAGCTTTCATGACAAGTGAAGCTGTGCCTTTTCTGGAGCTTCTAATTGAGGTGGAAAGTTGTGCCCATCTGGAGCTCTCAAGAAAATAGTGTTTGAGAAGATTGAAATTTTTTATGCTGAAATGATGAATGGTGTAAAACTTTCATGACTTTTCATGATGATGGAGCTGAATTGATACTATGGGGATTGAAGAGAAGACCATATTTAAGTGAAAATTAGATTAATGCAATTTTGCTTCAAAAGAGTCAAGCCCTCCTCATTCAGCCTCAGATTTTTTCACATCTCAATCCTACCAACCGAAAGTCACAGAACAACCCTAAAAAGTCCTCATGATAAACATATGTCCTTGAATCACATCGGGTAGTGATGTAGGAATCTATCAATCCTATGGTGACCCTTGTATGAGTTTGGATGAGAAAGACATTGCAAAAAAAAACTGATATTTGAGTGATGAGAGAAAATTCAAGCGAGGTAAGTGTTTTGTGTATGGGCGGATAAATGAAGTGGAAATATATTGAATGATATAAATGGAGAACTTGAAATAAGTTTTTTTTATGAGGCATGATATCTTTTTATTCTTGGTGTGAAATTGATTGATCTTAAGGATATGTGTTTTAAAATTGGTTTTGATTTGATATTGATGTTTACTTGACATGAGGTTTTGCCCAGGAGTGCAAAAGGGTAAGTGTGGGGGAGTTGATAAAACAATATTTTATTGAATATTTTATTGATAATAAATGATATAATTTCCTCACATTGTGTTAAATATGTTTAATTAGAAAGTATTTGGAATTAGATCATTCATTTGAATATTTGATGAAAATTCCAGTTTTACCCTTTATAGTTCACTGTAGTATTTCGAAGCTAAATATTTTTATATTTATTATTTGAATTTGAAATTTTGTAACAGTGTTCCTAACATAATTATATAAAACTTTTATTCAGGAAACTAAAGCTAAAGAGTGCATTTGGAAGGAGTAAATGAGACATTAATCCAATGGTGGGCTGGACTCGGTAGAATAGACATGAGTTATGTATTTGGGCCATATATTCTACATACGGGCTTGGATTGAGCCCAAATTTTGAGGAAAGCTCGGGGACATGATTTGGCACAAATAATCCTTCTGGAAGGCCGGTCAATTCACGCGTTTTGGAGGTCAAATTGGCGGTGCAAGTTGGAATAAAATATTTGGCCGAACTTTTCATTTCACACTTAAAAAGTTATGTATCCCTAGCCCCCACAAACTCTATTTAAAGGGGGTTTTAACTCTTTGATAGGGCTGGTCGAGGATTTGGTAAGGTTTGGCCGAAAGGGTGTCTCTTGGGAGCCCCTCACAACTCTTGGAAGAAGTAATCCTTTGTGCAAACCTCTCTTCCAAAAAGGCTCTCATCTCTCACCTCTTCTTTGTATTTATTTTCTTTCATGTTTGTTTCTTGAATTTTTATTCAAATAATATTATGTGTTCATCCCTATTCTTCTTATCTTAATATTCTTAATTGGGTTGGAATCAAGAGTGGAGACAAGATTGGGTTCTACCCTTTCAATCCGTTGCTTATGCAAAACGTCTCCACAATGACTACACCACCCATGGAAGAGTAGTTCTTTTTAGTAATCGATCGACCTCTATCCTTATTCATTCATTTATTTTGAATCAATGAGCTACTGTAATTCAAATATTATGATCTATTAATTTAGTTTTTAATTTAAATGAAACTAAGCAAGCAATTGAATAGTTATCACAAAACACGCGAGGTCGGGAATTGTGTGAACTTTGAGAGCGCAACCTTAACCGGTAATTCAAAACCACATGGGATCAATTTGTAGAGTTCAAATATAATCCCTAAACTCAATTAATCCTAATTTACAGAGTGGTTATGTGCCTTAATTTACCACTGACCATAAGCTAATTTTAGAACATCAATCAAAGCAGGGTGTTGCGATTGCATGTTCCGAAGTTAGCCTAAGGTTAAAATTCACTTCAATCTTCGTGGTAAAGTTAATTCTCGTAGGGTTCGGGATTTAACAAATTAAGGGATCATAATTAAGTGAATATTAATTTAAATGATAATGATTAATAAATTATTGAAGAGGTAGAGTTAGATCGATTACGTCTTTTAAATATTGTCTAAACAAACATCTTTTTGTTGTGTCATTTTAATCAAACTTCATTTCAAAACAAAAAACAAAAAAAATGCAATCTTCTTCCAGCAAACTTCTTCTAGGTTCATAAACTATAAAAAAACCACCCCCATCCTTTCAAGTAGTTATTTTATTCTCTTTTATTTTATTTTTAGAATACCTCTAATAAGTAGTTAAATTCACTTCCTCCTTTGAGAGACGACCTTGGTCAGCCACTCTGCTGCACCTAAGTACCCCAAAATCATACTAATCATTTGAGGGCGCCCACGACAGCGCTCTTTCAGAGAGTTATTGGCTTTTTCGTCCCAGGGGCCCAATTGGTTTTTTATGGCAAAACCAACCCAACCGTACTCCACCTGCATCCAAACCTCGGGTGGAGTATGCCAAAATATCCGTCTCACTTAGAGGAATTTAACAAAGCTGACGGCACGTCAATCGGACGTCCGTAGCTTAAGATATGAGCGTTTCCGCTACGAGGGCCCGGTTGGTTTCGTGTACGAACCAACCCGGCCGAACTCAAAGTATTCCGAAACCTTGAGTACGACATACTGAAACAACCGTCTCGATCCAAGGATCACGTTGCTGCTGACGGCGCGTCGTTCGGAGGCCCGTAGCTCAAGTTACATGCATTTGATCGAAAATAGTCTGAAGACGGGGGGTCCGAGCCCGGGCTGATCCGGCCCGACCCCCCCCCCCTGGTTCGGCCGAGCGGCCGAACGGCCGTGCGCCGCGGGGCACTGCCCCCGCGGTCTGGAGGTGCCATAACCCCCCACGTGGGGCCGCGCTGGATCAAATGACGCGGCTTTGCCGCATCAGAGTACGCCGGACCCGCGCAGTCGCGGGTCCACGGGTGCCGCCGCCGCGGCTTCAGCCGCGGCGGCCCTGTCCGGCGGCGCGTCGGGGCGCCGCCGCCCCCGGCTGCCGGCGCCGCTGTGCCGGCGACCCGCGCCTCCGGCGGCTTTTCCGGGCCACCGGAGTCGCTCCGGTGGTCCGATTCCGTTCCCGTCTGTGCCGCTGCTCCTCCCGGGACTCATTCTTCACTGTGGAACCATCAGATTTCCGTTGCGGCACGTTCCGTTGTCGCCCGTCAAATTCGCACAACAATGAAGAATGGCAGAGGGTTGTCAGGCCGTGTTCGTTTCGCCCACACCCTCCGCGTTAGAGATAAACAACGGGAGAAATAATCCAGCACATGAAACAACAATTTTAATTTACTAAAATTGTTCATGAGAAATCCGGTTCTTTAATTTAAAGAAACGTTTACGGGAATAAGGGGCATTTCCAAAACAAAATCCCTACCTCGACAAGTCGTCGCGCGTGAGCATTCTTCGCAGAATTGCTCGTCGCGGAAGGAGGGGTTCGTCGTGTCGCGGAAGGCATCGCGTCGTCGCGGAAGGGCGTCACGTCGTCGCGGAATCCGGTGTTGCGTCGACGAACTCAACGGACCAAGAGACAACAGATTTAATTGTAAATAATTAAATCCGTGTGTTGTTATAAACCACAAGGAAGTTTAAAAAAGAAACCCAAGATCTCTTACCTCAAGCAGTTGGTGATCGGAGATCGGGGCGGGGAAGAACGTCTCGGATGAAGCGTCGTCAAACTCCGAGGGTGACGACGTTCTTCGCGTTCTTTGCCTTCTTCGCGTTCTTCGCGTTCTTCGCGAAGGAGTATGAAGGCTCAAGAACTCTGTCAAAACCTCTCAACGTGTAATCCTCCAAATGCTGTGTTGGTCTTATTTTATTATTACGCCAACAAACGAAAAGAGGTAAATAACGACCCATTAATTCGTAGAATTAATTTAACGAAAGAAACCGCCCATTTAATTCACGAAATAAACCGCCCAATTAAATGGTGCGTTAAGAATTTAAGAAAACGCGTCGGTTGACTTTCTTAATGACGGGTTTTCGCGGGTGCGTTACTTAGCGAAAAAGAAACGGCGGGGCTCGTGCGGGCCCCACGTCACAAATATCCTACCAAGAGGGTAGGATATTTTTGGATAGTACCCTATACGTTTCAACTCAGTTTAAGTGGCTTTCAATTGGCTTAAGTGAAATAAAATAAAGTTTGTCGAACAATTTATTTTATTTCTTAACTTTAAGCCCAAAAATTAAAAACCACAACCGAGCAAACGCAACTCCGGAAGAGGCGTTTCTAAGAAAATACCGGCGCTGCGATTTCATCGGTGCCCTCAGAATTCGATTCCGGGCACCGGTTAAAAAGTTAGAAAAACCCGCTCGTCCGTTTACTGAACGTACCTGAGCCAAACTTCGGAAAACGATTCCGGGCACACTGGGCCTCAGAATCAGGTGCCGTTAGAAACATCACTCTTGTAAAATTCCAAAGAAAATTAAGAAAAAAAAATTTCCTTGAAATTTACGGGTCTTTACATTATTCCCACCTCAGGGCTTTACGTCCCCGTAAAGATACATCATAACTAGGGAAACAAATGTGGGTACTGAGCACATATCTGAGTCTCCCGCTCCCAAGTGCTCTCCTGGAGGTTCCCGTGCTGCCATCTGATGCGCATAAGAGGAATCGATCGCCCACGTAGGACCCACTCCTGTCGATCCTCTATCTCCACCGGGACCTCCGTAAAAGTCACCCCATCATCCACATCTAGCTCCCCATGGTCAATGATGTGCGTCGGGTCATGCACGTATCTCCTCAGCTGAGATACGTGGAAGACGCCGTGCACTCGGTGCAACTGAGGTGGGAGAGCCAGGCGATAAGCCACCTCGCCAATCCTGCTGAGGACCTAGAAAGGCCCGATGAAGTGTGGAGACAACTTGCCGCCTCGGCCAAATCTCCCCAAACCACGTCGAGGTGAGACACGCAAGAAGACGTGGTCGCCATCCTCGAACTCTAGTGGCCTCCGCCTCCTGTCAGCATATGACTTCTGCCGGCTCTGAGCTGTCCTCATCCGCTCCTGGATGACCTGGACCTTCTCTGTCGTGGCCCAGACCATCTCTGGTCCCACAAGTGCTGACTCCCCAGGGTCTGTCCAGCACAAAGGAGATCTGCAAGGTCTGTCGTACAACGCCTCGTATGGTGACATCCCGATGGTGGAGTGGTAGCTGTTGTTGTACACGAACTCCACCAAGGGTAGGTGGTCCTCCCAGCTGCGACCAAAGTCGAGGACACATGTGTGGGGCATGTCCTCGAGATTCTGAATGATCCTCTCCGTCTGACCATCCGTCTGAGGGTGAAAGGTGGTGCTCAGGCGTAGCCGCGTCCCGAACGCCTCCTGCAACCCCTTCCAAAGCCAGGAAGTAAAACGAGCGTCCCGATCGGAGACGATAGACGATGGCACACCGTGAAGCCATACAATCTCCTGAACGTAGAGATTCCCCAATCTCTCCACTGAGCCCTGCTCTCGGATGGGTAAGAAGTGTGCCGACTTGGTGAGTCGGTCAACAATCACCCAAATGGAGTCATGACCTCTGGAAGTGCGTGGAAGTCCAGTCACGAAGTCCATAGATATCCCGTCCCACTTCCACTCCAGGACCTCCAAGGGCTGTACTAAGCCTACTGGTACCTGATGCTCTGCCTTCACCTGCTGGCAGGTGAGGTACCGTGAAACGAACTCGGCCACAACCTTCTTCATGCCCGGCCACTAGTGTTGTCGTCTGAGATCCTGGTACATCTTCACCACTCCAAGATGTACCGCCAAAGGAGAAGTGTGAAACTCTCTCAGCACCTCCTCTCGTAAAGCGACTGGTACCAAGGTACGTCCTCTGAAAAGGACGTCGTGCTCTGCTCCAAGGGAGAAACCATCAGGTGCCTGTCCCGAGGATATCTGTGCACGCCGTGTCTCACAGTCAGCGTCCCCACGCTGTGCCTCTCTGACCCGCTGTAGAAGTGGAGGAGAGACGGTGAGAGACTGAAGGAAGGCTGCTTCGTCTCTATCCATGAAGGATATCTGCAAAGCGTCTAGCTGCTCTGTCTCCTCCTCAAGTAGCTGGATGCCTATCCTCCTGCTGAGGGCATTGGCTACCACGTTCCCCTTCCCAGGAGTATAGACTATCTCAATGTCATAGTCCTGGAGAAACTCGAGCCATCGCCGCTGTCTCAGGTTCAGGTCCTTCTGAGAGAAGATGTACCTGAGACTCTGGTGGTCAGAAAAGACTGTAAAGCGCTCTCCCATCAGATAGTGCCTCCATGTCTTCAGAGCGAAGACCACTGTTGCCAACTCCAGGTCATGGGTAGCGTAGTTCTGCTCATGCGGCCTCAACTGACGTGATCCGTAGGCAATCACTACCCGCTCCTACATCAGGACACATCCGAGTCCGGTCCCTGATGCATCGTAGTAGACTACGTATCCAACTCCCTCCTCAGGCAACCTCAAGATAGGTGCGTTGGTCAATCTCTGCCTCAGCTCCTGGAAGCTCTGATGACATCTGTCTGACCACACAAAGGGTTTCCCCTTCTTCATCAAAGCTGAGAGTGGCGTCGCAACTCTGGAAAAGTCCATCACAAATCCCCGATAGTATCCGGCTAGACCCAAGAAACTCCGCACCTCCGTCACGCTCCTGGGTGGCTCCCAAGCTAGCACTGCCTCGATCTTCACGAGATCCACTGCAACTCCCGCCTCAGAAATGAAGTGCCCCAAGAAGTGGACCTCACGTAACCAGAACTGGCACTTCGAGAGCTTTCCATAAAGCTGGTGCTCTCAGAGTGTGTCCAGTACAACCCGTAAGTGGTAGGCGTGCTCCTCCTCCGTCGTCGAGTACACCAAAATGTCATCGATGAAGACCACGACAAATCGATCGAGGTATGGCTGGAAGATCCTGTTCATGAGGCTCATGAAAACTACTGGAGCATTGGTTACGCCGAAAGGCATAACCAAGAACTCATAGTGGCCATACCGACATCTAAAGGCCGTCTTCTGCACATCCTCGTCTCGAACTCTGAGCTGATGATAGCATGACCTGAGGTCTATCTTCGAGAACCACCGTGCTCCCTTGAGCTGATCGAAGAGGTGATCAATCCTGGGTAGCGAATACTTGTTCCTCACTGTCACCTGGTTCAGGTGACGATAATCGACACACAATCGCAAGCTCCCGTCCGCCTTCTTGGCGAACAATATCGGGGAAGCCCAGGGTGAAACACTGGGTCAGATGAACCCCTTGCCCTGCAAGTCCTCCAACTGTACCCGCAACTCTCGAAGCTCAGCAGGGGCCATCCGATATGCTGGAGTGGATATCGGGGCTATCCCGGGGTATAGATAAATATAAAAGTCTACCTTTCTACAAGGAGGTAGCCCTGGAACGTCGTCGGGGAAGACATCCGCATACTGATCCACCACTGCAGGAAAACTAGGACTCCGCACGTTCACTGCTCCTAGGATGAGACTAGCCAACTGATGAGTGATGGGCTGTCCTCTCCTCTGCGGGAGTCCATCCTGTGCTGCGAAGGCTCCCTTCTCGCCGGTGAAGGTGAACCTGCTCCTGTCGGTGCGCACACATCGCACCTTGCGCCTAATGCAGTCAATTTGTGCATGGACCGTAGATACCCAATCCATGCCCAAGATGACGTCGTAAGGCCTCGACGCCGCTACAAGAAGAACCCAGCCGAAGCTCTCGCCTCCTAGAGTAAGCTCACACTACCGACACCAGTGCGTAATCGTCGAGTCTGCTCCCGTAGAAGTCTCTAGCCCTAAGGATCGAGCCAACGACTCTGTCGGAATCTCCGAGCTCCGAACAAGGGCAGTGGCTATGAAAGAGTGACTCACTCTTGTGTCTATAAGAACTGCAGCAAGGGTGGAATAGACACAGATCATACTTAGAATCATCTCTGGCGCGCCGTGGTCGTAGGCCTCCACTGCCTGGAGTTGTGCCTGTCTCTGCCCGCCAGCTCCCGGTGGTCGGGGCGGGCCTCCTGGTGGTGGTGGTGGCAGAGCCTCAAAGCGTCGCCCACCACCTGCTACTCGGCCAGCTCCTCTGCCTCATCCATCTCCTCCCTGCGGACCGCCACGGTCGACCCTCTGCTTCTGCCTAGGTGGCCCCTACACCATCTGCTGCTCCTCGGTACGGCGGGTCGGGCAGTCACGAGCCATGTGGCCCTGCCCGCCACACGCGTAGCACTACCTGCCTCTCAGAAGACTGGCTCCGCGCTGTGTGCCCCGCACTGCTGAGCCAGTGTCCCGAGGTCGTCTGCCGGAAGGTCTGGTCTGCCTGGAACCCTGAGTCATCCGTTGGCTACCTGCTGCCGAAGACTCCGCTACCTGCCGCCCTGCGGTAGGTCTCGCTGTGGACTCATCCAAAAAGCTCTCGATCAGAAGGGCTCGCTCTAGCACCCCTGCCTGGGTCGGGATGCTAAGGGAGATCAGCGATGCCCTGATCTCGTGTCTCAAACCCTGATCAAAGGTCTAGGCCCGGAAGAAGGGGTCCCGTACCATGTCTGTCAAGTAGCGAGAAATGTCGGTAAACCTCGCCACGTACTGGGTGACCGTCAAGCTGCCATGCCACAGCTGAAGAAGCTTTTGAATGCACACCGCACGGAGGGTGGCCGGGACGAACTCTGAGCGGAAGAGGCTCTCGAAGTCCGTCCAGATGAGGGAGGCCTCATCGTGTACCTGGAGCATCAAACTCCACCATCGTCCTGCTGCTGCGTGCAGTAGGCTCACCGCGAGGATCACCATGAGGTCTGCTGGTGTCCTCACTAGCCTGAAAACTCGCACGACCGCCTCCAGCCAGTCCTCGGCTGCCTGGGGGTCCGTCTCCCCACGAAACCTAGGTGGTCGCTGGCGCTGGAACTCGTGCAGAGCTCCGAGGCGACGTGCATCGTCTGCGGTCGGTGCTGGAAGCATCGGGGGCTCGGCGGGTAAAGGTACCGCCGGTGCCTCTGCTGTCAACGGGCCCTGTACCGAGGCCTCGTCGCTCGGCGGGCTGTCGTCGCGCTCTACTCTCGGAACCCTAGCTGGCTGCCTTCGTGGGGCCATCCTGAAAAGGATACAAGTGCGCCACGGTCAGAATAGTATACCTGGTGAGCTGACACAAGTAATCACAAAGAAAACTTGAAACACACATGCAATCAATGTTTTCGTGCATTAAGTCGGAAATCAGAAGTCAGGGTCCTGGTGTACGGATACGTCAGCCGCCGCACCAACACTGGACTCTCTAGACTGATAACCACACAAAATACGCTAAACACTATTGCTTCACATAGAAGAAAGATCAGAATCTGCGGTAGAACCGACAACCTCTGATACCAATTTGTCTCGACCCGTCCTCGGGGCCCGTGCCGTGACTACCCCAAGCCCGCCTTCCATAGGCCAGGGGCTGGCGACTAGCACCAAGGCGTAAATCCCAAAAAAAGGAAGGCATTGCCTTTGAAAAGTAAACAAGCACCACAGAGTAAGCAAGCAGAAAAGTAAACACTAAGTAAAACTGTAAGAAGCTGTGCTGAAAGTAAAAGGGGCCGGAAATACAAGCCCAACTGTAAAGTACAACTGAAGGGAAAAACAGCAACTGAAAAGAAAAGCTGCAGCGTCGAGCCGTCCTCTGGACGTCCCACCTGAAGGGTGGGTACAGATATCCTCCACTGCTCCTCAGGTCCACCTGACCGCTCCGAGTACGTCCCGCCCAGTGGTCCACCTCTAGGTACCGTCCTGCTCCGCACGCCTCCACCTCGATCAGTGCTGCCCGTCGTTTGCAACCAACACCACGAAGTGCGGGCATAGCCCGTGCAGGGGTGAGTATAAGCTACTCAGTAGGGACCCCGAGACCCCCGAAGGTCTCCCGAAATCCACAAAGGATAAACCACAAAGAAAAAATACAATCACGAAGTAACATCTGACACGACTTAGGTATATGCCCATACATATACCTAAGTCATCAATTCCCGTTCGGCTCCAACGTCCGAGCCCAATCACAACCCAGTCCACACAGGAAAGCAAACGTATACCCACACAGGATAGCTCAACACAATCCACAAAGGAGAGTAAACAGTAATCCACAAAGGATAGCTCAACACAATCCACAAAGGAGAGTAAACAGTAAATCCACACAGGATAGCTCAACACAATCCACAAAGGAGAGTAACACAGGATTCAGCTCACACAAGTATACTTCTTCGGATGACGATAAAGATGATCACTGATCCATCTAAGTCGTTGGACCCAAAAAGGATCGATAGGTAACTAACCCCCGCAAAGACCCACACAGGATCGGGCCCACACATGACCTGTAGGCGCTGGATCACACAGAACCACTGAGCGCTGACCCACACAGGATCGGACCCACACAGGATCGGGCCCACACAGGACCTGTAGCACTGATCCACGTAGGATCGCTGAGTGCTGTAGTCGTCGCAGTCCACTGAGGATCTCTACACAGTCGTCGGCGCAGTCCACTGAGGATCTCTGCACAGTCGTCACTGCAGTCCACTGAGGATCTCTGCACAGTCGCCGCTGCAGTCCACTGAGGATCTCTGCACAGTCGTCGCTGTCGAAGTAGCAGTCGCAGCCAGCACTAGGGTTCCCGCACACAGCAAGCTCGTTCGGGAGGGTCCGCTCCACGAGCCGAGAGGCCGATACATCAACTGTCACAAAGTCCGAAGTTGATGTATCCAAAAGTTCCGTATCGTCAACAAGAACTCAACGTCGTAGACGGCGCGTCAATCGGACGCCCGGTCTCAGAGCTATTGGCTTTTTCGTCCCAGGGGCCCAGTTGGTTTTTTAAGGAAAAAACAACCCGACCGTACTCCACTTGCGTCCAAACCTCGGGCGGAGTATTCCAAAAGATCTGTCTCACTTAGAGGAATTCAAAAAAGTTGACGCCACATCAATTGGACGTCCGTAGCTCAAGATATGAGCGTTTCCGCTCCGAGGGCCCGGTTGGTTTCGTGTACGAACCAACCCGTCTGAACTCAAAGTATTCCGAAACCTTGAGTGAGATATACCGAAACGAACGTCTCGATCCAAGGATCGCGTTGCCGCTGACGGCGCGTCGTTCGGAGGCCCGTAGCTCAAGTTACAGGCATTTGACCGAAAAAAGTCCGAAGACGGGGGGTCCGGGCCCGGGCCGACCCGGCCCGACCCCCCTTGGGTCGGCCGAACCGGGTCGACCCGACCCGGTTAGGTCCGGCCATGGCGCGGCCCGGTCGGTCGGACCGGCCTGGCTCGGTTCGGCCGAGTGGTCGAACGGCCGTGCGCCGCGGGGCGCTGCCCCCGCAGTCTGGAGGTGCCGCGGCCCCCCGCGTGGGGCCGCGCTGGATCAAAGGACGCAGCTTTTCCGCGTTCGAGTGCGCCGGACCCGCGTGGCCATGGCTTCAGCCACGGCGGCCCTGTCCGGTGGCGCGCCAGGGCGCCGCCGCCCCCGGCTGCCGGCGCCGCCGTGCCGGCGACCCGCGCCGCCGGCGGCTTCCGCGGGCCACCAGAGTCGCTCCGGTGGTCCGATTCCGTTCCCATCTGCGCCGCTGCTCCTCCCGGGACTCGTTATTCATTGTAGAACCATCAAATTTCCATTGCGACACGTTCCGTCGTCGCCCGTCAAATTCGCACAACAACGAAGAACGACGGAGGGTCGTCGGGCCGTGTTCATTTGGCCCGCACCCTCCGCGTTAGAGATAAACAACGGGAGAAATAATCCAGCACATGAAACAACAATTTTAATTAACTAAAATTGTTCATGAGAAATCCGGTTCTTTAATTTAAAGAAACATTTACGAGAATAAGGGACATTTCCAAAACAAAATCCCTACCTCGACAAGTCATCGCGCGTGAGAGTTCTTCACGGAATTGCTCGTCGCGGAAGGAGGGGTTTGTCGTGTCACGGAAGGCGTCGCGTCGTCGCGGAAGGGCGTCGCGTCGTCGCGGAATCCGGTGTTGCGTCGATGAACTCAACGGACCAAGAGACAACAGATTTAATTGTAAATAATTAAATCCGCGTGTTGTTATAAACCACAAGGAAGTTTAAAAAAGAAACCCGAGATCTCTTACCTCAAGCAGTTGGTGATCGGAGATCAGGGCGGGGAAGAACGTCTCGGATAAAGCGTCGTCAAACTCAGAGGGTGACGACGTTCTTCACGTTCTTCACGAAGGAGGATGAAGGCTCAAGAACTCTGTCAAAACCTCTCAACGTGTAATCCTCCAAATGTTGTGTTGGTCTTATTTTATTATTACGCCAACAAACGAAAAGAGGTAAGTAACGACCCATTAATTCGTAGAATTAATTCAATGAAAGAAACCACCCATTTAATTCACGAAATAAACCGCCCAATTAAATGGTGCGTTAAGAATTTAAGAAAACACGTCAGTTGACTTTATTAATGACGGGTTTTCGCGGGTGCGTTACTTAGCGGAAAAGAAACGGCGGGGCTCGTGCGGGCCCCACCTCACAAATATCCTACCAAGAGGGTAGGATATTTTTGGATAATACCGTATCCGTTTCAACTCAGTTTAAGTGGCTTTAAAGTGGCTTCAAGTGGCTTAAGTGAAATAAAATAAAGTTTGTCGAACAATTTATTTTATTTCTTAACTTTAAGCCCAAAAATTAAAAACCACAACCGAGCAAACGCAACTCCGGAAGAGGCGTTTCTAAGCAAATACCGGCGCTGCGATTTTATCGGTGCCCTCAGAATTCGATTTCGGGCACCAGTTCAAAATTTAGAAAAACCCGCTCGTCCGTTCACTGAACGTACCCGAGCCAAACTTCGGAAAATGATTCCGGGCACACCGGGCCTCAGAATCAGGTGCCGTCAGAAACTGCACTCTTGTAAAAATCCAAAGAAAATTAAGAAAAAAAAATTTCCTTGAAATTTATGGGTCATTACAGAATTAAACTTGTCCAATAGAATTAGGACATGTGTTAAGGTAATAATAATATTATTTTTACCCTTAGTTATCCTATTTTACTTTTAATCGTGGTAAATAAAAGTAAAAAGTTACTATTCACAAAAAATTATTTTCATATCATTGAACCACATTTTACTTACTGACATCAACCTTGTCTCTCGTATTTTTGAAATTCCACTCACAGAAGCGGTAAAATTAAATTTTATGCAAATTTACAAACTCTCATAGGAGGTGGGTAAAAGATGGTGAAAAGTTCAATTAAATTTTTATATATCTAAAATTATTATAAAATGACTCCAATGAATTACATTGAACTTATATAGGTATTATGTATCTATTTTGACCTAAAATAAATTTAAATAAAATGTCGGTTTTTAACCAATAACTCAGTGTTTTCACTATTCATCAAAAATTGAAAGTTTTCAGAAAAATACCAAAAATTCACCCTAGGATAATTTCGATATTCCAAATCCAAAAATGAAGTCCATTTTGAAAGATAAAATTTATAAAATTTCAAAAAGTAGGTATTACTATTCATAACGGATAATTTATATAATATTTTAATAACATATCGTTGTTTAGTGAAACTCGGTATTGGGTACAACGCAAGCTATTGAGAAGGTTTCTCTTGTGTGTAACGCAAGCCAAGACAGTGTTGTGTGTAGTAAAAGAATCCTTTTTGTATAACATAATTCATAAATACAAAATATTTCTCATAAAATCTCAGGGTGTTACAGGTTTGGATCAGAAATTATCTTGAACCCAATTGTGGTTCCATATATTTTTGGATGGGGATAGAAAGAAATATTGATTCCTTTACTGGTGATTCTTTAGTATAATTGTACCACCTTGCTAGATATTTATAATGATCATATAGATAGTCTTAACCATCATCATATTCTTTGAAACATTAGTAAATTATTCCACCGATGTGACTCCTATTGAAGGTCACAATTTTTCTTTATCTTTCTTCCTTTTCTCTTACTTACACTATAGAGTGAAAGAAATATTTATTCTTTTAATGTTTTATGAAACTTAGAGAACACAATCTTTTTCCCTATCATATAAGCAATTAGAACACTTCTTTTATTGCACTAGTTTTAATACATCTTCTTTACCTATTATTATTCCCTTACACCATCTTTAATACCTTTATATATCGTCATCTTTAATTCCATCTAGAATATGTTCAAATGATTCTTTATTGATCCATTCAGTAACTATTCATATGAATATTCTCCATCTAAATTTTTTTCTATGATTTATCTATCTAAAATTTTTCATATGATATCCATTTTTCTGATACCTTTTTTATCCATTACCTCACTTCTGTGTCCAGTATTATTGGTCTGATACTAATTTATTTGATACCTTCTTCATATAGTACCTCACTTCTTCATTTGGGGTCTTACCACTCCATTCAGTATCTTAATGTCTAGTATAATATGCCTAGTACCACTATTTAAAATTCTTCAACAAAATATTTCTCAATTTCTTGGGTCATCACCTCACTTATTTGACCTGAAAAAATTCTCACCTGCTTCCTGGTCAGCACCTCACTTCAGAGCATTTTTTCTTCCATAACAATCACAAATACAACAACTTAATCAACCACAAAACAACACACATACTCCCCTTTATATTGATATAATTTCTATAAAAATAAAATACGGATCACAAAGATAAAATTCAAAATTCCTTCTCAATATTTTATTATGACCTTAAAAAAAAATTTCTTGACCGCCTTCAAACTTATAAAAAGATTGAGTCAAATATATTTTCAATAACATCATCAGATATTGGCATCAATTTTTATGAAATTTTCCCAAAATATCATCTAGAATCACTATTCATTCTTAGTGATTATTAGGTAGTTGAATTTCTATCTTAACATCATCATAATTAATGACTTAATAAAACTTTTTAATGTTCCAAAAAACCTTATCTTTTACTTCTTTGTATGAGATCTTTTGTCAGTAATGCTTTGTTTGGTGACCTTTGAAATGTTATTCTTTTTCTGTTCACACTATGTAGTAACCTTGACCCTAGTATACTAGAGCCTATGTATTCATTATTAAATTGGTATAATATGAAAGGAATCTCATCATGAAGTAACAAATAGTTTATTAGTCTTGGTAAACTAAATACATACATGATTCCCATATTACATTTGAATACAAAAATTACAACATATTTTTTTGATAATATCATTATTACCACTAGTATATTATTGTATATCATTCGTAGTAAACTTCATGGAATCTTAGGAATGTAAAGAAAATATGGGCGAGCTAAAATTCTTAGTAAGTGTTATGTACAATGTAAGGTATCATGAATCAATGAGACTAATCAACATGGAAAGGTAAATAACTGAACACACATTCCATTTAAATAATTTGAGTTAAATAATTAATATAGAAAGGTAAATAGCTCAAATTATATTTCATTTAATTAAATACATGACTATCATAACTTGATAAGGCATAATCAATATGGTAATGCAAATAACTGAAAATACATTCCATTTAATCAATAAAATGAGAAATAAATGAATCAAGAGATAATATCATATATAAAATTCGTTTTATAATAATAATTTAATTATTAATGAAGGAAATGATTAATTATTGGACGTCGTGTTTCCCAGACACATGATACCTCTAACGTTAACATCTATCCTCAAGAAAATTAAAAACTGATGGGTATAAATCTATTTAACCAAATCTAGCCAACTAATTCATCATAGGAGACTACTTATGCATCGAGGGGATATCTATAACTTGGTGACACCCATTTATTTCATGTCAAAATAATTACTCATATATCGAATAATCGATTTAATTAAAAAACAATAGGCCTTATCATCAAATATCTCTATTGAGTAAAGAATACCGATTTATCAATATTTCCCCAGATAAACAAATGAATTTAAATATAAAAAACCTTATGTAGAAATGACATAAGATTTAAGTAATAAACATATATGTAAAAAATAATATCAATATTTATTTGAAATTTAATTTCTAATGATCACACGAAAGTAAACATTTCAATGGAAAGATAATGAGTGGAAAAATGAATCAAGAAATTTAATGGAAACACTTTCCATGTTCAAAAGGACCATAAACTATCTAGAGGAATAATAAGGACAATATCAATACAACATATACCCATTGGAGTAATAATAAAGGGTTGTTTCATTGATTAATATAAATAACACAAAATTTTTATTAAATACATTCTTTTCAGAAAAATATCCTATTCATTTTGAAAATCACTTTTTAAAACAAAAATTTCGTAGAAAATTTTGAAAATAATTTTTTTTGAAAAAAATATTCTAAACTTATTAAGGAAGATATAAAACATTTGGGTTTCCATGCTAGCTATAAATCCCATTCATGTCATACATTTTTAAACAATGATGCATTTATCTTTTTAAGTAAAATCAAATCATGCATTATTTTGAAAACTGTATGAAAATTAATTTAATTTTTTTAATTTTTTTAAATGGTTAAAAAAAATTTGATAAAAAATTTGAAAAAATTTAAATATATTTTCTAAAATATTTTTGGAAAACATTTTTTTTATGAAAATGGATTTCCAAATGAAGAGGGAAATTAAGTTTGATTTTCTCAAAAAAAATTCTCAATTATTTTAAGTACCAAAGAGTAGAAAATGGTAATATTACTTGAAAAATTCATGAATAAAAAGAGTAGAAGAAAATGATAAGGTTAATTAAACAATAGTCAAATTATTTCCATCAATGTAAATTTAAATACAAACAATCCCGATTAAAATGATATTTTGAAATAAACCCTTGTAAAGATAAAAACCTTGAAGTGAGAATTAACCAATGAATTGATTATCTATATGAAATGAAATTCCTTAAAACAAAATTTCAAATAAAACATAATATAATCAAATGTAATTATAAACATATTCTTAGAATATTAATGACAACAAAGAAGTAATATAACATAACGAAAATAAATTGAGTAATGAAGTTCTTTACCACTTGGAAATTTTCAAGTAAAATAAACATTGATGAAATAATTCAAATTAATACATAAAATATAATGAATTATTAATTAATCATGACAAAACATGTAAAAAATAAAGTATATACACCATATAAAATAAATTAGGTCCATAATATTATAATATTCCTCAATAAAATGAGATTGAGATGGCATCCCTTAACTTATGCTTCCTTTTGGTGGAATGTGCATTAATCTATTATATAGTGGTTTTAAACATGTTATTAACTTATAACATAACCATATTAATATTTATAATATAATATATGATCATTTTATAAGATCTCATCAGCCATTTATTAATTTTCATTCATTATTTTCATTATTTTGGGTGTTAATTACCTTGTTTTCTCTGGAATTTTTTGTTATGAATTATATGTTTCAATCAAATATTATATATTTAAGTCATATAAAAAATAAAAATCATGAAATAATTATTATATTTATATATCTATTATAGTTTTAAAACTAATCATGAAATATGGTTATGAAAAATGATGTTTTTTACGATCATGGAGACGGTAAGTCATACATACACATGAGTAACTTTTCCATTTTTTCAACAATAATTATAGAAATTAGGTAAGTATTGTTTTATATGTATAGAATGATAATAATATCATATATATACCATATTAATTCTTTAAATATACTTATATATATCATCAATGCGGTGTGGTGATTAAAGGAGAGTCACATTGTTTTGTGAAGGAGGTAGTTTACACGTATATGAACGGCGTTATCATATTTCACTGAGTAAAAAAGTAAGAAATAAAATTAAATATATTATCTTTATAGAATGATAAATATTTAAAGAATATCATAATTATGTCATTTATATCACATATAATCATTAACATTAACCTTATTACGTTCCATGTAAATCTGTAGTGAAAGACGAATCACATTGCTTCGTGGGGTAGTAGTCTGTTGTAAACATGAGTGATGTTATCATATATTCAATGGAATAGAATGTAAAAAAGGTATATATGATAAAAAGACTCCATATATATAATTATTTTATAAATATTATATATATACTTTAGATCCATCATCATACCCAAATAAGAAAGGTAGTAATAGAAAAATGAATGACATCGGTTCATGAGGCAGAAGTCCACCATAGAGATCAATTTATGGATTGAAACAATCAACAAGGTCATAGAAAATTATATTTAATAAAGCTATAAAATAATTTGGTTTCATTAATAATGAATTTTATCCATTTTATTACAATAGTATTATTGGGAATGATTTCATTTTCCTAGAAGTATATGGTGATGACATATTACTTATTGGAAATGACACACCGAACCTACAGTTTTTTAAGGACTGGTTAAACAAGTAGTTCTCCATGAAGGAATTAGGTGAAGCAATATATATTATAGAGATTGGGATCATTCATGATAGATCCAAGAGGTTTCTTATAATAATTCAAACTACACACATTGACGAGAAACTATAGAGATTTATTATGGAACTATCCAAGAGGGTATTAGTTCTAGTGTCACATGGTATATATCTTTCTAATAAAATGCGTGCTTAGACACAATAGGTGAAAGAGAGAATGAGTAATATAACACATGCTTCAGCTATAGGATCAATCATGTATGTCATTTTATTTACTAGATTTTATGTTTCCAATTCTTTGAGAATGGTAGGAAGATATCAAGAAGATCTTGGAGAACAACATTGCCCTACTATTAAGGATATCCTCAAGTTTTTGAGAAAAAATATGGATATGTTCCAAGTGTATAGAGGAGACAAGGAGATGGCCATTGGGGGTTATACTAAATCTTGTTTTCAAATAGATCAAAATGATATAATGTCTTAGACAATATTTTTTTATGTCTTAGTAGAGGTGATGTGAACTAGAAGAGTTCAAAGAATCCTGTCGTCACTGATTCTACACTAGATTCTCAGTATATAGCGGCTTCTGATACATCTAAGGAAGTCATTTTGATATGAACATTTATCGAGGAGATTGATATAGTAACTATAAGTAAATGAACTATCACATTGTATTATGATAATACTACAATAGTGGATCTTGAAAAAGAGAAAATTCACACCAATGGACAAAGCACATACTCCGGAAGTATCATATATTAATGTATTTTTATCAAAGGGGTGAAGTTGCATTAAACCGAGTTGTAGGACCTTGGAACACCCTAAGAGTGGAGGGGTGAATCTGGGGGTAAACTTTTTATTTTAAATCGATGTATCTTTTTCTCATGTTAGTATAAAATTTTTAAACATGTCTAATGGAACCATACAGTAATCAATCATTGACGTGTAGAGAGACAACACAAAAACTTTACTTGGTTCACCACTAAGGGATACTTCATGGAGCATGTAACGCCCAGACCCCAATTACCCAGAGTAGGTGCATTATTTTAATATATTGGCATGATTACAAGGAATCAAGTCCCGAAGGACCGATTAGTTTAGCAGTCTTGGAAAAATAGATCACATACATGAATGTTACATTTGCACTTTAAGACGTAAAAAAACAACATAAATAATCTTTATGAATGCCATTATTCCCTTGGCTTAACCCTGCATATAAATCACATTACACTTCTTAGAATCCTTGGAAAAATAAAACATAGAAAGGGGTGAGCTCAAATGCTCAGTAAGGGTAAGCAATACAGCGGAAACTTTCAAAAATAATCATAAACATTTAAGGAAATGTATAAAACTAAAACAAAAGCCTTTTAAACTTGAACTTCAGCATAATATGGTAGAAATAAAATGAAATAATTCCATTTACTTATTCACATGGATATTCTACTAATCTAATAATCACATGCAATATCACTAACCAATTTCATAATGATGGAATGCATAATGCCAGACTATCATAACCACATAGCCAAGGACTCGTGCCAAGACTAAAAATAAGATTTTGTCAAGGCCTTGTGCCAAGACACTAGTTTGTCTCATGAGACCTACCGATGCATCGAGGAGCTATAGCGGGCTCCACCCATCACTTATTAAGTCCAATGCATTCCTCATATGAATAGGTTTCAACATAACATAAACATTCGTATTAAAACTAGCATATGAAATGTCAATACTTTCACTATAAACCATGAATGGTATAAAAATAACACATCCACAATCAAACATATCACAAAACCTTCAATACAATATGGAAGTTTTGTATCATAATAAATCAACTTCAAATAAGCTTAAAATCAATCAAAGGATGTTGACATAGATGAAATCAAAATTATTTGAGAGAAATATCTCTTTTTTTAAATCATTAAAAAGTCACACATTTATTAAGGAAGTAATTTAAAAGAGATTTTTGAATCAAAGTGTCCCATACCACTTAGAAACTTTTGAAAAGAAATATCATTTAAAAACATTCATGTACATATAAATAAATACTTAAAATCATTTTGAAAACATGGACATTAATTAAAAATATTTAGAAAGATAAATCTTTAAAACATTTAAAATTCTGATTTTGATAAAGAGTACCTTTCAGAAATTCTTAAAATATTCATTTTGAAATCATTTAAAAGTCACATAATTATAAAATAAAAAATTAATTTGAAAACATATTTATAATCTTGTAAGGTAAGCTTTAAAAATTTTATAACGGCCGAAAATAACCGCACCCGCCGTATAAGTTTAAAAAGACATTCTTACCTTAAATTTGTCGAAAAGGTTAAAAAGTACCTTGTTTGGAAAATGACGGAAAGATTCCTTTAAAAACACATAAGGGTATAAATAACTTTAACCCATTGTCTAGCGAATAGTAAAAATGTTTTTAAATACATTTTTAAGGAACATGGATGTGGATGATAAAGAAATCCCAGTAGATTATTACGTATAAACAACCTTGGATAATGAAGAGATTGCGAAATAAACCCTTACCAATTTGGTAACTTACGAAACATACAACCCATGAAAGAGGTATCATAAAATGAATATGTAAATACACATAAATTAAAGTTTATTATACAAATAATACAATTATGGACAGTACATACACCACAAAAAAGGTAATAGTGGCAATATGGCATGAATCTCACAGGAATAAGGAGTGAGATGAAAACCCCTTACCTTGCACTTTCCTTTAGTCGATGGTACGTTTAACCTTCAGTACGAAGATCATAGTATCTTATTAAATTATACCAGAACCATATTAATATTTATGATATCATAACTGATTCATTTATGACTTTATATTACCCATTTAATAATAATTTCCATGTTAAGTTAACATTTTGGGTAATAATCACTTTCTTTATCGTACGTGTTTTAACTTGTCACTCTTGGTTGTATCAGTTAGATCATGATTTAAATACTTCTAGAATATAAAACATGATAAATATATCATATATATTTAGAATATAAATATGTATAATAGACATATATATGAAATGGAAAACATCGTTTATGGAGACGGTAGTCCGTACGTATGCATAAACGTTGTTTCTGTTTTCATATAGTATTGAACGGAAGTAAATGAATAAGATATATGTAAGTACATAAATACTTATATATATATATATCCAGTGGAATTATTATTTCATATATTATATACTTATTAGTAATATATATTTTTATAATCGTTGATGAATGGTGAACTTGGAAATGAATCTCATCGCGTCGTGGAGACGGTAATCCGTACGTACGCACAAGCGAAAATATCATTCTTTTGATATTAAAATAATATATAATTGGATGGTATATCATATATACAGAATAATTATCTTGTTATATTTATTATTTACATCAATTACAAATCATTATTATACCCATCAAAATAATAATATATTGAATAACAATTACACCACGACGTGGAGACGGTAAGCCGTACGTACGCACGTACGGTGACATGTCATTCAAAGGATAGATAGAATACTGAATATGGTTGTACCATATTTATAATAATATTACAGTATATAAGAGATACTGTATTAATTATTTTAGAATGGTAATAACATATAAAGAAGAAGTGGAAGAAGAAAGGAACTTGAAAAAGGGTGGTGAAATCATTATATCTTCTTCGGGTTCTTCCTTTTGATTTGATCAAAAGGGCTCCTTAAGTTGGATTTATGACTAAAGTAAGGCCTCTAGGATTAAGTGAGGTAAGTTGAGAGCGTATTTGGGCAGAGTTTGGCTGAACCAAAAGGCTTTGATGGTGTGAGTTAATGAGAAGGGAGAGTTCCCTTTTATAAGAGGGGTGAGGGGTACCTTTAGAAAAGCTAGAAATATTATTTTATAATAAATTCATATTAATTTTATAATGGCTCCAAAGTGTATTATTTAAAGGTTAAGGTAGGGATGGGTCGAAAACCACTCAACCAATATAATTTAGACAGGTTTGGGTCATTATATTAACCTTATCTTTAAGTATTAACTCTTAGTTAATTAGTTTCACTTTTACAATGTCTCTTTGTATTTTTATATTATATGGTTAATAAACTTATTATATAAATCCAAGAGACCCCCAAGTGGCCCATTAATGATACACCTATCATGATATAAGTCTTTTGGCTGAACCTTATATTTTTAGGAATTTAATATCAATTAATAATATAATATTTGTTTTAACAACTCTTTTATGTCAATTTTTACACTATTCAATAATTGATTTTTGTAAAAATCATAACAGAATGATTACTTCGAAAAAAGTTACTTAAGTCAATCCTAAAATGTCATATTAACCTATAAAATTAGTGTAATTCATGAAAAGTCTCAAATTATATTTATTTGGGTATTTATAATATCAATTATTTTAATTTTTTCACTATTATGGTAATTACTGCGTCATCATTATGTCATAAATAAATTAAAATATTTAATGTCTAAAAATTATAAATAAAATATAATTATGTATAAAATCATTTTATCTTTCTAATTAATATTTACAATCGAATTTATCTTATGTATAACCCTATATTAAAAATGTTTTAATAAATAAACAATGATTTTAACTCTTTTAACTCTTCTTTGAATTAAATAATAATAAATGTCCTAATCTAATCCAAGTGGACCTAAATGATAATATTTTATTCCTAAGGTTGTTTTTGGTCGAGATAAACTTGTCCAATAGAATTAGGACATGTGTTAGGGTAATATTAATATCATTTTTACCCTTAATTACCCTATTTACTTTTAACCGTGGTAAATAAAAGTAAAAAGTTACTATTCACCAAAAATTATTTTCATCTCATTGAACCACATTTTACTCCTTTATATTAACCATGTCTCTTGGATTTTCGAAATTCCAATCACAGAAGCGGTTAAATTAAGATTTATGAAAAAATTCAGTTTTTTAACTACCACTTAGTAGTTTCACTATTCATCAAAAATTGAAGTTTTTCAGAACAATGCCAAAATTTCACCCTAATCTATAATTGATATTATGAATTAAAAAATGATGTATATTTTACAAAATTCCAAACATATAAGTTGCATTAGTTAATTTTATAATTAATTCCCGCTGTCACAACAAATAGCGTGTTTTTAAGAAACAATATATATCAAAAGATTGACAATTGTTTATGTCCAATTTCAAAGTGAAATTAATTCTAATGAACACCATTGGATAAAATGGTAAAAATATATTATAATTATACTTTAAAACCACTCAATAGTATAATTTATCACTATAAATTATTTTTATTAAAAAATTTGTTTTTAATTATTTTTCACTATTCATAAAAATTGGAAGTTCTCAGAAAAATACCAAAAATTCAAATTAGGATAATTTCGATATTCCGAATCCAAAAATGAAGTCCATTTTGAGAGATAAAATTTCTAAAATTTTAAAAAGTAGGTATTACTATTCATAACGGCTACTTTGATTGGTTGTGGTGTGTGTTAGAACTCGAAGTTGCGTACAATACACGCTACTGTATTATTCAAAGAGAAGCATACCGTGGAAGCTCGGGGTGTTACATTCTCCCCTCCTTCAATAAATTGCGTCCTCACAATTTGATATTGTTCTTTGAAAATAAAGGTTGAAAATATAAAATATCTTTGTGGAAAAACCCACATCAGAAATTTGGTTAATTAAATTTAGTCTTAACAAGATGAAAAGAGAAATGAAAGGGTCACCACAAAATTATGATCTTGATTAGTAGGACATTGGTGGCAATTATAGACATATAATTGGAGGAAAAACGTAAATATTTATAGGTAGTGATTGAGGTCATCAATCACAAACAAGTTTAAAATTGAGGTCCTTAAATTCATCAATCTATGATGATTTAAAATACCATCGGTTCAACAAAACATAAGGTATTAGGATAACACGTTTTTGACATTTCAAAATATATTAGTTGAAATCCCACATCGAAAAACGAATTAATGAGGCCTCTATTTAAAATAAAGTGTGGAAAATATGAAGATTACCGAAAATAGCACATACTAGGGTTCCATGTAGGAAAATATGGATATGGAAGTGAAATCTAACCATCAATTATCTGATGGAGAGTGGTAGAGAACATGGCTATGAAAAGGCCAACAATCCCAAAGCCATAAATTAGTGATGATCTAAGGTACCATCTAGGACAACATTTTTGTTCTAAGTTCCTTTTCTAAATGTTGAGGAATTTATTTATGAGATTGGCTAAGATCATAAGGAGATATACTTAATTTATAATTAGAGTTTTATCCATTAATAAATTTCTACCACAAACTCATCTTTCACCCCAAAACATAATATAACTCAAAAATACTCTATTTATCCTAATTGTATAGGGTTCCAAATATAATGATTTTATAATTCACATATCTGACCCTTTATGTAAAGAAACTACATTATACCATCCGGGAACTTCATGTAGCACAATGGTAGGAGATAAATCTCAATTGCACTATGGTTGTGGGTTCGATTCCCGCAGCTTTGTCTGACACGACGGGTCGTCACACGGTCTGCGTTTTGTCCTTTTAGAAAAATCCAAAAAAATAACCTTTCCAACTTAATCCATTCCAACCATTAGAATTATCCAAAATACTATTATCCAAACTCACAGTCCAAAATTTACAAGGAAGTTAAACATAATGAGGATCCTTTTTGCCAGGTAATAACATGTGAACGCCTTCCTCATATATTCTTTTACAACACCGCAACATTCTGAATTACCAAAATCAACCATCTCGTATTCAAAAATCACTACCTCAATATTAGGACCATATTAAGGTTTATCTTTCCTTCAACCATGTAATTTCCAAAAAAAAAAAAATTAACTCGCTGTAGAGTCACTTTTCTTAGTACCATAAAATCACAAATCCTTAATTAAATAGTACTGCAGTACAATCCTTATTTATTTCTAGAATATCATTGATACAACACTTAAATGAAATAATTCTAAAATAACAACATAGGAACACTAGTCATTCCTCTTCATCTGTGGTAGTATCATAACATGATTATTATCCAATAGCATCATTTGCGGCATAGTCTGATGACTGGGTCATTGGTTCGCGTAGTGTCCAAACTCCTTACAAATGAAGCATTGTACATTTGAAACCATTTTCTTACTCTTGCAGTCACGTACTTTGTGCCCTTTTCCTACACACTTATAACAAACTCCTATTCCTTTCAGGAAAGTTCCAGGGTGTTTCTTCCCACAACTATCACATATGGGGAAATTATTCTTTTCCCTCTTCCCTTTATCCATCTTTCTCTCTTCCATCCTTTTCTTCTCTTGCTTCCCTTCAAAGACACAGGACTCAGTAAAATCTTTAGTTATCTTATCCACACATGATACTATTTCTTCATATGATGATACTACATGGGAGACTATTTACCTTATAAATGATGGCTTAATACCATGAAAGTTATGATCCTTCTTACTCTTTGGATCATACGTATTACTGGAGTTCACATTCCTTCTACTGGGTGCCATTTTTATACAATAGCATAAACTAGGTCAGTTTATGAATTGAAATGAATAATTCCAAACCTGTAAAATACATAACACAAATTGAACAGTTTGTGTATATAATCCATAATCACAAAAATGTTTTCTTTGAGTAAGTATATACTCATGAGCCCTTCATAATGGTTTGTAAATAAAATGAGAATTATCCTAAGCATATCCACCGGGAGTGTCATAACCAAGAGTGCAGCAAGACTCATTGTCGTGCACCAGTTCCCATTTGAGTCTAGCTCAAAGCGGTGTTTTCGAGTTTTACCCCTAGGTACATCTGTGCCAGAGCCTCCTCTCCTGCTCATATTCAGACATGGATGTATTTCTCGGAAAACTCACAAAATCTCTACAACACCAAAATTCTAGGAAGTTTTTCTATACTAATCCTCAAAGTCTATCTTAGGTCTATGTGCTCTAATCAGAGTTGATCTAAATCTAGTTTCCAAGGTTATTGCTAAACTTCCTCTGATACCAACTGTAACGCCCCGACCCCAGTTACCCAGAGTCGGTGCATTATTTTAATACATTGGCATGATTACAAGGAATCATGTCCTGAAGGACCGATCAGTTTAGCAGTCTTGGAAAAATAGTTCACATACATGAATGTTACATTTTCACTTTAAGACGTAAAAAAACAATATAAATAATCTTTATGAATGCCATTATTCCCTTGGCTTAACCCTGCATATTAATCACATTACACTTCTTGGAATCCTAGGAAAAATAAAACATAGAAAGGGGTGAGCTCAAATGCTCAGTAAGGGTAAGAAATACAGTGGAAACTTTCAAAAATAAGCATAAACATTTAAGACAATGTATAAAACTAAAACAAAAGCCTTTTAAACTTGAACTTCAGCATAATATGGCAGAAATAATATGAAATAATTCCATTTACTTATTCACATGGATATTCTACTAATCGAATAATCACATGCAATATCACTAACCACTTTCATAATGATGGAATGCATAATGCCATACTATCATAACCACATATCCAAGGTCTCGTGCCAAGACTACAAATAAGATTTTGTCAAGGCCTTGTGCCAAGACACTAGTTTGTCTCATGAGACCTACCAATGCATCGAGGAGCTATAGCGGGCTCCGCCCGTCACTTATTAAGTCCAATGCATTCCTCATATGAATAGGTTTCAACATAACATAAACATTCGTATTAAAACTAGCATACGAAATGTCAATACTTTCACCATAAACCATGAATGGTATAAAAATAACACATCCACAGTCAAACATATCACAAAACCTTCAATACAATATGGAAGTTTTGTATCATAATAAATAAACTTCAAATAAGCTTAAAATCCATCAAAGGATGTTGACATAGATGAAATCAAAATTATTTGAGAGAAATATCTCTTTTTTTTAAATCATTTAAAAGTCACACATTTATTAATGATGTAATTTAAAAGAGATTTTTGAATCAAAGTGTCCCATACCACTTCGAAACATTTGAAAAGAAATATCATTTCAAAACATTCATGTCCATATAAATAAATCCTTAAAATCATTTTGAAAACATGGACATTAATTAAAAATATTTATAAAGATAAATCTTTAAAACATTTAAAATTCTGATTTTGATAAAGAGTACCTTTCAGAAATTCTTAAAATATTCATTTTGAAATCATTTAAAAGTCACATAATTATAAAATAAAAAATTTACTTTGAAAATATACTTATAAGATTGTAAGGTAAGCTTTGAAAATTTTATAACGGCGGAAAATAACCGCACCCTCCGTATAAGTTTAAAAATACATTCTTAACTTAAAATTGTCGAAAAGGTTAAAAAGTACCTTGTTTGGAAAATGAAGAAAAGATTCCTTTCAAAACACATAAGGGTATAAATGACTTTAACCAATTGTTTAGTGAATAGTAAAAATGTTTTTAAATACATTTTTAAGGAACATGGATGTGGATGATAAAGAAATCCCAGTAGATTATTACGTATAAACAACCTCAGATAATGAAGAGATTGCGAAATAAACCCTTACCAATTTGGTAACTTACGAAACATACAACCCATGAAAGAGGTATCATAAAATGAATATGTAAATACACATAAATTAAAGTGTATTACACAAAGAATACAATTATGGTCGGTACATACACCACACAAAAGGTAATAATGGCAATATGGCATGAATCTCACGGGAATAAGGAGTGAGATGAAAACCCCTTACCTTGCACTTTCCTTTAATCGAGGGTACGTTTAACCTCCTGTACGAAGATTTTAGTATGTTATTAAATTATACCAGAACCATATTAATATTTATGATATCATACCGGATTCATTTATGACTTTATATTACCCATTTAATAATAATTTCCATGTTAAGTTAACATTTTGGGTAATAATCACTTTCTTTATCGTACGTGTTTTAACTTGTCACTCTTGGTTGTATCACTTAGATCATGATTTAAATACTTCCATAATCTAAAACATGATAAATATATCATATACATTTAGAATATAAATATGTATAACAGACATATATATGAAATTGAAAACACCGTTTATGGAGACGGTAGTCCGTACGTACGCATAAACGCTGTTTCTGTTTTCATATAGTATTGAACGGAAGTAAATGAATAAGATATATGTAAGTACATAAATCCTTATATATATATATATATATATCTCCAGTATAATTATTATGTCATATATTATATACTTATTAGTAATATATATTTTTATAATCGTCAATGAATGGTGAACTTGGAAATGAATCTCATCGCGTCGTGGAGACGGTAATCCGTACGTACGCACGAGCGAAAATATCATTCTTTTGATATTAAAATAATATATAATTGGATGGTATATCATATATACAGAATCATTATCATGTTATATTTATTATTTAAATGAATTAAAAATCATTATTATACCCATCAAAATAATAATATATTGAATAACAATTACACCACGACGTGGAGACGGTAAGTCGTACGTACGCACGTATGGTGACATGTCATTCAAAGGATAGATAGAATACTGAATATGGTTGTACCATATTTATAATAATATTACAGTATATAGGATATACTGGATTCATTATTTTAGAATGGTAATAACAAATAAAGAAGAAGTGGAAGAAGAAATGAACTTGAAAAAGGGTGGTGAAATCATTACCTCTTCTTCGGGTTCTTCCTTTTGATTTGATCAAAAGGGCTCCTTAAGTTGGATTTATGACTAAAGGAAGGCCTCTAGGATGAATTGAGGAACGTTGAGAGAGTATTTGGGCAGATTTTGGCTGAACCAAAAGGCTTTGAAGGTGTGAGTTAATGAGAAGGGAGAGTGCCCTTTTATAAGAGGGGTGAGGGGAACCTTTGGAAAAGCTAGAAATATTTTTTTATAATAAATTCATATTCATTTTATAATGGCTAAAAAGTGGATTATTTAAAGTTTAAGGTGGTGATGGGTCGAAAAACACTCAACCAATAGAATTTAGACAGGTTTGGGTCATTATATTAACCTTATCTTTAAGTATTAACTCTTAGTTAATTAGTTTCACTTTTACAACGTCTCTTTGTATTTTTATATTATATGGTTAATAAACTTACTATATACATCCAAGCGATCCCCAAGTGGTCCATTAATGATACACCTATCATGATATAAGTCTCTTTTCCGAACCTTATATTTTTAGGAATTTAATATCAATTAATAATATAATATTTATTTTAAAAACTCTTTTATGTCAATTTTGACACTATTCAATAATTGATTTTTGTAAAAATCATAACAGAATGATTACTTCGAAAAAGGTTAATTAATTCAATCCTAACATCTCATATTAACCTATAAAATTAGTGTAATTCATATAAATTCTCAAATTATATTTATTTGGGTATTCATAATAGCAATTATTTTAATTTGTTTACTATTATGGTAATTACTACATCATCATTGTGTCCTAAATAAATTAAATTATTTAATGTCTATAAATTATAAATAAAATATCATTATGTAGGAAATAATTTTATCTTTCTAATGAATATTTACAATCGAATTTATCTTATGTATAACCCTATATTAAAAATGTTTTAGTAAATAAACTTTGATTTTAACTCTTTTAACTCTTCTATGAATTAAATAATAATAAATGTCCTAATCTAATCCAATTGGACCTAAACGATAATATTTTATTCCTAAGGTTGTTTTTGGTCGAGATAAACTTTTAAAATAGAATTAGGACATGTAGTAGGGTAATATTAATATCATTTTTACCCTTAATTACCCTATTTACTTTTAACCGTGGTAAATAAAAGTAAAAAGTTACTATTCACCAAAAATTATTTTCATCTCATTTAACCACATTTACTCCTTGATATTAACCGTGTCTCTCGGATTTTTGAAATTCCAATCACATAATTGGTTAAATTAAGTTTTATGAAAAAATTCAGTTTTTTAACTACCACTTAGTAGTTTCACTATTCATCAAAAATTGAAGTTTTTCAGAACAATGCCAAAATTTCACCCTAAGCTATAATTGATATTCCAAATTCAAAAATTATGACTATTTTACAAAATTCCAAACATATAAGTTGCATTAATTAATTTTATAATTAATTCCCGCTTTCACAACAAATAGCATATTTTTAAGAAACAATATATATCAAAAGATTGACAATTGTTTAGGTCCAATTTCAAAGTGAAATTAATTCTAATGAACACCATTGGATAAAATGGTAAAAATATATTATAATTATTATTTAAAACCACTCAATAGTATAATTTATCACTATAAATTATTTTGATTAAAAAAGTTGTTTTTAAGTATTTTTCACTATTCATAAAAATTGGAAGTTCTCAGAAAAATACCAAAAATTCAACTTTGGATAATTTCAATATTCCAAATCCAAAAATGAAGTCCATATTGAGAGATAAAATTTCTAAAATTTTAAGAAGTAGGTATTACTATTCATAATGGCTACTTTGATTGGTCATGGTGTGTGTTAGAACTCGAAGTTGCGTACAACACACGCAACTGTATTATTCAAAGAGAAGCATACCGTGGAAGCTCGGGGTGTTACAGAGCATAAAATGAAAGTATTCCAGTAATAACTAAATATAATAAATTTAACTAGTTGTGGAAAAAAAAGGTTCAAACATAGTCACTCTTTTTCAGGCACACTACCTTTACAAGATTTTTGGAAAATCTCACTTTCTCCACCAGAACACTTCTGCTGACTCCCCCTAGCTCACTACATTGGGTGAATTATTACTCAGTTTAATTAAACGAAGGTCACTTCAATATATTGGAATTAAATTATTTTTACCTGATTTATATGAGACTATGTGTGAACCAAAGACATGAATTAATTCACTTGAAATCCCAGATCAAACAAACTAGATATTCAAAAACTGTTAGTCATGCAACTCAAGAACTTGCACACAATACCTGTACTTGTGCACAAAAGTTTTATTTTTCATGAAAGATAACTTTCACACAAACTTTATCTTTTAAAATACTCTACAATGAGTTTCACTTAGTCTTGATAGACACAAGGAAAATTCTATGTCCAAGACTTACTTCCCACAACTCTTCTATGAACAGCTCTTTCTCACTACAGAGACACTGGATCATTGTTGGAAAAGTCACTTCAGATAAAGGGGGTGGCAGACTATTTATAAACACTGACAGCCATGAGTGAATGTTTTTTTCATTCCTTCTACCATGGACACAACTCTTTGTTTACATTGTATTTTTCATTTAATATTCCTCTGCGCCTTCCATGATGTGTAGCATCCTTGAGTCACACAAACTCATCTTTCATGAAACAAGAGTTCCCACAAAAGAAAATTTGTCATGTAATAGTCCATCTACTAGCTTTGACACTCCATAGTTCCAATAAGAGTTCCCACATGAGAAAATGTGGTAGACCTCTGGACTAAAGGCCTCTCATTGTAGAATCATGAGTATCATGTGAGAACTTGCGGAGTGAAATTATTAGTAGTTGGTTTTGGTGAGAGTTGGAGTCTTTTGGACTTGGTGACCTATAACCAACATATGTGAACTTTATGATAAAATTTATGAATATTTTTTAATATTAATAAACTTCTTACATCATTATTGTTATTCTTATTCATAACATTGTATGTGATAATTTCCTAAGAGTAGTTTCCGCACTAAAATAAAATAATACTTCCCCACTATAATGAGAACCCAGAAGTTCCAAAATAATATTTTTAAATATATTTTATATAGTTGGATTATATTCTTAGAGGGATAAAAATGATAAAGGCTATCAGGGGTCCAGACTCACAGGAATTTGAGGAACCTTATCATGGTGTACTTCCTTGGTAATATCTAGTGTATGATATTATGAGAACAATCCCCACCTGTAAGATTCCGCATTTATATGTGTCATCAGATGTTCCAATATTCTGACATGTGTATTGATCCTTAGAATTTGTTATTATTATTAATGAAAATTATTAGTCATGTACTTTTATGTATTTATGAAAACTACGATGACATATATTTTTTGGGAGGTAGGATATGTTGGGATTTTCACAAGAAATATTTAATTAATGAATAATTCGAGAAAGGATTTTCCCTTCTATTTTTAATGGAATTTGATATCTTAGGCCCATTTATGGAGATGATATATCCTAAATAAATCCATGTCTATGGTTTCTTATAGGCAAGGTCATTTTTTAGAATGTAAAATAAAGATACATTGAGCATATAGGTTGTTGGAACTGTCATGCAACCTTCATGATTATATATATATCTTGATAAAGGGATTGTATTACATAGTAAGCATACACAGGAGGTATTATGTCATTAGGTCATTAACTTATTTCTCTATGGGTTTCTTCGAATGTTTCTAGATGCTAACCTTGGACTTTAGGTTGCTTCCCCAAATCCCACTGAGAAAGAGGCCAAGAGGGTCACACACTAAGTGTATCCAGAATCTGAGTTAAACAATATATTTTTTTTAATTTTTTTAAGTTGAATAAATGTTATTCCTACACATGGTTTAAGAATTATTCATGTTTTCGTAATCACATATATTTTGTCAAAATTTATTTGAGAGAATATTATGTGAGTGGAATATTTAATAAATATGTGTTTACTATTTTGTGAATATAATATTTATTTATTTAGTAGAAAATAATGTAGTTGTATTTATTTATTAAATAAATAAACTTTATTCATGGCCTAATAAATATTGTTGTGAAATTTCAGACCAGGTTTATAGGTATCATGTTAAATAATATATATATTGAATATTATTTTATTAAATAGTTTTTAATTTAATTCTCATGTTTAGAGAATGTAAAAAAAAATAAAAAAAAAATTATAGATATGAGGTTCCACAGGGATTTAATAAATAATAAAGGACACTTTTAAAATTATTTATTTTTATCTATAGTGGTATATAAACCCAATTATATTATTTTTCAATAGAGCTAATTCATTTTTTTTGTGCACAACAACATCCTAAGAGAATCCTCTCAAGTCATAGAGAGCTCCGTCACCAATAATGCTCCCAAGAATGGAGAGTGATCTTTCTTAAACGTCCACTCTCAAGTATAGAGAGATAATGGAGAATCCTTTTCAAATGACTCTTAGGGTGATCAAAGGTGAAAAACCCAAGTAATTGGATCTACTATGCTAGTACCCTCGGATTCCTATAGTGACATTTTGAGATTCGTTGGCCACATGTGGATCACCGCTAGAGGGAATCTAATCTTGATTGCTACAACACAATGGCGATAAAATGTAGATCCATTATCATATCCATAAGTGAAGAAATAATTTCATGTATGGAAATTATTTAATTTCATAAATTAATTATAAATAATATGTGATGATCATATGTTTTGGTTCTAGAATTTATCAATTTTCTATATTCTTTGATTCAATTTTGTTGATCATGATGTTCATCATCATGTAAATATAGAATTAATAATCAATCAAGACAAAATCATCAATGTTGGGAATAACCCATCCAAAACTTAGGTTGTGCCTAGACCATACACTAATAGGGTTTGAAGGTTTGAAGAAGTGTAAAGAGGGGGTGACCTTTTATAAATAAGGTGAGTGGCATACTTCTAATTTTTGAAAAGAATTAATTGTACCCATATTTTTTTAATGTCAAAAGGATCTAATAATGGACCATTCTTGAGCCTATAAAATATAAGGTGGAAATATATCCATAAAATATATTTTAGACAAGTTTTTATATCATTTAACCCTTATCTTTCTAGTTTATATCCTAATAAATCTATTTTCACCTTAACCACAGTAATTAAATTAAGTTGACCATATTAGATAATGTAATTTATGCTGATTGAAACTATTTAATCAACTTTTCCAAATTCAATTCATTGAAGTAGAAAGATTTAATTAAAAATCAATCCCATAGCTGGGATGAGAAAGCATGTTTTCAAAGAGAAAATTTTTATAGGTTTATAATGTTTTTATATCAAAATTAAATATAAAAATTATTCCAGTAAAAAAAATTGGATTAATTGATAAAAAATTGAATTAATTTTACTTTAAAACCAATTTATAATATAATTTAACTTTATAAATAATTTAAATGAAAAGGAATTTTTCAATTAAAATTTATTATTTTCAGTATTCATTAAAAAATAAAATAATTTTTGAAAGATCCCAAAAATATACCCTAAGATAATTTTGATATAATTTTTGACAGATTTTTTTTCAAATAAATTTTATAATAGAGGTAAAAATAAAATTTAAATTACGTGCACAAAGAGAGAATGAACTGACTTTTAGAAAAAAATATTTTTTTCTGGATAAACTTATTTTTTTCTTTTAAATTTATTCATATTTTATTTATAATCAATAGATAAAAATTGAATTTATTTAATATATGTGTAAATTATATAATTTTCATAATTTAGTTATTAATATTCATACCATCCAATTTAACAGCATGGTTATAATTATATAACTTATTACGGTTCATTTAGACTCAGGGATGCGTGTATTTCAAGCTATTGAAGAACTTAAATTTAAAGTAATAAATTTATTGGTTTTTTAAGCTTGGTGTAGTATTTACCATACTCTATTTAATCCAAAGTTCTTATTTTTTAATTTTGGGGTGTTACATTCTACCCGCCATAAATAAATTGAGTCCTTTCAATTTAAGCTTCATCTTAGTAGCCAAGGGTTTGATATTTTAAAATACAATTATTGAAAACACCAAATAAAAAAAGGGTTAATAAAAAATATTCTTAATAAGAGTGAAAGGGAAGTACTAATTTCATATGGGATAAAACATAACCAGGTTTCCAATTATGAGAAAATTGATGGAAAATGAGGGCATGTACATAAAATAAAAATGTAACTAATTATAGTGAGTGATTGTGGTCATTGATCACAAGAATTTTAATGATCAGTGGAATGTTAAGGGCCTCAAAACCATAAATCAATGTTGATTTAAAATGGAATATAATTTATTGGATATGAATGTAATGGGATAAAATATTTTATTTCAAGATCCTTTTCCTAAAGTTGAGTAATTATTTTATTGAAAAAAAATATAAGGAAATATATTTACTTGATACGTTTCTATTTCATAAGAAAAATTTCATCCCATGGTTGATCTTTGATCAATTAAAAATTCAACGCTTACTCTAATAAATGTATATATAAAAATTAATTATTATTTCATGAACTACTCATATTTACTTTTAATTAATCATAAGATCTAATAAATAGTGACAAGTCTTTCTGTTTGTCTCTAAATATTTTCCAAATAAAATATGTTTTGAATAAGTTGTCCAATATAATACATTAATCTCTAAACCTCACAGTAACACCACTAATCAATTGTGAATATTTTCTCATAAAATCCTTTAACGAAAAACAATTCTATATTAACTAGGACATCACATAGGCTAGTGGTAGGCATTAAACCCTTATCATCCTTTTGTCATGGGTTCAAGCCTCGTAGCCTTTTCAGATGCATTGGGTTGTCACCCGACACGAAGGAAATCCTTTTTCTAAAACCATAGAAATATAATTCCTATAATGATCCCAAAAAATATGATGAAAATATTTTAAACAATATTAGTCATTAAATAACCTTTTTAATAAGGTTTTCAATCCAACCAATTCCCCCCCACAAAGTCTAATAATCTTATTTTTCTATTATTACAATGTAATTAATTATCATATTAACAAGAAAGGTTATGGATACCTTTAAACATAGGTCTATAAAATTTAAATTCATCTTAAACATATTTATTTTTCAATAAAACATATACTAAACCAATGGGTTCAATTTCTATAAATTTCTCCCAAAAGATCTTTAATCTTGGTAGACTCCAATTACATAAAACCAAAAAACTGGTGTTTAAGACTTTGAACATATGGTCAATCTTAAACTCATAAAACCATGATGATATCCATAAATCATAAGTTAATGAAGAAATATATGATTCTCAAATTTAACATAGTCGTTAGATGTTTCATGATTCTTATCACTAAAATAACATTTGTAAAAAAAATACTTAAATGATTTAAATCATGAACAATAATATATAATGAAAGTGCCCATCTAGGATGATTGTATCACTGAGTGGGGAGGGAGTGAATCAGTGACACTTTTTTCTTTTATGTTTCCTTGAAACAACCTTCACCTACTATTAAAGATTCAATTCCCCAATAAAAAACTATTCAACCACACATCCAAAGGAACACAAGTATTTACAAGGTTCACTATTCAATAAGAATAGATACATCCTTGGTATGGTTTTGAAGTAATCCAATACCACACAATCCACTAGAAATAAATCCTTGGATTACAATGAGTAGGATATACCCTTTTACTCATGTAGCACTATGTAAACAATTCCAATAGTGTGTGTGAAATCTCTTATCACAAATAGGGTAATACAAAATTTATGTAATAATGAATGTTATATGTTCTTCTTTTTAATTCCACAAATATATTCAATTGAAAAAAATTCTTTAATTTATTACCCATAATATGGTAAGAACTTCCTGAACTTTTTTAAGGAAAATCCAAGTCCAATTTTCCCAATACGATTTTTCGAGTCTAATTCATCTGAGTACGATTTTCCCCAATACGATTCCTCCTAGTGTGATTCTCCCTAGTACGAAAGATATGATTTTGACAGAATAAGGTAAAGATGAATCAGAACCACATCAATTATAAGAATGGAAAAATCAGAAAGATACTCGCTATACGATTCTTCCTTAGTCCAAATATCTAAATATAGAAATACTAAATCCGATTATCCATCCTGATACGATGATTAGCTGAATACAATTGAAAATCTATGTCCAGTAATCAGGTAAGTACGATTATCATTGGATATGGTGATCAACTGAATACAATGTTGTCATCTTATCTCTTCTCCTTTCACTCCAATATTTCAAAACTTCTTCAACACATGTTATTATGAAAATGTATTCTTCTCTCTAAAACTCAGAGATTATATATCTTAAATAGTACATCAGTCATCTAAAAAGTATAATGTACTTCTCACCTTTTATTGGTACCCTCTAATTCCTTTGGTGGCAATCCAAAATAATTTTCACACTTAATCAAATTCACCTTAATTCTAATTTCACCTAAAATATCAGTTGTATTTTTAGTTTGTCAACTCTTCTGGAAGATTCTCAATTCTTCTACAATAATCTCTTATTCTTCAGACACTCATTTCAAATTCTAGTCTGATTTCAATACATGAGTCTAACTTTATGAATAAAATTTCTTCAAACCAATGGTTTGTACAAATTGTAATAAAGTGCATGAAAAAAGGTATACTACTTATTAATGTTGAATACACTCATTCTTTGAATGTTAAACTCCCCCTTTTCAGATATTCAATAAACTACCCTTTCAAACCACTTTTACTTCTTCACTTATTCTCTTGACCCAGTTTGAAATATAAAAAAATTTAATTCTGATACAAATATTATTGATCCAACTGAAAAAATCATCATCAACTTCATTTTTTTACTTTTTCTCTTAACCCAATTGAGATAAAAAACTTATTCTTATTCTTCTCTTATCCTAACCCAGTTGAAAACTACAAAGTAATTCAGCCCTTTTTGAATGGTTGACTACATTTTTGATCTCATTCTCTCTTTCTCTTTTCATTCATCGTACTCAAGAAATTATTTCTTTGAATATGATTGTATAGAGTATGATTTTTATGAGTAAAATTGACCTAGATACGAACATTCTGAATACAATAATATTGGATACAATCCTTTTCCTCCATAGCTAGAGTATGATCATACTAAGTATGAAAGTTTTCTGATGCATACGATGGATGATTAGATGCAACAGTGCCTGACTACGACCATTCTGGGTATGATCATTCTTATTATGATCCTCAGTACCTTATTTCTTTCCATCTCATCCCAAATATGATTTCCATGAGTATAATCAGCCTGGATACAATTATCCTTGGTATGATATGTTGAGTACGATTCTCAGGAACCAATTATTCTAACAAAATCAACCTCAATCTTTTTCACTCCACCTTTATTTCACCAAGATTTCAACATAAGTTCTCCAATTAACTTATGATTTATGAAATATAAATCAACAAGGCATCCTCACATTTAAAAGGGATCCATACCAGATTCTATTACCCATCAATACAATCACTTCATTCATACCTAATTCGAAGTGAATCTGATGACCATTTACTTTTAGAAAGATTTTTTCTCCATGCGACCAATTCTATCATTCTAGATGATGATCAATTACTTTTTAGGATCTTCTCACATTTCGAACCTAGGGAAAGTCCAATCCGAATCTTTTATTTCAAACAACTTCTCATTATTATGATGCACATAGTGAATCTGAATGTTCATAAAACACAATTATGATTCTTTTGAAAACAAAATTCAGTATGATTTCCATGAAATATAAAGTGAGGTGATTTTCTTGACAAAAAAGAAAACTTTTTAAAACAAACACATTCATCTTCAGCTTGGTCCTAAAAATATACCCCTTTGTTTTTTTGCAACCATGTTTCACAAATCACAGTACATTGTATCCTCAGGAAATGGATTACATATCAACAATTCTATGACTATGTGAGCTAACTCATTATAGGAAAAAATAATCATTGACAAAAAAACCATGATGTCCAAAAGTAGTGATTATTAAAACCTTGTTCTTATTTTCCTTCCTCATCTCTTCTTCATCCTTACTAGAACAAAAAACCATTTATTTTACTTAAACCACTCCAAAAAATAATTAGAATAGTTCACTTCACAAAACAATGTTGATTTCACAAATTACCCACACATCTCTCTTTTAAAATGAAATACATTGATTTGTGATACAATTTTCACCATTGATAATACAATCCAAAGTTAAGATGAGATAGGGGATAGAAATACATACCTCAACATTGAAAATAAATAGGTTGGACACCCGTGTTAAATCTTAATTTAGAAAAGGATTCCTTTGGTAATGGTTTTGAGAATATATCAGTAACCTGTTCTGATGTTGGAACATACTCTATCTTCAATTAATTATTCTCCACATTCTCTTTGATGAAATTATATTTTATATCAACATTTTTTGAGTGATAATATTGAATAGGATTCCTGGTGATATTGATTATGATTTGATTGTCATAGACCAAGAGCAAGGGTAACTTCACTTCAACAAGTAAATATTCCAATTGAGTTTTCATCCACATAAGCTAAGTAGTGGATTGAGTGGAAGAAACATACTCATCTTTAGCTATACTGAGAGTTACTGAATTCTATTTCTTTAAATGCCAATAAACACAATTCTTTCCTAAAATGATTAATCCACAAGATATAGACCTTCTATCATCAACATTTCCTACCCAATTAGCATATGAATACCCAAAAAAATAAATACTATCTAAGCTACCACACCTCATTCCAAAATCTTTTACGCCTTTGATGTATCTGGGAATTATTTTTCTAGTAATTAAATGTGATTATTTTTGAGCACTCTGAAATCTTTCACATAAGGTAATGACATAAATAGTGTCGGGTATTTAGGAAGTAAAATACAAAAAACTTCCAATTAGCTTTCAAAACACTTTCTGGTCATTTTCTTTTCCTTCTCCATCTTTTGAAAAATTTGTTCCCACTGAAATAGATGTGGAATCTAGTTTTGAGTTTTCTACGATGAACCTCTTTATAAATTCATTAGCATACACTTCTTAAGAAATAAAAATTTATTCCTTCCTTTTTTTTATTTGTAACCCAAGAAAGTGTTTCATTTCTCCCATCATGGAAATTTCAAATACATTTTTTATTTATTCAGAAAAACTCTCACAACTTATTTCATCGTTCCCATAAAAGATAACTTCATCAACATAAACAACCACAATGATGGAATTCTCTTGACTTTATCTGATTTAGATATTTATATCCAGTATCCCTTTCTTCAAATTCATCATTTTATGAATGTATCCAATTTGGAATACCATTCCCTCAGATCTTGTTTTAGGTCATACAAATCCTTTATTAATTAATACACATAACTTTAATCATTTTTAACAATAAAGCCACAAGTTTGTTCAATATAAACTTCCTCTTCAAGATCACCATTTCAAAATAAAGATTTAACATCCATTTGAAAGATACTGTATCCTTGTTGTGTAGAAATAGAAATAAAGTTTCTAATTTTTTCATGTTTTTTCACCAGAGCAATGGTTTCATAAAAATAAATACCTTCAATTTGTGAATACCATTTTCACACCAACCTAGCTTTATTTCTTATCAATTCACCTTCTTCATTCATCTTGTTTCAGAAAACCCACTTTGTGACAACAATGTTTTTGTTTTTTATTGGGTATGAGTTACCACATATCATTCCTTTCAATTTTATCCAACACTTCATTCATGGCCTGAACCCATTACAGATACTAAAAATATTTTTTCACATCATTCAACTCCACTTTTGAATACAAATATGTATGTGTAATGGAATTTTTTGTTCATCTTGTTTGAACCTTCTAATGTTGATCACCAATTATATTCTAAACCTACACTTATTTCCTCAGCCTTGGATGAGATTTTCTAACATCTTCCTCATCACTTAAAATAGCTGATTATGATTATTCTTCTTGATTAGGAATACAATTTTCTGTATCCTTATCAGAATTGTTTTCAAAACAATCTTACTCATCTTTCTCATCTGCCTAAGTATGTTTATCTTCCTCTTCCCTTTCAATAAATTTCACATCAACTGAATAAAAAATTATTATGGTTTCTTTTTTGAAACACCAATATCATCTTCCTTCCAAAGCATTTCTAAGAAATATTCCATCTTCAGCTTTTCGCTCAAACTTTCCATAGTTTCCACCTTTCTTCTTTATAATACCTGGAATCCCGAAAACTATTAAGTGTTTTAAACTTTCAATTTTTCCATTAAAAAATTCATATGGAGTCATATATGATTGATTACTATAAAAACAATGGTTCTAGATATAAATAGAAGTACTCATGGATTTCCTCCAAAAGTAATGAGAAAGACCATATTCAAGTAACATAGTTCTTCCCATTTCCACCAGAATTTTATTCTTTCCTTTAGAAACCCTATTTTTTGATGAGTGTATGGGGAACTTTGATCAATCCAAATTCCATGATTATCAAGATAAATTTCGAATTCTTCACTTCTTTATTCACCACTATTGTCTGTTATTAACTTCTTCACTGAATACTCACATTCTTTCTTAGCCTTCCCTCTAAAACATTTAAACAGTTTCAAAGAATCCGATTTATGTTTCATATAAATTAAAAAACTAATGAAAGTAAAATAATCAATGAAAGTGATGAATTACTTATCTCCATTTGTTGATTTTTTGCTCATTGGCCCACAGATAACAGAATGAATCGGCTCCAAGGGTTGTTTTGAAAAAATCTAAACTTTCTTATAAACAACATTTTTAATCTTTATTTTCTGAAAAATAGTGGAATACCAATCTCTTATTTTTGAAAAAACAGGAATGTATCAGACACTATCTATTTTATATAACTTTTTTATGTTTTTTTGACACATGTGTCCAAGACTTTAATGCCACAATTGATTCTCTTCCGCCATACACATGTAACAAGTTTTTGGTATTTCACCAATCTAAAAAAAATCATTTTGTACGTTGGACTCTTTTAATAGTTTTTCCATCTTCTTAATTTTTCAAAACAAACCCATCATTCCTGAATATAAATTTATTACCCTCATCACACAATTGTGAAACACTTAGCAGATTGTGTTTCACCCCATGAACATAAAAATATTTCTTGGATTTCAACTTTTATTTTCCAATGATGCCTGATCCAACACCTTTTATTATTAGGGATTCATCATTTAAAAATGTCACTATGCCTTCTTTAAAATATGTGACATTCTTCAACAATTTCAAACTCCTATCATATGAGAAGAACACCCACTATCCATAATACAATGTTATTATCCTTTTGTATATTTTAATGTAGTTTCAACAATAAGATATTTTACTTCATCCCTTTCTTTATTCACCTATATCTTTTTGAGAATTTTTATGAATTTTTTGTTGTGATTGAAGAAAAACAAGACATCATTTTTCAAGGTGTTCAGGTTGTTCACATATTTCACAAATTGTTTCTAAAGGTTGGAAACTATTTTAAATTTTTACTCCACCTTTCTCAACCTTCTCAGACTTATTCTTTTGAGGGAACTGAATTCCTCTCAACCTTTTCCTTTTATAACCTATAGAATAATAGTAATTTTGTTGGTTGAACCAACATATATTTTCTATATGTCGAAATCCACCACAATACCAGAAATATCCATAGAATGAGTATTTTCCTCTGAAACTTCCATATTGGTTAGAATTGTGAATATGTTTCTCAACAACTCTTTTGACTTTATTTTATAACTCATCAACCTTTCTATTATCAATCACATTCGACTTATTTTTTCAGCCTTAATAGATACATAAGTGTTTGAACCTTTACCAGATCTAGATAAAACATTTTAAGACTCAGGATGCTTTGTAACTTATGAAATATTCACTTTGTCAATCTTGGCCACATACATAACTTTCCCGGATTTCTTTTTTCAGATGAAATTCTATCTTTATTTTCACACTTTAAAGGTAAATGTTTTTGATACTTCCCAGGTTTCTTATTTTTATAGCTTTCACAAACTTCAATGATAGAGTTTTAGAAACTTGTAATTCTCAATTCAACTTTAGAAAGTTTTGTTTGGATAAGTTTCAACTTTTTTTCTTTTACCTTTAGCTTCACCTCCAGATACTCATTAGTATTCTTTTCTTCTTTAAGATATTTCTTCAAGTCATCAATACATTTTATCACCCTTAATTTATCATAAAAAAATTCTTGATTTCTTTTTGAAGATCATTCATATTCCAACATTTTGTTTTTATTTTCAATCCATCTAATCTTTCTGAAACATTCACTCAAATCTTCTATAAAATGATGTTCAAGTTGAGTTTATTATTCTACAGAACTACTGCTTACAAATTCTTGATCATTCACTATTGAAATAAAATTATTTTTAATACCATATTCAACTGATATTTTCATATTTACTATCACTTCCTTCCTCTAATCATCTTTAGACAAGAAACGTCTTTTTTTGGAATTGAATAATTTCCTATCTTTCCTTATGGAATAAAATCTTTCTTTATTTCCCTATCTCTTCAATAATATTCTGGTATTTTTCTTCTCCTTCTTAAATATCCTATTATTTCTTTATTTGAGGAAAATTGGAATCAAAGTTCCCAGTGGCTCCACATTCAAAACATTTCAAGGGATGTTTCCCCTTTTTATTTCCCAGTATCTCTTTTCTCATTTTTAGAAGACAAGGAAACAATATTGTCAAGATTTTTACATACCTCATTTTTAGAATCAGATTCACCATCTTCATATTTAATAAGAATATTATTTGACTTTTCTTTCTTATAATCCTTGAAAGAAATTTATCTCTCAACTCTTGTTTTTCTTTTTATAGATTTCTCTCTTCTAATTTCATAAGTGATAACATTGTTATAAAAATCATCAAGATATAATGTTTCAGGATATCTATATTCCAATGAAGAAACTTTTGGATCAAACTTGTCAAGAAGGATTCTCAACATATTTTCAACAACTATAGTGTCATCCAAATTTTCACCAAGACCTCTAATAGTACTCACAATGTCATTTACCCTAGTAAAGAAGTACCCAGCATATTCATGATCACCCATCTTCAAATAAAAATATTTCAATCTCTAGATTTGTAACTTGGACTTCTTAACTTTTTTATTGCCTTCATATATGTTTTTTAATTTATCCTATATACCTTTGGCTATGGAAACTCCTTTCACCCTTAAGAATTCACTTTCATAAAGTGATGATAATATAGCATTCATTTACCATCCATCATTCTCCTGATTCTTCTTATCAATATATGTAAGAGGAGTTTCAAAATAAAAAGGGGGAAACCCATCTATTACAAATTCAAGAACATTATACCCAATATACATAAGATAAGGAAACATTATATCTTTCTAGATATGATAATTATTTCCATAAAAAATCAGAATATCTTTACTATTCACATGATTCAAATTCTCCATCAATAAAGAATAAGTGAATGGAACCTATGCTCTGATACCAATTGAAAATTCCCAGTCAGGATGATTATATCACTGAGAGGAGGGGGAAAATCATTGATACTTTTTTCTTTTATGTTCCCTTGAAATAACCTTTGCCTCATGTTAAAGATTCAATTCTCTACTGGAAAACAGTTCAACCATACATCTAAAGAAACAAAAGTATTTACAAGGTTCACAATTCAATAAGAATATCTACATCCTTGGTATGGTTTGGAAGTAATACAATACCACATAATCCACTAAAAATCAATCCTTGTATTACAATGAGTAGGATATACCCTTTCACTCATGTAGCACTGTGTAAACAATTCCAATAGTGCGTGTGCACCCTCTTAGCACAAATAGGGTAATACAAATTTATGTAACAACTCATGTTACCTATGATACTTTTCAATTCCACAAATATATTCAACTGAAAACAATTATTCAATTTATTAACTAGAATATAGTAAGAAATTACTGGAATTTGTTATGAAAAAACCAAGTTCTATTTTCCCAGTATGATTTTCCCAGTCCGATTCCTCCGTGTACAATTCTCCCTGATACGATTCTTCCCCGTACAATTCTCCCCAGTATGAAAGATATTAATTTGATAGAATATGGTAAAGATAAATCATAACCACTTCAATTATGAGTAAGGAAAACTCAATAGTATACTCCCTGTATGATTCTTCATCAGTCTAGAAATCTCAATATAAAAATCCTGAATATGATTATCCAGCCCAATACGATGATCGGCCAAATATAATTGACAATCTGAGTCTTGTAATCAGATGAGTACGGTTATCAATGGGTATGGTGATCAGATAAATAAAAAATTTCTATCTTGTTTCCACTCAATTCACTCTAATCTGCCAAAAATTCTTCAACACAAGTTATTAGGGAGATTTCCTCTTCTATCAAAAACTTGGAGCTTCTCTCTCTTAAACGGTACATTGGTCATCCAAAAAGTAAAATGTACATTTTTTCCTTTTATTGGTGAACCTCAAATTCATTTATTGGGAATCCCAAATAATTTCCCCATTTAATCAAATTCACCTTTATCTCAATTTCCCCTAAAATCGCAGGTGTATTTTGACTTCGTCAACTCTTCTCAAAGCTTATTGATTCATCTACAATCATCACTTCTTCTTCAGATACTCATTTTAATTTCCAGTCCAATTTTAAGACATTAGTATGATTTTATAAATATAATTTATTAAAAAAAATACCCTATACCATTTGTAAGAAAGTTTATGAAGAAATGTATACCACTTCTGAATGTTGAATACACTCATTCTTTTGAATGTTGAAATCCCCCTTGACAGAAAATTCCACAAACTCCACTTTCAAACCACTTTTACTTCTTCACTTATTCTCTTGACCCAGTTTGAAATATAAAACACTTTAATTCTGATGCAAAGACTATTGACCCAATTGAAATACTCATCATCTCCTTCATTTCTTTACTTTTTTCTCTTCACCCAGTTGAGATACAAAACTTCTTATTATTCTCTTCTCTTGACCCAATTGAAGACTAGAAATTAATTCAACTCTTTTTGAATAGTTGACTACATTATTGATCTCATTATCTCCTTATATTTTTATTCATCAACCTCAAACAATTCCTTCTCTAAATACAAGAGTATGATTTTTCTTAGAACGATTGGCCTGAAGACGATCATTCTGAATACGATCATACTAGGTATGATATTTTTCTTCCTGAGCCTATGTATGATCAAACTCGGTATAAAAGTTTTCTTATGCATACAATGGATGATTGGATGCTACAATGACTGAATTTGACCATTCTGGGTATGATTATCCTGGTTACAATCCTCAGCACCTTCTTTCTTTCCTTCTCATCCCAAATCTGATTTCCCTAAGTACGATCAGCCTGGATACGATTATCCTGGGTATGATCTCCTAAGTATGATTCCAAACAACCTTTTCCTCTCAATAAAAAATCATCCTCAATATTTTTCACTCCCCCTTTATTTCACCAAGCTTGCATATTAAGTTCTCAAATTAACTTATGATTTATGAAATAAGAACCATCAAATAATCATCACATTTAAAAAGGATCCATGCTGATTCTGATTACCTATAGAAACAATAACTTCTTTCATACCGGATCCGAATTGAATCTGATGACCATTTACTTCCAACACGATGTTTTCTCCATGCGACTGATTCACTCATTCCAGATGAAGATCAATTACTCATTACGATCTTATCTTATTCTGGACCCAAGGCAAGTTTGTTCAGAATATTTTCTTTCAAACAAATTCTCCTTATTACAATGGATAGAGTGAATCTAATTGTTCAGAAAACACAAGTTCAATTATTTTGAAAATAAAATTCAGTATGATTTAAACCAAATACAAAGGGAGGTAATTTTCTTGAAAATAAAATTAAACTTTTGAAAACAAACACCTTCATCTTCAACTTGGTCCTAACACATAAATACTTCATCTGTTTTATTTCCATATAGGTCCTTCCTTGGTTTAGGGTTTATCCTTCAGAAGAGTTCATTGACTTGGATAATTCCCAAGTTCTCTACATTTAAGAAAATTAACTATAGATGTATAACTAGGATGATATATATTTCCTTCCATCACACTCTTCATTTTTCCTCATAAATTCATTACTCTATATCCATATATTCCATACATAAAACAAATTCCTTTTCCCTTGAGACACATTCTTTTGAATCTAAGACACATTTGGCCTAACCTATATTTTTCATTATCATCATATATTTAAATCCATCATAATTTTTTGTAAATAAATTTTGAATTACCAAAATCATATCCCCCAGGAGTGTCAAAGGAAGTGCATTGTAAGGCCTGTTTTCATGCACTAGATGATGTTCGGTTCAAAACAAATACACTCTTTTAAGGGTTATTACCCCTAGGTACGTATATTCCATAACCACATCCACTTATAGTATTTATATAGGGATGTATTTCCAAAAAAGAAACATAATATATACCTTAAAAACATTAGGACATTCTTACATATATATCCTCAAAGTTTATCATTGGTTTATGATTACTAATATAAGTTTTCCAAAATCTAATTCCAAATTCTTCTATTAAATTTCCTCTAATACCAATTATATCAACCCCAACCCTATTATCCCAGAGCTAAAGTCTACTTTATTACATTGGAATAATATACAAGGAATCGTATCCTAAAATACTAAATAGTTTTTTAGTCTTGGTAAACAAGATAAATACATGATTCACATATTACATTTTAATTGAAAAATTACAACATATTTTTTTCAAGAAGATAATTATTACCTCCAGAATGTTTTTATAGATCTTTCAAAGTACACTTCATGGATTCTTGGAAAAGGAAACAAAATGAGGGGGAGCTCAAATGACTAGTAATGATTAAGTGCATTGGAAGATATCATGAGTGAATGAGAATAATCAACATATAAAGGTAAATGATTGAACACACATTCCATTTAAATTATTTTACTATTATAATTAATTTTCCAAGGAAAATAACTAAAAATAGATCCCATTTTATCAGTAAAATGACTATCATAATTGGATAATTCATAATCAATATGAAAATATAGGTAACGGAAAACACAATCCATTTAATCAATAAATTGAGATTGAAATGAATCTAGAGATAATATCATCGATAAAATATCATGGATAATAATAAATCAATACTTAATGAATGAAAATCTTAATTATTGTACATCATTTTTCCTAGGCACATTATACCTCTACCATCAATATCTATCCTTAAGATAGTTTAAAAATGATAGGTAGAAACTCATTTAACTAAGACTATCCAATTGTTTCATCAAAAGAGACTACTGATATGTCATGGGGCTATCTATAACTGGGACCCACACCTATCTTTCATGTCCAAAGAATTTATCATATATCTAATAATTAATTTATATCATAAAAAATGTGCATTATCATTGAATATATTTATTGAGTATCAAATAAGGATTTATCAATATTTCCCTAGATAAATGAATGACTTTAAATATAAAACACCATATATATAAATGATATATGGTTTAACAGATAAAGAAATACATGATATATAATATAGATATTTAGGTGAAATTTAATTTCCAATGATCATAGGAAAGCTAACATTTTAAGGGAAAGTTAATTACTACAAAAATGAATCAAGGAAGGGAATGTCTTTACTTTCCTTGAAAAAAAATGATTATAAACCATCTAGAATAAGTATAAGGTTGTTATAAATACAAAATATACCCATTAAATTAATAATAAAGTTATTTTTTTCATAAGTGAAAATAAATACAACAAAAATATCTTTCAAACATTCTTGAGGAAAATATCCTCTTCAATTTAAAAATAAATTTTTAAAACTAAAAAAAATTAGAAATAAATTTTCTTGAAAATAATATTTGGAATTTATAAATAAATATTTAAAAAATTTGAGTGGTCATGACATACAGAAATTTTGATCATTTTGTAAATGATAAAACAAATATTCCTTTCAATTTTTTCAGTAAAATCCCAACATGCATTGTTTTGAAAATGACATGAATATTCCTTTAAAAAAAATTAAAATGTAAAAATGGGTAAAAATTTCTTTATTAAATTTTTTTGAAAATGTTAGAAACATTTTTAATTTTTTTAGAAAACATGGTTTTGGAATAAAATGGATTTCCAACCAAATAGAGTAATGTAGTATGATTTTCCGAAAAAAATATCAATTATTTTATGTTATAAGGAGTGGGAAAATGGTAATATTACTTGGAAAATAATGAATTACCATTGGGTAATAAAATTAAATGGTTTATTAAAAAATGAACAAATAATATCCTTAAATTTAAATTCAAGTATAAATAATCCTGATTAAAATGAGATTGTGAAATAAACCCTTCTAAAGATCATAATGTTGAAGTGAGAATTAACCAACGAATTGATTATGTGTATAGAATTTAAATCCAAATAAAATAAGTTAAAATTCAACATAATATAATCATAATTCATTATACATATTATATTATAATTTTAATTACAATGAAGAAGTAATGTAACCCGATGGAAAGAATTTGAGTTATGACATTTTTGTACACTTGGTAATTTTCAAGTCAAATCCCATTAGATGAAATAATTAAATTTTAAACTTAAAATATAATGAATTATTAATTAATCATGATATAACTTGTAAAAGTTTTAGTATTTATACCATATAAAGGAACTTAGGATCATAATATTACAATATGACTCAGTGAAATGAAATTGAGAAGACATCCCTTAAATCACACTTCATTTTGGTTGAACATGATTTAAACTAATGTAGAGTGGTATTAAACATGTTATTAGCTTATAATATGACCATATTAATATTTATAATATCATATATGATCCTTTTATTACATAATATTACTCATTCATTAATTATCTTTCATTATTTTCATTGTTTCATGTGTTAATTTCCTTATTTTCTCATGCATGTTTTGTTATGAAAGATCTAATTCTTAAAAATATTATATAGTTCAATCATATCATAAATAATTATCATGAAATAATTATCATATTTATACATAAATTATTCTTTTAAAATCATTTATGAAATGTGTTTATGAAAAATTAATAATTTTACGATTATGGGGATGATAGGTCGTACATATGCATTGGTAGTGTTCCATTTATAAACAATCATTATAAAAAAGAGTTAAGTAATATTTTATATTTTAAATGTAATAATATATATATATATAACATATTATTACTTAAAATATACTTATATATATCCTCCATGTGGTGTGGTGATGAAAAGAGAGTCACAATATTTCATGAAGGCGGTAGTCCACACGTACATGAACGACGTTATCAACTTTTATTAAGTGAAAAGGTAAGAAAGAAAATGATATATATTATCTTTATATAATGATAAATATTTCATTAATATCATAATTTTTTCATTTATATCACATATAATCATTAACTTTACCCTTATCACTTTCTATTAAATCGTTACTGAAAGACGAATCACATCGTTTCGTGAGGCGGTAGTCCACTGTACACATGGGAAATGTTATCGTATACCGTACAGAACGGAATATAAAAAAGTTATATATAATAAAATTACTACATAGGTATTATTATTTTATAAATATCATATACATACTTTATATCCATCATCATACCCAACCTTGAAGGGTGGAAATGGAAAAACGAATGACATCGGTTCGTAAGGCGGTAGTCCACCGTACAAATTATTGATTATTTTATAACCCATTTGATGGGATTGGATAATTTTATAGGTCATTAAATAAAATAAAAACATATTATTATATTTAATATACTAAGGTTATTATATAATCATTATTTAATAATAATTTAAGGAGGTGGAGAAAGAAATTAAACAAAAATGGTCGTTGAAGAACATTACATCTTCTTCACGTATCCTCATTAGGTCTTCACGAAATACTTACTAGGATGAATTTATCCAAAAAATAATTATTATAGATTGATAGGATGGAATTTGGGAAGTTATTTTTGTAGGTATTGGCTGAACCAAATGGGATTGAAGGTATGAATAAGAGAAGAGAGGGGGTGGCCTTTTAAAGGCGAGGTGAGTGGCACACTTGTAATTTTTTAAAATAATGAATTCTAACAAAAACAAATTAATGAATTTAAGTTATAATTTCTAAATATGTCCATAAAATATGTTTTATATAGGTTTTAAGATCATCTTAACCCTTATCTTTTTAGTTTAACCCCCCAGTAAATCCATTTTTACCTTAACCATTATAATCAATGTTTTGTTATTTTCACTATTCATTTTGGTAAAAAATTTAGTTTAACATATAGATAATATAAATTATCCTTATTATAATTTTTTATCCATTTTTTAAAATTCCATTTACATAAGTTGAAAATTTTAATTTACAATTAATCCTATAAATGTGATGAAAAAGGAGGTTTTCAAATAGAAAATTATTAGAAGTTTACAAAGTTTTTATATCAGAATTCAACATGAAAATTATTAGAATAACCTAAATTGGATTAATTTATATAAAATTGAAATAATTTTTTTAAAATGGATTCAAAATATAATTTAAATTTATAAATAATTTAAAATAAAAGGTAGTTTTCAATTAAAATTCAAGATTTTCACTGTTCCTTGAAATATGAAACATTCCAGAAAAATCCTAAAAATTCACCCTAAGATAATTTTGATATAATAATTTCAAAAAATAAGTTTATTTTTTCAAATAATTTTTTAAAAGTGGAATAAATTAATTTTAAATTATGTTTTCAAGTCATGACTAAACCGTCTTTTAGAAAAAAAATGAGAAAACATTAATGTTTTCATTTAAATGACTGTTATCTTATTTATAATAAATAGATAACCATTGAATTTTTTATAGATGATAATAGCATATAATTTTTATAATTTAGTTATTACTATTCATACCCACAAATTTAATGGCTAGTTTATAATGTTATACGATATTATGGTTTAATTATACATGGGGTTGTGTGTTCCGCAAGCTATCGAATAGCTTAAAATTAAATAAATATATTTCATGGGTTGTTTAAGCTCAGTGTCGAATATAACATACTCTATGGAATAAATTGTTCTTATTTTATAATTTATAGGTGTTTCACACTCCATCCAGGGGCCTTTGTATTTGTCCATATGATTGGATTTACAAGTTTCCTCTATCTGGAGATCCTCAAGTTACATTGTCTGATTACTCTGTCTGATGACATCACTTGAAAACCTAAATATGATGGATCCACTTAGATACCTCTATTATATGCCTCCACACATAGTATTTCTCTGGTTAAATCTATCTGAAAGTCTCTATATGGGGGAATCACAAAAATTCTTCTATATGATGAACTTATAAATGTTCATTTGAATTTATCTCTATTCAATGTCACTTTGTCTGATCATCTTGGTCCATTAAACACTATCCATTAACTCTTCCAAAAAAAAGTTCCATTATGTTAACCTAACATGTTTCTTTTGAAAATATAATCTATAATAATAAATATCTTAGTATAAACAAAATGTTTGGTACTTTGAAGAATATAAAAGAATCTCTTGATTTTTCTCCATTTCATATAGGAATTTATTATTCAATTATTTTTCTTGAATCATGGACACATTGAATTTTTTTGTTAAATCAGCGAGGAATATATAACTGATAATTGAATAATATTGTTTTTTAGGAACACCATCAAACAAATATTTTTCTCCACCTTTTATTTGATCAATATTCCTCTTTCTAGATCATTATGTTTGGTAACATCATATAGTGGATTCAGCTTCATTATTTTGTTTTCAAATGTGGCTCTCCAAATATCAAATCACATGTGTGATATAGTAATACCACATCACCAATAATCATAAGAAACTCAAAATATTACACATTTAAGTAATGAATATATTCTAAATCTTTTATAATAAAGAGCATCATTTATATCCTTCCAAGATAATATGGCATGGGAAATAATTCTCTTCCTCAAAAATATTTTATTATTTCTCATTAATAACAAGTAATTAATTATCACCATCTTCTTTAGACATCCAATCTTCATAACATCTACAGGGTCCTAAAAATTTCTCTAAAGGAAGAAAATACTCTCGCAGTCACTTTTCATAAGGAAGAAAGTATAACTACAAGTCTAATAAGGTGAATGGACTCAAATTGAGCTACAAAATTCGGAAGAAACTTGAAGGAATTAAAGTTTTTAAAATATTTTAAGTGGCACATGTACCATCATCAGGAAGGGTTTGCAGACCACTTGGATCACGAACCACCGATATGCAGAACGACCCGCGAGGCGCTGGCCTGCAGAACGATGGCCAGCGAACCCAGTGGACCGTGAACCACATAGCTAAAAGACTCATGTGTGTGAAGGCCATCCGTATACCGTCTCGCGAACTCAGTAGTTCGCAGACAAAGAAAACCGGTAGGGTTCCGCGAACCATGATCACGAACCGTTGCCTCCATAAACCCTGGTTGACCAAGACTTCCACGGGTCAGGATTTCTCTTCATGGGCCTCCAAAAATGGTGCTGCATGCCCATAGATATGATTGAACCAATGATATATAAAATAATCACAGAAGGAATCAAGGAGAGGACGGATAGAGAAATCTCAAATGGGACCCCATAGGTTGGAAGAAAGAACTCAAAGAAGATTCCGGCTTCAGTCTTGAATCATCAGCAAAGCCCGAATTTCAAACCACACTCTTCGCAGGTACAGATAGCCACAAACCATAAAATGGGGGAACTTAATACTAATAGGAGAACCACAAACCTAATTGGTGAAACTGTAAACCACATATTTCTCGTAGATGAACTCCCTTTGAATGATAATCCCCTGGACCCTCCTTCAATATGGTGTTTTGTGTAGTGTATCGCTATGTAGATTTAACTAAGTGTCGTGTATTGCATCAGTACACAGATGGTACTAAAAGTGGTGTGAAGGACCAAAACCAAGACCCCATACCACTATGGTGCACGATGGTCCATACCCATGCCCACGTACCACTTCGGTACGTGGACAACCCCTTTTCCCGCATACCAATCCGGTATACAGAGCTTCCCCCATACCGCATAAGAAAACACTATGTAGAATGAGGTGTTTTTGGGTATTATTTCCTCTGGTTCCAATCTTCCCCCTTCGTTACCATCCAGTCCTCCATAATCCCTCAGCGAACTAGTCCCTTGGCATCCGAAAAATGTCTCCCCCAAATCCACCATACCTGTATGATCAGACCATTGAGTGCATCATCGCTCCCCCTTGAATCTACAAACCCATGGTAAGCAGAGTCACGAAGGCTCTCCCCACAATGGTTCAGACTTCAGGGATGTCCATAAGTCTACATTCCCATGGTAACCTGGAGTCCAACCTTGGGATACCGATTAAAAAATCCCCATTCTAGGGATTAAGGGTGATCACCTACTTTTCCATTCAATGAGGAATGGTGATTAGTTAAAGGGGTTATGTTAACTTCCACTTGTGATGAGGAAAACACTCCTTCCCTTCCTAAAATTCATTTCGGGGCTCTCTCACTGAGGTAAGTACCCAATATCTCGATGTCTGAGCTGCATGACCTTTAATTTCAGTTCACATTAAAATATTCATCGCTCTGCACCCTCTCCCATGGTCACCCATGGTAACCCCGGTCTTGTCCTTTTTAGGCTCACCCTCTCCCATCAGTAGGAGAGGAGGCATGTGGTTGGTTGGATATCTCACATCCTCTTGTTTCTCACACCGATCATGACTGACTTGGGATTAGAGATTTGTGATGATTACAACATGAACGCAATTCTAAACTATGAGAACTCTGATTCCTGATCAAACTAGGATACATAGGATGCCGAATTGAAGGCCCGATCTCAAAAGGGTACCCTTATAAAAGGGTTCACCCAAACATAACCTCTCAAATTGCCAGCTTCCATGCATAAGCCCCAGCAATTATTAACTATGAGAAATCTGATTCCTGATCAAACTAGGATACGTAGGACACCTAATTGAAGGCCTGATCTCAAAAGGGTACCCTTCCAAAAGGGTTTACCCAAACATGACCTCTCAAATGGGTGGCTTTTATGTGTAATCACTAGAAATTATGAACTACAATAACTCTGATTCTTGATCAAACCAGGATATGTAGGATGCCTACTTGAAGGCCTAATCTCAAAAGGGTACCCTTCCAAAAGGGTTTACCCAACAATGTCCCCCCAAATAGGAAAATTCTATGTGTAAGCCCCATATAATCTGAACTACATGGGTTCTAATTCCTCTCCCGAGGATACGTATAAAACCCACCCTATAGGTCCTATCCTGACACAAAGTCACCTTCCATCCTCCATGGATGACGAAAAACTCTAGAGTGCCTTATTGTATGGATCAAGTCAGCATTACCTCTGTAGCATCAAATCCATGTGTGCCTATGACGATCCTACAAACCAGGGGTAGCCCATGGACACACTCTTCATTAAACTATAGGCATGCAAAAAAACTTGTTGATTAATATCAGATCTTCAACTAAATAGGACGAAAATCGGCTATATGCAGGCAAAAATACATGCTGATGCGTATCAAGCCCACCACCCAAATAGTGTGGCAAGAAAATATGAGCATAGTCAAATTCCTGTAGATGTGTACAAATCCCATGAGACAAATATAGTGGAAAGAGAGTAGATGAAAATCCCCGCTTGTGAAGATGAATCCCATCAGACAAATACAGTGGAAACTGGAGAAGAAAACCAGTGACATATTCATTCCTCTGCCATGGAACATGAGAACTACCTATATCTACTGGAAACTCATGGAGTACCGAATTAGGCACAAACTCCTGCACCGATATCGGAATGGGCCTTTATACCCATGCAAGCTAAAGATGTATCTCATCACATACTGAAAATGATGGAATATTAGACGTTGATCTTAGACCATATCATCCAAACATGCCAAGACATTATTGCATCGACGAAAAAGGTGAGAAACCGGGCCCATGACCTGATTTCCTCGAATAGAATGACTTACTCACAAAATGGTTCAGTCAATCCGAAGCAGTTATGCATCTCTTCTCCATTCCAAGAGGGTCGATAGAAATTTCTTATGATGCACAGAAAATCAGAATGGGAATATATACCTGATCTAGCTGGGGGACGTCAGTCCAACATGGTGGCCTCTCTAGGGAAGGCATATATCCCTCCCAAAACAAAAGATGTCCATCAGCGTATCCCGATGGAATCATGGGACCCAAAAAGATAGGTACATGTATATAAAGGTTGTTACCAATAGTAGGCATCCCCGGTTACCCGCAAGAGAGCGCTTAAAAATAAAATGCAGCAAAGGCAACCAAAAAATTAAGAGAGCATACATAATCCTGCTCTGCTAGAAGCTGGGGTTCTTGATTCCCTCAAACATATATCAATAAATTCTCAAGACCCTATCTGTATATTACCAAATTATGTAAGTGACAATATTAGTTGTGAAGGCCCTCTCTTTAATGTCACTACTAGCTGCTTTGAAGGTCCTCCCCAGATCACCCGCGGGGGATCACTATGTGGGCTAGGAATGATCAATCATGAGAGCCTATCTACTGATGTATGTCAGGGTATCCCTCCCCTTGACCTGAAGATCAGATAGTGATAAGGTCCTCCCCTTGCTTTCATCCTCCCTAATGGTCCTCCCCAGGGTATATGCTACAGATATTATTCTCCTTGCATTTAAACACCAAGTAATGATGGTAGTCCTCACCACGATGACATTCATTATGAAGGCCCTCCCTGTAATGGCAGTTTCTATGAAGGTCCTCTCCATAGTAACATCAAGAAATGAGAAGGTCCTCCCCTCATTGTAGTACATATTTAATGCCCTCCCCACGATGTACACTATAGAAATTATCCATGCATCTAGGTATCAAGTCATGATGGTATTCCTCTCCATCATAACAGTCATCAAGAAGGTCCTCCCCTCAGTGACATCAAGAAACAAGAAGGTCCTCCCCTCACTGTATCCCACCCTGAAGGTCCTCCCCAGAGTATATGTTGTAAAGACATTTCCTGTGGTCAGGCATCAAGTTTCAATAGTAGCACTCGCCATTACAGCACCAATTGCGAAGGTCCTCCCCATAACCAAAATTCATACAAACGAGAAGGCCCTCCCCGAGCTGAAACTAATATGAGAAAGACCTCCTATGCTGAGGTGCTTGGAAAGAAGGAGTCATACATATCAGGGACTCTGTCTGTGACGATTCATATCCTCTCTCAACTAGAGGATGGTTCAGGGACATGCTTCTCTTCTGAGCCACCCCCCGTGTCGTTTTCATATCAATGAGGCTCCCACCATCCCAATTTCATGGAAAAAAATTATTAAGAAGTAGTCAAGATGGGCATATCAAGTAGAGGAGCCCCCAGAACAACAACAACATGATATGTTTCTTTTGAGAAGACAACTAGATAAGGGTAATATACCAGTGATGTATTGGCCTAACACCACTTCTCACTACAACATACCATGAGAGTTTTCTGGGGAATGTAACCATGACATTAGCCTCAATATATGGATGACACTTCATCAGCTAAAATAAAAATTCCTGCCCTATGAAGGGTATATAGACCATGTCAGCATGTTAGGGGAGCTTCTTCATCTAATCAACCTGAAATCCCTCCTGTCCTCATGGCATCCATGATTAGAAAGGTGAAAGAAAAACCTTGAACTGGCTTACCTCTAGGCACTGCACAAGCTGCGTCACCTCATTAGCGATGCCTCAAATGGAGTTCATATTTGGGGATGGAGAGAACATAGAGCTCTGTACTTCAACCCAAATTCCATCTAGAAAACCTCATTTGAAATGACTTCCTACAACACTATTACCCCAAGGTAGCAATCAAATGGAATTCCTACTCATGAAAGATGGGATACTCAACAAAAATCGGCTCGGAGTAAGTTTCAAAAGTGTCAAGACTGAAGAGATCAAGCCATCAAAAACATTCTGAGTCAGACAACCAAGATCATTCAGTAGGCTTCCTGCTTAATGGAATCCAACCAGCAAGCAATTCTCATGTCTTCAAAAGATCCTAGACACCATACAGGCCCAAATTCCATACTCAGATCACACCCACGCATGAGTGATTGAAATCGAAAAGGTGGAAATAGTGGTGGCTACTGCCGTAATGTGGGAACAACCCCATCCCACAGGGATGGGGGCATTTTTAAATCAAAATTACCCCATAAGAACAAAAAATTCAGGTTGTATCACATCAATGGAGGAATGGGAACAACCCCAGCCCGCAGGGCTAGGGGAATTTTTACCTCAAGTCCCCGCACAGTGGACGTCTGCCTTCTCCCGTCTAGGAAGAATGATTGGAAGAGGAGTCACCTGTTCCACCCCTTATCATGGTTTGCACCCTTCGAGACAAAGGCACATTACGAGGTTGGATTAGGGCTACCTTCGGGTCAATCTTCACCAATAAACTTGAAGAATACCACAGAATGGAAGGAGAAAATACATCAAAGGACGTAGAAAGCCTTCATACCATTCGACTCCGGGTACACCACCCCCAATGTTGTATGCATCAGTGAACATGGAAAACGTCAAACCCATGTATCTCATAGGAAATGACAGAGAGAGAGAGAGAGAGATAGGACACAAGTGAATATGGTTCCCTCCCAGATGTATCCCACACCGAGCCTAATGGTGTGCATACCCAGAACAAGAGAGCGGTCCTAAATTTGGGCGCCCCTCAGTTAATTTGTCACTACATACCTCGAAAAATCTCAACAAGGAGAAGAATAAATCCAAGGTCTTCTATGAACCGCCTCCTCCTCCCCCTAAGGATGTGTCCCTCCCTCTCGAGGAAAGGTTATCTAAGAAGGAGGAAGAAATAAAAGAGCTCAGGCAAATCAATGTTGAGATACATCGAGGGATCTACCATGCTGGATGTGTTCCCCATGTGAAACATCAGCAGGTGTTCCTAGAAGAGGTTCCCTTACCATAGGAACTCATCCTGATGAATTAATCCAAGCTCTGAGGCTCGTCCAATACAACATTAGGATCGTTAACCTACTTAAAACTGACCTTGGAAGGACCTCAAGACTTCCCCCTACTAGAAAGGAAACTGGAATATATTTAGATAAACCCACAAATGATAAACCCGGCTGGGTATCCACCCCAAATTCTAGCAGCGCTGGCACGCCTAGATTTGGCCACTACCGCACCATCCCAAGCTCAAGATTGGAAGGATATGCATCAAGGGATATTTAACACCATCTAGAAACTAACAACTCGACTAGAATCCATGGAGAGGCGGAGCGCTCCAATACAACCAAAGCACAAACCCTACCCTGATTGGGTGAGCAACGTTCTACCGCCGCCAAAATTCAGAAACCCCGTATTCCCAATATTCAATGGATTGGGGGGCCTGGAACAACATTTAATGCACTATGCCTCTTACTGAGACCCCATTATGGGCACTCTAGAGCTGCAAGAAGCAGTAAAACTTAGGTGCTTCGTGAAAACCTTATTGGGCTCAACCTTTGTATGGTATACTTTCTTGCAAGCTAACTCAATCACAGGTTGAGAGGACCTCTGATGACAGTTTCTCTTCTAGTTCAATTCAACGATGCCTAAGACAATGGTCAGTGATCTAATGAACTGAAAGTAGCGAGAGAACAAAATAATCTTATGCTTTATTTCCTGATGGATAGGCCTGACTTATTCCCTGAATTGGCCACTCCCTGAGATGAAATGCTCGTCATGTGCATTGATAAACTTCATGATTAATTGTGAACATTGCTCATCCCTATGATGTACAAAAGTGGGTTCTGAGATTTCTCTGTCATTTCCCAAAGGATAGAAGACTCGTTAAAATGGACCAATCTCAAGTCCCGAGTGTCCTCATTAGTGATAGTGAAAAGAGTGGGATAAGCTGAAGCATCTTTTATCATGCTTAATCCCCCCAACACTAGCTCTAGTTACGAGGCCCCCACCGAACCGTGCGGGACCACCTAGGCTCCGATAGCGATCCCCACCTCAGCAAGATGAGTGGTGGGGTGCTAAAATAAATCAGTTCTAAGAAAAAAGAGATAAATTATACTCGTTCCGAGATGACCAGGTCTGCAGCTATTTAATATCCACCATGAATTTCAACTTTCTCTGGCTACTAGATCCAAAGTGAGCAAACGAAGTGGGTCTCGAAGAGCAAATAAATTATTGTCCCTATCATTGGATATTGGGACACACCATCCATGAATGCTTCATTTTCAAGGATATCCTACAAAAGATGGTGGATTCCAGGCAAGTCAATTTGGGCTCACTGCCAGCACAAGTGGCGTATGTTTCCACCTCAGACTCAAGAGAGGAAGAGGGAGGGAAAACAGTCCCCAGTAAGAAGAAACAAAAATTTGACAATTTGATGACCCAAAAGATAGTAAAATGAGTTCATGGAATCCTCCAAGCATAGTTGAAACAACCAACCATGCCTCTAAAAGCTCCTAATACAACACAGTCATCCTCCTCAACCCCACGGTCCTCTAAGGGCCAGAAGGGAAGAAAGAAGGAGCAAGAAGATGCGATGACACTGAAGTTGAAGCCAGTGTTGACACTTTTGGATTTCATACCAAAAGACTTGGTACAATGGGAACCGCCCTTCCAAATGGCACAAAGGGAACTGCCCCATTAAATGACACCCTCAGAAGGATACAATTAGATAGACACAATGTCAGATCAAAAAATTATCTTTGGATCCATTAATGTCATTCACTTGATGGACCCCTTCTTGGATGGAGACTATGGTCACAAGCACGAATTCCCCATGCCCAACTAGAGAGCTGGAATAAGAAGTCATAGATGCTAGAGGTTTCTAGGAAGGAATGATCATGGAATGAGTCAAATTCCTGGACATGCCATAACTCAAACTGTTAACATCGCAGAAACTCACAGAAGGACCATTCAACAAACACAACGGGAACCAGAATGCTCCTCCAACCCCACCATAGGAAATCCAAGCCTAGTTATCTTGGAATATCTATAGGAGAAAGAAAAAAATACCAAATAGCCCAAGGCATGCAGGTGGACCAGTTCCTCCAAACTTGGAAAGGACCACATCGCCACTGGCTCCTGTCATATAGTCCTAACCATCTACATCCAAATCCCAAGCCCCTAAAGTGGCCATAAAATTGAAACCATGATCCAGGTAGCACTGAATTTTAGAGAAGAAATATTATATTCTAAAGTAGCTGGCTTCAATACCAGCAAATCTATCAATCCTGGATGTGTTAAGTCTGTCCTCAAACCCTAGGGAGGCACTCATAGAAGCCTTACAAAGTCCCCAGGAATTCAAGGCCAAAGTATCAGTTGCTGAAGTCAATCGGATAGAGACCAATCCCAAAGAATCTCATGCCATCATCTCCTTCATAGACATAGGTGAAGATACAATCATGTAAGGGAACATCAAACCCTTATATGTGTACGTCAAGATAAATGTAATTGATGTCAGGAGGATTTTCATCAACAATAGCTATGGAGTCAACTTTTTCCCACTGCGAACGCTTTTTCGGTTGGGCTATGATAAAGACAGCATGACACTCTCCACCACAACTCTATTGGGATATGAAAATAGCGAACAGAATTTGTTGGGACAAATCAATATTAAAATTGTCTTGGAGAAATCATGTCAGATTCGGAGTTCCTGGTAGTGTGGAAAAGTATGGATTTTAACGTCCTATTAGGGAGGCCTTGGCTGAATCATCATGCTTCAATTCCTTCATCATAATATTAGTGTGTCAAATATTTCACTAATGGGAAAAACGTGACATTTCACACCAATAAATCCCCATTTTACTCTCATGAGTTGCATTATATCAATGCAGGGTTCTATGAATCAGAAGAAAAACATCCTTCAACCGAAGAAATTGATTGGACTACTGCCCCAAATGGACTAGAAATAGATCCCTCCAATCCCCTCCAGTAGCTTGGGGAAGAGTATGTATTACCCATCAATCAAGTTGAATGCATAAGTGAAAGTATGGAGACAGACTCAATTGTCTGCATGATCTCTGCTACGACCACCAAGTCCAAAGACACGGTAGAATGTGATGACTTCTGTGATGACAGGAAAATCCATACCAAAGATGATCCTGACCCATACACGGGTCCCCAAACTACCCTCACCTTACTCACTAAGGAAAAAAGATGATTTCTCTCCCAACGGTGGATAGTTTGTCTTGAGAATCCTCTCTCCATTAGAAGAGGAAGAATATGATGAAGATGATGATGAACTAGAAGAAGAAGAAGACCTCAGAGATGCCCCTACCACATTCAAAGAAGGTGTCTCCACCACAATCGATGAACTTAGGGAGATAAACCTAGGCAACAAAGACGACTCGTGGCCCACCCTGATCAGCATGGATGTTCCTGTCAAGGAGCAGGAGGAGTATACATCTTTTCTAAAGAAAAATCAAGATGTGTTTGCCTGGAACTACACAGAAATGCTAAGCCTCAATCCTAAGGTCACCACTCATCATCTGGGCTTACCACAAGATCACTGGGGCTATAAGAAGGCAGCCAAATAAACTCACCTGACACATGCTACCAAAATAGAGGCTGAAGTTGACAAGATGATTAGAGATAACTTCATAAGAGAATTCTAGTATCTGATCTGGCTGGAAAACATAGTCCATGTCAAAAAGAATAATGGATGGATTAGAATATGCATCGACTTTAGAGACCTTAATCGACATTTCCCGAAAGAAGATTTCCCGGTACCGATCATAGAATTTTTTATCAATGAAACTGCTAGATATGAGGCCCTCTCTTTCATGGGTGGCTATTCTGGATACAAACAGATCTGGATAGACCAAGTAGATGAAGAGTATACTGATTTTAGGGCCTCTCATGGAGTGTTCTGTTATAAGGTGATGCCCTTTGGTCTAAAACATTTTGGTGCCACATATCACCATTCCATGCATCACATATTCAAGCCCTTCTTGGGGAAAATTTGTTGACTATTATGTCAATGATCTTGTGGTTAAATAATAACATTGCTCAAACCACCTGGCCAGTATTGAAACTATCTTCAACAAACTGCGACAACACAATTTAAAGATGAATCCCCTAAAGTGCGCCTTTGGTGTCACCTCTGTGAAATTCCTCTTCTTTGTTGTACGCCATCGCAACATTGAAGTCAACCATGAGAAGACAAAATCCATACTTCGTATGTCCCCACCATGAAATATCACTGATTTGAGAGGTCTCCAGGGGAACCTGGCCTACATATGGCTCTTCATAGCCAACTTGGTGTGTAAATGTTTACCTTTCACCAAGTTAATGAAGAATGGGGTTACGTATGAGTGGGATAATTATTTCCAATAAGCTTTCAACTATCTCAAAATATATATCCCGAGACCACCGGTGACGATGTCTCCAATTGAGGTGAGACCACTCATTTTGTACATAACCACCCTTGAATGGTCATTAGGTGCCTTCCTCAAGATGAAGAATGATGTCGGCAGTGAGAACATCCTCTATTACCCCAGCCAAACAATGGTTTATGTTGAAACTCAATATTAAAAAATTGAAAATAACTTCATAGACCTAATATGTGTGGTTCAGAAACTCAGGAATTACCTACAGCACCATGAGGTCCACTTGGTCTCATGATGCAACTCACTCAAATATATCCTCAACCTTCCCATACTAACTAGACACCTATAATGATGGGAGGTCATCCTACAACAGTTTTACATACGGTACATACCCCAAAAGGCCATCAAAGTATAGGCGTTAGCAGACTTCCTGGCAGGGCACCCCGCATAAGAAACAACCCTGTTGGATGTCGAACTCCCAGATGAATAAGTGTTCTCCATCCAGGAAGACCCCTGGACATGGGAAATGTACTTCGACGGTGCTTCTAGAAGATCGATATGGAAAATAATATAGGACCCCAAGATCAAAAAAGTGGGGCTGGGAGTTATACTTTTATCCCATGAAAAGACCATCCTTCCTTACTCTTTCCTTCTTTTGTAAGGGTGTACTAATAATGAAGCAGAATATCAGGCCCTCATTACGGGCCGGGAACTAGAACTTAATTTATAATCCAAACACCTAATGATAAAGGGTGATTTAGAGCTAGTCATAAAATAGGTAAATGGTGACTATTCCATTAGGAAAGAAGTATTTCCTCCTTGATAAAACATGTTTGAGTACTCATGGAATAATTCCCATCAGATCCAATGCTGACCTATGTCCCCCAGTCTCAAAATGATCAAGTAGGTGCTTTGGAAAATTCATCCACAACCTTGGATGATCCATACCAGGATGAAACGGTCATTAGCATTGCTCACCACCAGCTGGTCTGGCCATTTATCCAGAACAATATGGAGGAGATTGAAGAAATTAGACTTGTTTATGATCCTTATGGTCACACCACTGACTGGATGATTCCCATTGAAAATTACCTTCAGAAGGGGGAACTCCCACAAGATAGGGTTGGAAGGGAACAAGTCCTAATACGGTCAATCAAATTTTCCTTGTACAATGGGGTAAACCAAGAAAAGGTTCTCTAAAAAAAGGTATTGACAGAGTCCTTCTTAGGTGCATTGATAGAGAAGAGACTACTACCTTCATGAAAGAAGTGCACGATGGATCTTATGGAGCACACCAATCAGCAACCAAGCTCTCTCATCAAATTCTAAGGCTCGGGTATTACTACCCCACTACGATACATGATTGTTCTATATTCACCAAGAAGTTCCATTCCTACCATGTTCATGACAATTTTATACACTAACCCCTGGAGTTACTTCATACAACTAAGTACTCTTGACCATTTTCCACCTAGGGGATGGATATTGTGGGACCATATCCACTAGCCACAACTAGACAATTCAAGTTCATACTCACAGCAACCAACTTCTTTTCCAAATGGGCTGAAGCCATACCCCTTAAAGAAGTCGGGTTGAAAAGTATCGTTAGCTTTTGGAAGGCCCACATCATTACCAGATTTGGTGTCCCCCAAAAAATATTTACGAACAACGACACCAACTTCTGCTCTGATGAGTTGGACAAGTTATACCAAGATCATGGAATCAAATCCAACCATTCATCCCACTATGATGTGGTGGCATATGGGCAGACATAGGATTTAAACAAGAATTTTTCTAACATACTCCAAAAGATGGTAGATAATGATAAGAAATCATTTCCAAATAATATCTTTCATGCTTTGTGGGATTACCGGAACACGACCCGTACTGCTGCCCAGGCAACCTCGTACTCACTAGTATACAGGGTAGAGGTGGTTTTACCTATGTAAATCCAAGTTCCATCACTTCATGTACCCATTTATGATCAACTGTCCATGGAAGAGAAATCCCAAAGATGGTTTGATGAGTCAGATAAGATAGATGAAAAAAGGCTGCACACTTTACACCATTTAGAATTCTATCAAAATCGGATTGCACGAGCCTTCAACAAAAAGGTTCGCCTTCAATATTTCCTTGATGGAGAAATGGTGTTAGACCTCAAAACCCAAATGATAATTGGGAAGAATCCCAAAAATCTTGAACCAAAGTGGGAAGGACCATATATCGTATATAGGGTCTATTCTAATGAAGCATACGCCCTAATTTCAATGGACTAATAGCTCATCATGGCTCCCACAAATGAAAAATTTCTGAAGAAGTATTTCATATAATAGTAATGCCAAGATCATGGTCCAAACTCTATGACCCTAAAATATGAGTTGTAGTGCAGTAATGTCATGGTCTAAACTATATGACCCTAAAATATGAGTAATATTCCTATCCACATGATGTTAAACTATAAGGAACTCTTCCCTGAAACATGACATTAAACCGCGACTCATGTCCTCGCTGCAAGACATTAAACTTCATAGCACAAAGCATCATAATTTTGTGATGATAAACTGCATGATCTCTCATAGAACTACATACGGCTTTATTCCTGCCCTCACATGATATGTAGTGTTTCCTCGATCCTTGATATTGGCCTAGCCCCCACAAAGAAAATACCTCTATCATATCCTCTATCTCTGCAAACTAGCATGGGAAACCCTTGTCACTCCTTGTTTCTCACATCGAGTATAACTCACATGAGATTAGGATCAGTGGTAAGGATTCCATTACACAAACAAATTATAGAGAAATATGGTAGACCCGGAACCCGTAGAGAATGAAACAAAAAAAATTTCCTACCCCTATGTCCAAGCCAGATCGGTATAGGGAACATTTATAACTTTGTGCAGCTTGATTCCTACTCTTGTAGGAAATATAGCGACACCCAGATTTGGCATCCTGGCCCATCCATTGAAAAAAATGCCCTTGTATGACCCTATGCTTAGAACGAATATTTGTTGGGAACATTGAGAACTACGTACGACTTGATTCCTGCCCTTGAAGGATACATAGTGACACATGGATCCCGCATCGAGGCCTAACCACTATTTAAAAAAAATTCCTCTTCCCCCATGTGTAATCCAGACTTGTGTGGGGAGTCCATGAAAGGTCCTGACCGCATGACCGTAAACTATGAGATTCTTCAAGAGTCATGGGTTTCCCAATTCTAAAATGTTACGAGATCCTGAACATGCCCCCACTCATAAGAAGTCAAAATATCATGCTTCCCCCTATACATATGAGTCAAATCATTTTGGAAGCTCTAGTAGTTCACGGTTAATCATGGTCTAGGTATTTATCACATTCTCATACACATATTTTTTGTTTTTGAAACTCAATACTCCAGGAAAACATGGATCCCCATAATCATTCATGGCCATATGCGATAGAAGGCCAATGTCCTGTGGACACCTTTGTTTGAATATGCACATCATGCCCTAGTGTCTCTGCATATGTCGCATACAAAACGACTGTCAATCAAAGGAAAATTCTTCCCCAGGAGAGTCCTCTCCTGTCTCAGTATGCTCGATGGTTCCAAGACCCATGTCACCCCTTCTGATTCGAGTTTCCCCTGGGACTATGGTTTACACCTTCTATCATCACTCACGTCTAAGGAACACCAGAACATCCCAGTTTCGATTAACTAGAATCTATTAATGATCTTTATGACCATGTAATCATCCTCACTGCATGACTCTAAACTACACAACATAATGTCCTCACCACATGACATTAAACTTCAAGGCCAAAATCGTCCTTTCTATATGATGTTAAACTGCATAGCATTGGTTTAAGCCTAAAAGTTCCCCATGATGTTGATTTTTCTATTCTTAGTTAGTCACCTGGAATCATCATAATCCCTTTTTTCTCACACCAAGCATAGCTCACATGAGCTTAAGGATCTTAGCGAGAGACCCACCATGATATTATGGAAAAACAATCCGAGAATTTGGTCCTAAAATAAAAACCCTAAAAGGTATGTCATGGTTACCTTCCCTTTAAGGAGCCCCATGTCCTGGCTATACAACATTAAATGATAGGGTACCCCAAAGATGGGATGAATGCCTCACTCTGCGTATGAGTCAGATCTTTATAAGGGATACCTGATTCAATGAGTAAATCACAACCCAAATGTCTCTAATATATCTAGATACACTCCTTCCATACCTCAAACTTTGTGCTCTGAGTGATATTGAATCCCCATAATCTTCCATGTCCATCTGAGATGGAAGGCCAGTGTCCTGCGGCCACCTTTGTTTGGATATGCACATCATGCCCCAGTGGATCTACATATGTCTCCTAAAAAATAGCTTTCAGTCAAAGGAAAATTTTTCCCTAGGATAGTCCTTTCCTATCTCAGTATGCCCAATGGATTCCAAGCCTCGTAACATACCTCTTGATTCAAGGGTCCTTAAAGTCGTGGTTTACATTCTCCCTCCTACACACATCCTGGATATATCATAACATGCGGGCACGATTCATCTATGGTCTCTTTTGAGGTTTCTTTAAAATAAATATACCTTGTATATATGCGTGAAGTAGATACGCATAAAAAAGAAAAATTCCCCAACTCATTTCCAGGTTTCCCAAAGAAGTTCAGTTAAAATGTCCCTTTTCATGTTTTGGTTCACCCCATGACAAATATCATATACTGTGTTAAAAAATTTCCCAATATCTATAATCATTCATAGCCATCGGAAATGGAAGGCCACTGTCCTATGGACACCTTTGTATAACTATGCATATCGTGCCCCAAAGGCTCTACATATACCACCTACAAAACAACTATCAATCAAAGGAAAATTCGTTCTCAGGAGAGTCCTTTTCCAATTTCTCTATGCTCAGATGACATTCATGTCCTGTCACACCCCCGAATTTGGAAAACCCCTAGATAACGGCTTACATACCTTCATCTTTCCAAATTCCCCTAACATAAAAAAAATTTCTAAGTCAACTGACCATTCACCAACTATCCCTTACGCAAGTAAGAACTGTATAAGAACATCTACCCGCTCGAAGACAATACGAATGTCCCTAATATTTTTGGACACCATCACTCAGACCGGCCACCCACTGTGGCTCCCAAAATAAAAATAAATTCAAAGTGTATCAAACCCTTCTAGGCCATTGAAGATGGAATACCAATATCCTGCATACACATTTTTTTGACTATGCACATCATTCCCTAGTGGCTCTGTATATGTCTCCTAAAAAACAACCTCCAATCAAGGGAAAATTCATCCTCAATAGAGTCTTATCCTACCTTCGTATGCCTAAAATGGATCCCGAGCCACATGCATGTCCCAAATTCAAAAATTTAGGGTCAACAAAAATCCCTGATCTATGTTTGAAGGATATTAGAACATTCCCGGATGACAAATATCAAATTTTCCCCCCTGCCCCGTTAATTTTGGTCAAAGATGTTTGACCTAAAACATCAATAATAAGTTTGATTGGAAGGACTGTGAACCACTAGAAAAAGGATGACATACTTTCCATAGTGAAAGTTATCAAAGGGAACCTCTGGATAAAATTCAAGTATCAGTTTGTTAAACCTATAACATGTATGGTTTAGAAAAAAAAATGTGTTGAGCCATCAAAAGAGACGTAAAGCATTTTAGGATTAAAACATGCAATGGGATGCCTAAGAAAAAGCCAAGTTATGCCCACTAAGCCTATGTAAAACATTATTAGGAATGAATTAGGGTAATAATGAAAAAGACATAAAATTTCATGAGGTGTTTCATAAAACCTCAGAAATAGTCGAACTACGCTCGCTGAGTCTCGTGGATTAGGAAAAAATTAGAGCCCGAGTTGATTATTTCAATTTACTGGTCATGGTTTAAAACTAATACCTGATCGACATGATGTTTATATGATTGATTGTGATTAATTGAAATGACATGAAAAGACAAAGAAGAAGAATTTGAAGGAAAATCAGTTTTATAGAGTTGAACTAAAATGGAGGAACATCCCTAGTTTGGATTCTCTCCAAAGTATCAAAAAGGGAAAAAAAAGTATACATTATGATTTGGGGAGAGATACAACAAGGATCGAATCACCCTTTCCAGAAAACTGGCAAGTGATTGACATGGGTTGTAAAGTGTTTTCTCTAAGGAAGCTATTTCATCTGCTTTAGCCTTGACCGTTGGATTCACGTATTCTAGAACGCCTTTAAGGTCCCACCCTTTCTTCTGGATAGTTTTGTAGTTGGAACACGAAGAGGACAGTTGAGCTCTAAACCTTGCAATGCGGGCCTCACACTACCGTATCTATTCCTTTTGGGTGACCACTAAATCATGAGCCTTCACCTCTTTGGCTGTTAGGTGATCGAATTCATCCAAAACATCTCGGAAGATCGTCGACTGGTGATGGGAAGAATTGAACTTGGAAGTCTTGTCCTTGCTAGAAGAAAGGTATTCCCGGTCAATGATAATTTGGTAGATAAGGATCTATAAATTCTGATAATCAAATACACGAAAACCCATATTGGTGAATAATGGCTGAAAGTTTTCAGTCTCGTCCACAAAATTGGCCATAGGTGTCTCAAGGGAAATGGCACATAACTGATGCCGTGCATGTTTTCACACTTCCTGGTGCCTCCCCGTGGCACCAGTACCTTAATCCTCCCCCGTCACAATGGGTATATAAGTAGGAAGTGTCATTAAAGGAGTTAGAAGGGACCGAATATAGCTTAACCAAGATGGGGGGATCTCATTTCCCTTAGATGGTTTGACCACTGGAGCCAGATGTAGAGGACTATTCGTGGCTTCCAGAGTGACTGATGATACTCTATTGGGGACAGCCTCGTTAGGGTCATGGAAAGTATCTACAGGAGGGGAGTAGTCTGAATCACTCCCCACTGAGATAGGCTATATGGATGAAGCCCCTTCCATACTCTTCTGGTGGTGAATCAAGCGTCTTCTTACAACAAGGGTAGGAAAATGTGGTGTATCCATCATGGAAGCTGCAGGAATGGGAATAAAAGATGTAGCCATCATGGTCATCACAAAAGAAGGAATGTGTGGCATGGTCGTTGGGGTAATGATGGGGTAGATAATGGTTATAGGCTTCTGCACTCGCCAAACTGGTTCTCTCAGCACCTCATCAGGGTAAGAGTCCATCGACAGTTGGGCATATTCTAGTGACAGAAACATGGATCCTGTTATATTGGGGATGATAACTTCTATTGTGGCACCTTCCTGCATCATCAAAATCCATAACTGGTGAAGAATTTTGGGATGAGACTACCCCCTTAACTGAACAACAGGAAGATGTGAAGCATTTTTAAGGCACCCAAATTTCTTGTCAAACCGGTAAGGGAGGTATGACTCACAAATGGCCACTTGATCTATACGAGCAGTGGTCATCCTGTCCCGAAGTGCAGTGATGAATGGGTTTTCTTCTAATGAACCGCCCTTATCACCTATTAATCACCCATGAGGGGTAGGATGTAGTGAAAACGAGAAGTAAGAAGCATCATTCAGCTGCCCAACTGCATCAATAATTCTTAAAATCCTGGGATGAATAGCGGAAATATTGAGAAGGGCTGGTTGGAAGTCAGAACACAGAACCTTTGCAGTGTGACAATATTCATAACAGGGGAAGTGTTATGCCATCCAACCATACAATAATTGAAACGTTCTATTGAGATGATGTGGGGTCCTACCTTCTTGTATTTTTCCCAACTACTCATAAATTCGGGTGAGAGTACGAATGACCAAATTGAGGGGTTGAACCTCTGCAAGAATGGCTGCTATCATCAAAGTATAGGCCCGGACCCCGGTATATACATTTAGTGATAGGAAAATCCATCCACTCAAAAAAAATGGAAAATAAACCTGATAATATAAGCGCATGTGATACATCTGGTTGAATCTCATATCCCCAGAAGGTATATCATTCCGCTTCAAGTGTTGTGCAATATGACCCTAGTGTCTAGAGGGAATGACGGGATGGATGAGTTCGACTACGGAGAGCCCTCGGCTTAGGCCCATTCGCTTGCAAGAATAACCCTATCCATGCCTCAAATGGGATAAGAGAGCGTGCCTAAAGGTGATGATCAGGTAATCCCACCGCCATAACCAGTATACTCCTTGTCAAAGGGGACACATGGTGTAACATCCCAGGTAAATAAAGAATACGACATTTACATATTTATTAATATTTGTGAATTAAATATTAATTTTACTTTAAAGGGGATTCTATGTCTTATAGAATATTCAAATATCAACAACGGTTTCTTTGAAATCTCATGTTGCACACAACGTTGAGTTACACCAAAAAATAATATAATATTATTATTTTTTTAAATGGTAGTTAACGCCTAGCCGTTGTGTTGGTAGGAATGAATAGAACTAACTAAAATATTTTTATACATGTTTTTTAAATGTATTTATATTTATCAAATAATTTTTAGAGGCTTAAAATAAGAAATAATCAGATTTAGAGCATAAATATTCTAATATTCTTTAAAAGGACATTTTACCGCCTTTTAATGGAGAACCCTTTTTAAATATAGTTTTTGTCACTTGTATATGTTCTATTTGAAAAAATAAAATTATTATTTAGAATCAGAATATCAAAATTTACTTTGGGTAAATTTTTGATATTTTTCTAATAAAGTTCCTTTTTTAATGAATAGTGGAACATACTATATTTTAATTCAAAACTTCCTTTTAATATAATTTATTTATATAGTTAGATTATCTTTTTAAATGTTTTTAAAGTGTAATTATATTATATTTTTACCATTTAATAAAATTTTGGTCATTCGAAGTAATTTCACTTTGAAATTGGACATAAACAAGTGTCAATATTTTGATAGTTATTATTTCTTAAAAACACGCTTTTTTATTTTGACATCGGGAATTAATTTTAAATTAATATCTGCCACTACTGTGTTTTGGATTTGGAAAAATGGATCCCATATTTTTAATCAAGAGGTCCAAATTGTGTAAATATGTAACTTTTATTTTTAGACATTATGAATATTTACTTCAGTACATATTTTATTTACCATGGTTAAAGAATAAACCGGGTAAATAAGGGTAAAAAATAATATTATAATAATATTAAATTTACCCTAACATGTATTCTAATCTTATTTTATGATACATTTCCGACCATGGGAATCCTTGGGTCGATTTTGGGACCACATGGATCCACCTAAGAGTGACAATGAAACTTTATATTAATTAATTTAAAGTAAAGACAAAAATGACATAAACATATATCTTTTAGTAAATAAATTTTTACATGGGGTTATATAAGTTATCTTTTTGATTATAAATATTCATTAGAAATATAAAAATACTTCCTACATCGTGGTATTTTTTATAGTTTTTATACATCAAATAAATAAAATTATTTATGACACAATAATGATGCAGTTTTTACCACATTAATGGATGATTTAAATAAATAAGATTATAAATATTAAAAAAATATCCCAAAACTGTCCAATTATTATTGGATGATTTTATTTCTAACATGAGTCATCTTATATTTGACTTTAATGAGTTTTGGACCTTTTGAAATTGAATATAAGTTTATAATAAAATAATATTTTCAAACTTTCTTAAAGAGCCCCTCCTCCCCCTTATAAAAGGACACCACTTCTAACCCATTCCTCACACTTCTCAAGCCCCTTGGCTCATCCAAACTCTACCCAATTAAGCTACATAAATCCCTATATTACTCTTAGAAGCCTTCCCCTAGGTAGAAGGAAATTCAAGTAAATTGTTTGGTTCAAACCAAAGGGAGATACCCGATTTAAAAGGTAACGTCTTCTCTTAAGTTATTTTCTTTTATTTTATTTATCCAACCCCCTAAACTATTTTTATTCCTTTATTTTATAAAAAAAAAATATCCTAAATATAATAGGTTATTTTTATGAGAAGTATTAAAACTAAACTTACAAACACCTCCATCTAATGGGTAAAGAACATACTGTTTCTCTGGACGATGAACTATTGCCCCATGAAACGATGATTATTCAAATATCTTCAACCGCCTCTCATGGTGGCCATTATGATGGAACTGTATTTTTATATGATATATATTATGTTTATTATTTCTCTATTCTTCTATATTTTCCATTTATACCATACCTTTATGGTTTCCATAATGGGTAAACACCATAATTTCATTTGAGGAAGTGTGAACTACCGTCCCCTCAAAGTGATATGACTATTTCATGTCATACTTGGGACGTATAAAGGATGGAGTTAATAAAAATATATATGATATTATACTATAATTATAATATAACTATGTATCATTAAGTTTTAATCCCATTAAAATACGAAATAGAAATGAAAGTAGCGTTCATGCATACGTACGACTTACCGTATCCATGAACGATGCATTTCATTTCTTATATCCAACTGTTATGTAATATTATAAATACATATATATACCAGATATATATGATATATATGATATTTAAATCATGAATATATATCTGGAGATAATTTACTTTTGACCACATGGACAAATTGTAATTATAGCAAGTTCATTTTTGACTCAAGTTCTGAACATCGACAAAATGTCCAATATGAACTCAAATATTTAACTAATTGTTATAGCAAGGTAATAAGTGATATAAAAAGAATAATAAAATTGGAAATGGTTCTTAATCAATTATAAATTAACTTAAGTTTATTATTCAGGAAGAACGGGGAACCAATGAGTCAAGTCGGACATGAGGTAAGGGGTTTCTTATCTCACTTCTAATTCTATGAGATTTCCATTATTCACCACATATTTATTTCTTATAGTGTATTTTTTACTTCCATTTGACATATATTATCATGATTCTCTTTATATTCATGGTATTATGTGATTTATTTGGTTGTTATAAACTTTTTTTCATACAATTCGATTGATTACAACGAGGTAACGGGTTTTTATCTCACTTTTTATTCCCGTGAGATTCATGCTATGTTTTACCATATTTCCTTTTGTGTGGTGTATGTACTGACCATGATTGTATTAATTTTATAATATAATTTAATTTATGGGTATTTAAATATTAATTTTATGAACCTTCTTTCATGTGGTGTATGTTTCGTAAGTTACCAAATCAGTAAGGGAACCTTTCACCCTCCTCTTTTTAAAAGACTTCTTTTTGTTATGTATTTTAATTTATATATTCTTATGTTGGGATATGTTATTATATATCCATATTGCTGTAAATTTTATGTCCAAGTGATGAGATACCATTTTCCCTCTGATCAATTCATTTTCTGAATTTTAAATTGATGTTGTTAGGCTGTCGATTTTCTGTAAGGGAACTTCTTAACCCAATTTCAATTCTTTGGGTTAAACTTCTACATGTTGATTATGTCATGCTATAAATATTTTTGAATGACTTATTATTGTGTTACACTGATTATAAAATCATATTGAGTGTATTTATATTTTTCACACATAATTATGTAATTGATTTATCCTTAATCTAAGGATACCGTCTTTATAAGGGATTTCATCTCAATTTACATTCCATTGATACTTTATTTTTGTTATGCATCAATTCACTTTTAGATGATTTATATACTATAATTTGGCATATTATATAATGGATACCTTTATTCTCATGATATTATAAATTTTTTATTAAATGTTATTCCTCAATTATTTTTATTCAAGCATCTCTTATTTGGTTAAGAACTCCTTAACTAAAATGTTGTTTAAAAGATTTATTCTTATAAATCTTTCTCATTAATGTACATGTTTTAAAAATGGTTTTAAGGATTTATTTATATATAAATTAATGTTTTGAAATGTTAATTCTTTTAAAATATTTAAAGTGGTATGGGACGCTTTTATTCAAAAATATCATTATTAAATGTTTTAAATGGTTTTGAAAATGGTTTGATAAAGAATTGATTATGTCAATATCTTGAAATGATATATTTTGATTGAAAGGTGGAGATGTTATCTTTACTTTATGCTTGTTTTATGTGTTATGAATATGTTATGGTTATTGGGAATTGTTTACGTATATGGGTGGTTCCGTGATATACCTAGGGAGGGTGAGCCTGAGATAGCTCTCCAATGCGTTGGGTAACATGACAGAGGTAAATGTTAATGTTTATCCTAAGAGATTTAGGGAATATACTATGATGGGTACCCCAAATGTGACTCCCTATGTAGTTGTGAAAGCTACAATGTAAGTATGTTATGTATGACATAAGTTGCCTTTATGATTTATGATTTATGTGTGTTATTCATAAATTTTATGATTTCATGAGGTATGTTATGATTGAAAAGTATGGATTCATTGATTTGTATTTATTGATGGGATAATGTTTTATTTCCTTGTTTTATAACCCTTACTGAGCTTTTTATGCTCATACCAAGTTTTTGAAAAGTTTTCCATAGGAATTAATGATGAATATGGTCAAGGATGGGATCAAGGAAAAGTAATGTTGTCTAAAACTTAGAACAAGACATGTTTCTTTTTAAGTGTTTTTATTTTATGAAAAAAATGGATACTCAGTAGTAGTGTCTACATGTAATTTTCAAGTTTATATGTAATAGTTATGGAATAATTCTCTAAAACTATAAGCCTGAAAAGATACTCAATGTGAATTATTCATTTAATTCAAGATTATGTAATGTTTTAAGGACAGGTCCTTATAGTTGGTATCAGAGGTCGGTTTAGACAACATTAGGGATTATGAGTTATCGTTAAACTCATGGTTAGTGAATATGTCTATTATTTCAGTTAAATCCTTATTTTATAACTTTTTCAGATCAAGGAAATTCGATTACAAATTGAAGGAGGAGGATCTCAAACAACATTCCTATCTCTTCCTAATGACATGATTTCAATAATTATTGCAAATTCATGTTCAGATGACTGAAAATTTTTCTAGCATACGGCTTGCTTGAAAGCAGCTGTTTGAGATATCAAACACCTCCACTATACCTCGATATCATCGTAGATCATGGGTTGTATTTAATCGAATACTATTTTCAAAATATTCTCATAATTTCAAGAAAGGTAAATATTATCAAGTCATTTTCAAATATTTTACCTTTTCAAAAGATTTTGAAGCATATTATGATTTTGAAAAAGTTTATGAAGAATGATACCCTTGAGCAACCTATTTATATTTTATTTTACAATATAGTCTCTCATCACATACTTATGGTACTTTAAAAGGACCATTTATTGAAAGTTTCAACTCAAATTAGGTCTAACTATTTTATAAAAATCATGTTTTAATAGATGTTTTGAAATTATATGTCATACATGATTATGTTCCAAAAATATTTTTCTGTGAACACCCATATGACCCAAGTTGTACAAGGTGTATTTGGATGAAGGAAGAAAATGATTTTAAAGGATATATATATCATTATTGTAATGAATGGACCTTCTACCTACATGAACAAGATGATGATGAAACCATATGGAAACCATGATAAATGTATGATGTTATTTCTTTTGGGAATAGTTTTATTTTATCATATAAAGGTGAAAAAATGACAACATTAAGATGTTGATGTCTTAATGTTTTGGGATGAAAATGAAAGGTATAAGAAAACCTTTAGGGTTAAAATATGTTTTGGTTATTTTTGATGAATTTATCTCATTTTGGGGAATGTTATAAAATTATATAGTTTTTTAAAAAGGACAACACGTAGACTATGTGACAACCCATCACATTGAACAAAGCTGTGGGAATTGAACCCACAACCAAAGAGAGATTGGGATTTAACACCTACCACTAGACTACGTTAAGTCCCTGGTTAGTATGACTTATTCTTTTACTTAAATTATTTTTTAGATCAAGAATATGTTGATTTTGGGAACTTATGTTTTATAAAATGGATATCCTTAGTATATGAAAATGATTTGGTGATTAAGTGATAAAGGTTACTTTGGAATATGTTCTCTCTTTTGGGTAACATTATATTCTTAATGGAAATAGAATACTATGGGATCTCATTTGTGGAGTAATGGTTGAAATTTTATTTTGGAAGATTCTATGTTTTTATTGTGGACATATGGAGATTTGGGTTATTTATGAAAATTATTAACCTATCATAGAGAATATGTGATTAGGTTTATTACACTTTAGTATGAGACTTTAGTAGTAGTCGATTTTATTTGGAGATAAATGTTAAGATTTATCATGGAAGACTATGTGATCAAATCCTTCTAAATTTTGGGTATAAATCTTAGTTTGGAATATTTTAAAGAATTGTAAGGAAAATTGTTTACTGAATGGTCTTTGTTGATCTTTGGGTATTGTTTGACAAATTTTGGAGATTAAGATCATTTTTTCTTTTTGTGAAAGATTATGCTTTTTGGGGATTATCTGATCTTGTACTAACCATCTTGGTTTTGGTTAATGTCTGAAGACGTGGGAAATATATAGTTCTTTCTTGTGGATTATTTGATTCTCTCAAAGTTGATTCTAGCTCTTCAGGTGTGACCATGTCATCATGAATACTCATTGTTTGAAGAAAAAAATAGTTTCTAGTAGGAATTTAGTTAAGTATGAAAGTCTACATGACAAGTAAGTATGTTTCCTTATGTTTTTAGTTAATATCATAAATAAATTCCTCAACTTTATGAAAAGTAACTAAAAAACATTGTCTGTTAACTTTTCCTACTGGGGAATCAAAGACCATTTAACCCATCACATGTTTTTAATTTTCTGGTAGTTAACTTTCTCCTAATCATGTTTTCTATAACTCTCCATCAGAACTTGATGGTTTGTTTTCTCCTCCATATCCATGTTTTCATGGAATCCTAGTATTTATTATCTCATGTGACCCTTTTTCTTTTCTTTATTTCTTTTAAGGTGATAGTTTTATTGAATCTTTTTCGATGTGGGACTTTTAATTAAGTTTCTGAGCCCAATTTTAAAATTGCGAGGATGCAATTCCCCAAAGGGGGGAAGGATGTAACATCCTAGGTAAATAAAGAATATGAAATTTTCATATTTATTAATATTTTTGAATTAAATATTAATTTTAATTTAAAGGGGATTCTATGTCTGATAGCTTACTCAACTCGCAACAACGAGTTTCTTTGAAATATTATGTTTCACACAATGTTCAGTTGTACCGAAAACTAATATAATAATATCATTATTTTAAATGGTAGTTAATTCCTAGTCATTGTATTTGAGGGAATGAATAAAACTAACTAAAATATTATTATACATGTTTTTTAAATGTTTTTATATTTATCCAATAAATTTTAGAGGCTTAAAATAAGAAAGAATTGTATTTTAAGCATAAATACTCTAATATTCTTTAAAAGGTCGTTTTACCACCTTTCAATGGAGAGACCATCTTAAATATAGTTTTTGTCACTTTTATATGTTCTATTTAACAAAATAAAATTCTTATTTAAAATCGGAACATCAAAATTTACCCAAAATTTGTGTAAATTTTTGGTATTTTTCTGTTAAAGTTCATTTTTTAATGAATAGTGAAAAATACTGTATTTTAATTCAAAACTGCCTTTTAATCTAATTTATTTATATGGTTAGATTATATTTTTAAATGGTTTTAAAGTGTAATTAGATTATATTTTTACCATTTAATCAAATTTTGGTAATTTGAAGTAATTTCACATTGAAATTGGACATAAACAAGCGTCAATATTTTGATAGTTGTTATTTCCTAAAAACACACTTTCTGTTTTGACAGCGGGAATTAATTTTAAATTAATTTCTGCCACTAATGTGTTTTGAATTTGGAAAAATTGATTCCATATTTGGAATCATGAGGTCCAAATTGTGTAAATAGGAAACATTTTATTTTTAGATATTATGAATATTTACTTTAGTAAATATTTTATTTACCATGGTTAAAGAGTAAATTTGGTAAATAAGGGTAAACAATAATATTATAATAATATTAAAGTTACCATAACATGTGTCCTAATACTATTGGATGATAAATTTTCAACCATGATCATCCTTGGGTCGATTTTGGGACCACATGGAGCCACTTAAGAGTGATAATGACACTTTATATTAATTAATTTAAAGAAAAGACAAAAATGACATAAACATATATCTTTTAGTAAATCAATTTTTTTACACGAGGTTATATAAGTTATCTCTTAGACTATAAATATTCATTATAAATCTAAAAATATTTCCTACATAATGGTATTTTTTTATAATTTTTAGACATCAAATAAATAAAATTATTTATGACACAATAATGATGCAGTGTTTACCTCATTAATGGATGATTTAAATAAATAAGATTATAAATATTAAACAAATATCCAAAACCTATCCAATTATTGTTGGATTATTTTATTTCAAACATGAGTCATCTTATATACAACTTCAATGATTTTTGGATCTTTTGAAACCAAATATAAGTTTATAATAAAATAATATTTTCAAACATTCCTAAAGAGCCCATCCTCCACCTTATAAAAAGACACAACTTCTATCCCATTACTCACACTTCTCAAGCCCATTGGATCATAAAACCTCTACCCAATTAATCTCTCTACATCCCTTGCTTACTCCTAGAAGCATTCCCTTAGGAATAAGGCAATTCAAGTAAACCTTTTGGTTCAAACCAAAGGGAGATACCCTATTTAAAGGAAACGTCTTCTCTTAAGTTATTTTCTTTTATTTTACTTCTCCAACCCCCTAAAATCTTTTTATTATTTTATTTTATAACAAAACTAGTGTCCTAAATATAATAGGTTGTTTTTATGAGAATTATTTTAACTACACTTACACACAACTCTATCTAATGGGTAAAGAACATACTGTTTCTGTGGACGGTGAACTACTACCTCACGAAACGATGATTGTTAAAATATATTCTACTACCTATCATGGTGGAAATTATGATGGAACTTTATTTATATATGATATATATTATTTTTATGTTTTCTCTATTCTTCTATATTTTCCATTTATATCATACCTTTATGGTTTCCATAATGGGTAAACGTGATAATTTCATTTGAGGAAGTGTGGACTACCGCCCCCTCAAAGTGATATGACTCGTTCATGCCATACATGAGACGTATAAAGGATGGATTTAATGAATTTATATATTATATTATACTATAATTATAATATAAATATGTAAAATTAATTTTTCAACCCATTAAAATATGAAATAGAAATGAAAGTAGCGTGCATGCGTACGTACGACTTATCGTCTCCATGAACAATGCATTTCATTTCTTATCTCCAATTGTCAGGTACTATTATAAATACATATATATACTGGATATATATGATATATATGATATCTAAACAATTAATATAATTTTGGAGATAATGGAATTTTGGCCACATGGACAAATTTTAATTATAACAAGTTCATTTTTTACTCAAGTTCCTAACATCGACAAAATGTCCAATATAAACTCAAATAATTAAATAATTATTATAGCATGGTAATAAGTGATATAAAAGGAATAATAAAATTTAAAAAGGTTCGTAATAAATTATAAATTAACTTAAGTTTATTATTAAATAAGAACAAGGAACCAATGAGTCAAGTCAAACACAAGGTATGGGGTTTCTTATCTCACTTCTAATTCCGTGAGATTTCCATTATTCACCACTTATTTATTTATTGTGTTGTCTTTTGTAATTCCATTTGATATATATTATCATTTTACTATTTATATTAATGGTATTATGTAATTAATTTGTTTGTTATTAACTTTTGGTCATACGACTCGATTGATTACAACGTGGTAAGGGGTTTTTATCTCACTTTTTATTCCCGTGAGATTCTTGCTATATTTGCCATTATTTCCTTTTGTTTGGGGTATGTAATGCCCATAATTGTATTAATTGTGTAATATAATTTAATTTATGGGTATTTACATATTTATTTTATGATCCTTCTTTCATGTGGTGTATGTTTCGTAAGTTAGAAAATCGGTAAGGGAACCTTTCACCCTCCTCTTTTTAAAAGACTTCTTTTTGTTATGTCTTTTAATTTACATCTTATTATGTTGGGATATGTTCTTATATATCCTTATTTCTGTAAATTTTATTTCCAAGTGATGAGATACCCTTTTCTATCTCATTAACTCATTTTATGAATTTTAATGTGACGTCGTTAGGCTGTCGATTTTCTGTAAGGGAACTTCTTAACCCAATTTGAATTCTTTGGGATAAACTTATACTTGTTGATTATGTCATGATATGAATATGTGTGAATGAATTATGATTGTTTTAAAATTATTATCCAATCATATTTAGTGTATTTATATTTTCAACACATAATTATGTAATTTATTTATCCTTAATCTAAGGATACCGTCTTTATAAGGGATTTCGTCTCAATTTACATTCCATTGAGACTTCATTGTTGTTATACATCAATTAACTTTTATATGGTGTATATACTGTTATTTGGCATATTATATCATGAATAGATTTATTCTCATGAAATTATAAATTTTTGATTAAATTTTATTCCTCAATTATTTGTATTCAAGCATCTCTTATTTGGTTAAGAACTCTTTAAATAAAAGGTTGTTTTAATGATTTATTCTTCTAAATATTTATAATTAATTTCCATATTTTAAAAATGGTTTTAATGATTTATTTATATGTACATTAATGTTTTAAAATGCTAATTCCTTTAAAATCTTCAAAGTTGTATGAGACACTTTGATTCAAAAATATCATTATTAAAATTTTTAAATGGTTTTGAAAATGGTTTGATAAAGCATTGATTATGTCAATATCTTGAAATGATATATTGTGATTGAAAGGTGGAAATGTTATCTTTCCTTTATGATTGTTTTATGTGTTATTAATATTTTATGGTTATTGGGAATTTTTTACATATAGGGGTGGTTCTCTGATAAACCTAGGGCAGGTGAGCCCGAGATAGCTCTCCAATGCATTGGGTAATGTGACAGAGGTAAAAGTTAATGTTTCTCTTTAGAGATTTAGGGAATATATTGTGATGGGTATTCCAAATGTTACTCCCTACATATCTGTGAAATCTAAAATGTAAGTATGTTATGTATTCCATAAGTTACCTTTATGATTTATGATTTATTTGTGTTATTCATAAATCTTATGATTTCATGAGGTATGTTATGATTGAAAAGTATGGTTTCATTGATTTGTATTTATTGATGGGATAATGTTTTTTTCCTTGTTTTATAACCCTTACATAGATTTTTTATGCTCATCCCATGTTTTTGAAATTTTTTCCACTGGACTTAAAGATAAATAGGTTCAAGTATGGCATCAAGGAAAAGTCATGCTATCTAAAACTTGGAACTAGACATGTTTCTTTTTAAGAGTTTTTATTTTATGAAAAAATGGATACTGAGTAGTAGTGTCTACATGTAATTTTCAAGTTGATATGTAATAATTATGGCCAAATTCTCTAAAACATTAAACCTAAAAAGATCCTAAATTTGAATTATTCATTTAATTCAAGATTGGGTAATGTTTTAAGGTTGGGTCCTTGTACATGGTCAGTGTCATTCCAAGTAGCGGCTGCCAGGAGAAATATTTCATACATATCTCCAAGGGTGGGGAGTCCTCCAAGCTGGTGGATATCCCATAAGATGATTCCCACATCCCAATGTGATAAATGGAAGGTGTTGGTGCTTAAACACCATCGTCTTAGTAGCTCATGAAGGATTTATCCTAGGGAGAAGGTTGCAAATTGAGAAACCTAGGCGTCCTGATATAATTTCCCCGATTTCAACTAGTCAGGGGACTCCAAACTGGTTTGGTGTACCCAAAATGACTTGTCCCATTCATCAGAGGAAAATCCTCTGGCCCGTAGACCCCGCTTGGTTCTCCTCCCACCATTGGAAGTTTCATGGTAAATGTTGATAATGGATGGGTACTCTCGGGTGCTTAGTTTCAAGACTACATTATGACACCTGTGATTTCCCTGAGTCCACACTGAGCCAATTAGTATGAAGACATTGTCCAAAATATAAGTAGCTATTACTTCTCCTATTGGATAAATGTTGGATCAATCATGACCATTCGGTGCTTCTAAGAGAATGAAGGGAGTGTTGGGGTCAGCGAACAGCAGAGGAACGCCGTCAGGAAGACCAAAGCTGTAAAGCGGAAACTGTACAGACAACAGGTAATCTAGGACGTTTGGTGTTAGAAGATATTTTAAGAATCTGTCATGGCAATTAATGTAGGATCAAAGATGATCCTCACTATCCCCCACCATGGTCTCCCTCATCTTCATCGATTTTATCACATCTTGTGAAAGATACATTGTAGCCTGCACAGGAAGATCCAAAAGCCAAAAATATGTCAATCCAATAAAAGTTTTTGGATAAAGGATACATAAAAAATGGCTAAAGGTCTTAAAAATATGTCTGCATAGGGCTCCACATAATGTTCCTAGAAATGGTATGTAGTAGGCATGTAACAGCCCAAGATTTTATGAAAAATATTCTTTTTAATTTCATTAATGTCTTATGTTGTATGTTACACCAAAAGGAGCTTGTACAACACACATCCCTGACTTGGCTTGCATTACACGCAAGCACGACCTTCCACGATAGCGTGTGTTGTACGCAATACCAAGTTTCGCTAAACAACGATATGCTATTAAAATATTATTAAAACTAGCCGTTATGAATAGTAATAACCACTTTTTGAAATTTTGTAAATTTTGTTTTTAAAAATGGACTGCATTTTTGGATTCGGAGTATCGAATTTAGCCTAAGGTGAAATTTTGGTACTTTTCAGATAACTTTCATATTCTGATGAATAGTGAAAATTACTAAATTTTAATTAAAAACAACTTTTTTAATCAAAATAATTAATAGTGATAAATTATTAATTTAAGTGGTTTTAAAGTATATTTAGAATATATTTTTACAATTTAATACAATGTTGGTCATTGGATGTAATTTCACATTTAAACCAGACATAAACAAGTGTCAATCTTTTGATAGTTATTATCTCTTAAGAACACGCTATTTGTGTTGACGACGGGAATTAATTTTTAAATTAATTAATGCAACTGATATGTTTTTAATTTGGTAAAATAGACATCATTTTTGAGTTCATAATATCAAATATAGCTTAGGCCTAATTTTTGGTATTTTTCTGGAAACTTTCATTTTTTGATGAATAGTGAAACCACTAAGTGGTAGTTAAAAAAAATGAATTTTTCATAAAACTTAATTTTACCGCTTCTGTGAGTAGAATTTCAAAAATCCGAGAGACACGGTTGATGTAAGTAAGTAAAATGTGGTTCAATGAGATGAAAATAATTTTTGGTGAATAGTAACTTTTTACTTTTTTTTACCACGATTAAAAGTAAATAGGGTAATTAAGGGTAAAAATGATATTATTATTACCCTAGCACATGTCCTAATTCTATTGGATAAGATTAATTCGAACAAAAAAACCTTAGGAATAAAATATGACCATTTAGGCCCACTTGGATTAGATTAGGACATTTATTATTATTTAATTCAAAGAAGAGTTAAAAGAGTTAAAATCAAAGTTTATTTACTAAAACATTTTTAATATAGGGTTATACATAAGATAAATTCGATTGTAAATATTCATTAGAAAGCTAATAATATTTCCTATATAATGATATTTTATCTATAATTTTTATACATTAATTAAATTAATTTATTTATGACACAATGATGATGCAGTAATTACCATAATAGTGAAAAAATTAGAATAATTGATATTATAAATACCCAAATAAATATAATTTCAGACTTTTTATGAATTAAACTAATTTTCTAGGTTAATATGGCATGTTAGTATTGATTTAATTAACTTTGGTCTAAGTAATCATTCTCTTATGAGTTTCACAAAAATCAACTATTGAATAGTGTCAAAATTGACATAAAATAATTTTTAAAACAAATATTATATTATTTATTGTTATTTTATTCCTAAAAATCTAAGGTTCGGCCAAGATACTTATATCATGATAGGTGTATCATTAATGGACCACTTGGGGGTCGATTGGATGTATATGGTAAGTTTATTAACTATATAATATAAAAATACAAAGTGTCATGGTAAATGTCAATCTAATTAACTAAGAGTTAAAACTAAAAGATAAGGTTAGTATAATGACCTAAACTTGTATAAATTCTATTGGATGAGAGTATTTCGACCCATCCCCACCTTATCTTAGAAATAAATCATTTTAGAGCTATTTAAAACAGAATTTGGATTTATAATAAAATAATAATTTTAGTTATTCCAAAGGTGCCCCTCTCCTCCCTTATAAAAGGGCACCTCCTCCCTCTCTTCCTCACACCACTTTGAGCCTTCAAGCTCGTCCAACCCCTGAAAAATTCTCTTCTCCACTTCCCTAGAAACATTCTAGAGGTCTTGGTATTCTTCAAAGACCAATTATAGTGCCCTAAGAGGAGGAATCAAAGAGGCGCTTCAAAGAAGAGGTAATGTCCGTTACCGATTCTTTCATCTTTATTTCTTCTTCCACTTCTTCTTATTTAGTTGTTTCATTATGAAGTAATAACATCAGTATCACTCATATACTGATATGTTATTATAAGTATGAAACAACCCTATTTCACCATCTATCCATCCTATGGAAAAAGAAATCACCGCGCGTGCGTACGTACGGAATACCGTCTCCACGCCGTGGTGTAATCTATTTTCCACCACCACCTTACTTGGATGGGTATAATGGTGTAAATAATGACTATATATGACTATTAAAAAGTTATATTGATTCTGAAATAGTATACATACACTCCAATACAATTCCACTATCATAGGAACAATATCATCACTCGTGCGTACGTACGGAATACTGTCTCCACGATGTGATGCGACTCGTTCTACATGATCTTCATTTCATAATGATTATATAAATGAATTGAATGAATGAATATGATATATATTACACTAATAACATTCTGGAAATGAGGTATCTATAACCTAAAGAGAAGAATAAGAATTTATTCGACAAAACACGCATAAGAACAAAAAGTAATAAACACCCGAATAACAAGTAGTAATGAAATATTACTAATAAGAAGCTATGAATATGACCATATATGATATCATAAAAATAATTATGATTCTGGAATAAGTCAATAACATTATTTAAATCATTATACAGGAGGTTCGGACACTTAGGAAGAAAAACGTACCTAAGGTAAGGGAAATATCACAATCTCATTTTTATCCGAGATTGTTTATACTTTGGTATTTACTGGGGTGTATTTTATCATCCACATCCATGTTTCCTCAATATGTAATATTATTTCCATCCACCTACAATTTTTTAAATCCAATTTTACCCTTAGGTAAGTTTTTAGTAAAATATATGAAAGGAATCTTTTGTCGTTTTTCATACGAGGTACTTTTTGACTTTTCCGACAAAAGTACGAAAATAATGTTTTTTTAACTTATACGACATGAATGGATTTTTAAAACAGTATTTCCAAGAAGCTTCCTTTACAAGTTTTCATGTTTATTTTTAATCAACTTCTCTTAGTTTAGAATTGTATGGCATGTTAAGAAAACAAAAGTGTTTTTGAAGTAGAAAGCATATTTTCCTCAAGAATGGAGTTCAAGTGTTTTATCAAAATTATTTTCCATCTAAGATAATATAGGGTTCTGTTTCTATCCCTATTATTACATTGATTTGATTATGTTGTGATGGAATTATTTTTATGAATTCCTTTATCTTATATGAATTTTTTTGTGATGTCATGTTGTTTAAGAATCCCATTTTTTACTACATGGGTTATGCAATGATGTATGATTTATGATTTTGTGGCAAACATAAGAATGGTATCATTATGAGATGGGTGGGACCTATATCTCCCTCCAATGCATTGGGTAATGATTTTATATCTCATGATATAGACATGGCTGGAACGGTAGGTTATACCGGTTCAATGAAATAGGACTGAAACGGGGAGTGAACTCAGTTTAGAATGGGACTTTGTCCACTAAGATAGTCTTGGCAATGAGTATTGACTAATAAGAAATGATTCTCTATGATCATGTGTGTATGCCACAAATTTTCATGTTTTAAGTTATGATTATTGGGATTTCATTTCACTACTATGATTTATCCCATGTTATGAAATTATGCTCTCTTTTGCAGGTTAAGATTTCCAAAATGTTATGTTCTTATGAATATGATGTGATTGATATTTCTTTTGTTTACCCTTAATGAGCATTTGAGCTCACCCTTTTATGTTTTCTTTTCCCCAGGATGTAAAGAAAGGTTTTAGGTTAAAAAAAGGAAGATCTTTATGGGAGATGTTGAAGATCTTTCACCACAATTAGAAGATTATATTCCGAGTTTCCAAAGACACTAAACTATTACGATCCTTGTGTGTGTGTTTTTGTTATGTACTATGTATTCCGCAAAAGTAATGTTGTGTCCATATACGTCAGGCTTCGGGTCTCTACAAGGCATATCCTACATACTGCGTGATGTGCAGAAGAAACCACCGCATTCTGTCGTAGTATGCGGAAGAGTTACACCGCATACAACCATGGTATGCAAAGAAATCCCGAGGTACTGGGCTATGAAGCATTGGATAGTGAACAGAAGGGTTTGTAGAAGGTGGATACTGTGAACCAAGGTCTCATAATTTTCATTTTCAAATATTTTTGATTAAAAGTTTAAGTTTGGATTATTAAGTCTTAATATTCAGTTCGACGGTTCAAGCTCGGTATGCGGACACACAAGCAGCATAGCATTATCCTATGCAGAATCTGGATTATAGTTTTAAAATTCCACAATACCATTCAAAAAATCCAAAATTTAGTTTGTGGGAAGATAAATGGTGAAAAGTTTGATTTGTAGCACATACAAAGAGGTTCACGAACAACATTTTCGCAAGAGGCACGATACTCAAATGTAGAGGAAGCCAGGGGATTCAAGAGCACTTTTCACCGTGAGAAATGGTAAAAAACAAGTGACATGGGCCCCTATATATAGGTGTGGTCCCACCCTGGCAGGCCTATCTGCTCTACCACAAACCATTTAAATTCAGGACCACTTCTACATCGGAAAATCCCCCTTTTCATTATGAACGAACACCATTCTGATGGGGGGAATTTGTAGGGTCATGAGAATTTCTCCAAGGGAAGAAAATACTCTCTCAATCACTTTTTAGAAGGAAGAAAATATTCCTACAAGTCTAATAAGGTGAATGGGATCAAATTGTGCTACAAAATTTGGAAGAAACTTGAAGGAATTCAAGTTTTCAAAATATTTTAAGTGGCACGTGTACCATCACCAGGAATGGTTCATAGACCGCTTGGATTACAAACCACTGGTACATGGAATGAACCGCGAGGCGATGGCCCACGGAGCGGTGGCCAGCGAACCCAGTGTACCATGAACCACATCTCTGAAGGACTCATGCGCGTGAAGGAAATCTGCATACCATCTCGCGAACTTAGCAGTTCGCAGACAAAACAAACCGGTAGGGTTCTGCGGACCATGATCGTGAACTGCAACCTCTGCAAACCCCGGTTGACCGAGTATTCTGCGGGTCAGGATATCTGTTCATGGGCCTCCGTAAGTGGTGCCGCATTCCAAAAGATATGATTTCCCCAATTCTCTATAAAAGGAGCACAGAAGTATTTGAGGAGAGGACAGATGAATAAATCTCAAAGGGGACCCCTGAGGTTAGAAGAAAGAACTCAGGGAAGATTCTAGCTTCAGTCTTGAATCATCAGTAAAGCTCGAATTGCAAACCACGCTCTCCGCAGGTATAACCAGCAGCAAACCATAAATGGGGGAACTTAATAATAATAAGAGAACTAAAAACCTAATTGGTGAAACCGCAAACCACATATTTCTCGCAGATGAACTCTCCACGAATGATAGTCCCCCGAACCCTCCTTCAATATGGTGTTCCGCATAGTGTATCGCTACACGGATTTAACTCAACGACGTGTACTGCATCCATATGTGGATGGAACCCAAAGCAGCATGAAGGAATGAATCTAGGACCACGTACCACTATGGTGTGCGGTGGTCCATACCCATGCTCGCATACTGCTTTGGTACACGGACGAACCCTATGCCCGAATACCACTACGGTATACCAAGCTTCCCCCATCTTACATAAGAATCCAGTATGTAGAATGGGGTGTTTTTGGGCATTATTTCCTCCGATTCCAATCTCACCCCTTTGTTACTTTCCATTTCTCCATAATCCTTTATGAACTAGTCCCCCATCATCAGGCCAAAGCCTCCCCCAAAGCCACCAGACTTGTATGATCAGACCATCAGGTGTATCAGTGTGCCCCCTTGATTCTACATACCCATGGTAAGAGGAGTCACGAAGGCTTTCCCCACAACGGTTTGGACTCCAAGGATGTTTGTAATTCTACATTCCCATGGTAACCCAGTGTCCAACCTTGGGATGATGATGTGAACCTACCCATTCTAGGGATTAAGGGAGATCACCTTATTTTCCATTCAATGAGGAATGGTGATCATTAAAAGGGGTTATGTTTGCTTCCCCTTGTGATGAGGACAACACACCTCCCCATCCCAGAATGCATTCCGGGGAACTCACACTAAGGTAAGTCCACAATCTCCCAAAGTATGATCCGCATTAACTTTAATGTCATTTTACAATAAAATTTCCCTCACTTTTCACCTTTCCCACAGTCTCCCCAGCCTCATCCACCATAGGCTTGGCCTCTATCATCAATAGGATAGGAGGTATGTGGTTGGTTAGATATCTCATATACTCTTGTTTCTCAAACTAATCATGAATCACGTGGGCTTAGAGATTTGTGAAGATTACAACATCCACAAATTTATGAACTATGAGAACTCTGATCCCTGATCAAACCAGGATACGTAAGATGCCTACATGAAGGCTCGGGCTCAAAAGGGTACCCTTATAAAGGGTTTCACCCAAACATGACCTCTCAAATGGGAAGGTTCCATGAATATGCCCCAGCAATTATGAACTACAATAACTTTGATTCCTAATCAAACCAAGATACATAGGATGCCTACTCGAAGGCTTGAGTGAAAAAGGGTAACTTTCCAAAAGGGTTCACCCAAACATTACCTCTTAAATGGGCGGCTTATATGAGTAAGACCCGACAAATCTGAACTATGAGAACTCTGATTCCTGATCAAACCAGGATACGTAGGATTCCTACTTGAAGGCCCGATCTCAAAAGGGTACCCTTTCAAAACGGTTCACCCAACAATGTCCCCACAAATGAGAAACTTACATGTGTAAGCCCCCATCTAATCCGAACTACATGGGTTCTGATTCCTCTCCCATGGATATGTAGGAAACCCACCTTATGGGTCCGATCCCGGCACCAAGTCACCTTTCATCCTCCCTGAATGACGATAAACTCCAGAGAACCTTATTGTATGGCTCAAGTCATCATTACCTCCATAGAATCAAATCCATGTATGCCTATGAAGATCCTACAAACCAGGGGTAGCCTATGGACACACTCTTCGGAAATGAACTAAGGATTCACGAACAGATGAACACCAATTAAATCTATAAGAGAGTCCCAGAATAGACAATAATCTCCCTCAAAATGGGTGCGGTGAGCCCAACTTCACATCCTATCGACCAATGAATTCCTTAAGTGTTATTGGACAAATAATTGTCCAACGAGTGCCTGACTTTGAAAACCAGTTCCATGAATCATGAATACTAGGGCCATTGGGTGTTTCTATCTCCACAAATAAACCTGTTGGAGACCATCTGAGGAAGTGATATCCTAGGAGGATCAATTTCACAAGTACTTGACCCCATCCAATCTGCCTTTGGGACCGTCTAACTGTGGCATCTCTTTTGTAGTAAATAGGGGGTAAATTACCCAGTCTCCACGAGGTTAGTACAACCCTCATTTAAGGGATAATGATGCAGAATGGGTCAAAAAAAAGAAGTGGTGAATTTTATGTGAAACCATCTCCAGAAAAAGTGACAGGTGATGATTCTCATCAGACCATTTCATCATCACCCTAAACGCACCACCCTAGTCCGAAACAACATCCAAGCCACTTCTTCATCATTAATTGGCCTTGATACTTCAATCAAACTTCCAATAAAATTATTATTTAGAACCTCTTAAACATATTGACATCAATTAAATCCTTCAAACATATATACATCCATTGAAAACCATTGAAAAAAATACAACACACCAAAAGTGGGTTCTTCAATCTCCCATTTATATTTGTTGGAAATACCATTAAGAAATAATATTTCAATATGTGATTATTCTTTCTCACTGGTTTCTTTTCAAACATTCATTTCAATTTCTCCCCCACCCCCTTATTTTTAAGAAATGAAAAGTACTTGGTAAAAGGGTATTGAATATTTATAAAGAAATGTTTCATCAATAACCACACTCTATGTCTTCATGAACCATTATCAGTGTATAAAATAAGAGGATTTGATTTAGATAATAATGCTTTCCCTTATAAAAAATAATGATACAAACTTAAATGATAATATGAAATCTTGTCCTCAAGGGATACATACTTGTATTCTAGTATGAATATTCCAATTTCGATCTAGAATAGTTATATTATAAATAAACTTGAAACATCTAAAACTGCTTCAAAACATAGATTAAAATTATTCAAGTATAAATATCAGAATAAGAAGCCTTGGTGCACCTTAATTCTTCCACTTATCTTATATAATTAATTAATTCAATTTTATGACCATTATGTTAGGATTTTTTTATTTTAGTTATCAAGGATGAGATATAAAGAAATCGCACCTATTCAGTGATATCATCATCAAGTTCTTTCTAGAATTATCATATTTTTTTGGGATAATGATTATATAATCTTCTTCAATATACTCCACTTTTCTACCCCTCAAGGAAACATTTCTTAAGATATTTATAATGAATAATCTCTTCAATATATATGATTTAGGATCTCTATTTCAAAAATACGCCAAAAATATTTTCTTCATGTGGCTATCTTCAGTTAACAATTCCTACATCTTTACCATAGATGATCTTCTATAATATATTATTTTAGAATTAAAAATTTTATATCAAACCAATATGGGATATTGTTCGCTTTTCAATCTTATATTTACAATGATCACTTTAAATTCATCTAGGATTATACTCATATTAAATTTTCAACATACCATTTTAGGAATAATTACCATATGGTAAGTTATTAATAGATTATTATAAAATATTGATAGTTCATTATCTATCTCAAGTTATCAACCTAATATCATGCTTCACCTTCAAATCCTTTCATAATAAGCGCATATGAAATTCATAAATTTTAAGGGGAAAAAGTGGATCTTACTTGATTCTTAATGTCAATAACAAGGTTGAGATGATTTTATTAACCAAGTTACTCTATTTCCTCTAATATTGATGCTTTAAAATCTGATCAAGAATATTTATTTGTCTTTTGGAAGCATGGAACTCATCATTTCTCTAACTACTTTGTGTGGAGATAATGTTTTATTTTTAACCTTCTTGTTGAGTTCATTCAAGATTATTCTTATGGAACCTTTTTATTCTAGAAGAATACTTAAACATCCTTTTATATTATTTAATTCTTTATTACATCTCTCACTTTGAAAATCTTAAACAAAAGGGTTTTTATCTATTGATAACCACTAATGAATTTGGAGAACTTCATGTGGATTATTTTCTTTTATTTTAACACTAGAATTTACTTTTTCTTTATAGATCTTTGTTTCATTATCCATAACTGTTACCCAAATAACTAATATATATTTGAGGTTATTGGAATCCTTATTGAAGTAACTAATTCACTTATTCTAAGTTCTTTTCTGCACACTAGTTCTTTTTTTATATATCACTCTTAATCATCTTCTTGTCTATGGTGCCCATAGACATTTGAATTCAATTCTTTGATATCCAATTGGGGAAGTTCTTTCTTGCAATAGTCCTATACCATTTTTTAAAGGATTATCTTTATTTAATTTCAAAACATTGGGTTCTTATATTCTCATAATCTTTTCATACATGTTTATACATGAATATACTAATAATATTTCTTCCATTATTACAAAAATCATAGATTTTTTGAGGCATTAAAAATCAATTTGAAGCATAATGTTTTTTATTAGTCTGCGATTGTTTCTTCTTTATATCTTTCTTTTCCCCCATTGACATGGGATTACTTTATGTTTTTTCATTAATATGATTATAAAAATAATCTTGTGAAAATTTTCCAAACCTATTTTAGTTCCAAAATTGACTCACAAACCTTGGTCTTATTATAACCACTGTATCCAATCTTGAATTTCTAGAAAAATTGGCATGTTGTTTTTTGGGTTTTATTTAAACAAATTTGGGATATTGGTGGGGAAATATCCTCCACACTACTTATCCACTCAACCCTAGACATTGTGATAGGCTGATAACCACTCCTTTTTATCTATACTTGTGCATATTTTGTTTCTAATCTCTCAATTCATGGGAAATAATATTTAGATAAAACATTATAAAAAGGTGTGGATGGTACCCCTTTCTTCAAAACTGCTTGAGATAAATCATTAAATTATGTCAGGATATTATTTCCATATATTATATGTTTTTATCATCATTATTCTATATTGAGAATTAGTAGTAATTATTTGTTTCTTATTGTTCTATAAATAATATAGATGTACCAATCATGATTGATTAATTTGACTTACAATTATAAACAAATCATATTGAGGATGTTATTATTGAATTTAATAAAAATAACTTTTACTTCAAACTAATTCTTCATTCTTTAAAATTAATCATTAGGAAGATTTTTATTTCCTAAAGATAGGTGTCATGTTCTTTTATCCTATTTGATTTTACCTCCAACTGATCATCCTTGAAATCAATGCATTGTTTAAATTTTTATTTTTATGTATGGATCTTACCTTTAAGTTTCCTCTTCAATACATCTCTCTCTTCAAATTCCTTGAGCCATTTATTTCCAAATTTTGAGGAATTATTTCAAGATCTAAATTCTTAATCTGATGGATCTAACCAAGTTGGAGATATATATATTCTATAACATTTTATTATAAATACTTCTCCATTTTATTTGTTTATCCTTCGATCTAGGTGATCTCTTCTTTCATTCTTTCCAAAACACTACAATAAAGAGATATTATTTCTATTGGAAAGCAATAAAGAATAAATTTTAATCTAAAACCGATATTTCTTGAGAATTTTTAGATAGATCACCATCACCACTTATGCTATGGTCTTATTATTGGGGATAGTTTGTGACAAAATATTCAAATACCTCATAATAAGTTGACCTTGATCCACCTGAATAAGAAAATTTGTCTGTTTATTTATTGGTAATTTAAACCATGAGTTCTTCAGTTTCCAATCCACTTCTATATTCTTCATTATCATGGAATAGTGGAACTGTATTTTCTTCTTCCTAATGGATTACGACGTACACATTCTACATATTTCTTTTATTCATATTTTTCTTATTCATCATGGTATTATAAGAAATATAATACATATCTAATACACAAATTTCATCACCAAAACCACACTTCATTGAAAATATAGGGGAAAACTAAAAATATTTAAAAGTAAAAATTTTAAAACATATAGAATCCAATAGAGGTTAACCTTGAAATGATACTAATTGAGATGACCACTTTGAGATATTCTCAATACCAAGGGGGCTGAATCAGTGTTTTGTACTTTTTAAAAAAAGTAATTCTTTTTATCTATTTACCTCTTAGAACTGTTAGGATATCAATTATCTTGGCCTCTTTTCAGTTTAATATTCACATTTATAAATGTGATTAAAGGATGGAACATTAATTTTATATAATGTTCACCACCTAGTATGAGTATCCGGTCCTTACTGTGTACGGTGATGAATAATACATGGATTATACACTATAATGAATATAATCTATAATGGTTTGGATTAGAAATAATAATATACCCATGTATGGTTCCCTATACTTTAGGAGGGGTATAAAAACAGTGCCAGTTCAATGGACTAGTGATTTACTTGTTTAACTATAGCTCTTTACTGGATCATTATACATCATTTATAGATTATATATAACTTCTTTAGATTTTTTATGAAACCATGAAATTCCTTCATCGATGTGACACATATTGATGTTATATTACTTATTTTTCCAACTTTATCTTATATTACTTACACATCAACATGAAAGTAACTATTCTTTTAATATTATATGCATAGTAGCACACACAAAATTCTTTAATTTTCATTGAAATAATTGGAACACTAGTAATAATACTTATTCTTATCCTATTATTTTCCTCTAACTAGCTGTAAAAAATTTCTAAAACATCAGATTCAATTCCACTCAAAACCTATATATACTATTATTCATTGATCCATTCTAAACCTGTTCATCCAGAGCTTCTCCATTTTTTACTGTTTATCCAGAATTTCTCCATCTGACATTGATAATCTTATACTGGTTCATATAATACCTTCTTCATCGAGTGTGTCACTTCTCTATCCATAATTATTTTCCTGATACTATTTTTTTCAATAAATTCTTCATCCAGTACATCACTTCTCTATCCAGTTCCTTACTACTCTATATGGAGCCACTTTATCCAGTACACTATATCCATTAACACTAATTATCATGCATCAACAAATGATCTCTTGAGATTCTCAGTCAACACCTCACTTATTTGAACTAAACAAAATATTTTAATCTTACTATCTGAAACCTATATTTAGAACATTTTATTAATAATCAATCAATGATGCAACTTCTCAATCTACCATAATACGGTGCTCTTTATCCCCTTTATATATGCATTATTTCTCTGAAAATTGAGAGAGAATCATGAAATTTAAATTTAAAATTCCCTCTTACACATTGAATATCCCTTTAAAAATATTATTTGCTTCACCACCTTCAAACCTCTAAAAAGTTTGAGTAAAAAACCTTATAATAAATTCCTTGTATCTCTACATCTACATTATTCAAATTTCCCAAAAATCTTGTTTTGAATCATGATTTTTCCTTAATGATTATTGGAAAATTGAACAGTGGTCTTTGAATTTTTATTATTGATGAATTTTCATGAATTTTTAATTGTCCATAAAAATTCATTCATTAATTCTTTATAATAACTCATCCATTTAGTGACCTCGTAAGGTTTTTTTTATTTGGTTCCACTCTATATGGTTACCTTCATACTTGTCTATTTGGTAATCTCCACATAATTCCTCTATCAAGAGCTCATTGAGTCTAATATGTATGTCCAAAATCTTATCTCACAAAAATATATCCAATGGATCAGCTTGAAAACCTATATCTGATTCCTCTATACAAATTCTTCATCCGATGTACTATGTTTGAAAGACTCCATCTGGTGGACTCACAATAATTATTCAATCCGTTGCATATATAAATTTTCATTGGTCTTTCTCCCAATCTGATACCACTTTTCCTGGTTATCTAGGTCCACTAAACTTAGTATGATGACTCTATCAACAATATAGTGCCAACATGTTTCAATAAATTCTTCCTATGAAAAAATTAGGCCATAATGATGAATATATTAATATAAACATGATGTTTAGTACATTGAATAATATTAAATAATCACGTAATTTCCTTCATTTTCATAGAGTCTTTTCTTATTAAAATATTTATCTTGAATGATGGAGTCAAGTAATTGTAATTTTTTATCCATAGGGAGAACATCACAAAGCGTCTACTAATATTTTTTTTCTAGAACACTATCAGAAAATAAAAATTCACACCCTTCAGCCTGATCACTATAACTCTGTTCAGAACACTCCACATGGTAACATTATACAATGGATTCAGCTTCATTATTTTGTTATTAAATATGATTTTCCAAATATCAAAGAACATGTTTGAGATAGTAATATCATCTCACCAATCATAATGAGAAATTCAAAGTCTTTTACCTTCAAGTAATGAAAATATTACAAATCCTCAAAAGGAATGAACATCATTTATCTTCCTCCAAAATAATAAGGCATAGTAATTTATCCCTTATTTAACAATATTAGATTCTCCATCATTTATAAAATGAACTTCATCATCACCATATCCTTTCAACATCGATGTTATATAACATGAAACCTATATCTTCTTATTTAATAGACTTGGATTCTTCACCAAAACATCTAAGTAACTTTATCTTTATAACCTATTCAATTTATTTACATCAATAAAATCATTTTATATTACTTACAACCATTTAAAATCATTGAAAATATAAAGTACACCAAGAAATTAGATTATTCTCTCACCACTAGATTAAAACCACCCAAAACCCACACAATTTACCTACGTAGTTTACAAAACCATATGGAAACTATATAGCCTAGAAAAAGTACCCAAAATTAAAAAATGTATATTTGAAACACCTAAAAATCAAGGGAACTTGTTATATAAAAAGTATACACACATAGAAGAAACATTGTAGTGTAAAAACTCCTTGATAAATGTAATTTAATATCTTTCTCTAGTCAACATCTAGTCCCAAGTCCATAAATAGAACTCAACTAAATAAAACCCCTCATATATCCCCACTAAACAAACCTAACTATTCATCATATACTATTATCCCATGGAAAACCCATGGCTAGAGAAACAACTCACGTTGACCCTATATCGATTTAGTAGGGGTGGGTGTGGATTGGTTGGGCTATTTTTTTACTAAAACCTATAAGATACTAAACTACACTTTGTGATTATTTTTTTATAAATAAATTACCAAATAATTTAATAGTGATTTTTTTTATATTAAAAATTTATAAACCATAATTTTTTAATCGATTTAATTATGATTTTAGATTTTTATATTTTTGGAAAACATCCTAGAAATGGATTATTGAGGTTCATCCCTTTCTCTCTTGATGGATTCCCATTGGGGATATAGGGTTTCCTCATATCACTCCTTTCAAGTGATGCTTTTGTCTCATCATTTCCACCCTTCCACTTAGTAATGAGTAGGTTTTTTCTCACGATTTTCCTTTGAGGACGACATGCTTCCCTTATAGATTTTTCATGGTTCCTTCTCTAGTGTATTCCTCATGTGAAATTGATTTCACGATATGCCTTACTTCTCATTTTTTAAACTCTACCTAGGCTTTCTAATCAAGGATTCCCAATCTTCATAACCTTGTTCTATTTTTCTATCCTCATGGTTCTTGGGTCTAATATGGTGTTTCCTTCAAGAGTTGGTTCTTCCTTGGTCTTGGTTGGGTCATATTCCACCCCTTATCGTTACATTATGTCCTAACCATCTCATGTACCCTCTATGGCGATTTCTATTCATGTTGTTTGTTGATTATCTCATCCTTGAGAGTCATTGACTTATCCCCCACCAAGATCTTTGGTTATTTAAATTTTATCTTTATAGTGATGGGGATTTAAGGTTGATAATTTTGGTGGGTTTAAAGGTTGTGCATCATTTGATCATGGATATAGTTTTATGGTTGGTTTCATAATGGTTATAATTTGTATATGAAGGTCACAAATCTCATAATGTATCAACAAGTGTATTTCAAGAAGAGTAAACTAAAATAATTAATCATGAAAATTTATTTTTCCGTCTTTGGAATGGGTAGTAGTGATGTGGTTTATTATATCTATAGAGGAATGAATCTATTATTTTTTTGTGGTAGTAGGGAGGTAGTGACCAGGATGATGCTCATTTTTAAGGTTGAAATTGAGTTCTATTTTATGGATTTATCATTTAATGTTTTTTAAATGATTTTTTTATTATTATTTGGTGGATTTTAGTTTTTAATTTCTATTTGAAAAAATCAATATGTTGTGGTTGTTGGAAAATTAGGGCTTTATTCTACTTTGGTTGGGGGTTTTTAGTGGTTTAGTAGAATTCATTTTTCAGACTTCATTACAAATAATTGTGCTTTAAAGGTTCTTTATTTTATATACAGACCGACTCTATTGGATTTGAGGTTTCTGGTGAATCTTTCTGTAACACCCCAAGTAAATAAAGAATATGAAATTTTCACATTTATCCATATTTTTGAATAAAATATTAATAAAACTTTAAAGGGGATGCTATGCTCGATGGCGTACCCAATACGCAACAACGAGTTTCTTGGGAATCTTACGTTGCACTCTAATAATAAAATAATATTATTTTAAATTATAGTTAACGCCTAGACGTTGTTATGGCGGGAATGAACAGAACTAACTACAAAATGATTATATATGTTTGTCAAATATTTTTACTTTTTACAATAAATGTTAGAGGATTAAAAATGCGAATGAATCCAATTTTAAGCGTAAACATTCTAATATTCTTTAAAAGGTCGATTAACCGCCTTTTGATGACGAACCTCTTTTAAATACACTTTTTGACAATTTTATGTGTTATATTTGACAAAATAAAATTCTTCTTTAGAATCGGGACATCAAAATTTACTTTTTGTAAATTTTTGGTATTTTTTCGATAAAGTTCATTTTTAAATGAATAGTGAAAAATGTTGTATTTTAATTCAAAACCTCTTTTTAATCTAATTTATTCATATGATTATATTATCTTTTGAATAGGTTTTAAAGTGAAATTAGAATATATTTTTACCATTTAATCCAATAGTGGTCATTGGAATTAATTTCATCTTGAAATTGGACTTAAACTAGTGTCAATCTTTTGATACTTATTGTTTCATAAAAACACGCTATTTGCTCTGACAGTGAGAATTAATTATTAAATTAATTAATGTAACTTATATGTTTTTAATTTTTAAAAATAGACATCATTTTTGAATTTGGAATATCATATATAGCTTAGGGTGAATTTTTGGTATTTTTCTGGAAAACTTCAATTTTTGATGAATAGTGAAACCACTAAGTGGTACTTAAAAAACTGATTTTTCGTTTGAATTAAATTTTACCACCTCTATGTTTTTAATTTCAAAAATCCGACAAAAATTTTTGTCATTAAGAAGTAAAATGTGGTTCAATGGGATTAAAATAATTTTTTTGGTGAATAGTAACTTTTAAGTTTTAATCGCGATTAGAGGTAATTAGTGTAGTTTAAGGTAAAAATAATGTTTTAATAATATGAAATGACCTAGACACATGTACTAACCTCATTGGATGAGTCATGTCCGACCAAGAGAATCCATGGGTCAACTTGGGGACCCCATGGATCCACTTTGGTTGGAAAATGACATTGATACCTTTTTATTTAAAGTTAAAATTAAAATGTCACAAACATGTGTTGTTTTACTAAAACAATTTTTATATGGGGTTATACAAGTCATATTTTTTACTATAAATATTCATTATAAAGATAAAAATATTTCCTACATCATGATATTTGTTTTATAATTTTTAGATATTAAATTAATTTATTTATTTAAGACACCGTGATGATGCAGTGATTACCTCATAAATGAATGATTTAAATGAAATGAGAAGATAGAGTAAAATATAAGTCTTAAACTTGTCACAAACCTATTGGATGGGTGGATTTCGAAACCTTATCACCTTATCCTAGAAATATATCCTTTTGGGACCTTTTTAACCCAAAAATCAATTTATAATAAAGTAATATTTTATAACTTTCCAAGAGTGCCCCTCCTCTCCTCTTATAAAAGGCTCCCACCTCTACCACCTTACACACACCTCTCAAGCCTTTCGCTCAGCCAAACCCTGACCATTTAATCTCTCCACATCCCTCTATTAATCATTGTATCCTCACTTTGGGCATAATCCTTTCCAATTAAGCCTTTGAGCTCAAATCAAAGAGAGTTACCCGATTTAAAGGTAATGTCTTCCCTTGTGTTCTTTTGTTTTATTTTTCTTCTCCAAACCCATAAACACTTTTTATTAATTTTTTTGTAACAAAACCAGTATATTAAATACACTAGGATGTTTTTATAAGAAGTATTCGATATACACTTTCACACACCTCCGTCTAATGGTTAAAGAACATACTGTTTCTCTGGATGGCAAATTACTGCCTCACGAAACGATGATTGTTCAATATTATTTTAACACCTTCAAAGGTGTCCATTAAGATGTAAATATATTTATATATGATATATAATATGTTTATGTTTTCCTTAAGCTTCTGTATTTTTCATTTATTTCATACCTTTATGGTTTCCATTATGGGTAAACGCGATATCTTCATTTTAGGAAGTGCAGACTACCGCCCCCTCAAAGTGATTTGATTCGTTAATGCCATATGTGGGACGTATAAAGGATGGAATTAATGGTATTACATATGATATCATACTGGAATTATAATATATCTTTATATAATTATTATTTAATTCCATTAAATACAAAAAAAAAAGAAATGAAAGTAGCGTTCATGCGTACGTACGGCTTACCGTCTCCATGAACGGTACATTTCATTTCTTATATCCAAATGTTTTGTACTATTATAAGTACATATATATAATGGATATATATGTAATATATGACATATAAATTATGTATATCATTCTGGAATTATAATATATATATCTCTCATTTTGTTTTAATTCCATTAATATGAAAAAAATGAAAGTAGCGTTCATGCGTACGTACGGCCTAACGTCTCCATGAACGGTGCTTTTAATTTTTTATCTCCAAATGCTATGGAATAGTATAAAATGAATATATACTGGATATATATGATATTTAAAACATAAATACTATTCTGGATATGATGTACCTACATGGAAAATTATTTTCCAACAAGTTCGGTTTTTACTCATGTACCGAACATCGACAAAAACGTCTGATATGAACTCACTTTATTAACCAATTATTATAACATTATAATATGTGATATTAACTAAATAATAATCTTTAATGTAGGTCCTTAAGAAATTATAAATTGACAAAATTTTATTATTCAGGATATTAAAGAACGATCGAGTCATGTCGGACACGAGGTAAGGGATCCTACCCCTCTCTTTCTTTTTAAGTACACTCTTTTATGTCATTCCTTTTAAGCTCATCTTTCTCATGATTGGGATGTTCTTTTATATTACTCCTACTGTAATTTTTATGTTCATATGATTAGAGACCCTATTTTCTCTCATCAATCCATTTTGGAAGTTTTGAGTGGCACCGTTAGGCTGCCGAATTTTCGTAAGAGATCTAACCTCTCTCTTTCTTTTTGAGTACTCTCCTTTATGTCACTTCTTTTAAGCTCATATTTGCTATGATGGGGGATATTATTTTATATTCCTCTTGCTGTAAATTTTATTGTAATATGATGAGAGACCCTATTTTATCTCATCAATCCATTTTTTGATGTTTAAAGTGGCGCTGTTAGGTTGCCGAGTTTTCGTAAGGGATTTTCCATATCACTTTTAGTCTTGTGAGATTTATGATACATTTGCCACCATTTCCTTTGAGTGGTGTATGTACTTCACATTATTATACTATTTTTTTAATATAATTTCATTTATGGGTATTTACATATTCATTGTATGCCCCTTCTTCAATGGGGTGTATGTTTCGAAAGTTACCCAAGTCGGTAAGGGAACCTTTCACCCTCCTCTTTTTAAAAGACTTATTTTGTTATGTATTTTAATTCACATACTATTATGTTGGGATATGTTATTATATATCTTTATTGATGTAAATTTTATATCCAAGTGATGAGATACCCTTTTTATCTCTCATCAACTCTTTTTCGGAATTTTGAAGTGACGCTGTTAGGCTTTCGAATTTTTGCAAGGGAACTTCTTAACACAATTTTGATTATTTGGGATAAACTTTTACTCATTGAATATGTCGTTATATGAATATGTGTGAATGTCATCTGATTGTTTTACACTTAATATCCACTTATATTTTGTGTATTTGTTTGTCACACATAATTATGTAATTGATTTATCCTTAATCCAAGGATACCGTCTTTGTAAGGGATATCGTCTCAATCTCCTTTCATTGAGGCATATTTTGTTTTATACACAAATTTATTTTATATGGTGTATAAACCCCTTTAATATTTCGTTTATTCAAAAGGAATCTTTTTATACTAAGCGTTTTACTAAACTACAAAAAGGAATGTTTTTCTTGTCGTACGTATGCGGCGACAACGACTTCTCCGCCGCCATGACCATTATTTGAGTTTCGGATTCCTCTACAAGCCATAACTTTTTTTGAATGAAAAATAAATACCATGTTTTACTCTTCTTTTATTTTGGTATTGAAAATGGTTTTCATAATGTTTTTATATCAATGTGTTTTATTGATATCTTGTGATTGAAAAGTGGAAATGTTATGTTTCCTTTATACATGTTTTATGTGATACGATTATGTTATGGTTCTTGGGAATTATTATGAAGATGGGTGGTTCCGTGATAAACTAAGGGCGGGTGAGCCCGATATAGCTCTCCAATGCATTGGGTAACGCGAAGGAGTTAAACGTTAAGGTTTCTCTGAAGAGATTTAGGGAATATACTGTGATGGGTATTCCAAACGTAACGAAGAGGGTTACTCCCTACGTAAGAATGTTATGAATGTCTCAAGTTACCTTTATGAATTATGATTTCTATGATTTATTCATGATTTTATGAGGTATGTTAAAATTCTTATGTTTTATGAGTAAAGTATGATTTCATACATGGACTAATGTTTTCTTTTCATACTTTTATATCCCTTACTGAGCTTTTTATGCTCATCCCAAGTTTTTGAAATGTTTTTCACGGGTCAAGGGAAAGGTGCATGATATGATGATAGTGTCAAGGAAGTGTCAAGAAAGAATCCATGTTTTATTTTAAATATGTTTCTGTTGATGGGAAAAACGAATACTATCTTTTATGTAACCACTTTGTTTAAATGTGGAATGTAATTCATGATTTATGATCTAATTCTCTAAAACTCTAAACCTAAAAAGATCCTCAATGTGAATTATTCATTTAATTCAATATTAAGTAAACTTTAAGGTCGGGGCCTTATAGTTGGTATCAGAGGGATATTTAGATAACTCTAGAGGTTAGGGTATTCTCTAGGCATAAGTGACATTATCATAATGGTTAGGATTTTAGAAAGAGTCCTAGTTTTAGATAAAGTGAACGAGTAAGTATATCTTAGTGTTTATCTTACTCATTGGCACATGATGGTTTTGTTGATATACTCACACTGACATTTCTGTTTTTAGTGAATGGATGGATCTAGAAGGCACCAAAGTGACAATAGGTTTGAAGGAAACTGTGGTGGTTCTCTGATTAAGAGACTGGATGAAATGGGGGATTCAATGAGGAAACTCGTGGTTGTTCTAAACCAACTATCAAGGAGCCTTGATCAACCACTTTTACCTTGGTATGTTCTATAATGCATCATGTATGAGATAACCAATCGATGTGGAAGTTTAGGTAATAATTATAAAGGTAACCATTAGGGTTTATACGATCCTTACTTTTGAGGTAATTATGGGTTATTATATATTATGATAGAAAATGAAAGGCATGAGATAAACTTGATGTTAAAATATGTTATGATTATTTTTGAAGATTTTATCTCGTTTTGGGGAATGTTTTAAGAATTATATAGTTTTGGAAAAAGGACAACACGCAGACTGTGTGACAACCCATCGCGTCGGACAAACCTGCGGGAATTGAACCCACAACTAAAGTGCGATTGGTATTTATCGTCTACCACTGGACTACGTGAAGTCCCTGGTTAGTTTGACTAATTATTTTTTAGTTAGATGATTTTAGGAATCAATAGTAAGTTTATTTTGGGTTATCTATGGAAATGATTAACCTATCATCGATGATATGTGATTAGGTTAATTACTTTTCAATATGAGAATTTAAGAGCAACTGATGTTATTTGGAGATAAAAGTTAATTTGTACCTTGGAAGAATATGTGATTAAATACTTCAAATATTTGGGTTTCAATCTAAGTTTGGTTTACTTTGAATAATTCTATGGACAATTGTTTATCGAATGGTCTTCGTTGAACTTTGGGTTTTTTTTGGACAAATTTTGGAGATTAAGAATAGATTTTCTTTTTATAAAGGATTATACTTTTGTGGATTATCTGATATCATACTAACAATTTTGGTTTTGGATTTTGTCTAAAGACATGGGAAATATATAGTTCTCTTTTTTGGATTAGGTGATTCTCAAGAAGTTGATTTTAGTACTCTTAATGCGAACAAGTCTTCCTAAATACTCGTCTTTTGGAGAAAGTATGAGTTTGATTAAGGAATCTAGTAAAAGTTTAAAGTCTACGTGACAAGTAAGTATGTTTCATTATGATTTAGTTAAGCTCAAAAATAAATTCCTCAATGAAGAATAACATAAAACAAAAATTTTGTCTGTTAACTTTTCCTACTGGGGAATCAAATACCGTTTAACCCATCATAAGTTTGTGATCTTCTTATGGTTAACTTTCTCCTAGACATGTTTACTATCACTCTCCCTCAGAACATGACCCTTTTTTCGTCCATATCCATGTTTTCCTACATGTAATCCTAGTATGGGTTAACTCTGGTGACCTTTTTACTTCTCTTTATTTATTTTAAAGTGATTGTTTTACTTACTCTTGTTCTGATATGGGATTTTCAATGAAGTTTACAAGCCCAATTTTAAAATTGTGAGGACGCAATTCCCAAAAAGGGGGAAGGATGTAACACCCCAGGTAAATAAAGAATATGATATTTTCACATTTATCCATATTTGTGAATAAAATATTAATAAAACTTTAAAGGGGAATCTATGCTTGATGGCATACCCAAAACGCAACAACGAGTTTCTTGGGAATCTTACATTGCACTCTAATAATAAAATAATATTATTTTAAATTGTAGTTAACGCATAACCGTTGTAATGGAGGGAATGAACAGAACTAACTACAAAATGATTATATATGTTTGTCAAATATTTTTACTTTTTACAATAAATGTTAGAGGATTAAAAATTCAAATGAATCCAATTTTAAGCGTAAACATTCTAATATTCTTTAAAAGGTCGATTAACCGCCTTTTGATGACGAACCTCTTTTAAATCCACTTTTTGACAATTTTATGTGTTATATTTGAGAAAATAAAATTCTTCTTTAGAATCAGGACATCAAAATTTACTTTGTGTAAAGTTTTGGTATTTTTCCGATAAAGTTCATTTTTAAATGAATAGTGAAAAATGTTGTATTTTAATTCAAAACCTCTTTTTAATCTAATTTATTTATATGATTAGATTATATTTTGAATTGGTTTTAAAGTGAAATTCGAATATATTTTTACCATTTAATCCAATAGTGGTCATTGTAATTAATTTCATCTTGAAATTTGACTTAAACTAGTGTCAATCTTTTGATACTTATTGTTTCATAAAAACACGTTATTTGCTCTGACAGCGGGAATTAATTATTAAATTAATTAATGTAACTTATATGTTTTTAATTTTTCAAAATATACATCATTTTTTAATTCAGAATATCAAATATTGCTTAGGGTGAATTTTTGGTATTTTTCTAGAAAACTTCAATTTTTGATGAATAGTGAAACTACTAAGTGGTACTTAAAAAACTAATTTTTCGTTTAAATTAAATTTTACCACCTCTGTGCTTTGAATTTCAAAAATCCTACATACAAGGTTTTCATTAAGAAATAAAATGTGGTTAAATGGGATTAAAATAATTTTTTGGTGAATAGTAACTTTTAAGTTTTAATCGCGATTAGAGGTAATTAGTGTAGTTTAAGGAAAAAATAATGTTTTAAAAATAGGAAATGACCTAGAAACATGTCCAACCCTCATTGGATGAGTAATGTCCGACCCAGACAATCCATGGGTCAACTTGGGGACCCCATGGAGCCACTTTGGTTGGAAAATGACATTAATACCTTTTATTTAAAGTTAAAATTAAATGTCACAAACATGTATTGTTTTACTAAAACAATTTTTAGATGGAGTTATACAAGTCATATTTTTTACTATAAATATTCATTAGAAACCTAAAAATATTTCCTACATAATGATTGTTTTTTTATAATTTCTAGATATTAAATAAATTAATTTATTTATGACACCGTGATGATGCAGTGATTACCTCATAAATGAACGATTTAAATAAAATGAGAATATAGGGTGAAATCTAAGTCTTACACTTGTCACAAACCTATTGGATGGGTGGATTGCAAAACCTTATCACCTTATCCTCTAAATATATCCTTTTGGGACCTTTTAAATCCAAAAATCATTTTATAATAAAGTAATATTTTATAACTTTCCAAGAGTGCCCCTTCTCTCCTCTTATAAAAGGCCCCCACCTCTACCACCTTACACAGACCTCTCAAGCCTTTGGATCGGCCAAAACCTGCCCATTTCATCTCTCCACATCCCTATCTTAATCTTTGAAGCCTCATGTTTGGAATAATACTTTCCAAGGAAGCCTTTGAGCTCAAATCAAAGAGAGTTACCCGATTTAAAGGTAATGTCTTCCCTTGTGTTCTTTTGTTTTATTTTTCTTCTCCAAACCCCTAAACACTTTTTATTAATTTTTTTTGTAACAAAAAAATTATCTTAAATATACTAGGATGTTTTTATAAGAAATATTCGAGCTACACTTTCACACACCTCCGTCTAATGGTTAAAGAACATACTGTTTTTGTGGATGGAAAATTGCTGCCCCATGAAACGATGATTGTTCAATATTATTTTAACACCTTCAAAGGTGGCCATTAAGATGTCACTATATTTATATATGATATATAATATGTTTATGTTTTCCTTAAGCTTCTGTATTTTTCATTTATGTCATACCTTTATGGTTTCCATTATGGGTAAACGCGATATCTTCATTTTAGGAAGTGCGGACTACCGTCCCCTCAAAGTGATTTGATTCGTTAATGCCATATGTGGGACGTATAAAGGATGGAATTAATGGTATTACATATGATATCCTACTGTAATTATAATATACCTTTATATCATTATTATTTAATTCCATTAAATACAAAAAAAAAGAAATGAAAGTAGCGTTCATGCATACGTACGGCTTACCGTCTCCATTAACGGTACATTTCATTTCTTATCTCCAAATGTTCGGTACTATTATAAGTACATATATATAATGGATATATATTTAATATATTACATCTAAATTATGGATATCATTCTGTAATTATAATATATATATCTCTCATTTTTTTCTAATTCCATTAATATGACAAAAAATGAAAGTAGCGTTCATGCGTACGTACGACCTACCGTCTCCATGAATGGTGCTTTTAATTTTTTATCTCCAAATTATATGTAATATTATAAAATGAATATATACTATATATATATGATATTTAAAACATAAATACTATTTTGGATATGATGTACCGATAACTACATGGAAAATTTTTTTCCAACAAGTTCGATTTTTACTCATGTACCGAACATCGACAAAAACGTCTGATATGAACTCACTTTGTTAACTAATTATTATAACATTATAATATGTGATATTAACTTAATAATAATCTTTAAAGTAGGTCCTTATGAAATTATAAATTGACCAAATTTTATTATTCAGGAGATTAAAGAACGATCGAGTCATGTCGGACACGAGGTAAGGGATCCTACCCCTCTCTTTCTTTTTAAGTACACTCTTTTATGTCATTCCTTTTAAGCTCATCTTTCTTATGATTGGGATGTTCTTTTATATTACTCCTATTGTAAGTTTTATGTTCATATGATGAGAGACCCTATTTTCTCTCATCAATCCATTTTGGAAGTTTTGAGTGGCGCCGTTAGGCTGCTGAATTTTCGTAAGAGATCTAACCTCTCTCTTTCTTTTTGAGTACTCTCCTTTATGTCACTTATTTTAAACTCCTCTTTGCTATGATGGGGGATGTTATTTTATATTCATATTTCTTTAAATTTTATTTTAATATGATGAGAGACCCTATTTGATCTCATCAATCCATTTTTGGATGTTTTAAGTGGCGCTGTTAGGTTACCGAGTTTTCGTAAGGGATTTTTCATCTCACTTTTAGTCCCGTGAGATTTATGCTACATTTTCCACCATTTCCTTTGAGCGGTGTATGTACTTCCCATTATTATACTCTTTGTGTAATATAATTTCATTTATGGGTATTTACATATTCATTGTATGACCCTTCTTTAATGGGGTGTACGTTTCGAAAGTTACCCAAGTCGGTAAGGGAACCTTTCACCCTCCTCTTTTTAAAAGACTTATTTTGTTATGTCTTTTAATTCACATAATATTATGTTGGGATATGTTCTTCTATATCCTTATTGATGTAAATTTTATGTCCAAGTGATTAGATACCCTTTTTATCTCTCATCAACTCTTTTTCTGAATTTTAAAGTGACGCGGTTAGGCTGTCGAATTTTTGCAAGGGAACTTCTTAACCCAATTTTGATTCTTTGGGATAAACTTGTACTCCTTGAATATGTCGTTCGATGAATATGTGTGAATGTTCTCTGATTGTTTTAAACTTAATATCCACTTATATTTGGTGTATTCGTTTGTCACACATAATTATGTAATTGATTTATCCTTAATCCAAGGATACCGTCTTTGTAAGGGACATCATCTCAATCTCCTTTCACTGAGGCATATTTTGTTTTATACACAAATTTCTTTTATATGGTGTATAAACCCCTTTGAAATTTCGTTTATTCAAAAGGAATCTTTTTATACAAAGCGTTTTACAAAACTACAAAAAGGAATGTTTTTCATGTCGTACGTATGCGGCGACAACGAATTCTCCGCCGCCGTGACCATTATTTGAGTTTCGGCTTCCTCTACAAGCCATAACTTTTTTTGAATGAAAAATAAATACCATGTTTTACTCTTCTTTTATTTGGGTGTTGAAAATTGTTTTCATAATGTTTTTATATCAATGTGTTTTATTGATATCTTGTGATTGAAAAGTGGAAATGTTATGTTTCCTTTATACATGTTTTATGTGATACGATTATGTTATGGTTCTTGGGCATTATTATGAAGACGGGCGGTTATGTGATAAACTAAGGGTGGGTGAGCCCGATATAGCTCTCCAATTTATTGGGTAACGCGAAGGAGTTAAACGTTAAGGTTTCTCCGAAGAGATTTAGGGAATATACTGTGATGGGTATTCCAAACGTAACCAAGAGAGTTACTCCCTACGTAAGAATTTTATGAATGCCTCAAGTTACCTTTATGCATTATGATTTCTATGATTTATTCTTGATTTAATGAGGTATGTTAAAATTCTTATGTTTTATGATTAAAGTATGATTTCATACATGGACTAATGTTTTCTTTTCATACTTTTATATCCCTTACTGAGCTTTTTATGCTCATCCCATGTTTTTAAAATGTTTTTCACAGGTCAAGGGAAAGGTGCATGATATGATGATAGTGTCAAGGAAGTGTCAAGAAAGAATCCATGTTTTATTTTAAATATGTTTCTGTTGATGGGAAAAAACGAATACTATCTTTTATGTAACCACTTTGTTTAAATGTGGGATGTAATTCATGATTTATGATCTAATTCTCTAAAACTCTAAACCTGAAAAGATCCTCAATGTGAATTATTCATTTAATTCAATATTAAGTAAACTTTAAGTCCGAGGCCATATACTTTTTGTTTCATTGAAGAATAATTTTTGGCTTGGTGGATTGAATTCAATGAGGCCTTACTACAACTAATGATGTTGTGTTGCCTTTGGTTGATGAGGTTATTTTTTCATAGAAGTGTATCCTGAACTTCATTAATAGAGATTTTATGGGAATAAAATATGGTTAATTCATGTGACTGTTGAAATCTAGATAAATGTATTCTTTAGTGGTGCTTTGATATAGTTTTCTTGGGTTATTTTCATTTAGGTGAATGTGGTTGTTTAGTATTTAACGTATGGTTTGTACATAGTTCCCACTAAAACATAAAGTCACTCTTTAATAACAGAAAAAGATATTACATAGATTCATTATATTTTATAATTATTGGTTAATAATTTTATGAAAATTTATACATAATTATCAACACAGTGGCACAATATTACCCTTTACCTACAATCAAAATAAAACATTTCATCATTAATGGTGACTAAAAATAAAATTTGAAAGAGGTTTTGGATCATTGAATCTATGTACTGGATAAGCCAATAAGAAATTAGAAAATTACATTTTTTTAAAATTAGGTTTGTCTTGATTTGTTACTTTAAAGAAACCTCAAAATAGAAGTGTTTATTTAATCTACACCAAAAACTAAACCGTAAGAAAAAAACCATTTTTTATGTTAAGATTTGTTTGGATTCTATAGTTTTTTACATACTCCTCTAAACATACTACCAAACCCTATACATAGGAGGTCAGTCAATCTCCTCTTAAGTTTCCACATCACCATCTTGGTCCCCATACCTAAGGACCATTCCAATCCCCACACAAAATTCGTCTTCGAAACTCATGAGAAAAATAGTAGGAGAAATTTCTCCACAATTAAGAGGCATTAGACCAAATAATTCATTATGTGATAATATTTAAGTCCCTTTAAAAGCTACCCAAACCTTAACTCCATGTATGAATACACAATAATATATAGACATGTATATGGTTAAGTATAATATGGACCACTTATCTCTTTAATGATGTTATTGTCCTTAAGCTATGATGTATCCATCCTCAACCAAGATTGTGCTAAGCCATGCCTAGATTCTGACAATTATAAAAGAAATTTTCCCATACCACATCCCCCAAAATGTAAATTATAATAAAATATAATAAATTAAATCATTTAACTCAAGAGTTTTTATCCTTGAAAATTCATCGAGAAAAATATACCCATTGAAACCATGACCAATGACATGTATAGGGTATTAGGGTGACTTAGGTACTCCCATGAACAAAAACTCCCTCAAATAGAATATAATTGGTTCCCAATTAGAAAATATTTTTGAAAAATAATTAAAAAACTCATAAATCAATGATCCTAAAATTAAACAATGAATGATGTAATGTGTTCATTATCGCTTGAAATCCTCTATCCACTATGTGCCAAATCCCCATCAATAGAGATGATACTCCCATTACATAGTGGAATACCCATCAAATACCTAACCAAAACACCAAAAATTTAAGGCAATCCAAGGAGTATGATAATTATATATGGAGAGAGATATAATAGTAATAATTTACATGGAAAAATCACAAAATATCCCACATTAAGGTGGATCCAAATGAGGAATAAGGAGGGGAAACAGGTGGATGAATGACCCTCCCCTAACACCCCATTTACTATTAAATTCAAAGGGGGTGATATAGAAAACACATTATTTCCCATACTTTAAAAAATAAGGGAAAGGTCCAATTATGTTGTTACCCATGGTGACCATAGAGTAATACTCCACATTTGGCATTACATTGTAGCATGACCCATTGTGTGATAGTGAAATGCTTACACCTAGATAGTCATTATAACATTCACCAAGGATTTACAAGGAGAACATACTCCTGTGGTATCATGATACATATTACCATGAACAAACATCATATTAAAATACATTTAGTCTATGATGAGACCTACTCACCTCAAGTATACCCCCATGGAGAATCTCTTAGGCTGCACCATGATCCTCCATCACAGTTACCCTTCATCGTGAAACCCATAAGTTAAAATGTGATCCTTTAGCTATAGTAAAATTATATACCTCAAAGACACTATAACATGATGTTTTATTCCATATACATTGAATAACAACCAATTTTAACTCCATAACATCCCTTTGTATAGTGTGGTCTACAACCTATAACAAATTTCAGCACCAAGCCCCCCAAACCTACTCTGATTCTCGCCGAATTATAATAAACATGTTCTTTATTTCAAATTAATACATGATTTATTAAAAAAATTACAATTAATACAACCCAAAATATCTAAAAGTATAGTTTATTTGGGAATTAGGTACATTAAATATCAATTTAAAATAAGAAAAACATCATCTTTATTGAAAACTTTCTTAACATTCTTGCACTTAAAAATGCATGGGAAACCTGGGGAAATACATAAGAAAGGGGTAATATATAAAGATTAGTAAGGTTATAAACATGTAATAACATGAGGATAATAATACATGGTAGACTATAGGAATATAAAAAAGGATCTGGAATCATAAACATGAACAACGAGACGTCATATAACATGATAATCATAAAAGAAACATGGTAAATGTGGAAACAACATAAAACACTACGTCATAAACATAGGTCAACGTTAACTTCCAATAAATCATGATAGGAAAATTCCATTAAAGGAATCAAGTTTACTCCCTATCCCAACATGACATCTCCAGAGACTAAATATTACCCAATTCATTGGAGTGCTATATAATTCTGGATGATCCCGCCACTTTCAATACATTCTCATGCATAAGCGTGCCACATAGACCATACATCATGGATTCATTCATCATCATATTTTAATACAAGATAAAGGAGTGTGGAATAAATACATGTAATTCCCATTTCAATGAATTATAAATTTATAAATATGAACACCCTTGATAGTAAATGGGTATTATATTCACTACACAATTGTTTTGGTAGGGAAAATCATGATAAAATTTCGGTAGCATAACAGCTTCACTAAAAAATTCAAAAAATGGGTTAATGATAGTTAAATGGGTCTCTAATAATATGGAAATCAAAAGGGAATCAACAGTGTAATATAAATACATATCCCAACATTATGAATTTGAAATAGAATGCATAAGATAATAAATAAACATTAATAAGGAAGAGAAAGAAAGGGTCCCTTATTTGAGTGTGTGACTCTAAGTACTTCAAAGAAGCTTCTTAAAATATTGTGGGGCCATTTGGAGGAATATAGATAAGGGATATAAGTTTAAGGACATGATACATGGATTTTTAGTGAATAGAAATGGGATCTTGGTTGAGTTTATATAGGGAATGAGTTGGGATTTCTTTATTGTTTATAAAACTTAGGTTTTGGACTCTATATAATAAAATAACCAAAACCAAAAAACATTTCCTCAATTTTTCTCATTTTTTATATAAAATAGTATTGGTTTACATTATTTTATAAGTTAATGGCCTGAAATTAATTAAATAATACCCATGATAATGTGTAAGTGAGTCATACTCTTAAATAAATGATTTTAAAACATTAAAATATTTTAATGGAATTGGAGGATTTATAAATTTAATAAAATAAAAATAAACTCACATTATATTAAAGTTAATACATATACTTTTCTTTTATACCCTTTATATTATTTATTACATCACTTTTGGGCCATTATTATGTCATAATACACACCGTATATTTATACTGTATTTAATTTTTACTTGAAAATTTGACTATCTTAGAAAATTACGAAACATTCACCATTATATAATTTAAACATTATGATTCCAATAATAATATTAATTTTATATAAAAAAATTTCTAAATATTTTCCTTTTCACTTTTAAAATAATAATCAATATTTATTTAGAAATTCTGGGTTTTTTGACAATAACAGTTTTTGAACCCTTATAGAAATTATATTTGACTTTATAAATATTATATAATAATTAATATTTGATAGAAATTATTTAATAATAATTTTTTTAAATACAATTTATTTCAAAAATCCATTAATTCTTCAAAATAAATTCTTTAATTGAATTTTAATATTAACCAAAAATACTATTTTGGTTTTATTGTTTCAAAATAAAAAACATTTCTAAAGTAACAATAGTAGGATGAAAATATATTAATTATTATATATAAAAATAATGTAATTAACCTTATTTCTAGGGTCTTGATACATATCCCTTCAATTGACCATCAAACTCATTAAGAGTATGGTGCATGACTGTGTGACTTTCACAGGGTAGTTCGGCGTGCATGGTTTGGGTCATGATCTCGATGAGCTTGAAATTCTCTTATAAACAGTTTCACTCAATCTTAAGTTGTTGGATCTCAGATTTGTCTTAGTAAAGGGAAAATATCATAGATTTTATCTCCCTTATAATCTCTAATAAATGGGCTTCTTAGGGTATGATCATACTGGTTAAGGTCATCACTTCCTTTTTTTGTGTCAATTAGATTTATTAAAACCCTATATTTATACTAATTATAGTATCACTATTCAATGGCTGTAATTTCAATTTTAATGATTCATAATGATATTTTAAATCATATAGTACATAATAAAACTGAATGAGTACTTTTTTTATGTAAACATATTTCACAATAAGAAATTTAACTAAAACACAATGGGAAATTTTATAAATAACAGTTTGTGTTGATATAATCTACCCCCTTAAGAAATTTCACCCTATAAATTTTAATTTTCCACACTAATTGTGATGAGGGTAATTCAGTTTCATCCCTTCCTCTGGTTCCCAAGTTTCTTCTTCAATATTTTGGTTTCTATATAACACTTTGACAAGGTGCATTGTCTTATTTCGTAGAACTTTGTCACTGTAGTCTAAGATCTTAATAATATGATCTTCACAGGAAAGTTCATTATCTAATGGTTAAACCTATATATTGAGTATAGGTGAGGGGTATGGTATTTAATTACTCAATAGGGATATTTGGAATATATAATGTACTTGATATATGTTAGGTGAGAGTGCTAAATGATCATCCACTGCTCTGATGCGATCAAGGATCTCAAAGGGTCTGAAGTATCTTGCACTAATATTTCCCTCATTTCCAAATCACATGAATTTTCCATGGATATATGTAGAGTAAAACCATGTCTCTAACATCAAACTCTAGGTCTCAGCAATGGTTTTCATCATAGTTCTTTTTTCAACTCTGATCCACCTTGATGTGATGCTGAATGATCTTGAAATTTCCCACCATTTCATCAACCTTTTCTTGACCTAGTAGTTTTTGTTCCCTTACTTCATCACAACATGAAACTGTCATACAAATCTCCTGATAAAGGACTTCATAAGGATCCATTTGGATGCTAGAGTTGAAACTGTTATTGTTTGAGAACTTGACCAAAGTAATATATTGATCCCGTACTTCATTGAAGCCCATAAAACATGCTATAAACATGTCTTCGAGTTTCTGAATAATCTTCTCAAATTTTCCAACATTCTGAGGATGATAGGCCATACTGATGTTCATATCAGTTTTTAGACAATGTTGGAGACTTTTCTAGTACATAGAAATGAATCTTATAACTTGACTAGATAAAATTGATAGTAGTACACCAAGTAGCCTCATCAGTTGTTAGATGTATATCCATGAAAGTTGATCTAGTGAGAAGTCATTTTGAATCAAAATTATGTGTGAAGTATTTGTAAAAATATCCACTATAACCCAGATAGTATCATTTCCTCTGGATGTCTTCAAATGTTTGGTGAAAAATTCCATGGTGATGGTTTACTATTTCCATGCTGGTATGGGTAATGGTTGAACCATCCCCTTATATTTTTGTCTTTCTTCCTTCACGTGATAACATACAATACATATTTATGTATATTCCACAATCTTCTCCTTCATATTGTACCACAAAAAGTGTTCTCATAGATCTCAATACATATTTGCGCTTCTAGGATGGATAGTGAAGGTTGAGATATGTGCATCATCCAATAATTTTTTCTTTAACTCAGGATTTGATGGTACACACAGTATTGACCCAAATCTTACGAAACATTCTTCATTAACATTTAACTATGAGTATTTCCCTTTTTTGTATAGCTTCCAATTTCTTCTAAATTTCCATATTAACTCTTCAATCACCATTTATATTTTCCAAAAGATATGGTTGAGAAATAATTTGTGAAAGGATTCATGATGTTCCTTACTTTATGATTCTCATGTCCATCATCTTCAAGTCTAAGAAGACCAAATCCTTCTCAATTATCATCCGTGATAAAATTGTTGGATCCTTTATACTTAGAGAATCTTCCAATTTATTTGATTTCCTTGGATTTTAGTGAATTGATAAGTTATAGTCCTTGGTCATCTTTACCCATCACCGTTGGAACATATTTAGTTCGTTCTGTTTGAATATATACTTGAGGCTATTGTGATAAATATATATTTTAAAATTTTTCCCAAATATATAATAACAACATATTTTCAAAGTGAAGATCACTAAATACAACTCCAGATCATGTGTTGATTAGTTCCATTCATGAAATTTTAACTCCCTTAAATCATAGGCTACCACTATGTTATTCTGCATTAACACACAGCCCAATCCCTTCTTTGAAACATCAATGAATACTATGAAAAGTTATCCTCTTGTGGGTAGTGGGAGAACATAGTAGTGATAATACTTATTTTTATCTCAATTAATCCCTATTCATATTCATCATTCCAAGAAAACATTACTCCCTTATTATTTATCTTGGTTAGAGTGTTTGAAAATCATGACAAATTTCTCACAAATCGACGATTGTGCCCTATTAATTCAAGGAAACTATGGGTATCTGTCAAAGATGTTGGAATCATTAAACCTTAAATGGAATATTTCCTTGAAGGGTCCAGAGATATACCATTTTTTATAATTATATTCCCTAAGAATGGGAATTCATTAAACCAAAACTCAAACTTTTTTTACTTGGCATAAAACTTCTTCTTTCATAAGGTATTTATCGTAGTACTCAAATGCTCCTCATGCCTCTCCTAGGATTTAGATAATATTTTAATATCATCTATATTATCTACAACATTTTTTTCAAGGTACTCTAAAAATAATATATTCATCATGTATACAAATATTACTATAGAATTAGTGAGTCTGAATGGAATTACTAGGAACTCACAGTGCTTGTACCTTGTATACAATGCAATATTGGGGATACCCTCCTTATTAAAACTCACTTGGTAATATCCCTACAGTAGATCCACATTGTAGAAGTATTTTTATCCATGTAATTGATCTAACAAGTCATCAACCTATGGAATATGATACTTTTTCTTTATCTTGATCATGTTGAGCTCACAATAATTAATGTATAGGCGCATTGACCCATCCTTCTTCTTGAAGAAGAAAACTGGTGCACCCCATGGTGAAGCACTTGTGTGTATGAAACCTTTATCCAAATTATCCTACATTTGTATCTTTATCAACTCAATTTCTAGAATATCCATTCTATATAGAGTCCTGGATAGTGGTAATTCCCCATTTATTAACTTTATTAAAAACTACACCTCTCAGTTAGGTGGAAGACCAGGAAATTATTTGGGAAACACATCAGTGTATTCCCTCACAATGTCCATGTATTCGAGGATGATTCTTTCCTTAGACTCAATTATTTGACCTAAATTTTTTTGATCATAGGGAAATAATATCCATTCCTGGGATTTTTGTGCTAAAGAAGATTCATCCTCCTCCTTGCACTTGTATAGAAAAGGGGGACGATTTGCGTTATGGAGAGTTATTTTCTTCTCATGGAAATTTATGTTGGATCTATATAGGGAAAGCCAATACATAACCATAATTACATCAAATTCTTTAAAGGGATAATGAAAAGGTTTTTTGGGATATTTATCCCTCAAATTTTGATAATCGATGATTTTTATACTTGGGATATAATAATTTCCCCATTTTATTATTTTCATTGGCATCTCACTTCTATGATTCGTGGTGGTGTCTGAATAGTTCTACTAAAATTTCATGATATGAAGAAATGAATATAACCAGAATAAAAAAGAAATTCCACTATTCTTGAATGAATAACAAGCATACTTATCACCGCTTCCTTGTTAAGATCCACCTCACTGGTTATGCTAGTAAAATAACACACTTGCTTCCTTAGAGGTTGTTGGTTGTCTCTCAAAACCCTTGGTTTAGTAAATTGGTTTGAGAAATGCCTTAGTTTCTTTCAGTTGAAGTATTGAACAATGATATGAGGGTAGATAAAAGCATTAACCTCTCCTATAATGCATTAGTGGGTTTCTCCTGTCGGGAATTTCTAGATAGGTTCCCTTCCTTCCCGCACCTAAAGAATTTCCTCATCCCCCTAAATAAATTTTCTGGGATCCTCCTTCCACACCTTTCATTAGTGGGCTATTGAAATTTCTTGGCACCATTATATTTCTATATCAGGATTCCATAATTAAAATTCAATTTCTAATTCTTATTCCCATGATACCTTTAAGTTTAATCAATCTCCATTTCATGTTTTCGTCTTCATCGGTTCCTCATAGCTATCAAATTCAAGTATCACCAAGTATTTTCATAGACTAGGTTTTAACCCACTAAAGAAGTGTTCAACCATGAATTCGGGGGTAAAAAAAATCTAGAGGCATATTATGAAAGTATTTTAATGTTTCCCTTGTACACACGATAGATTCAACATCATTTTTCTTGAGGGAAAGTTAATCCATTTTAATTTTAAAAAAAGAGTGTGAGGAAACTATTTATCGAAAAAACATTTTCTAAAATTCCTTCCTCCCCATCACATAAATCTATTACTATGGATTCATATTATTGATCAATGTCCACCAATGATCACCTTCTCACTCCATATAATAAATAGCCAGCAGAATTCTATCTTTCTCAGACCATTGAAGGATTAAGAAGATCTTCTCAATGAATTTGATCCATTATTCCATGAATAAGGGATCAATTGATCCAATAAAAATAAGAGTCCCTTGTTGTATAAAGGACTTAATTGTAGGTTTTTCTTTCATAGTGGGGTTTGGGAGCTACTCCTGATCCAGGTTTATATTCAAAAACTAAGTCACCTGAGAGAGTAACATTACAACATTTGTGATTACCTTTCCAATTGGGTTGGGAATATCGTTGGGGAAGTCATCTCATTGCCCACAGAATTGATTTTTACCTCATTCCTCCTATTTACGGACATTGGATATAATTAATTGAGAATTAACAATGAGTATTTTTAAAATATTAAACACATAGATTGGAATCCAATGACATTGAAGAGATAACTTATAAATTACAATTATTTACTTAAATTATGAATTTCTAGGCTTCAATATATGCTATCCAAGATCTATTTCCTAACATAGAATCTTATGGAAATTTTTTCCCTTAATAATTCTTTGTAATGAAATTATGAATTTAACAAAACATATCCCCCAATATTTTCAAACTAGGTGTGCAGTAAGGACTATTTCCGTGCACCAGTTCTCAATCGAGTCTTGATTAACATGGTATTTTTGTGTTTTACCCCTCGGTACATTTGTGTCAAAGTGATATCCACTTTTAGTATCCAAACTGTTATGTATTTACTAGAAAATCCTATTACTCTACACTTAAATTTTTTTTTCGATGTTTCCTTATACATAGTCTTATCCCTAAGGCATTTCCTATAGTTTTCTAATCCTAATCCCAAAAATAACTAAACTTTTCCTTTGATAACAACTATAAAATCCAGGTTATTTATTTCAAATTAGTACTTTATTTATTACATAAGGGTACACTAAATATAAACCAAATATCGATATGTCCAATATATTTTGAAATTAGGTACATTACATAGAAATTTAAAATAGGAAAAACATCATCTTCATTGAAAACTTTTTTAACATGCTCACACTTAAAACTTCATGGGATAACCCAGGGATGTACATAAGAAATGGGTGATCTATAAAGCTTATTAACAGAATAAAAACCATATAAAATGAAGATAATAAAAAAATTAGACAATAGGAATATATAAAAGGAACATGAATCATAGACATTGAAAATGATAATTGATATTTCATGATAATCATAAAGCAAACCTAGGAAATGTGTCAGCAACTTAACACACTATATCATAAACATAGGTCAATGAAAACTACCAAGAATTCATGATGTAAAAATTCCCATAAATGAATAAGGTTAAATACCTATCCCAACATTATGTCTCAAAATAATGAATGTTACCCAATGCACTAGAGCGCTATATAGTTCTGGGCACACCTTTCACTTCAATTTCATTCTCAAGCCTAAGTGCACCACATAGATCATACATCATGGATTCACTCATCATAATATTTTATTCCATGATCTAGGAGTTTGGAATACATAAATGTAATTCCAAATTAAAATAATTATAAGTGTATAGAGGTGAAAACCATTGATAGGAAATTTCATGGTATGGTATTCACTACACAATTGTTTTGGCATTGAAAATCACGGTGAAATTTCAGCAGCATAACGACGTCACATAAAAATTCATAAAATGGGTTAATGAGAGAGAAATGGATATCTCATAATTTTTACATAAAATGGGAATAAATATGGGAATGGAAATACATATCCCAACATTTGGAATTGTAAATAGAAGGAATAAGATAATATAAAAACTTGAATAAAGAAGAGAATGAAAGGGTCCCTTACTTGAATGTGTGACTTCAAATTCTTGGGTAGATCTTCTTGAGAGGATGGGGGTTCCTTGGGATGACTATATAGAAAGTAAAAAAAGTAAGGAAATTCTCCAAGGATTTTTAGTGAATAGAAATGGTATCTTGGGTGGGGTTATATAGAAAATGAATGTGTATTTCTTTATTATTTCTCAAACTCAGGTTTTTGACTCTATATAATAAAATAACCAAAACCAAAATTCATTCCATGGTTTCTATAAAACGGGACTGATTTAAATTATTTTGAAAGGTAAAGTATAGAAATTAATAAAATAATACCCTTTATTATGTGTATGTGATTCATACTCTTAAAGAAATCATTTTAAAACCTTAAAATATCACTACTACAAAAACGGGCAAGGGAAGAGCCACCTTTTATCAGAGCTAGGAAAAAATCGATGATAAATGAACCCTTTATAAGCGCTAAAATTTTAGTGCTAATAAAGGGATTCTTTATTTGTTCTTTTCTAGCACTTATAAAGGGTACGTTTTATAAGAGCTAAAAAATCACTGATAAAGAATCCCTTTATCAGTTCTAAAAAAGCACTGATAAAGGCGTCCTTTATCATCACTAAAATTTTAGCACTAATAAAGGGATTATCTATCAACGCTAAAAGAGCACTGATAAAGGAGGATTTTATAAGCGGTTTTTTAGCACTGAAAAAACCATACTCCCATATTTTATAAAATCAGGTGCACAGTATCCTTTGTTTATCGCGCCCTCAATCTCTTGCGGTACTGTAACCCTAAGACAACTCCCCTCCCCCTGATCTTCTCTTTTCCAAACCTCCGATGATATCCATACTCCTTATCCTCCCCCTCGAACCCCTTCTGCGGATCCTCCTTCCCACAAACCCTACTTCTCCTCCTCTCTTCTGGACCCTACTCCCCATGAACCCTACTCCGCCATTTCTCAATGGTTGGTGGCTCCTCCCGTGCACCACCCCCTATGGAGGTCGTGCCTTCCCCTCGCGATGTAATGCAAAAGGCTCCCTGGCCACTTGATGCTTCTTCTCTCCCTCCATCGTAGGTGTAATCTACTCTAGGTAAGTCTCCCACTTCTCCTTTTAGGTTTATTTTTGGTGGATAGGTTTTGTAAGATTAGTTTTCGTTAGGGTGATTTTTGGATTCTTCCCCATGATCAACACCCTTGGATTAGATGCTAACTATCATAGAGTTATAACAATCTATGTCACGAAATAACACACATAGTGGATTCTTATACTTGTTTAGTAGATGATTTGAACTAAAGTATGACTTTTTTATGATTCCCCATGGGTCCTTATGATGTTTTGGAACTAGAATTCATTTTTCACCAAGTGTCATATGTATGAGGGTTTTATATTCTCGTGAAACCTCAAGCTAGACCTTGTTATACATGAATATTCTATTAATGTTGAGTGTTTTTTCTCATCCTTCTGGTAGAGTGGGTTTATCTATACTGGGGAAAGTGGTCTTTTTGTAAACCCCTTCATGAAATGAAGAGTTTTGATAGTACCTGCCTCATTATTAATTTCTTACACTTTGTGGGTGTCATGATGTGCTGGTGATTGTGTTTATGGGGAAGGTTTTATTTATGATAGTGATTATGACCCCTCAAATATAGAAATTGTATCCAACCCTGTGGATGTTAAGTTAAATTTCCCTTAGTTGGTGAGCATGGTTTTATGTGATGTGTGCAAGAAGAATACTTTTCTTCCCTATGAATGTCGAGGAATTGTGGAATGCTTCATAAGGGAGACTTATGGTTAACTCTTGGTAAGGATATGGTGTATGCATCAACCTATATACCATAGATGATGAGTGTATTTGTGAAGTTATAGTGTTATAAATTGAATCTATCCTTGAGATGGTTCATAGTGGAACCTATAAGCCATTTAGGTTCATTTATTATTAAACCAATATTTATGGAGTGGCCTCCAGTAATCATGCAATAGGGCCACAGAAGATGAGGAGATCAGAGTAGCGCATCCATGGAAAGTTGAATGGTATTCTTTGGAAAAGTACTTTGGGTTTAGATAGTGGTATGAAAATGTGAGCAGTTTTATTTGGGTGGTTAATTCTTTTTAGGATAGTGGGATGTTTCTCGACTTCAATCAATGGTAAATTCCACACATCTTTCTTTTATGTCAAGGATAATTTAAGGGTGGTGTCAACTTAGTGAACCTCTATGAACAGTTGTTCCTAGGTGCTAGTCTAGAAGGGTTTTTTTTTAAATGGGGAGACACCATGCACTTCATTGGGTAGATAGTGATTCTTCCCTAATACCTATTATGGGTATCAAGATTGTTATTTTGAATGGACACTGATCTAGTAAATAACTGCCCTTGGTGTGTAAGGCCAAGTGATTTTGGTTAAGTACACCTACACTGTGGATAACCCTATTATGTTATAGAGGATGAATTTATTCTCAGGAGATTGTAAATGTCTTTCACTTGGTTGGATTGTATTTCAGCTCTTTTTATTAAATCTATTAATTTAAGTTGATCAATTCATAGACTGAACTCTAGTGGTTTGGGGAAATTTAACATGTAATACTAATATTTGGACGGATATATTAGTGTTCTATGATTATTCCTATGGTTTGAGTTGATATCATAATCTTTTAAGGTAGTGATCTTTTGGGATGTAGGGTAAGCAGCACCCACCCACAGTAGGTGTGTGATGCAAGTCTCATCTAAGGAGGCACTTTCATTCATAGGTACCTCAAGGATAGCCCATTAATCCAAGGAATTTAATATTATTGTGATGGGTATAGACATATCACATTGAATTTTCTTAACATTCATGCTACGGTTAGAGAGGCAGTCAACGAATAGCCTAGGAAGAGGAAGGAACTAGAGAAAGGAGGTCTGTACAGCACTAAAGTGATGGAGGAGATTGGGAAGCAACATGAGGTGGATGGAACTTTGGTTTGATTCTACTAATACTACCCCTAAGTAGACCACTCCTATATTGGGAAGTTAGTGGTTATAATCTCGGATAGTTGTAGTCACTATAGTCTTTTTACCAGGAGGATCCATGAGTGTTTGGAGGTATGATCTATGTTCCTTATACTTTTCTTGTAGTACTATTAGAAATAGGTACAAGAAACTATTTTTACTTACTTTTTCAATTATTTTCTAGGTATATGGTAGGCATTGGTAGAGCCCCATGTTAGTGAGGGAGAGTTATTTCATATTCTTTAAATATTCATGATAGAATTTATGTTCACTAACCTTAATTTTCTATTTCCTATGTTAATTTGGGTAACAAAACCTATGATATTCCATAGTAATTTTGGATAAACCTAGGTTATTTGTTTCCCCCGTGAACCCCTTTGTGTTTGGAAATGTATCTACTATATTAGTTTTCTCATCAACATTGTATCATTTTTTTCACTTTATTTGAGTTTGGTCACTAGTTTTGGGATGTTTAATGTGATTATTTTATTGTGAATGAGGTGGATGGTAGGGGTGGTTAAAATGATGTTTAATGTTTTGCTACAAGGTTGGTGGGTGCTAGAACTATTGGTAAGGGGGTTCGAAAGTGTGTTGATTTTGATGGGGGTCTATCTTGGTTCTGTTGATTTTCAAATCATTATTGTAAATGGTTTGGCTCTATTAATCTCTATTTTTATAAGGAAGTGGTTCTCTTCTACTATATTTGGAAGACTTGTTTTGTGTATTTGAATCATAAATACTAATATTTTAGATTTAAATAGGATGAAGATGAATAAATATTGGATGGATGCTAATCGTTTGACAATAGAGTATGATAACAAAATGAAAGAGTTCATCAAGTTTTTAAAGGATCACGCAAAGGATCCTTCTCAGATCATTTGCCCATGTTTACATTGTTTTTATTCTAGACTAATTACTCCAGAGGAGTTGGAAGAACATTTGATATGTCATGGAATAGATCGGAGTTATAAATTTTGGAATAAAAATGGAGAAAAAGCGAATGTAGCTACTTTATGGGATAAAACTGCGTTTTATGGATCATCAAATATGAATAAAAATATGGATAATGAAGAAGACCATACGGAGGATGTGATTACAAATGTAAATGATGATGAAGATTGTATTGAGTAAATGCAAAGGACGGTTAAAGATGAACTCTGTGATTTCCCAATTTGTTTGATAAGTTAAAGAGTTGTGAAAAGACTCCATCGTATGCTAGTTTCACTAAATATACACCATTTTCTAATATACTATAGTTTTATAAATTGAAAGAAGGAAACAGATGGAGTGATGTCAGTTTTACGGAACTAATTTCTCTCTAAAATGACATTCTCCCAGAAGATAATGATCTCCCAAGCCGGACATATAAAGATAAACAAATGCTACCCTCAATGGGTATGATTTCTAAAAGAATACATGTCTACCCAAGAGACTATATACTTTTTTTCAACGATAAAAATCACTTAAAAAATGACCAAAGTGTGGTGTTTCTCGATACAAGAAAGATGAATCCAGTCCTACGAAAGTTGTATGGTACTTTCCAATCATTCCAAGGTTTAGAAGTCTACATGGAAGTGAAGAAACTGCAATACAATTGTCGTGGCATGTAGATAAAAGAAATAATGATGGGAAATTACATCACCCGACCGACTCTCCTAAATGGAAGATAATTGATCATGAGTATCCTGAATTTGGAAAAGAGCCGAGAAACCTTCATCTTGAGTTATCTACATATGGAGTGAATCCTTTTGGTTTTCAAACCAGCACTCATAGTACATGGACTGTTATGTTGGTAAATTAGAACTTTCCACCCTGGTTATGCATGAAGACGAAATTTATCATGTTATATATGATTATATCAGGACCAAAACAACCAAGTAACGATATTGATGTTTATTTGGCTCCTTTGATCGAGTATTTGAAGTTATTGTGGGATTCATGTGTTATGTTTTATGATGCTTATAAAAGTGAATACTTCACATTGAGAGCGATGCTGTATGGGACGATAAATGATTTCCTTGCTTATAGAAATTTATCAGGCTATAGAATTAAAGGAACTCAAGGGTGTCATGTGTGTGAATAAGATACAGAATCAATTAGGATGAAACATTCATCGAAATCTATGTTTCTAAGAAATCACATATTTCTACCTCGTCGACATAAGTACCAATCCTAGACGACATAATTCAATGGAAGTTCATAACAATGCACAACACCATCTCCACTAACAGGTGATCAGCTGTTTGAGAAAGTAAAATATTTGAACACTATTTTTGGTAAATGATTTTCGAAAAACCTTATAAAAATCAGTTGAAAAAAGAGATCATTTTTTTTAATTACCATACTCGAATTTTTTGTACGTCAGAAATTTTCTTGATGTGATTCAAGTGGAAAAAAATGTATGTGATAGTGTTATCGGAATGTTGCTAAATGCCCTTAGAAAAACAAAGGATGGAATTAAGGAAAGGTTTGATATGGTTGACATGGGAATATGAGAAGAGTTGGCTCCCGTGAAGGGTGAAAATTGAATGTTTCTACCTCCAACTGCTTACACTATTTCCAGGGAGGAGAGATATCAGTTTTGAAACTTCTTCAATGATGTAAAGGTTCCAGAGGGGTATTCATCAAATATCAAGAACATTCTGTCAATGAATTATTTGAAGTTAAAAGTTTTGAAATCAAATGACTTCCATGTTTTGATGCAAGATTTAATTCCTATAGCTTTACATTGAGTTTTTTCCAAGAATTTTTGTCATACGTTAACCAAACATTATTTCATTTTCAAAGCTATATGTAGCAAAGTTTTATACCCGGAAAAATTTCCAGCTATGGAAAGATAATTTTTCATCATATTATGTGAATTATAAATGTTCTTCCAACCAACATTCTTTGATATTATGGTTCATTTGATGCTTCACTTGGTGAGAGAGATTCTACTTTGTGGTCCTATGTACTATAGATGGATGTACCCATTGAACGGTATATGAAGATTTTGAAAGAGTATGTCAGAAATTGAAGTCGGCACGAGGGTTGTAAAGTGGAGCGATATATTTTTGAGGAATCCATTGAATTCTGTACCAAATACCTATCTAATGTGGAAATAATTGGTCTCCCAAAATCTCATCACACTGGACGCATTGAGGGTGAGAGAATTTATGGAAGAGATGTTGTGAAAATCAATATTAAATATCGGGAGCAGTCCCACCTTTATGTTTTTCATAACAGTTGGGAAGTTGCTCTATATATTGAAACCCACAAAGAAATTATTAGGCAGTTGAATCCATCAAGGTTTGAAAAATGGATATCAAATACACAAAATCACCAGTTTATAGGATGGTTTCAGGACCATATTTTTATAGAGTTAGATGAAAATCCGAATACAATTTCATAACAACTTTGATGGCTAGCCGCCTTACCAAGTGTGTATGTATTATCTTACAATGGTTATGTAATTAATGGTTATAAATTTTATACAGAAGAACATGGTGAAGATAGTACCATTACAAATAGTGGAGTTACACTTGTGGCTGAAGTGATGCATGTTTCTGGTAGTAAGGATAGAAATACAATTTATGAAAATATGTCATACTTTGGCATTATCAAACAAATATGAGAGTTGGATTATACGACATTCCAATTGCCGATTTTGCATTTCAAATGGGTTGAAAACAATAGTGGTATTAAAATAGATGAATTGGGATTTGTAATAGTTGATTTTAGTAAAGAAGGGTACAAAGATGAAAAGTTTATAATGGCATCACAAGTGGTACAAGTATTTTATGTTCCAGATCCCACAAACCGAAAGTGGTCGATTGTTCTGTTATTATCCAAAACTACTGAAGGGTCTGATGAAAATTTAGTTGAGGATGATCCTTTCAGTGGTACATTGCAATCATTTCACAATGGTCCCAATGTAGATGATGTTTTGTATGTTAGAGGAGACCATAATGAATGGATTTGGATAATCGATAGAGGTGTCAAATCCCTTCAGCCTTTGAAAAAAAGAAAGAGAGTTCAATAAACATGTTATATTTTGTTTTTAATATAGATATTATTATCTCATGTTATTATATTATCATTACTGAATTTCTGTGATCTAAATTAACTGTTCAACCACTTTTGTAGATAAAGACTTCTGTATATTCTGGTGCTCCTAACCTCGAGGTTGAACAAGTCTCTCAAGCTGTTGCTGCTGCTGCTGCTGCTGTGGCTGCTCACAGTGCAGAGCAATAACAAGTTTCTGAACCTGTTGTTGCTCCTAGTGTTGAGGTCCAACAACCATCAGCACATATTGTTACTATCATTTCAGATGAACATATAGATGATGTTTATATCAATGAAATGGTCAGGGATAAAGGACCAATGTCTCAGAAAACACAAGTGCGTTGTATTTTGACGGTGTTAGCCAAAGTTCTTAAGGTGAAAAGAAAAGACATCAAATTTGATGTCAGATGGAATGCACGAGGCCAACATGTGAATCCCAACAAGGCTATGTTTAGTAGTTACATTGGAATTTTCACTCGGCAACGTGTACCGATTGACATAGATTCATGGTACCATGTTGTGTCTGGGCTGAAGGATGTTATTTGGGAAGAAATTGCAGTAACATTATGATATTATTTATTTAATTTACTACTAAATAAAATAATGAAATAGTGTCTTACTCTTCTCAATATCTTGCAGAGTACATTTATAGTAGATCATTCTCACAAGAATTATGTACTAAGTCTTGCAGGAAGGATTCATCAAGGTTTTCACACTATTTTAACAAAATGTCACCAGAAAGATTCCGAAGGCAAAATAAACCCACACCCACCCCTTGTGTATGCTCACCTAATATCCCAAGAAGCATGGGATGCATTTATTGGATGCCATGGGGATCAGAAGTTTCAGGTACATTCTGGCTGATAATACTTTGTTTGAGGATAAGTGTATTCATCGCTTTGATTGTCAATATTTCATTTATGAAACAGCAACTCAGTATTGAAAATAAGGAACGTGCATCAAAAACAGCATAGCCCTATCTTAAAGCAAGGATGGGGTACGCTTCACTATAAAAGAAAATGGTAAATATTTTAAATTTACAGTAATATTGTTTGTTTCCATAAAACAACATCATAATTATATTTCTATATTTATATGTAGATTGATGAGTCTAAAACCAAAGTCACTCCCATCCCACGTCATGTGCTATGGAATGAGGCATGTGTGAATAAGGAAGGAAAGATAGTAGATGAAAACACACAAAAGTGTGGAAAATATGTGTAAGTATGACACGATAAAAAGATTTTTTTTAAATTTTCATTACATAAAAATAAATAGTTATTTTCCTATATCTGACAATCATAGGAATAAACTATTCCTGTAGCGGATTCATACCTATTATTGATGGCTTTGAAGCGGCTATAAAAATATGGTCATGTTAGAGGTGCAGGGTTTGGGGTGACACCCCAAGTATACTTTGAAAAAAACAGATGATAGAGATGAAAAAATGAAACAAATTAGCGAAAGACTAGAAACTCTTGAAGAATGATTTCATTGGCAGGGACAGTTGCTAGAAACTTTTATGGGTGGGAAGTAAGGAGAAGACACAACTCAAGAACAACCAATGCATGAAGATCCCACCCCACCCCACCCCCCCCCCCACCCCCACCCCCCACCAGCTTTGAGGCGAGCCATTACCCTCAAAGAGCTGTCTTAGCCGTGGTAATCAATATTCTAAAAATTGTTCCCACGAAATATGAACCAGAAAAACACTGATACTTTTCATGTACTGATCTTCTACTGGGTGATAATGACTGTGATTTATATCTATCAACACCCACATATCACCTTGTAGTGAGGGATATGGTGTTCAACATCCCAGAGGATAAGCTGCATAATAGACCACTTCCAAAAGATCATCTGAAAGTGACAATTACTGTGGCTCATGATCCAAATGTATAGCTACATATTCCACTTGATGACGATGATATTCATACGATCGAAAAGGATATTGGGAAATTCGTTGCATGTCCATCACAACTTGTAAGAGTACATGTGGACTAAGAGGTATTTATTTCCATTTTTTTCAAGATAAACCTTTAACAATTAATGAAAAAAGGGTCGGAACCAATGAATGTTATTATAGACGGAGAGAGGGAAGGGGGTGACAAGAAAGGTCGGCTCAAAAGAATCTAAAGAATCGACCAACCGATCCCAAATAACTAATGAAAGCACAATAACACCACCTGTTCTCTATCCACATTTACCAGCATTGAAGACTCATGTGGATAAGAAGCAAAGAAGTGTTAGTAGTCATATAGTGGGTTTTGAAAAGAATATATGTGGAGAGAAAATTAAATATTTCGTTGTTGTTGAAAATGTAAATGAGATCCTTGAATATGGTTGGCTAGGCATCATAGTTGTAAATTTATATATAAGGTATGTTTTCATGAATTGATTTTCTAAAAGCTGATATAATGTGAAAATTGTGATTAAATTAATTTTATATTATTGAAAGACGTATATATGAAAAAATGTTGAAGGAATTTTTCCATGAGACAAAATTCGGACTCATTAGTCCTCATACCACATCAACATAACTAATGAAATTATAGCCATGAAAAAGGATGAAATAGTGAATGGCTTGCTGAAAAAATTTAAAAGCAAGATTACGGATGACAGACTCTTCCTAATACAAACCATGTAGGGGTAAAACTCTATGATTAAAGCATATAAATTATATTTTCACTTCTTTATTACTTATTCCTTTTTGTGTTTTTATGCAACATTGGCTGCTAATTGAGGTGAACATGGATACTCCAAAGATTTATTTTCTGGATTCAATGCAAGGATATCCAATAAACCGACCACAAATGATGGAGTTTGTGAATCTGTAAGACACTAAATCCTACGTTTTAGGTCTAAACATCAAGTAATATAATTTATATTATCTTTTAATAAGGATTATGTTATGATAGGGTGGTATATCATTATCATCTAAAAAAAGTAATGAAGACATGGTCTAAGCATAAGGAGGAAAGCAAGTACTGCGTATGGACAAATATCAGGGTATATATAATAAAATTTCACTATCTAAACACATATCAACACAAGTTAGTTATTCTCCTAATGATAAATTTTTTACAATGTACAAAACAAACAACTGATAATGATTGTGGTTATTATGTTTTTAAATTTATGAAATAGATCGTTTTTCATCAACAAACTAGCATCCCTAAAGAGGTATTTTAAAAAACAACTACTATTTCATTTAAATTATTTATTATTTATTTATTTATATATTTTTCAGTACTACTCTGACTATCGAAAAGCCTCATACTCACAAGATGATATATATTTGTTCATAAATTATTGGGCCACATACCTAATGGAAGATTGTGCACAAATATCATGAAGATCTGACTTGGGGACATGTACAATTGGCTGTCATTTTTGAGAGGGGTTAAGGGGATCAAAAGATGAAACATTGTTGTATGTAAATGTTCATAGGAAAATTTTAATTGTTATTAAATAGAAAATCATTTCTCCAATGAGTCATTTTCCCATTTTAACAGATCAAATGCACCAACAACATGCAATAATGATGAACCATTTTTCTTTGGGCTTTAGATAAGAAAAACCAGTAAAATCTCCAAAATACCTTCATATCTGACCAAATGCATTCAGATTGTGTTGATACTTTATGAGAACGATCCATGGTTCATTTTTGACATGTACAAGTCAACCCCACCTCAATATGAGGCACGGTGTGGCTAGTATCACTCAAAACATCTCTCTTTTGTTTAAAATGGATAGAATTTTAATTGAAAACAACAACTGACGTACATAAATCCGACCAAATGCATTCAGATTGTGTTGATACTTTAGTAGAACAATCCATGGGTCATTTTTTATGTGTACGAGTCAACCACACCTCAATACAAGGCACGGTGTGGCCGGTATCACTCAAAGTGTCTCTCTTTTGTTTAAAATGGATACAATTTTAAGTGAAAACAACAACTGACATACGGAAATCTGACCAAACGCATTCCGATTGTTTTGATACTTTAGAAGAACAATCCATAGGTCATTTTTGATGTGTATGATTTAACCCTACCTCAATCCAAGGCACGGTGTAGCCGATATCACTCAAAGTGTCTCTCTTTTGTTTAAAATGGACAGAATTTTAAGTGTAAACAACAACTGACATACGGAAATCCGACTAAACACATTTGGATTGTGTTGATACTTTTGGAGAATGGTCGATGGGTCATTTGTGATGTGTAAAAGTCAACCACGCCTCAAACTGAGGCACGGTGTGGCTGATATCACTCAAAGTGTCTCTCTTTTGTTTAAAATGGACAGAATTTTAAGTAAAAAACAACAACTAATGTACGGAAATCTAACAAAACGCATTCAGATTGTGTTGATACTTTAGGAGAACGATCCATGGGTCATTTTTGATGTGTACGAGTCAACCCACCTTGACACCACCCCCCTGGACACCCCCATGGATAGCCCCCCCCCCCACCACCACCACCTTGGACAGCCCCCCCCCCACCCCCCTTGGACACCCACCAACCCCATAGACGGCAGCCCCACCCCTCCTAGACACCACCCCACCACCTAGACACCCCCACCCCCTGGACACCACCCCAACCCCCTTGGACAACCCCACCAACCCCCTAGACACCACCCTACCCCCTTGGACAACCCCACTAACCCCATGGACTACCCCCACCCCACTTGACACGACCCCACCCCCTAGACACCCCCCTCTGGAAACCCCCACCCCTGGACACCCCCACCCCCATGGAAAGCCACCCCCACCCCCTGTACACAACCCCACCCCCCTTGGACAACCCCACCAACCCCCTGGACACCACCCCACCCCCCTTGGACAACCCCACCAACCCCTTGGACTGCCCCCACCCCCCTGGACACCACCCCACCAACTAGACACCCCCACCCCTCTGGACACCCCCACCCCTAGACACCCCCACCCCCTAGAAATTCCCAAACCACCTGGACACTACCCCACCCCCCTAGACACCCCCATGGATAGCCCCCCCACCCCCCACCACCCTGGACAGCCCCCACCCCTGGACACCCCAACCCACTAGACGGCCCTACCCCCTGTACGCCCCCACCCCTCCTAGACCCAACCCCACCAACTGGACACCCCCACCCCCATGGACAACCACCCCCACCCCGTACACACCACCCCACCCCCCTTGGACTGCCCCACCAACCCCCTGGACCCCCCTAGACACCCCCACCCCTATGGACACCCCCACCCCTGGAAATCCCCCCAACATCTTGGACACCACCCCACCCCCCCCCCCCCACCCACCACCACCTTGGACACCCCACCAACCCCCTGGACGCCCCCACCCCTCCTCGACACCACCCAACCACCTGGACATCCCCCCACCCCTGGACACCCCCACCCCCATAGACAACCCCCCCTCCCATCCCCCTGGACACCACCCCGCCCCCCTTGGACATCCCTCCAACCTCCTGGACCCCCCCCCCCCGGACACCCCTATCCCCCCAGACACCCCCACCCCCTGGACACCCCCTACCCCCCTGGACAGCCACCCCAAACCCCTGAACATTCCCCTAACCCCTTGAATTATGAATTGAATTCTTTATATGTTTAATTAACTTATGAATTATGTGTTAATGGTGTATGGATATAATTTTTTTATGGGTATAATTGTTGTAATTACCTTATGAATTGTGTGTTGATTTTGTATGGGTATACTTGTTGATATGCTGATTTTTTTGCAGGTCTTGTTTGGGTGTTCTGCTTTAGAATTTTATATTATAGCAGGTAGGGAATTTATCAGTTCTTTTTTAGCGCTGATAAAGGGGACCCCCCCTATCAGCGCTGATCCTTACAGCGCTTTTTTAGCGCTATTAAATCCCGTTTTGACTGCTGATAAAGCCTGTTTTTGTAGTAGTGTATATTAATGGTTTTGGAGTATTCACATAGGCTTTATGAAATTAATCAAAGAAATATAAAATAAAATTATTTTAAAGTGGAAACATAGATTTTTTCTTGTATACCATTTATATTATTTATTACATAAATTTTTGGTCATTATGTTGTCATAATACACACCATATATTTATGCTGTATTTAATTTTTACCTGAAAATTCAACTGTCTCAGAAAATTATGAAAAATTAACCATTGGATAATTTCAATGTTATGATTACAAAAATAATATTTATGTTATCTATTTTTTTCTAAATATCAATATTTTTTATTTTTAAAATAATAATCTATATTTATTTAGAAATGTTTTTTTTTGAAAATAATAGTTTTGAAACCTTATAGAAATTACATTTGACTTAAAAAAATATATTATTATTTATATTTGATGAAAAATATTTTTTAAATAATATTTTATTAAAATAAAATTTATTTTGAAAATCTATTAACTCATCAAAATAAATTCCTTAATTGAATTTTAATATTAACTAAAAATACTATTTTTGTTTTATTGTGTCAAAATAAAAATATTTATTAAAGTAACAATAGTATTACTTATTCTATGAAAAAAATGTACATACACATATTTCTAGGGTCTTGTTACATATCCATTTAATACACCAAAAATTCCCTAAGAGTAATGGTTTGTTATGGTGAGACTTTCTTGGGGTGGTTCATCATATATGGTTTGAGTTGTGATCTCGATGAGATTGAACTTCCCCTGTAAAAGGTTTCTCTCATGCTTAAGATGTTGGATAACAGATTGGTATTGGTAAATGGAAAATCCAAAATTTTCTCTCCCTCAGAAGCCCTGGTAAATAGGATTCATAGGGTGAAATCCTACTAGTTTAGGCTATCACGTCCTTTGTATGTGTCAATTGGATTTGTTAAGACCCTATATTTATTCTAATGATCACTATTCAAAAACTATATTATCAATCTTAATTATGATTAATATTCTTTTAAATTTGATATGATGTAATAAACTAAAGTAGTGCATGTGTTTTCTATAACTACATTACATAATAATACATTTAATTAAAACACATGGGGAAATTATATTTATAACTATTTGGGTCCTTACACTGATCATATGAAACACATATTTCTCCTCTGGGCACGTCAAAAAATAACTCTTTAAAATTTTAATACCTTCATAATTATGACCTGAATCTCAATTCCCAAACCACACCCTTCTTTGAAACTCAAAATTCAAATTTACCTTGAAAACCCCAAGCCATAACAAAGTGAGAAATTTTAGATTGTCATCGATTCCAACCCCAAGGTGAAGGATATATCACTAAAACTGACATCCCAGGTAAACAATCAATCACCAATCATAAATAAAATTTGGAAAATATGTCACTATAAGATTACTTTGAGGTAACCTATCTTTAAAAAATCAAAAATACCAGGTGAATGATACGTCACCAAATTATATCCCATATGTGAATAATGTGTCTTAAAACATATAACCAATGTTTAAGATCTACCATCGTAATAATTCTCAATGTGAAAAATTAAATACCGAGTCAAAATACCTAGGTGGAAAATATAGAACTATAATAATCCCCAAATTTAACTATTCCTACAAGAGACACTATCAGAGGGGGTGAATCTAAGTGTTAGTAGAATTATATTATTTCACCTCTACTCTTTACCATAATATTATTCCATTTTTATAAGGAACACTTATCCAACTATTGGTTATATTTTATTTCTCATGTTTAAAAATATTAGATATCATGCATATGTACAAAATGTAATGTATATAGTGAAACACATATTTTACTTAGTTCACTTTCTCTGAGCTGCATCAAATGAGTATACAATCAATACTGTGATAATGTACCAAAAATCCACTAGAACTCACTATTTTGGTAGATATAATGTTTAGGTGAAGTCACTCCTCACAAAGGTTCATTGCCTATAAGAACGTTTATAGAACTATTCATTACTTGAAAGGTTCACTCCCTACACCGTTGAAAACTTATCTAGAAGATATATATTTATATAATTGTAGGTATCTTCTTTGTTGATTAACATTATGGTCACTTCAAAATCAACATGTGTAAATTGTATCATATTTCTAGGTTTTTATGTTCTAATTAATTCCATGTTCTACATATAATTACACTACGAGATATAATAAAATCATTATTATAATATTTGATTCTTTAATCTTAAATCAAACTTTACAAAACAAAAAACAATAATCTCCAAATATAATAAAAATAATATAGGAATTGTCTTCATTTTTTATCCTTGATTACTATAGAAAACCAGATATATCATTGATTTTCAACAAGTATAATATTTAATATATCCTTAATCAGTAACTATATAGTGTTCTTAAACCATATATTCAATGAAGACCTTTATTGTTTTACAAATTCTTCCTCATTATCATATCACATAATTCCATGTCAACATAATTATCTTCTATTATAGGATCTCTGTCATTTATAAACTATTTTCCTAATTATATTCCTACCATTTTCTTCTCTTTCTTATTAATATATTTTAATTTCACATTCAAATATAGGAAATTAACTACCATAATTTTTTCTTCTAAAAAATTTATACATTGAATAATCTTTGATAAGATCTCAACTATTGGAATTAAAATGGGATTTTAATAATTTATCAACATATTCCAAATTATTTTGAGAATATCAGGTCTCTATATCTATCAAAGGTTTCCATATTATAGAAATAATGGCATAACAACATTCATTATGGACTATTTCTATTTTTTTATACTTTTATTTCATATTGTATAGTGGTGTGTCATTTTTCTATGCCTAAAAAATCATAAAACATAAATTTCATAGGATAGCTTAATTTACATGGTCCAAACATCTCAATTCACTTCCCCTTTGGTTGAAATAGATCACAACATGACAATTTTCCATGGTTTGAGAGTTATCAATCTTATATTTTTCTTGATAAATCACATCATAACCTATGACTGGCCAATGATCCAACATAGCTTCCATAATGATCATGATGATGTACCTCATTTTTCATAGGCATTACTTCAACAAAAAATCTCATATTCCATGAACTATCATAAATCATCTCCATATTTTACAACCAACACAGCTTAATGAAATTGATTTCATAACATTTAAATATCTCTATGTCCTTGATGATAATATACATTTAATTTTTTTAATTATATCTACCACAACATAACCAGTCTTCACCCTGAAATGACGAAAAACATGACCAAAAATATTATTTTTCTCAAACTAGATGCCACATCATGCCCTATATTACCACTTTATGGGAAGTATAAATTTTATTTTTTCATTGATAATGTATTTTTAATATGTGGATGAAATATTTGTAAATATCTCTAGACCTTTTCCATTTTTTATAAAGTTTTAAAGATGTTACTTTTATGAATCATCCTCATTGGACCAACTAATCTTACATATATAGGAAAAAATTATGTTTGAATTTTTCAAGTTGACCTCTTCTTATTCCCAAGGTACTCTTATATACTCAATGAATTATTTATACCTTTTTCAAATTTTTATTTTCATATAATATCTTACTTTTTAATATAAATATAAGTAATATTTTAACCCTTAAGTACTATAGGTATTTTCCATTTTCTCAAATGTATTATCAGAATTAGAAAACATTATATATATAGGGAGTTTTAATAATTAACCATTTCTTTTGAAATCCATATTCACAACTCATATGTATATACCAGGGAACACATTTTACCATTTTTTAGACTTGTTCCTAGTGACCTTTATATATGTAGTGTAAAACACCTTTTCAAATTCTGAGTAGTCTAAAACTTACAAAAAATCAAATTTGAATATAGAACAACCATATCCAACCATATTAAAAAATTATTATACTTCTCTAAACATCTTAAAACCTTCTCACAATTCTTTAAAATCTAGTTTTAAACTTATTTAAACATCATAAAAATATAATTCCAAATATCCTAGTTTCAATAATATTCACATCACTATCACCATGTATTGTTACATTGTTCAAAAAAACCAACTCACAATATTATCAATCTTTATCATTCCTCAATGATTGTTAACAATACCAATATAAAACCATACTGTTATAATGATCTTACCCTATTATTTTTGTTAACAATACTCCCATAAATTCCATGCACCATCAAGAGATAAATATAAACACCCCACCTTTATATTTCAATGAAACATCATTAAAAATTATATATTTTATAGACTTCTCTCCTCCCCAATTAGGAATAAAATTGAAAGGGTACAACTATACTTGAGATACTTTCTTCCTCTATATTTTCCATATTTAATCCCTATTGGTTAATAATCATATTACACTAGGTTTAAAAGAAAGTCCGTATTATTATCATTGTTTTAAGGAACTACACATTAAAAGGGACTATGATTCACTTACCTTCAAAGATTTCATCCAATTTATTTCTCTTCCAAAAAACATGTCCTTTTCAACCAAGTGTGGAATATTATTAGAACTTTGAACTTCTTTCAACCATACATTATTATAACTAAGATTTTAGATATTTCTAATTTTATATTGGAATGTTCTCAAGAAATAAAATTATTGATTTTTCAAATTTTAAAAGGTTCATAAATAAGTCCATTAAGCCTATAGAGTTGGAACCTATTGTAGTAAACAATATCCTATGTTGGTCATGACACTCACAAATATCAATAAATAAATGTAGATTTTTTTTGCATTCCTCTGACAATAAGTTTAGTATGATCTCAATAAAACTCACATAAAATTATCAATATACAAAAAATAAATCAAAAAGTGTTTGAGAAATAACACAATTTGACAAATTGATATCACTTATTTAGGATAAAATAGTGATTTCACTTGATATTCATGTTCTTCCTATCATTACAAGGCTTCTCTATTTTAAAAAAATAGATAATAATACATTGAATATTCATCACCAATTAACCTCTATTTATTCATTTTTTATCAGAAAATATTGTTATAACATTAAGTATGGAGAAACCACTTGTTGGTTATAATTATTTCCCCTCAATTGTTTTCAGTATCATTGAAAGAAACTAGTCGATTAAACATGTTTATTTCATAATCAAATAGAACATGTTTTCCTTCAAAGATAAATCCTCTAATTTATTAATCTATTCATCTTCCTATTAAAGGAATAATAGAACATAATAAAGGCCACATACCATGTTTCGAATTCTGAAATTGGATTTCTACCATTTGAATAAATCGGATATCATTTTTAACAACTCTTGGAAACTAAATTAATTTTCATAACATATGTGCATAATTTTCTTGGAATGTAACATGATTCAACATTGATTTATTCATGGTGTGTTCTTGATATTAATTATTCATCATATATGGCTTGACACCACATGAATTTATTCATTTCTACATTTATCTCTATATTTTTCATAGTTCTCCTTTCATCTCACACAACCCACTTAATTTAATGGATTTAGATTTGGCATACATAGATACTTCCAAAATCACTTGTTAAAACTACTGGAATTTCTTTCTATACCCAAGGACCTATAATAATGGATTAAATAAAATATTGTTTTAGGATGGTTTTTTATTGTCTGTACCAATGGATTGAGCTAACTGTTGGTATAAGTTCTCTTTTATGGGTTATACCTATGGTTTTTAAAAATCAATGCTATATCCCAACATATAAATCAGGTCATGTAACCCCTTTCTCTCCACCAAAATATTTCCCCATATAGAGAGTCTCGTTTTTTTGTCTTTGGTTCCTTATATTACTTCAATTATTATTGAATTCTGCTTCAATTAATGAATTTTAAAAATATTCTTTGGTTAAATAATCAAGTTATTTTGATTTTTTTCACCTAATATTATATTTTATCCCCTTATTTATATGACATCATGACCATGGTTTTTAATAAAGTGGAATATAATTAATTACCATGTTTTTGGTTATGAATTAAAAAAAAAATTGAAATATTTTTTGTATAAGGAAGTTTTATGAAAACTGTGTGATTTTATTTGAAAGGTATGAGTTATAGACATGGTATATTTTTAAATTTCAATTCATTTATTTCTAATGAAATGTTTCTATGTGGTTTTATGGGAATATTATTTTTGAAAATATAAATTCATTTACTCAAGATTTTTGTATGGAAATTTGTGTTTTAATGTAATATATTGTTTTATAATTGGGGTTTAAAACAAAAAAATGGTCATGATATCAAGTTATGTTAAATAATTTGGGATGTGTTAAGATTATAATATATTATTATTAAACTTTTTAAATCCAATTTAGTAATAATTATTCTTTCAATGTATTTTATTATGTTAAAAATTGGTTCTAATAAAATTTCAATTAATATTTTAGTTTTGATGGATTTATTTTAAGAACAATTCCCATTTTTTTAAATACTCATTACTAGATAATGAATGTGTGTTTTTTTTTGTAGTTGGGGTTTGGATTAGTGGTAAGCACCCCGTAATATTACATGGAAAATGGGGGTTCAAAACCCATGGGGCGCAGGGACTATAGCAGTACTGTAGCGGCACTGTAGCAGCGGAGGCACTGTTCATCAGCGGGTACTATAGCAGTGGCAGGGCACTGTAGCGGCAGCGGTACTATGTGGGTACTGTAGCAGTAGGTTACTATTCATAGAATGTGAATTGGGTATAAAATTTGGGCCAACGGGCTATGTAATGGGCTATAAGCCCACTGGGCCTTTGGGCTATGTAATGGGTTTCCCTCTACCCAGTAAAAAGAGGTCTTTTCTTTGATTTAATAATAAAAATGAGGCTTTGGCCCCAACCTTTTAAAAAAATGTGTGTTTTTGTATGTTTATTAAAGATTTTTTATGTGTTATTATGTATAGTTATTAATCATGAACATAAATAATTTCAATATAATGGTTTTTTATATATTGTATTTTGTTATATAATAGGATAGAGTTATGAAATTATAGATATAGGTAATAAATTTAAAATTTAAATTATTTCCAAATTGAATTTTCCCTTCTTAAATTGTAGTTTTCATGATGAGACATTTTTTTATAATGGCGTATTCATTTTTGTTAAATTTTGTTTTTTACAATAATTAAATATATTTATTTAAAAAGTATTTGAAATCAATATTATTTCAATGATTTTTTTTTGATTAAAATAAAGTAAACATATATCATTTTCTTTAAATAAATTTTGGATTGGGTATTGAAATTTAGTTTGAAAATTGAAGTGATTTGGATTTTTATTTAAAAGATTCATATTTTTCAAGTATTTATTAATTATTGTTTACTATGTTGATTTTATTGAAAAAACATTAATTGAAAATAATGGATAATAGTTGGATGTATGAAACTAAAGATATCTTAACTAAGTTTCGTGAGATATTGGATTTGTTTTTATATTCTTCATTTAATAATGCATCAGACAAAGGTATTATACATTTCCCTTGTCATAATTGTATAGTAATTCCTTGGTTAATTATGGAAGAAGTTATATACCATATATTTTTTTTCCAAAAAAACTATTATGTATGGTATCACAATAGAGAGAATATGTAATCTGAGGATTTTCATGATTCAAATGAATAGAGTGGTATAGAGAATTTAATATTTGATCTATTTATATTTATAAATAATAATGAGAAATATATTATAACTATCCAATAAGATAATGATTCTAGTACACATGAGGAAACTAATGAAAATGATGATGTTTATAGAGTGAAAAATTTAATATTTGCTAATAGGTTTCTTACATATTAGGAATATAGTAAAATGAAACAGATATAGTTTTTAATACAGTTGTTTCTTGGGAAAACCATTTATAAAATTTATAATATTTAAATAAATTACACTATTCAATTTTCAAAATAATTGATTCATAATGATTTATATATTCCATAAAATCATTATATTTACTCGATGTTAATTAACCTGATTGTATTTTCTACTAATAAAATCCATGATTACCCAAAATATTTTAGCTTATCTTGGGTGGTAACCACACACCTAAATGAGTGTAAAGAATGTGGTATATCTTAATGGAATCCAAATGTTGAGGTAAAACCATATCATGATCCACCAAATTTAATGGGTAAATTTTCATTGAATCCTAGTCTCCAAACAAATTTCATGTCTAATGAAATCTCAAAAAATATATAATGGAATGTTACTAAGATAATGAATGATGATGATGAGTTATTTCATCTTGTAGATGGATTTTCATGTAGGAAATTTTATGGACAATATATAGTTTTTTTAATTGAGGTGTGTGCTGTTATGTTGGGTTGATTATGTGACAATTTCAATCTGATTAGTCGAATGATTATTTCTTACAAAATGTGGTTGGTTTTGTTCACATTTATAACCTTTGATCAAGGATTTGTATTGAAAAAATATCCACTTTCTTGAGTATAATTATATCTATACCTTCTGATCATAACAATGCCATAGATTTTGACTATCATAAAATAGTATAAGAGTCGAATCATCATTGGAATATGTGTGTATTCACATATGATGCTTGTTCTAAAAATATAATTTAAATTCACCCTATACTTATGTGGGTGATAAATTATTTCTATGCTTATGCAATGATGTCTGGTTGGATTAAAAATTTAAAAATATCATGTATTATTTGTATGAATAATAAAAGATCTTTAAGAATTAAATATCTTAATAGTTTCATTTTCATGGTACATCAATGATTCATTCTAATGGACCACCTATACTGGAATAATCATCAATAGTTTAACAATACCATTTAGGCCAAGAGGCCACCTCAACATATGTTTAGAAATGATATTCCTAATGAATTGAAATGTGTCTTTTTTTATTAGGGAAAGATTAGATGAAATATAGAAAGATGGATAATGTTCCCACTAATTCCAATTACAATTGGAAAAAAGAAAAGTGTTGTATTTGATTTTCTATATTGGTCATCCAATTTCTTAGGAAATTATTTATACAAAATTCACATTGAAAAAAATATATGAGAAATGTTTCTCTAAATTATATTAAATGGAATGTATAACAAACCAAGATTTTATGGTATGTCTCTCTTAAAATTTAATATCCTTGATAGTTTATGTATTACACACCACCAAGTTTAAAACTATGATATACTATTAAACATTACCATTGGAATATCATTGTATCCCTTAAGAACAGTAATTAATCCAATAAAAAAGTAACTTCACCTATGAAATTATAAATAAAATTTAGGTTTCTTATAAATGAAAATATGATATATTTATATCTTCAAAAAAGTAGATAATTGTTTTCAAAAGGATAAATTAAGTGCTGGTATGTTTGTGAAAGAAAGTTTTTTATTTGCAATTTAATAATTAATATAATTATTTAAAAGAAAAATTATTTTCAGAAAATATATTCATTAATTAATATTTTTTTCTTATGATTATAATATATTTTTATGAGACCAAAATTAAACTTTAAAAGTGTCATAAAATCCATTATAATATTAAAATCGGTATTTTTCAAGTAAATGAAGATTCTATTTAAAAATTAAATATCTCATATTTTGAAAATTACTTTCATAAAATGGATTCCATTTTTTGAATTCTAAATATTGAAAAGGGGTTTGGGATAATTTTTTGGAGTTTTCTAAAATAGTTTAAATTTTGGTAAATAGTGAAATATGGTAATTTACAGTATTGAACATTATAAGTAAATAAATTAGTTATTGAGTCATAGATGATGTAAGGATGATTTAATCCCATAATATAGAAAACTAATTAATTTTTTAATATATTTACTGATATGGATCCAACTATTTATAGTCTTGATCCAAAATAATAAATTGGTGAATAAAATAATCAGAAAACACCCCTCTCTTTTACTATAAATACCACCCCTCACCACCTGTTCTCCTCACACCTAAAAAGAATTAAATCTTGTCCAATTTCTTCCAAATAAATCTCCCAATACTATCCCACACATTTTGGCCTTCTTAGTATCTCCCAAAATACCATATCAAATTTCCTTAAGGAGGTTCTCAAGGAGAGGGATTCGAGAGGTAAAATCCCCTTTCATTCTTTTAATATTCTTTTAATTTATTTCTTTTCTAATACATTCCTAAGATACCTATAACATTGTAGAATGATTAATCTAGTATATTTTATATAATGAAAAATTATTATGATAATGGTATATCAATCATCAATTATCTTCTCATCCAGTTTTATTCTGAAAATGAAAACATCATCTGTGAGGTTCCGATTTACGACCTTCATAGACGATGAGTTTTCATTTTTTCAATTATTCCTTAAAGTATGGTCATAAAACTATTTTTATGGTTAAAAAATAATTAAATATATGTAATAATAACTATTTAATATTTCATAACTAGTATATATACATAATATTAATTCATAATACAAAACTAGTTTGTGATGATCGAAAAAACGCTAAAATTATAATCAATAAAATAAATTTTTAACTGGTTCTTAATTAAATTATTAATATATCTAATTTTATTATACATGACATTAAGTGAATGTGAAAAACACTTTCATACATAAGGTAAGAGATTATCCCCAAACCCCCATTTTCCTTCAGGTTATGATTTCTCTCTCTTTAACCCAATGTAATTATTCATTATTTTTATATAATTATTATAAATTTTGTTTTAATTTTCCAAAAATATGTACCTATATAAATTTTTAATTATTTTATAGGGAAATACATGTTTTATAGGTTTCCCTTCTCAATTTCTCCCGATAAGCAAGCCCTATTAAAGGGAACTTCCTAATTTCTTACCCATTTTCAAGTACCATCCAAAATCTATTTTAAGAAACCATTATTTTTATATAATCAGTATTTTTATCATTAAAAAATATCTTTTTTCTTTTTTGGTTTTATATAAACAATTTTTAATTTTTATGTTTTAAAGACTCTTTTACATTTTCCCTTAAACCACACTGAAGTGGTCCATTTCTAAAGTTTCTTAAAAACTTATTTACATTTTTTCAGATTATTTTATGGTGAAAAATAATTTCATTTTACTACCATTTTATTTTAGTGTATATACTTATTTATATTCTTATTTCATGAAAAATATAAAGGATGTTTTCCAAATAACTCTTCTTTACAAAGTAAAAATGGTATTTCTCTCAAGAATTACTCGATGATTTTATTAGAGAATTATTATCTATTTCAACAACCTATGTTGAATATTATAATTAATTGGGATTGATATTTTATGATATCATCTACCATATTTTATTAAATGTTTTATAATCAATTTGATTTTGGTTGTGTTATCCTGATACCACTCACCATATTACTCAGAATGGTTAGTGATTATGTTTACTGATTGGGGAAAGTTATTTACATTTAATATATGTTTTTTATGTTTTCCCCATTCATAATAAGAATTAATTGGACTTATTAAGTGATTAGAGGGGCCCATTATAGACCCTCAATGCATTGATAGGTATCATGAGACAAACCATATTGGGATTTGGCCAAGGCCTTACCCATTTGTTTTCAGATGTCCTGAAAAAATCCTCGATGGTATGTTTTAGATGTCCAAAATTTTGAACTCCACCATTATGATATTATTAATTGATAATACATGTTATTATTCGAATAGTATAATATCCTTGGTTAAGTTTCATTCTCATATGATTATTTATATGACATTATTTAACAAGCAATTATTCCTTCCATATTTTTCTCATGATTATGTTTAAATGGAATGTGTTTTTATTTATTCACCATTAATTATTGTTTGTGTTTATTTATGATATCTTAAATTATATTTCTTACCCTTAATGAGCATCTCAGATCACCCCTTTCTTTTGTTTTATTTTTCTTTAGAATGAAAATATATATATTATGAATGACTAGTAGGGATAATATAAGAGTTTATGGATATTTCCAATGGAGTTTCTATATTGTATTTAATTTCCAGTTGTAATTTAAAACTAATTTTTGTATTTGGTTTTTCAAAGATAACAGACTATTCGGTCCTTTGGGATGCGACTTCCTTGATTATTATACCAATGTAATAAAATAAGGCACCATCACCATGCTACTATGGTTGGGGACTTTACAGTTGGTATGAGAGGAATTTTAGTAAAATCCTTGGAAATAAATTAAAAAACATAGATTATTGAATATAACCCTAAGATATACATTGAGGATAATAATAAAAGAATATCCTATAATTTTAGTAATATAGATATTATCTGGGTCTTCTTAGAAATACATCTCTGTCTCGATACTACAAGTGGACATGGTTCTATCATAGATGTACCTAGGGGTAACAAATCCAACAAGGTGCAATGGGCCGGAATTAATGTAACCTGGTACATAGAAATGGACCTTACTACACACCTAGTTTGACACTACTAGGGTATATTCTTAGGATAATTCACATTTTTTACAAACCATTATAAATAATTTAAAAGTAAACATGTACCTAAAGAAACTAATCCTATTATTATGATATTAGCTATGCATAAATTTCCAATTTTTGTTAAGTGGTTATCTAGTTCAAAATTTTGAATTATGATTTATGACCTTATTTTTTGTATTCCATTGTTTAGAAATGGATCCTAGTTGATGTAATGGAAATTGTATCAATGCACATATTTCATGTAGATATTTCCCTCATATGAAATACACTGATATTGGAACAGGACCTACAACTGGAGATGAGCAACTTATAAATATACTGGGAAAACTAACTCAGGTTATGAGTAATAACCTTACTCGCATGGAGCATCCTGATACTTAATACTATGTTAAAATGAAATACTACTTTATGCAACAACAACCTCCATTATTCAATGGGTATAAAAATCCATGTCTAGATTAGCAATGGATAAGTTCCTTAGAGAATATATATCTCTCTTTGGGAAGTAATGAAAGGTAGAAGATTATCATGGCACTTTTTCATCTCTTTAGAGATGCTGATCAATGGTGGTCATTGATTCAAAACACAGAGGAGGATGATGAAATTGAAAATATGGAATGGAAGTATTTTGAAGAATTTTTCTTATACATATATTTCCCTAGAGAACATCAAGTAGACATAAAGAGAAAACTCTAGAATCTGAGAAAAAAGGTGGATGAAAACATGGCCAAGTATGTAGCCAACTTTACAAGGTTATCAAGGAATGCTATATATTTGGTTTTTAATCCAAAGAGAAATATTGATCGATTATTTGATGGTTTAAAACCATTCCTCTAAAGGTTAATGGACTCCCAATCATTCTCATACTATGAAGATATAGTCTCATGTTCTATCAAGATAGAGAAATAATTATCTAAGTCTTATAGCTTTAATGGAATGTAATAGAAGAGTAGGGTGGAAGAGTAAAGAATGGATAAAGGGAAGAAAAAAAGTTCATTTACCAATGTTAAATACTTATGGATAAAAAACCCTATTTTTTTCATAAAATGAAAAGGATTTTTCTTCAGATGTGTTGAAAAAGTCCATAATGATCATGATTGCAATAGAAAGAAATGAGCTACCATTTCTCAATGCTATAATTATAGAGAGATGAGACACTATGAAAATGATTGTTTGACGAATCATGGAAACTTTCCTCAGAAAAGGACTTGAGAGAAAGTAAAATCTTATGCGATCATAACAGAAGAGGTTGAAATTACTAATGATGTGGTGGAAGGCACATTAATATTAACTTCAAATTTATCCAATTCTCTATTTGATTATGGATCATCACACTCTTTTATATCTACACATTTTTACAAGAAAATTATAAATTACCCATTTTATTTAATTAGGGATTTATCATTAAATTCTCATAAGGGTAGTCTCATTACAAAAAACATGTATCGATCAGTCCCCTTTATAACACATAAACATGCTTTAGTTGTTGACCTTATCAGTATAATTATGGATTGAATTGATATAATCCTCAGTATTGATTTTCTTTCAAAATATGTTGTGATTTTTTTTCAAGAGGATGGAAATTATGATTTGTGAGGAATATGTATGAACTAGAGGGTCGTTGAAGTCGGTAAAAGTTTAAAATTTATATTTCTACTAACTACAGTATATGTGGAAAGTAGGTTCGAACCCACAGGGAAGGTAAATTTGGCCACTATTCATCTAAAAACTTTGGAAAACTCCAATGTTGTTAGTAGCAGTGTGATTTTTCTATTTTTCACTTTTTATTTATATTTTTTATGTTTTGTCTATTAAAGAAGAAATAAAACAACACAATCTTTTTGAGTTTTTTTTATAAACTATATTGAAAAAGAAATAGGTTTAAAATAATAAGTAATAGAGAAATAGTATGATGATAGGTGAACAAACTACAGAAATACATCCGGAGAAAATCTCAATTCTACTGGTTTTGTAAACATTCCTTCTCACGATAGTGATTAAAACTAATAACACTGAAAATGAGTGATTTATTTCCCTCTCTAGAAGATAAATCACACAAGATGATAAATTTTACAGCTCTTCACTCCTAAATTAATCAACATGAGCATTCAGGTTTGAAAAAGATGACAGAACAAACTCGCCGTATGTTTTGTAGTTTTAATTTCAATTCAAATGATTAAAGAAATTATTCCACAATAAAACTCACCGAATGAATGTGTAATTCCAAGATTAAATGTTGGTGATATGTTGCAATCCAATGAAATCAGAACTGATCTCGCCAATCAATGCCGATCAAAATTAAAATGATAAAGAGAAGTAAGAAGAGAGATTAACTAGTAGACTCGATTTTAACCTCGAACTGGATGTATTTAGCCTAGCATTGTTTCCATTATGTAATCGAAAATCATTCAATTATAAAGGAAGATTTTTTAAATAAAAGAGAGGAAGAAAACTCCCTCTACTAGCATGAATTGTTGTTGCTCCTGGCCCCCGGGTCTCCAAGAAAATGGTTCTCTGAGAAGTGTTCCAGGATTCACCTCCAAAGTCTTGCTCTGCTCCCAAGTGAATGAAAAAAATGTATTCCTCCACCATCTCTAGTGTTTTTTTGGAATGAATGAGAGTCTGAGTCCCCCGGTCAAATTCTGCTGCTCCTGAGTGATCGATCGATTGAATTGTCCCGCCAAATTCTGATGCATCTCTTCTTTTATATCCTCTGTCATCTACTGCATGTCACCACTCAATTTTCACCGACTTAGACTCTTTTTTTCTGTTTCACCGCACATGTGCATTTTTTCCTGCGACAGGCACGTCATATTAATTTTTCTCACGTAACTAACTCCCGGTGAGTTAATTAAGTGAATCTAGATGGGATTTCAATTTCCGTATGAACCTGTAATAAAAAAACAGTAATAAATACAATGAAAATAGATAATATATTATAGCTATTTTATAAATTAAAAAGTTAATTCAAGTTAATTTAAAAATACTTAAATTGATAATTATTATTACTAGAATAACTATTAAAATTATAGTTATTAATTTATTATTAAATATTTAATAAAATTATTAAGTATTTAATTTATTATTAACTAAATTATACAATTAGTGTTAGTATTATTAATAATTAGACAGTATAACTTAATTAGATTCTTAAATTAGATCCAAATAAATTACTTTATTAATTTAGTTATTATATTTATTTTGTTGTAATTAATTTATAATTAAAGTGTTAATACATTTATTTAAGTTAATAATTAATTTTATTTATAAATTATTATTGTTTATAATTTAATAAATTCTTATTAGTTTGACTTATATTTTATTTTTTAATTTATCTATTTATTAATATTATAATCGTTAAAAATTATAACTTCTATAAATTATATTGTATTTATTTGTTTAGTTTAATTTTAATTAATTTTTTATTTCCTCCTCCCCCAAATATCGGCGCGCGTGGGGGAGGGTTAGTCTTCTTCTTCAGCAAAGAGAAGAGGTGGCGAGACTCAACTTCATTGCACAGATCCAGCGGCACGACATCCTTCAGGCGCGACAGCTACTCCGTCATCTACAACAACCTTATACAGATCCTCCTGGCTCGACCCCCTTCTCTTTGAATAATGATGAGATGTGTTTTTCTAAACAAATGATGTGAAAACCCTCTTCGAAAACTTCAAGAGGTATAAGCTACTAGTAATTATGCTCGGATTCAAAGAGTTATTTGTGTCAATTGGAAATAGGTTTACGATCTTATCGAGATGGTGGCTTCATCGGCACGACATCGCAACTCGAAGAAGGGGAAAGGCATGATCAGGCGGCTTTCTTTGCTCTCCTCGGCATGGCAAAGCTTCAATATCCTTCAAGATAAAGGTCCAGATCTGAGTGGTAGATTAGTGATTTTCACATGAAATGAAGGGGGGGTCGACGCATCTTGAGTGAATCCTTCAGAAGCATTGGTGGCGAGATCCATTGAGTCACAGGCTCCTCCTCAATCAAAGCTCTATTTATCACGAATAGCTGATTAGGGTTGTTTTTATTCAAATTGTATTAGATTCCTGGTTTGAAACTGGTTTGGGAAGATTTTACGAACTGTTTTTTTGTGTGTTCGACGGTGGATTTTGCTACGATGGTGGAAAAGGTGCAGGGAAACGGTGGAAATCTGTGGCACCGGTAAGAGAAATGGGGGGAAATGGTGCGAGAGAGTGAGACACTATAAAAGAGTCACGGTGGTAGAGAAAAGGAACTGTGAGGAGAGTCATGGTGGTTATGGAACCGTGAAATTGAATACGGTGGCAAAGATACGGTGAGACCGTGAGAAAAATGGAAAAACAGTGCATGGTGAACGGTACCACCGTTTCTCCTGGAAACGGTGTGAGACTCACTGTGAGACAGTAAAATATAAATATTGTGCATGAGGATACGGTGCCACCGTGAAATGGGCATGGTGCATGATGGTACTGTAAAAGGGTTGAAACCGTGAACCTGCAAAATAAACAGAGTAAATAAATTAAATTAAAACATAAATAAAATATGAACAAAATAATTAATAAAAACTAAAACTTAATTAAAACAATTGAAAATTAAAATTCAACATAAACTTACATAAATTTATGAAACCTATTAAACTTAAGTTAAATTATTATTATATTTAATTTATAAAACTGAATTAGTTACTAAACTAAAACTAAAAATTAAAAAGCAACTAAATTATTAATAGTTAATATAAAATTTAAACTCTCAAATAAAAAACTTAAACTATTTATAATATTTACTTTAACAAATTAAATTAGTTAGGGTAAAAATTTAGTTAATTTGTAATTAAATACTTATGTTAATTAATGAAATTAAATTAAAGATATGCAGGGAGTTTATAAACTCAAATTTATAAAAATTGAATTGTTAAAAGACAGTTAATATTTAGATTATGTTATTCTAAATTATTAAATATTCAATACATGAAAAGATAAATCAAAACTATATTATTTATTGTACAAAATCATAATTAATCAATTATTTAATTAATGTTAATTTATTAGATATGCAGACTAAAACAAAAAACTAAATAAAAATTTATTAGACTCGTAAAATAAATTAAAACTTAAATTAACAAATTTAAATCTTAGAATACATAAATTGTTATAAAAATTGATTAAATAAATAATTTAATAATAAATATAAAAAAGTTCCATTATTATTAAAATGCGTTAAAATAAGTAATTAAATTAATAAAAATTAATTAAAAAGATGTGGTAAAACATCTATTTTTAAGGCCACATCAAATTCCCCCACACTTAAACATTGTTTGTCCTCAAACAATCCCATGTTTTGTCATATTTGAAAAATAGAAAAGTGCTTATTATTTAGGTTAAATTGTAACATGTCGATCAAATTGAAACAAGGAACAGAAACATCAATAGGCTTTTAGAAAATAAATTGCTCATATGAATCTTGTCTAAAAAAATTCTCACTGGTAGTCTTGAAAACTATGAATCATCCAACAATGAAGATGTCAAGACTCATATGTTATACTTCTTAGTGACTAACTTAAATCCAGACTTAAGTCCAAAGTCCAAGAGTGAAAAGAGATTAAATTTCTGTGGAATTAAGAACATAATAGTAGTAATTTTATACTTTGACTCATCACCTAATTTCCAAAAATAAATAATTTTTTTGAAAAACCTTAATGATACAACATAAATGACTCCCAAATAAACCAGTTGACCCCTTCTTTATTTGGAATTCATCATTCCCCTCACCATAATGAACTTTTTTTTTACCCTAGACGCTTTATTTTATTCTTCCCAAGCCATGTATCATGTGTTAAACACTGTGCAATACACTTATTCAAAGTATACAGAGGGCTTATAGTAAACAGAAACGCACCCAGTAGCTAGGGTATCAGAGATTCACTGTGGGATCCCAAATGCCCAAATTACTCCAGTTTCAAAAGATTTATATCAAAACCATTTACATAAACTCACTAAGGTGATTACTTTAATAAATAAAAGAAAATAATTTTCCTAAAATCAAGATCAAACTTTCAGTTCCAAAGATTATGATCATAACTCCACTAACAGGCCACCCATATCACTCTCAAAAATAGTCCCTAAACCAAGTTCTCAATTAAATAACTAAACAATATCACTCAGCAATCATCCACCCAAAACAATTTCAGATTCAGTGCAGTTCTCAACTACCAGCAAGGCACTGTCCAAAGGCAAAACTCATTTGAGTACAGTGTAAAGCCTAAAATTACGAAAGAATTTTGAAAAATAAATTACCCATTTTTTTAAACAAAAAGATTTAACTTGTAGTGGGAATTGATGGACTTACAATTAAGAACAGTTAATCACAGACAAGAATTGACCCCCTCACCCACACTTAAAACTCAACTTTGTCCCCAAAGTTGACTTCTAAAGTGGAGAAGAACAATTTGACAGTTAAAGTTCAAAACAGGTTTTCAATATAATAGATTTATGACATGTATAAAGGTCGCATTAAAGTTCAAAGACATTGTTCTCCACAATGAATAACTTAACAACATGTTCATTAAAATTACATGCATTATCATTTATCTATAATGAATAATTTTTAATACAGCTCAAGAAATAACATGTGAGGTGTAAATGCACAATGGATAGGGTGCAACAATCTGAAATTTTTTGTTCTAATGAATGTTCAATATAGCATAAATATGCATGTTAAACACCTTACAGACTAGGAAGATTCAATGAAAAACCCAATAAACAGCCCGCATGTTTCCGCCCACACTTAATTTCAAGCAGTGAGAAGATTTTAATAACAATGAAATTAAAATTTTCAGCAAAAGGAACATGCAGAATTTTACATTCACAAACATGCAGATTTTTTTTAATAGAAAGACATGTAGTAGAATTTTCAATACACATGTAGCAGAATTATTAAAATATGGGTAGAATTTCTAAAGCAGCAACATCTAAAGCATATTTTTCTTAAATAAATTAGGAGCAGAAATAAGTGCATAAGTAAAGTGAAAGAACTTCCCTATAAAATTTTTTCAATTAAATCTTCAGAAAGGGAATTCCACTCCTTCATGAAACCAATCAGAAGCATCATAGAAACACAGAGCATGTAAACTAGGAACAAAAATCCAGCAGAGATAGAGATTATAGAAGACAACTCAATAGCACTTTATTAAAAGTACAACAAAAAATAGAAACAAAAGTAAACACAAAATAAAGAACATGGGTTGACTCCCATGAAGTACTGAATTCAAAGTCTTCAGTTTGAATTTATTTAATTACATTTTTTGTGTTTTATTAAAAACAAAATGGAAACCATGGGTTTCCTCCCATGCAAAACTAGGTTTATAGTCCCCATCCAGACTTTATTCAAGAACAGTTTTCAAGCACAGTGAAGGCAGCCAATCCCTTTGTCTATCCCTCAAAATAAAGTTTCACTCTCTACCCATTGACTAACATGGGTTTTTTCTCTTCACCCACTATTTCAACAACTCCATTATTCAGCACTCTCACTACAATAAAGGGTCTAGAACACTTGGACTTCAACTTTCCAGGAAAGAGTTTAATTCTAGAGTTAAATAGGAGGAACTTTTGTCTAGGTTTGAAATTTTAAGTTTGAATAATTGAATCATGAAAAATTTTAGTCCTCTCTTTATAAATCCTTGAATTATCATAACTCTCTCTCCTAATCTCATCAAGTTCACTCAGCTCAAGTAATATTCTCTCACCAGCACTCTTAAAATCAAATTTTAGAGCCTTAATTGCCCAATATGACTTATGTTGCAACTCCACAGGTAAATGACAGCATTTCCCAAACAACATCCTATAAGTAGAAATACAGATTGGGGTTTTGAAAGCAGTTCTATATGCCCATAATGATTCATCCAATTTAAGTTACCAATCTTTCCTAGAGTTTGTCACAGTTTTCTCAAGTATTTGTTTAAGTTCCCTATTTGAGATTTCCACTTTCCCAATGGACTGTGGATGATAAGGAGTACCAGTTTTATGAACACAACCATATTTTTCCATCAAAACATTAAATTTTTAGTTCTTAAAGTGTGTTCCATTATTAGTGATAAAGGATTTGGGGACTCCAAATCATGTAAAGATATTCTTCTTGAAAATTTTTATTAAAGAATTGGCTTGATTGTTGGGCAGTGCCACTGCCTCAACCCATTTCGAAACATAGAGAACAACAACAAGTATATATTCATTCCCATGAGATGATGGAAATGGACCCCTGAAATCTAAACCCTAGACATCAAAAATTTCAACTTCCAGAATTCCTTTTTCGGGTAACTCCTGCTTTCTACCCACATTGCCTAACCTTTGGCACCTATCACAACAAACTACAAAGCTTATATCATCCTTAAAAAGTGTAAGCCAATTGAAACTAGATTGTAAGACTTTCTGAACAGTTCTTTCACCACCATGGTGACCTAACCAAGGTGAGGAGTGACAAACCTCTAAGACAGGAAACATTTCTTCCTCAGGCACACACCTTCTAAGAATACCATCAGCACACCTCCTAAATAGTAGAGGATCATCCGAAAGATAATATTTAAGTTCAGAAATGAATTTATTTCTTTGGTTATTAGATAAATTTTTGAGAAAAACACCTGCTGCCAGGAAGTTGGAAAAATCTGCAAACCATACAGATTTCCTGATTGATATAGTAAGAATCTTTTCATCAGGAAATGAAGAGTTTATCTCCCTAGGATCTTCTGATTCTGAAAGATTAAGAGGAAGCCAAGAAAAGTGTTCGATAACTAAATTTTCATCTCTTTGCTTATCCCTAATCTCTAAATCAAACTCTTGTATCAATAGAATCCATCTAATCATCTTGAGTTTAGTTTCTTTCTTAGACAAAAAGTACTTTAAAGAAGAATGATCAGTGAAAATAATGAATTTTGAGCCTAAGAGATACTGTCTAAACTTCTCTAAAGCAAACACAATAGCTAGAAATTCTTTTTCAATGGTGGTGTAATTTTTTTGAGCATCATCTAGAAGTCTACTAGCTTAGTACACCATATGCAGTTTCTTACCTTTTCTCTATCCAAGGACAACACCTACAACCATATCACTAGAATCACACATAAGTTCAAAAGGTAGTTTCCAATCAGGTGCAGTGATAATAGGTGATGTAGTGAGTTCTTCTTTAACCAGATTAAATGATTTCAAAAAGTTTTCATCAAAATTTAAAGGTTCATCCTTGACCCGCAAGGAACACAAGGGCTTATTTATTTTGGGAAAATATTTTATGAATCTTAGGTAGAAACCGGCATTCCCTAGGAAACTTCCAACTCCTTTAACATTAACAGGAGGTGGAATTTTCTGAATGACATCAATCTTAGCAGTATCAACTTCTAGAACTCTATTGGACACTTTATGAACAAGCACTATACCCTCTGCGACCATGAATTGACACTTCTCCCAATTAAGAACAAGATTGGTTTCAATGAATCTTTCCAAGAATAACTCAAGATTTACAAGACAAGTATCAAAAGTACTACCCACAATGGAGAAATCATCCATGAAAACTTCAATGATTCTTTAAATAATATCTGAAAAGATAGCCATCGTACACCTTTAAAATGTGGTTGGAGATCCACACAACCCAAAGGGCATCCTCATGTAGGAAAATGTTCCAAAGGTCCATGTGAAAGTGGTTTTTTCCTGATCCTCTGGAGCAATAGGAATCTGGTTGTAACCAGAATACCCATCCAAGAAATAGAAAAACTCATTACCAGCAATCCTCTCAAGAATTTCATCCAAGAAGGGTGTTGGAAAATGTTCCTTCCTAGTGGAAGCATTCAAATTCCTATAATCAATACAGACTCTCCATTTTGTGGCTTTCCTAACTTGGACTTATTCATTTTTTTCATTTTTAACTAGAGTGAAACCCCCCTTCTTGGGAACAACCTGGAGAGGGATTACCCAAGAACTATTAGAAATGGGATAAATCATTCCAGTGTCAAGCTAATTGATCACTTCTTCTCTCAAAACTTATTTCATGTTCGGATTCAACCTTCTTTGACACTCTACCCTAGGCTTATGGTTAGGCTTCATCGGTATTTTATGCATAAAAAATGAGGGACTAATACCCTCGATATTAGCAATTACCCAACCTATGGAAGATTTAAACTTATTCAAAACATTTAACAATATTTCCTATTGGTTTTTATTCAGTTCAGCAAAAATTATTACAGGAAAAATGGAGTTCTCACCCAGAAATGACTATTTAAGATGATCAGGGATTGGTTTTAGTTCAAGAGTGGTAGTTTCTACACTAGAAGGAAGACTCTTAGGCCTCGGAGGTCCAATATATTTGACATATCACTTGTAAGGAATTTGAAATGATGAAAGATTTTCAATTTCATGCTTAGATTCAGAAATAACAGTACTACTGTCCAAAGTGGGAAGTTCACTGTCCAGATTTTCTGGATCATATTTTAACAAATTAACCAGAGAAGAATCATCTAGTTGTCTTTTAAGTTCTCCCTCAATATCATCAAAGTGTTCAGCAATGTTGGTGTTAACAGAAACACCCTAAAATTCACTCAAAAAGTTCCTATGTTCAGAAATAGAGGAATCTTATACAACAGAAAATGGATAGTTGTCCAATTCTGTAAGATTTTCCATATCAGGTGTTTGAGCAGAATTTTCAATTTCTAAGACAGATTCAACATGATTTTCTACTTCAAGATAGATTTCTTCAACTAACTGTAATATGACTGTGGTGGGTTAAAGATCACCCAACCTAAAATATTGAAACAGTGAGTATGGGATCAGATTAATGTTAGTACCTAAATAACACAAACAGTTCAGCTGATCAAAGTTTCCTAGTGTGCAAGGTATGAAAAAACTACCTGGGTCTTTCAGTTTTGGTGGAATTTTCTATTAGAGTACAGCACTACACTCTTAAGTGGGGATCTAGGTAGCAAATTTTTTCAGATAATTTTTGTTTGAAACAATTTTCTTAAGAGATTTTAGATAATATGGGATTTGAATTAAAGATTTAATGAATGGAATGATCACTTGAAGTTTGGAAAGGAGACCAAGGAACTAAAGGAGTTCAGCTTTGGTGTTACTTTGAGGTTTCAGCTTCTCAGGGAAAGGGATGGGTGGGGAAAAAAATTTAAGGACAGTAGGCATATCCCTCACCTCTTCCTAAAATTTTTCTTTTCCTTTATTCTTTTTATTTTTAGTTGAAGTTTCAGCTTGAGTTTTAGATGAAAAATTCAGATTTAAATAATTTTCCAGACTTTTCTATAAATTTCCAGCATGTGAACAGAACAGATTTTTGTTTCCATATTGAAGCAGATTCTCATTTTGGGCATTTTCAGTGAAATTTCAATAGAAGTTTGAGTATTAATCCCACTCCTAATTACTAAATCCATGGAATTATCTCTAGGTTTAAGTTAAGTGGTACTTGGAAGTCCACCTTTTTTCCTAGATCAAAAATCTCTAGTAAGTTGACCAAGTCGTGTTTCCATGTTTTTCATTCTAATATCAGTTTGCATTTTTTCTGAATCATATTGATTTTGATGTTTGGTTAGATGATTCATGTATCTTTCCTCTTGAGATTTAATTTTTTTCAATATTAGATCAATCTTAAAAGACATTTTATTATCATTGTTTCCTTGTTCATTTGAAGACTCACCCCTTTGTTGACTTTTAAAATTTGGTCTTGGTTGGTTAGAGTAATTAGGTGAGGTAGATTGTTTAATTAATCCTTGATCTTTCCATGACAAATTTGGGTGGTTCCTATAGCCTTGATTATAATTTTTTGAAAATGGATCTTCTTTAGGAGGCATCCTAGGACCATAGTTTACAAAGTTTGATTTTTCTTGTTGTTAGGCTGGCATATCATAATTAGGACATAAGTTTTCAGTATACCCAAACATACCACACTGGACACACTGTTCTCTTAATGATTGGTTGGTATTTTGACATCCAAGTTGATTAACAGTTTTTTTAGAATTCTGGTTCATTAAATATTGAAGTTGGTTGGTGATTTCAACAAGTTGAGCTTGAGTTTCATTCATTGAACCAGTGTTTGGGTTAACATTTCTATTGAATCTTTTTATTCTTGAATTTTTATGTTGTGAGTTTAGTGCAAGGTTGTTGAAAATTTGTCTAAGTTCTTTATCTGTCTTATCATTGTAATTACCCCCAGCATCTTGATCAACTAGATTTTTTCCAGAGGAGGACAACCCTTCATATAAAGTATTCATAAGAAGGTGAGATGAGAGTTGATGATGGGGACACTGCCTGAGCAGGTCCCGGAATCTTTCCCAAGTTTCATAAAAAGATTATCCATTGTAGAGACCCAAAGCTTGACATACATGGAAATTACATTACTTTTGCGGAATACTTAGTACATAACAAAAACACACACACAAGGACCGTAATAGTTTAGTGTCTTTGGAAACTCGGAACGTAATCTTCTAATCATGGTGAAAGATCTTCAAAATCTCCCATAAAGATCTTCCCTTTTTTTCTTACCTAAAACCCTTCTTTATATCCTGGGGAAAAGAAAACATAAAAGGGTGAGCTCAAATGCTCAGTGAGGGTAAACAAAATAAATATCAAACACATCATATTCATAAGAACATAACATTTTGGAAATCTTCACCTGAAAAAGAGATCATAATATCATAACATGGGATAAATCATAGTAGTGAAATGTAATCCCAATAATCATAACTTAAAACATGAAACTTTTTGGTGTACACACATAATCATAGAGAATCATTTCTTATTAGTCAAGACTCATTGCCTAGACTATCTTAGTGGACAAAGTCCATTTCTGAACCAAGTTCATTCCTCGTTTCAGTCCTGTTTCACTGAACCGGTTTAACCTGCCGTTCCAGCCATGTCTATCTCATGAGATATAAAATCTTTACCCAATGCATTGGAGGTAGATATAGGTCCCACCCATCTCATAATGATACCATTCTTATGTGTGCCACAAAATCATAAATCATACATCATTGCATAACCCATGTAGTAAAAATGGGATTCTTAAACAACATGACATCATAAAACAATTCATATACGATAAAGGAATTCATAAAAATAATTCCATCACAACATAATCAAATCAATGTAATAATAGGGATAGAAACAGAACCCTATATTATCTTAGATGGAAAATAATTTTGATAAAGTACTTGAACTCCATTCTTGAGGAAAATATCCTTTCTACTTCAAAAACATTTTCCTTTCTTCAACATGTCATGCAATTTTAAACTAAAAGAAGTTGATTAAAAATAAACTTGAAAACTTGTAAAGGAATCTTCTTGTAAAGAATGTTTTAAAAATCCATTCATGCCGTATAAGTTAAAAAAAACATTCTTCTCATACTTTTTTCGGAAAAGTCATAAAGTACCTCGTACGAAAAAAATGACAAAAGATTCCTTTCATATATTTTACTAAAACTCACAGAAGGGTAAAATTGGATTTAAACAATTTTAGTTGGATGGAAATAATATTACATATTTAGGAAACATGGATGTGGATGATAAAATACATCCCAGTAAATTCCAAAGTACAAACAATCTCGGATAAAAATGAGATTGTGATATTTCCCTTACCTTTGGTCCGATTTGCTTCGTAAGTGTCCGAAACTCCTGTATAATGATTTAAATAATGTCATTGAATTATTACAGAATCATACTCATTGTTATTATATCATATATGGTTCACTTATGACTTTATTTTACCCGTTCTTTGGTAAATTCCATGTTAAAGAGTGTTTTGGGTAAAATTGTTTCATTTGTCGTCCGTGTTTTGACTTGTAATTATTCATATGATTACTTAGATCATGATTACTTAATTCCATAATATAAAACATGATTTATATATAATATATATTCAGAATATATATATATATATATATATTAAATCAGTAAATGGAAATAAATACACCGTTCATGGAGACGGTAGGTCGTACGTATGCATGAACGTTGTTTTCATTTCATCATTGAATTGAATGGAATTAATTGGATGACATACATATATATATATATACATAAATCCAGTATCATTATTATGTCATATATTTCATGATTAATTATTATATATACTTTATAATCTTTTATGAATGGTTAATCATTGAGAATGAATCTCATCGCGTCATGGAGACGGTATTCCGTACGTACGCACGAGCGATGATATCGTTCCCAAGATCGTGGAATTTTATTGGAGTGTATGTATACTATTACAGAATCAATATCACTTTATAATAATCATATATAGTTATTATTTACACCATTATACCCATCCAAGTAAGGTGGTGGTGGAAAATAGATTACACCACGGCGTGGAGACGGTATTCCGTACGTACGCACGCACGCTGATTTCTCTTTCTGTAGGATGGATAGATGGTGAAATAGGGTTGTTTAATACTTATCATAACATATCAGTATATTAGTGATACTTATGTTATTACTTCATAATGAAACAACCTAAGAAGAAGAAGTGGAAGAAGAAATAAAGTTGAAAGAATCGGTAACGGACATTACCTCTTCTTTGAAGCGCCTCTTTGAGTCCTCCTCTTAGGCCACTAAAATTGGTCTTTGAAGAATACTAGGACCTCTAGGATGTTTCTAGGGAAGTGGAGAAGATAATTTTTTAGGGGTTGGCCGAGCTTGAAGGCTCAAAGTGGTGTGAGGAAGAGAGGGAGGAGGTGCCCTTTTATAAGGGAGGAGAGGGGCACCTTTGGAATAACTAAAAATATTATTTTATTATAAAGTCATATTCGGTTTTTAATAGCTCCAAATTGAGTTATTTCTAAGCTAAGGTGGGTATGGGTCTAAATACTCTCATAAAATAGAATTTAGACAAGTTTAGGTCATTATATTAACCTTATCTTTTAGTTTTAACTCTTAGTTAATTAGATTGACATTTACCATGTCACTTTGTATTTTTATATTATATAGTTAATAAACATACCATATACATCCAAGAGACCCCCAAGTGGTCCATTAATGATACAAATATCATGATATAAGCATCTTGACCAAACCTTATATTTTTAGGAATAAAATAACAATCAATAATATAATATTTGTTTTAAACATTTTTTTATGTCAATTTTGACACTATTCAATAGTTGATTTTTGTGAAACTCATAACAGAATGATTACTTCGACAAAAGTTAATTAAATAAATTATAACATTCCATATTAACCTAAAAAATTATTTTAATTCATAAAAAGTCTCAAATTATATTTATTTGGGTATTTATAATATCAATTATTCTAATTTTTCACTATTATGGTAATTACTGCATCATCATTGTGTCATAAATAAGTTAATTTATTTAATGTCTAAAAATTATAAATAAAATATCATTATGTAGTAAATCTTATTATATTTCTAATGAATATTTACAATCGAATTTATCTTATGTATAACCCTATATTAAAAATGTTTTAGTAAATAAACTTTGATTTTAACTCTTTTAACTCTTCTTTGAATTAAATAATAATAAATGTCCTAATCTAATCCAAGTGGGACTAAATGGTCATATTTTATTCCTAAGGTTGTTTTTGGTCGAATTACACTTATCCAATAGAATTAGGACATGTGTTAGGGTAATAATAATATCATTTGTACCCTTAATTACCCTATTTACTTTTAACCGTGGTAAAAAAAAGTAAAAAGTTACTATTCACCAAAAATTATTTTCATCTCATTGAACCACATTTTACTTACTGACATCAACCGTGTCTCTCTCATTTTTGAAATTCCACCCACAGAAGTGGTAAAATTAAGTTTTATGAAAAATTCATTTTTTTTAACTACCACTTAGTGGTTTCACTATTCATCAAAAAATGAAAGTTTCCAGAAAAATACCAAAAATTAGGCCTAAGATATATTTGATATTATGAACTCAAAAATGATGTCTATTTTACCAAATTAAAAACATATCAGTTGCATTAATTAATTTAAAAATTAATTCTCGTCGTCAAAACAAATAGCATGTTCTTAAGAGATAATAACTATCAAAAGATTGACACTTGTTTATGTCTGGTTTAAATGTGAAATTACATCCAATGACCAACATTATATTAAATTGTAAAATTATATTCCAAATATACTTTAAAACCACTAAAATTAATAATTTATCACTATTAATTATTTCGATTAAAAAGGTTGTTTTTAATTAAAATTTAGTAATTTTCACTATTCATCAGAAAATGAAAGTTATCCGAAAAGTACCAAAATTTCACCCTAAGCTAATTTAGATATTCTGAATCCAAAAATGAAGTCCATTTTGTAAAATAAAATTTAAAAAATTTCAAAAAGTGGTTATTACTATTCATAACGGCTAGTTCATAATAATATTATAATAATATCTCGTTTAGTGAAACTCGGTATTGCATACTACACACGCTATCGAGGAAGATCACGATTGCGTGTAATGCAAGGAAAGCCTGGGATGCATGTTGTGCAAGATCCTTTTGGTGTAGCATACAACACAAGACATTAATTAAATTAAAAGGAATATTTTTCATAAAATCTCAGGGTGTTACATTCTACCCCCCTTAAAATGAATTTCGCCCTCGAAATTCGTCGGGATTATAAATGGTTTACTACTCGAAAGTTTCTTTAATAGAAACCCACATCGTAAAAAGGAATACCAAAACCAATCTTTAAAAACAAAAGTATGAAACGTAATGGTTACCCAAATAAACTAATCACTGGGTTTCCACCTAGGTGAAAATATGGATATGGAAGAGAAATATAACTATCATGTTCTGATGGAGAGTGGTAGAGAACATGGCTATGGAAAAGCCAGCAATCACAAAGCCATAGATTTGTGATGATCTAAGGTATCATCTGATTCATCAGATATAAGAGCACTAGGACAACATTTTTGGTTTTCAAGATCGTTTCCCTAAAGTTGAGGAAATTGGAATTAGAAGAAATACTTTCGTGATTTTGGTATAGTCTCACCGTTGGTAGTTCTTTAGAAAATTTCCACTTTATCTCTTAAATAAATGAAGTTGAATTTGTCATTCGTGATGTGTTAGTAGATCATGTGATAGAATGATGGGTCATTTCATCTGTCTCAAACAAAAGGTTAGAAAAGTTATCAAAAAATACATAAGTCCATCTATAGTGAGATTAATCATATATGGTTCCTAAAATGGACTTATACTTCATATATCATACTGCTTAATATAATAAAACTAGTTTCTACTAAACAGGGACTTCATGTAGGCCAGTGGTAGGCGATAAAGTCCAGTCGCACTTCGGTTGTGGGTTCGATTCCCACAGCCTTGTCCGACGCGATGGGCTGTCGCCCGTCCTGTAGGTTGTCTTTTTTCTAAAGCTATATTACTATAACATCCCATAAATAATATCAAGAAAAAAAGTTATATCCTTAAACAATACTAACTTATGTTCAACATAATCCATTCCAATCTTTAGTCTTATCTAAAATACTTCATTCCAAGCTCATAGTATAAAGAAAATGATTACTTAAAATGTCACTTAACAATCACGTGAATGCCATCATTTATCCCCCATATATCATAAGATATATCTTGTTGGTCAAATTAAAAACATGTGAATACCTTAATCATGTGTTCTCTTGAAGAATGAATACCCATTGAACCTTAGTGAAAACATAAATTCTGTTAAAAGTTAACTCTTTCCACATACCAAAATACTCAAAATTCTATATACTCAAACCATGGTGTCACTTAGTCCTTATATCAATCATGAGATCATGAATACAATCAAACATCTCATTATCTTCTTATCCCTTCCTTATGCGCATATCATCTATGTTCCAAAAATATTTCAATCACATTTTCATGGTTACCAGTACCATATAATTATTGAAAATGAATACATAGATATTCAAAAATTCTACAATACCATACATGAGATTCCATGATACTATTTTTAAATCCCATTACATAAACACTTAATCACTACACAACATCATTTTTATACTCAACATCACAAATAGTGATCACATGAGACTTCCCTTTATCCTTTTCCTTAAGAGGTTGGTCACGTTGATCATCATTAACCCGTGGATTAGGGCATTTATTAGCATAATGTCTCATTTCCTTGCACTTGAAACATTGAAGTGTTGGTGGAGAGTTCTCTGTAGTCTTTTCTTTATTCTCATCATTAGAAACCCTTTTTCCATTACTTCGACACTCAGCTGCTCGATGACCTTCTTTTCCACACTTAAAACATTTTCTAGTCCCTTTAATACAATCTCCACCATGCTTCTTTCCACACTTTGAGCATAAGGAAACATTCATCTTCTTTTCACCATTATTATGAGATTTCTCCTTGAACTCCATCTTTCATTTCTTGTCAAAACTATGAGATGGATAAGTAAAACCGACTTCCATTTCTACCTTAATATCACAACGCACAATTTCTTCATAGCTACTGAAGTCTCTTATAGCTAATGTCCTTAGAAGATTTGGTTTTAAGCCACTGAAGAATCTATCAACTTTAATTTCAGGTTGGATGATAAATCCAGATGCATACCTTGCAAGCCTTGTAAAATTCGCTTCGTATATACCAACAGATTCATCATCCTTTTTCTTTAGTTCAAGAAACTCCTTCTCCATCTTTGTTCGAAGAATACGGGGGAAGTACTTATTGAAAAATAAGTTCTTGAACTCGTCCCATTCCATGGACTCAATTTCATCTCTTGGCCTCGTATTCTTTATAAGATTCCACCATTGATCAGCATCACCTTCCAAACGATACACTGCTAAGATGACTTTATCATGTTCAGAACATTGAAGAACTGAAAATATCTTTTCAGTGGTACTTATCCATTGTTTAGAAACAATTGGATCAGAAGACCCACTTAAAGAAGGTGGACGTTGCCTCAAGAAGGAATCAATAGAATATTGTTCCCTTCTCTGCTCATTTGGAAGTCCAGAATGATTCATAGCTTGTGTAAGTATAATAATAAGATTTTGCACTCCATCTCCCATAACATTTGTTTGTTCAGGAGGACAATCATTGCATTGTCCATTGCATTGATCAACATGGTTCCTTCGGGTTCCAGCCATCGTCTAAAACCCAAAAAGAGTAGTGTGAGAGGCAAAAATCATGCTAGGGAAAACAACACAATAAAGGGGGAGTACCTTCAATATCTAACATCTTGGGTTACCGTAATTTTAATGCTATAACCTATACTTATACTTATCCTTAGGGACATCCCTAGACATACCTTATAAATATCTCTAGGGATCTCACTAAAGTTCTCGCATCCTAGTTTCCAATGGTTGACTAAACCTTTCCTCTGATACCAACTGTAGAGACCCGAAGCTTGACGTACATGGACATTACATTACTTTTGCGGAATACTTAGTACATAACAAAAACACACACACAAGGACCGTAATAGTTTAGTGTCTTTGGAAACTCATAACGTAATCTTCTAATCATGGTGAAAGATATTCAAAATATCCCATAAAGATCTTCCCTTTTTTTCTTACCTAAAACCCTTCTTTATATCCTGGGGAAAAGAAAACATAAAAGGGTGAGCTCAGATTCTCAGTAAGGGTAAACAAAAGAAATATCAAACACATCATATTCATAAGAACATAACATTTTGGAAATCTTAACCTGCAAAAGAGATCATAATATCATAACATGGGATAAATCATAGTAGTGAAATGTAATCCCAACAATCATAACTTAAAACATGAAACTTTGTGGCATACACACATAATAATAGAGAATCATTTCTTATTAGTCAAGACTCATTGCCAAGACTATTTTAGTGGACAAATTCCATTTTTGAACCGAGTTCATTCCTCGTTTCAGTCCTGTTTCACTGAACCATTTTAACCTGTCGTTCTAGACATGTCTATCTCATGAGATATAAAATCTTTACCCAATGCATTGGAGGGAGATATATGTCCCACCCATCTCATAATGATACCATTCTTATGTGTGCCATAAAATCATAAATCATACATCATTGCATAACCCATGTAGTAAAAATGGGATTCTTAAACAACATGACATCATAAAACAATTCATATAAGATAAAGGAATTCATAAAAATAATTCCATCACAACATAATCAAATAAATGTAATAATAGGGATAGAAACAGAACCCTATATTATTATAGATGGAAAATAATTTTGATAAAGCACTTGAACTCCATTCTTGAGGAAAATATCCTTTCTACTTCAAAAACATTTTCCTTTCTTTAACATGTCATAAAATTTTAAACTAAAAGAATTTGATTAAAAATAAACTTGAAAACTTTTAAAGGAAGCTTCTTGGAAATAATGTTTTAAAAATCCATTCATGCCGTATAATTTAAAAAAACATTCTTCTCGTACTTTTGTCAGAAAATTCAAAAAGTACCTCGTACGAAAAAAAACGACAAAAGATTCCTTTCATATATTTTACTAAAACTCACCGAAGGGTAATATTGGATTTAAAAAATTGTAGGTGGATGGAAATAATATTACATATTGAGGAAACATGGATGTGGATGATAAAATACATCCCAGTAAATTCCAAAGTACAAACAATCTCGGATAAAAATGAGATTGTGATATTTCCCTTACCTTTGGTCCGATTTGCTTCGTAAGTGTCCGAAACTCCTGTATAATGATTTAAATAATGTCATTGAATTATTACAGAATCATACTCATTGTTATTATATCATATATGGTTCACTTATGACTTTATTTTACCCGTTCTTTGGTAAATTCCATGTTAAAGAGTGTTTTGGGTAAAATTGTTTCATTTGTCGTCCGTGTTTTGACTTGTAATTATTCATATGATTACTTAGATCATGATTACTTAATTCCATAATATAAAACATGATTTATATATAATATATATTCAGAATATATATATATATATATATTAAATCAGTAAATGGAAATAAATACACCGTTCATGGAGACGGTAGGTCGTACGTATGCATGAACGTTGTTTTCATTTCATCATTGAATTGAATGGAATTAATTGGATGACATACATATATATATATATACATAAATCCAGTATCATTATTATGTCATATATTTCATGATTAATTATTATATATACTTTATAATCTTTTATGAATGGTTAATCATTGAGAATGAATCTCATCGCGTCATGGAGACGGTATTCCGTACGTACGCACGAGCGATGATATCGTTCCCAAGATCGTGGAATTTTATTGGAGTGTATGTATACTATTACAGAATCAATATCACTTTATAATAATCATATATAGTTATTATTTACACCATTATACCCATCCAAGTAAGGTGGTGGTGGAAAATAGATTACACCACGGCGTGGAGACGGTATTCCGTACGTACGCACGCACGCTGATTTCTCTTTCTGTAGGATGGATAGATGGTGAAATAGGGTTGTTTAATACTTATCATAACATATCAGTATATTAGTGATACTTATGTTATTACTTCATAATGAAACAACCTAAGAAGAAGAAGTGGAAGAAGAAATAAAGTTGAAAGAATCGGTAACGGACATTACCTCTTCTTTGAAGCGCCTCTTTGAGTCCTCCTCTTAGGCCACTAAAATTGGTCTTTGAAGAATACTAGGACCTCTAGGATGTTTCTAGGGAAGTGGAGAAGATAATTTTTTAGGGGTTGGCCGAGCTTGAAGGCTCAAAGTGGTGTGAGGAAGAGAGGGAGGAGGTGCCCTTTTATAAGGGAGGAGAGGGGCACCTTTGGAATAAGAAAAAATATTATTTTATTATAAAGTCATATTCGGTTTTTAATAGCTCCAAATTGAGTTATTTCGAAGCTAAGGTGGGTATGGGTCGAAATCCTCTCATACAATAGAATTTAGACAAGTTTAGGTCATTATATTAACCTTATCTTTTAGTTTTAACTCTTAGTTAATTAGATTGACATTTACCATGTCACTTTGTATTTTTATATTATATAGTTAATAAACTTACCATATACATCCAGGAAACCCCCAAGTCGTCTATTAATGATACACCTATCATGATATAAGTATCTTGACAGAACCTTATATTTTTAGGAATAAAATAACAATCAATAATATAATATTTATTTTAAACATTATTTTATGTCAATTTTGACACTATTCAATAGTTGATTTTTGTGAAACTCATAACAGAATGATTAATTCGAACAAAGTTAATTAAATCCATCCTAACTTGACATATTAACCTAGAAAATTAGTTTCATTCATAAAAAGTCTCACATTATATTTATTTGGGTATTTATAATATCAATTATTCTAATTTTTTACTATTATGGTAATTACCGCATCATCATTGTGTCATAAATAAATTAATTTATTTAATGTCTAAAAATTATAAATAAAATATAATTATGTAGGAAATATTATTATATTTCTAATGAATATTTACAATCGAATTTATCTTATGTATAACCCTATATTAAAAATGTTTTAGTAAATAAACTTTGATTTTAACTCTTTTAACTCTTCTTTGAATTAAATAATAATAAATGTCCTAATCTAATCCAAGTGGGCCTAAATGGTCATATTTTATTCCTAAGGTTGTTTTTGGTCGAATTACACTTATCCAATAGAATTAGGACATGTGTTAGGGTAATAATAATATCATTTTTACCCTTAATTACCCTATTTACTTTTAATCGTGGTAAAAAAAAGTAAAAAGTTACTATTCACCAAAAATTATTTTCATCTCATTGAACCACATTTTACTTACTGACATCAACCGTGTCTCTCGGATTTTTGAAATTCCATCCACAGAAGCGGTAAAATTAAGTTTTATGAAAAATTCATTTTTTTAACTACCACTTAGTGGTTTCACTATTCATCAAAAAATGAAAGTTTCCAGAAAAATACCAAAAATTAGGCCTAAGATATATTTGATATTATGAACTCAAAAATGATGTCTATTTTACCAAATTCAAAACATATCAGTTGCATTAATTAATTTAAAAATTAATTCTGGTCGTCAAAACAAATAGCGTGTTCTTAAGAGATAATAACTATCAAAAGATTGACACTTGTTTATGTCTGGTTTAAATGTGAAATTACATCCAATGACCAACATTGTATTAAATTGTAAAAATATATTATAAATATAATTTAAAACCAATAAAATTAATAATTTATCACTATTAATTATTTCTATTAAAAAGGTTGTTTTTAATTAAAATTTTGTAATTTTCACTATTCATCAGAAAATGAAAGTTATCCGAAAAGTACCAAAATATCACCCTAAGCTAATTTCGATATTCCGAATCCAAAAATGAAGTCCATTTTGAAAAATAAAATTTACAAAATTTCAAAAAGTGGTTATTACTATTCATAACGTCTAGTTCATAATAATATTATAATAATATCTCGTTTAGTGAAACTCGGTATTGCGTACTACACACGCTATCGAGGAAGATCGCGATTGCGTGTAATGCAAGGCAAGCCTGGGATGCGTGTTGTGCAAGCTCCTTTTGGTGTAGCATACAACACAAGACATTAATGAAATTAAAAAGAATATTTTTCATAAAACCTCGGGGTGTTACATCTATCCTCTTGATAAAACTAGTTATTTTTGTTATGAGTTCTCCTTTAAGTATTTGGGGATTAAATTCCATTATGAAAGAATTATACACTTGATCCCAGTTTTCAAAAATGTTCTCATCTAGACTTGAAAACCAATTTCTAGCATTCCCTTTAAGGAAAAAGGGGAAGACTCTCATTCTATATTCATTTTCTATGATTCCTAGAAGAGGTAATTGTTGAACAGTATTGTATAAGTCTCTAATGAAGGCAAGGGAGTCCTCATTAGAGAGCCCATTAATTGTAGGCATCAGTGAAATGTGTGACTCTTTCAATTCATAGTTTTTGGCTCTAGGAGATAACCTGATGGATGATGGATTACTTGAAACATGACGGAGTTGGAATTCCCTCATCCTAGGCCTTTAATTTTTATCTAAGAGTTCTGGTTGATTTTGGTAGTTGTTAGGTGGAGGAACTCTATTATCTAAGTTTTCCATTTTAGTTTTGTTCTTCTTTCTTAGAGAAGTGAGATGTTTTTCTATTTCTTAGTTCAGTGGATCTAGAATAACAGCAGAGTGTCTTGTGTTCATACAAAGTAGATCACCAATTAAAATAGCACAACTGTAAAGAAAAATAGTAACATTTCATCAAAAAGTGAAACATATTTTTTTTACCATTTTCAAATTTTTCAATTTTTTTTAATATTTTTATATATGTGTTTTTTTAGTTTTTTTTAGAGTAATGGCTCGTGACTTCCCCGGAAACGGTGAAAAAAACTTGACCTAGACCATCGTTGAAGTTGATCAAAGTTTAAAATTTATATTCCTACTAACTACAGTATATGTGGCAAGCAGGGTCAAACCCACAGGGAAGGTAAATTTGGCCACTATTCTTCTAAAAACTTTGTAAAACTCCACTGTTGTCAGTAGCAGAGTTATTTTTCTATTTTTCACTTTTTATTTTTTTTATGTTTAGTCTATTAAAGAAGAAATGAAACAACATAATCTTTTTGAGTTTTTGTTCTAAAATATATTGAAAAAGAAACACGTTAAAAACAATAAGTAACAGAGAAATGGTATGCTGATAGGTGAACAAGCTAGAGAAATATGTCTGGAGAAAATCTCAATTCTACTAGTTTTGTAAACATTCCTTCTCACGACAATGATAAAAACTAATACCATCGAAAAGGAGTGATTTATTTCCCTCACCAGGAGCTAAATCACACAAGATGATCAATTTTAGAGCTCACCACTCCTAGATTAATCAATATGATCATTCTGGTTTGAAAAAGATGACAGAACAAACTCATTGTATGTTCTGTAGTTTTAATTTCAATTCTAATGATTAAAGAAATTATTCCACAATAAAACTCACTGAATTAATGTGGAATTCCAATACTAAATGTTGGTGATATGTTTCAATCGAATGCAATCAGAACTTATCTCTCCAATCAATACCGATCACATTTAAAATGATAAATAAAAGTAAGAAGAAAGATTAACCAGTAGACTCAATTTTAACCCCGAACTGGAAGTAATTATCCTATCATTGTTTGAATTATGTAAGCTAAAATCATTCAATTACAAAGGAAGATAGTTGAAAGAAAACAGAGGAAGAAAACTCCCTCTGCTAGCATGAATTTTTGTTGCTCCTGGCCCTCGGGTCTCCGAGAAAATGGTTCTCTGAGAAGTGTTCCAGGATTAGCCTCCAAAGTCTTTCTCTGCTCTCGAGTGAATGAAAAAAAATGTATTCCTCCACCATCTCTGGTGTGTTTTTTGAATGAATGAGAGTCTGAGTCCCCCAGTCAAATTCTAATGCTCCTGAGTGATCGATCGATTGAATTGTGCCGCCAAATTCTACTGCATCTCTATTTTTATATCCTCTCTCATCTACTGCAAGTCACCACTCAATTTTCACCGACTTGGACTCGTCTTTTTCTATTTCACCGCACACGTGCATTTTTTCCCACGATAGGCACGTCACACTAATTTTTCAAATGTAACTGACTCTGGGTGAGTTAGTTAAGTGAATCTGGACGGGATTTCAATTCCCGTATGAACCTGCAATAAAAAAACAGTAATAAATACAAAAATAAATAAATAATATATTATAGTTATTTTATAAATTAAAAAGTTAATACAAGTTAATTTAAAAATAATTTAATTGATAATTATTATTATTAGAATAACTATTAAAATTATAATTTATTATTTATTATTAAACCTTTAATAAAATTATTAAGTATTTAATTTATTATTAACTAAATTATACAATTAGTTTTAGTCTTATTAATAATTAGATAATATAACTTAATTATATTCTTAAATTAGATCCAAATAAATTACTTTATTAATTTAGTTATTATATTTATTTTGTTGTAATTAATTTATAATTAAAGTTTTAATACATTTATTTAAGTTAATAATTAATTTTATTTATAAATTATTATTGTTTATAATTTCATAAATTCTTATTAGTTTGACTTATATTTTATTTTTTAACTTATCTATTTATTAATATTATAATTGTTAAAAATTATAACTTTTATTAATTATATTATATTTATTTGTTTAGTATAATTTTAATTAATTTTTTTATTTCCTCCTCCCCCAAATATCGGCGCATAGGGGGGAGGATTATTCTTCTTCTTCAGTAAAGAGAAGCGGTGGCGCGATGTCCTTCAGGCACGACGGTTACTCCTTCATATACAACAACCTTATATGGATCCTCCTGGATCGACCCCCTTTTCTTCGAAAAATGATGAGATGTGTTTTCTAACCAAACGATATGAAAACCCTCTTAGAAAACTTTAGGAGGTAGAAGTTACTACTTATTATGCTCAGATTCGAATAGAGATTGGTGTCTATCGGCAATAGGTTTAAGATATGATCACAATGGTGGCTTCATCGGCGTGACATCACGACTCGAAGAAGGGACAAGGCATGATCAGGCGGCTTGCTTTGCTCTCCTCAGCATAGAGAAGCTTCAATCTCCTTCAAGATACAGGTCTAGATCTGAGTGGTAGATTAGTGATTTTCACATGAAATGAGGAGGGGGGGGTCGATGCATCTTCAGTGAACCCTCCATAAGCATTGGCGGAGAGATCCATTGATTTGCAGGCTCCTCCTTATTCAAAGATCGATTTATCATGAACAGATGATTAGGGTTGTTTTTATTCAAACTATATTAGATTACTTGTTTAAAACTGGTTTGGGAAGATTTTGTGAACTGTTTTTTTTTTGTTTGTTCAATTGTGGATTTTGCTGCGATGGTGGAAAAGGTGCATGGAAACGGTGGCAAGCTGTGGCACTAGTAATAGAAATGGGGGAAAATGATGCAAGAGAGTGAGACACTGTAAAGAAGTCACAGTGGTAGAGAAAAGGAACCGTGAGGAGATTCACGGTGGTTGTGGCACCGTGAAATTGAATACGGTGGCAGAGATACGGTGAGACTGTGAGAAAAATGGAAAAACAGTACATGGTGAACGGTGCCACCGTTTCTCCTGGAAAAAGTGTGAGACTCACTGTGAGACAGTAAAATATAAATACTATTCGTAGGGATATGGTTCAACCATGAAATGGGCATGGTGCGTGATGGCACCGTAAAAGCATTGAAACTGTGAACCTGCAAAATAAAAAGAGTAAAAAAATAAATTAAAACTTAAATAAAATATGAAAAAAATAATTAAAAAAAACTAAAACTTAATTAAAAAAATTGAAAATTAAAATTCAGCATAAACTTGAATAAATTTATGAAACCTATTAAACTTAAGTTAAATTTTTATTATCTTTAATTTATAAAACTGAATTAGTTACTAAACTAAAACTAAAAATTAAAAAGAAACTAAATTATTAATAGTTAGTATAAAATTTAAACTCTCAAATAAAAAAGATAAACTATTTATAATAGTTACTTTTACAAATTAAATTATTTAGGGTAAAAATTTAGTTAATTTGTAATTTAATACTTATGTTAATTAATGAAATTAAGTTAAAGAGATGTTGTGAGTTTATAAACTCAAATTCATAAAAATTGAATTGTTAAAAGATAATTAATATTTAGATTATGTTATTCTAAATTATTCAATATTTAATACATGAAAAGATAAATCAAAACTATATTATTTATTATACAAAATCAAAATTAATCAATTATTTAATTAATGTTAATTTATCAGATATGCAGACTAAAACAACAAACTAAATAAAAAGCTACTAGACTATTAAAATAAAGTAAAACTTAAATTAACAAATTTAAATATTAGAATAAATAAATTATTATAAAAATTGATTAAATAACAAATTTAATAATAATAAAAAAATGTCATTATCTATTAAAATGTGTTAAAATAAGAAATTAACCTGATAAAAATTAATTAAGAAGATGTGGTAAAACATGTGTTTTTAAGGCCACATCAATGTATAATCCCTTATCTTTAGAGAAAACCCCACATCATCTAAATCTTTTATATATCCACCCCAATAGATCCACTGAATGAAATTATTGGGGAGTAAGAGAAACATCATCTATTGATGAGGAAATAAGTCTTAAAATTTAGGATGTACCAAGAATAAATTGATGTATTTCTATAGGATTTATCTAGAAATCCTCCATAGTAGGAATTTTAGATTTCTATTGATTTAATTCCTGAAGAAAAACCTATATCAAGGAATCCTTATAGAATGTCCATTGTGTAATTACGAGAGCTAAAGAAACAACTAGACGAGTTGAGTAATCAGGGATTTCTTTACCCTAGTGTTTCTCCATGGGGAGTCCCTATTCTCTTTGTTTAGAAGAAATATGGATCCATGAGGCTGTGAAATGACTATATAGAAATAAATTATATTACATTAAATAAAAAGTATCATCTACCTCACATTGATGATTTATTTGATCACCTTCATGGAGATCAATATTTTTGGAAGATTGACCTTTGTTCTGGATATCACCAATTGCATGTAAATAAGGAATATATTCCAAAGACAACATTTTTAACCAGGTATGGACATTATGAGTTTATGGTAATTCCATTCGGATTGAATAACACACCCTCTATTTTTATCGATCAAATGAATAGAGTATTCAAGGAATTTATTAATGAGTTTTTTTTGGTATTTATTGATGAAATCATGGTATAATCCAAAATCTATAAGGACCATTAGATCCACTTGTGGATTGTTCTGAAGACTCTTATAAGAAAATAGTTATATGTGAAGTCTAGAAAGTATAAATTCTAGCTTCAAATAGTTTCTTATCTTGTCCATATTGTCTGAAAGGATGGAATCTCAACTGAACCTGTGAAGAAAAAGGCATTCCAGGAATGACCTATACCAGAGAATATAACTGAGGTATGTAGTTTCCTTGGTTTTGTAGGTTACTATTGGAATTTTGTTCTAAATTTTTCTTGATTAGATAACTTGCTAAACAAGATTAATCATAAAGGGGTAAAGTTTATTTGGAAAAATAAATGTGAATAATTATTTTAAGAATTGAAGATGAGATTATTGCATTCTCTGATCCTGACTATACCATAGAGAAATGGTGGATTTATGATTTATAGTGATGTATCTGAGAAATAAATTGGTTGTGTCCTTATGAAAAATGATAAAGTTATTGCCTATGCATAAAGGCAGTTAAAACTCATGAACCAAACTATCCAACTCCTGGTCTTGAGTAAATAGATGTAATATTTACTCTAAACATATGGAGATACTATATTTATGGTGAAATATGTGATATATATATATAGATCACACTAGTTAAAAATATATCTTCTCATCGAAAGAACTCAATATGAGGAAAAAGCGATGACTCAAGCTACTCAAGGATTATTATTGTTCTATACACTACTATCTAGGGAAGGAAAATAATGTATCAGATGAACTGAGCAGGAAGGATCATATAGTTCAAAAAAAATGAGGATTGATGGGGATCTTGTGTACATGGATATTGTAAATATGGATATGGGAATTATCAAAGATGTAGGATCGAAATATTCAATGTAGATGCTCAATATACAAGAGGTGGGGTTGAATTGTACACTTTAAAATTTATTTTGGAACTTTTAAATATGGTTATGTTTAACAAAGGTTAAACAAGGTAAATTCACTAAACCTCTTATTTAACCAAACTTGCTAGGTTTCAGAAATATGGTCAAGAAATGAGTCTTAAGAAAAGTTTACAGGTAATAGATTTTACCTTAAAGTGTATAGAATCTCACAAATCAGAGTATACAAAAACTAGAAAGTATAAGATAGTTATACTTTCCTTAACAATAAAAATACAACAGAAAATAAGCTTGAAACAAAACAAGTAACAAGTATAGACTCTTTTAACCCAAAGAGAAGGGTATCCAACAACCTTGGATAAAGGTCCCTTGATTTATACTTTCAAGAAAGTCTATCTTACCCACACAAGGGTAAGCCCTCAATCCAAAGATCGGTATCTATCTTGCTATCCCCACAAGCCCTCGAACTTCAAGGTAGTTGGCACCTCTGTCTTCCTCAGTTAGGAAGTCCTCAACTTTAAGGTAGTCGAACATCTGTCTTCCTATCCCCAAAATCCCTCGAATGTACTCAACAACAATCGGAGTTGCACAAATAAATATGAACTAGATGTTCAGTACACACAAAGCATGATATTCTCTCTCTATAGAAATCACTTCAACAGCATGCAATCTCTAGAGTCGTAGAACAGTTCATCAAGTGTATAGAGCTTGTTCAAATGAGCTCTTATTTTTAGGAACATCTCCAACGGTCGACTCCCTCATCCAACAATCATAATTTTTCCATGAATTTTGGATGGACCTGTACATGTAACACTCAAACATCAGTTAGTTAAAAACTGAATGTATGACATCATTTCAAAACTATATCAAGGATAGACAAAATATGGTTGCTTAACCAAAACCAATATTCAGAGTCTAAGGAAAAATAAATTTCGAAATCTATATTACAGGATATTCTGATTCTGTTTATCAGGGAATTCGGAGTCAGAATTCATAATAATTCGTAACCAGAATTCAGATTTTGAATTCATAGGAATTCGTAACCAGATCAGAGTCTAAATTCATAGGAATTCATATCCAGAATTCGGAGTCTGAATTCATAGGAATTCGTAACCAGAATTCGGAGTCTGAATTTAGAGAACTCGAAGTCATAACTCAGAAGAGTTCATAATCAGAATTCAAAGAATTTGGATCCTAAAACAGAATGCTTCATATCTAAGTAATTATAGTATTTCGAGGTTTTGAATACGAAGCTGAAATTTTATACTTAGAAAATTATGATATGAACAATGAAAATATGATAAGGATAAATTTTCCTTGAGGAATCAAAATTTCCCTTATCTAGTAAAATATAGGGAAAAATAAATTTTCCTTAAGACAAGGTGTTTGTGATTTTTAAAACAAAAAGGAATGGAAAAATCTTAAGGAAACCTTATTGACTCAACAATCTCCCCCTTTTTGGAAAACACAAACATCCTTACAAAAAATAATATAAGGACTTAAATAAAACTTATCTCCCTTGATACATGGGAAAAGATGAATACGACTAAATCCCCCTTAGTCTTTTGAAACACTAAGGATTGTATTCTAGATTTCCAGAATGAGACTTAACAATTTATTGAATATGGAAAACTTCATGATGAAAAATCCCCCTTAAATAAACTCCCCCTTTACTTAGGGACATTTCTTCTTTACTTAGTGTACGTTTTCCTTTCTCCCCCTTTGTGATTTTCAAAAGGGAATATAAGGAATGGAAAAGAAATTATAGTACCCGAAAAATTAGTACAACAGATGAAAAAACAAGAAACCAAAAAATTCATTATGATAGGAAAATTTTATACAAGGAAGGAAAATACAAAAAAAGATCTGATTGGAAATTATCATTCCTTCTCCTTGGTCATCAACTTCAAAACTATGGTTTTCAGCTTTTTGATATCCTTATGATCTTCCTCTGCACGCTTTAGAAGTTGATCCTGATCTTCTGATTTCTTCTCTAAGGCTTTGATCTTATCTTCCTGAACCTTGAGAGCCTCTTCCTGAGCCTTCAATACTTCATCTTGCTTGACTAACTTCTCTTCAATATAAATCTATAGATCCCTTTCTATCTTCCAACTCTGAGTAACTGAATATAACTTTCAATTCAAATCTTTTACTTCTTACATCTGAGAATTTTTATCAAGGGTTAGCTTTTCCTAAAAGATATTAGAGAGATCCTTGATCTTTCCTTCTTCTATGTCAAATGCATCTTTGACATTATCTTGAAACTCATCAAAAATAATTAAGTCTTTCAAAGTTCTCTTTGACCAACTTGTTATCTATTTTAAAGATCTCTTGTGAGCTTCATAGCCTATGAGAAAAGTCTTGAAATCTGCCTCTAGTTTTAAGCACTTATCCATTACCATGGATACTGAATCCGAATTTTGATTTAGAGTGTGTTAAAGCATTTGGCATCTGGAGTCAATACTTGGAAAATCAGAATGGTCCCAACAAGTTTTTTTCAAAGACTATACAACAAAGTCATGTCCAAGGGATGATGATTTCAAATCTGAGACTTGTCTTGGTGAGGCTTCTTTTTCTAGCTCAACATATTTTCTCTCAGATGATCCACTAGCTTCCTTATTCTTCACCACAACTCTTCTAAGAGTATCAACAACAACTTGTTTACCCTTATCAGCTCTCATAATTGATTCCTCATCCAAAGATTCATGCTCTCTGTCAGACAGCTAAAAAATCTTGTCTTTATCAACCTTTTCCTTATCAGCTACTACCTCAACATCCTCTGGTTGAATGAAGTCATGATTAGAACTTTCTTCCTCAGAAAAATTATTCACTTCCTCACCCTTATTATCTTCTTCTTTCTCATCTTTCCTAGGAGTAGAGAGATTTGAAGGCTCTACTTCAGAAGTTCGGATTGAAAGTCTCTCAGATGGACTTTCTTTCTTAGGAAAATTTTCAACATGATTTATGAGATCTTATGTGTCAACACTTGCTTCTACTTCTTCTTATACTTCTTCTTCTACTTCTTCTACTACTTTATCTTTTTCTTTTTCTGAAGCCACATATTTCTTTTCCAGAGTTTCAGGTAAGGGTTCTACCAAGAAGGATTTAGGTATTGGGTTATTCTCTGATGCTTTCTCAGTATCCTTAAATAGATATTTCACTATATCAGCTTCAGTCATCTTCTTCTTTTTCTTCTTTTCTTTAGCTTGATTCTCAAGCTCATCAGTGGTCTTCTCTTTTAAAGCTTTTGCTTTGGCAGGATCCAAACCAAAACTTGGATCCCCTGCTTTAATGATCTCTTTGTCTTCTCTCCACTTAGAAACTACCTCATCCAGATATGATTTTTTCTTCTTAGGTTTTGGAGGTGCGGATTGGATTCCTTTAGATCTGGGGTTTTCCCCCCACTTCTACTTCCTTCAACTTCCTATTCTTTCCTAAATTTTTGGACAATTCAGGCACTTCTTGCTTCTTCGGAACAGCTTCAGCTTCTTCCATTGGTAAGTCATAAAATTCTCTGGAGTCTTTATAAAAACCAATGTTCATCCTCTTCAAGGTATCATCACTGACTAACATGACATTGCAATTCCTTGGCTTCGAACTACAAGGAATTTTAAAATATTCTAAGCACCAAAAAATTAGATTGGAAGGAATATATGGATACATGATTATCTAAGCCTTCAAGTTTCCATTCTTAATATTCTCAATCATAATGAGAATATGATTAACCAGATTGATCTTCCATTGGTTCACCAAAAAATCCAAGATATACATGTCACTCTTCTTCAAAGTGTCCTTGTCCCCTTTTCTCAAAATGATGAGTCCTTGAACCCATAATTTGAGAATCCGATAATTCGTAGACAAGTGCACGATCTTTGGAGTCTTTACATCAGAGAGTCCAAGACATGACATAGCCTTCTCCTTAACAAAACTTCCTTTGAAATATAGATACTTATGAGAATATAACTCAACTTCCCCTTTGTATGGTATTCCAACCAAGCTTGAAGCTTTGGTGTATGAAAGAGCATAAGTCTTTCCATAGCTCTTGAATGAAAACTTCTCTCTGCCTTCTTCCTTGAAGAAACTGACTGATTCATATAATTCAACTAGCAAGTCTAGATATACTAAATCTTGAGCCCTGGCTTCTATATGCAAACACTCTTCCATCCATTCAACTTAATGTTCTTCAAGATGATTGAATCATACTTAGCGAAGAAGTTCGGAAGAACCAGCCTTTCTCTATAGACTTTCCACTCTGAGATTGGATTGATAGTAGACATATCTTTCTGAGAATATTCTTTGATAGACATTCGGATTTGAGAAATCTTTGCGAATTTCGGAACGGTCTTAAGTAGATATGAAGAGCTTCAGCATGCAATGGCTTGAGTTTCGATGTGGGATTACCATCGGGGGTCCCTTATAAAGGCGTTAAAAGTGACGATTCAAATTCCAAACTCAATCCAACATTTGAAAAGACTTCTGAATATATCTGACGGTTGAGATGATGATCGCAAGGAAATTTTTATAGGATCCGGTCTTTTGAGTTTTTTTTAAAAGAAAACAATCGGATTTAGGGAAAAGAGAATCCGAATATTTTAAAACAAAAACAAAATACCAACAAGAAAAATATAATTACGAAAAATTAAGAATGAAAATCATACCTTTTGGATTGTCAAGAAGATTATTCGTAATAGGTAAAATTCTTCTTGAATAACTTTAGACAAAAAAATGACTATGAAAACCTCCATTACAAAAAAAAATTTGAGTACGAAAATTTTCTTTATGAAAAATTTGAGTACGAAAATTCTCAATACAAAAATTTTGAGTACGAGGATCTTCATTATGAAAAATTCGAGTACGGAAATATTCATTATGAAAAATTTGAAAAACTAACTATGAAAATTTTCATTATGAAAAATTTTAAAAACCAACTATCAAAATTTTCATTACGAAAAATTTAAAAAAAACTAACTAGGAAAATTTGCATTACGAAAAATTTGAAAAACTAACTACAAAAATTTTCAAAGCTAGAGAACAAATGTACTCCCCCTATGAAAATGAGTCGTTATTGTAAGGATATTGGTTTTAGCAGAAAGTTAACAAGTAATATTACCTTATAGTTAACATTCCTAACTTCTATTTAACATTCCTAACTTCTATTTAATGTATTAAAATCTATCAGAGGGTAAAGATTTTGTGAAAATATCAGCAAGTTGATCTTGCGTTCCAATAAATTGAAGAATGATATCTCCTTTTTGTGGGTGATCCCTAAGAAAGTGATGCATAATATCTATGTGTTTTACACGAGAGTTATGTGTAGGTTTTTTACTAAGGGCAATGGTACTTGTGTTATCACACAAAATTTTTGTTTTGGTAAAACTCATACCATAGTCTGGGAGTGTGTTTTCATCCACAACACTTGAGCATAGCAACTTCCAGTTGCTGCATATTCATCTTCAGCAGTGCAAAGTTCCACTAAGTGTTGTTTTTTGCATGACCAAGAAACTAAAGAATATCCTAATAAATGACAAGTTCTGGATGTACTTTTTCTATCCATTTTACATCCACCAAAATATGCATCCGAAAAATTTTTTAAAACAAAGTCATTCCCAGAAGTATAAGAGATTCTTAAATCCATGGTTCCCTCTAAGTAGCAAAAAATTCTTTTCACTGCCTTTAAATGAGATTCCTTAGTATTGGATTGATATCTCGCACATAATCACACTAAAAACATTAAGTCTGGATGACTAGCTGTCAAGTATAGTAAACTTCCTATCATACCTCTAAAAGATGTTTGATCCACTAGTTTCCCAGCTTCATCGGGATCGAGTGAGTTTGAGCTTCCAATAGGAGTACTAATACTCTTAGTGTTGTTGTATCCATACTTTTTAAGAAGATGTTTAATATACTTATGCTGAGATATATAGGTTCCTTCTGGTTTTTGAGAAATTTGAAAACCTAGGAAAATGTTAACTCACCCATCATACTCATTTCAAAATCAGATTTCATTAGATCCACAAAGGAATCGGTTAAAGATTGCCGAGTTGAACCAAATATAATTTCATCAACATAAATTTGAACACTCAAAAAAAATTCTTATCTTTATTTATAAAAAGGGTTGGATCTGCATTTCTCTTAACATAATTATTTTGAATCAACAATCATGTAAGTCTATCATACCAGGCTCTAGGTGGTTTTTTAAGGCCATATAAAGATATGGTAAGTTTAAAAACATGTTTAGTATATTTTTTATCTTCAAAACCAGGAGGTTCTTCAACAAAAACTTCTTCTTGAACATAACCGTTTAGGAAATCACATTTCATATCCATTTGAAAAAGTTTAAAATTGAAGAATGTTGTAAAGGTAAGTAAAATACAAATAGATTCAAGTCTAGCTACTAACGCATAGGTTTCTTTATAGTCTATTCCTTCTTGTTGATTATAGCCTTTAGAAACTAATCTAGCTTTATTTCTTACTATGACTCCATTTCATTATAATTTTTTCTGAAGACCCATTTAACTCCAATTACAGCAGTTTCCTTATGCCTTTCAACCAAGGTCTAGACTTTATTCCTTTCAAATTCATTGAGCTCATCTTTCTTTGATTTAATCCAATCATCATCACCTAAAGCTTCATCAGTGCTTTTTGGTTCTAATTGAGAAAGGAATGTTATATGTTCTACTTCATTTCTTAAGTAACATCTAGTCCTTACAGGTTTATTTACATCACCAATGTTACTTTCACTGGGATGATTCTTTAGAAACAACTGATTTGGGTTTTGTAAAACTTATTCATCAACATATGGTAGGAAATATTCTGGGGTAAATGTCTCAGAAACATTTTCTTGAACATTTTCCTTATCAGAAGGATCTTCTATCAAGGGTTGAAAAACAGTTTTTGAAAACACATTTGAGGATGTAGGTTGGGGTTGTTTAAAAACAAAGGGATCAGTTTCATAAAATTTAACAAGTACTATTTCTTCAACAGTACATGTATTTTTATTGAAACCTCTATATGCCTTAGAAGTTTTGGAGTAGTCTAAGAAAATTCCTTCATCAGATTTTGGTGAAAACTTATGTAAATTATCTTTAGTATTCAAAATGAATAATTTGCAACCAAAAACCTTTAAGTAGAAAAGTATAGGTTTTCTACCATTCCATAACTCATAATGAGTTTTATTAAGAAAAATTCTAATTAAAACTTGATTTATAGTATAACAATCAGTGCATACAACTTCAGCCCAAAAATGTCTTACTATAGAATATTCACTCAAAATTGTTCTTGTTATCTCTTAAAGAATTACATTTCTTCTTTCAATAACACCATTCTGTTGAGGAGTTCTTGGTGCTGAGAAATTGTGAGTAATACCTTTTCTACTACAAAAATTTTCCAAATAAGAATTTTGAAATTCTCCACCATGATCACTATGAATAGTTTTTAATGGAAGGTTTTTCTCATTTTTACCTTGGGCTCTAAAAATTTTGAAATATGAAAAAGCTTCAAATTTCGTTGCTTGAAAATAGACCCATGTAAATCTAGTGTAATCATCAACTAAGACAATTACATAATATTTTCCACCAATGCTTCTAGTTTGTGTTGGGCCAAAAAGATCCATATGCACTAACTGTAATGAATCAGATGTTGAGACTCCACCGATTGATTTAAAACTTGATTTATGTTGCTTACCATATTGAAAAGGATCAGAAACTTTTGAAGAATCATATCTAAGATCTGGTAGATCCCTAAATAGTATTTTCTTAAAGAGTTTACATAGGTTATTAAGGTTATAGTGACCTAATATTCTATGCCATAACCAAGAATTATCTTCCATTTCACTAAGGCAAGGTAAGTCTTGGATCCTAAGGTCTTATAAGTTTAGTGTGTATAAATTCTCTTGCCTATGTGTAAAAAGAATAAACTCTTCCTTAGAATTGTGTACTAAGCACATATCATTTCTAAAATTTAAAAGGTAACCTTCATCACATAATTAACCTATGCTAATGAGGTTGTGCTTAATACCCTTAACAAATAAAACATTTTAAATCAATGTTTTTTCAAGAAGAATGATATTACCAATACCAATAATTTATCCCTGAGTATTATCACCGAAAGTTACTTTTCCTTTTTTCATCTTTATAATCGTTCCAAAGAAGTTTTTGTTACCAGTCATATGCTGGGAACATCCACTATCCATTTACCAAGTATTGCTTTTGGTACTTTCTTTATTTTCCTGAAAAATAAAAAATTTAGTTTTTCGAAATCCAAACTTGCTTGGATTCGGAAATTTCAGAAAGCAAAATCTTAGGCACCCACATTTTCTTTAAAAAATAAGCTTTATGGAAACCTAAAGATTGAACTTTATTTAAAGATCATTTTTTCTTCCAATGCCCACCACTTTGAAATTTAGTAAAAAAGGAGATCTTGAAGGAACAAAATAATTTTTTTTGAAAATAGTTTTTTCATGAGAATAACCTAAACCCTGATTATTACCATGAGGTCGGATTTGAGAAAACATCCTGTCAAAATTTTCCTTACCAGAAGTACAATTTGAAATAAGTTTCTTCAAAGAAAAAATCTGAAACTTTAGTCTTAGAACTAAATTCCTATCCTCTAGAATAATAGACTTAGAGTTATGTTTTTCCTCTAAAACATTTTTCTATAAAACTAGATTTTTAAGATCCTTAGAAAGTTTATCCTTTTCAGAATTAACTTCCTCAAGTTTCTTAGAAAAATTTTCTAAAACATCATTTTTCTTATCAAGAGCTTTGGTAAGATCCGAAATTTCTTTTATCAAAATAGATTCTCTAGAATTTAATTTCTCAAGTTTCTTATAAACTTTACAATTTCTCTTTTCTAGTAACTTAGAAAATCTTGAAACTTCCTCATAGGAAGACAAATCATTATCATTATCTGATGAGGAAGACTCTTCATCTGAAGAAAAATCTCTATCTAGAAAATTTTCACTTAAAGGCATATTGGTTAAAGATTCAGCAGTTTGTACCTTAGCCATAAAACAATGATTTTGAAATGGAGCTTTGGCTAACAGAACAATATTCTTTTTCTCCGAAGATTCATATTTTGAAGAATAATCAGATGAATCTCCACCACTGGCAGTCCAAGTTTCAATGTCTTTCAAGGCTTTCTTGTGATTTGATCTGTAGAACTTCTTCTTGATTCTTTCAGAGTTCTTGTCTTTATTGTATATTTTCTTAAGGAAATGACAATCAAGTCTAATATGACCAGTTCTTCTACATTCATAGCATGTCACTTCTCCATCTTTCTTATCTTTCCCATATTTATTCGTGTATCTATATTGAAAGTTATTACATCCAACAATCTTGTTTATCCTTCGAGCAAGATTTGCTAAATCATTTTCTGAAGATTCAATTTCACTAGATTCTGATTGAATAACAACTTTCTTAGAGTTAGATCTTATAACTCTCTCGGGAGTCTTGGATTTCATATGATTTGAAGTTTTTCTAAAATAAACACTTCCCTTTCCATTCTTCTTCTTAAAATTTTCATAATCTCTCTGAATTCTAGTTTCATGTTGAAGAAGAGTTCCAAATAGCTCATCAAGAAAAATCTGAGTAACCTTTCTATTTTCATCTATAGTTGTTCTCTTGGATTCCCACTCATTGGGAATGATGTCTATGATCTTATCCACAAGGGCTTCATCATCTAATCATTTCTCACCCATGGACTGTAAACTGTTGATGATAATCATAAATCTATGTTTTAACTTATATATGGGTTCTACATAAGGAAAGAAAAAATCATGATATTCAGCTCTGAGCATGGTTCTTCTTGTTTCAATAATCTTTGAAGTTCCAAAATGAGTAACCTCAAGCTTCTTCCAAATACAATTTGCTGCTTCACAAGATAAAATTTGGATATATATATATATATATATATATATATTTCGAGTCATGGAGCAAAGAAAATTATTATGTACCTTATAATTCAGTTGATACTCATGCTTTTCTTGATTGGTGAAGGTACGAACTTCCTTGTTAGGGATTTTATATCCTCCAGTAAGTATAACAAAGTTATCTACACCAGTGTTGATAACAAAGGTCTTCATATGATCTCTCCAATATTCGTAATAATTTCCATAAAAAATAGGTGGTCTAGTAGGATTCAGATTGTCTATAGAACCAACATTCATTCCGGTCATCTTAAGAAAAATCTTTCCACGCAAAATTGTTAATAGAAAAAGTTTGGAATCAAGGAAAATATTCCAAATAAAGGAAAAAATTAGAACAATGAAAACTGAGCAATGAAAACTTATATTTGAATATAAGTATTCCATAGACCTCCTCTGATACCAATTGTAGGATCTAAATATTCAATATAGATGCTCAATATACAATAGGGGTGAATTGTAAACTTTAAAAATTCTTTTTGAACTTTTAAATATAGTTATGTTTAACAAATGTTAAACAAGGTAAATTCACTAAACCTCTTAGTTCACCAAACTTGCTAGGTTCTGGAAATATGGTTCTAGAAATGAAACTTAAGAAAAAATTTCAAGTAATAGATTCCACCTTAAAGCGTATAGAATCTCAAAAATCGGAGTATAAAAAAACTAGAAAGTATAAGATAGTTATACTTTCCTTAACAATCAAAATACAATGGAAAATAAACTTGAAACAAAACAAGTAACAAGTATAGAATCTTTTAACCCAAAGAGAAGGGTATCCAACAACCTTTGATAAAGGTCCCTTGATTTATACTTTCAAGAAAGTCTGTCTTACCCACACCAGGGTAATCCATCAATCCGAAGATCGGTATATGTATTGTTATCCCCACAAGCCCTCGAAATTCAAGGTAGTAGGCACCTCTGTCTTCCTCAGGTAGGAAGTCATCGAACTCTAAGGTAGTCAAACCTTTGTCTTCCTATCCCCGGAAGCCCTCGAATGTACTCAACAACAATCGGAGTCATACGAAGCAATCTGAACAAGATGTTCAGTACGCACAAAGCATTAGAGTCTCTCTCTCTAGAAATCACTTCAACAACATGCAATATCTAGAGTCATAGAACAGTTCATCAAGTGTATAGATGTTGTTCAAATAATCTCCTATTTATAGTCACATCTCCAATGGTTGGCTCCCTCCTCCAACGGTCATAATTTTTCCTTGAATTTTAGAGGGACCTGTACATGCGTCACTCAAACAACGGTTAGTTAGAAACTGAATGTATGACATCATTTCACAACTATATCAAGGATAGACAAAATATGGTTGCTTAACCAAAACCAATATTCAGAGTCAAAGAAAAAAATAATGTTCGGAGTCTATATTACAGGATATTCTGATTCTGTTTATCAGGGAATTTAGAGTTAGAATTCATAAGAATTCGTAACTTGAATTCAAAGTCTAAATTCATAGGAATTCGTAACCAGAATTCGGAGTCTGAATTCATAGGAATTTGTAACTAGAATTCAGATTCTTAATTCATAAGAATTCATAACCAGAATTTGGAGTCTGAATTTAGAGAACTCGGAGTCAGAACTCAGAAGAGTTCGTAATCAAAATTCAGAGAATTCGGATCCTAAAACAGAATACTTCATATCTAAGTAATTATAGGATTCTGTGGTTTTGAATATTAAGCCAAAATTTTATACTTATAAAATTATGATATGAATAATGAAAACATGATAAGGATAAATTTTCCTTGAGGAAGGAAAATTTCCCTTGTCTAGTAAAACAAAGGGAAAAAGAAATTTGCCTTAAGATAAGGTGTTTGTGATTTTCAAAACAAGAAGGAATGGAAAAATCATAAGGAAACCTTATTGAATCAACAAAAGAAGGGGAAACATCACAACTTTTTCAAATGGTTTCCAAACATCTTTATTGGAAAGGATTAAAAGTTATCAGTCTGATGAGGAAATTTTTCCAAAGAAATTTAATGCTGTGAATGATGGGAAATTGGGAGAATTCATATATGAAGATGGAATTTTGATATTTGGGATGTTTATTTGTGTTCCCTCTATACCCATGATAAAAATGGAATAATTGGATGATTCACAATGCTCAAATTTCGTTATACACCCTATTAGCACTAAGATGTACATATATTTGAAAGATCATTTCTAGTGGGATAATATGAATTGGGAAATTTCTTATTATGTATCAATATTTTTAGTTTTTCAATAGTTAAAGGCTGAAAGACAACATCCTAGGGGATTCATGAAACTAATACATATTAATACATGAAAATGTAAATACAGTACAATGTATTTTTTCACTATATTACCAAATACTCTAAGAAATAATGACACAATATGGGTAATTATTGATTGGCTTAACAAATCTACATATTTCCTCTCTATAAGGGAATATTTTCCATACATCTGCATTACATAAATCTATATTAATAATTTTTAAGAATTCATGGAGAACCTATTTCAATTTTTTCTAATTTTGATCCATGATTTACATCAAAATTCTAGAAAATTATTCAAAAATATTTGGATACTGACATTAATTTGATCACTTTTTATCACCCCCAATCTGGCGTCTAGTCTAGATGGGCCATTCAAACATTAAAATATATGTTGATATTATGCTCACTTTATTTCCAAGGTATGTGGGATCATTATTTACTTTTATATATTTTTCCTACAGTATTAGTTTCCATTCAAGAATTGAAATGAAACCATATGAAGCATTATATAAAAAGAGATGTCACACTCCAAATTGTTTAGATGAAGTGGGTAAGAGAAAGATCGTAGGCCCAAAACTTTTGAAGAAAATAAAAAAAAAAGTTAAATATTATTCAAACCCATATCAAAGTAGCCCAAAGTAGAAAATAATGTTATGCTGATAGCCAAAGAAAGGATTTGGAGTTTCAGGTTGGAGATAATGTTTTTCTGAAAGTATCTCCCTGGAATGGTGTCATAAGGTTCGGTAAGAAAGGGAAATTGAGATCCAAGTACATTGGACCTTTTGAAATCCTAGAGAGAATTAGAGTAGTGGATTATCATTTGGCGATTCCACCTCTCCTTTCTAAAGTACACAATGTATTCAACATCTATTTTTTAAGGAAGTACATTCCAGACCCAATGCATGTCCTCACATCTGAAGAAATATAATTGGAACCTAATTTATCTTATATTGAGGAGCCTATATAGATTTTAGACACTAAATAAAAGGTTTTCATGAATCTGATGACTCAGATGATAAAGTTACTTTGAAAAATTCATAAAATTGAATAGGTGATGTAGGAACTATTGGAGATTATGATGAATAACTAACTAGATATTTTTTGTGGTGACATTCTGGAAATTTTTAGGAAAATATTTTTTGAAGGAGGGGAGAATATAACACCCCATGAATTTATGGCATGTCTCTTTTAAAATTTAATATCTTCGATAGTTTATGTTTTACGCAACACTGAGTTTAAAACCATAATACACTATTAAGCATGATTGTTGGAATAGTAATGTGACCCTTAAGAATAGTAATCCAGATAATAGAATGTTAACATCACATATGAAATTATAAATAAAATTTATGTTTCTTATAAATGATAATATGATATATTTATATCTTAGAAAAAGTAGATAAATTTATTAAAAAGGTTAAATTAAATGTTGGTATTTTTGTGAAACATAAATGTTTATTTACAATTATATAATAAATATAATGATTTAAAAGAAAATTTATTTTCAAAAATGTATTCATTAATTAATATTTTATTGTCTTAGGATTATAAAATAATTTTATGAGACCTTAATTAATTTTTAAAAGTGCCATAAAATTCATTAGGATATTAAAATCAGTATTTTTTGAGTAATTGGAAATTATTTATAAATTAAATTTCTCATATTTATAAAACTATTTTCATAGAGTTTAGTTAATTTTTAAATTCAACACATAAAAAAATTTAGGGAGAATTATTAGTATTTTTCTAAAATAGGTGAAATTTTGGTGAATAGTGAAATACAGTAATTTACGGTATTTAACATTATAAGTAAATAAATTAATCATTGAGTCATGGATGATATATGGTTGATGTAAGTACCTAATATCAAACTCTAATTCATTACTTTAATATATTTACTAATTATTTTCAAACTATTCTTATTCTTGAGCCAAAAATTATAAAATAATGAATAAAATAATCAAGAAACCCCCTCTCCTCTACTATAAATACAACCTCTCACCAACTCTTCTCCTCACACCTATAAAGCCTTGAATCTTGTCCAATTTTCACCCAATACCTTCCCCAAACCTCTCCCCTAATTTTTTTTCTTTCTGATCTCTCTCAAAATACCATTTCAGAGTTTCTCAAGGAGGTTCTCCAATAGAGGAATTAAAGAGGTAAAATCCCCATTGATTCTTTTAATTTTCTTTTAATTTAATTCTTTTCATATCCTTTCATCACCTACCTCTAAAAAAGTGGAATTATTAATCTAGTATATTTTATATGCTATAATTTTATTATTATAATGTTATATCAACCCTCAATTATCATCATTTCCCATTTTATTCTATAAATGTAAACATCATATGTGATGTACTGATTTACCGCCTTTGTGGACGATGAGTTTTCATTTTTGAATTACATATTCAAGGCCAGTAAAAACACCATTTTTATATCTAAAAAAGACTTTATTATATTTAATACAACTTATTTTATGATATCTATCTATTATATATACATATTATTAATTAATGAGATAAAACTAGTTTGTGATGATCAATAAATTCCAAAATAATCTAAACGGTTATCGTTAACGTTTTATCTAATGAATCATCCTCAGATCTCAAAAAATGATATATAAGACTATTTAATCTTATTTATGTTCACTAATAACTTATAATTCAAATTATTTATAACTATTACCATTTTAAAAGATCTTTCGTACATGTATACAAGTGAACTAATCATGAAAACCAAGGAAATGAACACTCTCGAATGATGAAATTAAAACTTATAACTCATAAAAAAGGGAAAAAATTAATATAATAAAATTATAATAAATCAAATAAATGTTTAATATTTTATTAATTATATTATTAATAAATCTAATTCTATTATCTATGACATAAAGTCAAAGTTTAGAACACTTTCGAACATAAGGTAAGGGATTCTCCGTGAACCCCCATTTTTCCTTCGGGTTATGTTTTCTCTCTCCTAGCCCCCATGTAATTCTTATTTATTTGTATATAAATCTTCTAATTTATATTTTTATGTTGCAAAATTATGTACCTAGCTCAATTATTCATTATTTAATGGTGAAATGTGGGTTTTATAAGGTTCTATTCTCAATTCCTCCTAATAAGCATGCCTGATTATAGGGAACTTCCCAATTTCATATAAATTATCAAGTAGCATCCATAACCTGTTTTAAGAAACCATTTTTTATCTAAAATCAATATTTTTTCATTAAAAACTAGGTTTTTTATTTCTAGTTTTATATAAACAATTATGACTTTTTCCATTTTAAAGTCTCTTTTATATTTTCTCTTAAACCTCACTATAGTGGCCCACTTCTAAAGTTTATTAAAAACTCTTTTTACAAGTTTTTATTTAATTTAGACATGATTTATTCCTCAAAAATAATTTCATTGTCCTTACCTTTTCTTTTTTTGGATATACACATTTACAATATGATTTTTAGACAAATACAAATGCATTTTCCAGAAGAAATCATCTTTGCAAAGTAAAAACAGTATTTCTATCAAGAATTCCTTGATCATCTTATTAGAGTATTTTCATCTATTTCAATGCCCTATTTTGAATCATATTATTTATTGTGATTGATATTTTATTTTATCATCTATAATATTTTATTAAGTGGTTTATGTTCAGTTTGACTGTAGATGCATTATCTTGATACCATTCACCATATTACTCGAAATTATTAGTGATTATGTTTACTGATTGGGGAGAGTTATTTACATTTTGTCTATATTGTTTATTTTTTACTCCATTTATATGAGGAATGAATTTCACTTAGTAAGTGATGTTCAGGGAATGTTATATCCCCTCGAACCATAGGTAGGTCTCGTGAGACAAATCAGATTGGGATTTGGCTAAGACCTTACCCATTTAATTTCAAATGTCCAGGATGAGGCCTCAACAGTATGTTTTAGATGTCCAGAATTATGTATTCCTTCACTATGATATTATTAATTAATAATCTATGTTATTATAAGACTATTTGAATATCTATGTTTAAGTTTCATTCTCATAGAATTATTTATATATCATTATTTAACAAGCTATTATTCCTATCCTATTATGTTCAAGATTATGTTTTAATTGAATTTGTTTTTAGTTACTCACTTTTTATTATTGTTTGTGTTTATTTATGATAGATCTCATTGTAATGATAATCCTTACTGATCATCTGATCTCACCCCTTTATTTTGTTTTATTTTTCCAAAGTATGCAAAGATGTATATTATGATTTTTTTTCAAGGATAATCTAATATTTTATGGATGTTTCTGATAGAGTTTCTATGTTGTATTTCATTTCAAGTTGTAATGTAAATCTTAAGTTTGTATCTAGTTTTCTAATGATACTCAACAATTCAGTCCTTCAGGATCCTAATTCATATTTTATTATACCAATGTAATGAGGTAACACACCAACTCCAAGCTAATGTGTTCAGGGTCTTTAGATGAAGGGGGAGACCAAGGATTATTTATTATCTCAATGTGACTTGGTGGATTGGGGTATATGACTAGAACTGCATCCTTTGTGTATAAATGAAAATTAAAGGATTGTTACTTGTGATTTTTATGTGATAAAACATTTAAATAAAAATAAATTCATGGAATTATTAGAGACTATAAAAATTATTAATGATTATTTGAGTAATATATATAAATGAGTTAGTATAAGAGAGTTGAAACTGGAATCCCTAAAAACTCAATTCTATAACATCGTTCTTTATAAATTAATTCCAATTGAAATATATCTATTACTTTCTAATAATTTAGGGGTGAAAATGATTCAATTGTTCCATTTTTATAGACCTTTGTGATAAAAGGGTTTCTCATTATTTAATTATAAAAGTTTAATAATAGGATACATTAATTTTTTTTGAGCTTGAGAAAATTATTCCACCATCTTTTCTTACTTCCATGTTGCATATAACTATGCATCCTCCAACTTAAATACCTATTTGTGGATGTGTTTAATTTTGATGGATGCATCTATCTAAAATAAATGTAGATGATAGTTATGATAAAATTGATCCCACATTTCCATCTCTTCCCAAAATAAGGGTAATTACTGATTCATATTCATTAGCTACATTGACATTTGAAGAGCGTGATATGGACCATTACATATTCATGCATAATTATTATCAGTTTGATGACTATATCATTAAAATAATTTGAACATGTATATGTTATCCCATACTAAATAGTTTAATATATATCTTAAATAATTATTTTCATTTTATATAGGGAATATAAGCAAATTATATGCATAATTCATTGTTCGTTACCTTTGAGAAGGAGATAGAGTTTACATGGAAAAGAGTTTTCTAATTTATTGAAATATAAGGTATGAACTTTAATTTAATATATTAAAAACAATATTTATTTAATTTCAAAATTCATATATATTTAAAGTTTTTATTTTACCTATTGAATCCATCTCTTAAAAATTAAGAGTGGTGGATTTTGGTCCCAATTATTTTGGTTATGAATGATAATAAATGATAATCAATGGTTATAAATTTCTTATTAATAATATATTAATGAATATGATAGAACAACACAATTGTGTTATGTTAAATGCAACAACAAAATGTTATTAAATTGCATTTTATAGTAGGGTTGGATCTAAAAAAAATTCATATTATGGAGTTGTTGGGAAAATACTGATATTGTATTATTACTCCCATGGTTGAGTCATTATGATAAAATGGAAGTGTTTTTATTCCATTATGTAACAAGGAAAATTTATTGAATACAATAGATTAAGAGTTATTATCATGTGGTCTCGCCTAAATTTACCCAAGTTTTTAGGGTTAAGCAGTCAAATGTAGAGTAGCTTGGATTGTCGATTCCTCAGAGACCTAAGAAGAAACCTATAGACAAGTACATTCTATGGACCGAGTTTGGCTATTAAGTGTCCAAATTTGGGTTGATATGAGATAGGTTTAAGTGAACACTACTTGACTTAAGTGAATTCAAATTATGAGAAGGTTTGATCTTAGGTTATTATAAGGGGTGGATTGGATGAAATTCCTCTTTAGCAGTTTCAATTTCTTATATTTGAGATGAGTTAATTCAAGGAGATCAAACAACTTCATCACTTACTAGTTCATAACAACACACTCTAATAATAATCACCTATAAACTTAAAGTATCATTTTTATGAGCACTCCAAGGTAAAGTTTTGTATTAGCACTTGAAGTGTGTGGCCAAAAAATTCATTAAGGATGAAGAAGTTTTAAAATTATCAAATAAAAATCTCTTTAAATAGAAGTGATTAGATATTAATGGAGTGATATATAACATCCAATACATCCCCTTTATACTCCCTTGTATCAAAACATAAGTGGGTTATCCCTACATTGATCCTATGATCTTAATGGAAGCAGGAAGTAGACTCATAAGGGAGGAATTGGAGAAGTAAAAAAAGACAATGAAATAACGGTCACTCCACCGTTGTGTGGTAATTTTACAAGGTTTGGTGTGAATAAATTAACACCTTGAACCAACGGTATCAACGTGATATTATTAAGAACAAAATAAGAGGATAATAATAAATTTTATTAAGAAACTAAGGTGAATTGAACAACTAACATGAGAAAGACAAACTCATGGAAACAAAATCGCAGCATAACATTACAATTAAAAAAAGCACCAAATATCCTCAAATCCTTCAACAAAACTTCTTTAAATACGAATTTTTTAATCCTTGGTTTGATACAACAACATTGGATGTCACCTCAATTAATTTTGGTGGGCCTAGGTGGGTGGAAAGTTAAGGGAGAGTGGATTTTTCCACCCTTGACAATAAATCTGAGCCAACTAGAATCTACTAAACAGAGGCGCCAAAAAGAGCATCTAGATGGCCTAATTTCGATGGTCCATATAGGACAAAAATGAATATACAGATTTCCCCTAAGTTTCTATAAAATTTCATCAAAAATGGGTATTTGGTTCGTGAGATATGTGTAAAATGGTGGGCTGTTTTTCTGGGCCACAGAATCTGGCCCAAAATTTTATCTCAAAATTGGGACGCATGAAACTCCCTTTAACCCTCCGAATTAGATATTGTCACTATTTTATGAAATGTTCCCCTTTATTTCCCATATCTTTAGTTTAATTTTTATAATTATTAGTCTTGGATTGTGGTCTCTACAATCTCTTTATTGGTCTATTCTCTAGTTTACTTCGCCCAGAATGTTGTTGGTTCAAGGCCAACTTTGGTGTTCTTCAATGTGAATCTTCAAGTGATCCAAAATCATGAATTTTTCCTTATAGAATGGGAGACCTGAAAATAAAATATGAAAATATAACCAATAACATTTTTTAATTTAGGATGTGTTTAAATCTGTACCAAGTAATAATGAACTTTAACAAAGAATTACAATCACAATGTGAAATGATGTTCAAAGTGTAAAATGCACTAAAATGGTGTTTATGAATAATGATGCACATGAATGTTATATATATTAAAAATGCATATTATCCTATTTCAGTGGATAATCATCATGACTTGATTCTTAGCTGTTGTTGATCCATATATTTTGGTTTCAAATTGTTTATGTGAAAGATCGTCCAAGACCTAAATTTAGTTTCATTATTAATGTAATCTCAAGACATATTTTTATGATGGTGGGGATGAAATTGACACCGTCACTACCCTAATTTTCCTTAATCTAAATATTTTATATGATGAATCAAATATTTCAAATTCTAGAGTTGATTTTGAACCTAAAGTAGTGGTGGTTAATATATAAAATAATTGATACATATTCTCAGTTCATTTAGTTTATCTCAATAGGGGAATTTCATGTTGTTACTATTGTAATTTTTTAATTTGGTTTAATTTTAGAAGGTTTTTCATGGTTTAGTTTTTCTAGTTTTTGGTGAATTTTATTACATTTGTTTAACTTAAAAATGTTTCATGAAAATGACAACACTAAACTAATAAACTCATTCAAACCAAATCTTAATAATATGAGTTCATAGAGAATTTATCATAAAACATAATTCAAAAATGTTCAAACACATGTACATATTCACTAAGTAATACCCAAATAGAATTCCTAGGATGCCAATCATGAAATAGAACATATTTAAAATTATTTTCTTGACAAGCAGGTTTAAAATAGTTTATTAAAATTATTATGAAATAGTTTTGAAAAAAATGGAAATGGTTTTTTTTAAATGAGTTTAGAAATGTTTTTAAAAACTAGTTTTAAAGAGTTCTTAAAAATTTATCGAAAATAATTTTTAAAAATAGTTTTTCAATTGATTTTAAACCAATTTTTAAAAACTATTTTAAAAAAGATTTAAAAATTAGTTAAATATAGTTTTTTACATAAGTTAAAAAAACTTTTAAAAAATAGTTTAAATAGTTTGAAAATAGTTTTTATAACTTTTTAAAACTAGTTTTTAAAAATATTAAATAATAGACTAAAGTAGTTTGAGCAAGTTTTTTTAAAAAAATAGTTTTAAAAAATTTTCTTAAAAAAGTTCGTTTCTCAACTATTAAATAGTGCGAATCCTATAAGATTATCCCAAAAAGTACAATTCATTACAATTTGTTTTTATGTTATGAAATATTTTATTCTTTTTTTATTTCCAATTTGTATACTTTGGTTATTCCATGTCACATATTTTTAGTTTGGATTTCCAATTAGTATTCCTTAATTATTTTCTATCACCTTTTCAAACTTATTCTTCTTTCTATATAGTATTTAGAATCATAAAATGAATTCATTTCAATTTTTTGTATATTATGAAATATATTAAATAAGAACATAGGAGGATATTGTTTAAAAATTACCAATGAGTACATGATCTTGGATTTCCTCTTCTGGTGCCCTTAGTGATTATAATAATTCTAATATTTATCAACTAAAATACATTAAATGAAATTTTATTAATTTATATAGTTTTATTTTAGGTTCATTCAATTACATGATAACTAATCTCTAGTTTGAAAAATGATAAGGGTCAACGACATAAATAATAAAGTGGGTTTGATAATAGAGTTACTCAAGGCACAAATCATACCTATTCACACCCAGACCTTCTAGTAGATATCCAATCTATTACACATTATTCTCCTCAACCTCCACATGAGGATCGATGGATGTTCCCTCCAATTTCTTCATCATTAATTTGGTTAGGTTCTACTTCTCATATACAATTTCTATATCCTATGATGGTTCATCATCCCCCTTATCATTTTTATAACACTTATATACTACCTATATTTTCCACTCCTTTGAATTCCACTCCATAACTTTGACACAAAAAAAAACTTGCATTAGTCCATGCACACCATTCATAGGCTATTAACCCATATAAATCCATGGATCAATCAGAGCCTAATGATCAGTATGAATCAGTTATATGTTTACAAGCACATTAAATTATATCACGGTTATTTTATTTAAGTTGTAATGTGTTTTAAGTCTATTTTTACCTTTCATATTTTTCAAAAATATCTTTCAATAGGATATATGATCATAATTTTATATGTGATGTTCAGAACCATCAAGCACAAATCTTGTTAAATTATAGTGAAGATAACCAATTGAATTGTAAAAATGTTAGAAAATGTAGAAGTTTCATGGTGGTGTTGGAAAAATATTGTAACATCATTTCAGTTTAACCAATCAAATAGAGACATGTCAAAAATCAAATCAAGGAGAATTAATGGGTTGAGATATTGGTTGGAAAAGTTTTCAAGTTGAGATCAATGTTATAATTTTTTCAAGATGAATTGATATTTTTTTAGCTTCTATTTAGATTTCTTGATGATGAAGCTATGAACGTGGCACAATTGATTGAACTAAGGGTAATTTAAATGATCATATAATCCAAATCTATATATTGGTTTGATGATAAGACTCTGAACTGAGTTAGACTATATACCAATAATCAGAAACTAACTAAATTGTACCATCCAAGGAAAAAACACCAAAAGATTATTGAACCAAACTAAATAGAACTTAATATAATTATTTTCAATATAACCAAACCTGAGATAAAAAATAATCCATCAAATTTCTAATAAAATAATACCCACATAAACTAAAGTGAACTATATTTACATGAACCAAATAGAACTAAACAAGTTAAAACCAATTTGGCCCAAAGTATCCTACCACAAACAGAATAAAAATGACAAAAACTAAATTTATGTGAATTGATATAAAGTTAAATAATGTAAACTATATCATGTATATATAAATTAATTTTAAATTAATGTAATTGAGTAATCTGGAAATAAACCAAATATAAATGAATCAAATTATATTGAGATGAAGATAATAAAAACCCATTGAATAGATATAAAAAATATAAAAATATATGAAACTAGATACAGATGGATGTAATCAGACCACATATAACTATAGAAATCCAAATCAACTAGGATCAAACAAAATTAAATTGAATCAAATTAAATTAAATTAAATTAAATTGAATTGAACAAAACTAACTTATAACAAAATTTACTGAACAAAACCAAACCAAAATGGATTTAATTGAAATGAAACACAACAACCTCACAAGACCTATATTGAACAAATAAAATATATTTGATCCAAAGTAGTCATTCAATGGAATCCAATGACATATTTAACCAAAATAAACTAGAATAAATTGACCAAAACTAAATAATTTTTTTAAAATATTAATAATAAATTGATCTAAAAAATATTAAAACCAAAAAATCCAAAACATTAAAAAATTACCAAAATTACTAATTATAACAAGACCACATTTAAATGAATACATTTTTAATTAAAAATTTGGAAAATATATAATTGTGAGGTCATTTCATGTTTTAACTGAACAATTACATGGGTATTCACTAAACCACCAATATTAACACCATTAAAGATCCACTCAAACACAATGATCACATAAAATCATTAAAACAAATTAAATTTTAGAAAAAAAAAATTATAGAAAAACCAATTCGTTGGAGGGGTTTCTTCCAAATAATTATATATTAACGACTTAATTTTCCAACATAGAAACTTATTCATAAATAGAAAAACCATTATAAAAAAGTTTTAAATCATATTATCTTATTTCTTATAAATAAAATAAACTAGACAAACACCTATTTCAAAAAATTACATTTTTCCAAATTAAAGAAAATGGATCAAATTTACAATAAAAAATTTAAACCAACTTGGACTGAGTAAAATTAAATTAAAATAATAAAAATATAAAAAATATTTAACTAAATGTAATTGAAATAATAAAAAACACAAAATAACCATAAATTGAACCCAAAAAAATAAACCAATACAAATTGACCTGAACTAATCAATATTAAACTAACATAAACTATATTATCCCAAAATAAACCAAAATAATATGTTTTATTCATAACTAAACCCAAAAAACATGAATTGGATATTAAAATGGGAAATTACCCTAAACAATACTTACTCAAACTAAACTCACCCAAACCTAATCAAAAAAATGAAAATTGAAGAAAAATGATTAGAAATATATTTAATAAATCCATTCTAACCTAATAGACTGCAAAACCAATAAAACTAATTTGAATATACCTTAACCAAAAAAATACATTTTTATTAATTTTTTTCGATTAAATCTACATTCACTATGATAGAGATAATATAATTCATTTCAATATATTTTACTTTGATTTAATTTGGTTTTTTTTAGTAAAATGTTGGTTAGAATAAGTTAATTTTATTTAGCAAAAAATATTATATAATATTTTGTTCTTATATTCAATTTTTTTTTTTGAAAAGTTTGAGGGTAAATCCCCCTTTATTAAACACAATATAATGAATCAGTTGAAAGAAATGGGTGAATAAAGAACTAATAAAAGACAAATACAAAATTACGAAAAAAAGAAACACAAATCAAAGGTCAAAATTGGTCCTGAATGAATGAAGAAAATAAAACATCAATAAAAGAAATAGAAAAATTCTCATCACCCCCCAGACAATTATAGCGACCCTCTCTTTACAAACATTAACATTTCATAAATTTTTTAGAATACTTAAACATTACACAAACAGACACCTAAAGACCGTAGTTGGTATAACACCTTTGGAAACTTGGAAACGTAAAACTAGTACATATGTGAGCTACAACATCTCCCACTAGGTTATTCTTGACTTGCACCCTTATTATACATATCAAACATAGTACCTATATTCACAACCTGGGGAAGGAAAAATAAAAATGGTTGAGCTCAAATGCTCTGTAAGGGTAAACAAGGGAGACATGTAAGCATAAACATGAGCATGAGGGTATGAGAACAAGATCATAAAAATAGAAGATCAGACCATGCATATCAAAGATCATATACAAGAATCATGGAGAAAATCTTAGCAGTTAATAAGACATGAATCAAAATAAAGTAAAGGACATAATCCATGAAATCCAACATATAAGTAAGACATGGAATTTTGGAAACACATAAGTATATACTGATTTCCATAGTAGCCAAGGCATCAATTCCAAGAACATCTTAGTAGAAAAAGTCCTTTACTGGACTGGGTAATCCCCATTCCAACCCCGTATTACTGAACTGAGTGACCCTTATTCCAGCCCTGTATTACTGAACTGAGTAACCCTCATTCTAGCCCTATATTACTGAACCTACTAACTATCATTCTATTCCTGTATTATCTCATGAGATATAAATATTTACCCAATGCATTAGAGGGAGATATAGGCCTCACCCATCACATAATGAAATCATAAATACATGTTCCACAAGATAATAAATAAACATATAAAAACCCATGAAATTAAATTTTTATCATAAACATATAAACATATTGTAACATGTGGAAATATATAGGTTTCATAATCATTTTATCATAAACATAACCTGTGAAAAGAAGCGGGTTTCAAAAGCATATAACTCGTGAAAGAGAAACAAGATTCATAAACATAACACAATAAAATAAAAAACTATTCGGAGAAATAATATGAATGAAACATTGAATAATTTCTTCATAAAGGAGTGATAAACACCAATGGATGTTATCTTTAATGGGAAATAAATTATAAAGGTCTTTTAATAACATTTCTTAAGGAAAATATTCTTTTTTTCTTTGAAAATTTATTTTTATAACATGAAACCTTTTAAAAACCTTTTCCTTTCAAAATAGATTTGAAAAATTATAAAGGAATATTTGAAAAAAATAAAACATTTTTAAAACCCTTTTTCCTTGAAAATGGTCTTCAAGGATATTTTGAAAACATTTTGGAAAACATGGCTTTTGAATACAATAGATTTCTGACCGAAGAGAGAGATGGTCGTATTTCAATAAAAGAATTATCTTAAGTAACAAAGAGTGAAAAAATGATACTAAAAAATTATGATATCTTGAATAAATAGAGGTGAAGGAAACTCATGAATAATATTGAGAGATTTTATCAAAGAAAGCATAAACATAAACAGTCTCGAAAAACGTTAAGATTATCTCAATAAACTCTTATAACTTGGTTACTTGGGATTATACTCTCCATGTAAGAAAGGGAAATTACATGAATCTTAAGATATCATGAAAATAAGGATATTCATGATATAAAATTTACAATGGAATTATATACTCCTCAAAAAAGAGTTTAGGTGCATAAAAAAACATGAGTCTCAAAGAAGGAAAATTGAGACAAAACTATTTTACCGATTCGGTAACTTTTGAAAGTTAAACCCCATGAATGAAGGATCATAGAATGGATATGTGAATACCCATAAATTTAGGAATAATATAAATATAACTAAATAATGGGTAGTAAAAACACCACACAAAAGGGAAGAGTGGTGAACATAACATGAATCTCACAGAGATTAAATGTGAGATGAAATCCCCCTTACCTTGTGTCTTGACTCTCTCTGTACTCGTACAAGATTCCTGTATAATAAATAGTAGTTTATTATAAATATTTTAAGGAATAATATTCTTATATATTTTAACTTATATTTTTTTATTATAAAAATATTTTACCCACTTGTTAAGGATCCTATATTAAAGTTTCACTTCGGGTATTATTGCTTTGTTCTTCGCATGTGTCTTAATCTGTTATATCGTTGATCCTTATACTTATATCCTGATTCCAGAATGCAGAACATGTTATAAATATCAGGTATATGCAGTATAATTATATTATAATAATCTATAGTATAATTAATTATTTAATGTAATACACCATTTATGGAGACGGTAAGTCGTACGTACGCATGAATGTCATTTTCTGTTTTTATTGTCATTTTGAAAGAAAGTATGTAAATGACAAATGTATATATATGTATATATATATATATCATTACTAAATTATCATTAATATTTCATATATGTTACATAATTTCATTAAACTCATCCTTAATAAATTTTATATGGTGTGAGAACGAATCACATCGCTTTGAGGGGGCGGTAGTCCACACTTCCTCAAACGAGATTATCGTATTAATACCAAATAGAAGGTAAAAATAAGTGTATTGTAAAAGTAATAAAGAAGCTTAAAGACATAATAAATATAATATATTACATATATAAATATATTTTCCATCATAATGGCCACCAAGATTGGTGGTAAAGGAGAAATGAAAAATCATCATTTTGTGAGGCAGTAGTTCGCCGTACACAGAAACAACATGTTCAAAATCAATTAGATAGAGGTGTGTGTAAGTGTATATCAGAAAATTTGCATAAAAAATCCTCGTATATTTAGTATATTGGTGTTGTCACATAGGAAGGTAATAAAGAGAGTGGAGAGGTTTAGAAGAAAAATAAATGAAAGGAGCTTGAAAGAAGACGTTACCTCTAAATCGGGTAACTCCTTTTGGTTTTTGACAAAAGGATTCCTTGAGAGGGTTTATTCCCAAAGGGAGGCCTCAATGCCGAAGGTAGGATTGTTGGGAGGAAATTTGGGTAGGTCTTGGCTAAAATTAAGAGGCTTGACATGTTTGAGGAATGAGTAGAGGTGGTGGCCTTTTATAGGGAAGGAAAAGGAGTCACATGGAATTTTTAGAAACAAATTAGGTTTTCACATGTTATTGCCTAAAAAAGGTATTAAAAAACAAAAAATAATAATAAAAGGTTATGTCTGAAATATGGAAATAAAATGGGGTTTGGAAATGTTTATAGGTCATTTTCTCCCTTAATTTTAAGGTTTAGTCCCTAATTAAGCTTAAATTTGGCATTAATTACTGTGATTAATTATAATCACTTTTACTAATCATTTTGGTAAAAAATTAACATGGTCTCATTAGACTCTAAATATTGGACGGAATACAATGGTTTATGTGTAATTTTTGAAATTAGAATAATAGAAGAGGAAAAATTAATATTAGTGAAAATCCCGTAGAGGGGACGAAATAACAGGGTTTTAAAGTAGGAAAAAGTTCAAAAGTTTGTTAAGATTTTATATTCAGTATCAAAGTGAAATTTATTATAATGAATTAAATTTTATTAATATATGTAATATTCAAATAATTCAACTTTAAAAAATATTTATAATATCATTTATCATTAATAATTAATTATACAAAAGGCAGTTTTTAACTAAAAAGTTGTAGTTTTCACTATTCATCAAAAAATGAAGTTTCTCAAAAAAATCCCAAAAAAATCATCCAAAGATTATTTTTACAATATGAATTCAAAAATGAAGTTTATTTTATCAAATTAAATTTATATATGTGTCTAAAATTACTTTCATTATTTTAAGTATTTCATTTGAGAAAATGATGTTTTAAAACATAAAAAGGACTTTGAACAGGCTGGAGGTCATTATGGCCCTAAAAATTACATTTATTACTCCTACACTAGTACAACAGTGCAGGGTCGATCCACAGAGAAGGCAGATGAGTGATTTCTAAGGTTTTTGAATTTTAAACCCCCACTGTTGTCAGCAGTGGGGAAAACATCTTCTTACTTTTTATATTTTTATATTTTATTGATGAAATGTAAACAGGATGAGAAAACCAGATTTTTTACAAGAAACTGAAATTTACACTAATACTGATAAACTAAAGAATATACAGTATACTAATACTAAGCAGCAAGACAAAGAAGTGAGATCAACAAAGTACCCAGGAGTTCAAAACTACTGGTTTGAATGGATGTTCTCACCATAGCTTACAATCGAATCACACTTCAAGAAAGGCCGAAGAATTTCCCTCGCCAGGAAACTCAACAGGCAGATAATTAAGTCTTGGAGTTCGCCACACCAAAACTTAATTGATCTGCAAGAAGTTTCTTAAAGATAACATTTGGAAATGAACTCGCCATAAATTTCCAAATTTTAAGTTGTTAAAGATTTGAAAAATGCATTCAATATCAACCTCTCCAGTCGATATTGAAGTTTGAAATTGTAAAAAATTGAAGTGTGAACGATCAAAATATTAGAAACAGAATCAGTCTCTCCAACTGATTCTAATTTCGTAAAAAGATAAGCTAATGAAGATTTAAAAAAACATAACCAGAAGGTTTTAAAATTCCTGAGCTAAGAAAGTACAACCTATGATCATATTGTTTAAATCAGTGAATACAACCAAGAAACAGAGTACAGGAGTTATGAACAGAGGGAAGAAGAACTCCCTTAGTACAGCTCTGCCTCCTGGCTCCATCTCCTGCTCTGCAAGAATGCTACTCCCGGGAGTCTTTTCTCTCTTATGATGTGTTCGTGGAATGAAAAAAATGAGAGACTGCCAAAAATCTGCTGCTGCTCTTCTTAAATATCATCGGTCACTTGTTGCTTGTCACTGTCACGACCCGCCCTCAGGGTCTGTACCGTGACTACCCCAAGCCCGCCTCCCATAGGCCAGGGGCTGGCGACTAGCACCAAGGCGTAAATCCTGGTAAAAAGGGAAGGCATTGCCTTTGTAAAGTAAACAAACACCACAGAGTAAGCAAGCGGAAAGTAAACACTAAGTAAAAACAGAGTACAACTGAAAGTGCAAAAAAGTAAATGGGCCAGTATACAAACCCAAACTGAAAGTAAAGTACAACTCGAAAGGGAAAACAGAAACTGTAAGAAAAAGCCGCTACACCGAGCTGTCCACTGGAGATCCCACCTGAAGGGTGGGTACAGATAGCTCCACTGCTCCACGGGTCCCGTCGTCCGCTCCGAACACGTCCCGCCTAGTGGTCCACCTCCAGGTACTGTCCTGCTCTGCAAGCCTCAGCCAAGATCAACGTTGTCCGTCGTCTGCAACCAACACAACGTAGTGCGGGCATAGCCCGTGCAGGGGTGAGTATAAGCTACTCAGTAGGGACCCCGAGACCCCCGAAGGTCTCACAAAATCCACAAAGGATAATCCACAAAGGAAGATACAAACACAAGGTAACAACTGACACTGCTTAGGTATATGCCCATACATATACCTAAGTCATCAATTCCAACACGCTCCATCCTCCGAGCCCAAGTACAACTCAGTCCACACAGGAAAGTAAACGTATTCCACACAGGAAAGCAAAACGAAATCCACATAGGATAGCACAACTCAATACACACAGGAAAGCAACAGGATTCAGCTCACACAGGTATACTTCTTCGAAAGACGATAAAGATGATATCTGATCCATCTAAGTCGTCGGACCCACGAAGGATCGATAGGTAACTAACCCCCGCAAAAGACCCACAGAGGATTGGGCCCACACAGGACCTGTAGGCGCTGGTTCACACAGGACCGCTGAGCGCAAAGACCCACACAGGATCGGACCCACACAGGATCAGGCCCACACAGGACCTGTAGCACTGATCCATGTAGGATCGCTGAGTGTTGTAGTCGTCGTCGTCGAATCCACACAGGATCTCTGTACTGTTGTCTTCGCAGTCACAGTAGCAGTAGCAGTAGCAGTAGTCACAGTCGCAGCCAGCACTAGGGTTCCTGCACACAGCAAGCTCGTTCGGAGGGTCCGCTCCACGAGCCGAGAGGCTGATACATCAACTGTCACAAAGTCTAGAGTTGATTTATCCAAAAGTTCCGTATCGTCAACAGGAACTCAACGCAACAGACGGCGCGTCGATCGGACGCCCGGTCTGAGAGTTATTGGCATTTTCGTCCCCGGGGCCCGGTTGGTTTTTGAGGCAAACCAACCCGACCGTACTCCACCTGCGTCCAAACCTCGGGCGGAGTATGCCAAAAGATCCATCTCACTAAGAGGAACATAACCAAGCTGACGGCACGTCAATCGGACGTCCGTAGCTCAAGATATGAGCGTTTCCGCTCCGAAGGCCCGGTTGGTTTCATGAACGAACCAACCCGGATGAACTCAAAATATTCCGAAACTTTGAGTGCGATATACTGAATCGACCGTCTCGATCCAAGGATCGCGTAGCCGCTAACGATTTGTCATTCGGAGGTCTGTGGCTCAAGTTATGGCTAAAAGACTGAAACCCGTCCGAAACCTGGGGTCTAGGCCCGATCCGACCCGGCCCGACCCCCCTGGTCCGACCCGAATCGGGTCGACCCGGACCGGTTCGACCCGACCCGGCTCCGACCCGGTCCACTGGACCCGGCCCGGCCGGCGGCGCGGCCCAGCCGCTCAGCTCGGCCGGTTGGCCGAGCGCTGGTCGAGGAAACGGGGGGGCGCAGCCCCCCGTGCTTTGCAAAACAACGGCCCCCCACCCATGTGGGGGGCCTGCTCCGCCTTCATTCAGGGGTTTAATCCCCCGGAATTCCTGGAAACGGCCGGCTGTTTGGCCGGCCGAAAAACGAAACGCGGGACCCTAAAGGGTCCCGCCCTTGGACCGTCGCGGCCGGCTTTGCCGGCCGCCTATTGACCACCGCGGCTTAGCCGCGGTGGGTTACTCCGGTGGCGCGCCTCCGCCGCGGGTCACCGGCGCCGCCGCGTCGGAGCGGCGTGCGGCCGCCGTCTTCCGCAAACCACCGGACGCACTCCGGTGGTCCGTTCCACTTGCGGTCTTCACCGGCGATTTTCTCGGATCGAGATCTTCGGAACGGATACCTCATTTTCCCATTACGGATTCGATTCCTCATCACTGTCAAATCCACGCACCAAAAACAAAATTACGGAGGGTTGTCGGGCCGTGTTCGTTCGGCCCGCGCCCTCCGCATTAGATGCTAACAATCAGGAATAACCAACACCCAAATGGCACAATTTTTAATTAATTAAAAATTGAACCTTGTTTCAAACGATTCACACGTAAACTAAATAAAATTCCCTAAAATCCTCATCAAACATTTTTCCCAATCCCACAATAGATTTAGAAGGGGAAAACATGGAAAGTGATAATCATATTGAAGTAAACCCCTACCTCGATAGTCGCACGTTGACGTAGTCGTGGGAAGTGGTCGTCGTTTCGTTGACATCGGTTAGAAGATGAAGAAGTCGAGGAGGAAGCAATCGGAGAAGACGAGTCAAGATGTCATCGTCGATGTTCTTCGTGGGCGGCGGACGTTCTTCGCGTTCTTCCACGAAGGAGATGAAAAAGGTGGAGGATTTCTTCAGCTTCTCTCCAAATCTCTTCCACACCTCACCCAACAATCCAAATAAAATAAGGTCCCTCCTTATTTTATTTACTAAGCCAAGCATTTCAAAAACTTAAATTCAAAAACTAAACACTTAATTAATTATACATGAGTTGTGTAATTAATTAAGTGTTAAGTTATCAAGCTTTAAAGAGGGAGAGAGGGGAGTTAGGGAATTTGAAAAGGTGGGGCTCGGGTGGGCCCCTCCTCACCTTAATCCTCTCTTAGGTGGTTAAACCACCCAACTTCCAACAAAAGATTTTAACCACTTTAAAGATATAAAATAAATATTGTATCACAATTTTATTTTACTCTTCATTTCATCCAGAAAATTAAACAACTCCTCCTAGGCAAACGCAACTTTGGAAAAGGTCTTCTTAAGCGAATATCGGCGCTGCGAGTTCATCGGTGTCCTCGGATTTCAATTCCGAGCACCGTATCAAAAGTTAGGAATTCCCGCTCGTTCGTTCACTGAACGTACCCGAGCCAAACTTTGGAAATTAATTCCGGGCACTCCGGGCCTCGGAATCAGGTGCCGTCTGAAACCGCGCTCTTGTAAAATTCCAAAGAAAATTAAGAAAAAATTGACCTTGAATTTTACGGGTCTTTACATTACTCCCACCTCAGGGCTTTACGTCCCCGTAAAGATACATCAAAAACTAGGGAAACAAATGAGGGTACTGAGCACGCATCTGAGCCTCCCGCTCCCATGTACTCTCCTGGAGGTTCCCATGCTGCCATCTGATGCGCACAAGAGGAATCGATCGCCCACGCAGGACCCGCTCCTGTCGATCCTCTATCTCCACTGGGACCTCCGTAAAAGTTGCCCCATCGTCAACGTCAAGCTCCCCATGGTCAATGATGTGCGTCGGGTCGTGCACGTATCTCCTCAGCTGAGATACGTGGAAGACGTCGTGCACCCGGTGCAACTGAGGTGGCAGATCCAGGCGATAAGCCACCTCGCCAACCCTGCTGAGGACCTGGAAGGGTCCGATGAAGCGCAGAGATAACTTGCTTCCTCGGCCAAATCTCCGAATACCACGTCGAGGTGAGACCCGCAAGAAGACGGGTCGCCATCCTCGAACTCCAGTGGCCTCCGCCTCCTGTCATCATATGACTTCTGCCGGCTCTGAGCTGTCCTCATCCGCTCCTGGATGACCTGGACCTTCTCTGTCATGGCCTGGACCATCTCCGGTCCCACCAATGCTGACTCCCCAGGGTCTGTCCAGCACAAAGGAGATCTACAAGGTCGTTCGTACAACGCCTCATACGGTGCCATCCCGATGGTGGAGTGGTAGCTGTTGTTGTACGCAAACTCCACCAAGGGTAGGTGGTCCTCCCAGCTACGACCAAAGTCGAGGACACATGCGCGGAGCATGTCCTCGAGAGTCTTAATGGTCCTCTCCGTCTGACCATCCCTCTGAGGGTGAAAGGCTGTGCTCAGACGTAGCTGCATCCCAAACGCCTCCTGTAACCCCTTCCAAAGCCGGGAAGTAAAGCGAGCATCTCGATCGGAGATGATAGATGATGGAACACCGTGGAGCCGCACAATCTCCTGAACGTAGAGACGTCCCAAGCTCTCCACTGAGCCCTGCTCTCGGATGGGTAAGAAGTGTGACGACTTGGTGAGTCGGTCAACAATCACCCAGATGGAGTCGTGACCTCTGGAAGTGCGTGGAAGTCCAGTCACAAAGTCCATAGATATGCCGTCCCACTTCCACTCCGGAACCTCCAAGGGTTGTACCAAGCCTGCTGGTACCTGATGCTCCGCCTTCACCTGCTGGTAGGTGAGGCATCGAGAAACGAACTCTGCTACTGCCTTCTTCATGCCTGGCCACCAGTGCTGTCGTCTGAGGTCCTGGTACATCTTCGCCACTCCAGGATGTACCGCCAAAAGAGAAGTGTGAAACTCTCTCAGCACTTCCTCTCACAAGGCGACTGGTACCATGGTACGTCCTCTGAAAAGGATGTCGTGCTCTGCTCCAAGGGAGAAACCATCAGATGTCTGTCCCAAGGATATCTGTGCACGCCGTGTCTCACAGTCAGCGTCCCCACGCTGTGCCTCCCTGACTCGCTACAGTAGTGGAGGAGTGACTGTGAGAGACTGAAGGAAGGCTGCTCCATCTCTATCCACGAAGGATATCTGCAAAGAGGCTAGCTGCTCCGTCGCCTCCTCAAGTAGCTGAATTCCCGTCCTCCTGCTGAGGGAATCGGCTACTACGTTCCCCTTACCAGGAGTATAGACTATCTCAAAGTCATAGTCCTGGAGGAACTCGAGCCATCGTCGATGTCTCAGGTTCAGGTCCTTCTGCGAGAAGATATACCTGAGACTCTGATGATCAGAAAAGACTGTAAAGCGCTCGCCCATCAGGTAGTGTCGCCATGTCTTCAGAGCGAAGACCACTGCTGCTAACTCCAGGTCATGGGTAGCGTAGTTCTGCTCATGCGGACTCAACTGTCGTGATCCATAGGCGATCACTACCCGCTCCTGCATCAGAACACATCCGAGTCCGGTCCCTGATGCATCGCTGTAGACTACGTACCCTACTCCCTCCTCAGGCAACCTCAAGATAGGTGCGCTGGTCAATCTCTGTCTCAACTCCTGGAAGCTCTGCTGACATCTGTCTGACCACACGAAGGGTTTTCCCTTCTTCATCAAAGCTGTGAGTGGTGATGCAACTCTATAGAAGTCTGGCACGAATCTCCAATAGTATCCAGCTAGTCCCAAGAAACTCCGAACCTCTGTCACGCTCCTGGGTGGCTCCCATGCTAACACAGCCTCGATCTTCACAGGATCCACTGCAACTCCCGCCTCAGAGATAACGTGTCCCAAGAAGTGGACCTCACGTATCCAGAACCGGCACTTCGAGAGCTTACCATAAAGCTGGTGCTCTCGGAGTGTGTCTAGTACAACTCACAAGTGATAGGCGTGCTCCTCCTCAGTCGCAGAGTAAATCAGAATGTCGTCGATAAAGACCACGACAAACCGATCGAGGTATGGCTGAAAGATCCTGTTCATGAGAGCCATGAACACTGCTGGAGCATTGGTTACACCGAAAGGCATAACCAAGAACTCATAATGACCATACCGACATCTGAAGGTCGTCTTCTGCACGTCCTCGTCTCTGACTCTGAGCTGATGATAGCCTGACCTGAGGTCTATCTTCGAGAACCACCGTGCTCCCTTGAGCTGATCAAAGAGGTCATCAATCCTCGGTAGCGGATACTTGTTCCTCACTTTCACCTGGTTCAGGCGACGATAGTCAACACAAAGTCGTAGGCTCCCGTCCGCCTTCTTGGTGAATAATATCGGGGAAGCCCAGGGTGAAACACTGGGTCGGATGAACCCCTTGCCCTGCAAGTCCTCCAACTGTACCCGTAGCTCTCGAAGCTCGGCGGGGGCCATCCGATATGCTGGAGTGGATATCGGGGTTGTCCCGGGGTACAAGTCAATATAAAAGTCTACCTCTCTGCAAGGAGTTAGCCCTGGAACGTCGTCGGGAAAAACGTCCGCAAACTGATCCACCACTGCAAGAAAACCAGGACTCCGCACGTCAACTGCTCCAAGGATGAGGCTAGCCAACTGATGAGTAATGGGTTTTCATCTCCTCCACGGAAGTCCATCCTGTGCTGCAAAGGCTCCCTTTTCGCCGATGAAGGTGAACCTGCTCCCGTCGGTGCGTACACATCGCACCTTGCGCCTAAAACAGTCAATCTGTGCATGGACCGTAGATAGCCAATCCATGCCCAAGATGACGTCGTAAGGCCTCGACGCTGCTACAAGAAGATCCCAGACGAAGCTCTAGCCTCCTAGAGTGAGCTCACACTGCCGGCACCAGTGCGTAATCGTCGAGTCTGCTCCCGTTGGAGTCTCTAGCTGTAAGGATCGAGCCAATGGCTCTGTCGGAATCTCCGAACTCCGAACAAGGGCAGCGGCTATGAAAGAGTGACTCGCTCCTGTGTCTATAAGTACTGCAACAAGGGTGGAATAGACACAAATAGTACCTCGAATCATCTCGGTTGCGTCGTGGTCATAGGCCTCTGCTGCCTGGAGCTGTGCCTGTCTCTGCCCGCCAGCTCCCTGTGGTCGGGGTGGACCTCCTGGTGGTGGTGGTGGCAGAGCCTCAAAGCGTCGCCCACCACCGGCTGCTCATCTAGCTCCTCTGCCTCGTCTGCATCCTCCCTGCGGACCGCCACGGTCGACCCTCTGCCTCTGCCTCGGTGGTCCCTCAACTGTCTGCTGCTCCTCGGTACGGCGGGTCAGGCAGTCACGAGCCATGTGGCTCTGCCCGCCGCACGAGTAGCACTGTCTGCCTCTCGAAAGACTGGCTCCTCGCTGTGTGCCCCACACTGCTGAGCCAGTGTCCTGAGGTCGTCTGCCTGAGGGTCTGGTCTGTCAGGACCCCTGAGTCATCCGTCGACTGCCTGCTGCAGATGACTTTGCCATGTGCCGCCCTGCGGTGGGTCGCTGCGCTGGTGTAGACTCAACAAGGAAGCTCTCAATCAGATGGGCCCGCTCCAGTACTCCTGTCTGAGTCGGTATGCTGAGGGAGATTAGCGATGGCCTGATCTCGTGTCTCAAACCCTGCTCGAAGGTCCGGGCCCGGAAGAATGGGTCTCGTACCATGTCAGTCGAGTAGCGCGAGAGATCAGTAAATCTCGCCGAGTATTGAGCGACCGTCATGCTGCCCTGCCGCAGCTGAAGAAGCTCCTGGATACGCACCGCACGAAGGGTGGCTGGGACGAACTCCGAGCGGAAGAGGCTTTCAAAGTCCGTCCGAAGTAGAGATGCCTCATCATACACCTGGAGCATCAAGCTCCACCATCGTCCTGCTGCTGCGTGTAGTAGGCTCGCAGCGAGGATCACCATGAGGTCTGCTGGTGTCCTCACTAGCCTAAACACACGTACCACTGCCTCCAGCCAGTCCTCGGCTACCTGGGGATCCGTCTCCCCGCGAAACCTGGGCGGTCTCTGGCGCTGAAACTCATGCAGTGTGCTGAGGCGATGTGCATCGTCAGCGGCTGGTGCTGGAAGCATCGGGGGATCGGCGGGTAGAGCTACCGCCGGTGCCACTGCTGACAAAGGGCCCTACACCGAAGCCTCGTCGCTCGGTGGGCTGTCGTCACACTCGACTCTCGGAACCCTAGCTGGCTGCCGTCGTGGGGCCATCCTGAAAAGGAAAAAGGTGCGCCACGGTCAGAACAGTATACCTGGTGAGCTGATATAAGTAATCACAAAGAAAACTTTGAAACACACACGCAATCAATGTTTTCGTGCATTAAGTCGGAAATCAGAAGTCAGGGTCCTGGTGTACGGATACGTCGGCCGCCGCACCAACACTGGACTCCCTGGACTGATAACCACACTCAATACGCTAAACATTATTGCTTCACATAGAAAAGATCAGAGTTCGTGGTAGAACCAAACTCCTCTGATACCAATTTGTCACGACCCGCCCTCGGGGTCCGTGCCGTGACTACCCCAAGCCCGCCTCCCATAGGCCAGGGGCTGGCGACTAGCACCAAGGCGTAAATCCCGGTAAAAAGGGAAGGCATTGCCTTTGTAAAGTAAACAAACACCACAGAGTAAGCAAGCGGAAAGTAAACACTAAGTAAAAACAGAGTACAACTGAAAGTGCAGAAAAGTAAATGGGCCAGTATACAGACCCAAACTGAAAGTAAAGTACAACTCGAAAGGGAAAACAGCAACTGTAAGCAAAAGCCACTACACCGAGCTGTCCACTGGAGATCCCACCTGAAGGGTGGGTACAGATAGCTCCACTGCTCCACGGGTCCCGTCGTCCGCTCCGAACACGTCTCGCCTAGTGGTCCACCTCCAGGTACCGTCCTGCTCTGCAAGCCTCAGCCAAGATCAACGTTGTCTGTCGTCTGCAACCAACACAACGTAGTGCGGGCATAGCCCGTGCAGGGGTGAGTATAAGCTACTCAGTAGGGACCCCGAGACCCCCGAAGGTCTCACAAAATCCACAAAGGATAATTCACAAAGGAAGATACAAACACAAGGTAACAACTGACACTGCTTAGGTATATGCCCATACATATACCTAAGTCATCAATTCCAACACGCTCCATCCTCCGAGCCCAAGTACAACTCAGTCCACACAGGAAAGTAAACGTATTCCACACAGGAAAGCAAAACGAAATCCACATAGGATAGCACAACTCAATCCACACAGGAAAGCAACAGGATTCAGCTCACACAGGTATACTTCTTCGAAAGACGATAAAGATGATCTCTGATCCATCTAAGTCGTCGGACCCACGAAGGATCGATAGGTAACTAACCCCCGCAAAAGACCCACACAGGATCGGGCCCACACAGGACCTATAGGCGCTGGTTCACACAGGACCGCTGAGCGCAAAGACCCACACAGGATCAGACCCACACAGGATCGGGCCCACACAGGACCTGTAGCACTGATCCATGTAGGATCGCTGAGTGCTGTAGTCGTCGTCATCGAATCCACACAGGATCTCTGTACTGTCGTCTTCACAGTCACAGTAGCAGTAGCAGTAGCAGTAGTCACAGTCGCAGCCAGCACTAGGGTTCCCGCACACAGCAAGCTCGTTCGGAGGGTCCGCTCCACGAGCCGAGAGGCTGATACATCAACTGTCACAAAGTCTAGAGTTGATGTATCCAAAAGTTCTGTATCGTCAACAGGAACTCAACGCAACAGACGGCGCGTCGATCGGACGCCCGGTCTGAGAGTTATTGGCATTTTCGTCCCCGGGGCCCGGTTGGTTTTTGAGGCAAACCAACCCGACCGTACTCCACCTGCGTCCAAACCTCGGGCGGAGTATGCCAAAAGATCCGTCTCACTGAGAGGAACATAACCAAGCTGACGGCACGTCAATCGGACGTCCGTAGCTCAAGATATGAGTGTTTCCGCTCCGAAGGCCCGGTTGGTTTCATGAACGAACCAACCCGGCCGAACTCAAAATATTCCGAAACTTTGAGTGCGATATACCGAATCGACCGTCTCGATCCAAGGATCGCGTAGCCGCTGACGATTCTTCGTTCGGAGGTCCATGTCTCAAGTTATGTCTAAAAGACCGAAACCCGTCCGAAACCTGGGGTCTAGGCCCGGTCTGACCGGGCCCGACCCCCCTGGTCCGACCCGAACCGGGTCGGTCCGACCCGGTCCGCTGGACCTGGCCCGGCCGGCGGCGCGGCCCGGACGCTCAGCTCAGCCGGTTGGCCGAGCGCTGGTCGAGGAAACGGGGGGGCGCAGCCCCCCGTGCTTTGCAAAACAACGCCCCCCCCCCCCCCCACATGGGGGGCCCGCTCCGCCTTCATCCGGGCCGCGTGACGAATTTGTTCAAAACGTTCTTCAAATTGTCGTTGGTCCGACTCATATGCTACAAAACTTAGATGATATTTCACATAAATTGATTTTATATTTATATTGACACAGTAAAACAGAATGAATAAAATACGTACCAAGCCTCGTGATTGCCTTCTTCATCTGTTCGTTGTGGAATTTTTTATGTACATTGCTAGAAATGTGTCTAATGCAGAACCGATGATGTGCATTTAGGTATCTCCATGTATCAGGATCTGCATTGAGTGCCTCATTTATTGCTCGATGGCGATCAGATATCAAACAAACTCCCTGAATGTTGGTGAAATGGTTGCTGATACATGCCAGAAACCAACTCCATGATTCATAGTTTTCTTTCTCTACAATGGCAAAGGAAAGCGAAAGAGGTGAACGGTTTCCATCTTGGGTTGCCGCAATCAACAATACGCCCTTGTATTTTCCATACAGAAATGTTCCATCAATCTGAATAAATTGTTTGCAAAAACGAAATGCAGAGATACAAGGAAGGAATGCCCAGAACAACCGATGAAATTGAACACGAGATGGATCAAGTCGATTATCAGGAGACACATGTTCGTTTGTATCCAGATGGAAGACAACTTGGTTATGATGCCTCAGTATGGCTAGCAATTACGGCAATACTCGATATGAGTCATCCCAATCACCATATACCTTCACAATTGCCTTCTGTTTCGCCATCCATGCCTTATTATAGGAAATCTTATAACTAAATGTCTGTAGAATCCTCTCTTGCACAAGGGATATTGGAACATCTTGGCATGTCCTAATCATCTCAACAACAATAGATGACACAATTTCTGCATCCAATGAAGTATGATCTTGTGTGAGACTTGGCTGAACGCAAGTATGAGCCGCCTCAATCCTTGAGATTCTCCAACCTCCAAATGTAATGTCTGGAATAGCCCTTAAGCGAAATCTACAATCATCCCCATACTTCACGCACCGTATAATATATTTACTACGGCATGATTCGTGAACTACATAGTTGAAGTTTCTCTCAATATGAAATCTCTTTAACGTGCTTTTTAAGGCATCTTTACTGGGAAAATTCCTTCCAATATATAAGGTTTTTTCCACCTCACTAAACCTATCTGGTACAACTCTAGGGAACTCAGTTGTCGGTGTGAGAACAGTATTATCGAATTCAGGCACGCGTGTCATTGCTTCTGACCAAGATGAAAATAATGGTGGATGATTTATTGACCGAGGTTGATGTACAACAATTGTATTTCTCAAAACCTCCTCTCTATATTTTGTTGGTCCCTCCTCATCAGCACTGTTGTCGCCATCTGATCCATCATTACGAAACTCCTCATCAGAAGTCGGATTGACATGTATATCCGGAAGATCATCTAGGTTGTCCTCTTCTGCTGCATCATTTGGAATAGGCTCAATGTCATGGGGTAGATTGTCTTCAACCACTCTTGTATTTCTACGTCTTTGTACAAGTGGACGTTATTGTTGTACAGTAGCAACAACAACGTATAACTCCATCATGGTACCATCTAACCATTGAGAAAATAAATTAATTTCTTGGACCCACTGCGCATCAGCAACCAATGGACAAGCTATATGCCACAGTGTTGTTGGAAATTGCAAATGTCTATAGCTCATAGACATTATCTCTTGATCGGGTCCCAGATTTAAGGAAACATGAATTCTCTCTTGAAGGTCACTTATGGTAACACAATCAACTGTACTAACCACTGTAATTGGTTGTGTACTGTAAGAAGCTCCTTGCTCAGTTTGAATAATCTCCCCATAATAGTACACACAGGCAAACATGGCTCTCTACGTCAAAAATGTTTCTTTCATCAAAATTATGATAGTGTAACAAAATATTAACAATTATGTTTGACGATATGATGTTTATTATAATGTAATTTTATTGTGCCTTTCTATACCATAAACTATGCTACTGATGTTTGACCATATGATATTTATTAGAATGTAATTTTAGAGCGCCTTTTTATTTAGTTTGTTTGTTATTCTTCATTTCACTTTATATGTTCATTAGTATCGTTAGCTAATCATTATATGAATTCATGTTTTAATCCTATGTTATTTATTAATTATTCTAAAATTAACTAATAATAACTAATCATTAATTATTCTATTATTCTATAATTAACTAATAATAACTTTAATTTGTTAATTCTTATGTCCTTATTTGATTCTATAACATTATATTTATCATTTATCATTGATAAATATACTGATCATTAGTATCGTTAGCTAATAATTATATGAATTCATGTTTTAATCCTATGTTATTTATTAATTATTCTAAAATTAACTAATAACAACTAATCATTAATTATTCTATTATTTTATAATTAAATAATAATAACTTTAATTCGTTAATTCTTATGTCCTTATTTCACTCTATAAAATTATATTTATCATTTATCATTGATAAATATACTGATTTGCTTTTTCTTCTCTTAGAAATTTTAGTAGTTTATAAAGAAAATATGAATCATCTTAAGCATATTCCCCGGGAGTGTCAAACCAGGATGCAGCAAGGCCCGTTATCGTGCACCAGTTCCCGTTCGAGTCTAGCTCGAAGCGGTGTTTTCGGGTTTTACCCCTATGTACATCTGTGCTAGAGCCACATCCACTTGTTTGTATCCAGACAGGAATTTAATTGCGTAGATAACCACATAATCTTTAAGCTACCAAAATTTCTAAATACTTAATCTTAAGTTAATCTATACTTAATCTATACTACCTAACAGTAATTATTTAAAACTATATATAACTAATTACAAAAACTAAATAACCAAATATTAAGAACTACCTAAACTGCTTAACAAATGAAAGATTTAAAACTAAACAAAATTAAATTAATTAAATAAAAACATTAAATTAAATAAAGAAACATACCTCTAAATGAAGCTTCGTAAAAGCTCGCACAGCAAAGGAATTTTTTAGAGAGAGAGAGAAATTCGGAGAGATGAAGTGAGGAATGCAATGAGCAAGTGAGGAGAGGGGGGGGTGGCCGCCATTTTATAAGGAGTTCAGGCGAAGGCGGCATCGTGGAAGCCGCCTTTCGCCTCTACGTATGGACGAAGGCGGCTTCCGCGATGCCGCCTTTCGCCTTACCCTGAGGCGAAAGGCGGCCTCCCCCCGGCCGCCTTTGCCATGTCATCGATCCGGGCCAAAGGCGGCGCGGGGGAGCAAAGGCGGCATCACAGATGCCGCCTTTGTATCGTATTTTTTTAAAAAAAATGACCTAGGTCGTTTTTCAAAAATATTTTTTAAGAAAAATGTATTTAAAAAAAAATCCGCCGTATTAAGCGGTTACGGTGAGTCTGTCAAAGACACAGCGCGTGGAGAGTGAGACACCGTAAAGGAGTCACGATGGCAGAGGAAAGGTAAGGAAACGGTGGAAGGATTACGGTGTAACCGGTGGGTGTCTCACAGTGAATGGAAAGTACCATGAAATAGAAACGGTGGGTTGTTGGCAAAGGTTCCGTGAGGAATGTCACGGTGAGACAGTGAAATAGAAGCTGTGCGTGGTGGAAACGGTGCCAAGGAGAGACCGTAAAGGGGAAAAGGTAGGAAAACTGAGACACCGTAAAGGAATACGGTGAGACAGTTAAAGAAGAAATAAATATAGTAAATAAATTAAATTAAAACTTAAATAGAATATGAACAAAATAATTAATAAAAACTAAAACTGAATTAAAACAAATGAAAATTTAAATAAACTTATATAACCAAATAAACTTAAATTAAATTATTAATAATTTCTATTCGCATGACTTAAATTATTACTATACTAAAAATAAAATTAAAAAGCAAGTAACTTATTAAAAGTTAACATAAAATTTAAACATTAATAAGAAAAAGTTAAATTGTTTAAAATAGTTACTATATCAAATTAAATTAATTTAAGGTAGAAAGATAATTATTATATTATTAAACCATTATGTTAATTAATGAAAAAGAATTTAAAGAGACTAAATAATTGAATTAGGTCTATAATCTTTTATTTTAATTAATGAATTATTAAAAGTCATCTATTAATTAGAGATGCCTCATCATACACCTGGAGCATCAAGCTCCACCATCGTCCTGCTGCTGCGTGTAGTAGGCTCGCAGCGAGGATCACCATGAGGTCTGCTGGTGTCCTCACTAGCCTAAACACACGTACCACTGCCTCCAGCCAGTCCTCGGCTACCTGGGGATCCGTCTCCCCGCGAAACCTGGGCGGTCTCTGGCGCTGAAACTCATGCAGTGTGCTGAGGCGATGTGCATCGTCAGCGGCTGGTGCTGGAAGCATCGGGGGATCGGCGGGTAGAGCTACCGCCGGTGCCACTGCTGACAAAGGGCCCTACACCGAAGCCTCGTCGCTCGGTGGGCTGTCGTCACACTCGACTCTCGGAACCCTAGCTGGCTGCCGTCGTGGGGCCATCCTGAAAAGGAAAAAGGTGCGCCACGGTCAGAACAGTATACCTGGTGAGCTGATATAAGTAATCACAAAGAAAACTTTGAAACACACACGCAATCAATGTTTTCGTGCATTAAGTCGGAAATCAGAAGTCAGGGTCCTGGTGTACGGATACGTCGGCCGCCGCACCAACACTGGACTCCCTGGACTGATAACCACACTCAATACGCTAAACATTATTGCTTCACATAGAAAAGATCAGAGTTCGTGGTAGAACCAAACTCCTCTGATACCAATTTGTCACGACCCGCCCTCGGGGTCCGTGCCGTGACTACCCCAAGCCCGCCTCCCATAGGCCAGGGGCTGGCGACTAGCACCAAGGCGTAAATCCCGGTAAAAAGGGAAGGCATTGCCTTTGTAAAGTAAACAAACACCACAGAGTAAGCAAGCGGAAAGTAAACACTAAGTAAAAACAGAGTACAACTGAAAGTGCAGAAAAGTAAATGGGCCAGTATACAGACCCAAACTGAAAGTAAAGTACAACTCGAAAGGGAAAACAGCAACTGTAAGCAAAAGCCACTACACCGAGCTGTCCACTGGAGATCCCACCTGAAGGGTGGGTACAGATAGCTCCACTGCTCCACGGGTCCCGTCGTCCGCTCCGAACACGTCTCGCCTAGTGGTCCACCTCCAGGTACCGTCCTGCTCTGCAAGCCTCAGCCAAGATCAACGTTGTCTGTCGTCTGCAACCAACACAACGTAGTGCGGGCATAGCCCGTGCAGGGGTGAGTATAAGCTACTCAGTAGGGACCCCGAGACCCCCGAAGGTCTCACAAAATCCACAAAGGATAATCCACAAAGGAAGATACAAACACAAGGTAACAACTGACACTGCTTAGGTATATGCCCATACATATACCTAAGTCATCAATTCCAACACGCTCCATCCTCCGAGCCCAAGTACAACTCAGTCCACACAGGAAAGTAAACGTATTCCACACAGGAAAGCAAAACGAAATCCACATAGGATAGCACAACTCAATCCACACAGGAAAGCAACAGGATTCAGCTCACACAGGTATACTTCTTCGAAAGACGATAAAGATGATCTCTGATCCATCTAAGTCGTCGGACCCACGAAGGATCGATAGGTAACTAACCCCCGCAAAAGACCCACACAGGATCGGGCCCACACAGGACCTATAGGCGCTGGTTCACACAGGACCGCTGAGCGCAAAGACCCACACAGGATCAGACCCACACAGGATCGGGCCCACACAGGACCTGTAGCACTGATCCATGTAGGATCGCTGAGTGCTGTAGTCGTCGTCATCGAATCCACACAGGATCTCTGTACTGTCGTCTTCACAGTCACAGTAGCAGTAGCAGTAGCAGTAGTCACAGTCGCAGCCAGCACTAGGGTTCCCGCACACAGCAAGCTCGTTCGGAGGGTCCGCTCCACGAGCCGAGAGGCTGATACATCAACTGTCACAAAGTCTAGAGTTGATGTATCCAAAAGTTCTGTATCGTCAACAGGAACTCAACGCAACAGACGGCGCGTCGATCGGACGCCCGGTCTGAGAGTTATTGGCATTTTCGTCCCCGGGGCCCGGTTGGTTTTTGAGGCAAACCAACCCGACCGTACTCCACCTGCGTCCAAACCTCGGGCGGAGTATGCCAAAAGATCCGTCTCACTGAGAGGAACATAACCAAGCTGACGGCACGTCAATCGGACGTCCGTAGCTCAAGATATGAGTGTTTCCGCTCCGAAGGCCCGGTTGGTTTCATGAACGAACCAACCCGGCCGAACTCAAAATATTCCGAAACTTTGAGTGCGATATACCGAATCGACCGTCTCGATCCAAGGATCGCGTAGCCGCTGACGATTCTTCGTTCGGAGGTCCATGTCTCAAGTTATGTCTAAAAGACCGAAACCCGTCCGAAACCTGGGGTCTAGGCCCGGTCTGACCGGGCCCGACCCCCCTGGTCCGACCCGAACCGGGTCGGTCCGACCCGGTCCGCTGGACCTGGCCCGGCCGGCGGCGCGGCCCGGACGCTCAGCTCGGCCGGTTGGCCGAGCGCTGGTCGAGGAAACGGGGGGGCGCAGCCCCCCGTGCTTTGCAAAACAACGCCCCCCCCCCCCCCCCCACATGGGGGGCCCGCTCCGCCTTCATCCGGGCCGCGTGACGAATTTGTTCAAAACGTTCTTCAAATTGTCGTTGGTCCGACTCATATGCTACAAAACTTAGATGATATTTCACATAAATTGATTTTATATTTATATTGACACAGTAAAACAGAATGAATAAAATACGTACCAAGCCTCGTGATTGCCTTCTTCATCTGTTCGTTGTGGAATTTTTTATGTACATTGCTAGAAATGTGTCTAATGCAGAACCGATGATGTGCATTTAGGTATCTCCATGTATCAGGATCTGCATTGAGTGCCTCATTTATTGCTCGATGGCGATCAGATATCAAACAAACTCCCTGAATGTTGGTGAAATGGTTGCTGATACATGCCAGAAACCAACTCCATGATTCATAGTTTTCTTTCTCTACAATGGCAAAGGAAAGCGAAAGAGGTGAACGGTTTCCATCTTGGGTTGCCGCAATCAACAATACGCCCTTGTATTTTCCATACAGAAATGTTCCATCAATCTGAATAAATTGTTTGCAAAAACGAAATGCAGAGATACAAGGAAGGAATGCCCAGAACAACCGATGAAATTGAACACGAGATGGATCAAGTCGATTATCAGGAGACACATGTTCGTTTGTATCCAGATGGAAGACAACTTGGTTATGATGCCTCAGTATGGCTAGCAATTACGGCAATACTCGATATGAGTCATCCCAATCACCATATACCTTCACAATTGCCTTCTGTTTCGCCATCCATGCCTTATTATAGGAAATCTTATAACTAAATGTCTGTAGAATCCTCTCTTGCACAAGGGATATTGGAACATCTTGGCATGTCCTAATCATCTCAACAACAATAGATGACACAATTTCTGCATCCAATGAAGTATGATCTTGTGTGAGACTTGGCTGAACGCAAGTATGAGCCGCCTCAATCCTTGAGATTCTCCAACCTCCAAATGTAATGTCTGGAATAGCCCTTAAGCGAAATCTACAATCATCCCCATACTTCACGCACCGTATAATATATTTACTACGGCATGATTCGTGAACTACATAGTTGAAGTTTCTCTCAATATGAAATCTCTTTAACGTGCTTTTTAAGGCATCTTTACTGGGAAAATTCCTTCCAATATATAAGGTTTTTTCCACCTCACTAAACCTATCTGGTACAACTCTAGGGAACTCAGTTGTCGGTGTGAGAACAGTATTATCGAATTCAGGCACGCGTGTCATTGCTTCTGACCAAGATGAAAATAATGGTGGATGATTTATTGACCGAGGTTGATGTACAACAATTGTATTTCTCAAAACCTCCTCTCTATATTTTGTTGGTCCCTCCTCATCAGCACTGTTGTCGCCATCTGATCCATCATTACGAAACTCCTCATCAGAAGTCGGATTGACATGTATATCCGGAAGATCATCTAGGTTGTCCTCTTCTGCTGCATCATTTGGAATAGGCTCAATGTCATGGGGTAGATTGTCTTCAACCACTCTTGTATTTCTACGTCTTTGTACAAGTGGACGTTATTGTTGTACAGTAGCAACAACAACGTATAACTCCATCATGGTACCATCTAACCATTGAGAAAATAAATTAATTTCTTGGACCCACTGCGCATCAGCAACCAATGGACAAGCTATATGCCACAGTGTTGTTGGAAATTGCAAATGTCTATAGCTCATAGACATTATCTCTTGATCGGGTCCCAGATTTAAGGAAACATGAATTCTCTCTTGAAGGTCACTTATGGTAACACAATCAACTGTACTAACCACTGTAATTGGTTGTGTACTGTAAGAAGCTCCTTGCTCAGTTTGAATAATCTCCCCATAATAGTACACACAGGCAAACATGGCTCTCTACGTCAAAAATGTTTCTTTCATCAAAATTATGATAGTGTAACAAAATATTAACAATTATGTTTGACGATATGATGTTTATTATAATGTAATTTTATTGTGCCTTTCTATACCATAAACTATGCTACTGATGTTTGACCATATGATATTTATTAGAATGTAATTTTAGAGCGCCTTTTTATTTAGTTTGTTTGTTATTCTTCATTTCACTTTATATGTTCATTAGTATCGTTAGCTAATCATTATATGAATTCATGTTTTAATCCTATGTTATTTATTAATTATTCTAAAATTAACTAATAATAACTAATCATTAATTATTCTATTATTCTATAATTAACTAATAATAACTTTAATTTGTTAATTCTTATGTCCTTATTTGATTCTATAACATTATATTTATCATTTATCATTGATAAATATACTGATCATTAGTATCGTTAGCTAATAATTATATGAATTCATGTTTTAATCCTATGTTATTTATTAATTATTCTAAAATTAACTAATAACAACTAATCATTAATTATTCTATTATTTTATAATTAAATAATAATAACTTTAATTCGTTAATTCTTATGTCCTTATTTCACTCTATAAAATTATATTTATCATTTATCATTGATAAATATACTGATTTGCTTTTTCTTCTCTTAGAAATTTTAGTAGTTTATAAAGAAAATATGAATCATCTTAAGCATATTCCCCGGGAGTGTCAAACCAGGATGCAGCAAGGCCCGTTATCGTGCACCAGTTCCCGTTCGAGTCTAGCTCGAAGCGGTGTTTTCGGGTTTTACCCCTATGTACATCTGTGCTAGAGCCACATCCACTTGTTTGTATCCAGACAGGAATTTAATTGCGTAGATAACCACATAATCTTTAAGCTACCAAAATTTCTAAATACTTAATCTTAAGTTAATCTATACTTAATCTATACTACCTAACAGTAATTATTTAAAACTATATATAACTAATTACAAAAACTAAATAACCAAATATTAAGAACTACCTAAACTGCTTAACAAATGAAAGATTTAAAACTAAACAAAATTAAATTAATTAAATAAAAACATTAAATTAAATAAAGAAACATACCTCTAAATGAAGCTTCGTAAAAGCTCGCACAGCAAAGGAATTTTTTAGAGAGAGAGAGAAATTCGGAGAGATGAAGTGAGGAATGCAATGAGCAAGTGAGGAGAGGGGGGGGTGGCCGCCATTTTATAAGGAGTTCAGGCGAAGGCGGCATCGTGGAAGCCGCCTTTCGCCTCTACGTATGGACGAAGGCGGCTTCCGCGATGCCGCCTTTCGCCTTACCCTGAGGCGAAAGGCGGCCTCCCCCCGGCCGCCTTTGCCATGTCATCGATCCGGGCCAAAGGCGGCGCGGGGGAGCAAAGGCGGCATCACAGATGCCGCCTTTGTATCGTATTTTTTTAAAAAAAATGACCTAGGTCGTTTTTCAAAAATATTTTTTAAGAAAAATGTATTTAAAAAAAAATCCGCCGTATTAAGCGGTTACGGTGAGTCTGTCAAAGACACAGCGCGTGGAGAGTGAGACACCGTAAAGGAGTCACGATGGCAGAGGAAAGGTAAGGAAACGGTGGAAGGATTACGGTGTAACCGGTGGGTGTCTCACAGTGAATGGAAAGTACCATGAAATAGAAACGGTGGGTTGTTGGCAAAGGTTCCGTGAGGAATGTCACGGTGAGACAGTGAAATAGAAGCTGTGCGTGGTGGAAACGGTGCCAAGGAGAGACCGTAAAGGGGAAAAGGTAGGAAAACTGAGACACCGTAAAGGAATACGGTGAGACAGTTAAAGAAGAAATAAATATAGTAAATAAATTAAATTAAAACTTAAATAGAATATGAACAAAATAATTAATAAAAACTAAAACTGAATTAAAACAAATGAAAATTTAAATAAACTTATATAACCAAATAAACTTAAATTAAATTATTAATAATTTCTATTCGCATGACTTAAATTATTACTATACTAAAAATAAAATTAAAAAGCAAGTAACTTATTAAAAGTTAACATAAAATTTAAACATTAATAAGAAAAAGTTAAATTGTTTAAAATAGTTACTATATCAAATTAAATTAATTTAAGGTAGAAAGATAATTATTATATTATTAAACCATTATGTTAATTAATGAAAAAGAATTTAAAGAGACTAAATAATTGAATTAGGTCTATAATCTTTTATTTTAATTAATGAATTATTAAAAGTCATCTATTAATTAGGTTATATTATTTAATTTTTAATACATGCATTGTCAGATTAAGCATACATTAATCATGTACAAAGACCAAATTAATTAACTGGTGATTTCTCCACAAAAATTTGACCAGGCGAGTGGTATTGTTTCGTTGAACTTTCTCTGATCGGTCCAAAATTTCAACAGATTTCTCCTCATAAGAAAGATCTTACTCCAACGGTAATAACTCTTAGTTCAGTACACGTGAAGGGTCAAGTATGTAATTCCTTAGGAGTGATACATGGAATACATCATGGACTTGAGAGAGATTTGGAGGAAGTGACAAGTGATAGGCTACTGTCCCGATACGATCAAGAATTTAAAAAGGGTCAATATACCTAGGTCTTAGTTTCTGCTTCTTTTTGAATCTCATAAGTTTCTTCTAGTGTGAGATTCGTAAAAACACACACTACTGGAAAATGGGTCTATACCCACGGTTTTGCACAAAATCGTGGGTATAGGACACCCATATACCCACGGTTTCCCAAAACCGTGGGTATAGGGTTAGTATAGGAACCTATACCCACGGTTCTCGGAAAAACCGTGGGTATAGGTTAATTTTGAAGACCTATACCCACGGTTTTGGTAAAACCGTGGGTATAGGGATTGTCATAGAGACCTATACCCACGGTTCTAAAAAACCGTAGGGATAGGGGTTTTTTTTTACAAGACCTATACCCACGGTTTTCTAAAACCATGGGTATAGATTTTACTTATTATGGCGGGGGTGGGAAATTCCCGCGGGAGTGAATTTTGTTTTGGCGGGAAGATGATTTCAAATTAATATAATTATATGGAGTGAAGGTTTTAGTTCAATAATTTCGCTGGGTTAGTTGGTTCAGTCTATGTCTCGTATATGAAAGACCGGTGTTCGAATCTCGGTATCTTTTTATTTTTCAGATATTTGATTATTTTTAGTATAAGTAAATAACCAGATTGAAATGTTAATAAAATTAGATTAGCCGAGTTGGTCACGAGTTCCGTATTCCGCTTCAAATGTCGCGCGAGTCGCGGGTTCAAATCCTCCCAGGCGTATTTTTTGAATTTATTTCCTGTCATTCGAAATATGTGGATTATATTAATATATATTTGTAGATATATGCATATCTAACAAATAGAAATTATAGGTGCGTTGGTCTTGTGGTGAGGCGCGGTAGTGAGGCGTGGCTGGGTTGCAGGTTCAAATTCCAGCAGTGCCCCATTTCTTATTTTTAATACCCCACGGTTTGGAAACCGTGGGGATTGGTGTGTGCCACGCTGGAGCAGCGTGGTCCTCCCTTTGAAAAGGCTATACCCACGGTTCTGCTAAACCGTGGGTATAGGGTGAGACCCCTATACCGACGCCACTCAGCCCCACGGTTCCCCAAACCGTGGGTATAGCCTATACCCATGGTTTTGGGGGCTATACCCACGGTTTTGAACCGTGGGTATAGGTCGTTTTTCCAGTAGTGACATTTTCATAAACTTATGATTCTAGATCACACTGACGTTTATCAGCATAACTTCTCTACCATCTTTGAGCTTCCTTGATATGATCCTGAATGGTTGTAACCTTCTCGACCGTTTCTTCAGTGATCTTAGGCCCTAATAGATTTCTTTCTCTAGCCTCATTCCAGTATGTTGAAAATTACATTTATTCCCATATAGGGATTCATAATGTTCCATATGAATGCTTGAGTGAAATCTATTGTTGTAAGAAAACTCAACTAGAGGAAGGTGTTGATCCCAACCACCATTGGAATCCAGAGAATAAGATCTCAACAGATCCTCTAGGGTTTGAATTATTCTATTAGACTGACCATCTATTTGAGGATGATAAGAAGTGCTGAAACTCAATTTTGTATCAAGTTATTTTTGAAGACATCGCCAAAACTTTGAGGTAAACCTCATATCCTAATATGATACAATAGAATGTGGTACTCCATGAAACCTTACCACTTCCTTAATGTATATTATGTCAAGTCAGTCAAGAGAGAAATATTCTCTTATAGTAATGAAGTGTGATAACTTATTATGTCAATCAACTACCACCCATATAACATTAAGCCCTTTAGAGGTTTTGGGTTGTCCAATGACAAAATCCATATTGATGTTCTCCCATTTCCATTCTGCTATGGGTAATTGATGAAACATCCCTTTAGACTTTTTTCTTTCAGCCTTAACTTGCTAGCATACTAAAAAATGAGATACAAATTCCATGATATCTCTCTTCATGTCATCCCACCATAAGTATTCTTTCAAGTACCTATACATCTTTGTACTTCCAAGATGAATAGTGAACAAAGAACTATGAGCTTCCTCTAACAACTCCTTCAAATCTGGTATTGATGGAACAAATACATAGTTCTTAAACCTTATCATTCTATCATGATTAAGGTTAAACTCAGGAACATTTATAACCTTCTTTTTCAGCTCCCCATATTCCTTCTATGCCTCCTTAATCTTCACTTGGATAGAGGGCTGATCATTCATTTGAGAAAGATAAGATTGGTTGCCTTACTTAAGGATTTCTAGATCCATCCTTTTCAAATCTATAAATATTAGATCTTTTGTGACCCTCATCATGGATAATCTATCATGGTCCTTCTGACTCAAATTTTGGCCACCTCGTTTTCTTTCCCAGGGTAGTAATGTATTGAGCAGTCATAATCCTTTATCAAATCTAACCATCTTTTCTGGAGCATGTTCAACTTGTTCTATGTGAATATATATTTTAGACTTTTATGATCGGTATATATATCAAACTTTTCACCACAAAGATAATTCATCCATATCTTTAATGAAAATATTACCACCCCTGACTCTAAATCACGAGTTGGGTAATTTTTCTCATGAATCTTAAACTGTCATGAGGCATATGCTATAACTATGTTATTTTTCATAAGAACACATCCTAATCCCTTCTTGGATGCATCACTATAGATTAAAAACCCTTCTCCACTATAGAGTAATATAATCATAGGTGCACTGACCAACCTTCTCTTCAGTTCCTTGGAATTTTCCTCACATTTCTCTATCCAGAGGAACTTCACGCCCTTCCAAGTTAACTTGGTTAGAGGATTAGATAGTCATGATAAATTCTCTACAAACCATAGATAATATCAAAATAAACCAAGAAAGCTTCAAATATCTATCTCCATGGTTGGTCTAGGATAGATTTCAATATCCTTTGTCTTTGATGGATCTACTACTATACCATCTCTAAAGATTATGTGACCCAAAAAAGAAACCTTTTGCAGGAAAAATTCACATTTTGTAATTTTTTCATATAAATTCTCATTACTTAGGGTCTTTATTAAAATTATCAATTTATCTTCCTGATATTTCTTTCTCTTTGAATAGATAAGAATATCATCTATAAATACTACGACAAACATATTAAGGTAATATCTAAAGACTCTATTAACTAAATCCATAAAGATAGCATGGGAATTAGTGAGACTAAAAGACATCACTATATATTCACAGTGACCATAACTTGTACGGAATCTCATCTAAGGTATATCCTATTTCTTGACCCTAAATTTATGATATCCATAACAAAGGTAAATCTTGGAAAAGTATTGACCTCTACATAGTTGAAAAAACATGTCATCAATACAGGGAAGAGGATACTTGTTCTTGATCGTGATCTTGTTCAACTACTGATAATTGATGCAATGTCAAATTGATCCATATTTCTTCTTCACAAAACAATTGGTGAACCCCAAGGTGACACACATGTCTGAATTAATCCCTTATCAAGGTTTTATTAGAGTTTCTTCTTCAATTCATGCAACTCAAGCGAGGACATTCTCTAAGGAGTCTTTGAAATTGGTGTGGAACCAGGTAAAAGTTCTATTGTGAACTCAATTTCATATTTTGGTGGAATACTAGGCAATTATTCTGGAAATAAATCCAAAAAATCCTGAACAATAGGCATATCATCAATGCTGATATTCTCCCATATGAGATAAACATCCCTTTTGAATGGGAATTAAGACCCATAAACTGGATGTAATCTCTATAAGAAGTTCAAACTTATCGTCATAATGATGGATGACCATAAGAGGGTTTGAAATACCAAACTTAATGTACCTTCCTTGACAATTGATGTGGGATTTATGTATAGAAAACCAATCCATGCCTAATATGAAATCAAATTCGACTAAAGGAATAATGACACGATTTGTAGGAAGCACATTCCCAAAAACCTCAATTGGAGAGGAATCATAGACTTGAGATGAAATCATCGTACCATTAGGAATTTTCACTACTAATTCCATATCTAATTGTTTTGGAGTAATCATGACACCCTTAAAAAATTATTTAGATATGAAAGAGTGGGTAGATCTAGAATCAAATATGACATTAGTAGTTCTAGATTGTATGTTAAGTGTATCATTCATCATGCTTATTCCTACACTTAGATCATAAAGGGATGTTCATTTTCTTTTCTCCATGGTTCATAGAGTTTCCTTTGAACTATATCTTTCTATTCTTGTCAAATCCATGAGATTGATACGTGACTCCCACCTCCATTTCAACCTTAATTTCACAACACACAATATCTTCATAGACACCAAAGTATCTTATAGAAAAAGAACTTATAATACTTGGATTTAAACCATCAAAGAACCTATCAAAGTTACTTTTAGGTTGGATGATAATTCTTGAAGTGTACCTCACAAGTCTCATGAAATTAGCCTCGTAGGTATCGACAGACTCATCATCCCTTTGGTTCAAATCAAGGAACTATTTCTCCATCTTGGTATAAAGAATTAGAGTAATGTACTTATCGAAAAAATAAGTTCTTGAACTCATCTGAATCCATGGATTAAATCTCATCATGTTGCCTCGTATTCTTGATTAGAGTCCACCACTGATCTGCATCGCCTTCCAAGTGATAAACAACCAGAATGACTTTCTCATTCTCTGAACACTGAAGAAATGAGAATATATTTTTTTTGGTACTGATCTATTATTTAGAAAAAATTGGATCAAAATACCTTCTAAAATATGGTGGACATTTCCTCATGAAAGACTCAACAAAATGTTTTTCCCTATTTTGCTCATTTTGAAGTCCACCATGATTCATATCCTGAGAAATATTGGGTGAGAATAGCAATAATATTTTTCATTCCAAATCCTATAGCATTTGGTTTCTTAGGAGGATAATCATTTCATTTTCTATTTTAATCACCATTAACACAGTTTCTTTGAGTTCCATCCATTAAAAAAACCAAAATCCTAGAGTAATAAATAGTTATCATAATGAGGAACCACATAATCATGAAAAATAACATGTAGGATTTCTAACTTATGACATATTCCTTATCTATGACTCCTTAGGTTTATCCTAGGTTATTCATAGTCAACTTAGGTTTAAATTATTTATAATGGTTTGTGAAGAGTTTGTGAATTCCCAAAGCATATCCCCTGGGAGTGTCAAACTAGGTGTGTAGCTAGGCCTGTTGTCATGCACCAGATTACCCCGAGTCAAGCCCAAAACATCTTGTTGGAGTTTTTACCTCTAGGTACATATGTGCTAGAGACAAATCCATTTGTAGTATTCACACACATATGTATTTCATGGAAACCACTCACTCCATCCTTCACCAAAAATTCCAAGACATTTTCTTGTACTTTTCTTAGTCCTCAGACTTATCCCTAGACATGTTCCTTAGGAGTTTTACTAAGGTTTTATCATCCTATTTTCCAAAGGTTAACTATACCTTTTATCTGATACCAACTATAGTAACACTCTCTTTATAAACATTAACATTACGTAACTTTTGTGAAATACTTAAATATTATACAAACAGACTCTTAAAGACTGTAGTTGGTATAGTGCCTTTGGAAACATGGAAACATAAAACTAGTACATATGTGAGATAAAACATCTCCAACTAGGTTCTTCTTGACTAGAACACTTCTTAGAAATATCTAACATAATACTGATCTTCACAACCTGGGGAAGGAAACATAAAAAGGGGTGAGCTCAAATGCTCAGTAAGGGTAAAAAAGGGAGACATGTAAGCATAAACACGGGCATAAAGGTATGAGAACATGATCATGAAAATAGAAGATCATACCCCTCATATGAAAGATCATATACAAGAATCATGGTTTAAAGCTTGGCAGTTCATAAGACACAAATAAAAAGGAAGTGAAGTACATAATCCATGAAAGTATAACATAAGAGTAATACATGTAATTGTGGAAACAAATAAACATATACTGATTTCGATAGTTTACAAGGAATCAATGAAAAGACCATATTAGTGGAGAAATTCCTTTACTAGACCGGGTGACCCCCATTCCAGCCCTGTATTACTAAACCAAGTGACCCTCGTTCAAGCCCTATATTACTGAACTAAGTAACCCTCATTCCAGCCCTGTATTACTGAACCCAGTAACCCTTGTTCCATCCCTGTATTATCTCATGAGATATAAATCTTTACCAAATGCATTGGAGGGAGACATAGGGCCCACCCATCACATAATTAAGTCATACATACATGTGATAAAAGATCATAAATAAACATATAATAACCCATTAAATGAAATGGGTATCATAAAAATGTAAACATATCATAAATTGTGTAAAGAGATAGGTTTCATAATCATTTCATCGTAAGCATAACCCATGAAGAGAAGTGGGTTTCAAAAGAATATAAACCATGAAAGAGAAATAGGCTTCATAAAAATCATTCCATAAAATCATAAAGCATTTAGAGAAAGAATATGAATGTAAATATTGAATAATTTACCCATAGAGGCATGATAAACACCAATGGATGTTATCTTAGATGGGAAATAATTTTGAAAGGTCTTTCAAAAACATTTATTTAATAAAATATCCTTTCTTCTTTGAAAAATTATTTTTATAACATAAAACCTTTTGAAAACCTTTTTATTTGAAAATAGATTTGAAAAATTATAAAATAATCTTTGAAAACAATAAAACATTTTTAAAACCCTTTTTCATTGAAAATGATTTCAAGGATCTTTAAAAAACATTTTTGAAAACATGGTTTTTGAATACAATAGATTTCTAAATGGAGAGAGAGATGGTCAGATTTCACTAGATTTCTAATTGCGGCGGGGCTTCTTCCGGCATGACCTGGTGTTCGGATATTTGCAGTGAGGGTTTCTATTTTCATTTCTCTATATGTGTGATTTGGATCTTGCTATTTTTATGGGTGATATGGGATTTTGCAGAGAAACCGGTGGTTTTTTCGTTTGGTGGTGTGGTTTGATGATCCTTGTGGTTTGATATTTTTGTCCTGTGGGTTCTTTTCTGATCTGGATGGATGGATGGATGTTGCTCTGTTGATGGTGTTTTTCTTGTGTTGGTGAATCTGTTGGATTGCATTTGTGGAGTCATTGTCATTCGTGGTTGGGATGTGGTTCTCTATGGAGTAGGATGCAGTGTCAGGATAACATGGTCTTCCTCGATCTATACTATTCTTTGGCCTTCTGTGGATGTGTTCTTCTCGGGCTGGCGGGTTGGAGGATTTGGGCTGGTGTCGATGGCTGCATCAGTGGCCTTAGAGGAGGCCGATTCTGAGGATAGTCATGATTTTATAAGGTATGTGTTCTATGATTTCTAGTGGTTCCTTCGAATTATCTTGGGTGATTCTGGATCCTACTGTGATGATTTTCAGTTTGAATGATGGGGTGGTGATTTGTTATGATGATTGAGTTGTTAGTTTGGCCGCTATATTCTGATCAATGGTGTTTGAAGTCTGTTTTTCAAGAAGTCATGTATGGTTTACCTCTTTTCCTAAGTGTTTTTTTGGTTTCTCACATTTTCCTCAAAAAATTTTGTAAAATAAAAATATTAATTTTTAGTCATTTAGTACATACACCACATAAAAGGAAAGAGTGGTGAATATAACATGAATCTCACAGAAATTAAAAGTGAGATGAAATTCCCCTTACCTTGTGTCTTGAATCTCTCCGCACTCGTACAAGATTCATGTATAATAAATATAATTTTATTATAAATATTTTATAGAATAATATTATTATATGTATTACCTTATATGGTTTGATTATAACCTTATATTACCCGGCTTGTTAAGGATCCTATATTAAAGTCTCACTTCGGGTAATATTCCCTTTGTACTTTGCATGTGTCTTAATTTGTTATATCATTGATCCTTATACTTATATCATGATTCCAAAATTCATAAAATGATATAAATACAAGGTATATATAGTATAATTATATTATAATAATCTATATCATAATGAAGTATGTAAGGGAATACACCGTTAATTGAGACGGTAATTCGTATGTACCAATGAACATTGTTTTCCGTTTTTATTGCCATATTGAAAGAAAGTATGTAAACGAAATATGTATATATATGTTTTTATATATATGTATCATTATTGAAGTAGGATTAATATTTCATATATATTATATAATTTCATCAAACTCATCCTTAATACATTCTATGGGGTGTGTTAAGGAATCACATTGCTTTGAGGGGGCGGTAGTCTGCACTTCCTCAAATGAGATTATCATATTAACACCAAATGGAAGGTAAAAAAGATGTGTTTTGTAAAATTAATAAATAAGATTAAATACATAATAAACATAACATATTATATATATAAATAGAGTTTCTATCATAATGACCACCATTATTGGTGGTAAAGTAGAAATGAATAATCATCGGTTCGTGTGACAGTAGTTCGCTTTACACAGAAATAGTATGTTTAACATCCATTAGATGGAGGTGTGTATATTTTTAGGTTATAAACTTTGAATAACAACATACTAGTTTATGGAGGATTCTGGTGTTATCACACAATAATGGAATAAAGAGATTTGAGTGGTGGATAAAGAAAATAATGGAAAGGATCTTGAAAGAAGACGTTACCACTAAATTGGGCAAATCCTTTTGGTTTGTGCCAAAAGGAATCCTTGGTCGGGTTTCTACCCAAAGTTAGGATTCAATGTATAATTTAGGATAGTTTGGAGTAAATTTTAGCAGGTATTTTCCGAACTTAAGAGTCTTGAGAGTTGTGGGGAATGGGTAGAGGTGGTGACCTTTTATAGGGAAGGAAAAAAGACTCACATTGAATTTTTAGAAACAAATTAGGTGTACGCATGTTATTACCTAAAAAAAGTCTTAAAAAACCAAAAAAACTTAATAATGGAAGGTTTCTTGACTAATTATGGATATAAAATGGGTGTTGGACAAGTGTATAGGTCATTTGGCCCCTTAATTTTTAGATTTAGTCCCTAATTAAGCTTAATTTGGCCTTAAGTGTTGTGATTAATTTTAATCACTTTTACTAATCATTTTGATAAAAAATTAACATGGTCTCATTAGACTCTAAATATTAAATGAAATAAAATGGTGTATGTCAGATTTTTGAAATTAAAATCACATAAGCAGCAAAATTAAGATTAGTTCTAATCTTGAAGATGGGATGAAGTAACATGGTTTTAAAGTAGAAAAATGTTCCAAAGTTTGTTAAGATTTTATATTTAGTATCAAGGTAAAATTTATTATAATGAATTAAAATGTATTAATATATGTAATATTAATCTAATTTTACCTTAAAAATATTTATAATATCATTTAGAATTAATAATTAATTAGAAAAAAAGGAATTTTTTAACTAAAAAGCAGTATTTTTCACTATTCATCAAAAATGAAGTTTCTCAGAAAAATCCCAAAACCTCATCCTAAGATAATTTCAACATTCTAAATTCAGAAATGAATTTTATTTTATCAAATTCTATTTATAAATGTGTCTAAAATAATTTTCATTATTATAAGTAGTTCATTCTAGAAAATGATGTTTTTAAACATAAAAAGGACTTTACAAAAAAACATATCTTTTATTATCAATATGTTTTATTTATATAAAAAAATTATAAACAATATTTGAAAATTATTTATTAATATTCATATTACTAATTTTTACATCTAGGTTATAATTATCTTATTTAAATAACTAAAACAATAAAAATAGATATTTCGTAGAAACTCAGTGTTTCGTGCATCGTACACCAAGTCGGTGTTGTATGGAATGTACGCCAAGTGTTGTATGTGAAAGGTATATTTTTATTAGTGAATTGAAAGATATAAATGGAAATTAAAATTTATTTGAAAAAAATAGTTCCATAAAAACTCAGGGTGTTACAACAATGTAACATTGAAAATACTGAAAGATGAAGCACTGCCCATGCCAAGAAGCTGTGTCATTTTGGTTAAAAAAATAGAGACAATAACCCATAAACCCCACATTGAGAAGTTGGGGAGGGCCAGATGATAGGTTTCAATACACCTATCCCTCTATCAATATTCCCACCTAATAATTTAGCAAGGAACTCACTGCACTGTCAACTTAATGCAACAAAAAAATGAGACCGAAACATTGGGAAATAAGTCAATGGAAGGGTACCTATCCTTCCATAAAAAGGATTAAAGATAACTTATTTTGGATGTTAATACACCCAACCCTATTTTGATGTCTCCCACCCTACAGCACTATAAAAATATACACTACTTTCCAAATGCAATGAGACGAAAACCAGTGTCAGTAAATATGTCAACAACCCAACAGAAAAATAGTCCCACAATGAAGATTCCAACTAAACCATTCCTTCAACAACCAAGACACTAAAACGGCCAAAAAATGTCTCAATAAAATCCACATCCATCCAATTCATCCTCAATATGCTTCATCATCAATCAACCATACCACAACCACCATAAAGAGTAGCAACACCGCCAACCGACCATCAGTAGCTGCACCTCCTATTCCAGAAGGATCTGAAGAGACATCGAGAGAACATAGTAATGTATGACACCTAATAGTCATCAGAAAACCACACACCAACACCTTCCCTCCATAAACCACCACATGAAGGAGACCACTCCACACCTATAAACCTATCATTTACACTCATAGGAGACACCAAACAAATACTACATGATGGACTATCCACCACCTGAAAAATAAACCGCTATTTCAATACAATGCATGAACATCAATCCATGCTATTAGTTCCCATATCTGAAGTTAGATATGAGGGTGTAGAAGCCTATACATACCTCTACTCAATCGCTAAGATTTTACCACCTATAATTCCAAAGATTAATACCAAGCCCTTCTGCAACCAATAAACCCTATCAGAGAACCTCTATTTTACCATATCTAAGGAAGAGGACGATGAGCTCCCACTCATGTGAGAACCAAACAACATATAAAGGTTATAAGAAAATAAAATTTCAGTAAGAAATGAAGAGAGGGATAAGGTAAGTTGATACAATTAAATAAGAATCTGAAATGAGCATGTGGCTAATATCATATCGAAAAAAACATCCCCATAAACTCCCCTAATGAAAATCTACTAAAAAATTCCAAGATAATGAGAGGTAATGGAGGTGATTTCATTGAACGAAATTTTTTTCTCAAGTGATAAGAATAAATATTGAATATTTATAAGTGAAAAAACACAATAAAAGATTATAATTATTATTATGGTTTATTGAAATTTTAATACCTTTTTCATAATTAAATATCTAATTTATATTCTCTATAGTGTGTTCTAGAGGCTTGTGATGAGAAATAAAATAAAAATTTCATGCCAAATTATCACTTGATAAAGATAATAATTGATTAGCAACAAGAAATAGTCTGATTTAGACCCAAGGGGAATCATCCTCACTATGTATTTTCCCACTTCAAGAACCTCTAGTAGATTTAGTTTCATTTAGGTTCAAGATGTTTTTGAAAAGAATTTGAGGCTAAAAAACAGCCATGTAAGAGCATGAAATAAGTAAAATAGTCACCAAGTAGTTTTAATAAGATAGAATATCTTTTTTTACATCACTTACATAAAATTATTCTATGGTTTTTGATACATTTATGTCAAAAATTAAATCCTTATATGATAAAATTGGTGAAGATGGTGGTTATATTGGTGGTTAGGGTGATGTAATTTCTGGTGATAATGATGATTTTTAGGATAATGGTGCTAGTGAGTACATCCATTATGAGACCAATGATCATGATGGTAGTGGTTATTATGAGGGAGAAATTTATCCCCTCTATTTCAAACTTTATATTTTTTAAAATTTAATATAGATTATGTTTGATGACTAAAATTATATATATGTGTGTGTTGTGATTTTTCTTTTTATATTATGAACTAAAGAAATGTAATAAATAGATTATATTACCTAAATTGAATGAGTATTGTGATTGGTTCTTTGATTGTATGTTGTTATATTTTTAGTAAGAAGTTGTAGTTTGGGAGCATGTGTTGGATGGTTGATTACCCTGTACCAACGGTTCTAGAAACTGATGGTATAGGGAAATTTCAGTACATATATACCAATGGTTTCATTGAAACTATTGGTATAACCCCATATTGATACCAAAACACCCCACTTTTCATGAGAACATTTTTATAACCTATATGAATGGTTCTAGGGGATATAATAATTCTTTAAAAAATAATAATTTTTTGTCATTTTACATTACTGTGAATTTTATATTCTCTTAATAAAAATAGTTAATTTCAATTAATTTATCTCTTATCAAAGTATACACACAACATGAATTGTATTTATCCCCTAATCCTACATCATTAAAGTCATTAAAAATAAAAAATAAGTTCATGGGGAGATCGGTACTTCTAAAATCCTTAATCAGATGAGTGTGGTAAGTCATCATGAACCAACCCTTTCAATCCATATTTATATTAAGGATTCATGGTTAAAGTCCTTTTCTTTTCACTATTTGCACAAAATTACTTCATTTTGGTCATCTAGGTTACTTATTCAAAAGTGTGTATAATCCCACTTATACATTATCCCTCCTTGTGAATTCTATTAATTCTACTATTGTCTCTATGTTTTATAAAAAAAATTATGCATTCCTCATGCTAGTCCTCTATGATTTCAATTATGCGCACTTCATATTTATTTTCCCATGATGAAGTTGTCTTGGAACATCCTTCCACTTTTTGTTTGATGAGAAATGACTAATTCATATTGGAAGGTTATAGTCTTTATTTTATATCCTCCTTTAAAACCATGTGAGAAGCCTCCTCTTTTTTACTTACTCCCCTTGCTTACTTCTTATCTTTCAAGTAAGGTTGGCATGAGTACACAACGTTTATTGCTTGATATACTCTCTTCTTTTCACTCTATGATGGATGTAGTGAATAGGATATTAATAATACTTTCAGATTCCTCTCTTTCCTTCTCACTTTAGAATCATCCAATATTATGAATCTATTCTTGAGTGAAATAAATTTCTCAATATTCTATTATTTCCTCCATCTTATCATAGGGGTGGTGGATCTTATCCTGGCATATCCTTTACTCTTTTTTTATTAGTACCCTAACATATAACCAAGATTGAAAAAAATAACATCTCTTAATGAAATATAAATAACATTCATTAGAATTACATAAATGAGAGGTATTAGTTTGTCTCTAATTATTTCACAAATCCGATTTCTTTTTGCACACATAAGTTTTGTGTCCCAATATTCCACAAAAATACTAGTGTAATGGTACCTTTTTTGAGATCCATTTTCATCAATTGTAGTAGTATTTTTATGCCTTTTTTATTATATATGCTTGTTATTATTACTACCAACTAAAGTCTAAATATAATAATCCTATGTATCTTATATCTTCCTCACAACATAAATATCTCCCTTATTCATTTTTATCCTTATATACTTAACCTTTAGTTTTCCTTCTAAATTATCAAATTGAGATTTTTTTCATTATATAAAATCTTCATTTGATCTTTTAGGTTTGAAATTGATGTTTCAGGAACATTCTATTTCTCCATACATAACTTAAAATCTTCAATAATTTCTTCAAATATATCACTTTGCACCAGTATTTTCTTATTAATTATTATAAAGGAATCATTTTAAGTAATTTCTTACTTCATCAACATTCTATTTTTTCTCTATATAATTTATGTAGGTATAGTTTTTTTTCTCCTTATACCTTTCAAAATTTTACATTACTGCTCAAGGATTGAATCTTCTATTTTTTTTTCTACAAAAAAAACTCTAAAATTACAACATTATGTGGTTTACTTTTTTAAACATCATCCTTTAGACATTATAGTGATATATAATTTTTATCTTTATATTTACTATAAACATCCAATTTAGTGTAAGATTCATCAATTCACAATGAATCTTGTTTTCACACCTCAATGTGAATACCCAATTTCATATTTTCCTTATTATTGTTTCTATTATTTATTTTATAAATATAAAATTATTCTTAAGTGAAATTCATACTAAATCATTCAATTTAAGAATAATTTCATATGTATAGAATAAAGAATAAAAAAATAATGAAAATATGAAATTGGGTATTCACATTGAGGTGTGAAAACAAGATTCATTGTGCATTGATGAATATTACACTAAAGTGGATGTTTCTATTAAATATAAATATAAAAATTATATATCATTATAATGTCTAAAGGATGATGGTTAAAAAAGGAAACCACATAATGTTGTAAATTTAGAGGTGTTTTTTTAGAAAAAAAATAGAAGATTCAATCCTTGAGTAGTAATGTAAAATTTTGAAAGGTATAAGGAGAAAAAAACTATACCTACATAAATTATATAGATAAAGAAAATTGATCCCTTATTTTAACACAAATTCACTACCACAAATCTCTTTCAAATTCTTCTATATATCCTTAGAAAAAATTTGGTGAGTTATCTTTTATGATAAAACGTATTCCATAGAATCCTTTAGGGACTTCTTATCATAAGAACAAATCTCCAAATTTTATTGAACCTTCTGATAAAAAATTATATGAAAAATTATTAAATAATACATTTGATAAGATATCAAAAATGATTTTAATATGTAATTTCAAATATGACATGAAATTTTTATTCCAATTAGAACAATTATTTCCATCATATAAATGATCTTTCTCTATAGAATCTATATATTTCATAAACTTCAAATAATCACAAGAAAAATATATATGGTTGAATCCCTACTATGACCTATTGTATCTAAAATTACTTTTTGAAACCAGATACTTCTTGAGAGGGCTGGATGAATCAAGTTTTTAATAGAATTAAAATTTTTCACCTATTCTCTTTTCCTTTGGATATTATATCCTTGTTAAAAGTATCACACATTTAACCTTTTATTATCTTCTTTTTATCATGAACATACACATCATATATCATTCATTTGGGAATAATGTAATCCATGTAGTGGCATGAATATTTTACTTGGTTCACCCATACTGGGATACATCCAAGGAGTATACACTTAGAATATTTTAGTGAACCAAAAATACACTATAAAGCATTATTTTGGAGGATATAAAGATTCAGGGAGTTACTCCTCACCAAGGATCACTATCAGTAAATTTTTAGGTGATGTCACTCCTCACCAAGGATCAATACCAATTGAATAGTTGATGGAATAGCTCACCACATCTTGAGGGTCATTCAATTCTAATTTTTTTTTCACACTTATATAGAAGATATAATCTTATATAATTTTTGGTTTCTTCCTAGATTATTGACATGAAGGTCACTCCAAATTAAGCATTTATAAATTATATCATATTTCCAAATTTTTATGGACCATTGAATTCCAATTGCTTCTTGCAATTACATTAAAAGATATAATCAACTCATTTTGAGAAGTGTTCATCCCTTAATCATAAATCAAACATCACACAGGAAAAAATAATAATATATAGATAGAAATTTTTAGTATAGAAATTTTCTTCAATGCATTATTTATTCCTTACTATGGTATACCTAATATATCTTTAATTTTAAACAAATATGATCATTATTATATCTTCAATTAGCAATAATATAAATTTCATAAATCAGATATTAAATGAATCCATTTGTTATTGTATACCTTCTCCTCCCTTATTATAATAATTAGTTCTATATCCTCTCAATTATATCATGTTATGTATTATATTTATTACTTTAACTATTCTCTTTATTATATTCTTATCATCCCCATACATTTCCAATTGATATATTTTAATTTCAAATTCAAATACATGAAATTTACTCCTTTTATATTCCTCTCCTTCAAACTCCATCCATTGGATTATTTTCAGTAATATCTATACAATTGAAATTAAAATGGAAAATTAATAATATCTCAATATATTTTAAAACATTCTATGAATTTCAATTCACTAGATATATTGGATCTTTCCAAGTTACAGAAATCGTAGTGTGACAACATTCATCACAACATAGTTTAATGGTCTCTACTTCAACATAATATTATATAATGGTGTAACTAGATATTAAATTGTGTATCCTATAACTATATTGAAAAACATTCCAAAACCTAAACTTCATGGGATAGATTAATTTCCATGGTCTAGATATCATGATTTAGATATGATTTGGTTTTAAAAAATCACACCTTTTCAAATTCTTATGGCATTAGAATTATAAATTGTATTTTTTGATTGATAAAGCACATAATAATCCATGGTTATTAGATGATACAATATGACTTCCACAATTACATTGATGTTATACCCTATTTTTCTTAGGGGTTATTTCAATGAAAATTCCATCTTCCATGGTGAGGAATAAATATTCTCTCTATTTTATAATCTCCATATCTTCTAATATGTATAATGAAATGAATTTCATTTTGTTTCAATATCTCCATGTATTTCATAATACTTGTTATTTTAATTTTTTAAAATTTTGTATTCCATGAAATAACCAATATTCACCATGGAATGACCAATATCATTCCTAAATTTTTTATCTTTCCCAAACCAAATCCTATAGTGTGCCTAAGATTAGAAAAATTGATAGAGTTATCAATAATATTTTATGATTAATAAAGTATTTTTAATCTAAATTTTCCACATTTTAATATCTCTCTATGCCTTTTCCATTATTATAAAAATCTATAAGTTGTTAATTTTTGTCATCATTATCATTGGATTAACTACTCTTATGTATATAAGAATAAATTATCCAATAATTTTTAATTTTTACCTTTTCTTCTTCTGAGGTTACTCTTAGAATCCCAAAGAAATGTTTTTAACTTTCTCTCATTTCTCTTTTCATGAAAATTCATGCAGTTACATATATAAGTAAAACGATGACCATTATTCACACTATCACCTTTTCCATTTTCTTAGTGTTTACTCAACACTATGTAAATTTTCATATATAAGGTGTTTTAAGACTTAGTAAATTTTTATAAATTTTTTATTCACAACATTTATGTATATGGAAGCGAAGATGGTTTTCCATGTTTTAGACTTTATCTGGGTAACTTTTGTATATACAGTAAAAAATAATTTTAAATACTCTGTAATATGAAACTTCTAAAAACATCATATTCAAATAAATTATATCCTTTTTTAACCTCTTTAAAACCTTCTCATCCTTCAACATATATCTTGAATCCTTCTCACACTTCTTCAAAAGAAAATTTTAATCTTATTCAAACATCTTAATAAAATAATTCCAAATATCCCAATATCAATCATACTGAAATCAACATCATCGTGCATTTTTAGGTTGTTCAAACAGACCAACTCATAACTTTATCGACCATTAGTGGTTTTCAAGAAATATATCATAAAACCTCTTGGTTGAAATATTAATTATCCATCATCGAGTTATAATCCCCAGGTGTATTGATACACTGCTGAAACACTCCTAAAGGAGAATGGTTCAGCACTGAGTCATATACCCTAAGTGGATGATCTTCCACCAAAAAAAACCTAAGGAAAACTATGTATCTACAGGCAAACATTGTATCACTACCATACAACCCCAAGGGTGAAATATCTATTAATGAACTATAATCCCCAGGGAGAATGATTTATTACTAATTGAATGATGCATCATCATCATGACAATAACCACCAGATGAATGATACACCACCAATGTAAGACCCTGAACCAAATCACTAGGTCCAAGATGAAGTTACACATAACCTCATTCATGTCAACTCATATGCAATTGGTTTTTTAATAGAGGTGATGGTAAAATTTAACATGAAAGGAATATAACCTTGGAAATAATACCCATAAATGGATGATAATAACATAATTATAATCAAAATAAACAATGCCATAAAATTTTACAAGAATAAATTCTATAACATATCTCATTTCAATTTATACAAGTATAGTCAAATGGATACCCAATATGGTAGGTAAAAAGGTATAATAGTACAAATGGTAATGGTAAAAAATAAAAGTGTTCTGGAAACTATACATAGTTTTTCCTAGTACTACATCAATCTCCCAACTCCAAGCTCCTAAGAAACTAGTAATAAGGATCTTTCCCTAATATGGATCCCTAAAAATGAAGTCTACACATTCACCAAGATTCCCATGCATGGTGTGACTGTAAACCCACTAGGAAACCACCAATGTGTTCTTAAAAACATTTTCCATGTAAATAGAGGTGTATGAAATGAAGGAAATGTAATGAACATACTAGAATAAAAATAATCATATACCGAGAAACCATGCGCTAACCAAACTATCACGAACTTCGATCATACATACTTCAGTGTAATTTTGAAAGAAAATCATATGTAGTCAATATCATGAGATATATCATTTAATTTAATTTAATTATCCTTTATAGAAATTTCATACTACACCTTTAAAGAATAACTTCACACTACCCTTTAAAGAAAATTCACACCCATGACTCATGAATACCTAATCGCCTACGATGGTACGTATGCTTGGAACACCACAAAAAAATGGACATCTTTCATATACAATGATGTTCCCCATCGGTATATCAAAATAGAATATATTTACACTATTCTAATGGTTTATGGAAATCCCCCATTCACTCTAAGAAAATGCACTAACCATCACACATAGAGACATCACTAATGAGTCATGTCGTTTATGCTCCCCCACTAAGGAGCCTTCTAAGTCCATCAGGGCCACCTTTCAAAAAGAACACTTAATATAGACTCTAATGGATATGTAAAAACCTTCATTTAAGTAATATCATATATAGGGACAATATATCACTATAAGTATTCCATAGGCTATGAAATATTATACATCTAATAAATAATATATAAAGAAACACACAAGTCATACAAAGCTAATATACCACGGCCTACCTTGGAAAACCCAGTGTACCTATCATGAAATTAAATCTACACTAGTAATATATACAATGAAATCATTCTAAATAATTTCTTACAAAGTCTCAATATGGTAAGGATTTGCTACCTTTATCATTACAATGCCAAATCCCAAGATCTATTGAGAAACAACACACAGATCATGCTTGAGCACCAACATTCACTATAAAAAGATCCAATCCATCAACATAGTACCTATAGAATTTTAATTAAATGAAGAAAATATTCAAAGGGATGAAATACACACCAAATTTCTAAAAGGGATTTTCTATTAATGTTTGATATGGGATATGTCAAATAAAGGCCACAAAATCTAATTATCCAACACTGATCGATTAGTAAAGAACAAATTATCCATTAGATGTTGGTGTAAATCCATAGATCATTAAAAATAGATTATATCTATGATTAATTTCAAGGAAATAAGGATAATTAGGCTTAGATCAGATATATCTAACCTCAATTGATGCCCCATATCGATCTAGATTTCATGCATCTTATAGGATTGGAAGGAAATTCCTAAATAATTAAGGGAGAGACCTATAGGAGGATCTGGTCTCAAATTATTTTGGTTTGGTATTGTGTTAGTCTAAAAATGGGATTAGAGTAAAAATACAAAATCTACCTCAATTATTCTCGAATCATAGTACCACTGACTGACCAATGGGGTCTACATAAGTAAAGGTCCCACTGCTAGAACCATAGACTATCTATTTCACCCCCTAACTTGATAGGGGGATTATTCTAGCCACTGTGAATCCCAATAAACCTATAACTTATTAAAAATAATATTGGGACAACTTTACCCATAATTAACACCTCTAAGGAGGAAAAAAGACAAGATACATTGTAATTAAAAGTTAAACATACCATGAATGTCAAGGATGTAACAATTATACCCTCTAATTAACTCTCATCACCAAGAATTGTCCTTAATGGTATTTAATAAAAAACATGGTCCATTGTTCCTAATCACCAGACTCACATTCCCAAGTCTCCTCTAGAATCCTTCTATACTACCAAAGGACATTGAAAAGTAGTTCTGTATTCCATCACAATACTTTCTCACTAGGATATGTGATCCCCACTTGGAACACCGTAAAAAATATGTCCGGATCCCTCTCAACATCTTCATATTCAATCACATATTTGAGATTCTACATGTACCTATAATGCTGAGAGACATCAAATAAATCATGAATACCTTGATAACATGGAGGAAGATCTAAATTATAGGACACTATCCAAATATTCTCAATAATATCAAAAAGTACAACAAATCTTGGCACTCGCATCCCCTTGCATCTATAGTTATAGATCCCCTAGTCTAGGAGTCACCCGCAAGAAAACTTGTCTTCCCATAGTTAAATCCAAGGGTCACCTTCTCCTATCGACATATGATTGTTGTTTGCTCTTTATGGTGCCTAATATTTTCCATAACAATTGTACTCCTTATTAGGCCTCCAATACCATACTTGACCAAACAAATACTGCCTCACCCACCCCATAACAACATAGTGGTGAGTGACATGGCTGACCATAGAGCGCCTCAAAAGGTTCCATCATAATTAAAGGCAATAATATGTTGTTATATTCAAACTCAACCAAGTCTAGGTGATCATACCAACTCCTCAAAATTATATAATGCATGCCTATAGTATATTCTCTAAAATATGGATCATCCTCTCTGATTTTCCATTATTTTGTGGATGGTTCACCATACCTATTTTTATTTAGGTACCCAAATCCTTTTGTACTCCCTTGAAAAATAATGACATGAAGTGTGTATCTTCATTTGATATGATGCTAAAAGAAGATCCATACATGAATAAAATCTTCCAAATATATAGCTTCCCTGACTCATCCATTGAATGGGTCTCTTGAATTAGAAGTAAATTATCCACTTCTATCAGTCAATCGATAATCACCCAAATAGAATCATGAAATCTAGAGTCTTAGGTAACCCTATCATGAATTTCATTGTTAATCATAATGCTTCCATATAAGCAATATAAGTGGTTTAATAAAAATACTATGTTGAAAATTCTTGGACTTTATCCTTTGGTAGGTAAGGGATCGCTAAAAAAAGTTTGTGACGTCTCTCTTCATACATGGATACTAAAACCGACATTGTGTATCATGGTACATCTTCATCAACCCCAAATACACTCCCAACATCAAAGAATGAGAGTATTTCATTAAATACTCTATCATGGTATATGAAACAACCACCCTCCCATGAACTGAGATCATATCTTCAATATCTAAGGACCATCCTATAAGAGAATCAGCCCCACCAACTATTCCCACATCAATAAATAATTGAAATATGACTCTTGTCTCCCTTTCATACATTCTACACAAGAAGATGTGATCAGCAAAGGAAGAGATACCATTACTCCAGGATCCTTATATGAATTTACTAGAAACACATCAATCCAACTAATTTTACAACATTCCTATTTTGAAGTCCTCTCTCAAAGTTATTGTGTCTCTTGAATTTTACTTTTAATAGCATCGGTAATGAAATTACCTTTCCTAGAAGTATAGTTAACCTCAAAGTAAAATTATTCTAGATATTTCACCCAATACATATTCTATTGATTGATATGCTTCTTAGAGAATATCCATCTCAAGATCTTGTGGCCTTTTAGATGATAAACATCTCACCAAAGAGATATTGTATCAAAAAACACACATCGTAGACCACAACTGCCATCTCTAAGTCATGAGTTAGGTAGTTCTTCTCATGGGGTCATACTTGATGTGACCAATAGGTGACTACCTGGTCATTCTATATCAAAACAAATCCCAAAACAACACCTAAGGTGTCACAATATACTTTTTATCAAATCTCAGGATTTGGATGGATCAAAATGGGGTTGTATTCAATCTCTTCTTCAGATTTAGGAAGGAATCCCCCCATTTATTGGACCACTCAAAATTTACCCCATTTTTAGCCTTCTCTGTCATCAATATTTCCAAAAGGAATAATTCCTCTATTAAGTGTCTGTAGTACCCTGGAATCCCAATGAAACTATAAATCTCAAACAAATTCTTAGGTTGTGACCAAAACATCACAACCTCTGCCTCCTCTAGGTCCACTAAAACCCCTACCTCAAAAATCACATACTAAAGAAACCAATCCCCCTGAATATAAAAGTGTAACTTTGAAATTTTGACATAAAGTTTATGCTCCTTATTTTCACTCAATTTAACCTCAATGTCCCTAGCATGAATATCTGAATTATTATAATATATCAGGATATTATCCATATATAATAAATATGAAGGAGTCAAGGTATGGGTGGAAAATATTATTCAAGAGATGACTGAACACTACTATAGAAATGGTTAACCCAAAATGAATGAAAAGATACGCATAGAACCCAAATATACTCCTAAATGTTGTCTTAGGAATATCCTCTTCTTGGACCCATAACTGATGTTAACCTGAATGAAGAATAATCTTTGAAAACCCTTGGTCTCCTCATAAAAAATATAATAGATCATAAATCTTGGGTAAAGGGTAAATGTTCTTCAATGTTACCTAGTTTATATTCCTGTATTCAGAACATAGTTCTTTCTTAGAAAACAAAATGGAAGAACCCTAAGGAGATTTTATAGGTTTAATAAATCCATTCACCTCCAAATACTATAAACGAACCTTCAACTATCTCAACTCAAACAGTGTCATATGACAAGGAGGAATCGATATTAGTTTCACCAAAAACACAAGATCAATCTCAAACTCAATTCCACTATGTTGAGGAAGACTAGAGAATTCATATGAGAATACATTTTGATAGCGATTTACCACTTGATGGAATTATGAGGGGGATACAACTGATTACTCTATAATATCAAAGCATATTTCTTAAGTTGTGATTTCTCTTGTCTAGATTATATATTTTCCAATCATGATATCTCTATTTTCACACTCACTTACAACACAAACCTATCCTCTAGGCATGGTGATAGATACACTCCTCCAACAAAAGTGACATAATCTCGATAATTGTACAACCAAAAAATATTGAATATCACATCGAAACTAGTCAACTCTAACATTATAAAGTTATATAGATTCCCATAGCCAAAAAAAACTATTAGTCACTTAGTATATCACTGTAGATGGTGTAATGTTTCCCAACAATATGTCAAAATAGAGTAACTCAAAAGATAACTTAACTAGTAGATCTAGGCCAGTAATGAATTCAGTAGATATAAAAGAATGGGAAGATCATTTATCAAACAAAGAAGTGGATAATGTGTAAGTAATAAAAACTACACCTATAAATGTAGAAGGTCTATATCCATCAGTTTATATAACCTTGTATATCACATAAATCCTAATTATCTCTATATTATGACCTCACCTCTATGAGGAACAACTTGCATTAGTCACCAATATTTGTGGTTCCTAGGTCTACTGTTAAGGAACCCTTCCTATAACCTGGACTACACTCCTTGAATCTGGTCATTTACTACTATAAAAAAGTGCTAAAGATGTTATATCTTTCAAAATCATTAACATTTCTTGGGTGAGGTTACACATGATGTACTAAAATTAATCTTCCTTCCAGAATTATAGCACCTAGTCAAACCTTATGCCATTGAAGGTGTAGAATAATACCTACTCTTCTCTTTCTAGATGCCACCATATTGTACCTCATCTATCATCCTTTTCCTACTATCATGAGAAGAACTTGATTCCATACTGGGAAGTCCAATCATTAGTGCAGTATAAGATAGAATAGAACCTATGATCATATCCTCTTCTATAACCTTTTCAAAATTTAGGGCCTTTTGAATCACCATTTTATATGTTGTTAAGTCAATTCCCCAAACATGAAGTTTGAGATTTGGATGAAGGTTGATCTTAAACATCCTAGACTTCCATGCCCCATTCCCAGCAAAAAGAGAATCAAATATTAATAACCATTTGAAATGATCTCAATAAGAACAAATTGACATCATCCAATGTAAAAGCTCGATAAAATGTTAATCTCAGTTCAGCTTTATCAAGTCAAGAATGAACTCCTCAATGAACAACATCTTGAAGGATTCCCAAGTAAGACCATCACACTTGTCTTCCTAACCCGTAGAACCCCACCACCACATGGTGGGTCTCTGAAAGGATAAAATTTTCCATCTTCTCCCTCCTATCCTTGAGAGTCTCTATTGGGTCAATGGTTCCCTCAATGTTGTTAATATAGTCCTCAATATCCTAAATAATACTATTTACCATGTATACTGGTGGGTGATGAAATCAAAATCTCTAGAATAGTTCAAAATTATCATGTATATCTCTCCACCTTGAGCTAGTAAAATATATAAGACTCTGAGCTAGGTCAGGTTTACTGGCTGAACCACCAGAGAAGGTGTAAGAGAAAACTCAAGTTAATCCTCTAGAAAAGGTTATTGTGGAACTAGAAAAACCCCCTATTAAAATCATTTTGTCATCCCCAATGTGAAATTTTTCTAAAATTCATAACAAACATTTATAATTCCCATAACAAATTTAATAAAAGAACAACATAAGCATCTATAAGGTGAACATGTGGGATTTATATATGAAGTCATATCCTAAGAGATACCCACACATAAGGGATAACCAACCCAGTACTACCTAGGGGTCAATACTATTCTTTAATACCTACAGATTTTTCATGATCATATATATATATATAATATAACAATATGAATTAGTTGTAATAATTTATATGAGAATAGATATTTAACAACATCAGATAATGAAGATATATCACTCAAAAAATAGAAAAAATCAATGAATTTAATTAAAAAAATATTACGCATAAAAAACATGCATATAGACATGAAATTTGATCCTAAGTTCATATTAATCCTAGAAATGAATCTCCCTTGAATGTAGATACTTCCATATGCTCTTCCCCATGGAAGAACTAAAAATTTGGGCATGAGGATTTGGGTCTATTGTGCTCAAACATGGGATTGTTCACCTTCGTGTTTCGGATAAAACATTCAACCCATTTGAGGTGGGTCATACCACTACTCAAATTTTGGTAAGGGTCTATGGATTAAATTGGATAATATGGCACCCCAAAATTCTGTATGATATTATAGAGTTGATTGGTATACTAATCAAAATTGATATGGTAACATAATTATCTTGATTTGGTCACTTCTCTAGGTTCTTGTTAGAAATCTAACTTGGTTTGAACCTAGTTGATAAGGTAATGCTTTCCAATGATGATGATATGATTAAATTGAAGATTATTTATGAAGATTTTCCAAAATTCATCAAGGACTCCAATGATATATATCATGAATCATCTACCTGTAGACGCTCCATAATATACCGCTTTTTTCTCTTTGTAATGAAATGATGTGAGCAATTGTCTCAAGAAGAATAAAAAAACATTTTCTTGGAAGCTTGATACTACTTCTCAGTTTTAGGATCCTGAGGGTAATCCTTGTAAGTGATTTGATAGAACTAAAATTGATTCGGATAATGTAGAATTGAATAAAGAAGAACAAGGTGTTATTCCTGAGGATGTTGTCAATCCAATTGTCGATGTGAAAAATGGATGGGTCTATGACTCTACTTCGGATAAGACAATGTCTTGGGTTGTCATATCCTCTGAAGAGGCCAATGTCCACAATGATGTTACTTGTAGCAAAGGCAAAGATGCTGACTTATTGACCTCACATATTCCAAGAAGCGATGATGACTCGATGAATGAACAACTTATTGAATATGAGATACAAAAAGAAGTTGATCTTCAACTATCACATGAAAGGTTGGATACCTCAGGAAACAAGGGAAAGAAAATTGCAAAAAATGACACTCTGGTTTTCTATAAAGGTTTCCATACTCCTTCAAAATTAGTTGTGGATAATGAGGGATTTCATATTGTCTCATACAAGAAGGAAAAGTATCCAATTAAGCCTTAAGTGGTGGTAGAGAAACCAATTAAAGGTAACCCTACCCCTTCTTCTGATCAAAATATTGATGGTACCATTCAGATACAGGATAAAAATTTGGGCTCTCCTATGACAACACATCAGGAGATTGCTTCGACTGAAGCAATAGAGGCTGAAGGGATGATGAACCACATGACAAGAGACAATTATTCTAAAAAATGAAAAGAGAAGCATGTGGATAGCTCTGATTTTGATAGCACTGATGTTGATACACTACTTAAAAGGCGCCAATCTCTTCCTCCAAGAAGGGGGAGAGTGAGAGGTCGATGGCGTGGTCACGGAAGGGGAACAAGGAATATAATTGGAGAATAAGAAAGAATAATCACTGAACGGCTGAAAAAAATATAGGTATCTAACCTTTTCTTTGGTATTTTTCTTTGTTTTCCCATAATTTCTTGGGTTCCTATCTTTTGTTTGTTTTTAATAAAAGAGGCACTGCCTCCATCTTTCTAAAAACACTATCTCAAAAATCCCATAACTAGTAACATGTAGTCTTGTTACATATGTGTGGGCCATGTAACTACAAAATCCCCTAATCGAGATTCATATAGTCTATCTCCTTTCTACCGTAACCCCAAAATAAGATATATAAAACCTCAAACATTTCATATCATTTTGTAACACTCTAACCCCAATCACTAGATTTGATCCAAAGTGCCATATAACCTCATGCACGCATCCCTATATGAAAGAGGATACTAACTATAGGTAATGGTATAATGTAATGTGGGGAGACTATACTATTGGTAATAATATCCATCACCGAAAGATAAAATCATATATATAATCCAAATAAACAACATAGTTGAAGATAACACAAATAAATTCTATAACATATGTCATGTCAAGTCATAAATTAAAATCAAATAGATATCTAATATGGTCGTTAACAAGTATAATTGTAAAACTAGTAATGGAAATGAATAAAAGTGTTTTAATAACCATCCAATTCCTATCCTGATACCATGTCCATCACCCTAATTAAATCCATAGGGCCCTTTCCCCTCTTCGGATCCTTGATCATGAAGTCCGTACACACACTAGAATTATTATATAAGTTGTGAGTATAATCCTAGTAGTACACCACCAATGTATCCATAATATAAGTGAACATGTATATAGAGGTGAATCACGGGATATAAAATTAATTAACAAACATGTATACAACTAATAATGTATCAAGAAACTATGTTCTAACAAAGTTTCCATGAATGCCAATCATACCTAGTTTGACATCATGGCAGAAGAATATCATTTTTAGTCAATAACATTACATAGATCATGATATATAAATTCAACTACCTTTAAGGATAGTGAACATTCAACCTTTTAGGAATAAATTCACACTCATATTTAAGGTAAATTCAAACCCATTACTCATGGATTCCTGCTCACCTGTGATGGTACACATACTTGGAAAGCCAAAACAAATAGACCTCTATAATATGAAATGAAATTCCACATCAGTAGATCATACTAGAATATGTGGACACTATTCCAATGTAATATATAATTCTCCCATGATTTCCAAACTAAGTCACTAACCATACTATATAGATCCATCACTGAGGAGTCATGTCATCCATGATCCCTCTCTATGGAGTCAGCTATGTCCATTAAGGCCACCTTTCAACCAGAACACTGAACATAAATCCCTCTATCTATGTAATAATCCATATATAAGGAATAAAATATCAATGAAAAATATATCAAAACATGTATTGTATTGGATATAAAATATTACACATTTAATAAATGGAATAGAAAAGAACACACAAGACCTACCAAGCTAAAGTACACTATCCTACCGAAGCACACCCAATTTTTTTTATCATTTTAGGGTCTCTACTCTAGGAATTTAAAAAATCCAATCATTCCAAACCATTTAATACAAATTCCCAATAAGGTAAGGGCTTATTACCTTTAATACGATGAATCCAAATCCTAATATCTGCTAATAAATGACACCTATATGAGTCCCACACATTGATATTTACTAGAACAAGGTCCAATACATTAGTATATAACCTATAGTATTATAATTCAAAGAAGGAGATATGAAAAGGGATGATATATACTTCAAAACACTAAAAGAGATTCGCTGTCAATATTGGACCTATTATTGGTCAATGAGAGGCCACCAAATCTCAAGATCCAATGATGATCTATAATCAAATAATGGATTCTCCATTAGATCTAGGTGTGTATCCATAGATATATCCATAATTTCTTCAATATATATGAAAATCCTTGTAAAAATGGATAATTAGCCTTATATTGGATAGATCAATAATCAATTTATACCCTAGATTGATGAAGACTTCAATAATATAATAGGAGAGGAAGGGGATGCATGGATCCCCAAGGTAGAGCTCTACATAATGTCCTAGTCACAAATAGTTTTGATTTAGGTGAGAGTTAGTCTAATAATAAGATTATAGTAAAAAATAAAAAAAATACACTTATTGATGCTAAAATCTAGGAACCATCGACTTGCTAATGACTGGCCATCAGCTAGCCAGTGGGATCTGTAGAAGTGAAGGAACCACTACCAGCAGCACTGGTTGGCTAGTGTAACCCAATGGCTATATGATGTATTTTTTTCACCCACTGTGCATCCTACTAAGGTACAAAAGAATCAAAAACAAATTTTTATACCTATTTAACCATAAGAAACACGTATAATGATAAAAAGAGGAAAGTTGTTCCATACTGTATAGAAAAAAACTACCTTGAATGTTGAGCATGTTACAACTAGTCATAAAAATTGGGAAAATGATGTATCCTAGAGTGAATGATGTATCACCAATCACAAATACTACATCACTCAAATTAGTGGAAGATCTACCACCAACATAAAAACCATAAACAACAGTACACAAAGGGTGAAAAATTCATGACCACAAGAAAAAAATAGTGATCAACTAATCATTGTTAGTATAATCAAATCATCCCAAAACACATAGCCATGGTGAATGAGGAATTTCCATAGGCATTGGTACCACCCACAAAATTCCTCACTATACAGTAAAATCCTAAGATATTTTATACCCAGTAGTCACATACCATACTATACCACTCTTTGACAAGGATTTATACCCCCCACCATCACCTGAATCACAAGATCCATGTTATAAAAGGAACTCCTCATACCAAAATCCCATCACAAAGTATAATCACCTTAAACAAAACTCCTACATGAGTTTACATCATAATTAAACATTAAAATATTCCATGAAATGATAACAATATAGATAAGGACATCCCTATGGTTTTGTATCCCAAGTATCTCACCACATCCCAAAGGAAAGCTAAAAATCAGTGGCCATATTCCCAACTCATAAGATTTTGAGGACCTATCACAATTTAGAAACCCCATATTCATGATATATCAAGTGAAAGAACCTGATTTTGTTCTATTTTGGGTCATAATCACATTCCCACAAATTATCCTACCTTGAATGACCATTTCTGTGTTATCTCATAGGTTCACCCATAGACATCACTCACCCACTAAACCTCAAATGATAGATATAGTCATTTCTAAATAATGGATACCCTATATGGGATTCAATATAACTTTTTTAAAGCATCCAATAAAATATATGTAACCATCAATAGCTATAAATCATACATAATAACATAATATTCTCTGAGAGTTCACCAAATCTCTGGCCTCATCCTACATAAGGATACCACCCATAACTCCTATTTGGGTCGCACATACCCACTTACCGGGATTAAAATTATCACAATATTTTAATAACCATATAATGTGGTAATAATAGGAACCACCTACCTCAAATATAGAGTTATCCAATTAATAAATATTACTTCATCTTGACAAAATAATCTCAAGAAAAAAACACCAACCATAAGACTCTAACTCATCCAATAGTGTTTCAAATTAATTACAATAAACTTATAGTTAATTTACCTAATAATTAAACACTTTTCACTTAGGGATACCTAAAGTAAAACTCAATAAGTAATTTATTCTTTCTAAGAACCCTAATTAAAGAGATATTGATTAGTCCTGGAACACCCTCAAGTTTGATATTAACCAGATCTATAAAAATTGAAATCAATTTATCAATTGAACCCATTCCAATTTGATGAAAACCCAAAATAACATTGGTAATTGACTTGTTTTGATAAAAATGATATGAAACTAGGTGTTTCTATCCTCCTAGTTCCTCCTCTAGCGATACCATACTAAAACTATATCATGATGAGATAATTTCACCATGTGAAGGGAAAGCAACTCTCAAATCCATAAATTCACCTGTGCCAAATTAGAGTTAAGGGAATAAAAAAATAAAATAGATGAATGGAGTAGAGTGACTGATCCCAAATAATTAAAGAAATTCTCAACTTGATTCAATAGGAAGAGATAAGGGAAAACATATAGGAAGAATTGTTTCCAAATTCTCTTTAATAGACTAATAAGAACATCCCTAAGTGTATTGTTCAAATAGAGGGGAAAAATGAAAATTCTTCCCCTATTTTGAAAAAAAATATGGTTTTTATTGGTTTTGTTATCAGTTATAATGAAAAAACCCAAAATAATAGGTATTTAAAATTTCACACTATAATTGATGATTTGATGTCATCATAAATGTAATTTAATCCTTGTTACAACCCAAATTTCCCATGTAATTTAATTTAAGCATAAAAAACTTAAATGGAAACCACACCACTTCAAGTTTCAATTAGAATCATGTTTCTCTCATCATCGATGATCATTTATTGAAGGAAATGAAGTAGGATACCTCTAGATCACCCCCTTTGAATTCAAAATATTTCTTAATTATTGAACATTTATCTCTTAGTGTTATCATAGATATAAGAAGTAGTTTAGATAGTCATATGATCATGGGATCATCATTTTTTTGACTCATATGGGATAACTTGTATCAAAATGCCCCTAACCTCCATCTCTATCTCTATAGAACTTTATATGGAGGTGAGATGGCCTCTCAAATTCATGGGAATGAATATAATTTTGAATTTGTTCTTATTTTGGAATTTATAGTAGGTTTAAACTTATTAAAATTTCACTCAATCCATTTAATATTTTAACCACTCATTTAACAAACAAAATAATACTTATAACCTTGTAAAATTTTCAAAAACATCATAAGATAATAATCACATACTTGTAAGACTAAATTTATGATTTGTAATAAAATATGATTCGTTAACTTGACTAGTTTCTCAAACATAAATATTTGATGAACTGCCAATATTAAATATTTAATATTCTTTTGAAAAATATTTTTCTTAATATTAGATAAATAACTTATGACTATAATATGTAATTAAATCAAATAGTTATTATTCCAAACTTAAATAATAGTGAATTTATTTAATTTGATGCGATAAATTAAACTAAAACTTTACCCAGCCCCACTATATGGTCTGCGATGTCCCAATACTCCAATTCAATATATTTTTCCAAGCTTTTGGATAAACTTTATGTGTGACCCTCTGGGTCTTAATATCAATAGTAGTGAGTATTACTCACATAATATGAACAAAGTCTCAAACCCCATCAAGGACCATAATTAGATATGGTATAGTCCTAGAAATGAAAACATCATATAAACACACACCATATAATATATTATTTTAGTCGCATGATATCTCATAAATTAGGATGAAAAATTAATGTCATCAAACCTTCTTGATTTATTGTTTGTTGAACTTACTATATGGACTTAACTTCTTCTACCATGGCTAGGAATTTAGTTAAATTACTACCATCTTGATCAATTGGACTTGAGATATCACTTCCATTTAGAAGAAAAAAATTATATCTTGATCATTTAATCATTATCATACCACCAATTATGAACCAAAAATAAGTTACCTAGACACATTATAAATGTCATGGTATTCATCTTGAATCAAAATATCATAATCTAATGTTATAAAATGATAATAATATAAAGATATGAGACCAATACATGTGTTTACATATAGTAACTACAAATGAAACCTGAAACATGTAGTGTTCTTATTGGTGGTCTAGTCCTAAATATCTTCTCTACTCAATATCACCATGTGAGAACTTCATGAGAAGATGTATCAATTCTTATGACACACATAATCTAATAGTTAGATATAATAAATGTACCATTAGTATGATTTAAATAGACCATCTGAAATATATTTAAGATTACTGTCATTATATCTCAAGGTTCTAATTATAGCTGGGAAATTATATAACCAATTTATTTAAAAAATAATCTATGGATATTTCCATATAAAGAATTGATATAGAAATTTTGAAACTATTATGATAAGATTAAATAATCTATGACTAAATATATTCTTGATATGATAATAAAAAATATATTATTCAAGTTTTGTCTAGGGAATCCATTCACAAAAAAACTCACTTTCACTAGAGAAAAATTGTTAACCATCAATATGTTATCTCTCACATGATCATTTCATGATTTTTCCATGATGTGGAATTTTTATTTGGGCCTACCACATTTTTTTGTGTGTGGATAATCTGTTATTCACGACATACCCTCATTGAGTATGACACCTCAAGAATATGATATCCCTGATTATAATCCTTTATTCCTATATATAGATATTAAATGTTGTCTAGTACCATTATAAAAGGATCTATGATAATTTATATTATGATAATAGATTACTTTCTAGGTGTGATTCCATGAACTGAAACAAATAATTATGAATTTTATATTACTTCTTTAGCTGGATCATAAGCCACAACTCACTCGGTATTTGTAGATATGGATACCACTTGATTGAATGATCTTATATTTCAAATTAACTTATCCCAACTATGATATTAGATTATATTGATCCAAAGGAAGACTATTTTTTGTTCCCTTATAACAAGTTTCCCTTCCTATACATGTACCAGGTACATATCCCATGTATATTCTTAAGAACCATTGGATAGTTCTGACTAATTTTCATGAAGTTATTTTTGGAATTTTATGATATATGCATACCATAAAGTGTATATTGGAAATATCATATATATTACATGGAATGACATATGTGATAGATCCACCTATAGCTCTTACAGAATTCTAGTCACCACTATAATATCCTCCTGCATCATATACATATCTTCTTGGATAGATTTATACCCTATGACATTGGTAATACATATCTCTAGAATTATTATAACTTTTATATTTTGAATAACTTGATATTATATGTAAATTGAGTTGGTATAAGAAACCCTTAGATCTACCACAATAGATCGTGTTCCTTACAACATGTGTTGTTTCATTAAGTTGATATTTTTAGAGTTACTTTCATTTTTTCGTAACTAACTGTATTAATACAAAACTATTTTCCATTTTTATAAATATATTCTTCTAGGAAAACAGTTTCACTCCCACTAACATATTGTATAATCTTGGCATAATTCCATTTCAAACAAATATAGAATCACTAAAAATCTTAAATTAGTACATAAATGGAACTCTAGAACTTGAATTTATCATTATCATTATTTTGTGTCATCAATCTTTTCTATTTGTTCTGAATAAATGCACTCCAAAAAGGGTGGTCTTAATTTGAAATACCTTATATAATGATCAAAGAATTTTTTTTATAACAAATTGGATCCAAATGGATTTAAGAATGATGTTAAGTGTCAAGGTTTTTTTTAGACTATGTCTATACATTTCTGATTAAACCTTCTAACTATCAATCATCCCTTATATGACTGAAATTGACCATCCATGTATTGTTTCTCTTGAATACCCACCATAGTATCAATATGTGAAACATTCAAAATACCATGAACTAAACTTTGGTAGATGTAATACATTATCATTTCATATTTTTGATGACTTATTACTCGAAGTATTCATTATTCTAAGTGAATAATATATGACCCGTCATGGTGGATATAAAACCCCCACTAAGTTTTTAATCATCCTATGTTGTATGTTTATTTGGAACATTTCCTTTTCATGAGGTATTTTGGAACTTATTCTTATTCCAACTAATTATGTATCTCCATCCATTAATTAACCCAATAAATCATTCTCTCATGATCTCAAATAGATATGTGAACCATTTTATAAAAATATAGTCTACCACTTGACTATAACTTTAAAATTGTAAGGTTTTGTGTAATATCCTTAGAAACCTATAGGATAATTACCCTAGTTTCACATTATATTATTCTCCAGGAAAGTTTTTTTTATTAACTTAGCCTTAAAAAATATTCTCAACTAAGAACATGGAGTATATAATGGATTTATTTCTTATTATAACTCATATGATACCAATTTTTTTAATAATTGGAATATGGTAGTAGGATAATGTTGTTATTTATGAAGCATGTATCGAAAAGATAGTGGAATATTTTGTATTGCATATGAGTCTCATTATTTATGCTCCTTATACTAAAAACATGAATCTAATGTGTATAAGGAAATATGAATTTAGTAATTTCTCTATAATTCATTTTAATGATCAATGTTTTCATTAAAGGATTATCACTGATCCTTCCTACTAAAAATCATATATTTTATGTGAATAAGGAAATGTGAGTTTAGGATTAAATCCACTCTATATTTATAATGATTAATGTATTCATGGTTCAGATATTTGGTGTATTATTGGACCAAAACAACTCATATCATCCTACCATGCATGTTTTTTACTTCCCTTTTACATTCCTTAAAACTCTTAATGGAATCTTATGAAGTATATGAATTTACCTAAAGATTATCCTTTGAATAGTTGATGTTATCTAACTGAAAAAATTCCAAAATCTATTTAGATTACATAATTTATAATGTTTTCCTTATTTAAAACAAGAAAATTAAATGTGAAGATAATAACTAATGATTTTATCTTCAAAGAGTCTAAACATCATAATGGGTATATCCTTGAAAATTACTTTTTGTTTTAATAGAAATATAATTATCTTGAGAAAATTGGGTATTATAGTCTTACATTTTACATTCGTCATGTATTTCCAAAGATAAGTTTATTGTTAAACTAATGGTTGTTTATTAAATACCATAAAAACAGTTATTCTACAAAAATTAGTAACATTCAAAAATAATAAAAGTTTCACAAGACCTATTCAATTGGAAATATAAATCATTCACATCTCTACACTGATGTTGGTATAAACCTTTATCAATTTACTGGATAAATCAACTTGACTTCTAGTAATATTTCTTTACTTACTTGGTTACTATATATATTTAGAAAAAAATATACCATATTTTATTTAATAACCATGGACTTTATGTGAAATAATACATTTAATAATTAATATACCTTAAGTATAATATTGGGATTTTTTTATTAATTTCATTGCGTTTTCTCTTCCAGTAACCTATCTTTCCACATGTGAAGCAAATAACCGTCTATTTAATACTCTCACAATTTATCATTGGGTTAATAGAAATATGTTGTGAAGGTTCCTTTGGTGGTGTAATTTTAGTTGTCCTTTTCAACTTTTATTTATTAATATTCACCTTAATAATTTATGATTTAAATTTCTCTATATTTTTATATTATTGGGGAACCTATCCCAAAATTTATCAAAGCGATTTATCGAAACTATTTATTTGAAAAAATTTAAGAAAGCTGTGGAAATGAGGTGTGAATGATGATATAATGAGATGAACTGAATGTTCTTGATTCATCTTTAATCTCAATTCTTCTAGTCGATCAATTTACTATATAATCCTGAGTACATTATGACAATTTTGTGTTCCATATTTCATTCTATACATTATCACAATCTCATTGATTTCTTATTTAACTATCTCTTCACAGACTTAGAAATGATAATACAACATAGTATAACTATCCATGTCCTCTTGTTGCATCTGCAACTCATTGGAAATTGATGATAACATTACGATATAAATAAAAAATGTTTCATTCGTGAGTTTTCTTCAAGAAGAGTTTTAATTTTTTACTTTCTTCCATAGGAATATGATCATGTATTGGGGACTCTAGAATAGTTAATTTCCCTTAATAATATAGTACAATGCGCAAGGGAATGTACCACTCTTATAAATTTTTACCGATGAGGACATGTTCTTTATCCAATGTTGATAATAGGGTATCTATGGTATTATATTCCATTTTATAAAAAATAAATCATAAACATATTAGTATTTTTCTCTTGATTTCCAATTGTTAAAAATTATAGATTTATTATCTTAAATATGCCCCATTATTTTATAGAATTATAATATCCCTCAACTTACTGGATTTTGAATGCTTGGTCACTAGAGTATTCTAGTGTTAATTATTCTCAAAACCCATCCTAATAGTACAATATATGGTTACACCAATACCAAGAGAGATTCAAGGTAGTTTTTTAATGGCCAATCACTTTGCGATGTGACTCCTTAAACTATTGAGTGAAATCACAACTTCTATGAATCGTTACCTTGATTTAATTAGTAATTTTCCTCAAAGTATTCAAAAAGATTTATATGGTCATTTATTTATCTCTAATATTATTTAAGTCATCCCATAACTCTCATAAGAAATCCCCTGAAGTAGGATGTACCCTTGTCTGTGGCTAATGATCACATCATACACTTGGTTTTGTTAAAATTCGTGCAGCGGAACATGTTACAAATTAATATTACATTGAGGGGTTTTATTATACCTAGATGAATGAAATCATTTTATATTTTATATTCTCATAAAATGGGATCACACTCACAATATAAAAATGAATTAAATAGTTAAACATTCGTTGTGTCATGATTTCTATTATCTATGCATGTTCTTTTATTATTCTATGTGATCACATAAAAGAAATAATCACAAAATAATAATAAATGATGCATAAATAAATAAATAACATTTATGGTCTTAAGGATTTATTATTGTTTTATCCAATGAGCATAAATGGATCAACCATGATGTTGGGGGTGAAATACTTGATTTATGTGTGACTCGTGTAATGTACCAGATCCAGTTTCCACCCAATGGTTCCCTGTACCTAGCTGGTCATATGACCTCAAGCACATTTCCCAAAACACCAGAGGTTGCCGACTAGTAGTAAGGGTTAAGGTCTGATAATGGGGAAATATTCCCTCATTGGTAGAGAATACATATCAGAAGTAGTAATACCATACAACATAAGTAAACAGTGGAAGACTGATAGTAATAAAACAACTGGAGTTTATATATATATAAATGATGCATGTCATATGTATTTAGGAAAGCATCCCAAATAGGTCACAAAGAGAGAAGTGAAATACAATCCAATACAAAGGAAAAGCAAGTAAACTCCAATATCATCGCAAGCATCAGCTTTGTCCTATGCTCTCTATCACTAACAACAATCAAGTACCTGATGGAGAATGACACTTTCCCTTATCTATACTTGTAATCATATAATCTGTTTGGATCCAAAAGCATGACCCAAATAGGGTGTGAGATGAATCCTGGTAGGAAACCACCAAAATATCTATGTCTAACAGTCAGTGAATATATATATAGTAGGTAATATGCAAAAAATGAAGCAATAAACTAGGAAGTACTAAAAATTAAACAATACTGCAGTTTTCAATTACATTCATTTAACATTTACTATTCATTTTCTAAATCATGTAACACTGGGATCTAGCCTAAGATTTGTATCCCCCATGTAATGTAATAAAACAGATGACTTATAATACCATCTAAACAAACAAGCAAGACTTAATTCAAGCTTGTTCTTTGTCTTGGAATATCCGTCACAATCATTCAACTTTTCACAAATGACCCTCTGGGAAATCTCTCACAGTCTAACCTCATTGGTCCCACATAACATCAATTCAATAAATAATGGCCCTTTTGGGAAATCTCTCACGGTCTAACCTCTTTGTCCCCACATAGTATCAATTCAATAAATAATGACCCTCTGGGAAAGATCTCGTGGTCTAACCCCTTTGGTCGAAGTTCTACACCAAGGCTCTCACGGTCCTATGAAAATAATATGGAAGCCTCATCATCCTTCTTCATCCAAGGTTCTCATGGTCTATTGAAAAAAAATAACACATATAAAAAATCTGGAATCCCCCTCAGTCCTCCTGGTTCAGGGATCTCATAGCCCATTAGAAAAATAGTGCACATATTATATCAAAGCAGCTCATGTAATCTGAAACTACTACATGGATAAACATTCACAGTGCATATCACAGTAATTTCATATAATCAATAAAACTCCATCGTAATCAAACGAGGCATGGAAAAAAAGTTATGCCGCATATGAAACCTAGAAAAAATGGCCATAAACAATCAATCAAGGGGAAACACACCCATGGGGTGTCTCTTAGACAAGGTATCTAACCTTACGCATAAGAAACAACCCTTTATAATTTAAATAAAATCATAACGGGTAATAACAGGGATAAATTCCAAATCAAGAAATTCCAAAAATGTGGGCATGCGTCACTTTTAGAATATATAATCCAAATACGAACAAATAAAGGAACAAACCACCTACCTCGATGTCATACAATCGATATACATAAATGTTGACTCTTGAATAATCCTATAACAACATAGATCTACAAAAAGGTAAAAAACACCAATCCTTAAATAACTCACAAGAGATTATGAATCGGGAAGAAGGGTTCAAGAGGGTTTGAGAACTCCCCAATGGGATTCCAATGTAACTGATGGTGTCTCGATCGAAGTTAAAATGGATAATTAGGAGATCAAACTTCTTCCATCGTTCTAGAGTGCTCTTGTACGAAACATGAGAAGAAGAAGGTGTTTTCGGATATGTGGTGTAACCCCAAAATGATATATAAAATAAATAAAAATGTATATGGTGTGTTCATTAACACTACATGTCGTGTAGTATCCTCAATCAACCCCCTACTTAAGCGGTCTTCCAGGTTACCACATGACCATTTACTCAGCCGTTACATAGTCAAAACATGGTAGTATGTGGAAATCCAGGTACACAGCATGTACTCATAAGTACATGAAGTGTACTTATAAAATTCTCATTTCTTCCTTTTTCCTTAAAAACCCTGAAAAAATGATCCATACCTGATAAAGAACCAACTTCTTACAAAATTCCCCCCTTAAAGCAATTCATCCATGAATTTACCTTCCAAGGGTGGTGAAGAATAATCTACGAAAAAATCCAGCCACCATGATCTCACATCAGCCTCCCTCTCCCAAGTTTCGTTCTGCACTCACCTGTGATGCCATAGCACTCATACCAGAGGATCAGACCGTCCATGAAAAACCTTCATATAGTGATCTATAATCAAAATAGTGTGCTCATCAAAGGATGAATCCACCTCCAAATCAACCTCAATGGGTTGAAAAACATGATACAAGTCAGAAAAGTAACTCTGTAGATGAGAAACATGAAAGAGTTCGTGCATAACCCGATACCTCTGAGGTAACTGAAACTAATAGGCAACCGGGCCGACTATCTCTAAAACCTCAAATGGCCCGATGTATCTTGGTGAAAGCTTCCCCTGTATCCTAATCCTTTTATGTCCCAACCTCGGTGTGACACGCAGGAAAACTTGATCTCTGACCTCAAACTCTAGAGGTCATCTCCATCGATCAGCAAAAGATTTCTAGTAAGATTGTGCAGTATCTATCTTCTTCCGAATCAACTCCACCTGCTCAGTGGTCTCTTGAACAAGATAAGGTCCAATCATAGCTGCCTCTCCTCCCTCCAGCCAATATTGGGGTGATCGGCATGGCCTACCATACAAAGCCTCATAAGGTGTCATCTGAATCATTGATTGAAAACTATTATTGTAGTAAAACTCCACCAGGGTACGTGTCTCTCAAAAGATCCCCCAAAACCTAGGTCTCATTCTTGAAGAATTTCCTCCAAAACCTGAATTTTGTGCTCAGACTGGCCATCTATTTGGGGGTGGTAAGATGTACTCAGAAGTACCTGTGTACCCAAATCCCTATATAGTCCCTTCTAGACATGAGAAGTAAATCGGGCATCCCTGTCTAAAACGGTAGAGTGTAGAACCCCATGAAAATGTACTATTATTCAAATGTAAGTCCTTCCAAGATCATCAATATTGAAGGTTTCCTTAATCATCTAGAAATGTGTAACCTTCAAAAGTCTGTTGAAAACAACCCATATAGCATCATTTCCTTGTGGCGACCTAGGTAAACCAATTATGAAATTCATCACAACATCATTACACTTCCACTCGAGAATGGGTAACTGATTTAATAGCCCTACTAATCACTGATGCACTGCTTTCACCTTCTGATAGGTGGAACATCTCATAAAAAACTAGCTACATACCTCTTCATTCCTGACCACCAATACTGATAATGTAAATCTCAATACATCTTGGTGACCCCAGGATGAACTGCCCATACCTAGGCATGAAAATATCACAATAGCTCCTCGTGTGTCTGCTGACACCCATATGCACCCATGAAAAATCAAAACCTCATCCTCACCTACGGCCCAACCAGGAGTAGGGTCCTCACCTGATACACTCTCTTGTTGGAATAGGCCTTCAGAATCTGATAGCTACCTCATTCGTACTCGATCCAGTATAGTAGAGGTAATAGCTATAGAAGAAAGAAACTTCTGGACCTATTTTTCGTGAACCACCAAATGCATCTTGGTGAATAGGACCATAAGCTTCCACTATGTGCTATCCTCCTAAACTGCCTATATTTGAGTCTTCCTGCTCAACGCATCAGCCACTGCGTTGCCTTTTCCAGGCATGTAGACAAGCTCAAAGTCAAAAGACTAAAGGTACTCAACTCACCTTCATTGTCTCAAATTTAGACCACACTGAGTAAAGATGTACTTGAGTATTTTGTGGTCTGTGTACACCAAAAAATTCTCTCCCAGTAAGTAATGTCTCCAACAGTGTAAAGCATGAAAAATCACAACTAACTCGAGATTGTGAATCGGGTAATTCCTCTCATGTGTCCTCAACTACCGAGACCCGTACGCAATGACTCCTTGCCCCTACATAAGCACTCCTCCCATCCTAATACCTAATATGTCATAGAAGATGGTGTAACTCTTTCCTGGTTCAAGAAAAATCTGTATCGGGGCTGAAGACAATCTCCATTTCATCTCTTGAAAGGCTAAATCACAAGAATCTGTCCACAAGTACTCCTCACCGTTCTTAGTCAGTCCCATTAGTGGCACTTCTAAGAATGAAAAGTCCTGAATAAAGCATCTGTAGTAACCATACGACCCTATAAAACTCTATACCTCAAAGACATTCTTCAGATGATCCTAGGAAACTACCGATCTCACCTTCTATGGGTCTACTGATACTCCTATCTATGAGATTACATGACCCAAGAAATTAATCTGGTCCATCCAAAAGTGTCACTTTAAGATCTTAGTATATAAATGATGTCCTCTGTGTACTCAATACTATCTAAATATGGATGGCATGGTCATGTATAGTGTGAGGGTAAACCAATATATCATCCATTAAGACTACCATAAAAGAATCCAATTAAGGATGGAACACTCGGTTCATCAGTTCCCTGAAAACTGTCGGCGCATTCATGAGACTGAACGACATAACCCAAACTCGTATAGACCATACCTGCTCCGAAAGGTTGTAAGAGGTATATATGATGGTCTAACGTGCAACTGATGATAACTAGATTTCAAGTCAATCTTTGAGAACACCATAGCTCATCCAAGCTAATCAAATAGATCATCAATCCTCAGTAAGGGATATCCATTCTTGACTATAAACTGGTTCAACTTCCAATAATCCACACAAAATCTGAGGGTATCGTCTGCCTTCTTTGCAAAAAGGACTAGAGAACCCCAAGGAGAAGTACTGGGTTAGATGAAACCATTTTCCTACAACTCCTATAACTGATTCTTGAGCTCCTGTAACTTTGGTGTAGCCATCCTATATAGAGGAATGGACATCGGTACCGCTCCTGGCACAAGCTCAATAAAGAAATCCACCTCTTGATTTGGAGGTAAATCTAAAAATTCATCTGGAAATACATATATAAAATGATACAGAACTAGAGAAAAGTCCATATATGAAGTCCCCTGATCATCCAGATACAAAATAGCAATATGGGCTATGATTCCTCTCAACCCATGATGCTTGGGTCCAGCTCTACTCTCTTGGACATTCCATTCACCCTTGTGCAGAAAAGATCCACACTCTGGTGACGTGAAACTCACCATGAAGAGATATCAGTCCACAAAGGTCTGAAAGGATACCAACCAATCCATTCTGATAATGACATTGAAGCTTGTTATCTCTAAGACATAGAGGTCCTATAATAACTAACACCCACCAACCTCAAGAGGGAACTCCTTGTACTGACATACACTAGTCGTTATAATCCCCAATAGAGTGTGTAGAATCATTAGGTCATTAGAAGTAAAGATATAGAGCCCAAGGTTATCCAAAAAGTAAACCGATATAAAACTATGGGAAGCCCCTGTATCAAAAAGAACAGAAGATAAAACTAAGGAAACTAGAATCATACCTCTAACCATAGAGGTTTCGGGATCCTACTCCTACTGGGTCTATTCTATCACAAAATTCTAACCTGTATCGTGGCCCTGCGACCCTTCCTGGAAACCCTGAACTGATCCACCTTATTATTTCTGAAAACCTGTTGTCTGGCTATTGCAACCACAACTACCTCTTTGGACTAAATGGTCTGACAAACTCCAGTTCCCTGACTGATGAGAAACTGGTGGCCCTGCTCTTACATGTGGAGTCATAAAAGGTCCCCTCTCACTAGCTGCGGGTGAGAACATCCTGAAAAAAATGCTAAAGATGACCCATCTTTCTGCAAGATCGACACTCAATTGGGTCTCTCAAAAACTGTGGTCTCATGTGGCCACTCTTCCCACATTGTTAGCACCTCACCTTGCTACCTGAATATACATCCCTGCTACTGGAATCACCACACGAAAGCTCCCTGTGGTGCTTCCTGTAATCAGTCAAAGGAGTACCGACCCAAGATGTTGAACCACCCTAGCTCACTGATCCAAACTCCCTAAGATTTTTCTTGGTAATCAGTGCCTGATTTGCTATAGAAGTCACCAAAGTCAACCTGATAACATTCACCTATGATCAGATGTCATACCTGATACCATCCTCAAATCACCTAGCCAGTGATAACTCATCACCCCCCAGAACAGGTGAGAAGTGTTGAAGCTCTATAAAGTGATAAGATTAATCCATCACTGAAAGAGCACCCTACACCAAATTCACGAACTCCTAGGCTCGGTCGGCCCTCAATGTCTCAGGGTAGAAATAATCATAGAAGGTCCTTTGAAACTGTTCCAAATCCATATATTGATGACGTCCCACCCATGAAACAACATCCCACCATCTCTTGGAAGAATCATGTATCATGTAAGTCGTGAGCTTCACCCTCCTCTCAAAAGGAATCTCCAAATGCTAACAGATAGAAAGAATGGACTCCAACCATGACTCTATAGCCTGTGGTCCTCCTTCCCTTTAAAAAGTGGGAGGATACTGATACTAGAACACCTGTTTCAACTCTTCCATAGGCGAGGCAAGATGTGGTGCTCCCCGAAAGTTTTTCATCATCCTCATAAATACTTCACGGAACTATTCATTCACACTTGTGTCCGGTATAATAGTTGGTGCCAAGACGGTCATGATGGGAGGATCTGCCGCTAGTCCTTGATCTACCATTTCTGGTGTCTGTTCATCACCCTGTACCTAGCGTACAACTGGAAGACTTATTGGTGGCTTGACTCTGCAAGGTCAAGTGTACACCTTAGTACAAGATTAATAAAAAATTCTTCTTAGAAGAGCAAGAACAGAACAAGTGAAGTAAAAAATTCAAGTTTTTCAAAAGAGGGTTACACGGTGTGTAGAAACACTACGTGGTGTGTTCCCTTAACCCTTAATATGGGAGTGTATCTCTACCAACTTGGTCGTGTAACACCCCATACACACAGTGTGTTCCTCCTAAGACATGATGTGTACTTGAATATTCCCTCCTTCCCAGGTACTTCTACATGGATAGAACTACATGGTTCTTCTGGTGTAACACTACACGGCGTGTACACTCTAGACACAATGTGTAAAAAAAAATTTCCATCCACCCGTGTCATTGGTCACACAACCGGATACACATTCGGTTATAACACAGTGTGTACTCCCAGTACATAGTGTGTTCTACCAAAAGTTTTCCAACCCTGTGTCTCTACTCACACAGTCCGTCACACGGTCACCCACTACACAACGTGTAAATATGGTACATAGTGTGTACTTATGAAAAGTCATTTTTTCCAGAATAGAAGAACATGTGGTTTGTGTTCATAACATCACACATTGTGTTTTCTGGGTTTTCCGAATAGTAAGCCTCTAAAACATCTCTGAAACCCCAAAAATCTTGAAATTTGGACAAGAAATATGAACTTTTGATCTATGAGATCCCATACTCCCCACAAATCAAAGTTTGGCATCCTTATTAATCTCATATCTTAATAGAATTCAATTAGAGTTCAATCATGATCCACCAAATTCCGATCCAAGAGGTCCAATAACACCTTAGTGACGAAATCTTAGCATCCTTTCAAATTAAAATTTACATATATCAATACCCTATCAAAATAGAAGGTATTCTATCACTACATCTATCACAACAACATGCATATCTAGCACAACATCTATCATAACAGCATACAATCAATAATTCACCCTATATGGCATGAAGAGAATGCATGACATGTGATCTCTAGAAAGTGCCTATATGATGCATGAGATGGCATACCATCATCTCATCAGGTTTTAATAAATAGAACCACAATGATATCAATACTAACATCACAAAACAAGTGTGTCACCCATGGTGAAATAGAATAAACTATAATAGTTCAATATCTAATAATTATAATTCAATTTTAGCTAATTTGTATTCTCCCTATACACGGGGTAGCTACTCCCGGGCACAACTAATTACCAAACTCAATTTCCTTCCAATCCCTTTATAATGTCTCCAAACAGTAAGACAAACCAATAAAGAAAACTCCTCTGATACCACTTTGTAACGTCCCGGATTTGGGTTCCACCCAATGGTGCCCCGTACTCGGTTGGTCACAATACCTCAAACACATTTCCCCAAACACCAGAGGATGCCGACGGGTAGCGAGGTACAAGGTCTGATAATGGGGAAACATTTCCCTCATTGGAATAGAATACATATCGAAAGTAGTAATACCATACAACAGAAGTAAATATTTGAAGAATGATAGTAATAAAACAACTGAAGATTATATAGATGTAAATTATGCAGGTCATATGTTTCTAGGAAATTATCCCAAATAGGTCACAAAACTGGAAATACAATACAATCCTTTTCAAAGGAAAAGAAAGTAATCTCCAACGACATCTCAAGCCTCATCTTGTTCCCATGATCTCCAGCACCAAAAACAATCATGTACCTAAAGAAGAAGGGATCTTTCCATTATCTATACCTACAATCATCTAATCTGTTTGGGTCCAAAAGCATGACCCAAACAAGGTTTGAGATGAATCCCAGAAGGAAACCACCAAAATATTTATTCCTAACTATCAGTGAATGTATATATATAGTAGCTAATATGAAAAAAATGAAGTAATAAACTAGGAAGTAATCAAAACTAAACAATCCTACAGTTTTCAATTACATTCATTTAACATTTACTATTCATCCATTGAATCATGTAACCCTGGGATATAGCCTAAGCTCTATATCCCCCATGTAAAGTAACAAAATAGATGTCTTAGAAGACCATCTAAACAAACTAGTAAGACCGAATCCAAGCTTGGTCTTTGGCTTGCTAGACACATCATAATCATTCAACTATTCACAAATGGCCTCTCTAGGAAATATCTCATCGTCTAACCCCTTTGGCCCCACAAATCATCAATTCAATAAATAATGACACTTTGGGAAATCTCTCATAGTATAACACCTTTGGTCCCACATATCATCAATTCAATAAATAATGACCCGCTGGGAAAGCTCTCACAGTCTAACCCCTTTGGTCAAAGTTCTACACCAAGGCTCTCACAGTCCTGTGAAAATAATCTGGAAGTCCCCTCAGCCTTCTTGGTCTAAGTCTCTCATGGTCCATTGAAAAAACATAATACATATAAGCAATTAGGAAGCCCCCTCAGTCTTCCTGATCCAAGGATCTCATGATCCATTGGAAAAATAGTGTGCATATTATATCAAAGCAGCTCATGTAATGTGAAACTACTACATTGATAAACATTCATAGTGCATACCATAAGAAATTAATATAATCAATCAAAATCCATCCTAATCAAATGAGTCATGGAAAAAAAAGGTATACCACATAGACAACCTAGACCAAAGGGCCATAAAAAACTAATCAAGTGAAAACAGACCCATGGGGTGTCCCTTAGACAAGGTATCTAACCTTATGCATAAGAAAAAACCCTTTATAATTCAAATCAAACCACAACAGGTAATGATAGAGTTAAATCCCAAATCAAGTAATACCCAAAATGTGGGCATGTGAAACTTTTAGCATATATAATCCAAATACAAACAATGAAAGGCACAAACCACCTACCACGATGTTGTACGAATGATATACATGAACGTCGGCCCTTGAATCGGCCTAGAATGACTTGGATCTACAAAAGGTAAAAAAATCCAAACCTTGAATAACTCACAAGAGAGGATGAATCTGGAAGAAGGGTTCAATAGGGTTTTAGAACTCACCAGTGGTATTCTAATTCAACTGATGGTGTCTTGATCGGAGTTCAGATGGAGAATCGGGAGATCAAACTTCGTCTATCATTCCAGAGCACTCCTATATGAAACATGATAAGAAGAAGATGTTTTTAGATTTGAGACGCGACCCCACTCCAATATATCAAATAAAAAGAAAAGTAAATGGTGTGTTCATTAACACTACACATAGTGTAGTTGCCTCAAGAACCCCTGACTTAAGCGGTCTGCCTAGTCACCACATGACCATGTACTCAGCTGTTACATGGTCAAAACACGGCTGTAAGCGGAAATATAGGTACACGGCATGTACTCAGAAGTATATGGATTGTAATCAAAAAATCCTATTTTCTTCCTTTTCCACAAATAAACCCAAAAATAAGATCCATTCCGGAAAAAAAGATTTGGCTTCTTACAACTCGTGTATTAGCTCATATCCTTGTCCAATGTTTCCACATCTTTTTTGTAACTTCATCAAATCTCTATGTGTTTCATGTCTTATATCATCCTTTGTATTATACATAAACTTGATAATTCCAAATATGGGAAAAATAATCACTTATGGATGAAAAATCCCTTATACACATAAACCAGGGTGAAATAATGCACATATTTTAAAAATTAATTAATTATAACATTCATCCCATGAAATTTCAATAATAAATTAAATAAATTAAATTATAGATAATCATTGGTCATTCGATGCTTATGATCAGTTAGCACAAAAAGTAAATGTGTAATAATATTAAATTCATAGTAAATTTTACTCTATGAATTTTAAAATGAATTAATATAATTTAACATAATTAAATTCATAAAATATATATTGAATGGTATCAAAAAAACATAAACGCATTCCAAACATTTTAACATAATTATTGAAATTTATTCTACATTTTTTCAGACCTATGGGTGACCAAAACCCCATAAAAGTGTGTTATGGGCCATTTTATGGACCTAAATGGGTTGGAATGTTATGGAAGGGCCCAACCTAGCCTAGTACAGGTCAACTATTGATTGGTTACTAGCATACTGCACAGGGTAGTAAGGTGGATGGGAGAGGGGCGATATAGCCACCCCATCATAAAAAATAGAACTTTCTTATATATGTTATATCACCAACCATAGGTTAGTGTCTTAGTCAACACATGGACCCCACTTTGTGCGGGGGGGGGGGGGGGGTGGATAGCTCTTTGGGGTAAATTTTCCACCCCATTTATTATATATATATATATATATTATCGTTGATGCAGTAGAAGCGACTGCCTTACCCTATTAATTTTTTTCCTTTTATAATTTTTTGAAAATCCAACAAATGTCATCTTTTGACAGATTTTTTTTTTAATTTTCAAATTCCAAAAACATGTGGAATACAATCCCACTATAAATACTATTATAGTGGTTAGAGAACCGGTAATCATTAGAAATAATTTAATGCCCACCAAATCGGGTAAAATAAAATTTTCTTCTTAAAAAACCATCCTGAAAAATCTGTTTATCAACCTTTAGATGGCCATATAACTTTCATATGATGTTGGATTTAATAGTAGTCAATGTGGATGGGAAAATAACAATAACCTCTTCTGATTTAATTAAAATTTATTTTTAATAAATTTAAAAACACTTGGTTGGTCTAATACCAATTGTTGGTACCGAGCATGAAATGGAATCCCAAAATATGAGGTATTTAAAAATTTACACTACAATCGACATTGTGTTGTTTTTCTATTATAATTGCATCTCAGTTACAACAAGAGGAACCCAAGTAATTTAATTAAATAAAAAAATTAATTTTAAATTGTACCTCTTTGGATTTCAATTGGAATAATGTTTCACTCATCATCGGTGATCTTCACATGAAGGTACTAAAGCTGAATCCTTATAGATAATCCACACACATATTAGATAATATTTTTTGGATGTTAACCATCAATCTCTATGTGTCAGTGAAAACTAAAAATTCTCTTTCAACGTCAATGTGATCACAAGATCATTTTTTCTTTGACCCAAGTGGGAGGATACGGATTGGGATTCCCCGAACCTCTTTCCCTCTCTCTAGAACATTAGAGGTAGGTGAGAGAACCTATAAAATTCATGGTAATGAATAGTACCATGATTTTTTATTTATTTTGGATTTTATAGTTATATAAAAACTTCTTAAAATTTCACTCAATCCCTTCAATATGTTAACCCTTAATTTAACACAAAACATTACACTTATAACCTCAAAAAAAAATTTCAAACATCATAAATAAATTATCATATACTTGTAACATTGAAATAATGTTATGTAATAAGATAGGATTCATTAACTTGACTTTTTTCTCTAATATAAATATTTAACTAAACATGAATATTTAATATTTTTTTGCAAAAAATATTTTTCTTAATATCAATTAAATAACTCATGAATATGGTATATAAATAAATTCAATAGATATTATTCTAAACATGAATAATATTAATTTATTTAATTTTCTATAAGTATTTAAACTTGTATATTACCTGGCCCCATCATGGGGCCTTCAATTTCCTAAATATTAAATTCAATAGAATTGGTCATGCTTTTGAATATTCTTTGTGTGTTCCTCTAGGCAATTCTACATATAGTAGTGATTACTATTCATTGATTAGAATAAGATTCTAAAAACTCATCAAGACCCCTAAGAAGATATGGTATAATTATAAAAATTACAACCTTCTATGAACTCATAGAACGTAATATAATCTCTTTTTTTGTGATATCTCATAAAGTGAGATGCACAATTCATGTCATCATCCTTTCTTGATTTATTATTTATTGAATTTATTGGATAAACCTACCTTATTCTACAATAGACAAGGATTTAGTGGAGGTACTATCATCCTGATCAACTAGTCCTGAGATATCGCTTCCTTTCCGAAGTGAAAAAATATATCTTGATAGCTCAATCAATTTCATATAACGGATGGTCCACCCAATGCAAGCTACATTACCACGACATAAATTTCATGGTTTTCATATTTTATCGAAGTAAATAATAAAATGGTATATGTTTATAATAATCTTAATTCAAGAGACCAAATCACATGTTCATTGATAGGAATTACTAATGACACCTCATACATGTAGCCCTCATATTGAATATTCATCCTTATGATCTCCTCTAACCGAGATCAACAAGTTGGAACTTCATGAGAAGAAGTATGAATACTTATAAACCCCCCCAACACCTGATAGAATGACATATTCTATGTCTTGTTAGTTTAATTTATCTACACTATAGGAAATATATATAAGATTACTATATGGTATATCGAGGTTCTCATTATAGCTGGAAATTACTATAACTTATAGATGTAATAAATAATATAAGGACCATACTATATAAATAGGGGATACAGAAGTATCAGCACTATTATGGCAAGATAACATCATGTATAACTCATTATATACATGATACTGTAATAAAAAATTATTATTCATGTTGGGTATATGGGACCCACTTTAACTATTGTTGGGTACTCGGTGCACCTACATGAGCCTCCCAGTGGCCCCAACTAGGGGGTTTTCAACTCTAGCACCTTCATTGGGTACCCGGTTCCACCCAACAAGGTACCTGGTATCCCACTAACATGAATATGAAATTTAACATTTTAATTCAATACGGAGGTTGATTTTATCCATATTTAAAAAAAAATATTAATAAAAATGATATAAAATCATCATATTCAAGTTCTTCATCATGGAAACTTGATTTCATTCATATATGTTACAAAATTTTATAATATTATGTTGAATATTGAAAAGTAATATTCATTATGAAATATTTCATTAATGAATTATTAAGGTAAAATATTTATAAAAATATTTTTTACATTAATTATAATCATATGAAAACAAACTTTATTTTTTGAAGAGAGAATTCATGCATCATTTCCAAATGATCATAGAAATCAAAATGAAAAAATATTCATAACATATATTTTTTTCTATTTTTATTTTAAAATATTCATATTTAAGTAGTGTTTACTTTTTAGTTAAAAAAATCAGATATGTAGAACCTATGTTGATAACATGTTGATAAATAGGATCCTAACACTGATCGAATTCACAATAAATTTCAAAATCCAATGTGTTATTTCAATCATAGATAATGTGTAAAGACTCTTGAAATGGTGAAAATTGATCCTTTGCATAAAGTTTTTGAAAATTGCTAACATATTTTACCATAAACCAGTCTATATCGCTCATAGTTCGATCTCCACATTGAGGTTATTGGGGATTCTAGGGGACAAAGTCCCCAACCAAAATTTTGGAGGCACTATGGCGATATTGACCATTATATCCGATCTAATCAAAAAAAACTAATAGTGTTACTGTAGCATATTGGACTTTAATAAGTTACTGTAGAATATATGGATGGTGATACTGATAGGGTACTATAGCTTCACGAACTAAATGCCACTTTTACTATAGCACAATGAACATAATATGTTGTTTTGGAACTATAGAAATGAAAGTTACTATAGAGCCCTATTTCATTATGAGATCTATTTGAGATTAGGTTTCTCTAAGATTATTGTGTGCCCTATTATTTTCTCCCATAAATATTTAAACAATTCTACCTCTCCATGAATATAGAGGTTATTCAAAAACAATATAAATATTTGTGTTTATATTCAAGTTCTTATTCTTTATATTTCTTTTCCATCTATTTTTCTTTTATTTCTGGAATAATTTTTCATTTGAGCTCATGGAATATACCTATAAAAGATAGGGTTGAATTAAAAAAAACACAACACAATTTTAATACGAAGAGGAATGGAGAAATAATAATTAGATAGGAACAATGTTTACCAAAAGTCTATATTCTAATCACCATGTTAACATATATATAGTGTTTTTTAGGATATAATTTAAGAAACATATTTATCATTATCTTCTATATCATCTCTAGTGGATTCAAACAATATTAAATAATAATGAGAATATGAATGATGAAAATATGAAATGTTGTAGGTGAGAAGTTATTTATATGAGAATAAAAAACCCATTAAAACATGTAATTTATAGTTAAACATTTTCAACAAAAAAATAATTAATAAAAAATGGTTTTATGATAACCCTTTGGTTAACTGACTCATTATCATCCCCCTATTTCATTATACACACCACATTCCACATATTCAAATTTAGCCACGTGACACACACCCAAATCACACAAGTGATTCTTAGTGGGTTGGATGAGGGAGGAATGGGCCAAACCTTCATGGACTAGGACTAAAAATATAATTTCTGTTTATGAATTTATTTAATTTTAGTTCTAAAAATTTATTCTAACATAATATTTATTTAAAGAATATTAGTCTAATAACTAACCAAAATTTATAATCAAGATTTAAAAATCATTATGAAAAAAATATACAAAACTTTTATTATTAATCAATATAAAAAATAAAACAAATAATGATTATCAAAAAATTGTTTATTTATATATATCCTTTCAATAATATGAACCTCCTAATTTATTTTAAAACAGTGTAAAATTTCCAGTATACTGGTTGACAAGACTAGGCCAATATCCACCCCCTCATAGCTTATAACATGTGCATATCCCCCCATCTAAAAAAACAAACTTTCCTGCCTTGAACCACAAAAATACACACTGGCCTCTCATTTGGTATGGTGGGAAAAGAACTAGAAAATTCCCTAGGAAACATAAACCAATAAAATTTAAGTTTAATTAGGGAAAGGAAATTATAGTTTCTATAAATTTTAATAAAAAATTCAACTACATCCCTCTCAATTAGGATAAAATCTTCCTTATTTCAACTCATTGTAGTCTTTCTGCCAAGAGACTAAACTCTATAATGAAAATTAAATCCTAACGATCCTCCATATGATTCACTTTTGTTTAGAAAATCACCTCTCTCTACAATAGTTTAGGATGAATCTCTTACATTTGAGATATTTCTAGATCTATAAGCTATTGAAAATTGTTCTACAATTGTGATTTTTTATTTAATCCAAAGAACATTTTTTGTATGATCATATATCTATAATCAATTGAATCAAGAATACCATTTTTAATTGGGAAATATTATCCCATCTATTTTTAAACTATTCTAATTATGTGATCATGGTTTCAATCTAACACATGTTGTCTTGAATTAACCACATTAGAATGTTGAAAATTAATTATGTATTGGACTAACCATAAGTTAAAAGAAAGAAACCATGTGAATTATCAAGGGAACCCATCCAAAACATTCCCAAGTGTTGGAGAGACCGAGGAGAATATGATTTGGAACTATTCATGTGACCATATCTAATGTGATATTATATTTTTATATAATATATTCCCTCCAAATCTATATACATACTAAAGTAAGGTTTTTTCCGGACATGTGTCCTCTTCTCAGCGACTCTCTTAAATATTCCCTCTTAACCCGATTTTACTACCTCGCCCAGCACCCACTCCATCTCACAAATTTCCTCTCCCTATCCTATGGTTTCTACCTTGTATCCACTCCTGCCTCCGACACCCCATCTGCGGAAACCAACCTTAGGCTCCCCATATCTGGTGCTCCTAGGTCCTCTCTCCCCGTCGCTTCTATCCTCTACGATTTCTACAGTTTCAAATCATCCACTGATCTACCTTCCTCATCATCGAATTATTTCACCAAAATCATCCTTTTCAAATATACAATTTGCGCAGTATCGCGCTAATCCAGCTTCGCCTCTTCCTATCTCTACCTCATCAGGACTTCGCTACTCCACAAACACATTTACAGATCTCCTCCCACTGCGAGTTACCTATTCCCCAAATCACCTGTTTGAAAATATCCACTGATTTCCCTTATTCTTCATTCAAAGAATTCACGAAGATCATTCTCCAAAATCTAAGGTCAGCGCTTCTTGTCGGCACTCCCTCGTCACCTCTTCGGATATCTGCAATCTAGGGTTTGGTAAGCTACTACATTCGATCTATGAAATCTACAGTTCAATGTTCTTCATAATCAGCTACCAGGGCTCCATCGTCGTCGACCACCTTCAATTCCTTCCTATACCTCTGATACGGTAACTCTGAAATCATCTACCAACAATTTATCGTCTATTTTTCTCTAAAATCCATACTATTCTACTCAGCCGATTATGTCGGTTTCTCCTTGGTTCGGATCCCAGAATCCATTCCGCAACAAGTATATTATTCTACCAGATTGCAATACTTATCCCATCTGTTCTTATTTATATTATTTCCAGGTTCACACAAGGTAATGAAACTTTCATAATACTTTATCCTATTTCAATAGTCCAATTATTATTTGTCTTTGGCATTTACCTACTTCTGATTACAGCAAATAACCAACTTGACAGCCAATCGTAGCAATAACTGATTTTGTATTTTCTTTGATTAGTGGATCATGTGTTTTATTTTAGTAATGAACCATTTTTTAAGGTAGTGGAACAAGTTTTTTCTTTGATCATGTGAGTCATGAATTTTGTTTGGGTAGTGGATCATGTAATTAATTAGAGTAGTGGACCATGTGTTTTATTAGATTAGTGGATCATGTGTTTCATTAGATCAATTGTCCATTTTTAAAAGGAGCAGATCATGTATTTTAGAGCAATAGATCATGTATTTTAGAGCAGCGGATCATACATTAGAGCAAAATATAATTATATCAGTTGAACTAAATATCACTTGACATTTTGTTGGATTAGTGTATCATTTTGTTTCTTTTATTTTATTTATTAGTTTCTTTTGGAGCATTGGATCATGTTTTACCTTATTTGTTACTTATGCCAACCAGATTTTGTATATCTTCACACTTACTTAATTCTACTATATTGATGATGTATCCTTATTTTAGAGAAGTGGGTCATTTTTTTCCTGACAAATTTTTGTTATGTGTCTTGATTCAGTGACTTACTTGACTTACCATGGTCATAATGAATTACTTGGTACCAAAAAAATGGTATGACATTCAAATCACTACAACACTTTCTATAATAAACAATATTTGTAGCTTAGGAATATATGATATTTTATTTTCTATTGGAAACGTGCTAAATAATTAAAATTCAATTCGAATAATCATGTTATTAATAAGTACAGAACATACGGTCATTGGAATATTTTCTATTTTCCCTTCATGATTTATCATTCATTAATCATGATAATGTTTCCTCTCATTGAAGAACCATGATCAACTAAATATTTCATTGCATTCTTCACATGCCTGGTCTCAGCAATGAAGATCACCCATTAGACACAAGCCTTGATGATGGCGACGATATAGTATGTAATTTTTTGGTTTTCGGAAAATCCGTGCACTTATATGTGTTTTTATATTGTATATGAACTTATTAATTGAAATTGTTTTTTATCATTTAAGCTACAAATACACTGAATTTTCAGGAAATTAGAACTGTTGTGATAGTTCATTTGAGCTTGACAATGACCTGAAGCATGATGTTCATGATGGAAAGCAGAGCTTTGGAGGCAAAAAATTATTGGAGATATTGCTTTTTATGCACCCTAGATTTCTTTTTTTCTTTGTGTGTTTTTTTGGCTATTTAACTCTGTTCATTGAAATTTTTTAAGATCATGTATGATTGAAGTTTTTAATGTTCATGATGGAAAGCTGGGCTTTTTCTGGGCACCTCGGTTTGTGTAATGAATGGGAGAGAGTTCCTGATTTTAAGGTTTATTATCTTCCTTGCTTTGCTTTTGATGACATAAGCTTATATTAATGACTTAACACTGATTCATCTTTCAGGTTTTTTCACAAAGGGGTAGTTCATCTTTTAAGAGAGTGCCGAAGTCAAGTGCTATTAAAGTTATAGACTTTGGTAGCACCACTTCAGAAAATCCATGCACTTATATGTGTTTTCATTTTGTATATGCACTTATTAATTGAAATTGTTTTTTATCATTTAAGCTACAAATGCACAGATTTTTCAGGAAATTAGAACTATTTTGATGGTTCATTTGAGCTTGACAATGACCTGAAGCATGATGTTCATGATGGAAAGCTGAGCTTTAGAGGAAAAAAATTATTGGAGATATTTCTTTTTATACACCCTGGATTTCTTTTTTTCTTTTTGTGTTTTTTTGGCTATTTAACTCTTTTCATTTATTCACTTATCTATATATATACTAAAGAAGACTTTTTTTTCAGACACGTGTCGGTCCCTCAACTCATTCCACCACCCACGCGTATGAAACCTAATTGGTTCCGCCTATTTCTAATACACCTACTTCGTGAATTACCTCTGCCACGCAACCTGCTGAAAAACCCTCAAAAGCCTCCATCTTCATCTGACAATTCCTCCATCTTCATCTGATGATTCATTCGGCCTATTTTCCTACCACTCTGTCAGGGTCCCTATCGATATTTTCCTCTCCCCAATCTACCATTTTCGCTGCTCCTCCATTACCTCACACTTTCTCCTCCATCTTAGGGTTTCCCTTCATCTGTTCTTCCCCCGCCATCGCAAATGCCACACCTCTGCCCCCGCTCCTGGTAGTAGCTCCACCTTCCTCTACGGCCTACGGTTCCTGCAAGTTCTCTCTCGGCCTCCCCACCTCCCCACCTCCCCACCTCTACTCCCAACCTCTGCCTCCCTCTGGTTGCTTCGAATATGACTGCTTAGCCTCCTACAGCTCCGGCTCTTATGCCTCCTGATCCTACACGTCCGGTTCCAACACCTCCGGCCCCAACGAATCCCTCTCCCATGCCTCAGGCTCCCACAAATCCGCCCTTTCCTTCTTGGCCTCTTCCGCCTCTGACTTATGCATATCTACCAGCTCTTCTTCGGCTTGCTTCACCTCTGCGTCCTCCGTGCTTCCGAAAAGAACCCCTAGGTTGAATGACTATACTGTTTACCTTGCTGATTCATATATGATCAATTCAATTGGTTGTTCTGCAATGTTCCTGTGTTCTTTGCTGTAGGTTTTTTGTGTGTATTTATATGCTGGTTTTGCTCGATGAGTGTCATCATCACAATTTTTGATCCTATGGTTTGATAGTTCTGATATGGGTATCCCTTGGATATTGGACATGCTTATCTCAACGGATGCCCTGCTATCCCAACATCGGGGCATTACTGCTTCCAGTTTCCCTTCAATGGCAACCCATGATGATTTTCAAGTGATGTTTAAGCTATAGCGTTTTCTTGAACTGCCCACCTCTAGGTATTGTGCCTCCAAATTGCTATTCTTATGTATAAAATAATTAAATAGATGCTTAGAAGTTTTTCTTATGTGATTACTTATAGGTACAAACTTGTGGGTCAGTCATTTTAATAGCCTAAATTAGAGACCATGTCATAAATGTCCTCATGTTCTGAGAAATTGTACTCAAGGCCTCTAGATATGACCGTTCATAATGAATTGTATAGTCTCTTAGAGATGTGAAAATTGATGCATTTTCATTGTTTTTTGTTTTATATAAACATGATTTGTGATAAGAGAAAATTGAGATGGAAGAAAATATGTTTCTACTGTAATAGTTCGGTAGTGCATAGTTTTCAATTGATTTCTATTCTACCAAGATGTAGTTTCATCTGAATTGTTCATAAATTTCTATTTTTCTATGAAAACATTTATATCGATATATGTTGTTTTTAGTTTTATATCACTAATGTTATCTTTATTTAATTACAACATCCCTCTAATAGTAAAGTAAGCATCATGAAATGTATGTTGCAAAGAGTATTATTCCTATCCAGAGGTATGTATATTATTATTATTTTGAATTTAATTTCATGTTCTTTTCTGCATGATATATTTTACGTTTAATTATTCACTCACATTGCAGGTTTATGTATTACCTCAACTACTTAACCTTCTTATTTTCAAAAACAAACTCCAACTTCAAATATGGGAAAAGACTACTCTATACTGAAATGAAGAAATATCCAAACTCTATCCTTTACCAAGGTTTTTTTCTTACTGTACTTCGTTGTTTTAATTAGAATGGAATCATTTGAACAGGTCTTCTAGATGGAGTCTGGTGTGGTGTCATATTATGAGCACATGATAGTCAGGAAAAACATCAACATTTTTAGCCCTTACTTCATGATATTCATTTTATTGATATTTTTGTTTGTCACTATGAGTCTGCCGGCTTCACTAAAAATGAGAATTAGGTATGGTGTTTATGTAAAAAATTGTTATCATTATTCTATTCTCCTTCGATTCATTCATTTTTTGTTGTTGAATTCCAATGAAATTTTTCCTCTCATTACATAACCATGCTCGACTAGCCTTGTAATTTTGTTCTTCATATGCTTTGGCTCCGAGATTTAGTTATTTTATATCTTCTATTAAATTTTTTGTATTACTATTTGCTTGATATTTTTTCCTATGTCATTACAGTACAACTTGAAACAGAGTGATTGTTTCTTCACTTTCGACTGCCGTGGAGGTCGCCGAACAACCTCTTCGAAAAGCTATTCAACATCACTGACACCTATTATTTCCTTCAAAGAAAAATCTCCCTCTTCCTCCAAATATCTTGACAATGGGTGGAGATTTATGCTCTACGCAGATTGAACCTGTTCTGGACGCATCCAACATACAGTGAGTTTTCCTTCATATCTTCTCTAAAATTAATCGCTGGTTTTATGTCTTCAAATTAACTCTATTCACACATAATATCCACATTGTATTTAAAAACTTCTACTTTCATGAATCATAAATTTGGGACACACTCTTTTCAGTCAAAAAACTAATCTGTAAGACTTACTTTCTTCTTTAGACCCTAAAGATACAGAGCTCCAAAAAAGGTGTGTTATTGTCAATTTCTATAAACATTTTTCCTTCATTCCATGAATTAGTCTTTCCAATTACACATGATCTTTTCAAACATTAATATGATACATCTCCAATTATGATTCTCTATTCACGTCCTGTCCTTATTCTGCTCAACCAATGTTACTTCATTTATATTTTTTCTAGGGTTTTAATAGATTTCCACCACTGCATCAGAGCGTTGTGCAGTTTTGGTATTCCTACATGATTTAATTTAATACACATTTTTTACAGTTTAATTCATTTAGATTCACTATAGTTATTTTAGATGTTCTTATAGACCATGCATATGTTACTTTTTATGCCAATTTCTGAAAAACATATGTATGTTAATTATATTTAGTTGATTTTTTCAGTTGAAGTAGCCTATTGAAACTTGGGATGAGAATATGCATTTCAAATTTTCAGTTGGACATTCCATTTTAGGGTCATCCAAATACTTTCATAAACTTTTTTTTCATTTTCGAAGAACCAATCTTCAAATTTCATCACTTACGACCATTCCTTCATCAGATTAAACTTTCCTTCTGAATTTGATTATGTTTACATGTGGTATGTCACGACCTCCTTCCTTTTTAATGAATCTTGAAAATTTGATTTTTTATTTTAGTGTTTTACATTCAAAAAGAATAATGTTTTCCAGAATATTGGAGGGATGATCTTTCTTTAGAAAAAATGGAGTTCATTATATGCTAGGAGGAAGGTGGTGTTAGAAATCTCAAGATGTCATGTGGTGACTATGATAGTTTAAAGGTATTTACATGAAATCTTATTTTATTTTTTTGCATGGATGAAATGTTATTTGGTCCATATTTTACTCTATAACGCATAAACTAATATAGAAGTAAGGACTCCTTTAATGTTATCTTCTTTTTTCATGCTTCTTTTTTCAGTTAAATATTTCACTTCCAGATAGTTCCTAAGGGAGAGACCACTTCTTTTTGATTATGAGTTCTCTAGAGGTGAAATTACAGCTTCAACCTCTCTTGTAAATTCCTCTATTACAATTACTAAATTTTCTCATACTCTAATAAAAACCCAGGTACAATAGCAGCAATATTTACTTGAAGTTTTTTTAAGTTTGGTCATCATGCATTTTACATCCAATTGCTGCACATAATTATACTATAGTTGATGTCAATGGCAGGAAATCAGTGAACAATTCCAGTGTTGGGGTCTCGAATCTACATAGTGATTGGGTGGAGTCACACTACAATTTGGGGAAATACAACATCATGGAAGAGGGGATCATTTGGCGTATTTTGGAGGAGTATATATTTTATTTTTATTTGATCTATTGTTTATTTTTTATTTCATTAAATTTGAGTTTACATGAATATTTTTTGGGTTAGTATTTCCCTTTTTTCTTTTCTAAATATTTTCTTTGAGTGATTTATTATGTGTTTGCTATACTATATTACATTTTGTGTTGGAATAATTTATTTTATAGGCTATTCGTTTAGAATTTCATTTGAGGATCGTATGGCCTCAACTCCACCTTCATCTTTCTTTCGTTTCATCTCTATCTTTGATACCCGCCTCTTCTATTCCATCATGTTCCATCTCTTCCAGCATTAGTTTTCACTCTATTTCCATTTGTCACGTTAAGTCCACTCACTTCATCATCATCATTTTATTTTAAGAATTATATTGACTATTTTTTTGAATGATGTAGAACCAACTTTGAAAAAAAGGTTGATAATCCTGTGCATTTGCACGGGCGGAGTACTAGTTCTATACAAAATTAAATGTTTGGTAATATACATTTCATGCATTCAGATTTCATACTGATTATGAAGATTCATAATGATTTTTTCCAATGAATATTTTCAAATGAAGAACTATTTTTAATAAGATTAAAGTTAGAGAAAACTATGGGTAATATTTTTTACAAAAGAAAAAATCCAAAGTAGTCCCATGTTTTCAACAATATGATAATATATTTTCATCTCAACATCATTGAATTATCTAATAACACATTTATATATTTACATCACTAGTGCAGAAAACGTTTTTTACGTCACCATTTTTTACGTCGGTTATATAAAACCGACGTCATAATATGTAAAACGAGGTTTTTTACGTCGGTTAAGAAATAACCGACATAAAAACCTGTGTTCGGTACACCTTTAATGTCAGTTATTTTTATAACCGATGTTATTAATCGCGCGGCTTCGTTTTTTACATCGGTTATTTTTATAACCGACATAAAAAACGCGGTTTTCGAAGGATTTTTTACGTCGGTTATTGAATAACCGACATAACAAACGCGGTTTTTGAAGGCTTTTTTACGTCGGTTATAAAATAACCGACGTAAAAAAAGAATCCGCAGATGTTTTTGACGTCGGTTATTCCATAACCGACGTAAAAAAACGCGGATTTTGAGCCCTTTATAACGTCGGTTATAAAATAACCGACGTACAAAATGAATCGGAGGAAGGTTTTTACGTCGGTTATTGAAATAACCGACGTTATAAATGTTTTTAAAACAATTATCACGTCGGTTATTGAATAACCGACGTGATAACTCATTTAAAAATTTACCCAGACCCGTGGATTGTCATTCGCGAGTTTACCTTCGACAGTCGCGACTCGTCTCTCTCGCGCGTAAACCCGAATCGGCTCGTCCATTTCGTTGGTTTAGATTAGTTTTGCGATCATCGTTTCTCATATTTAATCTCCTCGGATCAATCATCTAAACTCGCAGTACTCAGGTAATCCTCCCACTCGTTCGTTTTTTTTTTCGCGGATAGTATATATATATGTGTTGTGATTTTTTTGTTGAAACTAGCTAAGATTCTTCGATTGCGAACCCTTTTAACTCGTTTTGGAACCATAATCTTATTTATCATCCCTAGATCTATTTGTTCGACTTGCAATATTGAGTAATTTTATGATTTCACTAATTTTTCATCGTTTTCTATAAATCCCCGAGAGGGTTGGGGCGTGTCCATTTGGATGGGTTGCCCTTTTACAGTTGTTACTACTTTATTCACACACAACCATGGCATAGGTGCATGGATTTGGGGTTGGGGGGTGTCCAGGGGGGTTTACAAGGGGGTGGGTGGGTGTGGGGGGCTGTCCAAGGGTGTGAGTGGGTGTTGGGGGGTGTCCAGGGGGGTGTCCAAGGGGGTAGGGGGTGGGGGTGGTGTTTAGGAGGGGTGGGGGGCTGTCCAGAGGGTTGGGGGGTGTCCAGGGGGGTGTCCAAGCAGGTCGGGGGTGGGGGGTTGTGTCCAGGAGGGGTGGGGGTGCTTTCTAGAGGGGTCGGGGGCTGTCCAGAGGGGTCGGGGGGTGTCCAGGGTGGTGTCAAAGAGGATGGGTGGGTGTGGGGGGCTGTCCAAGGGGGTGGCGGCCTGTCCAGAGGGGTCGGTGGGGTGTCCAGGGGGGTGTCCAAGGGGGTGGATGGGTGTGGGGGGCTGTCCAAGTGGGTGGCGGCCTCTCCAGAGGTTATTTGGGGTTGTCCGGGTGGGTGGGGGGGCTGTCCAGAGGGTTGGGGGATGTCCAGGGGGTGTCCAAGGGGGTAGGGGGTGGGGGTGGTGTCCAAGAGGGGCGGGGGGCTGTCCAGAGGGGTCGGGGGTGTCCAGGGGGGTTTACAAGGGGGTGGGTGGGTGTGGGGGGCTTTCCAAGGGTGTGGGTGGGTGTTGGGGGGTGTCCAGGGGGGTGTCCAAGGGGGTAGGGGGTGGGTGGTGGTGTTTAGGAGGGGTGGGGGGGGTGTCCAGAGGGTTGGGGGTGTCCAGGGGGGTGTCCAAGCAGGTCGGGGGTGGGGGGTTGTGTCCAGGATGGGTGGGGGTGCTTTCTAGAGGGGTCGGGGGCTGTCCAGAGGGGTCAGGGGGTGTCCAGGGTGGTGTCCAAGGGGATGGGTGGGTGTGGGGGGTTGTCCAAGGGGGTGGCGGCCTGTCCAGAGGGGTCGGTGGGGTGTCCAGGGGGGTGTCCAAGGGGGTGGATGGATGTGGGGGGCTGTCCAAGTGGGTGGCGGCCTCTCCAGAGGGTATTTGGGGTTGTCCGGGTGGGTGGGGGGGCTGTCCAGAGGGTTGGGGGATGTCCAGGGGGGTGTCCAAGGGGGTAAGGGGTGGGGGTGGTGTCCAGGAGGGGCGGGGGGCTGTCCAGAGGGTTCGGGGGGTGTCCAGGGGGGTTTACAAGGCGGTGGGTGGGTGTGGGGGGCTGTCCAAGGGTGTGGGTGGGTGTTGGGGGGTGTCCAGGGGGGTGTCCAAGGGGGTAGGGGGTGGGTGGTGGTGTTTAGGAGGGGTGGGGGGCTGTCCAGAGGGTTGGGGGGTGTCCAGGGGGGTGTCCAAGCAGGTCGGGGGTGGGGGGTTGTGTCCAGGAGGGGTGGGGGTGCTTTCTAGAGGGGTCGGGGGCTGTCCAGAGGGGTCGGGGGGTGTCCAGGGTGGTGTCCAAGGGGATGGGTGGGTGTGGGGGGCTGTCCAAGGGGGTGGCGGCCTGTCCAGAGGGGTCGGTGGGGTGTCCAGGGGGGTGTCCAAGGGGGTGGATGGGTGTGGGGGGTTGTCCAAGGGGGTGGATGGGTGTGGGGGGCTGTCCAAGTGGGTGGCGGCCTCTCCAGAGGGTATTTGGGGTTGTCCGGGTGGGTGGGGGGGCTGCCCAGAGGGTTGGGGGATGTCCAGGGGGGTGTCCAAGGGGGTAGGGGGTGGGGGGTGGTGTCCAGGAGGGGTGGGGGGCTGTCCAGAGGGGTCGGGGGTGTCCAGGGGGTTTACAAGGGGGTGGGTGGGTGTGGGGGGCTGTCCAAGGGTGTGGGTGGGCGTTGGGGGTGTCCAAGGGGGTAGGGGGTGGGGGTGGTGTTTAGGAGGGGTGGGGGGGCTGTCCAGAGGGTTGGGGGTGTCCAGGGGGGTGTCCAAGCAGGTCGGGGGTGGGGGGTTGTGTCCAGGAGGGGTGGGGGGCTGTCCAGAGGGGTCGGGGGGTGTCCAGGGGGGTTTACACGTCGATTTGTTTTATATTTCAAAATTGTTTACATTCAAATTATGATTTTTTTCATATAAACATATATTTGTCTTATCTAAAAAATATATATTTTTTGCTATTTGTTATAGGTAATAATGAGTCGAAGTTGGATTACGGCACATCGAATGAGCAATGAATATGAGGAAGGTGTTGATGCCTTTTTGGAATTTGCTAAACGAAATGTTCCAAGTAGTGACATTTTTTTCTGTCCATGCCTGAAATGTCTGAATATGAAAAAGTTGAAAAGTAGAGAGATAAAAGATCATCTGATTTGTCATGGTTTCAATCCGAGTTACAACCCTTGGATTTGGCATGGCGAAACTGGACAGAATGTCACTGATGATAATGAATCGCAAGATGGTAACTCCGATGGAATTGAAGAAATGATTCGCGATATTGTAGCAGAACAAATTGAGATAGAACCGACAGTTTCACGTCTATATGGTGATGCCGAAAAACCATTATATCCTGGTTGTACAGATTTTACGGTTTTGTCGGCGGTGTTAAGATTGATTAACCTGAAGGCGAAACATGGATGGAGTGACAGAAGTTTTACAGAGCTGCTACAATTGATGAAAGACATTCTTCCAAAAGATAACGATCTTCCAGATTCACATTATAAGGCCAAAAAAATATTATGCCCGATGGGATTGGGATACAGGAAAATACATGCCTGTCCGAATGACTGCATTATATATAGGAAGGAATATGAATTTCTGAAAGAGTGTCCTAAATGTGGGACATCACGGTATAAGGTGAAAGAAAAATCACAAGCTGATGTAGAGATTACAAAGCTCCCTTCAAAGGTATTTTGGTATCTTTCTATAATTCCTCGTTTCAAACGTTTATTTGCTAATTCACATGATGCAAAAAGGTTAAGATGGCATGCTGATGAGCGGGTATGTGATGGAAAAATACGTCATCCAGCTGATTGTCCACAATGGAAGAAAATTGATGCCCAGTACCCTACATTTGGAAATGAAATTAGAAATCTGAGACTAGGCTTGTGCACAGATGGAATGAATCCATACCGAACCCTCAGTAGCACACATAGTTCATGGCCTGTTTTATTGGTAATTTACAACCTCTCTCCTGAAGTTTGTATGAAGCGCAAATATGTCATGTTGAGTATCATAATCTCTGGTCCAAAGCAACCCGGCAATGATATTGATGTATACTTGTCACCGCTGATTGATGATTTGAAACTGTTATGGGCTGATGGTATTAGGGTGTATGATTCTTATAAAATGGAATATTTTCAACTGCATGCAGTGCTTCTATTCACTATAAATGACTTCCCAGCATATGGAAATTTGTCTGGATACAGTGTTAAAGGGCATAAAGCATGTCCAATTTGCGAACAACAGACGTCATATTGTCAATTTCATCATGGGAGGAAAACAGTGTACATGGGTCATCGAAAGTTTTTGCCTATGGATCACCCTTATAGAAGACTAAAAAAGGCATTCAATGGCTCACAAGAATTTGATACTGCTCCTCAACCTTTATCCCCAGAATTGTATTTTGAGAGGGTGAAAAACCTTGATGTGACATTGGGAAAGACACAGAAATCTGGTAATGATAGACATATTTGGAAGAAAAGGTCAATATTTTTTGAGCTACCATATTGGAGGTATCATGAAGTCAAACATAATATTGATGTCATGCACGTGGAGAAGAATATCTGTGATTCTTTGATCGGAACATTGCTAGATATTAAAGGAAAGACAAAAGATGGATTGAATGCAAGGTTAGACCTACTGTCAATGGGAATACGTTTGGAGTTAGCTCCCACTCCTAAAGGAAGACGAACATTTCTTCCCCTGGCTTGTCATACATTATCGAAGAGGGAGAAAAGTAGCTTCTGTCAGTGTCTTCATGATATCAAAGTTCCTCAAGGTTATTCTTAAAATGTAAAAAAATTTGTCTCATTGAAAGACTTGAAGTTGATAGGTATGAAATCACATGATTGTCATGTCATGATGCAACAAATTCTACCAGTTGCACTGCGTGGAATATTGCCCATCTGTGTCAGAAAGACTATAATGAGGTTGTGTTATTTTTTCAATTCAATTTGCAACAAGGCGATTGATGTGAATGCTTTGAACATTTTGGAAAATGATGCAATTTTTATACTTTGTCATTTGGAAATGTATTTTCCTCCAACTTTTTTTGATATGATGGTGCATTTAATGATTCATCTGGTTCGAGAAATAAGGCTTTGTGGACCTGTATATCTTCGTTGGATGTATCCTTTTGAAAGGTATATGAAAATATTAAAGGGATATGTTAAAAATCCATATCGACCTGAAGCCTCCATTATTGAAAAGTATATTTCTGAGGAGGTAGCAGAGTTTTGTACGAGCTACTTGGCTACGGCGCAACACATAGGTTTGCCTCCATCTCGCCATGAACGGGTTAATAATGAGGGAAAGGGGATTCGTGGCTTGAAAGTCAAATCACTGTCAGCTGAACATATGAAGAAGTTAGAATCATACATCTTGAATAACATAGCTGATGTTCAACCGTATATCACATTGCATATTAATGAGTTGAAACAATGTCATCCAAAGAAAAAAGAAATGTGGATTTTGAATGAGCACAACAAAACTTTTTTGCCATGGTTTAAAAAGACCTTGCTTGGTAGATCAGATGTATCAGAGACATTAAAATGGATAGTGGGTGGTCCATCTTTAAATGTGATAACATGGTCCGCTTATGACATTAATGGCTATAAATTTCATACAAAAGCTCAGGACAACAGAAGTGCAGTTCAGAATAGTGGTGTATTGGTGTTTGCAGAAGCAATGTATTTTTCGAGTGCTAAGGACAGAAACCCAATTTCGGCATCAAGTGCATATTATGGAGTGATTGAAGACATATGGGAGGCTGATTACTTTAAAATTAAAGTTCCCGTTTTTAACTGTAAATGGTTTATCGGTAACAACAGTGTCAGACACGATGAATTTGGAATGACACTTGTTAATCTGAATAGATTGGAAGACACAGATGATTCTTTTATAATGGCAACACATGCCAAACAAATTTTCTATGTAGTAGATCAATCAGATATGCAGTGGGATGTTGTTTTACAAGGGAAAAACCAATATGTTGGTGAGGATGAATTTGATGAAGATGCTGATTTATGTGAGATCCCTACTTCCATGGAAAGATTAACAGAACATAATGATGAGTATGTTGAAGACATGGTTTGTGCCATAAGGAACGATCACGACGAAGGAATTTAGGAAAACAATCCAACTGTACATTCCTAAAATTACAGGTAACACAAGTTTATTTCTTGTTTACATTTAGTTTTTTCATATAATGTTAGATACTGTAAATTTTTTACTTATTAAAACATGTATCAAACCAAAACGATAAAACAATAAAAACCGTAAAGAAGAGAAGTCATGGGCGCACTGGCTGGCCGGTGGTGGATCACCGGTTGGCCGGTGGTCCAGAACAAAGCTCTGTCTGGTCCACCGGCCGGCCGGTGCTGAGCCAGCGGCCGGCCGGTGGTCCAGACAGAGAGCCTTCCTCTCTGTCTGGACCCACCGGCCGGCCGCTGGATCACCACCGGCCTGCCGGTGGACCAGACAGAGAGCCTTCCTCTCTGTCTGGATCACCAGCGGCCGGCCGGTGTTGAGCCAGCGGCCGGCCGGTGGTTCAGACAGAGAGGAAGGCTCTCTGTCTGGTCCACCGGCCAGCCGCTGGATCACCCACCGGCCGGCCGGTGGACCAGACAGAGAGCCTTCCTCTCTGTCTGGATCACCAGCGGCCGGCCGGTGGTCCAGACAGAGAGGAAGGCTCTCTGTCTGGTCCACCGGCCGGCCGGTGGTGATCCAGCGGCCGGCCGGTGGTCCCAGACAGAGGAAGGTTGTCTGGTCCACCGGCCGGCCGGTGGTGAGCCAGCGGCCGGCCGGTGGCACCAGGCAGTGGGCAAGTCTACTGCCTGGGTCCTCCGGCTGGCCGGTGTGCTCACCACCGGCTGACCGGTGGACTCAGTGAGTCCACTTTTCAGCTTTCTTGGGCTAACTCCATGGCAACCTTTTGCCTGTGTTTACCATGTTTATCATTGTTTAACATGCTTACCATATTACCAATGTTTACTATTATGTAATTTAGTACACTTTTCTATTTGTGAACTAATGTTTGTTTTTTTGATTTGAAGGAAAATGACAGATCAATCAGTTGATCAGCCACATGATTCTGGAGATGAGCATATTGGTCATACATCTGGGGAGGAACATTCACATGCTCCTATTACGAAAAAGAGTTCAAAGGTTGGTAAGCGTGGGTGCACACGTTTACCAAAATTATCACTTGCCCGTACGAAGGAGGAGAGGATAGTCGTGGATTTTGATGATGATGATCTTCCTAGAGGTCCAAATGCTAAAGATTTTAAGGGTTTTGTAGCAACTCAGGCTAAGAGCAAAGTAAGCATTCTCTATGATGATTGGAGAAGTGTGGATAAGGCGATAATTTCTCAGCTGTGGGAGACCATTTTGGTAAGATCTTTTGCTATTGTTTGACTGTTCTTTAAATGTTTCTAGTATATATAATATTTTTAACCTCTTTTTTATCAGATGACATTTGATATTCCTGACACTGGAGGAGTCAGGAAGAAATGCTTATCGTTGGCTGCTAGGAGATGGAGGGATTTCAAATCAACCCTCTCATCTGATTTCATTTATGGTCATAGGAGTCGTGAGAATCCATGTCGTATATATCCTTTTATAGATGAAGACACATGGAGAAAATTTTTTGAAAGTAGAAGAAAAGAATCATTTTTGGTAAGGGCAATGTAAACTTTTATAAGCTTTCTTATATAAATGATCTTATTATTGTTTTGTTAATGATTACTTATTCTTAATTTGCAGCAAACAAGGAAAGCTCATCAAGAGATCCAATCTAAAAATGTATACCCTCATAGTTTATCTCGGGGAGGGTATGCATTATTGGAAGAACAAATGATGGCAGAAAAATTTCAACAACTAAGAGCTGAGTCTTCAAGCTCTGGAGAGGTGGCCCCTCCATCCCCTCCATCTAGACATGAGAAATGGAAAAGAGCTCGGAAGGGCAAAAAAGGACAATATCTTTCGGAAGAATCGAGACTCGTAGTTGAGAGGATTGTAAGATATCTATTTTATTTATTTAAGTTTACTATTTTCGTCATATATTTCCAATCATTATAGAAATGTTAAATTAATTATTACAGGACTCTCTTGAGGAGCAGAGTTCACAGGGGACATTTACACCATCTGGGAGGGAAGATATTTTATCTGTGGCATTGGGAAAGCCCGAACATCCTGGTCGTGTAAGAGGATATCCGGCAGGTGTATCGGTAAGAAAAGTGTTGCCACGTTCCTCAACTTCTAACGTTGAGGGAGTTTATAAAAAAAAATAGAATCCTTGGAGGCTGAAGTCCATAATATTAATGCGACAATGGAGGACAAGATTAGAGCATCGGTGCAGTTAATGTTTCCAGACTTGCAAAGACAATTTCAGGGTGCAGCTCCCACTCCACCTCTCCCAGTAGCTCCCACTCCCCCACCTCAGCCTGCGGACCCCATTTTTGATCCTCCTCCTCCGCCGCAGCTACCTACTTATTGTGAGTTGTATGTTGATGATCCTCAACATCATATAGTTGCATATGGGATGGTATATTTTATAGGAGATACAGTTCATCATCAACAGTTAGAGGTAGAGAATCAGAGGGTCACTATACAGGATATTATAGATAGATCAGCTCGGATACCATTACCTACAGATGAGGTGACGACAGTTGGACATAGTATCGGCCATTTTTTACTTTGGCCATCCAGACTTCTTCGACTCATTACCATAGAGGTATGGATGTTATATCTTTTATTTTATATTTTTATTAATGTTTTATCATTTGAAAACTAATATATTTTTCAATTTATTTTTACAGGAATACTTCAAAGGTAAAGAAATACTGTATAGACAACAACAAAGACAGATAGTTATGACATCAGATGCAGATACTAGCAGTCTTGACAAATTGTCAAGATATTCAAATTTGTTGGCGGATCATTATGACTTTACAATGGAAGCTCATGTCTGTGGATGTGAACTATGTGTGGGGATTATGAAAACTGATATCATGGAGTTTGTCACTGGAGATAAGTTGGGCATCAACGTGGTGCAAATTTTTATCATGTAAGTCTTAACACCTTTTCCTTGCGTTATATTTATTAAAAATGTATACTTATGTCTGCTTTGTATTAGGTATCTGTATAAAATTTGTGAGAGGAATGAGCTGACAGATGTATATGGATTCGTGGACCCACAATTGATTTCCCCTGAAGCATGTGCATTGGATGAGGAACAAAGAATGCTTTATATTGCTGATAGATTTGAAAAGAATGTAATCACACAGTGTTGGATGATGCCTTTTTGTGAGAGGTATGAAACACATCCCTCTCAAAGAGTTAATTATCTTTTAACATAAAAAACCACTAACGTTAAATTTCCTTTTATCAGGGATCATTGGATGTTAGGGGTTTTTTGCCCTAGGGAGAAAACACTTTATTGGATATGCTCTCTCCATGATGATGTGCGAGAAAGTTTTAAGAATATATTGGAAACGTAAGTTTCAATTTCACAATAGTTTTATATATTATAATGAATTTTAAATTTACCCCATTCGTATTATTTTCTAACAGGGCATGGGTCCACTTTCGAAAAAGCGCAAAGAAAAGGAATTTCAAGATCAAATATGTACATGCGAAGGTAAATATCCATTTATAATTTGTACATTTTGATTTATTACATAAAAATAATATATTGAATTTACACTCATTCAAACAGAAATGTCATGAGCAACAAGGCATCATCGAATGCGGATATTACATGTTAAGATTTATGTATGAAATAATAACAACTGGGACAGTTCTGAGTTTTGACCTGGTAAGATTTCCTCTTTCTCATAATATTTCAATTTGATTTATTCATTATACACGTTGACTACTATCCTTTTCCTTTGTAGCTTTTTGATGACCCTCAACCCTTTACTGCTGAAGATATCAAACACTTACAAGTGGAGTGGTCAAATTATTTTACAGGTTTGATTGACTTTTAGTTGTTTGTAATGTAAAATGTAATTTTGAATATTGTCAATGTAATTGTGTATTTCGTAGTCGTTTAGGTTGGATTTAGTTTTTTTTGAAGTTGACAGTGTAAGTTTGAATGTTATATAAGTGAATGTTTAATTTTTCTCTACTTCTTGTTTTGGTCTACTGTTGATGGTTTTTCTGGTCTGGATTTTGGTATGGGGGGAGAGGTTCCAAGGGGGTGGGTGGGTGTTTGGGGGGTGTCCAAGGGATATGGGAGGGGTGTCCAAGGTGTGTTTGGGGCTGTCCTAGGGGTCGGGGGGTGTAAATGAGGGTGGGGGTGTCCAAGGGGTGGGGGTGTCCAAGGGATATGGGAGGGGTGTCCAAGGTGTGTTTGGGGCTGTCCAAGGAGTCGGTTGGGTGTAAATGAGGGTGGGGGGGGGCTGTCCAAGGGGTGGGGGTGTCCAAGTTGTGGGGGGTGTCCAAGGGGTGTTTGGGGCTGTCCAAGGGGATGGGGGGGTTTCCAAGGGGTAGGGGGGGTTTCCAAGGGGTCGGGGGGGTGTCCAGGGGGTGGGGGGCTGTCCAAGGGGTGGGGGGGGTGTCCAAGGGATATGGGAGGGGTGTCCAAGGGGTGTTTGGGGCTATCCTAGTGTTCGGGGGGTGTAAATGAGGGTGGGGGGGTTGTCGAAGGGGTGGGGGTGTCCAAGGGGTGGGGGGTGTCCAAGGGATATGGGAGTGGTGTCCAAGGTGTCTGGGAGTTCTGTCCAAGGGGCCGGTTGGGTGTAAATGAGGGTGGTGGGGCTGTCCAAGGGGTGGGGGGTGTCCAAGGGGTGGGGGGTGTCCAAGGGATATGGGAGTGGTGCCCAAGGTGTCTGGGAGTTCTGTCCAAGGGGCCGGTTGGGTGTAAATGAGGGTGGGGGGGCTGTCCAAGGGGTGGGGGGTGTCCAAGGGGTGGGGGGTGTCCAAGGGATATGGGAGTGGTGTCCAAGGTGTCTGGGAGTTCTGTCCAGGGGGCCGGTTGGGTGTAAATGAGGGTGGGGGGGCTGTCCAAGGGGTGGGGGTTGTCCAAGGGGTGGGGGTGTCCAAGGGATATGGGAGGGGGGTCCAAGGGGTGTTTGGGGCTGTCCAAGGGCTCGGGGGGGTGTCCAGGGGTCGGGGGGGTGTCCAAGGGGTCTGGGAGGGCTGTCAAGGTGTGGGGGGGTGTCCAATGGGTGTTTGAGGCTGTACTAGGGGTCTTGGGGGTGTAAATGAGGGTGGGGGGGGCTGTCCAAGGGGTGGGGGTGTCCAAGGGGTGGAGGGTGTCCAAGGGATATGGGAGGGGTGTCCAATGGGTGTTTGAGACTGTACCAGGGGTCGTGGGGGTGTAAATGAGGGTGGGGGGGCTGTCCAAGGGGTGGGGGGGTGTCCAAGGGTTGTGGTGGGGCTCCAATGTGGTGGGGGAGGGCTGGCCAGGTTGTTAGGTGGGTATAAATGAGGGTGGGGTTCAGTTGGGGCTTGGGGGAGGGCTGGCATGGTTATTTTTGTTTGGTTTCTGGTTGCTTTTTGGTGAGAGCAGTGCAATTATTTAAAAAAAAAAATCCTTTCACGTCGGTTATTTTATAACCGACGTGGTAAATAAATCGGTAGGGGTTTATCACGTCGGGTTTTTCTAGAACCGACGTGATAAACCGTTCCCGGGGCTTTTATCACGTCGGTTCTTAATATAACCGACGTGCTAAAAGGCCTGGGAATCGATTTACCACGTCGGTTATTGGATAACCGACGTGCTAAAACGTTTCCCAGGCCTTTTTATCACGTCGGTTTCTTAAATAACCGACGTGATAATAGGCCAGGGGAAGGGTTTATCACGTCGGTTATGACATAACCGACGTGATAAACGATATCCCAGGCGTTTTATCACGTCGGTTTAGGGAATAACCGACGTGATAAAGCCCCCCCGCGCATATTTATCACGTCGGTTATTATATGAACCGACGTGATAACCACCGTGATGTTAGGGATATTACGTCGGGTTTTAAATAACCGACGTAAAAAACGTTATTTATAACGTCGTCCGTATTAACGTCGCCTAAAAACCGACGTAAATAATAAAAAATAACCGACGTAAAAAATGTTTTCTGCACTAGTGCATATCATCTCAAAACTCAAGGACGCTAATTATAATAGAAAAGAAATTTGTGAAACAACTAACCTTTAATATTTTCATACATCTATAATTCACTTCCCTCTCACTCTATTTTTTTTTATTACACTTGACATGTGGTTGAAATTTATTTAAATATGTTAAATCAAAAACTCTTGTAGAGCATAAAATAGTACTCAGATATTTTTACTTTATTTCTATTATATTTCTACCCCCATGAAAATAGTTGAAGAGACTATGTATTATCTTGGACGTCCCTATGCGTTGTTGTCAACTATAACCGATTTAGGTTGTGAATCATCTATATATGTTTTAATAAACATTCTTGGTAGTGGGTGACTGCCATGTGGTGAGTTTTATGTCTCTGATTGAGAGTGAACTTTTTTTTTTGTTAATTTCACTATATTATTTAATGTTTTTGACATTATTTTTGAAACTATTTTTAGAAATCTATTTCAAAAAATTGTACTTTGATAGTGTTCTTTTACATGTAATATTTCTATTTTTAATGTAAGTATAATAATCTAAAATGATTATAATAATATCAATTTCATTCTAACTGAGTTTTTATCAAACTTTGGAGAGGTTATTTTGAAGCACTAAATTTGATATACATACTATATAAGTTAATTAGGATAGTTTTTAAAATTGTGGGTGTTGGTCAGAGAGGAGTACTCAAGAGTGGCGAATTGAGTATACAATAAAAAATTATGTTGATAATAGTTTATTAAACAAAATTCACGAGTTTAAAATACACCTATTTAACTAATACAATATGTATATATAATTTAATTATCTTAAATAATGTCTTAGAATCTTGATAAAAACCAAGTTAGAATAATATTTGGTTATCCCAATCTTTTGAGATTAATCTACTTACATTAAAAGGTATAAATATAACATGTAAAAGTTAGATATCAAATTATAGTTTTACAAAATTGATTAAAAATAATTATTAAAAAATAATTTGAAACGAATAGAAAAATATAAAAATACTAGGGGTTTAGTCTCAAGAATATACCTAATCCTATATAATTAATAGTCACCCGTTGCGGTGAATGTTGATTAAAAAATGATCCAAAAACTAGATTTGATATAGATTACAACAACACACGAAACTTTGTAGTCAAATTCACAACCTCTTTCCCAATTTTCGTGGTAGAGAAAATGATCCCGATGGCTCCTCATTCCCCGGGTTCGCTGGTCGCTAGGGTTTCAGCAGCCTTCCTCAGGCGGGCGGCGACGACCCCTTACTCTCCGGACTTGAGGCTTCTCTGCTGCCTCTCTCTTCATCCATTCTTGTATCTGTCCCGAGATGATTTTCTTTACATTGTTTGGATTCGGTTTCTCCGCTCGAGGATTCAGGGCTTCGGCCCCATTTTTCTTTCGCTGCTTTCATTCACGCTGCTTCGTGCTTCGTTTTTGTTGTCCCCTGCTTCGTCGTTCCCGCTCCGCCCCTTTTGCGGCCTTTCCCCCTGTTGAAGCCTTCGTTTGTTCTTCCCCTGCTCTGTCCTCCCGGTAGCCGCGTTTCCGACCCCACTTTGGTCTGTTGGACCGGTTTTCACGGGGAGATTTGGGATGTGTGGGCTGAGTTGCGTGGGTTTCTCAGGGTTGATTTTCGCATGGCGGTGGCTCCGACAGTCTGGGTTGGCGGCTCAGTCGAGGTCGAACTTCTGTGGTGATGCCCTAGCCCGATTCTATCGCTGCTCTGGCTTCTGGTTCCTTCGTTGCTCTCCAAGTCGGTCTGCCACGGTGGTTTCATGGAGGTTTTGGGAAGTGCGGGTCAATCGGTCGACGGTGTTCCAGGAGGCGCTTCCAGGGCTGGCTTCATCCCGAGCTGTGGTGGTCATCTTTTGTGCAATGATTCGCGGATTCAGTATTTCTTCTGGTATATGTCGAGGCAAGAGGCCTTCGACAGCGGCCATGGTTTGGGCGACGACAAATCAATCGGCGGTTCTCATGTGGATGAAGGCTCGCGATAGGACTTAGCCTGTCATGCGTGAACATGGCAAGCGATCCCTTCGGGTTACATGTCTGTTTTTTTTATGTTTTTTGGATTTTTGATTTCCGTTTCTGGAATCCCTCGTTTTCGGTTCTCGCCGGCGATGTGGAGACGACGAATGAGGACGTCTGTCGGGGCTTATGGTGCTTTGGTCGACGACGGTGACGATGCCAAGTAACGACGGCATCGAGTGGAGACGACGACGCGGACAGTGGTGTCAGTGATGATAGCGGTGAAGGACGGCACGGTGATGTTGATGTCTGGCGATGGTTTTTTTTTTTTTTTGGCTGCAGGATGGCCGTCGCTATGGGTGAGTCTCGAGGCAGACGCGTGACGAGATGGGTGATGAATTTTGAAATTTGAATGTGGTGGATTTTTGGAAGGCGGCAATGGAGGTTCTGGATCAGGGTTTGTCTGCAGTGTTGTATGATTTGAATTTTGAATTTGTATGCTGTAATTTTCTTGATGGGTGTTTTTTTTTGTTAGGTTCACACTTACCCTGTAAAAGTGTCATTAGAAAATACAAAAAATATAAATTGTGGTGGTTGAGAAAATAAGAAGGAAATTAAATAACAGTATATGATTACTATTCTATACTCTATGATTTTTTAATTTACCAAATGTATATAAAATTAAATCAAAAAATAAAAATAAATAAAAATATAGAGAATGATAATTTAAAATAATTGAATATTGTAAAATATTTAATTTTTCTTATTTTACATATGTCGCTTATCTTCTTGATGTCTTCATTTAGTTTGGAGATGAGATGTGAAGACAAGAGGATGTTCTCCGATCATGTAGTTAAGTTATTTTGAAAAACAAAGTATCTTATTATGATGAACATAGAAATCATGTTTTACCACTCATAAATTTTTTATTTTTTACATTATTATAGTATTTTATAAAATGAGATCTTCCTCAAAAAACATCCATTAGAAACCCATCATTATGAATCCTCATACTCGATATGAAATCCTGGAGTAATAAATGCCCATGATTTTGTATTTAATTTAGTGTATAATTTTTTTTTGAATTAAATATATTAAAATATAATTCAAATTTTAGAAATGGTTTCTTGAATTTTTACATGTCATATTATCCATGGTAGCTAAAACAATTACTAAAAATATTGATCGGATTCCTTGAAAAGTTGTAAAATCAATTTCATTGAACTTGAAATCAATCGAGTACATTAAAATTTGTTGACTACCTAACATGGTCATTTCAACTGACCATGGTGTCTCTTGAACTCCATACAATCACTTCATCACTTACCCAAAATCCAACTCTCCCATGTGGTCACTACACTTCAATGTGTGGGAGATTGGAGTCCCATGGTAGCTATAATGGTTTGTAAAAGTCTCATCATTATCATATGGTCTTTTTATCTTCATCATGTAGTCCATTGGAAACCAATGCGTTGTCACTCTAATACATGGTGATATTTCCGACATATGGATAAACCATGTGGTCACTTCATGTTGTCCTACTAGTGATTTTGTTGCTCGTGTGGTTGATTGAGGAACCGGTAAGAGATCTACCAAGTTAGATCAAATAGGGATGTGATTAATCTAATTTCCATGTAGTTGTTTCAACCATTTTCAAAATTATGAAACAGTTATGGTCACTCAAAGATATAATGTGTTGTTACTCTGAGTGGTCTTGTAGAATTTAGGTTGATAGTATGCTTGATTAGTTTTATAGTCCATTCTAGGCATACAAAAATTTCTAAAATTCCAAGAAAAATATTTAAATTTCATAAAACATGGAATTGATTATAAACACATAAACATGACTTGTGATTATCAAAATAAGGAATTACTAGCCTAATCCATCCATCTCCCCATTTTTATGATCACAAATCCTAGAAAAAATACATGCAAAAAATGTACTAATGAACCATGTAAATATAAATCTCACAATCTATTGTATTAAATAATCAGCTAACATGCTATAATTCCATATTTTATTCCCCTTTTTTGAATTATAAAAATTAATATAGAAAGAGTGAGAAATTAATGATAAATTTTAATGAAATAAAGTTCAAAATTTGTGATAAAACCATGAATGAAAAATATTTCATTTATATACAAAAAATTATTATATAAGCCCCTATTAGATTCCCTAATTTGAGTCAGATTCATCATAGTCCAGAATGTTATAGGTATCAATGGGATATTTTCAATTATCAACAACTGGGGTTGGAGGAGGTTAAAGGTGAGGAGTATAAGAAACACCTGGAATCAAAAGATATTTGGCAGTAAATCAAGTTTGATTAAGGGATTGAGGGAAGATGAGACAAAAAGGTCTTATAGGTGGTGGTGTATGAGAAGAGAGGAGGCTGGAGAAGAAGTAGATGTAAAAGATAGAGTAGAGGCATAAACTTACAGTTGGGTAGGATATTGAGATATACTTGGTACATGAAGAGATTGATTTCAATGAACTAAAACATTGAAAACATAGATATAGGTCTCTAAGATATTTGTAATTTGTTTCTAAGCTCTAGATCCATGCTCTATGCATTTCCAGAACTCATCCCTCGTAGACAAAAACTGATCCAGGAGAGTTTCCATAATCAACAGCTTCTCCACAGTGGATTTGAAATCTACAGGTAAGGGAGCCGTTTTGAGTGTAGGTTCTGGGCGCAGCGGAAGCGCGTTGGTTGGTTTGCCCAACTTTAATTTTAACGTTAAACAACGTTCAATCCGAGATCCGTCACGATATAAAACGCCGAATCTTTGGAATAGAACGAAGAACGAAAAGAAAAGAAGAGTCCCGGAACCCTTGAGGAGGATCATCATATGTTGATTATAATTAATTTAATTAATGCATAAGAATTACCTTGTTGGAATTCTTTCTTCGTTGATGTGTCCGGTCACGATTCGGTGATCCGTCGTTGCGTCGTAGAATCCAAGTGTATGATTCCTCTAGCGGTGATCCACACGTGTGTCACGTATCTCCGGACATCACCGAAGAGATCTCCGGGTGCTAGCGCGGAAGAACCTTCACTTGCGATGTCCGCCTTCGACCGCCTTGATCCGGTGGAGGATCTTGCTCTCGTAACTTGAGGGCGTTCTTGGTGGAAAGAGAATTCTCTCTTGGCTTGAGAGTATTTCCAAATCCGTTGTGCACAACAATGGCTCTCAAAAAATGTTGGGGTTGCGAGGATATTTATAATCAGGTTTGAGGTTAATAGAGTTATGACAATAAATAAACACGTTACGCGTTTTATTTATTTCATTAACTCTTATTGAAAACCCCCATGTCGAATTATTAATTCCTTGACATGCGCCCACGCTGATTATAATACATATCATTTAATAAAACAATATTAAATCCTCAAAATCCCAATTGGAAAAACTACACGGCGTGTAATAATTAATACACAGCGTGTACTTGTTTTCCATAAAACTACACAGCGTGTATATTTAATATACACGGCGTGTACTTTTATTTTCCATTTTTCTCCACCACATTTATTAGACCTTGAGTAATGACTATTTATTTCTTAAATAAATGTAACTGCATTACTCGCTAATAAATATATTATTTTATCCACAGTATATTCTCTCGAATAACTAGTGTCAAAATAAATGCGATCAGACATCCTTAAATAATTATTAAACCACAGTCGGGAATAATATTTATTTAACTTGTTAAATTAATATTTAACTGAGATACATGGACACACTTAGTGTGTGACCCTCTAGGCCTCTTTCTCAGTGACATTAGGTTGAGCCTGCCTAAAGTCCAAGGTTAGCGTCTAGCAACACGCCAAGGCACCCATAGAGAAAGAAGTTAACGCCGCAATGACGTGTCACCTCCTACGAATGCTTACCGTGTAATATAATACCTTTGTCTCGATATCTCCAATCAAGCGGGTTGCATGCTAGTGCCATCAACCCATGTGCTTGATTATTCTTTCTTTGACTTCCCGGAATTGAACTTGCCCATACCTTACCATGGCCATGGATTTATTTAGGCTATATCAATTCCATCAAAGGGCCTGAGATATCTACTTCCGTTATGGAACGGAAGGGACAAATCTTTTCTCGCATTATCTATTAATGCGGTATTACTCGTGACGCACCCAAGGTATCCTACCTCGCTGCGAACAGTGTGTCGTCACAGTTTTCGTCAATATATCTAAGTGCGCGAGTTGTAATACCCATTAATAATAATCTTAAAGTCTAAGGATCAATACACATGTCCGTAGATAGGAACGTCCAATGACACTATGAAATGTGGATTTCCTACTGGCGGGTCTCGTTCTTATAATATCCTCCTGGATATTACCAAGGGCGCACACCATGAGAAGGTGCCTCAAAGTTTTATGAGTCCTCACCCCTAATGACCTGTATTATTTGTGTCCCTCAAATAATATCATCCGGCTATAGAACATACATTCAAGAACAGTGTTATGGCACTTTCGGGTTCTCATCATAGCAGGGATCCGCTACGACCCTTTAATGCAACAGCTGTCCTTAGGACATTATCACATGACATGTCACGCAGAAGAACAATCAAGATGTGATAAGGCTTTTATTTAATGAATAAAGTACAAAGTAGTTGGTTCTAGACCACCAACTCCAACAGACTCCCACTTGGACTAGAGCCAACTGCTAACAACCTTTAACCCGCTAGCTCTCACATGATATTCATGCTTCTGCTGAGATAGGCCTTTAGTCATGGGGTCCGCCACGTTCTCTTCCATGAACACTCTGCTCACTGCAACTTCACCCATTTGATAGAAATCCCTCAAGAGGTGATACTTCCGGAGTATGTGCTTTGTCCGTTGATGTGACCTTGGTTCTTTTGCAAGAGCCACCGCTGCAATATTATCACAATACAATGTAATGAGATCTTTACTGCTAGGCACCACATCAAGCTCCTGGACAAAGTTCCGAATCCAAACGGCTTCTTTGGCTGCATCAGAAGCCGCTATATACTCGGACTCCGCTGTAGAATCGGCGACAACTGGCTTCTTTGAACTATTCCAGCTCACAGCTCCTCCATTGAGACAGAAAACATATCCAGATTGCGACTTCAGATCATTCTGATCTTTTTGAAAACCAGCATCAGCATACCCTCTGATGACAAGCTCCTCGTCTCCTCCATACACCAGGAACATATCCTTAGTTCTTCTCAGATACTTAAGGATAGTCTTAACAGCAGTCCAATGCTGTTCTCCTGGATCTGCTTGATATCTGCCTACCATGCTCAGTGCATAGGCAACATCAAGCCTAGTACATAACATGACATACATGATGGATCCTATAGCCGAAGCGTATGGGATCTTGCTCATCCTATCTTTCTCCTGTTGTGTCTGGGGACACATTTTCTTAGAAAGATGTAAGCCATGTGACACTGGAACCAATCCCCTCTTGGATTTTTCCATACTAAATCTCTTTAGTATCTGGTCAATGTATGTACCCTGACTTAGTCCAAGAAGCCTCTTGGATCTATCACGAATGATCTTGATCCCTAGAATGTAGGCTGCTTCTCCTAAGTCCTTCATGGAGAAACATTTGTTCAACCAGTCCTTAACTGACTGTAAGGATGGTACGTCGTTTCCAATAAGCAATATGTCATCAACATATACCACTAGGATGACGACCGCATTCCCATTAAACCGCTTATAAACACATGGCTCACATTCGTTCTTAATGAAACCAAATTCTTTTATGGCTTCATCAAATCGAATGTTCCATGACCTGGATGCTTGCTTTAATCCATAAATGGATTTCTGCAACTTGCAAACCCGTTTGGCTTCACCTGGTGTCACAAACCCTTCTGGTTGTGTCATATAGACATCTTCCTGAAGGTTCCCGTTAAGGAATGCTGTTTTGACATCCATCTGCCAAATCTCGTAGTCATGGTAAGCTGCTATGGCAAGTATGATTCTTATGGATTTAAACATGGAAACTGGCGAGAAGGTTTCATCATAGTCAATTCTTTGACGCTGTCTGAATCCTTTAGACACTAGCCTTTCTTTATAGGTGCTAACTTGACCTTCCATGTCCAGCTTTCTTTTGAATACCCATTTGCATCCAATAGGCTTTACATCAACTGGATCATCGACCAGAACCCAAACTTGGTTTTGATATATGGAATCCATCTCATAATTAATAGCTTCTAGCCATCTTGCAGCTTCTGAGCTTTCTACTTCTTCCTTGTAGGAGAGAGGTTCATCATTGTCCAACAATAATGATTCACCATCCTCGGTGACTAGAAAACCAAATCTCTCTGGTTCCCTTACCTCTCTTGAGCTCCTACGCAGTACTTGTGTTTCTGGAACCTCTTCCACGGGGACCTGTGGAACTTGTTCCTGTACCAACTCCTGTGTATCTTGAGCATCAACTTCGTCGAAGTCAATCTTGCTCCCACTATCCTTCTTGAGGATGTGCTCCCTCTCAAGAAAGACGGCTTGTCTGGCGATAGTCACTTTCTTGTCTTGGGGGTTATATAGGTAATATCCTTTTGTTTCCTTGGGATATCCTATAAAGATACACTTCGTGCCCCGAGGTGCTAGTTTGTTGCCTGAGAAGGCCTTAAAAAACACCTCGCATCCCCATACACGTGTGTGCGACAAAGTGGGTTTCCTTCCATTCCATAACTCGGATGGAATTCCATTTTCCGCCTTAGTTGATACTCGGTTTAATGTGTATGCTGCAGTTTGTAATGCATATCCCCAAAAGGATAATGGAAGATCCGCATGACTCATCATCGACCTCACCATGTCCAACAAGGTGCGGTTTCTCCTTTCACTAACACCATTCCACTGTGGTGTATAAGGAGGAGTGAGCTGAGATAGAATCCCAGACTCCCGTAGAAGATCGATGAACTCTTGGTTCAGATATTCTCCACCTCGATCCGATCGAAGCTTCTTTATCTTCTTACCAAGTTGATTCTCTACTTCATTCTTGAATTCCTTAAATTTCTCTAAGGACTCTGACTTATACCTCATTAAGTAGACATAGCCATATCTACTCAAATCATCAGTAAAAGTAATAAAGTAAGAATATCCACCGCTAGCTTCTACTGGAAATGGTCCACACACATATGTGTGTACCAATCCTAGAAGCTCTGTGGCCCTTTCACCTTGTCCACCAAAAGGCGGCTTGGTCATTTTTCCTTGTAGACAAGCGTGACATCTATCAAGTGGTTTTAGCTCAGTAGAGTCTAAATAGCCATCTTGGCAGAGCTTTGTCAAGCGCTTCTCGTTCACATGACCAAGGCGGTGATGCCATAACTTGGTGATGTATGAGTCATGTGAGTTTGTTTCGTTATCGATTGCCAACACTTGGTTTTCGTAATTTAATACATACAAACCATTATTCAAATGTGCCATACCATAACATACGTTGTTCTTATAAAAGAGACAACCCTTATTTCCAAACTTGAAAATAAATCCATCCATATCCAAACAAGATACAGAAATTATGTTCTTGGTAACACTAGGCACAAAATAATAGTTTTGTAAAACCAAAATCATGCCAGTTGGCAATGAGAGGTGATAGTCGCCAATAGCCAACGCAACCAGCCTTGCGCCATTGGCATCTCGAAGATCCACCTCTCCTCTGGTGATCTTTCTAAATCTACTTGGTTCCTGCATTTGAATACAGATGTGATCCCCACAAGCTGTATCTAATACCCAATGTGTAGAAATAGAAAGATTGCACTCGATAACGAACGCACCTTTAGCGTACCCACGCTTCTGGGTGCAGTTCCTCTTCCAATGGCCCTGCTTTCCACATGCAAAACACACTGCTTCCCATTCCTTACCCTGCCTCTGGATCTTCCCCTTCTTGGAGGGACGGTGCTCGGGGGCTTCATACCGTTTATAAGTCTTTGGCCCCTTTGCCTTGTCCTTACTTTTCTTGTTCACCATAAGGACCGCGGGTTTGTCAAGCCCCATGTCCTTATCTACCTGGCGAATCAAGGTCAGAAGCTCCGATAGACTCTTCTCATTTCCGCTCATGTTATAGTTGACAATAAATCTAGAGAAGGTCTTGGGAAATGATGATAGGATGAGATCTGTACTCAACTCATATGGGAATTTAATCCCTAAGATGTCCAAGCATTCAATGTAGCCAATAAGCTTGACCACATGAGGCCCAGCTGGCGCAGAATCTCCAAGATTCGTGGTAAACAAAGCATTGGAGATCTCATACCTCTCCTGTCTCGCCTTCTCTTGGTAGAGATCTTTAAGGTGAGACATCATGCTATACGCATCCATGTTTTCATGTTGCTTCAAGAGATCATTAGACATGGCCGATAGCATGAAACACTGGACATCTGTGGAATCATCCATGTTTTTCATGTAGAGAGATAACTCCTCATCACTAGCCTCTTTCCCAGGCGCAACTGGAATAGGCTCTTCCAGCACATATAATTTCCTTTCGTGGCGAAGGACGACGCGTAAACGCCTCTGCCACTCTTGGAAATTGGTACCGGTGAGAAGGTTTTCTTTTTCGAGTATGGTGCGCAATGATATGTTTGAAGTCATTTTCTTGCCATTTCTACAATTTAAGAAGAGCAAAGGTTTAGTACTTTATTATAAAAATTAAGACAAATAAATAAATTAATACTTATTAGTCTCCCACTATTTTATCGAAATCCAATAGCCCTCACCATTGACTTCGGAATATTCTATTGCGTGAATATTCTAGTGGCAAGGATCCATATTGCCCTTCGCATTACCCCAACTAGGGTTGGTCAAGCAACTTGAAGGGTTTTAGGTAGGCATTCCAAATGCCAACTGCATTAACTCGTAGTTCCTTGATCCGCTGAGTGGACTCCCCAATCCTGAAATCCTTTTTGGATTTCCTCAACCTTTGTCTCTTGGTCACACCAAGTCCTGCTGTGGCAGTCAACCCTTGATGCGAACCAAGTCAAGTCAACCCAAAACCTTGAATTAGAATTCCCCGATAATTGAAAGCACCCCAACTAGGGTTGGTCAAGCACTTTGAACCATGGTTTGATTCTAACCAAGATTATGGAAGGCTATGCCGACTTAATATTTATTTTGAGGGATTTTATCCTTATACGTAAATTTCCATTTTATTATCTTTGATTACATGCTTTTTAATATTAAGTGGGATATACTTAAGTGATTAACCATGTCTAAGATAATATTTATGTATAAGCCAATTTTATTTTAGTTCCATCTTGCATGCCCGTTTAATTCATTAATTGTGTGATCGTGACAACACACCCACAATAAATAAACCATGCAAATGACAGAAATAAAATAAATGGTATGATCATGAGCTTTTCTATTGGTTAGTTTATCTAGCGGTTGATAAACTAACCCAAGACCTAGGGGAGAAACACCTTGAACCTTTCGGGTTCGTGTTTACAGCTTTCCACCTATCCACCTTTGTATCTCCTTGGATTGGTTTCATCTTTGCTCCTGACTTGAGACGCCTACACTAGCTTGGGAGCTCCATCAATTACATATGCATTTATCTCACACGCAGGTGAGGGGAAAAAATGGGTTTTTACATAAAAGAATCCTTGGGCGCGCAGGCCCTACATATTAATGAGGAGATGGCTCGCAGGCCAACAAATTTAATTTAAATAAATAAATTAAAAGAAACCATTCACATACAAAGGTCTCGGTCTAAGTCATGATCATCCATACATGCAACGATATTTACGCATAAATAAAACTAGCATTCAATTCTTTAATCGTTCTTGTTTAAGATAAATCACGCTCGAATCAATTAATTATCTTTAATTAATCAATCCTTTTATCTTAAATCCCTTTTATGAATTTCCTTGAGATTCTCATCCATCATAATTTTAAACAAATAAATTCATTTAAAATTATCCTTGTACACAACTTGTACCTTGGAGGCAACCCGGCGAATTCCCATTTATTACGCAGATGTTAAATTAAACACATATATATAAAACACCTATCACGTGTTGTGCCTCAGCTTTACGCCTGCACCATGGTACACGTCTCAAGGGTTTGTATAATATAATAATAAATTTTAATAAATCTGCGTAATTTGGGTGAGTACACGGCATGTAGTTCCGACTACACGGCGTGTACTTTTTCTTCACCGTCCATCCGAAGTACATGCCCGGGGATAGGGCATGTTAATGTACTTCGGAAATTTTCGGAGTACACGGCGTGTACAGTGGGACACACGCCGTGTAGTTTCCGCGTTACACGGTTTCCAGCCGGGCAGGCTATGTACGGAGTACACGACCCAACCCTAACCCGAAGGGACTACACGCCGTGTTCATTAGACCACACGACATGTATTCCGGAAACCGTGTGCCACCTGTTTCTGGTCAACACACGGTGTCTTAAATTCTTAGAAAGAATCCAATACACGGCCTAATTTGACGGATCAGTCAATGCATTGAACCTAGAATACATGGTGTGTACTTCCGAATACACGCCGTGTATTCTGGTGTTATACGGCCAGAAACATTTGGCTCCTCCGGATGAGTTCCTCTATTTTATTTTAATCAAAATTAAAAGAAAAAACCGTTTCTGTGAGGTGAACGAGAAACGAGAGAGGAGGAACAGATCTCGATATTCAGATTTCCAAAACGATTAAACATGAATTGAAATAACTAAATTATTAAATGCATAAATCACCAACAAAAAACTAAATAATTATAACCAACGATATGACCGCTCTGATACCACTTGTAGGTTCCGGGCGCAGCGGAAGTGCGTTGGTTGGTTTGCCCAACTTTAATTTTAACGTTAAACAACGTTCAATCCGAGATCCATCACGATATAAAACACCGAATCTTTGGAATAGAATAAAGAACGAAAAGAAAAGAAGAGTCCCGGAACCCTTGAGGAGGATCATCATATGTTGATTATAATTAATTTAATTAATGCATAAGAATTACCTTGTTGGAATTCTTTCTTCATTGATGTGTCCGGTCACGATTCGGTGATCCGTCATTGCATCGTAGAATCCAAGTGTAGGATTCCTCTAGCGGTGATCCACACGTGTGTTACGTATCTCCGGACATCACCGAAGAGATCTCCGGGTGCTAGCGCGGAAGAACCTTCGCTTGCGATGTCCGCCTTCAACCGTCTTGATCCAGTGGAGGATCTTGCTCTCGTAACTTGAGGGAATTCTTGGTGGAAAGGAAATTCTCTCTTGGCTTGAGAGTATTTCCAAATCCGTTGTGCACAACAATGGCTCTCAAAAAATGTTGGGGTTGCGAGGATATTTATAATCAGGTTTGAGGTTAATAGAGTTATGACAATAAATAAACACGTTACGCGTTTTATTTATTTCATTAACTCTTATTGAAAACCCCCATGTCGAATTATTAATTCCTTGACATGCGCCCACGCTGATTATAATAAATATCATTTAATAAAACAATATTAAATCCTCAAAATCCCAATTGGAAAAAATACACGGCGTGTAATAATTAATACACAGCGTGTACTTGTTTTCCATAAAACTACACAGCGTGTATATTTAATATACACGGCGTGTACTTTTATTTTCCATTTTTCTCCACCACATTTATTAGACCTTGAGTAATGACTATTTATTTCTTAAATAAATGTAACTGCATTACTCGCTAATAAATATATTATTTTATCCACAGTATATTCTCTCGAATAACTAGTGTCAAAATAAATGCGATCAGACATCCTTAAATAATTATTAAACCACAGTCGGGAATAATATTTATTTAACTTGTTAAATTAATATTTAACTGAGATACATGGACACACTTAGTGTGTGACCCTCTAGGCCTCTTTCTCACTGGCATTAGGCTGAGCCTGCCTAAAGTCCAAGGTTAGCGTCTAGCAACACGCCAAGGCACCCATAGAGAAAGAAGTTAACGCCGCAATGACGTGTCACCTCCTACGAACGCTTACCGTGTAATATAATCCCTTTGTCTCAATATTTCCAATCAAGCGGGTTGCATGCTAGTGCCATCAACCCATGTGCTTGATTATTCTTTCTTTGACTTCCCGGAATTGAACTTGCCCATACCTTACCATGGCCAAGGATTTATTTAGGCTATATCAATTCCATCAAAGGGCCTGAGATATCTACTTCCATTATGGAACGGAAGGGACAAATCCTTTCTCGCATTATCTATTAATGTGGTATTACTCGTGACGCACCCAAGGTATCCTACCTCGCTGCGAACAATGTGTCGTCGCAGTTTTTGTCAATACATCTAAGTGCGCGAGTTGTAATACCCACTAATAATAATCTTAAAGTCTAAGGATCAGTATACACATCCGTAGATAGGAACATCCAATGACACTATGAAATGTGGATTTCCTACTGGCGGGTCTCGTTCTCATAATATCCTCCTGGATATTACCAAGGGCGCACACCATGAGAAGGTGCCTCAAAGTTTTATGAGTCCTCACCCCTAATGATCTGTATTATTTGTGTCCCTCAAATAATATCATCCGGCTATAGAACATACATTCAAGAACAGTGTTATGGAACTTTCGGGTTCTCATCATAGCAGGGATCCGCTACGACCCTTTAATGCAACAGCTGTCCTTAGGACATTATCACATGACATGTCACACAGAAGAACAATCAAGATGTGATAAGGCTTTTATTTAATGAATAAAGTAAAAAGTAGTTGGTTTTAGACCACCAACTCCAACATTGAGGTCTCTAGACAAAGACTGAAACTGCGTCTTTGTGTCTGACTTAGTGCAAATATTTTTCAGTTAATAATTTTTATCTCCCTTAATTATATCCCTATCCTTTAAATTCTTCACTGATTCTAAATTAACAATTTCTTAAATCTTCCCACCATGGGTAGAAACATCCATCTTAAATTTATTCATTAAATCCTTAACATTATCCAATAGAATTTTCAATTCCAAAAGTACAATTCTTTTGAAAAGATCCTCATCTATAGAAATAGATACAGATAGAGCAGAACCCAAAAGTCTAGAAGGACTGATGATTATATAAACATAGCTTCTATCCAATATAGAAATAATGTAATGTCCCAACCTATGTAACACATATCAATTACCCTTGTCAGTATGATACATGAACTCAAGAATGCCTCTCAATATGCCAGAGGCTAAAAACTATTAGGGAGGGTCTAATATGTTAAGTGGGGAGACTATACCCTCTTTATCAAAGAAAGACAACAATATAAATAAATATTAAATTAGCAAAAAATAATAATTAATGATAACAAATAAAGACCAAACATCAAATGAAGAATCCTAAAATATGAGAAATGACCAAAATTGGAGTAGTAAACATGTCATGACATATAAGTGTCAAGTGTAGATTGAAAACCCAAAATAAAAACCCATTGAAAATTCCCAAGTGGTTCACAACATCATGTTGGGTTCCCTCATCTATGCTCAATCTCTAATCCCAACTCGTCTATCTAATTTGACGATCTTTCACATATCTTATCCTACAAACATGAACTCTACTCAGGTAGAAATGAGTGTCCCATGTAGGGTATGAGTACAACTAAGTAGGACACCACCAAAGGTGTCTACAACAATATATAGTCTCTAATACTATATCAAGTTTTCTAAAGAATAAATTACAAATGATAAAAGTAAATAGGTTTCACATTTATTATTCTTTAGTTGGACACATTTTCCCTTGGGTTCATGGTGACACCCAATAAAATAATACATATTTTGGATCGTTTCTTAATATGAAACATACACCATTCAGATTTTACAATTTACTATTTCATGTGATTTCATTATTCAATTTAATTCCAATTTCATTTTGATACCTTGGAACATCCGTCCAGGTAAAATTATTATGGATTCTTTGAGTGTCAACCCAACATTATTATCATAGTTATTTAAAGAATTGGTCTAGCTCAAAAATATCTGGTATGTGGAGCATCGGTCCAGCACCAATTCACATGAATGCATCGAAGCCCTAAAGCATCACTCTAGCTAGCCACAAATGATGCAAGACGTTGGGGAGGGGCAATTCTAGTGGACTGGGCCTACGGGCCATGTAATGGGCATGGTATGCCTTTGGGCCTTCGGGTCATATATTGCGGGTCATGTCGGGCCTTGTGCCTTGGGCCTACGGGTCATGTATGAGTTCCCCTTAAACCTTTAAAAAAGGGGGATTATCTATAATAAAATAAAAAGAAGGCCTTCGGGTCATTCAGGCATTATTCACATAAATATATCAAGGTTCAACATTAATAACCCTTTTATCAACCATTCTCAACATAGTGCACCATTTCATTTATCAATCAAAACCATTAAGGTTATTTGAACCATTACTTAAACCATTTACCATTAATCATGTCAGAACTCATAACCATTCTAGAATATTCCAAACAATATTTATAACAAGTTAACATTCCAACACATTCACAATTGGGTTAATTTAGTAAAACATATAATCCCTATTTTCATTCCATAATTATCATTTCTTATTAATTAGAACACCCCATGGGTTTCCATCATGCACGGTCTCGTAACCTCAAATGAATCGAACAGGATCCAAGAAGGGTCTCTCAAAATCACGGGGATTCAATTCACTTTTCTAATTTAAAAGCAATTGACCAACATGAAAAAAAATATATAACTACAAAATAATACCATTATCAATATTATGGGAATTATCTTGTGGACCACCTAACTTAGGTTCTTTGATTAATGCTCACCAATCCTTATCCCTTAATTAGTTGTTGAATATTTTAAATCACAATGTTGAAGAAGATCTAGGATTAAAAACTAAGATCAAGATCTAATAAAACAATATCCATAAAAACCAAGATATATACCAACATCAATGGAAGAATTAATATCTCTCCAAAGGGAGATAAAGATGGTATAGGAAGGGACCTAATCAAGGAAGTGATCTCATACTAAAGAGAGGTCTATTTCTTCCATCAGATCTTTGATTCACAATGGAAGTAGTTTGAGGATCCATTGAATCCTCTCCAGATCCACTAAAATCCAAAAAAAATATATTATACTGAGTGGTGTGATTTGGGATGTACACCAAGGGTTTAGAAAATTTTAATTAAATAGTTGGAGGATTAAAAGTCTATGTGCATGGTTTTTGGTATGGGATGCATAGTTAGACAAACCATGAACCCTGATAATGTACCCCTACTATGATGGGGTTTACAGATTACCTAGGTGGATGCACGGTTTGAAAAACCTTGCACCAACCATGAAGACCCCATATGTCTAGGGGTTCATGGTGTGTGGGGTTTTCCGCATGGTTTGTAAAAACCGTGTGCACCCTCTCGGTGGATCAACTTTGGGGACATAGTTTTCTGAGGCATACTGCATGGTTTTCCCTAACTGTGTGCCAACCATGCATTGCCCCATGGGCTTCCAAAATTCTCTAAAATCACCTAAATTGAAATCTAGTAATGGATCATCCAAATTATGATAAAAAAGGGTAAAATAATACCTGTAAACAAGTACGATACATCTCGAGAAAGGTCGGGATCTTACTATCTCCCCACCTTATAATATCTCATCCTTGAGTTGCACTCCCAAACATTACTATACTTCTAAGGTGAAAATTTCATGAAACCAGGGATATATAGAAGATTACCACTCCCATGTTTCCTCATGAATAAGGCCAAGGTTCCACATTACTCAAACCAATGGTACTATCCTTCCTCTCTAAACAATCTCAATGTGATCCATAACATGAATCAGATAATTCTCAAAGGACGCATCAACCTCAATCTCAACATCATCAACATATATCAAATGAGATGTTTTGGGGTGACACTACCAAATCTGTGACATATATAATACATTTTTCATATAACTATACCTCTTTAAAATATCCAATTGATTTGTCATCAGTCTGATCCTCTCCACAATCTCAAATGGTCCGAAAAACATGGGTGCCAAATTACTGGGATTTTGAATCCAATGGTGACCAAGTCTTGGTGTCACCTGAAGGAACACATGATCACCCATGGTAAGATCAAGAGGTAAACGATGTCAATCAGAATAATAGTTATGTATACTCTGCACTATATTCATATATTTCCAAATCAACTAAACCAATTCTGATATCTGATGCACAATACACAATCCCAACAACTCTAACTCACCCGCATCCATCCAATATAAAGGTGATATGGATAGCCTACCATAAAGTTCCATATATGGCACCATATGAATATTCAACCGATAACTGTTGTTATAGGAAAACTCAGCCAACATTAATTTCCTCTCCCAATACACACCAAAATCTAGGATGTATTCCCAAATCATGTCCTCCAATACCTAAATATTACATTCTGATTTCCCATATGTCGGTGGGTGAAAGGGTATACATAGAAACACCTAAGTACCCAACTCATTTTTCAAGAATTTCTAGAAGCATGAAGTAAAACATGGATCACAATGTGAAACTATAATTCATGTCACTGCATGAAAACACACTATCTACCAAACATACAATTCACCCAACTAATTAACAATGAATGTTTCTAGTATTGAAAAGAAATGGGACACTTTTGTCAACTAGTCCACATAAGCCAAATCACTTTATTCTTCCAAGGGTAATGGGAAGACCTACCAAAAATTAAATGGAGACAACATCTCATTTCTACTTTATAATGAGAAAAGTATGTAGAAACTCGATAGGTTACTGATGCTCAGCCTTAACTTGCTAATAGGTGTAGATTCATGTCACAAAACCTATAATCTGCATTTTTATTCCTAGTCACTAATATGATCTCCATAGATCATGGTAAATCATGGTCAAACCAGGATGCACCACCCACTTAGATGCATGAAACTTGCACATCATCTCTTACCGTATACAAGTAGAAACAACCACACATCCCCAAACATAGATGATCTCATCCGTATCAATATTCCAATCAGGAGGTGGCTCCCCACATTTAAAAATGTCCCTTAACTTCAGAAACTCCATATCCTCATACTACCTTTATTTTATCTAGGTAAGGAGTGTATGATAAATGGATAAGGACACAATGGTAATCTATTCCTACTCCTATTTAACATCCATGTGTGTCTCATCCATTAAATCCATCATCTTCAACTCAGAACTAGACTCCTAGAATGCATGACTCTGTGTCTTTCATCTTTAAGTGTCATAAAAACTGTTCCATTTCCCAGGTTTATAGGTCAACTAAAAATCAGATGAATTTATATACTGAACCCATATTCTCTACTAGATATTCAAATCCTATTGAGAAAATATTTACTTATGCCTTTTGTGGTCAGTATACATAATAAATATTTTTCCTATAAGGTAGCGTTGCCATTAATTTAAGTTGTAGGACACCACTTCCATCTTTAGATTATGAATAGGATAATCCCATTCATGTGGCCTAAACTATCATGATCCATATTCCATGACTCAATCAGTCTACATGAACACTTCCCCAATTCCAATCCAAGACCCATCACAAAACAAGCTATAATCATCACCCATCATAGGTAGGATCAAAATCAATATAGGGGTGAAATGTTTATTTAAATCCTGTAAGGCATTCTAAGAGGTTGAAAACTATTCAAACTTTATACCCTTCTTGGTAAAACCCAAATGTGGTGCTTCCAATTTTGAAAAGTTTTGGATGAATTTACGATAACAGCATCTAAACCCAAATGATTCGGATATTAGAAACATTCTTGGGATTCTCCCAAGAAACAATGGTCAGAACTTTCTTTGGGTCCGCTGACACACCTTCCTCAAAAGTTATGTGACCCAAGATATATACCTTGTCGATCTATATTTTACACTTAGATAGCTTGGTGTATATCCTATGATCCTTCAATATAATCAAGATCATGTTAATATGGTTTTCATGATCGTCATGAGTCTGGGAGTACACCAAGACGTCATAAATGAAAAAAAGAAAAAACCCACCCATGCATAGGTGGATGATTTAGTTCATTAGGGACATAAACGTAGAAGAAGTGTTTTTCAATCTAAACAGAATTACAAAGAATTAATATAGGCTGAACCTTATACAAAACCTAAGTTTTATCAATGTAAATTCCATTCTTATAATTATTTCATATAGTATAAATCACATAAAATCACATTGAGAACACAATATAAACTTAATAAATGAAAAATGAAAGAAATAAGAGGTTCTTTGGAAATTAAAGAACCTATACTGATGGAATAATAACATAAAATTTGGAATAGTAATTTACCCCTTAGGAATAGTAACCCAACCAATAGACAAGTAAAATCACCTATGAAATTATAAGTAGACTTTAGGCACCTTATAAATGAAAATATTATATATTTATATCATGGAATAATTAATATTTTTTTAAAATGATAAATTAAGTGTTGGTATTTTTATAAAACAGAAATGTTTATTTATAATTTATAATTAATATAATGATTTAAAAGAAACTTTATTTTCATAAAATAGAATCATAAATTAATATTTTGTTGTTTTATGATTATAAGATACTTTTATGAGTCCTTAATTAATTTATTAAAGTGTTATAAAATCATTTATAGTTTTTAAATTGGTATTTTTTGAGTGAATAATGATTTAAAATAAAATAAAATTTCTCATATTTAGAAAATTATTTTTGTAAAATGGAGTTCATTTTTAACTTATACATGTTCAAAAATATTTAGGGTGAATTTATGGTATTTTTTTTTCAGAAATAGTTGAATTTTTGTGAATAGTGAAGTACGATAATTTATGGTATGTAACATTACAAGTTCAATACACTATTCCTTGAGTAATCACTATTTTGAGAACCACAATATAAAAATATACTTAATAATTTAATATATTTAGTGATAATTATCAAACTATTCATATTCTTAAGCCAAAATAATAAACAAATGAATAAAATAATCATAAAACACCTCACTCCTCCACTATAAATACCACCCCTTTACTCGCACCTAAAAAACATTTAATATTGTCCAAATTCTGACCAATACTGCTACCAAGTCTCTCCCCCACATCCAGGATCATTTGGTCTCAACAGAAGACCAAACTCAAGTACCTCAAGGAGGTTCTCAAGGAGGATAATTCAAGAGGGAAAAACCTCTTTCTTTTTCTTTTAATTTCATTTCAATTTATTTTATTTTCTTTTCATATCATCACCTACCCTTATACAAGTGACATGATGACTCTAGTATAATTTAAATACTAGATTTTTTTTGTTAATGGAAAAACACATCATTATTCCTCTTCCCCTCTCCTTTTGTTCTAAAAATGAAAACATCCTCAGGATGTGATGATTTATCGCATTCAAGGACGATGAGTTTTCAATTTCCATTACCACCATGAAGTTTGGTAATAAAACCATTTTTATGGTTAAAATAGATTATAATATATTTATTACATCTTATGCAATGTTCTTCAACCATTATATATACAAAGTATAAATTAATAAAACAAAATTAGTTCACGATGATTGAAAAAAATGCCAAAATAAACTAAACGGTTATCATTAACTTTTATCTAATGAATCATTATAGTATCTGAAAAAAATGATATATAATACCATTTTATATTTTTGAAGTTAATTAATAACATATAATTTCAATTATGGACAAATATTCTCATTTTATATGATTTTCCATACATGTATACAATTGAACCGATCATGAAAACCAGGGAAACAAACACTCTTGGACGATGAAATTGTATATTATAACTCATCAAAAAAGCCATAAATGAACATAATAATATTATAAAAATAAAATAAATGTATAAAAGGTTATTAATTAATTAATTTATTGATTTAATTTTATTATCCATGTCATTAAGATCAAGTGCAGAACACTTTTAGACATACGGTAAGGGGTTCTTTCTGAACCTCCATTTTTTTCCTTCGGGTTACGATCTCTATCTCTATCTCTCTATCCTATTGTAAAAATTATTTATTTTTGTATAATTATTCTAAATTCTATTTATATTTTCCAAACTCATGTTTTTAGATCAGCATATCCATCTTTTATGTGGAAATACATGTTTTAAAAAGGTTCCCATCTCAATTATTCCCGATAAGCTAGCCCGATTAAAGGGAACTTCCCAATTTATTACCCATTTCAATTCAACTCTATATTCTCTATTAATTTACCATTATTTTTATTAAATAAATCATTTTATCATGAAAAACTATCTTGGTACATTTCTTGTTCATATAAAATATCGTGTTTGTTCCTCTTTAAATTTTCTTTATTATTTTCCTTAAACCACACTAAAATGTTTCATTTCTAAATACTCTAAAACACTATTTTAACATGTTTTAAATTCATTTTGACATATATTATCCTTATTTATGCCTATTTTTCCCTTATTAATGTCCATGTATGATGTAAATCCATTATTTCATGGAAAATTTTATTATATTCCAATTTATTATGATTTATGACATGATTATGATACCCATTTCTTTCCATGGGAAACACTTTTGTTTATTTTTAAAGTGGAACACATATTCATGAACATGTTATGATGGGTGCACCCAGATTGCACTCCAATTTATTGGTTAATTTTTAGTCTCATGATATGGAATGTGCAATGGTCTTTGTGGTTAGCCTTTACTCATGCTTTATGTGCAATGGTCATGGTGGTTATCCTTTACTCATGCTCCTCCATGTGAATTGGTCTTGGTGGTTAGCCTTGACTCATGCTTATGTCAGTTTGTATGTTGTTTTCACATTCAAATTATTCCATGATTACATGATACCACATTATATATGTTATTATTCCATATATATATTCACGATCCAAACCTTTTTATGTCATCATGTTATGCCTTCTATCCCATGTGTTATTCTTTATTCATATGTATTTTTCCCATACAAGGATTTTTTCCCATCCATTTGGTCATGTATTCCCCAGGTTATCATATAAAGATGTAAAGTCTCAAAGGAATCTAGGATATCATTACAAATAATAAATAAATGATGTTTTCATATTAGTTTCATGTTGCTTAATTATGTATCTAATCTTCCAAAGACAATAGGATTTACGATCCTTAGTTTGTTTTTGATGGCTAGTTATGCTTAAAATCATTTAATAATATGAGAAAATGGAAATGGATATTATAGTTGGTATCATAGCACGGTCTAGTTATTGTTGGATATTAGGACTAGAAAAAATTAATACGAACCCTAGGTATAATTCTGGCACCATGGATAGCCTATATTGGAACTTATGGAATCACAATATAGGATATAATTTCCATTTACAAGTATATACTTATATGTTCAAAGTTTCCTTTTATTATTATAAGTATCAAATCCTCCTAATCATACATTATTTTTCTTAGTTAGTGGGTTGAAATAAAAAAAATTGTGCCAACAATCAATGTGATAGGCAATGTAAAGATTAACTTAATGATATACCAAATATGATCGGAATAGGTGCTCAAAACTTCAGGATAATACTTGCTCAAATAGATCAAGTTATGAATAATAACCTAAATTGTGTGGAATTTCATCCTTATCCTATGAAATATAAAGTTGAAGTTGAATAATTTATATGTAAAAGGCCTCCCATGTTTAGTGGATCTTCTGATCCCCTCCTCATAGAATAATGGATTAACTCTATTGAAAATATTTTCTCTATCCTCCAGTTCTCAAAAGAAGAGAAAGTTATCCTAACAGTCTATTGTTTTGATGAGGGAATCTAATCAGTGGTGGACATTGATAAAGAAAATAGATTCCAAGGAAAAAATTGATTCCATAGAATACTATGATTTCAAGAATATATTTTTTAATAAACATTTTCTCTGAACTATATATGTTAATATTGAAAGGGAGTTCCTCTGATTGAAGGAGAAAGAAGAGGAGTCTATTGGGGAGTATGAAGCAAACTCCACAAGGCATTAATGATATTCCCTCAGATTTTCCATGAATATAGAAATAAATGTGGATTGATTCTTTAGAATATTAAATCCAATTCTATGAAATGTGTTGGTGATTTGAGACTTTGATAGCTATGAGGAGATTGTTCGTTTTTCTGTTAAGGTTGAAATGGAGATCAAAGAATTTCAGTGGCCTCTTAGGCCAAGGGATAATAAGCAGAAAATGGATTTTAATATGGGAGGATCAAAAGATAAATTGCATGATGGAAATAAAACTAAACATCCCATGTTCCAAAATTGTGGAAAGAATCGTCCTGGGAAATGTCGAAAGGGAACCAGGAAATGCTTCAAAAAATGCAAGAATGGGGAATCTGGCTGATAATTTCCAAAGGGACATAAAGAATCCCACCAATGTGGAATATGAAAGAAAGGTTCAAATCAACACTCATCCTGTAGTGTAGTTCTTCAACTGCAAGGAACATGGCAATTTTGAGAACCATTTCTCTAATCCAAGGGTTGTTGGAGGCAATCAACAACAAAAACCTTTAAGGAAGCAAAGAAGGAAATATTCTATCACTACTATTGAGGTGGAGCCCAAAAAATATTTAGTGACATGTAAAATGGTTGTTCATTCCAGAATAGAAAACATACTATTTGATTCTGGTTCTATGCATTCTTTATTACCTTTCATGTTAATTAGATTTATTCAAACCCCACCTCAAAATATGGACGTTGAGTTATCCATGAGAATTGAAAATGGGGTTATTATTGCATACAAAGAATATAAATCCTTCCGATTAGTATTTTTGGACTGAACCTTCTAGAAAATATTGTCTTACCTCCTTTTGTGGAGATTTATTACATATTGGGCATGGATTGGCTATTTTTATACAAAGACAACATCAACTGTCAGGAAAGGGAGATCATTCTTTACATCCCAAAGCATCCTCAAATTCTGTACAAGTATAAGGAGTTGGATGAATATCTATTAGAATTAGTGTATCAATTTTGGATATTATTACCTTATGAGAAATCATATCTATATCAAATTACCGAGAAAAAGGAGAGGGTCATGCTTAAAGACATTCCCATTGCGAGGGACTACACTGATCTGTTCCTAGAAAAATTTCTCGGTCTTCCTTCGGACATAGAGTTTAATTTCTCAATTGAACTTATTCTTGGATTTCTACCTATATAAAATATACTATATGAAATGTCCATGATAGAGTTGGAAGAAGTGGAGAAGAAGTTATAATATAATCAGGAAAATGTTTTTATATTACCAAGTGCTTCACCATGGGGTGCACCAGTCCTTTTTGTGAAGAAGAAGGATATATCAATGTGTCTCTTACTTGATTATCATGAGCTCAATAAAATCATTATAATTAAAAACTATCACCTTCCATCAATGGATGAATTGTTCGATCAACTATGTGGGGCCAATTATTTATCTAAGGTGGAACTCGGTCAGGATATCACTATTTAAAGGTGAGGAATGGAGATATTTCCAGTACTTCCTTTTTAATGAGGTATGGACTCTATGAGTTCATAGTGATGCCATTCGGACACACTAATAATCAATAAATTTTCATGTATTTAATGAATATATTCTTTATAGATTACCGTGACAAATTTGTTGTTGTATTTAATAAAAATATTCTGATATACTCCAAGAGAAAGGTGGAAAATGAGGAGAATTTGAATACTATTCCGAAGACTTGTTGAAGAGAAAAAATCTATCAAAATTAATGATAATGTTAGTTCTTAATGGAGGAAGTATCATTCTTGGGGTATGTTATCACCAACAAAGTAATATCTATAGACCCTTCCAAGACAAAGGAATTCAAAGAGTGTCCCATTCCAACATCTGTAATAGAGATCCCTAGTTTCCTTAGTCTCTTTGGGAATTACCAACAATTTGTGAAGAATTTATCACATTTATCAAACCTAATAACCAATCTAACTCGGAAGGGAGTGAAGTTTTTACAGACCAGTGAATGTGAATACTTCTTTAAAGAGTTTAAAATGAGACTTATCACTGCACCAGTGCTCACACTACCAACAAGTGGGGAACTATTTGTGGTGTACAAATATGATTCAAATAAGGGATTAGGTTCTGTGCTAATGTAAAATGATAAAGTGACAGTTTGCGCCATAAGGAATCTAAAAATTCATGAGCAAAACTATCCAACACATGATTTGGTGTTGTCACCTATGATCTCCGTGTTGAAAATCTACCGTCATTATCTCTATAGGGAGAAATACGAAATATATACTAATCAAAAGAGCCTCAAATATATATTAACACATAAAGATCTTAATATGTGCCGGAAAATATGGTTAGATAGCATAAAGGATTATGACTACTCAATCCACTACCATCCTGGTAAAGCAAATAAGGCTGAAGATTCTCTAAATAAAAAGGATCTTGCAACTTTATCAATGTTGAAAATGGAAAAGGATCCAATTTTCTTAGATTTGTAAAGGATAAACATGGCAATCATTAATGAAGGAACATTATCAATCATTTCTCCAATTATTGCTCAACCATACCTTTTGGGGAAAATAAAGGATGGTTAATGAAATGATGTGGAAATTCAGAAAAATGTGGAAGCTATTATAAATATTAAATCTGCATAGTTCAAACTGGATGAGGAAAGAGTCATGAGATTTGACTTTGTGTACCATAGAATAAAGAGATAAAGAAAGATCTTTTGAATGACACACATATATCAACTTTCTATTTTCACCCATAAAGCACAAAGATGTATCAAGATCTCCAAGAGAACTATTTGTGGGATAATATGAAGAAGTATATCGCTTAATATACGTCAAAGTGATTGGTATGTCAACAAGTGAAATCCAAAAGGAAAAATTCTAAGGGGGTAATGCATCCATTACCCATACCAATATGGAAATGAGAAAGCATCACCATGGAATTTATCACAGGACATCAAAATACATCTAGAGGAAACAATGTTATATGGATTATTGTGGATCATCTTACAAAGGTAGGTCACATTATCAAAATTCCATATGAATTCTCACTCGAACAACATGTATGGATATACATCACAGGAGTGTTGAGGCTTCATGGAGTACAAATATCGATTTTATCTGATTGAGATATGAGATTTACTTCCATGTTCTGGAAAAATCTCCAACATGCTCTAAACAATAATTTGAACTTCAGTACCACCAATCATCCTCAAACTAATGGCCAAACTGACTGGAATATTCATAAACATGAATACATATTGAGAGTGTGTTCTATAGACATCAAGGGGAATGTGACCAACATCTACCTTTGGATAATTTCACTTACAAAAACAGTTTCCACTCGAGCATCTAAATGGATCTATATGAAGCCATTTATGGGAAAAGATGAAAACCAATGTCATGTTGGGATGAATTCAGTGAACGTAATCTGCTAAGACCTGAAATGGTCAAAGAAATGGTAGAAAAGGTGAAGAACATTCTACAACATAATAAGGAAGCCCAAAGTTGATATAATATCTATGCCTAAAATCATCGATGAGACCTAGAGTTTAAGGTTAGAGACATATCACTCCTCTGCATATCTCCATATAATAGGATCATGAGATTTAGGAAGAAAGGAAAGCTAAGTCCCATGTATGTTCACCCCTTTGAGATTCTTGATCATGTCAGATTTGTGGCCTATCGACTATCACTTCCACCTATCATGTCTTAAGTACAGGATGTATTTTACACATCCCTCCTAAGAAAGTACATTTTGGATCCCTCACATGTACTGAATTTATAGGTGGTACAGTTGGAAAATGATCTCTCTAATGAGGAGAATCCAGTGAAGATCCTGGACCATAGAGATAATGTTCTATTCAATAAGACTACTCACCTGGTCAAATAACTATGGAGGAACCATAAGTAAGAAGAGGAAACATGGGAACTATAGTAACCAATGAAAGATAAGTTATAAATATTTGACCTTAAACATTACATAAACTTGAGTTAAGTCAATAATTTGACATTATTTCACTTTTAAAATCTTTGAAAGTTTAGAGTTTTAGATAATTAGTCCATAATTATTACATTATAGACCCAGACATTACATGTGGATAGTTACACTTAGTATCCACTTTTTCCACCAAAGGAAACCCTTAAAAAACACGATTCCTTTTTCTTGATAAAAATATTATTGACTTATTCCTTTCTCTTACCCATAATTATAAGCCATGAAAAAAATTTCAAAAACTTGGGATTAGCATAAAAATACCAGTAAGGAATATAATATAAGGAATAAAACCATTAGTCTGTGAATATTTAAAACCCATGAAAACATTTTTACAAAATCATACTTTTCACCCATAAAACATAAAATATTTAGCTTACATCATGAAATCATAAGATTCATACAAAACTTTATAGAAATAATAAAACAATAAGGTTAATTTTGGCATCCATATCATACTTATGTTGTAGCTATCATAGCTACATAGAGAGTAAACTTAATGGTTACGTTTGGAATACCCATAAAAGTATATTACCTAAATCTCTTAGGAGAAACCCTAACATTTACCTCAGTCACGTTACCCAATGCATTATAGATATATCTCGTGATCACCCACCCTTGGTTTATCACGGAACCACCCATATACTTAAGAAATTACCAAGAACAATAACATACTCATAACACATAAACCAAGCACAAAAAAATAACATTTCCACTTTGAAATCACATTTCATATCTACAAGTCACACACTCATAAATGAAAACACATTATTTTAAAATAAAATGGTAAACTTGTAAAGTAAACATCAATACATAATAGATACATAAAAGTGATAAGTTACATTCATGACATATATATAAAAGAACATTCAAGGTTATTGAAATAATAAATCCCCATTTAAAACACAATTAAAACATTTTAAAAGAATATTTTTGAATCAAAGTGTCACATACCACATTGAAACTTTTGGAAGAAATTTACACTTAAAAACATTCATTTACATATAAATAAGTCCATAAAATCATTTTGAAAACATGTACATTAAGGAGAATGATTTAGAATATTAAATCTTTAAAACATTTAAAATAAAGTTTTAGACAAAGGGAAATTTAAAATTTTGAACATTTAAATTATATGAAAAATGAAAGTAGAACATTTTATAAGACATTAAATATCACGAGTATAAATATAATATGGATAAGTAAAGTAAAATGGGTTTTATATACACTTTATTAAGAAATAAATGTGCATATCATCAAGAAATGTCTCAAGGAAAGGAGACTGAGACGAAGTCCCTTAAAAATATCATATATTTAGATTAAGAATAAATCAATGACATATTTATGTGTGAAAAATATAAATACACCCAATATAAGTGGATATTAAGTGTAAAAAAAATCATAGGTCATTCACACATATTCTCGGAGAAGGAAAACCAATGGAATGGATATTTAACTCAATGAATGGAGATTGAGTTAAGATTTCCCTTACAAAGATCATTTTATTAATCAAATAGATCAATTATGTGTATTCAATTTAAATACATAGAAATATGTTATAAATAATATATAAGATATTAAAATTTATTTAACACATAATCATAACATGATATAATCCAGAATTAGAAGATCAACCCAAAGAATGGAAATTGGGTTAAGAAGTTTCCTTACCTCGAGTCTGACTTGTCTCGTTCATTCTTTATTTTCCTAAATAATAAACTTAGGTTAATTTATAAATTATTTAAATTTTTTTTCAAGTTTAATATTAATTTTATGTTACTTATTACCATGTTATATCAATTAGTTAATTATTTGAGTTCATATCAGACGTTTTGTCGATGTTCGGTACATGAGTCAAAAATGAACTTGTTTTGATGAAAATTGTCCATGTGGTCATAAGTCAATTATCTCCAAAATGATGTTCATGATTTAAATATCATATATATCTATTATATATGTATTTATAATACTCCATAATATTTGGATATAAGAAATGAAATGCACCGTTCATGGAGACGGTAGGTCGTACGTACACATGAATGCTATTTTCATTTCTTTATCATACTAAAGGAATGAAAACTAAACGATATATAGTTATATTATAATTAAAATATAATATATATTTTAGATATGTTACATAATTTCATTAAATCTATCCTTTATATGTTCCATGTATGGCATGAACGAGTAATATCACTTTGAGTGGGCGGTAGTTCACACTTTCTCAAATAAAATTATCGTATTTATACATTATGGAAAGCATAAAGGTATGTTGTAAATAAAAATTATAGAATAATATGAAAAATATAAATATAATATATATAATATATAAACACAGTGCCATAATTATGGCTACCATGAAAGGTGGTATGAGAAAATTGAACAATCATTGTTTCGTAAGGCAGTAGTTCGCCGTACATAGAAATTGTATGTTCTATATCCATTACATGGAGGTGTGTGAAAGTGTAGGTAGAAACCTTATCATAAAAACATACTAGAAAATTTAAGATAATATTTTGTTATATAATCATAGAATAAGAAGATAATAAGGAGTGGATAAGGAAAATAAAGCAAAGGATCTTGAGAGAAGACGTTACCTCAAAATTGGGTAACTCCTTTTGATTTGAGCCAAAAGGCTTTCTTAAATTGTCTTCATCATAAGATAACGATTCTCGGAGGAAGGGAGGGATGTTGGGAGATTATTTGAGAAGAATAAATATTATCCAAGGGGCTTGAGAGGTGTGATTAAGTGGGTTGAGGTGGTGTCCATTTATAAGAGGGAGGAGGGGCACTTTAGGAAAGTCTTAAAATATTATTTTATTATAAATTTATTTTTTGAGTTCTAATGAATAAAAGGTAATATATTTATAGGATAAGATTTTTATGGGTTCAAATCCTCCAAACCAATAGGTTTTAGGCAATTTTAGGTCACAAATTTGACCTTATCTTTTGGCTTTAAACCTTAGTTAAATAAATTAACTCTTACTATGTATTCTTGTTTTCTTACACTATATAGTTAATATAGTTACTATAAAATGCCAAGATAAACTCAAGTAGATCATTAATGACATTTTTAAAATTATCTAATTTATTTGGATGAATCTTATATTTTTATGACTATTATATCATTTAATAAAATAATATTTGTTTTAAAAACTCATTTATGTAAATTTTGACAATATTTAAAAATTAATTTTTGTTAAATTCATAAAAACTTTATTAAATAAAAAAACAACATGAAATCTAATATAAAAAGTCATAATAATCCAAAAAATTAGTGTATAGAATTAAAATTTTCAAATTTCATTTATTTTAATATTTTTAATATCATTGTTTTGAAACTTTCATTAATAAGGTAATCACTGTATCATCATTGTGTCATATATAAATTTATTTATTTAATGTATAAATTTTTTAAATAAAATATCATGATGTAGGAAATATTTTTATATTTATAATTAATATTTATACTCAAAGAGGTCATTTATATTACACCATATTAAAAATTTCTTATTAAAAAGATACATGTTTATGTTATATTTCTCTTTACTTTAAATTAATTATTATAACATGTCATTATCACACCCAAGTGGCTCCCAAATTCCAAAAGTTTAGCCTAAGGATTTTTTTGGTCACCCAAGACTCATCCAATAATATTGGGACACATGTTATGGTAGTTTTTTATTATATTATTATTTTTACCCTTATTTACCTAATTTACCCTTTAACCGTTGCAATTAAAAAAAATTACTGAAGTTACTATTCATAATGTCCAAGAAATAAAAGGTACCTATTTATAAAATTTGTACCTTATGATTAAAAATATTGAATACATTTTTCAAAATTCAAAACACAGAAGTCTCAGTAATTACTTTAAAATTAAATCCCTTTGTCAAAATGAGAAAGTTGGTTTTTTTAAAAGTAAAAAACCATCAAAAAATTGACATGTGTTTATATCAAATTTCAATGTGAAATTAATTCAATATAAATGAATACAAAAAAAGCTGTTTCGAATTAAAATGTAGTATTTTCACTATTCATTAAAAATTAATTTTATCATGAAAATACAAAAACTTAAACTAATGTAAATTTTGATGTCTTGCTTCCAAAGGAGAACTTTATTTTGTCAAAAAGAACATATAAAAGTATCAAAAATAGATTTAAAAATGGTTCTCCATCAAAAGGTGGTAAATCGACCTTTTAAAAATATTGGAACATTTTATGCTTAAAATTGGATTCATTATCATTTTAAGCCTCTAAAATTTATTGGAAAAATGTAAAACAATTTAACCAACATTGGTAAAAATATTGTTGTTAGTTTTAATCATTCTCAAAAATAAAATGGCTAGGCGTTAACTACCATTTAAAATAATAACAATGTATTATTTTTCAGTATAACTCATTCTTGTGTGCAACATAAGATTTCAGAGAAATTTGTTGTTGCGTGTCGAGTATGCTTTCAGAGATAACACCCCCATTAAGGTAAAACCAAAATATAATTAATAAATATTAAATATATATAAATAATTATTATTCTATAATTACTTATGATGTTACATCCTTCCCCTCTTTTAGAAATTGCGTCATCACAATTTTAAATTTGGGATCAGTAACAATGGTTTCACTTTTCAAAATTAATTCATTGAAATCCCACATCATAAAGGAGTCAATAAAACCTCCACTTTAAAATAAATAAAGTGAAGTACAAAGGTCACATGAGATAACAAATTCTAGGGTTCTATGTAGGAAAACATGGATATGAAAGAAAAACTAACTATGAAGTTCTGATGTAGAGTGATAGAAAACATGAATTGGAAAATGTTAACATTCACAAAGCTATAAATCTGTGATGATATCAAATAATTTCCTAAATTAGGGATAGAGAAAGCTGGTCAAGATGATTTTGTCAAAAAAAATCACCTTGCTAAGCATGGTAAGATTCCTAAACATGAGGTTTCTTTATTTGAGCACAATGTGGAGCCGTTGGTTCCCAACAATGAGCCTAAAAAAAGAACTGATCTTACTGGACAGGGAAGAAAATCCTGGGTTGACATGGTTGAAGAGGGTGTTTCTGACCCCTCAGCTATGCTACCTACTGTCCACGCTGGATTAGGTGTCCATGGGTTTGAAGTTGTCACAACTTCAAACTCAGAGCATTTAGTGACTGAAAAATCTGGACAATCTGAGCAGTACACTACTCTTAATATTTCTGCAAATTCTGATCTGGATATGCTCAATGTGAATGCTACTCCTGTATCTTCTGATCCAAATCAAGGGGCCAGTGCTGAGGCTGCACTTGTTTCTCAAGGTGTGACTGTCTTGGATGAAACAGACCGGTCCATTGTCAAGACTTCTCCTGGGAAGGAGGTGAGTACTTCTTTGGGTGAGACTACTTCTCACACATCTCTTTCAAGTGTGAAGGTTTCAACACCAAAGGAACAGTAAGAAATGGAGCCCCTGGAAGCTGTTAACAACACTGACCAGGATGCTAATCTTAAAGAGACAGAAGGTGGCTCATGGAAACAAGTTATAACGCGAAAACAAAAGAAAAATGATAAAATAATTGAAGATGAGAAGAAAAAAGAGGTTGCACTGGATGACAGTTCAGATGAAGATCTGGACACTTTACTTCATCAAGCAAGAGAAATAGAAGCCTGATACAGTAGAGGATGATGGCACGGCCGCATCAATGTAAAACTCTGGAATGAGTCGAGGGACAAAGAACGGATAATCGCTGATAAAATCAGAAAGAAGATTGGCCACCCGGAAAGGGGAACTTGAGAATGCTGGTTTTGATTTTTTGTTTATTTTGGCTGTACTTGATGACTCTCCTTCTTGGGTTTTTAATATAATAATTGGGGCTTTGTCCCCAACCTTAAAAAAAATACTTACTTGATATGTATAGTTTCATCCATTAATTGAATTCCACCACGAACTCGTATTTTTCTCTTAATGATGAGTATTTAGGATGAATTAATTTATTAATACACAAAAGATTAACTATATATTTCTCCTATCATGAAACATTAAAAAAACCCAAAATGGTTAGTACAAGATCTGATGATCCCCCAAAAGAATAATCCTTTATAAGGAGAATGACTTCTTTTAATCTCCAAAGTTCAACATAGACCATTAAGTAATTTTTTTTTATTAAAATTCCTCCAAAATAAACCAAACTAAGATTTAAACCAAAAATTTATAAGGATTTGATTACATGGTCTTCCAAGAAAAATTTTAACACTTATCTTTAAATAACATCAATCACTCTTAATGTCTCATACCAAAAAGTAATTAACATAATCACATGTTCTCCATGATAGGTTAATAATTTCCATAAATAACTCAAATCACCATAAGTCCATAATTAAATCATAGATTCTTCCAAAATATAATTCAATGTTTAATCCTCAAATAAAAAACCATATTATTCTATTTACCTTACCCATATAAAGTTCCCAAAATAGTGAACTTCTTCCAAAATAACATTTATCACTTAATCCTCAAATCATTATCCAATACTAAGGTTTTCCATTTGATAAAATATATGTCTCCAAAATCAACTTATTATTAATAAATTAAATAATTTAACTAAAAAGAATAAGTAATACTAACCAGGGACTTCATGTAGGCCAGTGGTAAGAAATAAAGGCCCGTCGCACTCTGGTTGTGAGGTCAATTCTCGTAGCCTTGGCTGACGTGATGGGTTTCCACTCAGTCTATGAATTGTCCTTTTTAAAAAACTATATAATTCTTATAACATTTTAAAAAAGAGATAAAATCCTCAAAAATAACCATAACATGTTTTAGACTCAATGTTTATTCTATACCTTTCATTTTTCATTCCCAAAAGTACTAACCCATAACCACCACAAAAATAAATGTCTCCAAAAATGCCATTAATTACCTAGAAATTTCATAATATAAGCCTAAAAAGGGATTTATAATACATTGAACTTATTATCATCATTAAAATTGTAAACCAATGATGATATTCCAAACTCTTAAGAAAACATCCTAATATCAAAAGTTGTCTAAAACAACCTCTGATACCAACTATAAGGCCCCAACCTATTACATTACATAATCTTGAGTTAAGTCAATAATTTGACATTATTTCACAATGAGGATATTTTCAAGTATGAAGTTTTAAATAATTAGGCCATAACTATTACATAATAGACCCAGACATTACATGTGGACAATTACACTCAGTTTCCACTTTTTCCACCAAAGGAAACCCTTTAAACAAAACACGATTTATTTTTTCTTGATAAAAATATTCTTGAATTTTTTCCTTTATCTTACTCATACTTATACGCTATGGAAAACATCTCAAAAAACTTTGGATGAGCCTGAAAATCTCATAAATTAATGTAAAATAAGGAATAAAACCATTAGTCCATGAATATTTAAAACCCATGAAAACATTTTCAAAAAATCACACTTTTCACCGATAAAACATAAACTATTTAGCTTACATAATGTAATAATAAGATTCCTAAAAAACTTCATATAAATAATAAAACATAAAGGTAACTTGTGGAATTCATATCATACATAAATTGTAGCTTTCATAGCTACATAGGGATTAAACTTCATGGTTACATTTGTAATACCCATCACAGTATATTCCCTAAATCTATTAGGAGAAACCTTAATGTTTAACTATGTCATGTCACCCAATTCTTTAGAGATATATCTCGGGCTCACCCACCCTTGTTTTATCATAGAACCACCCGTATACTTATGCAATTCCCAAGAACCATAACATAATAATAACATATAAACCAATCATAAAGGAAAAATAACATTTCCACATTGAAATCACATTTCACATTTATAAGCCATGCAATAATAAATTAAAACACATTATTTTAAAATAAAATGGTAAAATTATAATGTAAACATCAATACATAATAGTTACATAAAAGAGAAAAATTCCATTCATGACGTATATATAAAAAAACATTAAAAGTTATTGAAATAATCAATCCCCTTTTAAAACACAATTAAAATATTTTAAAAGAATATTTTTGAATAAAAGTGTCCCATACCACTTTGAAACTTTTGAAAAGAATTTAAAATTAAAAAAATTATTTTATATATAAATAATTCCTTAAAATAGTTTTGAAAACATGGACATGAAAGAGAGGGATTTAGAAGATTAAATCTTTTAAACATTTAAAATGATGTTTTAGATAAAGAGTACTTTACAATTTTGACATTTTAAATTATACTACACATGAAAGTAGAACATTTTATAAGACATTAAATATCATGATTATAGATATAATATGTATAATTAATGTAAAAGTGTTTGTATATACACTTTATAAAGAAATAAATGTTCATATCATCAAGAAATGTCTCAATGAAAGGAGATTGAGATGAAGTCCCTTAAAAAGATCGTATCATTAGATTAAGGATAAATCAATGACATAATTATGAGTGAAAAATATAAATACACCCAATATAAGTGTATATTTAGTGTAATATAATAATAGGTCATTCACACATATTCTCAGAGAAACAAAACCAATGACATGGATATTTAACTCAATGAATGGAAATTGAGTTAATATTTCCCTTAAAAAGATCATTTTGTTAATCAAATAGATCAATTACGTGTATTCATTATAAATACACATAAAGAAATTAAAATACTATATAATATATAAAATGTTATTTCTCACATAATCATATCACAATATAATCAAGAATTATAAGATCAACCCAAAGAATGGAAATTGAGTTAAGAAGTTCCCTTACCTCGAGTCCGACTTGTCTTGTTCATTCTTTATATTCTCAAATAATAAACTTGGGTTAATTTATACTTGATTTATAATTTTTTTTATTTTTTTTATTCATTTTATATTACTTATTACCATGTTATATAAATTAGTTAATTATTTGAGTTCATATCAGACGTTTTGTCGATATTTAGTACATGAGTCAAAAATGAACTTGTTTTGATGAAAGTTGTCCATGTGTCCATAAGTCCATTATCCCCAGAATGATACTCATGATTTAAATATCATATATATCGTATATATGTATTTAAAATAATTCATAATATTATGAGATAAGAAATTAAATGCACCATTCATGGACACTGTAGGCCGTACGTATGCATGAACACTTCTTTCATTTCTTTGTCATCATCATCATTTCATTTTTATGCATGTAAAATAAATAAAAATATATTAGGCCAGGAGGGCCTAGGGAGGTCTAATGTAATGTAAACCAAGGGAATCCTCTCTAATTAAATTAATTATCTTTGGTTTAAATTTATAAATGATGGATATAATAGTTATATTGGTACCTTGGTCTGCCATAGAATCTCAGTGATCTGCTACTTGATTCCCCTCCCACTAGGTGTAGGTCACTTTTATACTATTGTTGAGGAGATATTTTAATTTCCTTTTAATGTAATAGATCGACAAAGGTGTGGAACCTTTTCCATGAAAGAATTCATGAAGGTTCATGGAATCAGTTTCCACTTGTGAATGGAAAACATTATCTTAGATGCAAAGCTTAATCCCAGTAAATACTGCCTTGGCCTCTTCTAGTAAGGAATTAACACTACCAAATTGATCTATAAAATCCATAATCAGCCCCCTAAAATCTCTAATGAACCCAACTCCACAAATTTCCCCCAAGATACATGCACCATCTGTTTTCAGCTTAAGACCATCTTCTTGGGGAAGCCACCTCCCATATCTTCCTTGTAGCCTGGGGGTGGGGTGTTGGACCGCAGGAGAGGGTCCATGAAGAGTTTTTATGGATGGAACATCCTTCCCATTTTTGATGAGGGTCACCATATCCACCAACAGGATCCCTATCCCCATGATGATGTATCTCCCTGTGGAAGTAAATCACTCATATCTGGCTCGGTTCCTAGCTTTCCATAGGCACCATCAACTGGAGTTGAGGATCACGGACCTCACCATTTTCTCCATCCCCGTATCATCTATCCCTTGAAACCACTTATCGAGGAATGGTGCATCACGGGTTTTCTTAGAGGAATTTGCAGTAAACTAACCAAAAAATCACCATGTTTTGTGGGCCCATTCCCCCTCAAAGAACTGGTGGTTTGAGATATCCTCTCGCTTGTTTTACAGCAGTGGCAGCTAGAGGCCAGGATAATGCCAAGCTTCCTAATGTTTTCATATGTTGATATTTCTTGGTTCCTAATTATCCATACCAAAAAATTATACTTCGTTGGAATCATATCACACCACACCAAATCATTCCATCTTCCGTGTTGAGCCTGTGGATTTGATGATTTGCGGAATCCATTGGAGTTGAATCTCCCCGAGTTTGAAGGTGTGAAAATGCATATGTCTGGTTCAGAGATGATTTCAATGATGTAAAAAACTTCTTGCCACCCAAAATCCAGAACTGATATGAATAAATCCAGATGTAGACGTGCCTCATTAGGAGATGGTGGGAGCAGGACATCCCGAGTAACCTAACACCCTTCCTTCCCAATTTTGATTCCAAAAAATCATATTACCCTCTCCTAATAACCATCATGAATTCTGATACAGACTTGGTAAAATCTTATTGATCTAGTTGCAGAGGGGATATCCATACACTGATGTCTCACCCATATTTCCACTATAGTTGCAGGACATAGTCTTTCCCCAGATCACACACTCTTCAATAGTTTCCCATGCCAATTTCGCGTGCATGCAGTGGATGGTGTCTTCGAGTCCTTTGACATTGATCCCTCCGTCATGAACGGGATGTGCCATTTTCTCCCATGAGGCCCACAATTGTTTCCCCATTGAAGATGAATACCAGATGAACCCCTGCAAAATTCTATCGATTCTTATAATAACTCCTTTCGGTAGAGCGTTGGACGCCAAAGCAAAGACCGACATGGAAAACATGAAACTATTAACCAAATCAATACAACCGCCAAAGGATAAAAAGTTGTTTTTCCAATTGAGGATAAATCTCATAATCTTGTTCACCACATGGTCATAATCTATTATACGCATTCTTCTTGATGAGATGGGGGTGCCAATGTATTCAATTGGAAAGGTGGCACGCTGCATGCCCATCCCGTTGCATAGACTCAAGGCTCGACTTGAAGAACATTTATTTGAGATTTATATCATACTCTTGTCCTTATTTACAACCTAGCCACTTGAGTGGTGGTAATCATCAAGTTTTTTGTTGAGACCACACATTGATCTCCTTCCCGCATTCATGAAAATGAGTTTTTCATATGAAAATATCAAGTGGGAGATGGGGGAAGTCTCAACTTTCTTCAGTAGGGAAGGATGTCCCCGTTTGAAATTCCTTTGTTGATCATGCGGCTAAGAACATCTTGTATAAGAATAAAGATACTTGGGGACATGGTATCCACCTTCCGTAGCCCGCGAGTAGCTTTAACGAAGTCATGAGTCCACACTTCCTCAAATTAAATTATCATATTTACACATTATAGAAAGCATAAAGGTAAATTGTAAATAAAAATTAAAGAATAATAGAGACAATATAAATATTATATATATCATATATAAATACAGTCCCATCATTATGGCCACCATGATAGGTGGTATGAGAAAATTGAACAATCATCATTTCGTGAGATAGTATTTTTCCGTACACAGAAACAATATGTTCAATATCCATTAGATGGAGTTGTGTGTAAGTGTAGGTCGAACCCTTTTCATGAAAAAATCCTATAATATTGAGTATACTGGTATTTTTATGTAATCATAGAATAAGAAGATTATAGGGAGTGGATAAGGAAAATAAAGGAAAGGAGTTTGAGAGAAGACATTACCTCTAAATCGGGTAACTCCTTTTAATTTGAGCTAAACGGCTTTCTTGAATTTCCTTATTCTTAAGTTAATGCTTTTTGGAGGAATATAGGGATGTTGGGAGATTATTTGAGCATATTTTGGATGATCCAAGGTGTTTGAGAGGTGTGATTAAGCAGGTAGAGGTGGTGGCCTTTTATAAGAGGGAGGAGGGGAACTTTAGGAAAGTATTGAAATATTATTTCATTATAAATTTATTTTTGAGTTATAATAGCTCTAAGGTTATATATTTCGATGATAAGAGGATTATGGGTCTCAATACTCTCAAAAAATTGGTTTTAGACAAGTTTAGGTCACAAATTTAACCTTATCTTTTGGCTTTAACCATTAGTTAAATAAATTAACTCTTACCATGTCTTCTTGTTTTTTACACTATATGGTTAATATAGTTACTATAAAATGTATAGAGAACCTAAAGAGGATCATTAATGAAAATTTTAATATTATCTAACTCATTTGGGAAAATATTATATTTTTATGACCATTATATCATTTAATAAAATAGTATTTTTTTTAAAAACTCATTTATGTCAATTTTGACACTATTTAGTAATTTATTTTTGTTAAAGTCATAAAAACTTGATTCATTAGAAAAAACTACTTCAAATACAAGATATAATGTCAAAATCATCCATAAATTTTTTTTATGGAAAAAAATATTCAAATTACATTTATTTTAATATTTATAATATCATTTATTTGAATCTTTCATTAATAAGGTAATCACTCCACCATCATTGTGTCATAAATAAATTTATTTATTTAATATATAAAAATTATAAATAAAATACAATGATGTAGGAAATATTTTTATATTACTAATGAATATTTATAGTAAAATAGATCATTTATATAAACCCATATTAAAATTTTTTTATAAAGAAGATATATGTTTGTGTTATATTTTTCTTTACTTTAAATTAATTATTATAACATGTCATTATCACACCCAAGTGCCTGCCAAATGCCAAAAGTTCATCCTAATAATTTTTTAGGTCACCCATGACTCATAAAATAAGTTTAGGACAAATTTTAGGGTAGTTATTTATTATTATAATATTATTTTTACCCTTATTTTCCAAATTTACCCTTTAACCTAGGTAATTAAAAATAATTACTGAATTTACTATTCAGAATGTCAAAAAATAAAAGGTACATATTTTGAAAATTTGGAACTTATTGTTACAAATATGTAATCAATTTTTTAAAATTCAAAACATTGGAGTTGCAATAATTAATCTAAAATTAAATCCTATTGTCAAAACGAGAAAGCGGGATTTTTAAAAAGTAAAAACCATCAAAAGATTGACACGTGTTCATATCAAATTTCAATGTGAAATTATTTAAAATGACTATAATTTGATTAAAAGATAAAAACTTAATCCAATTACACTTTAAAACCAATTATAATGATAATCTAACTATATTAATAAATCATACAAAAAATAAGTTTTGAATTAAAATGCAATATTTTTCACTATTCATTAAAAATGAATTTTATCATGAAAATACAAAAACATAAACCAAAGTAAATTTTGATGTCCTTTTTCCAAATAATAAGTTTATTTTTTCAAATATAACATATAAAAGTGTCAAAAAATGATTTAAAAAGGGTTCCCCATCAAAAGGTGGTAAAACAACCTTTTAAAAATATTAGAGTATTTTATGCTTAAAATTGGATTCAGTCTCATTTTAAGCCTCTAAAACTTATTGGATAAATGTGAAAACATTTAACAAACATTTTTAATCATATTTTAGTCAGTTATATTCATTCCTTCCAATAAAATGAATAGGTGTTAACTACCATTTAAAATAATATAATTGTATTATTTTTCAGTATAACTCAGTCTTGTGTACAACATAAGATTTCAGAGAAACCCATTGTTGCGTTTCAAGTACGATATCAGAGATAATATCCCCATTAAGTTAAACAAATATAATTCATAAATATTTAATATATATAAATAATTCTTATTCAATAATTACCTGGGATGTTACATCCTTCCCCTTTTTGAAAATTGTGTGCTCACAATTTTAAATTTGGGCTTGGTAAGTAAGGTTTCACTTTTCAAAATTACTTCATTGAAATAACACATTGTAAAAGATTCAATAAAACCTACACTTTAAAAGAAATAAAGTGGAGTAAAAATGTCACATGAGATAACAAATTGTAGGGTTCCATATAGAAAAACATGGATATAGAAGAAAAACTAACTATGAAGTTCTGATGGATTGTGATAGAAAACATGATTAGGAAAAATTTAACATTCACAAAGCTATAAATCTGTGATGATTTGAGGGACCATTTGATTCATCAAAAAAGAAGGTAACATGGTAACCTTTTGGTTTCAAGTTCTTTTCCTTAGAGTTGTAGAATTCATTAACATCATTGACTAAGAACATAAGTATTTATACTTACTTGACAAGTAGAGTTTCATCCATCAATCGAATTCCACCACAAACTCATCCTTTTCTCCAAATGATGAGTATTCAGGGTGAATAAACTTAGTAATCCACATAATATTAACTATCCATTTATCCTATCTTCAAATATTAACCAAAACCCAAATGGTAAGTACAAGATCAGATAATCCCCCAAAATAATAATCCTTTATAAGGAGAAGGACTTATTTTAATATCCAAAGTTCAACATAGAGCATTCAGCAAAAAAAATTCATTAAAATTGCTCAAAAATAAACAAAACTAAGATTGAAACCCAAAACTGAGAAGGATTTGATCACATAGTCTTCTGAAATAAATTTTAACATTTATCTCCAAATAACATCAATCACTCTTAATGTCTCATACCAAAAAGTAATTAACCTAGTCCCATGTTCTCCATGATAGGTTAATCATTTCCATAAATAACCTAAATCACCGTAAGTCCACAATTAAATCATATATTCTTCCAAAATATAATACAACAATTAATCCTCAAATAAAAACCCATAAAATTCTAACTACCTTAATCATATAAAGTTCCCAAAATATTAAATGTCTTCCAAAATAACATTTGTCACTTAATCTCCAAATCATTCTCCAATACGAAGGATATCCATTCAATAAAATATATGTCTCCCAAATCAAATTATTCTTAATACATGAAATAATTTAAATAAAAGAGTATGTACTACTAACCAGGGAATTCATGTAGGCTAGTGGTAGGCGATAAATACTCATCGCACTCCAGTTGTGGGTTCGATTCCCGCAGCCTTGTCCAACATGACAGGTTGTCACTCGGTCTGCATGTTGTCCTTTTTCAAAAACGATATAATTCTTATAAAATTAACAAAATTAGATAAAATAATAAAAAATAACCATAACATGTTTTAGCCTCAAAGGTTATTATATACCTTTCATTTTTCATTCCCAAAAGTAATAACCCATAACTACCAAAAAAATAAATGTATCCAAAAATATCATTAATTACCTTGAAATTTCATAATATAAGCCTCAAAAGGGGTTTCTAAGACATTGAAATTATGATCATCATTAAAATTATAAACACATGATGACATTTCTAACACTTAAGAAAACAACCTAATCTCCAAAGTTGTCTAAACCATCCTCTGATACCAACTATAAGGCCCTGACCTTAAACATTATATAATCTCGTGTTAAGTCAACAATTTAACTTTATTTCACATTTAGGATCTTTTCATGTTTATATTTTTATATAATTAGGCCATAACTATTACATAATATACCCATACATTACATGTGGATAGTTACAATCGGTATCCACTTTTTCCACCATAGAAAACCCTTTAAACAAATCATGATTTATTTTACTTGATAAAAATCTTCTTGACTTCTTCCTTTATCTTACCCATCCTTATATACTATTGATAAAATTTTATTAACATGGTTTGAACATTAAATTCTTAGTAAAAAATATAAAATAAGGAATAAAACCATTAGTCCATGAATATTTAAAACCCATGATAACATTTTCACAAAATAAAAATTTTTACCCATAAAACATAAAATATTTAGCTTACATAATCTAATCATAATATTACTGCAAAGATTTATAGAAATCATAAAATATAAAGGTAACTTGTGAAATCCATATCATACTTAAATTTTATCTTTCACAGTTACACAGGGAGTAACATTCATGGTTCTGTTTGGAATACCCATCACAGTATATTCCCTAAACCTGTTGGGAGAAACCTTAACGTTTACCTCCATCATGTTACCCAATGAATAGGAGAGCTATCTTAGGCTCACCCACCATTGGTTTATCACAGATACACCAGTATACTTAAGCAATTCCGAAGAACCATAACATAATCATAACACATAAACCATGCATATAGGAAAATAATATCTTGACTTTGAAATCACATTTCATCTTCACAAACAAAACACTCATAAATGAAAACATATTATTTTAAAATAAAATTATAAACTTTTAAATTAAACATAAATACATAATAGTGACATAAAAGTAAGAAATTCCATTCATGAAGTATATACAAAAAACATTCAATGTTATTGAAATAATAAATCCCCTTTTAAACACAATTAAAGCATTTTAAAAGATTATTTTTGAATCAAAGTGTACCATACCACATTGAAAATTTTGAAAGAAATTTACCTTTAAAAACATTAATGTCCATATAAATAAGTCATTAAAATAATTTTGAAAACATGGACATGAAATATACGGATTTAGAAGATTAAATCTTTAAAACATTTATAACGATGTTTTTGATAAAGAATACATTACAATTTTGAACATTTAAATTATACGCCACATGAAAGTAGAACATTTTATAAGACATCAAATATCATTATTATATATATAATATGTATAATTAATGTAAAAGTGGTTGTATATACACTTTATAAAGAATTAAATGTGCATATCATCAAGATATGTCTCAATGAAAGGGGATTGAGACGAAGTCCCTTAAAGAGACCATATCATTATATTAAGGATAAATAAATGAAATAATTATGTGAGAAAAATATAAATACACCCAATATAAGTGTATATTAAGTTTATAACAATCATATTTCATTCAAACATATTATTGGTAAAATAAAACCAATGACATGGATATTTAAATCAATGAATGGAGATTGAGTTAAGATTTCCCTTACAAAGATAATTTTGTTAATAAAACAGATCAATTATGTGTATTCACTATAAATCCAAATAAATAAAGTATAAATACTAGATAAGATATAACAAGTCATTTTTCACATAATAATATCCCTATATAATCAAGAAGTATAAGATCAACCCAAAGAATGGAAACTGGGTTAAGAAGTTCTCTTACCTCGAGTCCGACTAATCTCGTTCGTTATTTATATTCCTAAATAATAAAATTAGGTTAATTTATAATTTATTAATAACATTTTTAAAGTTTATTATTCATTTTATATTACTTATTACCATTTTTTATCAATTAGTTAATTATTTGAGTTCATATCGGATGTTTTCTTGATGTTCGGTACATGAGTCAAAAATGAACTTGTTTTGATGAAACATTTCCATGTGTTCATAAGTCCATTATATCTAGAAATATATTAATGATTTAAATATAATATATATCCAGTAAATTTTAATTTTATATTAATCCATAATATTTTGATATGAGAAATGAAATGCACCATTCATGGAGACGGTATGTCGTACGTACGCATGAACGCTGATTTCATTTATTTATCATATTAAAGGAATGAAAACTAAATGATACATAGGTATATTATAATTATAGTATAATATATATGTTATATATTTTACATAAGTTCATTAAATCCATCCTTTATACATTCCATGTATGTCATGAACGAGTCATATCACTTTGAGGGGTGTAGTCCACACTTTCTCAAATGAAATTATCATATTTACACATTGTGGAAAGCATAAAGGTATGTTGTAAATAAAAATTACAGATGAATAGAGACAATATAAATATAATATATATCATATATAAATATATTTCCATCATTATGGCCACTGTGAGAGGTGGTATGAGAAAATTGAACAATCATCGTTTCGTGAGGCAGTAGTTCGTCGTACACAGAAACAGGATGTTCTATATCCATTAAATGGAGGTGTGTGTAAGTTTAGGTATAAAAATTAGCATAAAAAAATTCTATAATATTAAGGATATTGATTTTTTATGTAACCATATAATAATAATATCATAGGGAGTGGATAAGGAAAATAAAGTAAAGGAGTTTGAGAGAAGACGTTACCTCTAAATCTGGTAACTCTTTTTGATTTGAGCCGAAAGGCTTTCTTGAATTTCATTATTCACAAGGTAAGGATTATAATAGGAATGGAGGGATGTTGGGTGATTATTTTAGTAGAATTTGGACAAAACAAGGGGCTTTAGAGGTTTGATCAAGTGGGTAGAGTTGGTGGCCTTTTATAAGAGGGGGAAGGGGCACTTTAGAAACTTCTTGAAATATTATTTTATTATAAATTTATTTTCGAGTTCTAATTGATAAAAGGTGATATATTTCTAGGATAAGATGAGTATGGGTCTAAATACTATCAAACAATAGGTTTTAGATAATATTAGGTCACAAATTTAACCTTATATTTTGGCGTCAACCCTTAGTTAAATAAATTAAATCTTACCATGTCTTCTTGTTTCTTACACTATATGGTTAATATAGATACTATAAAATGCCAAGAGAGACTAAAGTGGATCATTAATGATATTTGTAACATTATATAAGTTATTTGGACAAATATTATATTTTTATGACTATTATATCATTTAATAAAATAATATTTGTTTTAAAAACTAATTTATGTCAATTTTAAAACTTTTTAGTAATTGATTTATTTAAAGTCATAAAAACTTGACTAATTCAAAAAAATTACATTAAATAGAATATATCATGTCATAATAATCCATAAAATTTGTGTATGACATCAAAATTTTCAAATTATAGTTATTTTAATATTTATAAAATCATTTATTTGAATCTTTCATTAATAATGTAATCACTACATCATCATTGTTTCACTAATAAATTTATTTATTTAATATATAAAAATTACAAATAAAATACCCTGATTTAGGAAATATTTTTAGATTTATGATTAATATTTTTATCCAAATATATCATTTATATAACCCCATATTTATTTTTTTTATTAAGAAGATACATTTTTATGTTATATTTCTCTTTACTTTAAATTAATTATTATAACATTTCATTATCACACCCAAGTGGATCCAAAATTCCAAACGTTCTGCATAAGGATTGTTTTGGTCTCCCATGACTCATCCAATAGTATTATGACACATTTTAGGGTATTTTTTTTATTATAATAATATTTTTACCCATATTTACCAAATTTACCCTCTAACCGTGGTAATTAAAAATAATTACCGAAGTTAATATTCAAAATGTACAAAAATAAAAGGTACCTATTTAGAAAAACAAGAAATTTTGATTAAAAATATTCAATCCATTTTTCAAAATTAAAAAACTCTGAAGTTGCAGTAATTAATTAAAAATTATATCACATTGTCAAAATGAGAAAGTGAGTTTTTTAAAAAGTAAAAACCATCAAAATATTGACACATGTTTATAAAAAAAATAAATGTTAAATTACATACAAGGATCATAAGTTTATTAAATGATAAAAACTTAATCCAATTACACTTTAAAACCAATTAAAATGGTAATCTAACTATATAAAGAAATAAAATGAAAAAGTGGTTTTGAATTAAAATGCAGTATTTTTCACTATTCATTAAAAATGAATTTTATCATGAAAACACCAAAACATCAACTTCAGTAACTTTTTATGTCCCTATTCCAAATAAGAAGTTTATTTTGTAAAATATAACATATAAAAGTGTCAAAAAATATATTTAAAAAGGGTTCACCTTCAAAATGTAGTAAAACGACCTTCTCAAAAAATTAGAGTATTTTATGCTTAAAATTGGAATCATTTTCATTTTAATCCTAGAAAAATTATTGGATAAATGTAAAAAAATTAAAAATAATTTTTAATAATATTGTAGTTACTTATATTGATTACCACCAATAAAACTTCTAAGAGTTAACTACCATTTAAAATATTAATATTGTATTATTTTTCAGTATAACTCAGTCTTGTGTGCAACATAAGATTTTGGAGAAACCCGTTGTTGCATGTCGAGTACACAATCAGAGATAGAATACCCATTAAGGTAAAAACACAATCGAATTCATAAATATTTAATAGATATGAGTAATTATTATTCTATAGTTACCTGGGATGTTACATAAGTACCCTCACCTATATTCCCCTTAGTTTGTAAAACAAAATTTTGTGGGAGAAATTTCATAAGGGCGGAATAATGTAACGACCCAAAGTTTTATCAATGGAAATTTTATTTTTATAATTATTTTATATTGTATAAATCACATAAAATAACATATATAACACAATAAAAACATTATAAATTCTGAATGAATGAAATAAGAGGATTTTTCAGAAATTAAGGAACCTATATTAATGGAATTGTAACATGACCTTTGGTATAGTAATTTTAACCTTAAGAATAGTAACTCATCCAGTAGAATAGTAACTTCACCTATGAAAGTATCAGAGAAATTTAGGAACCTTATAAATAAAAATATGATATATTTATATCGTGGAATAAGTAAATAAATGTTTTAAAAATGTTAAATTAAGTGTTGGTATTTTTATAGAACATAAATTTTTATCTAAAATTTTATAATTAATATAATTATTTAAATGAAAATTTATTTTCATAAAATAGAATGAAAAGTTAATATCATGTTGTCTTATGATTATAATATAATTTTATGAGACAATAATTAACTTTTCAAACTTTTATAAAATAAGTTATAATTTTAAAATTGGTATTTTAGAGTAAAAGATGATTTTAATTAAAAATTTAATTTATAATAATTAATTTTTTTTTCATAAAATAGAGTTCATTTGTTAATTTTACACATGAAAAAAAAATTTATGGTGAAATTTTGAGATTTTCTTAAAATAGTTTTTTTTGTGAATAGTGAAACACGGTAATTTACGGTATTTAACATTATAAATTAAATAGACTATTCCTTGAGTAATCACTGATGTAAGAACCATAATATTGAAATATCCTAAATTATTTAATATATCTACTGATAAGGGTGAAACTATTCATAGTCTTGAGTGAAAATAATAAACAAATGAATAAAATATTCAAAAAACACCTCTGTCCACCACTATAAATACGACCCTGCAACAATCCTTCTCACACCTAAAAAACCTTGAATATTTTAATAATTATGATCCATAATCCTCCTAAGTCTATAACCCCATGTCCAAGATCCCTTGTTCTCAATAAAATACTAAATTCAAGTATCTCAAGGAGGAGAATTCAAAAGGTAAAACCCTCTTTCTTTTTCTTTTAATTTATTTTCAATTTGTTTTCTTTTATTTTATACTCCTCACCTAACCTTATACAAGGGACATGATAACTCTAGTATCTTTTATATATTGGATTTTTTTTGTTAATGTAACAAACCACAATCATTTATCTTCCCCTCTCCTTTTTTTCTAAAAATGAAAACATCGTCTGTGATGTGTTGATTTATCATATTTAAGGACTATGAGTTTTCAATTTCCATTCCTTCCTTCAAGGATGGTCATAAAACCATTTTTATAGTTAAAAATGATTTTAATATATTTATTAAATATTATTTAATTTTATTTAGACATTATATATACACATATTAATTAATAAAACAAAACTAGTTCGTGATGTTTGAAAAAACACCAAAATAATCTAAATGATTATCATTAATGTTTATCTATTGAATCATCATCATATCTGAAAAAATTATATATAAAACCATTTTTTTTTAATTTTCATTAATAACAAATAATTTCAATTCTGGACAATGATTCTCATTTTACATGATTTTCCATACAAGTATACAGTTGAACCGATCATGAAAACCAAATAAATGAACACTCATGAACAATGAAATCGTATCTTATACCTCATAAAAAAGGTCATAAATGAAATTAATAAAATTATAATAAATATAATATATGTAGAAAAGGTTATTAATTAATCAATTAATGAATTTAGTTTGATTATACAATATATTAAGATCAAGTACCAAACAATTTTGGACATAGGATAAGGGGTTCTTTCTGAACCTCCATTTTTTCCTTCAGGTTACACTTTCTCTCTCTATATCAAAATTTAACTCTTATTTACTCTTATAATTATTATAAATTTGGTGTTTATGTTCCATAATAATTTATTTATATCAGTACATACTTCTTTGATGGGTAAATACATTTTTTTAAAAGGTTCCCTTCTAAATTCATCCCGATAAGCATGCCCGATTAAAGGGAAATTCCTGATTTCTTACCCATTTTCAAGTGAACTCCATAATATATTTTAAGAAAACATTATTTTTCTAAAATCACTCTTTTTACCATGAAAAATTATCTTGGTTTATTTCTGGTATATATAAAATATTGTGCCTTTTCCTATCTAAATACTCTTTAATATTTTCCTTAAACTGCACTAAAATGTTTCATTTCTAAAGCTTATCAAACACTCTTTTTACATGTTTTCAATTTATATAGAAATTATTTATAATTATATATGAATTGTTTTTTCTTATTAATGCCCATTTATTATTTAAATCCATTATTTCATGGACAATTTTATGATACACCCATTTACTATGCTTTATGACATAATTATGATACCCATTTCTTTCTATGGGTAACCCTTATGTTTATTTTCCATATGTCTCACATATTCATGAACCTTTTATGATGGGTGAACACAGATAGAGATCTAGTGAATTGGGTAATGTTTTATCTCATGAGACGTCATGTGGAATGGTCTTGATAGTTGTCCTTGACTCATGCTCCACGTGCAATGGTCTTGGTGGTTAGCCTTGGCGCATGCTTATCCATGTATAGTGGTCTTGTTAGTTAGTCTTGAATCATGCTTATGTCATATTGTATGGTGTTTCCAGATTCCTATGATTCCATGATTACGTGAACCCATGTTTTATATGTTATGATTTCCATTCCTTTATATGTCATTATGGTATGCCTTATGACCATTATTCTATGCTCTATTGATATGTATTTTTACCTTATTGGGATTTTTAGCTCATCAATTTGTTCATGTATTCGGTATTCATATTCAAGGTTAAAATGATGTTAGGAGATCAATATGAAGACTATATAAAATATGTTTTCAATTTTGTTTCATGTTGTTTAATTATGTGTCACGACCCGTCCTCGGGGTCCGTGCCGTGACTACCCCAAGCCCGCCTTCCATAGGCCAGGGGCTGGCGACTAGAACCAAGGTGTAAATCCCAGTAAAAAGGGAAGACATTGCCTTTGTAAAGTAAACAAACACCACAGAGTAAGCAAGCAGAAGTAAACACTAAGTAAAAACTGGGTACAACAGTAAGTGCGGAAAAGTAAGTGGGCCAGTATACAAACCCAAACTGAAAGTAAAGTACAACTGGAAAGGGAAAACAACAACTGAAAGTAAAGCTGCAAAGTCGAGCTGTCCACTAGAAATCCCACCTGAAGGGTGAGTATAGATAGCCTCCACAGCTCCTCGGGTCCAGCCGTCCGCTACGAGAACGTCCCGCCCAGTGGTCCACCTCCAGGTACCGTCCTGCTCCGCAAGCCTCAACCACGATCAGCGTTGTCCGTCGTCTGCAACCAACACAATGTAGTGCGGGAATAGCCCGTGCAGGGGTGAGTATAAGCTACCCAGTAGGGATCCCGAGACCCCCAAAGGTCTCCCAGAATCCACAAAGGATAATCCACAAAGGAAAGATACAATCTCGAAGTAACATTCGATACTGCTTAGGTATATTCCCATACATATACCTAAGTCATCAATTCTCGTTCGGCTCCAACATCCGATCCCAATTACAACCCAGTCCACACAGGAAAGCAAAACTTAGATCCACATAGGATAGCACAACACAATCCACATAGGAAAGCAAAACAGGATTCATCTCACACAGGTATAATTCTCCGTATGACGATAGAGATGATCAGATATATCTACTGATTCATCTAAGCCATCAGAACCACAAAGGATCGATATGTACTAGCCCCCGCAATGATCCACAAAGGATCTGACCCACACAGGATCGATAGGTAACTAACCCCCGCAATGACCCACAAAGTATCTGACCCACACAGGATCGATAGGTAACTAACCCCCGAAAAAACCCACACAGGATCGGACCCACACAGGATCTGTAGGCGCTGGCCCACACAGGACCGCTGAGCGCTGACCCACACAGGATCGGACCCACACAGGATCTATAGCACTGATCCACGTAGGATCGCTGAGTGCTGTAGTCTTCGCTGTCGAATCCACTGAGGATCTCTGTACAGTCGTCGTCGTCGTCGCAGATGCAACCATCTCTAGGGTTCCCGCACACAGCAAGCTCGTTCGGGAGGGTCCGCTCCATGAGCCGAGAGGCTGATACATCAACTAACACATATTCCAGAGTTGATGTATCCAAAAGTTCCGTATCGTCAACAGTAACTCAACGTCGCAGACGGCGCGTCAATCGGACGCCCGATCTGAGAGTTATTGGGTTTTTCGTCCGAGGGACCCGGTTGGTTTTTATGTTAAAACCAACCCCACCATACTCCACCTGCATCCAAACCTCTGGCAGAGTAAGCCAAAAGATACGTCTCACTTATAGGAATCCAACAAAGTTGACGGCACGTCAATCAGACGTCCGGAGCTCAAGTTATGAGCGTTTGCGCTCCGAGGGCCCGGTTGGTTTCGTGTACGAACCAACCCGGCCAAACCCAAAGTACTCCGAAACTTTGAGTGTAATATGTCAAAACGACCGTCTCGATCCAAGGATCACATCGCCGCTGACGGTGCATCGATTGGAGGTCCTCATCCCAAGATATGAGCAAAAGACCGAAAAGGTCTGAAAACGGGGGGTCTGGGCCCGGACCGACCCGGCCCAACCCCCCCTCGGCTGGCCCGAACCGGGTCGACCCGACCTGGGTCTGGGTCCGACCCGGCCGGTGCGGCGCAGCCCGGCCTTGGTGGCCCGGCCCGGCCTGGGCGCGACCCGGCCCGGCCGGCGCGGGCGCGGCCCGGTCGCCAGGCGGCTCGGCCGTAACGGCTGAGCGGTACGCAAGGGGGGCGCCGCCCCCTTGAATGAGCCATGACCCCACGTGGGGCTGCCCTTTCCAGCGGACGCGGCCGGCTGCCGTGTCCCATGCCCCGTCCGGTCCCGCGCGGTCGTGGGACCGCGCCCTGCCTCCGTGGCTTCGGCCGCGGCGGCTCCTTCCGGCGGCGCGCCGGGCGCCGCCGCCACCTGCCACCGGCGCCGCTGTGCCGGTAAGGCGCGCCGACGGGCTGCTCTGCGGACCACCAGACGAGTTTCGGTGGTCGGAATTTCATGCCGTCTTCGCCAATGGCCCTCCCGGGGCCCGTCCTTCACTGCGAGGACCTCACATCGCCCGTGCGGCTTGTTTTGTCGTCATCCTCCATTCCGCTCACCAAGAACGAAAAGGGCGGTGGGTTTGGACTTGTTCGTTGGTCCGCAACCACCGAGTTATCGGTTTTAAATGTCTCACAACAAAAAATTTAATCATACACCGCGGGTATAAATCACAAAGATTTAAAAGAATCAAAACCCCTACCTCAACATTGTCGTCGAACGTGAGTTCGTCGCAGAATTGACCGTCGTGGAGAAGAGGATCGTCGCGTCGCGGAAGGGGTGTCGCTGTCGTCGCGGTACACGGCGCCGCGCGGTCAAACTCCGAGGATTAAAAACACACAGATTTAATTGCATCAATTAAACCCATGTTGAGGATAAAAAATTCACAAAGAATTAAAGAACCGAAACCCCTACCTCAATCGGTTGTTGATCAAAGATTTTCGCAGGGAAGGAACATCGTGGAAGAAGCGTCGCAGAAGGAGGATCATCACGTCGCACCGTTGATCTCCGAGGATCCATCATTCTTCGCGTTCTTCGCATTCTTCACGTTCTTCGCGAAGAAGGATGAAGATCTCCAAGACTTAGAGCTTCCTCCAATTCCTCTCAACAAGAAACCCTCAAGTAAACACGTGTTGGTATTATTTTATTCCCATGCCAACGATTTGAAAATTCAAAGTTAAGAAACGAACCATTAATTCGATGAATTAATTGTCACGACTTAACTGCCCAATTAAATGAGGCGTTTCTCAACTCTAATAAACGCACGATTGACTTTATTTAAAAGAGGTTTTCGCGGGTGCGTTACTTAAGGGAAAAGAAACGGTGGGGCTCGTGCAGGCCCCACCTCACAAATATCCTACCAAGTGGGTAGGATATTTTGGGTCCCACCCTATCCGCTTAACTTAGCTTAAGTGGCTTTAAGTGGCTTAAAGTAAAATAAAATAAAGTTGCCGCACCACTTTATTTTATTTCTTAATTTAACCCAAAAAAATAAAAACCACACCCGAGAAAACGCAACTCCGGAAAAGGCGTTTCTAAGAAAATACCGGCGCTGCGATTCCATCGGTGCCCTTAGAATTCGATTTTGAGCACTGGTTCAAAAGTTAGAAAAACCCGCTCGTTCGTTCACTGAACGTACCCGAGCCAAACTTCGGAAAATGATTCCGGGCACACCGGGCCTCGGAATCAGGTGCCGTCAGAAACTGCGTTCTTGTAAGATTCCAAAGAAAATTAAGAAAAATATTTCCTTGAATTTTACGGGTATTTACATTATGTATCTAATCTTCCAAAGACACTAGGATTTATGATCTTTGGCTTGTTTTTGATGGCTAGTTATCTATAGAATCATTTAATAATATGTGAAAAAGGATAGGGTCATTATATAAGTACTCCTAAAAGTAGTTTTTGGTATATGAAAAGTTCATAATCAAATATAATGATACCCAAACCTCATATTAATCTTGGAGAACACAAAAGCAACCCTTAGTTGATCAAAAGGATTGTTGATAAATATAAGAGGATATGAGTTACTAACATTCAACATATTTAACTTCATGTAATTGATGCAGAAGAGAACTATTCTTTTAGATTTATTAGGAAACAATAATGGAAAACCACATGGTGATGTACTCGGATGGATGAATATATTATCCATAAATTCTTTCAGATAATTCTTAATCTATTTAAGCTCTAATGATTCCATTTGCTAAGGAGGAATGTAATATTGTTCATATCCAAGCATTAACACAATTGTGAACTCAAAATCAATCAAAAAAGACATCCTTAAGAAGTCCTCAGTAAATACATCTTCAAATTGATGCATTATGGGAAGAAATAAATTATGCTTCACACACCCTTTATCCAAAAAAGTCTAAAAAATAGGTGGTGATCTCCCACAGTTTCTAATGAACTAGAAACGCATTGTATTTTGGGATATCCCATTCCCCATAATGAAAAAATCATTCACCCTCAGGAGATATGAAAGCTACTCTCCTATGGTAACAATTTTTATGGGATCTATACGATATCATACAGTGCATACGCAAAATCAATTCAAAACCTAACATTTAAATTATATACATATCCCGAGGGAAATAATACTCACCAACCTCAAGGGAAAACCCCTTCCATAGAATGATACCCTTCAACCGTACTCCCAATGGTGTATCGATCATCCTAATAGAACACAAAAACTCCACCATAAGACACAAATCATTCAAAATTTTAGAAGATATAAATAACGTGAGGCTCTTGTTTCAAATAAAGTGATAAAAAGTGTAGAAGATATAATTATTTCAATTTAACTATTGATGGTCTAACCTTAATACCAACAAGTTTAGGTTAAAAAACATGTAAATAACATGTCCCATATACCCTATGCTCTAGTATGAGTCCCCTATGTTTCCCTGATATGCTGATACAAGTTCTCTTATCCTGAAGTACAAAATCAGCCACTCCGACTAGCATGAATAGTTGTTAGATCCAAAAGGGGCCTAGATACACTTAGATGGGGTGAATTAGGGCATGGATATTATTTTCAAAATTCTTCCTACCCAACTAGATCTTGAACTATTTATTATAAGGGTCACTTAATTTTCTATTTAGTGTTTATATTTATGTTTTTCTCTCTAAATTTATCTGATGATGAGGCATAGAAAGTAAAGCAAGAATGAAAACACAAACACACACATATTTTTACTTGATTCACCGTAAATGTGCTACGTCCAAGGAGTATACAATGTAAATGTACCGATGTACCAAATCCACAATGGATCACTTCCAAATTACAAGGTTTGGGATATGTAAAATCTATGACCATGATCACCACCTTTAAAATTTTCCGGGTCAGCTCACTGCATTCCCAGGGGTCACTCCCTAACTCTATTTCAATGGCTCACTGCTGGTTGAAAGGATCAACTTATTCCTCTCCCCTTTCTCACAAATCCATAAAGGAGCACCTCACATTTTATAGACTTGTAGGTCCATTCATTATAAAAAATTAATAAATCATCATTTATAGATAGATGATATCTTGAAGTTATTTTAAGGATGATCCTTCAATTCTATGAGGACACCTAGAAGAAGAACTTCCACTTTCAAGAAAAATGGAACATAATTCTTTTTACTGTAGAAATATTAATTATCTCCCCTTTGGAAAATCTTTAAGATATTCCAAGTCTTCTTTTCACAACACTTATTGCAGTAGTGAATAAACTCCTCAAAATATAGTCTAATGATGAAGATCCTCTATCTTCTTCTTATTATTCTTCAGAATTCAGATATAACAATTATATTTTTTACTGGGTAACCATGGAACATATCTCCTTACGCAAGAACCTCAGAATAGTTTCACATGTAAGTGTACCATGAATTTATCTTTCATGTAATTTATCTATCGCTAAACTCTTCTCCTTCTTGGAATTATTACTCAATAACTACTTCACACTTCCCTGAATTTTTCCCTAAGTGATGATATTTTATAATGAAATTATATCTACTTAATTATCTACTTAGAGGTATTTATATAGTAAAATAGATATGAAAAACCTTATAATCCAAATTACACAAAACTTATATGTGGTGCAGCCTTCAACACGAAATGTTATGTGGTTCGCATAGATCCTTAATCCTTTGCAGCAGCTGATGTATTCCAAAAATGAAAAATCATTTGTATCTCCTTAAATAACCACCTCATAACCTCAAATGATGATACTCCCATGAACTATGAACTTCCCTTGAGATGATTTCACTAAGCGGTCTGCTTAGCACGCTTCGCAGTCTACATAGTAGTGTTATGTGAAAATCATTCTTTTAAAATTTTACTTCACCATTCTGTATACCTTCTTTGTGGTTCACATAGTACAATTTTGCTACTTTATAGTTCTCAAACTCCATTATTAATGGTCTATGAACTGTGATTCGTGGTCTGTGAAATACTCTCCATGAAATCCATTCTAGAAACCCTTCTTTTTCCAAAAAAACTCACAATTTTGAGTCACAAAATTTTTGTTAAATCCTAGGAAACTCCACGAACTTAAACATATTATTTGGAAACACAAACCATACTAAAAAAAATTATTTGGTTTTTCCAACAAACACAATCAACTAAAAAATACTGCAATGTTACCTTGATTGATTTTTTTCCAACATAACTCCAACTGCCTGATTGGTATGGGGTAGAAGACCCCCTTCTAGTACTTAGGATCAACACATCTCCTCTATCCCTAACCATCTATCACAGGTTCCTATAGAACAACTATAGTTGTCTTATCCTACATCATGCTCGACACTCCACTGGGGTCAGGAACACTAGCTAAAAATGGGACCCGACCTATCGTACTGATAAAACACACTCTATTACTAACCTAAGTAACTGATCCTCCCCCCTAGATACTCTTTTTCCATTGATATGGTGAATTTTTTCATAACGATGCTTCTTACTCTCTGAATATGTACCTCTTAGTCATTGAGTTGAAACCACCTATCCCCCACCAGAAGCCTCCTTTAGGTTTCCCTGAGAATTTAGGGACTCATTCACTACTTTATAAAAATTCTTCAATTTAAAGATATTAATCTGGGACTTAATCACACAGTTAATCCATCCAAAAAATGCCTTTCCATAGCTACCACATATTCTTCCAATGGTGGGACAAATCAATATAATTCATTGAAGCATCTAACAATATCCTTCACTAATATGGTTCCCTGGTTCAACCGCATAAACTCTATTTCCCTCTCATATATTAGTGTCTTTTGTTAAAAGTGATATAGGAACTTCTCCTAGAATTACTTCCATACCATGCACTATAATTTCAACTCCGGATACTACATGTCCCACTAGAACTTCACTGGTCCTCGTAACATATAGGTTGCTAATTTGAGTCTTTTAGCCATATGAGTCTCTAAATGATACAACTTTTGATGGATAGACTAAATCCAGAACTCATATTCTTCAGGTCCAACCTCTTAGGTGAACATAAAAGGGTGATGTAACTATAATGTATGGGTTAGATCAGACATATTCTGCACAACCTACCCAGGTTCTCTTTCCATGAACATTATAAAACGAGAAATGTTATCATGAAACTTCTCTTCCACAAATTCACCCAGAACTAGTAGGGCCTCTATCCTGCTACTAGAGGCACATTTCCTACAATTTTAACATGGAATCCCGCAATAAAAATTATCGATGGAGGAATGTCTTTTCAATTCCAATCACATGTATTAAGACACATAACATATCATTAACACATTTTCACAAGAGATATTCACATAATTACACAATAGGAAATCCATAATACACTACCCCATGAACAAAATAGTGACACTATCACTACCCTCAACCATCCCTAACCTGACCCATGCCAAACATAGGGTAATAAAATTTTCATATTTATAGTTTTACCATTAGAGAACCTTTTATCCTCTTAATATTACCATATTCAACATATTTTAACCAATATAATTTCTTTATTATTCACAATTTTATTAAAATTACTCAAATAAGAAAAAATAATAATTTCCCATAACCCACTAATGGAATTTTGTTAATCTGTGCCTATGATGATGCATGTCACATGAATTACTAAGTTTCTAGAATGATGTACACATACTCAACTATCATTCCATACTTATCCATGAGTAAAATGTCATAAAAAAGTAACATCACACAACAAGTGCATCACTAAAGGTGATATGACATTCAACTATAATAGAAAACATCCTAAACAACAATCCCAACCTTAGAACTTGGGTTTTTCCTTACAGATGGGTTAGCTACTCTCATTGAAAAGTCTATACACATCCTAGTTTCATGTTTACATTTACCAAATAATAAAATTACTAAAAATAAAACCACCTATGGTACAAAATTTTAACATCCTAACTTGGGTTCCACATACTAGTGCCTCGTGTCAGTTCGTTATGTGACCTCAAAAACACCTCCACATATTCTAGAGGATTTCAACTAGCAGTGAGGGTGTAATATTAAACAAGGGGAGACTATAAACTAATTATAAATTAAATAAAAGTCACAAATAAGTATAAAAATTTACAAAATAATTACAAATGATAACCAATAAAGACTAAGAATCATGTGAAGAATCCCAAAACAGGGGAAATGTCCAAAAATAAATAAGTAAAAATGTCATTCTATATATGTTTTATGTGTTGAATGAAAAACCAAAATAAAGAAATACTGAAAACTCCCTTGAAGGTCCTGATATCATGTCTAGTTCCTTCATCCATGATCTATACTGGATCCCAACTTATCCAGATAAAATATGTATCTTTTCTTTACCTTTTACTACAAACATGAAGTCTACTTGAGTATCAGTTAGTGTCTTGAGTAGGGTGTGAGTAAAACTCAGTAGACCACCATCAACAATGTCTAAATCAATATCCAGTCTATAATAGTTTATGTATTTTTATAAAGAATATAAGACAAATGATAAAATTAATGAGGTTTCATATTTATTATTCGTTAGTAAACCACATTTGAACTTGGGTTCATGATGATACCCAAGCCAATCATACATGATTTTTCCTATGTCATAGTCTAAAGAATACACCATAGGGATTTTAAAATTTAATCTTTCATGGGATTTCATTAGTGAAATTAATTCCAATTTCATTTCAGTACCTTGGAGCATCATTCTAGGTACCATTACCATAGTTTCTTGGAGAGTCGATCCAATATCATTATCATGGGTACTAATAGAATCAGTCTAGTGCCAAAATATTAGGTATTTGGAGCATTAGTCTAGTAGTAATTAACATACATGAATCATGGGCCTATAGAATCAGTCTGTCCACCCATAGATGAGAAGCATAAGTATAACACCCACATTTCATTATTCACATAATCATATCAAGGTAAACATTAATAAAAATTGTATCAACAATTATCATCATGGTGAACCATTTTTTATCGATTGAAAACTTTTTCATCATTTCAACCCTTAACCATTTAACCCATTTTCTCTGAATCGTTGCATAACACATTAACCATTTGAGGTTAAAAAAAATAGTATTTATTACAAGTTAGCATGCCAACACATTCAAAATTGGTTTAATTTCATAAAACATCTAATACCCCTTTTCATTCAATGATTATAATTTCAAGGTAATTAGAACACCTCATGGGTTTCCATCATGCCTGGTCACATAATCTCCAATGTATCCAATAGGATCTGAGAAGGGTCTCTGAAATTCATAGGGATTCAATTCAGTATTCTAATTTTAAATGAAATTTCAAAACATGGAAACATGATGATATAACTAAAAACATAATATCATTATGAAAAATATGGGGACTAGAATATAGAAAACCGACCTTAGGTTTATTTATGGATCCTCTCCCAACCTTATCCCATAATTTGAGGTAGAATGACTGAAATCACAATGGAGAATAAGATCTAAGATAATGACCTAGTATCAAGATCTAATGAAAAAATTTCCATTAAAACCTAGATATATGCCATAAAAAATGGAATAATTAGACCCTCTACAATGGGAGATAATGATATGAGAGAGAGTAACCTAATCAAGGAAGATAACTCATACCATAGAGGGGTCAATTTCTTCCACTAAATCTTCGATTTGAAAAGGAATGAGTTTTAAGAGATAGGGAATCCTATATAGAGCCTAAAAAATACAAGGAAACTATATTAGGATGAGTGGGGTTATTAATGATATAAAAATAGTGTTTAGTAAAATTTAATTAAATTTTTGGAGGTTTAAAAGCCTGTGTGTATGGTTTCCTGGATGGGAAGCATGGTTAGACAAATAGTGTGCCCTAACCGTGCTCTCATACTATCCTCGGGTGCATGGTTTTCACTAGGTGGCTACACAGCTTGAAAAACTATGTGAAAACCATGAAAAACCCCTCTTTACATGGATACATAGTTTGGGGGGTTGTTTGCACGGTTGGGGGGGTATCATGGTTTGAAAAATTGTGTTCCCCCTCCTAGAGTCTCAGCATTGGGAGAACGGTTTGTTGGGGAAAACCATATGGTTTTTCCGAACCATTAACTATCCTTACACAACCCCATGGGATTCCGAAATTATAAAAATTCACCTAAAATGACTACTAGGAAAGGTTCACCAATGTATGATAAAAAAAAGGGTAAAATAATACCTAAAAATGAGTATGACATGCCTCAAAAAAGGTTGGTATCTTACAAATAATATCTATCAGTTCTTCCTAAAGTGCTCCAATATATCCAAGAAATATTCCATCTGAGTTCTAAAATTCCCATGATCATTAAATAGATGAGCTAAATTTAGAAAAATATTAGGTTGTACATGATAAACCAAACTATCAATAGAAAATGAAACATCTTCCAACCTAAAATATTAATCAGTACAACTGATATTGAGAAAAAATTCTTTCAACTCATCTAGAAGATCATTATTGAACAAGATAAATTTAGAAAAAGTAATAATTTTGTTAGAATTAGTTGTAGTTAGTTAAGGTGGATCATGTGTAGCCTGAGGATAAGTAGGAATTTTATTATAATTTGAGTCACTGAACTCTAATCCAGAATGTATGAACACAAATGTTTCATTATCTAAAGAGTCCTATTGTGGATCCTCAATTACTTAAAATGAATTGTATAAATCTTCAAGGACTATAAATTTAGTCATGGATTATGAATCATAAATAGGATCACCCTAAAACAGATTATATGAAACATGTCTAGGAGAAGAAGGTAAAGTTGGACCTTAAGGAGTAGATCCAAATAGATCTTGTAAAAGATCTTGGTGACCCTATTCCCGAGGAATTGGAATAGAGGGAACCGCCTCAAACTTCTCTGAGTTAGTGGGCTCAACAAAAATATTTGGTCTACCAGGTTTGGGTATAATTTAAAAATTTTCATCATATCCTTCATCATTAGGATCTGGTGGATCCGACCTAAAGAAATGGTTCTTAGGAGACACATCTTCTCTCAGTGGTGTTAAATCCAGAAAAGGGTCTACCCCTATTTCAAATATATGAGTATTATCTTCAAATAGAGATTAATAATTCTTACTCTATGATTAAGTGAGGTTTGGTCCAAATAAACTGAACTAGGAGTATTCTACCACTAAATAGTTTCCACACTTTCCCTTGAAGATTCAAACTCTATTGGGATTTCTAAATCTAAACTTCTCGACCAAGAGAGTAACCCACGATATTTTCATAGTCTATTTTAACATCTTCAACAACATCAGTATTATCCTAAGATCCACTCTCATTATATGGATAATCATCTTAAACTATATAGTAATGATCCAAGCTTGTATCTATCACATTTCATAGTCTGGTAGGTTTTTTTAAATGATTGAAGAACTCATAAAGCTTATCCTCATTTATTAACAACATATTTTCCCATGGATTATAGATGATTTTAATCCTCTTAAATTTGGTTTGGTTAAATCAAATACCACATGAAATTATTTACTTTTCTACTCCCATGGGAATAATTCACTTATATTCATTTAGTGTTGAAATAAACATAGGGTAAGTCAGAGTACTATATCTTAAAGAATTCTTACACAACTCCCATATATGTCATATTAGTAATATGGGATGATTTATATGAATCCCAAGAACCATAAAATACAAAATAAATATGAAATAGTTCCTAAATTTACTAAAATAACACTTTTTAGGGTAGATTTTATGATGTAAAAATATTAGAAACAACATACACTCTCTATTTAATTCACTGCAACTAGGCCTTCATCAGGTTCTATCACTAGTCAATTATTATGATGATTTTCCCATCTAAAAATGTATATGGTTTGAAGTTTAAAAAAAATTTAATGCTTATTTTTATCATAATGTGGTACTTTTAAACTCTCAGCCCTAAGGGACGAAGAAAACTCACATTCATGACTGTAATAAAAAGTCTCTAATGAATCTGATTGATCTACAACTTTAAACACCATATTTATATGAAACCCCTTCACTGATAAAGGATAGAAAATTTGATTATTTTACCAGAACCAATTGGTCCATCCTTTTTGAAGTAAGACTCAAAAAACTAGAGAACAACATTCCCTTAACAACTCAACATATACTTCTTTTGCTATAGTGTCTTTGTGTAAAAAAAGATTAGGATTCAAGAGTTTTATAGATACATCATAATTTAGTTCAATCTGTTAGAAGCATCGAATGCTTTAGGAGAATCTTCACTGAAATATTTCTTCATCTCGACTACTCATAACTGAGATTCAATGGTTATAATTCTAGGGTTTCAGTAAAGGAAGGGTTGAAAGATGTTTCAACTCGATTTGGAATGGAACATGATGATTTTGATTTTATTTCAGAATATTAAAATCATATAGGGATCAATATATAGTAAAATGTGGGAAAAAATTAAATATACATAATATAATTAAAAAAATACAATATCTTTAAATAAATAAAGTTAATCAAATATTCCATATAATAAGAACTTATCATTATATATTAATTTTAAATATTAAAAAAAAATTAAATATATACCAAATTAAAATTTAAATAATTTAAACATAGTTTATCTTTAAAAACTCATGTCATATATAATTTAACATCTCACAATTAATAGGATTTGTAAAAATGATAGAAAGATGATGTTCTATTCTAATGAATTCAAGAGGGATATCACCTTTATGAAAATGATCATTCAAAAATTGATGTATTATATCAATGTGTTTTATCCCTGAATTTGATACACGATTCTTGGAAATTTTAATTGAATGTTTATTTTCATAATTTATAGGGACATGTTTGAATTGATATCCATATTATAGGAAGGTGTGTTTCATCCAAAAAATTAGTGCATAGAAACTGCCCGCAACTATGTACTCAATGTTAGTAGAAGGTAATGCAACTACATTCTAATTTTTTACTACATCATGATACTAGAGACAAGCCCAAAAAATGATATGTTATATAATTATTGTTTCTATATTACTTACAACCACAAACGTCACCATCAATATAGCTAATTAAATAAAAACCATGGACACTAGAATATAAAAATCGTAAATTTTTATTACTTTTTAGGCATTTGAAAATAATTTTGACAAAAAATAAATGAGATACCCAAGGATTTTCATGAGAACATGCACACATACACAAATAAAACATAATTTTTATCTATTTAGATGTAATGTAAAGTAAACTCATAATCATACCACTGTAAATGGTTTGGTCAACTAGTTTATTAATATCATCAAGATTGAATTTACTAGTAGTGATCATTGGATTATCACTTCCTTCTGAATATCCATACCAAAATATTTTAAAAAATATTTAGTTTACTATAGCTTAAAACAATTCATTATTTATTTTGAAATATTTTAAAACCATGAAATAATTTTATTATAGCTATCAAACTCATTTAAAATTCATCTTTAATTAGTTTTGTAAATTAAGTATATAAAAACTTTCTTAAAGAACCAAAAAAATATAATCAATATATATTTTTATAATAAAAACTTCTTTAACATTTATTTTTATAAATAGTGTAGGATTGTATAAACCTTTTGTAAAATATTTTGAAATAAGAGAAGTGATAAACCTATCAAACTAATCTCTAGGAGAATTTTTTAAAACATTGAATTCTTTCATAAGTTTGAAAACATGATTTGGAAAATAAGGATGTGAAAAATCTTTAGGGATTTTAAACAAAAACACTCCCAACAATATAACCATTAATAAAAGAACACTTGACATCTATTTAATTTAATTTTAAATTTATATGTTCTAAATTATAAATCATTATCCTAATGGATTTATTTCATGATAAAAGAGCTAAGTCTCCTTCATGGTCAATACATTCTTCTTGAAAATAAGCTTGTTCTACCAATCTAGTTTTATTTTTGATAATATTTCATAATTTATCAAACTTGGTTCTATATACCAATTTTGTACCAATGGTTAAATAGTATTTAGTTCTCTCAATACTTTCCCATTCCTTATTCCTTACAAAACTGATTCAAGTTTTACTTTCATAAACATCACCTAATGTTCATAACTAATTTCTTCATTAATTTTCTTGGGTTCAAGCTATTTAAAAAGGCTTGGTGTTCAACCTATTTTATAATTGATTCTTGTAACAACCAAAAGTTTATAAATATTATTTTTCTCTTGAAATAAATGAGTCTTATAATATACTATATAACATAAAAAACTGACAAAAAAAATATTTTATCAATAAATACTATTACATTAATATGCAATGAAACTGATGAAACTTCCAAACATTACAAATGGAAAAAAATATAAAATATAAAATAGAAAATGGTAAAATATGGACCACCCCAATCTAGTATAATCATCAACCATATTCCAAAACTATAGAAAATAATTGGAATATTCATAATTCAATCAACATTATAGAAAATTGAAATATAGAACTATAAGTGGAATTGCCTTGAATATTAAATGAAAGAATGGGATGGTATATATAGGATTTAATGTGACCATTAAAATATTTATGTGACCATTTTAATAGTAATGTGACTATTTGAATAGTAATGTAGCCATGAGAATAATAACCTGATTATTGATAATAGTAACGTGACCATTGAGAATAGTAACCTAACTGTTGGAATAATAATTTTACCCAAAATAATAAATTTTGATATGAATAATACTTAAAATGCAAAATTTATTTATATATAAATTTTATAATTCCAAAAAATAAATATCATGACAAAAAACACAAAGAAAATATAAGCATATTTTTAATAAACTCAATTTTATAGTATTTCATAAAAATCGTAGTTTTCATATTATAATTAAAATGAACTATTTCATAAATTTATTTTGATAAAATAAATATCATTTTAAAATAATCATATCATAATTATCTAAGGGTTATTTTTTTCTAATTTTCTGAAATACTTCAAATTTCAGGTAAATAGTTAAAATACAGTTTTTCACATAACCTATGTATCTTAAATTACATAATCCTTGATGTAATAAAGAATTTTTTTTCTAGAACTTTAGTTTCAGAAATTATATATTTAATTTTATAAACGAGTCATTAAAAAAATAAACATAATTTCCAGACCTACAAATCTCTTTCCAAAACCTTAAGTCAAAAGTGATTCCTTAAAATATAAATTTCTTTTTTCTGATTTCCTTTTTAATAAATAAATTAATTAAAATTATATAGGGTATTTAATGTCTAAAACCTATTATATTATATTTATATATTATTTTTATTTTAAAAAAATCACTATTGCATGATTTACCTTTGATATAATATTTTATTCAATATTTTATTCTAAAAATACCCCTCTCCTCAAGTAAAATTAACCTCTCTACATTCCCTTATAAAATCAACCATCCCACCCATTAAAAATCCCAATTTATATCCAAATACTCCCTATAAATCACCTTATAATAATTAGAGTCATTTTTGAGCAATCCAATTCCAATCACCAAGGGGGTTATAGTGTCGTACAAGAGAAGCTGCATCGATGAGATAGTAAGTCTCAATTAACATTTACCACTTTTATTCATCTCTTTCTTTTTTTTCCCAATTCCTTTAAAAATTATATTCTTTAAAATTAATTATTAAGTAATTTTAAATTATATTAATTATTTTGAACTACTTTAATTATCATATTTATGACTACATATAAATGACATACTTTCCTTTCCAGCTCTTTTGATAACGTCACGTTAATGGTTAGTTAAAAACCAAAAAAAATTTTTCCAAGATAATTATTATAACAGCCATCATGGATAGATATTATTAATTATATATAATATATAAATAATTAATTAAATGTATTATATTCTTCTGGATTTAATTATAATTTTCTATAAATGACTTTGGACGAAAAGTGAAATGAGAATTTTTTAAGAAAAACATTATATCAGAAGGCTTTAATTTCATCAACAGAAATTAATAAATATAAAAAAATGATTATAATTGATAAATAATTGTATAAATAACAATAATCCACTTTTGTATCAATGTTTTAATAAATATATTTTTATTATTCAGGAGTCGCAAAAGCAATGAAATAAGGTCAAAATTGATGTAAGGTGATTCTCAAACCCAACTTCTTTTCTTTGGGTTATCCCTATTTCTCAACATATTTTGTATGATTACACCTATAATTATCCTTAAATATCATTTCATTATTCTTACCTTTTATTTTCAGGGATATATTTTTTTCTATATTTATTTTATGAAAAATAAAAATATTTTCCAAAAGAACTCTTATTTCCAAAACACATATTAACTCCTCTTGAGTTGTTTATTCTTCACTTAAGAATTATTATTCTTATAAAAAATATATTTTCCCTATATTCATTTGGGAAAACCAATATTATTCATGAAATAATGATTAATGAAATACTTTTTAATCCAATTTATTTCCATGTGTTAATTCATGAATTTGATTGTAATGAGTTCTATGTGGAATACGTGCTTATGTAAATATTATGATGTAATGGGTGGGCCTGAAATTATATAGAATTCTAATGAATTGGGTGATGTGATTTATCTCATGAGATGATGTTTTTTATGAATAAACATGATTATATATTTTTTTCACAATTATGATGTTATGATTACGCACATATTTCATGAGTGAAAATGATGTTAGATTTGTTCAAAACTTGGTGTGATATTTGAACACTCAGACAAGATGTTTCATTTTTATGCACTGCCACATTCCATGCCTTTGTCACTTGTTTTCATCATGATGTTTATGTTGATCCTATGCTTATTATATTATGATGATGATTATGCTCACCCATGCTATATTGATTCATGTTCCTTATTCATCGTCTTACTGGTCATTTAGCTCACCACTTTCATTGATTAATATCCTAAGGTGATTACTTGTACTAAGGAAAACATGAGGTCCACTATGAATTTTGATAATAATTAATTAAATAATTTTTATATTTTTTTATGTACAGGTTATGTATCAGCCTAATTTTCCAAAGACACTAAACCATTGGATCCTGGATTTTTAACACTATTATATTTCTTATATTTAAAGTGATGTAGTAGTTATGAAAGAAAAAGTAAGGTCACTATTATTGGTATCAGGGAATGTTTTAGTTAATTTGTGAACTTGTATTAGAAGAAAAGAGTGAAAACCATGTGTATAAGCATGCGTTTAGGTAAAACATACTAGAAGAATATTTTTATAAAAGGATAAACATGGGGATCCCATAAGATATTACTTTAGTGTTAAATGTATAAAAGAATAAATAAATCATACTTTTTTTACTTGAATTATGTTCAAAACTTTTCTATTTTATAAAATGATGGGAACCAAAAGAAACCTTTCCAACAACCCAAATGAGGGGCAATGTAGTGATTTTCATAACGACGTCTCCAATTACATGGGAGGTGGAGTTCAAAACCTCATAGAAAGTCTTACCCAGTTGTCCTAGGATATGAATAATAACCTGAACCATATAAAATTTCTATCTTTACTAAATAAAAATCAATTATCCATTGAGTCCTTTACGCAGGAATGACCACCTTCATTTAGTGGAACTTCTGATCCACTTGTCTTGGAATAGTGGGTAAACTCAATGGAGTAGATCTTTTCTATGATCCCTTGTTTTGATATGGTGAAGGTGACTCTGGACATTTATTATTTAGATGGAGAATCAGTTCAAGTGTTAGAATTGATAAATAACACCATTCCAATGGATAAAATAGAGGAGATATAGTGGTAAGATTTTAAGAAAATATTAATTACTAAGTATTTCCCTTGAACTCTATGAATGAAGATATGTAAAGATAATTCATAGAGTTAAAGAAAAATGAAGGTGAAACATTCATGTATTATGAGGTATACTTCAAAATACTTTCTAGATACACCTTAGTTTTTTTATCAATAATGATAGAAAAATAGATATATTATTTAGTGGTTTAAAACCACACCTTCAAAAGGATCTAGATATTTGAGAATTTGGGAGTTATAAAGAAGTGGTTTTGTGTTCTCTCAAATTAGATATAGAGTATGGATAATGGTACCATGGTTATGGAGATAAGAAGATAATAATGGAGTTTCATGGTGGCAGGTCAAATTAAAAAGGATTAAAGGGGATCCAACTACCCACATGTCAAAAATATATGAAGAAACATCATGGGAATTTCCTCAAACGGATAGGGAAATGATTAATGTAGAGGTGATAAGGCTACCATGATCATGAATGTCGAAGATACATGAAGAATCCATCCAATAGGGTGGAGTAAATGAAAGAACATCCTAATTCCCCACCCATGGTTCAATGCTTCAACTATATGGATTAAGGGCATTATGCAATCTAATTCACTAAACCATAGGTCCTTGAGGGTAATCAGCATCAACAGACACCAAATCCAAAGGTGAAAGGGAAATATTATACCATCAATACAGCTAAAGTGGAGCATGGAAATTAATTTATACAAGTTAATCTTCTTATTCACTCAAGAATGGAAAATGTTTTACTTTATTGAAGTTATACGCATTACTTTATATCCATCATTTTTTATAGAATAGTTGAATTGAAGCCCCTATGCCTTAAAGTAGATATATCTCTAAAAAAAATTATGGTGAAATCATTATAACCCAAGTGTAGGAATCTTCTCCTGTAAGAATTTTTTGTAAGATTATTATATATAATATGGTAATAATTCCCTTGGTGGAATTAAATTCTATAATGGTCATGGATTTTCTACCATTATATAGAGATTAGATCAAATTTCAGGAAAATAAAATCTCTTTTATATTCTAAACCATCTAATTCTCCTATAAAAATGAAAGGAAAATCATGAGAATCATTTTGGAAATCCGTCAATGATGTCGGTGTCAATTCACAGTAAAGAAACATACCTTGATCAGATGGTTGATTCAAAGGATTGTATCAACCTGTTGGAAATACCCATGGTTGGGGAATACATTAACATGTTTCCTGAAGATTTTCCTAAACTTTTCCTAGATCATCAGGTAGAGTTATCAATAGATATCATACCCAGAGACACTCTTATCTCAAAACGACCCTACATGATGGTCCCAATTGAAATGGAAGAGTTAAAGAAGTGTCTACAATAGAATTTGGAAAAAGGGTTCATACACCCTAGTACATCACCTTGGGTTGCGCCAATTCCATTTTTCAGCAATAAGGATGGATCAATGTGGTTGTGTATCAATTAATAAGAGCTCAACAATATCACCATAAAGAACAAGTATCCTCTACCAAGGATTGATGACTTGTTATATCAACTACAAGGATCAAATTACTCATCAAAGGTGGATCTTCGTTCTGGATATCATCAACTGATGTTGAAGAAGGAAAATATTCAAAATACTATTTTTTGTACAAGGTATGGGCACTATGTGTTCATAATTATACCCTTTATACTTTCTAATTCCCCTAAAATATTTATGGATTTGATGAATATAGTCTTTATAGACTAACACAATAAAGTTTTGGTAGTGTTTATCGAAGATATTCTAATTTTCTCCAAGAGAATGGAGGAACATGAAGAGAATCTAAGGATTATGCAGATGATATTAAGGAAGGTAAAAATATATGATAATTTCAAAAAGTGTGACATTTAGATTTGTAAAGTCACATTATTGGGGGGATATCGGGAGCTCTCTGCTCTCGGGAGTTCCCTAGGGTTTTGCGGTGATATGTAGTTCAGTGCAGACGGTGGCCTCTCCAGCAGCATGGCGTCGGTCTTGGCGGGCAGGGCCTGCGGGTCAATGGGGACGACGACTCGTTTGGGCATCTCGAAGCTAACGACAGAGTTGCGAGTATTCGGAGGCTTCGGCTGTGACTTTAGGTTCTTCTGATGGAGGGATCCACTCTCTGGTGAATCTTTGGTTCGCCTGAGGTCAGCGGCATTCTATTGTGCCCTCTACGATTCTAATCCTCATCGACAACATTTCTCAAGTAGCGGGATGGGCTCCTCTGCATTTCCCGGCTGGCGGACTTCAGATGCTTCAACGTTCTTCTCCGGTTGGAAAGCAGTGTCACAATGGCTTGGTTTTGCAGTGGTTTTTGATCCCAAAGACGGTGGTTGCTGCAATCTCAGACCGCTTCATCCCCTCTCTGACCTCGCGTTACATCGCGCCTATCCAGGTCGGATCTGGAGCAATGATTTCTTAGTGGTTTTGGGATAAGAGAAGTGGCGTTCGAGGGATTTTCAGGCGCTCTGGTGTCGGTATGATCTTGGTTTTGTATTTTTCTTTCAGTTTAGGTGAGATACCGTAGTTAGGAAGCAATGCTTATTCTTATCCCTGCCCTGACCCCAAAGCCCTATGCTCCACTCCGAGTTGGAGCTGGAACGATGGTTCCTCAATAGTTTTGGGAGGTGGGATCTGGTGACGATTTTTTATTCTAATGCGATATGTTTATCACGGTTCTGATGATGATTTGCGTGTTCCTTCTAAGATGGTAGATATGAATGAAGTTTTTTTGGTGATGTTTTCGGCTTCTAAAAATGCTATGGTTTTTCTCTGGTTTAGCCAAACCATGGTGAGGTTGTGTCAATTGTGGTGTTTGGATGAGGATGATGACAGTGGTGTGAAGCCAGCGATGTCGCCGCTGGTAGTCTGGTGTCGAGAATCAGATAAAGCAGTTGATGAAGGCGTGATGTTTCCTGTTTTGAGTATAGTGGAGATTATGAAGCTTATTTCTACAGTGATGGCGATGGAGGACGCCGGTAGAAGCTTGCTGACGATTTGGTTTGATGTGGAAATGGGTGAGTCTTCGGGACAAGGCGGCTGTCATGATGGGAGTGAGAATAAAGGCAGTACATGAATCGAGATGTCTCGTTTATCGTGATGGATGGTGATGACTTGAAATTTGAATTTTTAATTATTAATTTTGAATGTTTCTTTGAAGGTGGTATGGAGGTTTTTGGTCCGAGGTGAAGTTAGATTTTATTTTTTGAAGTTAGTGTGCGGTATGTTGATGTCGAAGTGGGTTTTTTCGGGTGGTTTTTGAAGGTTTTTGTATGGTTACAACTTTTCCATAAAGCGGATTCCTAAAAAATAAAAAAAAAATGGATTGAGGGACATTATTGGGGAACACGATCACAATTGAGGTAATTTCTTTGGAATCTTTAAAGGAAAAAGAAATTGAGGAATGACCCAGACCCGCTAGGGTCACGAAAATCTGTAGTTTTGTGGCTTAGCTGGGTATTACTCATATTTCTTGAGAAATTTATCAGGATTTTCTATCCCTATAAATAAGTTAACGAAGAAAGGGGTTAAGTATGTCTAGAATAAATAATGTGAGAAAATTTTTAAGTAGTTTAAGAGGAGGCTAATCATGGTGCCTGAACTCATACTACCAATAAGTAGAAAATGTTTTTTGATATACAGTGATGCTTTAAAGAAAGTCTTGGGTTACATTCTCAAGTATAATGATAAAGTGATATCCTATGAATCATGAATGTTGAAGTTACATTAGCAGAACTACCTGACACATGATATGGAGTTCATACTTATGATAATTTCTATGAAGATTTTGAGGCACTATCTCTTTAGTGAGAAGTGTGACATATATACCTGAATGGACCAAAGGCCTTCATTTTTTATTGATTTTTGATAACCTCGCTTTCAAGGGATGAGGGGGAACCCTTACAAAGCCTGTAGGCTCAGAGATTACATGGCCCGTAATCTTTAGGAGATTACATGACCCAAAGGTCTTAGGGAATTCAACTAGACTATCTATAAGGAACTGCCCCTCCCCAGCATCTGCATCCTGATAGTAGATCTCCCCCTTTTCATGACTGTCTATATAGGCTTCTCGTGCAAGCACATGCTGGTACTGATGGCATAAAGATACCCTCTCATTCTGACAATCCATTTGGCTCTGCTCTGATGAGTGCACCTGCTCTGAATCCTCTTCTAGGGCTGCTCCTTTTTGTAGTGTGTCTAGGGTCTTCATTCATGTGGACCAAAGGCCTTGGGGTAGCCCGAAGGCCTTAAGGTGGCCTGAAGGCCTTGAGAATCTATTGCCCTAAAGGCCTTGGGTGGCCCGAAAGCCTTGCAGGACCCGAGGACCAAACCGGTGGCCTGAAGGCCCATGATGCAATTTGGGAATTACCATATCTTCTTGGATATGTAAAGGATGGATCTTGAAATCACAATGGTTTGGAATACATCCTACCATGACCAAATAATCTCGCTACCATCTATCCAAGATATGAACAATGAGGAACAAAGGGATGATATAGAGATACAAAATAAGGTTAAAAAAGAAAAATAAGGTAAGATACATTAGTTCAACATTGAGGATGATGGTGTGATTTTTTTTGAATGAGGTTTGGTATGACTTCATCACCTGAGATAAAGTAGTATATATTGGATAATTCACATAGATTATATTTCTCTATCCATTCTGGATGTACCAAGATGTACCAGGATCTTTGAGAGCACTTTTTTTGGGACAATAGGAAGAAGCATATTGCAGAGTATATCTCACGGTGTATGGTATGTCAAAAAGTAAAATTAGATAGATAGAATTCCTAAGGGATGATGAAACCATTGACTATAACCACATGTAAATGTAAGAATATAAATATGGAATTTTTCACTAGTATCCCGAATACATCCAAATGAAACAATGTGATATGGGTTGTGGTGGATCGACTCACTAGACTACCCAATTTATTAGCATTTTAGAATATATCTCTCTTGAACAACATAACAGGATATGTGTGAAGGAAGTAGTGAGGCTGCATGGGGTAACTTTTTTTATCATATCTAATCATGATCCAAGGTCCACTTCTAAACTATGGAGAATTATGAAACAATATTTGAGTAATAAATTTAAATTTAGCACTGCCTATCACCCTGAAACTATTAACCAATCTGAAAAGAATATTCAGATGCTTGAGGAAATATTAAGATCTTAATTAATGTAATTCAAAGGCATATGTGATCAATATATCCCATTGTATGAGTTCTCATATAATAAAATCTTTAGAAAAAATATTCAAATTTATCCATATGAAGATATTTATGGGAAGCGATGTAGAAATCGAAATTATTGGGATGAAGTTTGGGAACAAACTCTACTTTGACCCGATCTTGCTCAAGAGATGATAGAGAAAATTCAGGCCATCTAAAATCATAAAAAACTTTCTCAGAGTTGGAAAAAGATCTATTCTAACAACCGTATAAGGGACTTGGAGTTTGTTTTTAGAGATAAAGTTTTCCTTTGAATATCACCATGGAAGAGATTCATGTAATTTGGAAAGAAAGGGAAGCTTAACCCAAGGTACATTGGACCCTATGAGATCCCTGATCGCATAGGATTTGTGGCCCATAATCTTTAACTTCCACCAAGTATGACTCAATTTCATGAAATGTTCCACATATCACTATTGAATAAGTACATACCTGGTCCCTCACATTATTAAATCCGAAGGTGGTGAAATTGGAAAATGACCTCTCATATAAAGAGAATCTGGTTAAGATCTTAGACCATAGAGAAAAATTTCTACGCAAAAAAGAAAAATCACCTTTTCAAAGTATTGTGGAGGAACTATATGTATAAAGAGGTGACATGAGAACATGAGAAAACAATTAAATAGAAGTACCCTCATCTATTCTCAACTGATAATATGAGTTGATAATTTAGGGAATAAATTTCTAAAGGGGGGAAGAATGTAACAACCCATAGTTCATATATAGAATTTGTCTCTTGAAATAAGTGAGTCTTATAATATAATATATAACACAAAGAAACCATCAAAAAATTATTTTATTAATAAACACTATAACATTAATTAGTAATGAAACTGGTTAAATTTCCAAACATTGCAATGAGAAAAATAAATTAAAATTGAAAATCTAAACTAGGAAAATGTGGATCACCTTAATCTATTAGAATGATCACCACCACTGCCAAAACTATATAAAAGAAACAAAATATTAGTAAACTAATTAAAATTATATAAAATTGAAGTATTTAACCTTCATAGTAATTGAGTTGAATATTGAATAAAATGACATAGTGGTATTTATGGGAGTTAATGTGACCGTCAAAATAGTTATGTGATCATTGGAATAGTAACCCGACCATTCAAATTAGTAACCTGAAGGTTGAGAATAGTAATTTGACTATTGGAATAGTAATTTGAAACAAAAATATTAAAATTTGATATTAATAATATTTACCAAGATTAATTTATGTAAACATTAATTTTATAATTCCAAAAAATAAATATCATTATTATAAAATTCAAAGAAAATATAAGATGTTTTTTAATAAACTGTATTTAATGTATTTCATAAAAATCATAATTTTTAACTTTAAAATTAAAATCACATATTTTAGAAATTTATTTTGATAAAATGAATATCTTTTTTTTAAATCATAATCACAAAATTATCCAAAGGTGATTTTTTAGTAATTTTATGAAATATTTCAAATTTCAGGTAAATAGTAAAAATTTAGTTTTCCACATAGCTAGTGTATGTTAACTTACATCATCAATGATATAATATAGAAATAATAATTTCTAGAACTTGAGATTCAGACATGAAATATTTCATTACATAAATTATTAATTAAAAACCAATAAACTTAATTTCTAAAATTAAAAAACACTTTCTAAAAACCAAGTTAAAAGTGATTCCTTAAAATATCAATTTCTTTTCTCCCACTTTCCTTTTCAATAAATTAATGAATTATAATTATAAAGGGTATTTAATCTCTTAAACCCATTTTATTATATTTATATATAATTTATATTCTCAATAATTCACTATTACATGTCTTACCATTGATATAATATTTTATTTAATATTATACTCGAAAAATACCCCTCTCCTAAAGTATAAATAACCCCTCTCCCTTCTCTTGGAAACCAATTCCTCCTACCCATTCCAAATCAGATTATCTTCCCAAATCATCTCTCTCAAGCTACTTAGAATACATAGGGACATTCTGGACTAATCCAACACTAATCACCAAGGGAGTTATAGTGTTGTATAAGATAAGTTACACTGAAGAGAGAGTAAGTATCTATCAACTTTTCCCTCTTTTATTCTTATAATTATTATTTTAACACATTACATTCAAAACCATATGCTATAAAATTATTTATACGATAATTTAAAATTATATTAATGATGTTAAACTTCTGTAATTATCATATTTATGATGTAGCGATACGACCCCATAAGATGAGAGCCAGTGTCATGCTACCATTAAATTGGCATGATTACAAGGAATCCAATATCAAAGGACTAGAGAGTTTTTCATTCTTGTTAAACTAGATACATAAATTATTATTGTATTAAAAATGAATACACTAATTAAACCATATTTTTTTGAAGATAATAACTTCATTCCATATATCATATCCTTGCATGTCATTCTTAGTACAATTCTTGGATTCTTGGGGAAAATAAACGTAATATGTGTGTGCTCAAATGCTCAAAAAGGGTAAATTACAATGGAATAAATAATTAATCAATGAGAATAGTCGATATGGAAAGTTAAATAAATGATAAGACATTCCATGTAGTTAATAATTGAGCACAAAGTGAGTAAATAATATAACAAGGTAAATGACTCAAAACAAATGACATTTAATCAATGAACTGAGTATGAAATGAATCCAAGTATAATTTCAAAGAAAAAATGTCATGGATAATAATAATTGAATCTAAATTAAGTAAATTATTAATTATTGGATGTAATGTTTCCTAGGCACACAGTACCTTTACCATCAAGACATTTCACAAGATGGTTTAGCATACTACTGTCAAGGCCTTTCACAAGATGGTTTAAAACTACTTCAGTTTGGAAACAAACTCAATGGTTTTTTCACCAACTAATTTAATCCTATGAGAATACTGATGAATCGAGGAACTATCTACAACTGGGCCCCACCAATTTTGTAACATTCCAAATCATTCCTTAAACATAGAATAATCGATTTGATTCATAAACAATGTGCCTTATCAAATATTTTTTTTGAGTAAAGGATCCAAATTTATCAATATTTCCACATTAAATCAAATAACTTTCAAAGTAAACACCATATGTAAAATTGGTATATGTTTCAAGAAATAATCATACCCAAGAAAAATGATATGGATATTTACTAGAAATTTCATGTTTAATGATCATTGGAAATTTAATATTTCAAGGGGAATTAACAAAGGAATCAAGTAAATTAATGTCAATAGCATCCTTATACAAATCAATCAATAACCATAAAGAGAAATAATAAGGATAGTATCAATAAAATATATCCCATTTTGAGTAAAAATAAGGGTTTTTTTCATGAATGAAATAGAATAAAAAATTTAAGAAAACATTCCTGAAGAAAATATATTTTGTTTTGAAAAACATTTTATCTAAAAATAACATTTAAAAACATAATTTTTTTTAGAGGGTGAAAATTCATTTGATAAATCATTTTGGAAAGTTTGAATACATTTTTTAAAACCTTTTTAGATAATATGGGTTTCAAAATAAAATAGATCTTTGACTAAATAGAGAAATGAAGTCTGGTTTTCTTAAAAACATTTTTTTAACACATTTTGAGTACCAAAGAGTGAAAAAATAGTACTATTACATTTAAAAGTTAATTAATAACCATATAAGAATAAAATTAAATGGTTAATTTAAAAATGGTCATATAATTTCCTCTAATTGAAATTCAAGAGTAAAAAATCTCAAACAAAATGATATTGTGAAGTAAACCCATAAAAAGACTATAATATTGATGTGAGAATAAATTGAAAAATATATTATGTGTGTAAAATGTAAATACACATAAAACAAGTGTAAATAAAAAAAATATGGTAATAAGTTATTACACACATAATCTTAGAATATTAACAACAAGGATTAAGTAATACAACCCAAAGAAAATAAATTGGGTTATGAATTTCTTTTCCACATTTTAATACTAAATTCAAATCCCTTTTGATGAAATAATTCAATTAAAAACTAAAAATATCATGAATAATGAATTAATAATGATATTATATTTAAAATTGGAATCATGTACACCATATATAATAAATTAGTTTTATGATGATAAAATATGTCTCAAATAGTGGAAATTGAGACGAAGTCTCATACTACTTGGTAACTTTTGTATTGGAAGACCCAAAAGTAATAATAATAAAATGAAATATTTAAATACCATAAAGATAAAATAATTCATGGTATATTATATCAAAAGTTTTAGTATCAAACCACATAAAAGAAGATGCGGTGAGAATGGTGTATTCCTCACGGAAAGAAAAGTGAGACAGTAATCCCTAACATTGTGTTTTCTTTTGGTTGAATGTCCATTAATTTACTGTATAATTTTTTTAAACATGTAACTAAATTATACCATTACCATAATAATATTTATAATATCATATGTTAACTTATTATAATAACATATTTCCCATTTTTTGATAATCTTTCATAATTTTCAATATTTCGGGTGTTAATTACTTAGTTTGTCGGGTACGTTTTAACTTTTTATTATTGTTTATATTAATTAGATCATGATTTCATCAAATAATGAATGTAAAAGATGATGTAAATTTTATATATATTCACTATAAATTTATTTATAATAATCCATAATATTTTTATATAGTAAATGAAATTAACTATTCATATAGACAGTAGGTCGTACGTACATATGAACACTACTTCAATTTCTTTGTCATATTTTAAAAGAATGAAAAGTAAATAGTTTATATGTATATGTATTTTAAAAATTAAATGATCATATTTATGCCTTATATGTCACATATTTTTGTTAAAATTATTCCTTAATACATTCCATGTATAACGTGAACGAATCACATCGCTTTGAGGAGGTGGCATTCTATACTTTCCACAAATTATGTTATTGTATTCCAACAAAAAATCATGAAGTTATGTTTTATATAAAAATTATATATGCATAAATACATTATAATAATCATATATATCATATATAAAGATCAATTTCATCATAATTACCACCTTGAGCGGTGGAAAAGGAAGAACGAACGACAACATTTGGTGAGGTGGTAGTTTTTTGTACACATAAACAGTAAGTTCATTACCCATTTGATGGAAGTGGGTGTAAGTTTAGGTATAAAACTTATAATAAAAACATTTTATTATATTTATTATAATTTTTTAATTATATAATCATGTAATAAAAAGAACTTAATTACTTTAGAAATAAATAAAATGAATGTGATCATTGAAGAATGTTACCTTGTTTCCAGGAAACTACCTTTAGTATAAACCAAAATACTTACTTGGTATGATTTTTTTACCAAGGTGATGATTTTAGGTTGATTTTAAGAATTTTGGTAGCATATTTGAGTATTTTTTTTTCTAGAAGAGGTCTTTATAGGTGTGAATAAGTGGGAGGGGTGAGTGCCTTTTTATAGTGGAGGAGGGGTTGTATTCTTGTAAATTTTTTGAAAGGTAATACCACCCACATTTTTTGTGATGAAAAGGGGATCCAATAATGTAAAAATTATATAAAAGGAAATGTTGGGTCTATATACAGACATCCAATGTATGTTTGACAAGTTTCAAGGTCATTTTGGCTCTTAATTTTAAGGCTTAGTCCTTTTTTAAGCTAATTTTTATCTTAATTACTATAATTAATTTTAATCACATTCACTAATCATTTTAGTCAAAAACTAAGTTGAAATTATTATAAATAAAAAATTATTCTTGTTATAAATATTTAATAAATTTTTCTAAATTCCAATCACATAAGTGAAAGAAATTAATTTAAATTTAATCCCGCGGACGGGACGACAAAGCAGGTTTTTAAAGTAATAATGTTCGAACGTTTACTATGTTTTTATATTAAATTTCAATGTGAAATTGATTCCAATTAAATAAAATGGATTAATTTGGTATAATATTGATATAATTAAACTTTAAAACCAAAAATAAATATAATTTAACCATATAAAAAAATTAGATGAAAAAGTAGTTTTGAATTAAAATTCATTCTTTTTCACTATTCGTTAAAAAATGAAACCTCACATAAAAATACTAAATATGCACCCTCTCTTATTTTTTACATTTATATTTAAAAAAATATGTTTATATGTACATATAAAAGTTATAAAATTTTCAAAAAATGGATTTAAAATAGGTTCTTCATTTAAAGGTGGTAAAAGTATCTTTAGAAAAATTTATGTATTTGTGCGCAAAATTGGGTTTGTTCCTATATTATGGCTATAAAATCTATAGAATAAGTTTTAAACATATTTTATTGAATAAATGAAATATATATTTCATTAATATTATTATCTAATCATAATTAATCTAATTTATTAAAGAAACACGCCTTTGGGAGAATAAAAATATTTCTTTTATATTCAATTGGTTTATAATTTTATTTCTAATTAATTAGTAACCAATGAATTCATCATATATTTTTGTAAATAACATATTTTAATAAGTTATTTAATAATATTAAAAATCTATAATTTAATTTCTAGTTTATATTACATTAAATAATTATGTTTTAATAATATATTGTTGTTCAGTAAAACATGGTCTTGCATGTAACCCAAGCCTTTAAAGGAACTCATTATTGTGTGCGACACAATCTAACTCAGTATCACATGAATTGAAATCTACATCATCGATTTAATTTATTTATATTATTAAATATACTGTAATGTCTCAGGATATTATATTCACTTATGCTCTTGGTGTTGTCTTTCCTACATGCTATCGAATACAATGTTCTTACTTTCTAATTTTGGGACATAACATTCTCCCCACATTAAATAAATTACATACTTTAAATTTAAACTCGATCATGGAAAAAAATTATATATCCTATATTGAAATACTAAATAATGATATAGCTTTATAAAACATCCTCTATAAAAGAGAGAATGGGAAGTAAAAAGGTCATGTGGACTAACATACAACTAGGTATCAATATAGGAGAACATTATTGAAAAGTAGAGATATGTATAAAGAGGAAAATTGAAAAAATTTATAAGGGTGACTGAGGTCATCAATCACAAACAAGTGAATGATCAATGTAAATTTGAGTGCCTCAAATCCACAAATCTATGAAGATTTAAAATACCATCGGTTCAATAAAAATTAAGGTATCAGGACCACATTTTTGTTTTAAGATCCTTTTCTTAATGTCGAGGAATTATGTTATTGACCGGTAATATAAGGAAATATATTTAGTTGATATGTTTCAATTTAATAGGAAAAATTTCGTATTTTTTGTGGTTCTAAAAAATTCTAATTCATCCATTACTCTATGAAATTGATATCCTAGAATGAACCCTTTTTGAGGCACTAAAATCTTCTTTGAACATATCATAATACCCATAAAACAATTCATTAAAATTTTCTCAAACTGTTTTCCTAAACCATTATGGTTAATAAATTAATCTATAAATCTAAAAGTAACACTAATAGTTCATCATTAATATTTAATCATCAAATCATTTAACTAAAAACAATGACATATTAACCCAGACATTGTGTAGGTCAGCAGTTATCATTAAACCTTTATCGTCCTTCCGTCATGGGTTCAATTAACACATCCTTTCCAGAAATTATGGGTTGTCACATTGTATATAGTTTTTCTATTTCTAAAACAATATTAATATAATTTCAAAAATAAATTGGATGTATATCCTTGAATTCAATCATTTAATAACCTTTTCTCTATGGTTTTCAATGAAACATTTTTTTTCAAAACCAAATAATCTAAATACATTATTATTAAAATGTTGATCATAATAATAATAACACTGATGGTTATCAAAACATTAAAAATATATCTCAAAAATTTAAAGGTACCATTCCTAAAATATATTTTTTACTCAAAAATATTAAAGTAATGAGTTGTATTTCCATAAATTGCTTCTAAATTATCCTTAATCACATAAAACCAAAAGAGATGTTTACGACTTAGGACTTATGCCCAAAAATAATGTAATATCATGGATTTTCTGTGTGTTATTTTTAAATATTACATGGAATTATTACAAGACCAAGCGTTATGACGGCGTGCGATTCCGAGGCCCAAAGTGCCCGAAATTAATGTTTGAAATAAATCAAACTCTAAATAGCTCGCGTGAGGGTTTTCCTGAAAAATTGGAATAACATGTAACAGGTTCCCGGATCAAAAAAATATGAGGTCACCATTGCGTTTAGAGTAGTTACTTTACCTTATATGGGGGCTAACATTGACCGGCGTGGGTCGGCTACAAAAGTTATTTTTTAGACGTTTGAAAGGAAATAAAATAAATAAATAATTTCTTTTATTTTTATTTCCTTTTTAACACAAGGACCTAATTCCCCCCATTTAAATACATTATTATGAGAAGTTTGTAGGGTTATCCATATAACCCTATGAGTTTACAATTTCCATTGGAGATTTTTTAGGAGAATTCGTTGACGGACGACAACGAGACGATCGATCGATGCATCTCGGATTCAACAGAACATCACCAATGCACGTGACGAGATGATCATTATCTAATTGAATCAAGGTAGGGGTTTGTTATTTTGATTTATTTATTCCTCATTCTTCGATTTAATGACGAACACTGATCAAATCACAAACATGTTGATCTGAAGATCATGTGTTCTTGTGGGAGGGTGTAAATTTTCATTTCTTTTGGGGTTTTGATTTGGGAATTGTTTTTATGGTAATTGTTAGATTATCATTTCATTCAATGTTAAACCTATTAATGGGATCGGATTGATGCCGTGATGAACGATGGAGGAGGTTCATTCCTCCTTTGTTTAATTAAATTTATTCCTCCTTTTTAACCCCGCGTTCTTCGCGTTCTTCGCGGGTTTATGAACAACAGATCGCTCCACATCCATTCCACAACACAACGATACAAAATAAGAGATTGAGGATCTCGAAAACCTAGTAGAGGTGCAATGGTGATGGTGAGTGATGAATTGGCTCGGATTGAGGAGGCTCATTCTTCAAGCTTTCTTCATGCGGGTGGACCAAAACTTGTTTTCGGGGCCGATCAGAGGTCTGAAAACAATGAAAACAACTTTGCGGTGTTGGGAAGACCTCAAACTTGGAGTTTTGTGATGAATGGAAGGTCAGGTCGAGGATCAGAGGAGCACCCAAGGTGCGATGACAAATAATGATGCGTTCTGGAAAATTCTGATCAATAAGACATGGATCCTAAAGAACATGCCCTATAAGGTCATCATGGAGGTAGCTAGGGTTTTCGTGATGCACACGGAAAAGAACATGGTGTGATCCTAGGAGGACACGGTGTGTGGGCCCCACCCAGCATCGGTTGGTGTTTTGGGTGACTGGAAACACTAACATGTCGTGTGACCATTTTCACATGGTGTGTGGGTCTTTAAACGGACTCGACATGTATGTCAGAAGATACACAAACACGGGGTGGAGTACACAACATGTACTCCACCACATGGCTAGACATGGCCAGATAAGTGGACCACCCCGTGTACTGGTACATGGTTTGGGACACACGGGTTGAAGCCATGTACAAGCCCATGTCTGGCATACACGGAGTCTTCCCAGGGTAGCGGAATGCGGCGTGCCACACTTTTACACACCGTGTATACCTTCCTCTACACACCATAGGTCATGGTATACGGGTAGTACCCGAGGTTAAAGGACAAGACATGTGACCCTTCTACACATCATTTATTTCTCTGTACATGGCTTGATCCTCTTGTCCACTGTCCCTTGGACAAGATTTGTTTGGGTTTGTGCCCCTTTTCTCGTTCCCCTGAAGGTTATGTGTCGTTTCCATCTACATGAGTATGATCCCTTCAGCAGGACTTTCCAAGATAGAGTCAGGTATCCCTCTGAGAGGCCTGGATCTATATCCTCTATCCATTCGTGACCCTAGGTAGAGTTAGGTATTGATGGGACCAGTCCTACAGGGCATCAATCCTATACTTAGTAGGTGAATCTGGATGAGTCGCGGTATCTGCCAAGGCCTTAGAAGTGATCCTCATCCATGTATCATGATCTATTCCCACTCGAGAGTGTGTTCTCCAAGAATGATTGTATCTGTTCTCTCTTCAAATCTATTAGTGCATCATTCTCTCTCATCGATTTTCCTGATGAATAGTACTTCTCGGGCAGACATCATCAGAGCTATCAGACTCATGGAGTGAGTCCTCCAGGATGAGTGCTTTGTGGAACCATTGAAATAAATCCCTTGCGTGGGTATTCGGTCATTGTAGACTACGGGTCTGGGTGTTGAGTATATTTAGATGTGTTTCTCTCATTAAATGTTCTGTTGACATATACTGTGTAGAGATGAATGTACCTTTACTTGTGTATTGTTGTGTGATTTTCAGGGTCCTATACTAAGTATTGTTATACTCACCCATGCATGGGCTTGCCCGCACATGTCATGTCTTGTTCATAAGAGCGACCTTTTCAAGGATTCCAGGAAAGAACAGAACTAGACCGAGCTTTTTGAGTTACTTACAGGCCAAGGAATTCCTATAGCTACGAGCAACAGTCCCAGTACCTCATTCTTCCTTACAGGTTGGACTTTTTAGTTTTTAGACTCTTGTTTTTGGTGGGCTTTCATTCTGGACCAGTTTAATTCCCACACATTACTTCTTTTGAACTCGTTTGGTTGGGTTTAGTTGTATTCATGCATTATGTTCTTTAGTGGTTTTTACATTTTAGCATTTGTGGGTTCGGAGATGTGTGTGTGTGTGTATACATGTACATAGGAAATGCATCCCTTGTTAGTGATATGCCTACTCAGTGCTAGTCACCATCCCCTAGCCTATTGGAGGTGGGATTGGGGAGTCACGTCGTGGGCCCCACTAGGATGGGTCGTGATAGAGTGGTATCAAGGTGATTGGTTCTACCTTAGGACCAAGAGTCTGTGAGATTGGTTTGGGGAAACAATCTTAAGTGTTTCGATCTCGGCTTTTAGTCCAGGGACTCTAGTGTTGGTGCGGGCGGCTGACATATCCATAAACCAGGACTCTGATAACTTTCCTTTTGACTTGGTATATGAAAATACTAGTTTAAGGGAAATAAAAGAATGGTACATGCATCATATAGGGATGAGTTGTGTTTTCCATGTCCTTCATGTCATCTATCCAGATATACTCGTTGACCATGGTACTTGTTGTTTTCTTACAGGATGCCTCCAAAACGCATACCCTCTAGGATTCAACAGCTCGATCATGGATGACCCCCTTAGTTATGAGGGTTTGATATACGGACCAGTTCCCCAGGCATTACCTCTAGGTGGTGTGTCACGAACCAGGTCGGATCGCCATCCGACCTGGTCCGCGGCCCGAAGGGCGTTCCTGATCCCCATGGGTTGGTACAAGTGCCCAGGTATCAAAACTAACACATGGGAATGATTTACCCAAAATAGTAAACACAAAAAAACTGATAAGATAAATAAACTGAAACTGAAAATAGACAACCAAACAGGTCATTAAACTAAAAACAAATTTAGAGGTTTACAACTTGAACCAAGATCCAAAAATAAATGACAACAAAAGAAACTAAAACTCTCACACAAACCTCCAAGCAACAAGATAGGCACAACATCCACATTTCACAACACCAACCTGCACGAGAAGACCATCAACGACAAGAACCACCATCACTGAGCACGATTTCACCACATGGAATACACAAGAAACAAAGTCTACATGCACCCAAAGGTGTGTGTAGGGTGTGAGCCAAGAGCCCAATAGGACTTCACCCAACAAAAAGGTTCCATGTGTAAACATTAAATTACAAATACATTTGTAGGATTAATAAAATAAAGGACACCAATGCTTGAACAACTTTAAAAGAACAGTTTCTATAAAGATAGCACTTCCAACGAAAACAACGTAAATAAAAATAAATAAATAAATAAATCACCCTTTCATTTAAGAAAAATCAAACCTTCATGAGAACCCAAATGCTACACTATATGCCGACGGTGAGTGTATAGTAGTCCAAGAGCACCAAAAGTGGGAGAGGCCCTATAGGTACTAGAAAAAGGAATGGGACCCTAGAACATCGCGTCACAGTGAACAATAGTATAGGAACCACAAAAAATACGTTCTCATGCACGAGCCACTAGTAGGGAAACACATCCATAACCTAGTGGTCTCCAATCATCATCCAATGTTTAGTTAGTGTTGTAATCGTCAAACCAGCTAAGTGAAACCGGGCCAGATCCTCTTCCGAATCACTAGCACGCTAGATCTAATCCACCCACCTAGTACCCAGGCTTCACATTTTTTTTGTGATCAATATGTTCCAATTTCAAATTTCATGTCAAACTCAAACAAATAAAACAAACAGAGTGTTGCATAAACCAAACGCCACACTTTCACACACACAGAAAACCATTTGGAAAAGTACGCATGCCAAAAGAATTTATCCAACTCAATTAAAACAATTTCTGCATTGCTAATAATTTTTTATTAAAAACATATTAAATTTTTAACGTTAATAATTATATTAAATAATATTAAATCATTTGTAAACAAATTCTTTAAAAAGAAACATAACACGGATTTAACATGAATAACCAACTCAACCCTCTTTCTTGACCAAACACACCCAACACCACCTCAAGAACACAAACTGCACACTTTGTACATTTTCACAAAACAAACACAAAATTTATAAAAACACTAGAACAAAAACATTTCACTTACGACCAAGAACACACTACACCACGCCGAACACAATTAGCACTACTTGCACAAATGAAAAGATAATTTCAAACATTATTAAACACTAAAAATTGACTAAAGATAAGTTTTCAACCAATGAATGAACCCGCCCATACGACATAATACCAAATAAATCTAACACATGGAAGACTTCATGAAAAAAAAGTCTGCACCCAAAAGAATTAACCAATGAAAATTATAAACTATCAAAGCAATAAAATGAATTCATTAAATAATGTTTAACACACGAAACCACCTAACTCGGGTGTCGAAGACTCAAAAATCGACATGAAACTCAAATTTCCCATCAAACACACCACAAAAATTCTGAAATGAACCTTAGAAACAATATATCGACACATGCATCAAAATAGATTCAGAACACACCAACCATTCCAAAAAAAAAACATCATTCACACCGCATGATCAAGTTAGGAACACAATAATAAATTCAAATAAGCATATTAAATTTATCTAATGGTGTTAAGGAATGGAACGATTTACCTTTCATGAAGAAAACCCAAAGTTTTGGTGCGAATTCCACTTGTGTGCCAAACGTACCCCAAGGAAACCCTAAGGAGTCATGTTCCATCCAAAACAAAGTAAAAAAAAACAACATGATGCCATCCTAAATCAAATACCCAACCAACTGGAAACTAAACCCCAAGAACAAGGTCCAAAACCCTAGCAAAGAGGAGAAAATGGTATACCATAGGGAGAGGGTGTGGAGGCGTAGAAAAGGCTCGGCCAAGGGGGGGGGGGGGTCCGGTCACCGGGGAAAAGGGTTTGGTGGGTCGAGGAGGGTCGGTCGGGGGGGGGGGGGTCGGGGGTGACGACACAAGACAAACAGAGCAGGGGGCGTCGGGCGAATCAGGAGGCACCAGAAGGAGCAGGTACGACACCGGGAGGTGGAGCAGCTGACAGGGGGGGTTGTACGGGTGGCCGAACAGAGAAAGAGAAGGGGGCGTTAGGCTTCGCTGGACAGATCAGGAGAGGGAAGTGGGAGTCCAGCGGCCAGCCGTGGAGGGGGTGATGGCGCGATGGGGAGGGACGAACAAGGAGGTGTGGTGCGGCGGAGTACCAGGGAGAGGAGGGTGCGGTGCGGTGGGGAACTAAGGAGAGGGGGGGGGGGTGCGATAGGCCGATTGAGAGAAAGGGGTGCGGCACTGGAGCCAGCCCGAAGGGGTTCGACGAGAAGCGGTGCTCAAGGGAGGTTGGGGCGCGACGAGGAAGAGAAAATGGGGGGGGGGGAGAGACTACCGAAACCCTAACACACCAAGAGGGGGAAAATATATATAAATAAAACTAAAAATAAAACTAATAATAATAATAATAAACTAAAACTAATAAAAAAAGTAATAGTAATAAATTCATAATAATAAAATAAAGGTTATAATAATTATAAAAATAGTGATAAAAATAATTATAACAATTACATCCTCAAATAATAATATTATTATGATCATTAAAATAATTTATTAAATTTTTTATCACATTTTATTTTATTTATTTATCATCAAGTCATTTTATTTAATTAGTTAACCATCGAGAAGGGCGTGTGGTGAACTGAGCGAGGCCACACAGTGACCCAGGCGAGGCCGAACGACTTCGACTATAGTGCGTTGGACGTAGTCAAGGTAAAAACACACGTTTTTTTAAAAAAGAATTCAAAAATTTAAGTCGGGTTCCACCCAGACTCCCCGATACCATGAAAAATTGATAAAATAAATAATGTAAAAGAGGCGGGTGTGACAATTCTCCCCACCATAAATCTTTCCGTCCCCAGAAAGCCATAACTAGGACCAAACCCCAAAGTAGAAAACCACCCTCCCTTAAGGTTAAAAAGGTATAACCATAACATCAAGTGAGGAGAGGCAGAAGCATCGTGCTCAGAGAGAGTGACTCAAGGACAACTTCAAGAAACTCGTAAAAAGACATTCTGATATGTTTCGCCCACCCCAAAGAGATAGAATGCCTCCAGTTGACTGATGAAGAAAAGGAACTCTCGCACCCACGACAACCAACTTCACAAACCGAAGCATCTCAAGCACTATTAAATGAAAACCACACCATTTGGATATAATGAACAAACAAGGTCAAACTACATACAAGGAACATTCTTATCACTTATCACCAAACCATCTTTAGAAACAGAACCAAAAGATCAGCATGGGGAAGCCCGAGGGACTCCCCACCATTAAGAACCTACCAACGCCCAAAACAAGACTGGAAACCTGGCACGGGGAGGTCTGAGCAGACTGCCCACCATTATGAAGACGACCAACACTAATTCACTCCATAGGCATTTAAGCAAGACCTATCACAGGTCTCCCCACCATTATATCTGACATAAGATACAAAGCCTTGAAAATTTCTCGACGGTGACCAAACACCCCACCACAAGGGGCGGGGAGGGAGGGGCCCAGCTACTGGGGCGTCAAAACCATGACCCAAGACAAACCAACATCTTCACATCCCTGGACGAGAACTATTCCAATTTGAGACCAATTTACCCAACATACCCCATAAGGACCACTAAAACGATTACATCTAGTGGGACGCAACCCCCAAGAATTTAAGGCAATGGGACGAACATGCCTCCACAGAATCGTGGAATCCTTATGCACCCAAACAGGTCGTTCGGAATGGAACAACCACAAAAAACAATTTTAAATCTCATTCACCTTCAATACTGAAGCTAGAAATAAGGTTGGGGTCCCATACACTCCTGGGGTTCCTGACCACGCACGGACTTCACTCTGAGGCCTATTGCTAGAGCCATGATGTTTGAAGCATCTCCTGCCTCACAGTCAGGTATTGAAGACTCCCGAAAAGAGCTTCTCCTTTTTGGTACCACACAATATCACACTGAAACTGAGACAACACCAATAAACACAACACACCACGACATCCAACTACTCTCACATAGAGCATTTACCTACACAAGAGCTTAAATGGTGCATGCGCATCACCCTTTGTCACACTGAATGAGAACACAACACCACAAATCATCACCTGAACATGACCATTTATATAGAGAGGAACATTATATGGAGAGGGACTTCAAACTAAGTCTTAAACAACACGTGATTCCTACAATCGACCGTAGCATCCCCATGTGTCTGGGTCTGCCACACTAGTGGCCTAACATAGACCCTTTCTTAAATGAAACCAACAAAGGACCAAAGGTCATTTAGAATAGTGGCCAACACCGACCACTCCAGTATGATTTCACCTTTCCCCACTTGAATCTCCTTCACCGTTTCCAAAAAAAAACATTCAAATTAATGAGGTCAAAATTCACCCTTGATAATCAAAGAGAACTCACACTGCAAGATGTCACCGAACATGACCCTTGCAGCCGATGAAAATACTACAAATCCCTTCAAGACACTGGTCAACACTGATAATTCTAAACCACCTTCACCCTTCCCCACTGGAATTCATTTCACCACTTCTAAGGGGGAAACTTCAGACGCAACGATGTCAAACATCATACCTGACAACTAAGACAACTCAAAGAGACCAAAGTCCCCTTCAAATTATCTCACGTCTATAATCCCACTGTGAGAGGATCCGCTTAACTGAAAAGGATAAGGGAAAAACTTATCACTATCGCTCAAAAGGGAGTCCTTATTTTAATCAACTGGAGTGTTGGCCAACGACGAATTACCTATGGCTGCACTTTAATTGCATGTTAATGCTTTATGGGGGGTGTGCACTAGTCAAGAAGGAAAAACAAGGACCCAAAAAAAAAAACTGGTCCAATGGTCACGACATACCACAAGCGAACACCAAACGTGCAGGGAGAACCATTGCAAGGGATCCCTGATATACTTTTCAAAATAATTCACTAACCACAGGCTTGCATACCAACTTACAAATAAGAATTCAAACATGGGACACAAATCTTCTAAAAAGGATTCTTGGCTTGAAACGCCTCACATCCATCATTTCAAAAACACAAGGACACACCATGCAACCACCGGTTACTAAAGCACTAAATTCTCATTTAACAAAACTTTTTGAAAATAATCAAAGATGGTGGGTTTCACAAACACCAATGGTGTCCCATAGGCCTCACAAATGCATGTTCTCGTGCCTCACTGGCACCCACTTCATATCCATCCAGGAACTCATCTTCTCATTCCACTAACCATTTCTCTTTCCATATACACTCATCCATGTGGTTTCCCACGAGAACACCAAGGATAAAAATCAAACCTTTCCATTTTTCAAAACCAAAACATTCAACCCAAAATTTTCAAACCTTTCACGTCATTTTATTTTTAAAGCGCTTCATTTCAAAACATTTTCTAAGACCAAATCATTTTTACTTAAAAAACAAATTTCCACAATTCCAAAACAAAGAAATGAGAAACGGTGCAAGAGAAAACTAGTGTCAGCGGGTGACTGGAACATATGGTTGGCGGTCATACGTCAATCCCGCCACTACCATAGAGAGTATTCTAGGACAACGTCCCCAGCTCCACATGGTTTTACAAACCCTACGAGCTCACTAAGACCACTGACCCTACTCCCTTTTCATTTACCCTAGAAAAGATTAACCGTAAGGACCAAAGACTCAGGAAAAACTAAACTTACATTGGTAACTCGATTCTCGCTACGAGGTGTGCTGGCCAGGCACATTTCTCATAGCTAGAACGTCGAGTTATGACAACCTTAATTTTGGTCTACTCTGACTCTATCTCAAAAGAACATGACCCAAGAGAGAAAACCTCCTCTGATACCATGTTTTCACGAACCAGACCAGGTCACCATCTAACCCGGCACCCGACCCAGTCTACGACATGGCCCGAAGGGTGTTCCCGATCCCCATGGGTTGGCACAAGTGCCCGGGTATCAAAACTAACACATGAGAACGATTTACCCAAAATAGTAAACACAAAACAACTGATAAGATAAATAAACTGAAACTGAAAATAGACAACCAAACAGGGCCTTAAACTAAAAAAAATTTAGAGGTTTACAACTTGAACCAACATCCAGAAATAAATGACAACAAAAGAAACTAAAACTCTCACTCAAACCTACAAGCAACAAGAGAGGCGCACCATCCACATGCCACAACACCAACCTGCATGAGAAGACCATCAACGACCAGAACCATCATCGCTGATCACGATGTCACCAACTGGAATACACAAGAATCAAAATCTACATACACCCAAAGGTTTATGTAGGGTGTGAGCCAAGAGCCCAGTAGGATGTCACCCAATAAAAATGTTCCACATGTAAACATTAAATGACAAATATATTAGCATGCTTAATAAAAGAAAGGACACCAACACTTGAACAAATTTAAAAGAATAGTTTCAATAAAGAAAGCACTTCCAACGAAAACAACTTAAATAAAAATAAATAAATAAATAAATCACCCTTGTAGTTAAGAAAACTCAAACCTTCATGAGAACCCAAATGCTACACCATATGCCGACGGTGAGTGTATAGTAGTCCAGGAGCACCAAAAGTGGGAGAGGCCCTATAGGTACTAGCAAAAGGAATGGTACCCTAGAACATCGCGTCTCGGTGAACAGTAGTACAGGAACCAAAAAAAATATGTTCTCGTGCACGATCCACTAGTAGGGCAACACATCCATAACCTAGTGGTCTCCAATCATCATCCAATGTTTAGTTAGTGTTGTAATCGTCAAACCAGCTAAGTGAAACTGGGAAAGATCCGCTTCTGAATCACTAGCACGCTAGATCTAGTCCGCCCAACTAGTACCCAGGATTCCCCTTTTTTTGTGCTCAAGATGTTCCAATTTCACATTTCATGAAAAACTCAGACAAATAAAACAAACAAGGTGTTACATAAACCAAACATCACACTTTCACACACACAGAAAACCATTTGGAAAAGTACGCACGCCAAAAGAATTTATCCAACTCAATTAAAACAATTTCTACATTGCTAAAAATTGTTTATTAAAAACATATTAAATTTTTATCGTTAATAATTTTATTAAATCTTATTAAATTATTTATAAAAAAAATCTTTAAAAAGAAACATAACATGGATTTAACACGCAAAACCAACTCAACACTCTTTCATGACCAAACACACCCAATGACACATCAAGAACACAAACTGCACACTTTGCACATTTTCACAAAACAAACACAAACTTTATAAAAACACTAGAACAAAAAAATTGCACTCACGACCAAGAACAAACTACGCCATGTCGAACACAATTAGCACTACTTTCACAAATGAAAAGATAACTGCAAACATTATTAAACACTAAAAATTTACTAAAGATAAGTTTTCAACCAATGAATGCACCCACCCATACAACATAATAACAAATAAATCTAAGACATGGAAGACTTCAAGAAACAAAGTCCGTACCCAAAATAATTAACCAATGAAAATTATAAACTATTAAATCAAGTAAATGAATTCATTAAATAATGTTTAAAAAGTGGAACCACCTACCTCTGGTGTCGAAGACTCCAACACTCGACGTGAAACTCCAATTGCCCATCAAACGCACCACAACAATTCCAAAATGAACCTTAGAAACAATATATAAAAAAATGCATCAAAATAGAACCAGAACAAACTGACCATTCCAAAAAAAACACCATTCACACCACAGAATCAAGTCAGGAACACAATAATAAATTCAAATAAGCATATTAAATTCATCTAATGGTGTTAGGGCATGGAACGATTTACCTTGCATGAAGAAAACCCCATGTTTTGGTGCGAATTCCACTCACGCAGAAAACACACCCCAAGAAAAACCTAAGGATTCATGTTACATCCAAAACAAAGACAAAAAAACAACAACATGATGCCATCGTAAATCAAATACCCAACCAACTAGAAACTAAACCCAAAGAACAAGGGCCAAAACCCTAGAAAAGAGGAGAAAACGGTATACCATAGGGAGAGAGTGTGGAGGCGCAAAAAAGGCTTAGCCAAGGGGGGTCATGTGCTGGGGAAAAGTGGTTGGTGGGTCGAGGGGGGCTGGTCAGGGGGGTCGGGGTGACGACACAAGCCGGATGGAGCAGGGGGCACTGGACGAAGCAGGAGGCGCTGGAAGGAGAAGGTCTGACACTGGGAGGTGGAGAAGATGGCATGGGGGGTTGTGCGGGCGACCGAGAGGTTGGGGTGGCTAAATGGAGCAGGAGAAGGGGGCGTCGGGCTTCGCCGGATAGATTAGGAGAGGAGAGTGGGAGTCCGGCGGCCAGCTGTGGAGGGGGCGACAACGCGACGGGGAGGGACGAACATGGAGGTGTGGTGTGGTGGAGTACCAGGGAGAGGAGGGTGCGGCGCGGTTGGGTACTAAGGAGAGTGGGGGGGGGGGGGTGCGTCAGGCCAATCAAGAGAAAGGGGTGCAGCGCCGGAGATAGCCAGTAGGGGCTCAACGGGAAGCGGTGTGCATGGGAGGTTGGGGCGCGACGGGTAAGAGAAAAGGGGGGGAAGAGACTACTGAAACCCTAACACACCAAGAGGGGAAAATATATATATATAAATAAAACTAAAAATAAAACTAATAATAATAATAATAAACTAAAACTAATAACAAAAGTAATAGTAATAAATTCATAATAATAAAATAAAGGTTATAACAATTATAAAAATAGTTATAAAAATAATTATAACTATTACATACTCAAATAATATTATTATTATGATCATTGAAATAATTTATTAAATTTTTTATCACATTTTATTTTATTTATTTATCATCAGGTAATTTTATTTAATTAGTTAACCATTGAGAAGGGCGTGCGGTGAACCGAGAGAGACCGCGCGATGACCCAGGTGAGGCCACACGACTTCGACCACGGTGCGCTGGATGCAGTCAAGGACAAAACACACATTTTTTAAAAAAAGAATTCAAAAATTTAAGTCGGGTTCCACCCAGACTCCCCGATACTAAGAAGAATTAATAAAATAAATAATGTAAAAGAGACGGGTGTGACATGGTGCACCTAATATACCACCACCAGTGGAGTAGCACATGGAACCTATAGTTCCGACAGATGAGGAGCGTAGGCTAAGAACACTCTATGAGTTTCAGAGATAGAGACCCCTCAGGTTCCGAGGTGATCCCAACCCCCATGCGTATGAGGACTGGCTTGAGGCGGTGACCCAAGTTTTCTATCTAGTGAGGACCCTATAAGACCAGATGGTGGTCCTAGGAGAGATCCTTCTTCAGGGTTCGGTGGGGCGATGGTGGATTCTAACCATGAAGATTCACGAAGAGAAGACTCTTTCGTGGAAAAAGTTCGAGTGACTCTTTAGGGAGGAGTTCTCTCTAGTTATGCTGAGAGAAGTTTGTATCCAGGAGCTTCTTCAGATCCAACATGGTAGTTTGACAGTGGATTACTATTCATCTAGGTTCACCAACCTCGCCAGGTACTCGATGGATATAGTCAAGGATTAATACTTCAGAGCTCAGACCTTCGAGCGAGGTCTATGACAGGACATCCGAGCTAGTGTCATGCCTATGTGCATTTCAACTTATGATGGAGTGCTAGAGCAGGCCATGGTGATTAGGATCTTATTGGAAGAGCATAAAAAACCAGTGGCAGTCAGCAGTAGGCATAGAGGTACAGAGACCTCGGCAGTAGGGAGCCGACATCAGGCATAGGGATCAGGACATGGGATACATCACAGGAGGACCCATGACAGGGGATCAAAAACCCAGGGCTCTCAGGATGGATCCAGTTAGCCTAGGTAGAGGTGATGCTACTCGTGCGATGGTAGAGGACATATCACTAGAGACTGTCCAACCCATCGAGCTATTGATAGAGAGGCGGTTGATATACCCCCGAGGAAGAGGAAGATAGTGGAGCAGACAAACACGCTTGGTGGAAGATGTGGCAAAGGAGCAGGGAGAGCTGCAGGTGGTGGAATACGCTTTGATATACTTCTACCACCAACCCTAGGAGGTCCACACCAGGCTCAGGGAGCTGGGGGATAGGGGCTGAGATAGCTGCATGCAGTCACGACGTACAATGAAGGGACTCCAGGGATGATTTGAGGTACAATCTATGTCTTTTCTACCTTAAATACCATATGTATATACACAGGTTCCTATCATTACTTTCTCTCCATATATCTTGTGAGAAAACTTGATATTCTGTTAGAGTCGTTGACTAGACCCTTACGCTTGAAGACACCTATGGGAGGATACTCGATGATCACACATCTTTGCAGACAGTGTGATCATTCCCTTGGAGGCAAGAGTTGCGGTTAAAACCTCTTATTGGTAGAGTCAAGGCATTATGATGTCATTCTCAGTATGGATTGGATATCTTAAGTCCATGCCCATATTTACTTATTTAGGTGAATAGTGTGTTGTGTTCATAGTGATGGAATAAGGTTTTCCTTTGTTGGTGAAAAGGAAACCCAGGAAGTAAATAATGGGATCATGCATATGTGGGTGTATCTGATCAATTATGAGTTGGCTAGAATTACCCTAAAAAATAAGATGTTGTGAGATTACACTCCCCAATAGTAGTGGTGGAGTATGAGGACATATTTCTAGAAGATGTTCCAGGATTACCTCCCCACTGGGAGATCAACTTCTGCATCGACTTTCACCTCGGGACGACACTGATATCCTCACCATCATACTAGATGGATATTTTAGAGATTCACAAGCTGAGGGTGTAGTTGGAGGATTTTCATAGTAAGGGATTGGTAAGACCCAACGTTTCACCCTGGGCAGCCCTAGTTTTTTTTTCCAAGAAGGCAGATGGGAGTTTGAGGTTGTGCGTGGATTATAGGCACCTAAACCAGGTGACAAGGAAGAACAAGTATCCATTGTCGAGGATTGATGATCTCTTTGATTAGCTGAGAGGGTAAAATTGGTTCTCAAAGGTTGACCTCAGGTCATGTTATCACCGGCTTTGAGTATGGGATGAGGACGTTCCAAAGAGGGCTTTTATATGCCGCTACGGTTACGAAAAGTACTTAGTGATGCCTTTCGACATGACGAACGCACCCACGGTTTTCATGGGACTTATGAACCGAATCTTCCAGCCATACATAGACCAGTTTGTAGTGGTCTTCATAAAAGATATCCTTATATACTCGGTGTCAGAGGAGGAGAACATGAGACACCTGTGGATAGTTCTAGATGTACTCTGAGAGCACTAGAATTTTGGGAAGCTCTTAAAGTGCCAGTTATGGATACAGGAGGTCCACTTTTGGGAACATGTTATATCAAGAGATATACTAGAAGTGGACCCAGCCCAGGTTGAGGCTATGTTATCATTGGATCCACCCCGAAATGTGATAGAGGTGTGGATATTCCTTAGGTTGGCAGGATACTACCAGAGATTTATCCCTGACTTGTCCCAGATATGAGCATCGATGACAACCTTGACCTGAAAGGGGAAGACATTCGTATGGACAGATAAGTTCTAACAGGATTTCTAGCAGTTGAGGCAGAGTTTTATGAGCGCACCTATTTTTAGATTTCCAAAATAGGGTGTTGTGTACGTAGTTTTCTGCAACGCATCAGGGATCGGCCTTGGCTATGTCCTGATGTAGAGACAGGCAATGATTTCTTATGGTTCATTCCATATAAGGCCACACGAGCATAACTACGTGACCCATGATCTTGAGTTTCTAGTGGTAGTCTCCACATTGAAGATGTGGCAACACTACCTGATGGGAGAACAATTTATCATTTACTCTGACCAAAAGATCCTCAAGTACATATTCTCTCAAAAGGACCTAAATCTGTGGTATATACGATCTCTAGAGTTCCTCCAGAATTATGAATTTAAGATTGTCTGTAATCTTAGGAAGGGGAATGTTGTGGCAGATGCTCTCATCCAAAGATCAAGTTCACAACTACTGAGTTAGGCGACAGAGCAGTTGGCCTTGCTATAATTATCCTTCATGGATGGGGATGATACAGCTTATCTCCAGTCGATGGTTTTCACCCCTACACTCATACAATGAGTCTGGGAGTCACATCTAGGGGATGTCTTATGCGAGACATTATGTTCTCAGTTATCCACAGGACATGTTCCTGATGGATATTTGCAAGGCGGGGATCACATCTTCCTTTTTAGAGGATTCATAGTTGTGTAATTTTCATTGTAGGAGGAGGTTCTGATGGAGTTTCATGCATTCCTTGGCGGTGCATCCTGGAGTGGAAAAAATGTACCAGAAACTTCAGAGTCAGTTCTAGTGGATAGGTATGAAGACGACAGTAGCAGAGTTCGTTTCTCGATGCCTTACGTGCCAACATGTGAAGGCTGAGCACCAGGTTCCAGTAGGGTTAGCTCACCCCTGGAAGTGCTAGAGTGGAAGTGGGATGGAATATCAATGTACTTCATGATGGTATTACCATAGATGTCCAAGGGACACAATTCCATTTCGGTGATTGTTGACCGGCTCACCAAGTTGGACCACTTCCTAACTATTAGGGAGCAGAGTTCTGTGGAGAGCTTGTGACGCCTCTATGTGCAGGAGATAGTTCAACTTCATGGAATCCCCTTGACAATAGTCTTAGATTGCAATGCTCGTTTCACATCCTAATTGTGGAAGGGATTGTAGGAGGAATTTGGGACCCAAATATGTTTGATAATAAAGTTCCATCCCTATAATGATGGTCAGATAGAGAGGACCATTCAAGTTCTAGAGAATATATGGCGGTCCTGTATCTTAGACTATGGTCATAGTTGGGAGGACCACCTACCACTGGTGGAGTTTTCATACAATAACAGATACCACTCCACCATTGGTATTGCACTGTTCGAGGCCTTATACGTGTGACCCTTCCGGTTACCGCTTTGCTGGACCAATCCGAGAGAGTCAGTACTTATGGGTCCAGAGATGGTGCAAGCTACCACCGAGAAGGTGCATATCATCCAGGAGTGGATGCAGACTACACATAACCAAAATAAGTCTTATGATGAAAGGCGAAGAAGACCACTGTTGTTCGAGGAGGGATACCATGTCTTCCTTCGGGTCTCACCTCGTTTAGGGTTGCCGAGATTTTTCCGAAGCAGAAATTTATCTCTGAGGTTCATCGAACTTTTTAGATTCTACGCATTGTTGGAAAGGTGGCATACTTCCTATCTCTACTATCACAGATGCACCGAGTACATGATGTCTTCCATATGTCACAGCTGAGAAGGTATGTGGATGACCCATCGCACATCATCTATAGGGGTGAGCTGGACATCGAGGATGGAGAAACCTTCGCAGAGTACCCAGTGGAGATAGAGAATCATCAGGATAGGATCCTTCGTGGGTGAGAGATTCCCTTGGTGCATGTCTAGTGGCAGCATGAGAATCTTCAGGAGAGCACGTGGGAGTAGGAGGCTTAGATTCATGCACAGTACCCACATCTGTTTGAGTAGCCTTTTTTTGGATTTTGGGGGATACAAATCCCTAAGGTGGGGACAATGTAATATCTCAGATTTTCCATGAATTATTTTTAAATATTATATGGAATTATTACGAGACCAAGTGTTGTGACAACGTGCGATTCCGAGGCCCGGAGTTCTTGGAATAAATGTTTGAAATAAATTAAACTCTAAATAGCCCGCCTAATCTTTTTTACTGAAAAAGTGGAATAACTTGTAAATGGGTTCCCAGATCAAAAATATGAGGGAACTGTTATGTTCATAGCAGTGATTTTACCTTAGGCGGGGTGTAACATCGACCGGTGCGGGTCGGCTACAAAAGTAAATTTTCGGACACTTTAAAGGAAATAAAGTAAATATTTTTTTATTTCCTTTTTAAAGAAACGACCTAATTCCTCAACTTTAAATACATGATTATAGAAAGTTCACGGGGTTAGCTAGATAACCCTATGAGTAGATTATTTCCATTAGAGCTTTTTTTTTGAATAACCCGTTGGCGAACGACGACGACGCGATCGATCGGCGCATCTCATATTCGACGAAACCTCTCCAACGAATGCGACACGATGATCATTCTCCAACTCAATCGAGGTGGGTATTTTTTATTTTTATTTACTTCTTCCTCATTCTTAAATTTAATGATGAACAAGGATCAACCCATGAACAGGTTGATCCACAGATCGTGCGTTCTTGCGGAAAGGTGTAAATTTCTATTTCTTTTGGGGTTTTTGATTTGGGAATTGTTTTTATGGTAATTGTTGGATTATCATTTGATTCTCTGTTAAACCTATTAATAGGAGAGGATCGACGTTGTGAGAATGAAGGAGGAGGTGCATTCCTTCTTTGTTTAATTTAATTTCTTCCTCATTTTAAACCCCACTTTCTTCGCGTTCTTTATGGGGTTATGAACAATAGATCATTACGCATCTGTTTCACAACGCAACGATCCCAAATCGGACATCGATCATTGAAAAAACATAGTGGAGGTTCAACGATGAAGATGACCGAAGAATTGGCTCAGATTGAGGAGGCTCGTTCTTAGAGCATTGTTCATGTGGGTGGATCAAAACATGTTTTTGGGATCGATCAGTGGCCTGATAAAAATGAAAACATATTTTTGGTTTCAGGAAGACCTCAAACATGGAGTTTTGTGATGATTGGATGGCTAGATCGAGGATCACAGGAGCACCTGAGGTGCAACGATGAAGAACGACATGTTCTAGAAAATTATGATCAACACGACATGTATCCTGTAGAACATGCCGTGTAGGGTCAGCCTATCAGTGACTAGGGTTTTCACGCTACACACGGCGAAGAAAACGACATGCTCCTGGGAGGACACGACATGTTGGCCCCTCCCAGCGGCGGCTGGAGTTCCGGGTGATGGGAAACACCAAAACGTAGTGTGAACATCTTCACACGGCGTGTGGGTCTTTACGCAGACATGACATGTATCTCGGATGGAACATGAATATGGGGTTGAGTACATGGAATGTACTCCACCACACGACTTGACACGACCAAATAGGTAGACCAACCCATGTACCGGTACACGGTCCGGGATAGATGAGTTGAAGCTGTGTACGGACGCATGGCTAGCATAAACAAAGTATTCCCAGGGTACCAGAACATGATATGTCATGATTTTACATGCTGTGTATACCTTCCTCTACACAACACGTGCCATGTCACACAGGAAGTACCCGGGGGCAAACGATACAACGTGTGACGCTTCTACATGCTGTGTACTTCTCTGTACATGGGTTTATCCTCTTTTCCACCATCCCTTGGACATGATTAATTTGGTTTTGTGACCCTTTTCTCATTCCCCTGAAGTTCATGTATCATTTCCATCTATAGGATTTTGATCCCTTCAATAGAAATTTCTGAGATAGAGTCAGGTATCCCTCTGAGAGGCCCGAAGCGAGATCCTTTATCCATTTGGGACCCTTGGTAGAGTTAGGTATCAACACAACCAATGATATAGGTCATCGATCCACTACTTAGCAGGTGAATCTGGGTGAGTCATGGTATCCACCAAGGCCCTAGAAGTGATCATAATCTATGTATCATGATCTCTTCCCACTCATGAGTGTGTTCTCTTAGAATTAGTGTATCTGTTCCCTCTTCATATCTATCAGTGCATCTTTCTCTCTCATGATTTTTCCCAACGAACAGTACTTCTCGGACAGACGTCATCAGAGCTATCGGACTCATGGAGTGAGTTCTCATAGATAAGTTATTTGTAGAACCATTTAACTGAATCCCTAGTGTGGGTATGCGTTTGTTGTAGACTACATATCTGGGTTTCTGTTATATTTGGATGTGTTTCTCTCATTATAAGTTCTATAGTCATATATTGTGTATATATAATTGTACTTTTAATTGTGTATTGTTGTGTGGCTTTTGGGGTCCTCTACTGAGTATTTCTATACTAACCCCTGCATGGGATTTCCCACACTTATAATGTCTTGTGCAGATGATCATCCTTTTGATGGAGTCCAGGGCGGACCAGGATCAGACCGAGATTTCTGAGTTCCTTATAGGCCGAGGTGTTCCTATGACTATGAGCAGCAGTCCCAGTACCTCTTTCTTGCTTACATGTTGGAATTTGTAGTCTGTAGACTCTTGTTTTTTGTGGGCTAGTTTACTTCCCTCACTTTACTTTTGTTGTACTTTGTTATTTGGGTTTAGTTGTATGCATGCATTTTATTCCTTATTGGTTTTTTACATTTCAGTATTTGTGGGATTGAATATGTTTGTGTGTGTATAGGTACTTAGACAATTCCTCCCAGGTTAGTGATATGCCTACTCGGTGCTAGTCACCAACCCCTGGCTTATTGGTGGTGGGATTGGGGAGCTGTGGAATGGACCCCACTAGGACGGGTCGTAACACATAATCTCATAATCCAATGATATTTTCCATTACTCTTAAGTTAATGAAGGAATATATGATTCCAAAATTTTAAACAATCCTTAGATATTACATGATTCCTATAAATAAAATACTATTGGTAAAAGTACGTCTATAATTTAATTCTAGAATCTCTATGAATACTTCAAACATTTTATTTCAACATAAGTCATTCATTATTTTATATTTTATCCTAGGTAATTAATTTTCATTATCTATTTAAATAATTTATAATGGTTTATAAATAAAATGGGATTTATCCTAAGAATATCCCCTAGGAGTGTCAAACCATGTGATTAATAGGGCCCATTATCATGTAGAAGGTTTCACTTGAGTAAGGCCCGGTGCAAATTTTCATAGTTGTTATGCCTAGGTACATTTGTTCTAGATCCACATCCACTTGCAGTATCTAGACATAAATCTATTTCTTGGAACACTCACATAATATCTACCATACCAAAGTTAAAGTATGTTCTTCTATACTTATGCTAAAATTATATCTTCGGAATATGTCTTATAATTTATGTTTTCCTAAATATAGTTCCCAAGGTTGTTACTAAACTTCCTCTAATACAAAATATAGAGACCCGACCCAGCAAGTGTCGTGCTACCAGTACCTTGGAATGATTATAAGGAATAAAATAATAAATTACCAAAGTGTTTAGTATTCTTGGTAAACCAGATATATACACGAGTCTGGTATTGCAATTTAATAAACTAATTTCAATATAAATATTTTTTTAGAATAATAACAATATACCATCTAGTGTATCCTTTCATATCTTTCTTAGTACACTTCATCGATTCCTAGGGAATGGAAACATAATAAGGGTCAGCTCAAATGCACAACAAGTGTAAGGTATAATGGAAGAAATAATGAATCTATGATAATAGTAAATATGTAAAGGTAAATGATAAAGAACACATTTCATTTAGTCAATAACTGAGAAAGAAGTGAGTAAATAATACGGTAAGGTAAATAACCTAAAACACATGACATTTAATTAATGAACTGGGAATGAAATTCATCCATATATAATGTCGAATAAAAAATATCATCGATAATTATAAATGAATCTGAATTAAAGAACTTATTAATCATAGGACACCATGTTTCCTAGGTACATGTCACCTTTACTATCAATACCTTTCACAAGACTGTTTAACATACTACTATCAAGACCTTTCACAAGGAAGTTTAAAACCAATCTGATTTAGAAGAAAACTCAAAGGTTTTGACACCAACTAATTTCATCCCATGATACTATTGATACATCATGGGGCTATCTATAACAAGGCCCCACCCTTGCCATACGTGTCTAAATCATTAATTAAATATCAAATAATTGATTTAATTTATAAACAATGTGCCTTACCAAATATTCATATTGAGTAAAGTATATGGATTTATCAATATTTTCCTAGTAAATCAAATAAATTTAAAATTAAACACAATATTTAAAAATGGTAAATGGTTTAGGAGATAATAATATCCATGAAAAATGATATGGATATTTAGGGGAAATTTAATGTTCAATGATCATAGGAAACTGAATGTTTCAAGGTGACTTAATAAAGCAATTAGGGAAGTTAGTGTTAAAAAAATCCATGACCAAATAAATCAAAAACCACCCAGAGTAAGAATAAGTATCATATCAATACAACATATCCCATGTGGTGTAAAAATAAGGGTTTTTTTCACTGATTAAATAGAAGAAAAACTTTTAGAAAATTCTTAAAGAAAATATTCTTTGTTTTGAAAAACTTTTGAAGAAAGTTTTCTTTGAGAATAACTTTAAAAAAATTTTGATGGGTTAAAATTCATTTGATAAATAATTTTAAAAGGTTAAATATATTTTTTAAAACCTTTTATGTAAATTGGGTTTTTAGTAGAAAATAGATCTCTAAAAAAAGAGTGAAATTAAGTCAGGTTTTCCTTAAAAACATTTCGTAAACATTTTGAGTATGAAAAAGTGTAAAAATGGTGATATAAAATGAAAATGGTCATGATCATAGGATATGAAAATGAAAGGTTTTATTGAATAATGGTGATATAATTTCCTCTGATGGAAATTCAAGCATAAACAATCCCAAACAAAATGATATTTTTAAGTAAACCCTTGAAAAGTCCATAATGTTGATGTGAGAATCAATTGATAAGTAGATTTTGTGTGTCAAATTTAAATAAACATAAAACAAGTGTAAATAAAAAAATATATAGTAAAAAGTGATTACAAACATAATATTATAATATTAATGATAAAGAGGAAGTAATATAACCGAAAGACAAGAAATTGGGTTATGAAATTCTTTTCCATTTGGTAATGATTAATGCAAATCCTCTTCGATGAAATAATTAAATTTGAAACTAAAAATACCATGAATAATTAATTAATCATTATATTATTTCTCAATTTATTAGTGTGTACACCATATATAGTAAATCATGTGCACAACAATAAAATATGTCTCAAAGAATAGAAATTGAAGCAAAGTCCCTTACTACTTGGTAACTTTTGAATTAGAAGTCCCAAAATTAATAATCATAAAATGAAAAATTTAAATAATGTGAAAATGAAATAATTCATTATATATTATATCAAAATAGTTATTTGGTACACGATACAAATTATATATGTGGTGAAAATGACATATTCATCATGGAAAGAAAAGTGAGAAATAATCTCTTACCTTGTGTTTCCTTTCAGGTGAACGTATATTAAATTCATTTACAATGCTTTTAAACATGTCAATAACTTATAAAAAACATAATCATATTTATAATATCATATATTAACTTCTTATAATATCTTATTACTAGTTTGTTAATAATCATTCATTATTTTCACTATTTCATGTGTTAATTTCCTAGTTTGTCAAGTATATTTTAACTTGTTAATTTATTTTGTATTAATCATATCCTGATTTCATCAAAACTAGAATGTAAATTGTGATTTAAATGTTATATTCATTCAGTATATATGTATTTATAATAATCCATAATATTTGGATATAGGAAATGAAATGCACCATTCATGGAGATGGTAGGCCATATGTATGCATGAATACTACTTCCATTTCATTGTCATATATTAAAAGATTCAAAAGTAAATGATATATATGTATATTAATATTAAAATTTTATTATCATATTTATTTATTATAGGTAATTTTTTTTTCTAAAGTCATTCCTTAATACATTCTATGTATACCATGAAATAATTGCATCACTTTGAGAAGTCGGTAGTCTACACTTCCACAGACGTCGTTGTATTATTCCCAAAAAATTAAAAACATGAAGTTATTTTTATATAAAAATTTAAAAAGAATAAATAAATTATTAATATAATATATATTATATATATAAAATATTTTCTTCATAATAAAAACCATGATGGGTGGTAAATATAGAAAGAATGACATCGTTTTGTGAGGTGGTAGTTAGCTGTACTCATAAACGGTAAGTTCATTACACATTATATGGAAGTGTGTGTAAGTTTTGGGTGAAACCATAGAATAAAAACATCTAATTATATTTTTTAAACTGATGTTATTATATAATTATATAATAATAATAATTCAATGGCTTGAGAAATAAATTAAACAAAAGTGGTCGTTGAAGAATGCCACCTGGTTTTTTGTTAACTCCTTTTGGTTTTAAAAGAAGACTTCCTTGGTTTTTTTATGCCCAAAGTAAGGATTCTTGGTTGAGGTTAGGTATTTTTATATTTGATTTGATTTTATTTTATTTGACTAATGGGTTTTATATTATTGAATAAGTCAGAGGGATGAGTGCCTTTTTATAGTCGGGGAGTAATGACATTCTTATAAATTTTTTAAAAGGAAATTCCACCCACGCTTTTCCTACGACAAGTGCCTCTAATAATTGAAAAACTTAGATCCCATTGAATATATGGTCAATATATGTTTATAAAATTTATTTTTGAAAGGTTTATATCATTTTGGATCTTACGTTTAATGTTTACTCCTTGGTAAATCTAATTTTTCTCTTAATCATTCTAATTAATTTTAAACACTTTCACTAATATTTTTGGTTTAAAATTAATTTTACCTTACTATAAATCGTAAATTTTTATTATTAAAAATATAGAATCAATTTTTCAAAATTCCAATCACATAAGTGGTGGAAACAAATTTAAGTTTAATCCTGCATACGGGACGACAAAGCTGGTTTTCAAAGTAAAAATGTTTAAAAGTTTACTATGTTTTAATATCCGATTTCAAAGTAAAATTGATACCAATGACCTAAATTTTATTAATTGATATAAAATTTATCTAATTAAACATTAAAAACAATAAAATATATAATTTAACCTTATTAATAAATTAGATGAAAAAATAATTTTGAATTAAAATTTAGTATTTTTCATTATTTATCAAAAAATGAATGTTCATAAAAAAATAACAAAAAATCCCCCTAACCCAATTTTAATGTTTCACATTAAAAAATTAAGTTCATTTTTACATATAAAATGTATTAAAGTCTCAAAATATTTATTTAAAATAGGTTATTTATGAAAAGGTGGAAAAACCATCTTTAAAAAAATATAAGTTTTTTTGCATAAAATTTGGTTTTTTATATTATTCTTATAAAATCAATTTGATAAATTAAAAAAATATTAGATTTAATATATTACATATATATTTCATTAAAATTATTATCTATTTGTAATTAATTTAATTTAGTAATACAATACGTCTTTTGGAGAATAAAAATATTTCATTTATAATCAATTGGTTTATATTTTTATTTCTAATTAATTAGAAACCAATGAATTCATCTTATATTTGTGTAAACAATATATTTTAATAAGTTAGTTAATGCTATTCATAATTACTAATTCAATATATAGGTTATATTATATTAAATAGTATATTTTTTTTTCAGTAAAACTCGATCCTTTGTGTAATGCAAGCCATTGAAGAAACTCATTGTTGCGTGTGACATAAGATAACTCAGTATCACATGCATTTCAAGATATATCATAGATTGATTTTTTTAAAATAGTAAATATATTGTAAATTATTGGGTCATTATATTCCTCTACATGATTTTTGTTGTGTGTCATACATGCTATCGAATATAGTGTTCTTACTTGAAAATTTCAGGGGGTTACATATGAAAAATATAAATGTCAAACTTTCCTTTCCCTCTCTATCGACAATGTCCCATTAAAGGTCGGTTAACTACATACATATAAATTTAAAATACAATTATTTTAACCACATTCAGGAATGGATTGTATTAATTATATATAATATATAAATAAGTAATTATATGTATTATAATCTTATTGAGTTAATCATACTTTTATATAAATTTATTTGAATGAAAATAGAGAAATAAAACTGAAATGTGAACTTTTTAAGAAAACAATATATCAAAATTCTTCAATTTCATCAATGGAAATTCATAAATATAATACAATGATTATAGATGATAAATAGTTGTATAAATTACTATAATAAACTTATAGATCAATGTTTTAATAAATATAAGTTCATAATTCTGGAGGCACAAAAGAAACAAAATAATATGGGAATTGAGGTACATTTATTCTCAAACCCAAATACTTTATTTGAGTTATACCTCTATAAATTTTTTTATTATTACTCCTTTAATAATCCTTAAAAATCATTTCATTACTATTCACTTTTATTTTTAGGGATATACATGTTTCCAATGTGATTTTATGAAAAATATAAAGATTTTACAAAATAACTATTCTTTCCAAAACACATCTTGACTCCACTATAGTTGTTTCTTCTTATCTCAAGAATGATGATTATTATACCGAATATTTTTTCCCCAATTTTAATTTTTGAATCCCAAGTTTATTCATGAAACTATGATTGATGAAGTCCTTATGAAACACATTAATTTATCTGGTATAATTCATTACTATTATTGTAATATGTTCTGTGTGGCATGCATGATTATGTAAATATTATGATATGTCGAGTGGGACAAAAATTATATATCCCTATAATTCATTGGGTAATGTTATGTATCTCATGATATAATGTTTATTATGAATGGACATGATTCTAGATTTGTTCCCAATAATGATGTTTTGATTATTCACTTATATTATGTGTGAACATGATGTTATATTTGTTCACAACTATGGGTAGTATTTCAACACTAAGACACAATGTTTCATTTCTACGCACTTCCACATTACATGACTTTGTCCCATGTTTCCTTCATAATTTTTATGTTGATCCTATTCTTCTGATATGATGATGATGATCATGCTCACCCATTCTATATTGATCCAGGTTCCTTATTCATCCTCTTACTTGGATTTTAGCTCACCACTTTCATTGATTTATATCCTCAAGTGATTAATTTTACTAAGGAGAGAATGAGATCCACTATGAATATAGAGAATACGGAATTAAATAACTTGTATGTTTTATTATATACAAGTTATGTATGATCCTAATTTTCCTGAGTCACTAAACCTTTGGATACTGGATTTTTTACACTATTATTTTTTTTATATTCAAAATCATTTAATAGTTTTTAAATAAAAATTATGTTCACTATAATTCTCAAGTTTGAGTTCCCATGTTTATATCTCTAATAACAAAAACAAATGGATGGTCATTATGTGTTCTAATTTTTCTCGGTATACTATATTCCTCTATGTTTATATCAGGGTATAGTTCTTCTAAAAGGACTTTATTAGGGTATTTTTCATGTAAATTACCAATAATATCATTATTTTTCAAGGTTTTATTGATATTAAAATTGGACATATCACACACTATTTTTTCTAATGAAGAATTATGTTCAAGTGGATCTATTTAATCAAACTTTACTTGAACTACTTATTCCAGAAAAATTGCTCTTTCATTGAAGTCTATATAGTCTTCACTGGATATATAATAAACAATAAAAAAATACCACATTTCTCTTTGATGAAAAATTACCCATATTACCCTTTTTATTAAGAATATGAAATCATCTTCTGAATAATTTAAAATAATTTACCATATAATTTCTCCCATTCCATAATTAATATGGAGTATTCTTCAAAAGAGGTCTTATTAAGACTTCGTTAATTACATAACATACTGTATTTAATGTTTAATATAAAAATATAAGCATATCATATTCTCTTAGCATGGTCTTGACTATCTCACAAAGAATCCTATTCCTTATTTAAACCGCCCAAATTTTTTGAGGTATTTATGGTGAATAGAAAATATGATTATAGCCATGTTGTGTGCATAAGGATTCAAAATATCGATTTTCAAACTCACAATCATGATCAATTCTCACACTCTTAATGGTAATTCCACTAAGGTTATCTAATGATTTTATATACTTTAAAAATACCTATATGCCTCACATTTTTGAGATAGGATATATACCCTTTTAAACCTTGAATATTTATCAATAATTATATAATAATAATGTTTTATATCTAAATATGAAGATTTATATGGTCTAAATAACTCCATGTAATCCTATTATAGTGGTTGAGAGGTAGAAAAATCTTTCATTGGTTTTAAATAATATTTATGATACTTTTCTTTTAGACTGATATTATACACTTTTACATTATAAGAGAGTAGATCCTTGACTAAACCCTCTTTAGATAAATTTTGAAGAGAGTATATATTACATTAGACTAGTCACTTATGACACAACAAAGATTCATGATGAAATTGATTTAGAAAATAAAAAAATATTAACATTAATAATTTAAATATACTACATAGACATTATCCATTCTTAAATCACTAAACAATAACATAAATTTATAATCATAGGTCCTATAAGAATTATTATCAAACATAACATGGAATTAATCATCACACAATTGAAATATACATAACAGATTTTAATTTAATACCTAAAAAAATAAAAATAATGAAATTAGGAAAGTTTTATAGTTAGAAAATTGATTATGTCCAATGATTTTTCCTTTATTATTATCACAAAATGTGACATGAACACCATTTACTGTATTCAAATTATAGAATCTTGAGAAGTCGACTATCATAGTTTAGAACACCCACTATCTAAATACCATATCTTTTTATAGTATAATTTTAAATAGTTTTCCTACAATCAATCAAATGCACACATATTTTGGTACCTATATCTATTAGGGATTAGAAAGGATAATAATGAAAGATTTGGGAATATATATATTTGAAATATTGATTCTAGGATTTATGAATAGAAATAGATGAATTAGAAAAATAATATATCTTAGGTCAAAACCATATTGATCTATATTTATATTTTCCAACTACATTATTTACTATATATTTGTTTACATTAATTAATATAGGAATGGAACAATTTTGTAATGTTTATTTTTCTATCCAACCTGATTACCAAAACCATCACCTGGTTTGGGTACATCATTATTACCCACAATTTTATTAAGTGTTTAAATTTTTATATAAAATCCTTTATTACATTTCTTTAGTTTCTTATTTAATAATTTTAAATCATTATTTTTTTTTCAGAAACAGTTGGTTCTTTTCAATAAAAATAAAATATTTCAAACAAGATGATAAAGCATGTAGTTTATTTAAATTCTTATATTTATCACTAATCTCATTAATTTCATCTTCCATCATATTAAAATATTTAAATATAGCTTCATAGGAAACATAATTTTCATCATGATTTTCATTTTTAGAGATATCAACATATGTGAGTGGGAGAAATAGGAATAACATTTATTACCTCAAATGTGTTTTCTATAAAACACATATTAGAGCTTTCATTATTTCTTTACCTGGTTGAGTCATATTCATTGAATATATCCTTAAAATCACTCCATATTTCCTTCATGACCTTATTTTATTTCTTACCTTTATCCTTAAACTTTTTCTTATATTAAACTTTGTAAAATATGCCATGATATATCATTTTCTCTTAAATTCATATAATCTAACTTCAAAATTAATATCTTTCTTCCAGTATTATTTATTATCACATTTTTATTTCAATTTTAATTTTTTATGAACATTATCTTTCTGTATAATTTACTGAATGTTCTAGGTAGATGAGCCATCTATTCATCACTATCATTGGAACCATCACTTCCATTGGTGCTATTTTCTTAGACTATTTCTTTTTTCTTTTAACTGAGATTCCTTGATTAAAATTTCATTTTAAGCTCAAAATATTCAGCATTTACCATGATATATTCCTCATATATCATCTATTTTCATATTAAATATTTTATCCGAAGAATTTTCACATCACATGATTCTAGGATATATATAAAAGTGCATATAAATTTATTTAGTAAGAATATTTAAATTCTGAGCACTTTTGAATTGTCATCAATAGTTTTTTCCAGTGAATGCTTCATATTTTTAATTCCACTAAACCTAATATATATATTATAAATAGAATCATAAGTCTTTATTTTAAATGTATCATGTTTAATAGTATATATATTTAATATTATTTCTTTTACATTTGACGTGGCTTCATGAGACATAGACAGAGTATCCCAAATTTCATAATCTAAATCTCATGCAAATATTCTATTGGATTTTTACACTTCTAGTTAATATTATAAACAACTCATTTCTTTAACATTAAAATTGTATGAATCCATATTAACATCACTTTAGTTATCTCTTACAACACTAGATTTTTCATATTTATCTTCTATTACTGTCCAGATGTCAACACCCATGCTTTCAAAATATCTTTTTACATTTTTTCATTGAGAATAGTTTGTACCATTAGAATATATATGTATGTTAGCAATAGTTCCATCATTTAAATTATTATCCATAGATATATAATCATATAATTAATAGAAATATAGATCTTTGGGTAAAAACATGATAACAATTTAAATAAGATAAATAATAACAAGAAATAAATGATTCCTCTCATACCATATTTTTTCAGTGCCGAGTACTCAAGAGGGTGGTGAATTGAGTGTCCAATAAAAATTTCTTTTAAAAATATTATATTAAAAAATACCCATATTTCATTTCAACCATTTAACTTATATAACAGGCATATCTAAATTAATTCCTTTAAATAACCTCTCAGAAGTTTGATCAAAACTCTTTTAGGTAAGTCTTATGATTATCCTAATATTTTAGATTAATAAAATTATATCAAATGATATAAATATCTAATGTAAAATATAGATATCAATTTATAGTTTGGAAAAAGTGATTTAAAATATTTTTTAAATATAGTAGGAAAAATATTGAAACACACAACAGAATATAAAAATATAATAAGATCAATATCAACCTGTGACCTAATCCTCCCCACTTCAAAATGACCCCCTAACAAGAGAATTTATTAAAAATAAATATATTATCCACAACCTAGATTAGGTATAGATTATAAATCACATAGGGCTATTTGGGATCATACACATCCTCTTACATAATTTGTTTTGGTATAATTAATAACAAGGAAATTTAGTAAGAGTGTTTGAGTCCTATTTTATGTTATACAAGAGTTTTTTCTTTAGTATATTTTAAAAAAATGAAAATAAAACTCAATAGTAATAAAAACAAATAGAAATTAATGTTAAAAGAATTTTATATATCAAAATATTGATGTTTGGTTGTTCTTTATATGTTTATTCTCTTATATATGTTTTCTTTTAGTTTGAATGTGGGATGTGAAGACAAGAGGATGTTCACCATTCACGAGGTCATGTTCTCATGAAAAGAGTGTATCTTATTTATAATAAGAGAGAATTTCACTTTTTTCTAGATCTTAAAATATTTCATCATTTTTTTCAAAACATAATGTTCAATTAAACTAAATCTACCTCCAAAAAGAGCCATTGGAAACCAATCATTATGAATCCTTTTACTTAGTATGAAATATGGTATCAATAAAAGATTATGAATTCACGTTTAATTTACCATAAAATGTGGTTAGAATAAATTGTATTAAAATACAATTCCCCCTTTTAAACATCATCTCTTGGAGTATGAAATTTCTGATTATCCATGATTTCTCCAATAATTAGAGAAAATACTAATTAGATTCATTGATAATCCACATGGTCGATTTATTTTAACTTTAATTTGATCCAGTACATTGAAAAATTCATACAATCTTACATGGTCATTTAAAATGACCATATTGTCACTTGAATTTCATACAGTCATTTTATAAGTTGGGAAACAATTCAACTCTCCCATGTGTCCGTTTCACTTCAATGTGAGACAACATGAATTCTCATGATAGCACCAAAAATTTTTCATAATCACATCACTGTGATGAAATAACATCAACATCATCATTAGGTCTATTGAAAAGAAACATGTGGTTTATATAATACTTAGTGATATTTTAGAGAGACAATACAACATGTGGTCGATTCATGTTAGCCTAGCGGCATCTTGGTTTCTTGTGCAGTCAGTTGCGGAGTTGGTGAGAGATCTTCCACTATCGATCAAATAGGTGTGCGTTTGATTAAATTTTCATATATTCATTTAAAACCATTGAAAATATTCCAAGATATTTGTGGTCACTCTGAGATATATTGTGCTGTCAATCTGATTTATTTTGTAGACTCATTGTTGATAGTCTGAAATGATTCTATTTACACTTACTTCTAAACATTGTAAAATTTCTAAATTTACATGAAATATATTTAACTTCAATAAAACATAGAATTTATTAGAAACACATAAACATGATCTTTGATTATTAAAACAAGGAATTTATGGACTAAGACAACAGGGGTATTTTTTTAATAAATTATTTGAAAAAAACTTTTATTGGATACTAAATACACCCCCTCATTAGCACTCCTCTTCAGTGTACATTTTTCATCATAGTATTTTATTTCTTACTTATTTATGATTTATCTTGTTTTTACTTTGAATGATATTTTAACTAAATTATCTAAATTTTTGATAATTATAATTTTCTATATTTATGAGAAAAATAGACCCAAGGGGGATGCTATAAAACAACATCTATATTTTAATGGTATAAACTATTCCCAATGGAAAAAAATGAAAATACATCATGAAAGTATGGGTTTTGATATTTGTACATTAATGGAAGATATTATGAAAAACCAAAATCTTCTTGATTTAAATGTAGTGATTCTAATAATGCTTCCTATGAATATAATTCTAAAGAAATGAATGATTTATGTTTTTTACTTGGAGATAATGAATTAAATATAATATATTCATGTTCTATAGCTTTTGAAATTTTGGAATCTATATCTCTATCTCAGGAAGGTGCATTTAATGTCAAAGTAATGAATTTAAATACCTATACTATTAAGTATGATACATTTAAGATGATGTATGAGGAGTCTATTTCAGAAATGTATCTTAGGATTATTGATATTAGACTTATGATTCATTCACCTGGAAAGACTATTGATGCCAATCCATAATAACTGAGTATTCAAAGATTCTTACTCGATAGATAGAGAGGCACTTCATTATCCATTCAAGAATCATGTAATGTAAGAAATATTCCAATAATATAGGTTATACAAAAAAATTATGTATGAGGAAAAACATAAGGTAAATAATTAGGATGCTAGACTAAATAAATTAATTATATTCAATGTAACTTATTAAAAAGACAAATAATTAATCTAACAAGAGATAATTAGTGGGAAGAATGGTAACTATGATAGTGATGAATAAATGAGCCATTTTGAATGAAGATTCGTGAAATTTTATTAAAAAAATTTCAATAGGAAATAAAACTTCAAGGGAATGTATGAAAATGAAGGAGATCGGAAGAAAGATGTTAATTTTGAAGTTACCACTTATGAGTGTTAAAGTAATGGACACATCATTGTAAATTGTAAAAAAATAAAATAAAAAATAAATATGAGTACCGAAAGAGGAAATACAAAAAAGTAATAGGGGCCACTTGGAGTGCTTCTGAGGATAGATAAAATGACTCATATAATATCCCAAAAAATTCAAATGAGAAATAAAATCTATGATTCATGGCTACTTATCCCACAGTATATCCCATTTCTTCTACTCATGTTACTGATATCTCTAAACATGAAAAACATGATGGAAATAATATGTCCTATAAAGATATCTTTATGTATTGCAACATAATGGAAGAGACCATAAGTGAGATGAAAGATAAGTATAATAATTTAAAGAAACATCATTTTTTATCTACTATTGTTAAATATAACCTTACTATTGGAAAATAAAAGAATAACCCACTTATCAAAGAAAATAATGACTTAAAATTAGTATGTTAGAAGATAAAGAAATACATTAATGATTTTTATATTTAGAATTGAAACCCTCAAAAAAATTCCAGGCAGTCATACTGTACTAAAACTAAGAGATGGTTCTGGTTATCAACCTGCATAGAAAAAGACTCTATAAAAACCTTTTTATTAATAGTTAAAATAATATAAATAAATGTGTAGTGAATAATATATATTGAATTTATAAATCTAGAAAAATACATTTTAGTCCCAAAATCAATTTATTTTTCAAATTAATTTATATTTATGTATAAATCAGGGAGAAAATCTTTCAAGTAGATGTGGATTATCAAAGATTTAATTTCTAAAGATTCTAGACCTCAACAGATCTAGGTACAAAATAAATATTTATTTGATTTATTATAGTAGGCATTCTTAAAACTATCCTCTAAAAAGATATTATATATGGTTAGTGGTTGTTCCAGACACATGATAGAGGAGTTATAAATATTCCAATGTTTGACCAAAGTATATGGTGGTCATGTAACCTTTGGTTACAATTAAAATGGTCAAATTATTAGACTTGGTAAAGTTTATAATTCTAAAACTTGGTTAATTTCTAATTTTTTATTTATTTATGGATTGAATAATAATATCCTTAGAATATCTGAATTATGAGACGATGGATTTCACATCATTTTTGAAAATAATTCTTGTAACATTTATTATTCTAATTTTAATTTTGTGTTTATTAGTTTGAGTAATTATAATGTTTATTAGTTGATTAATTAAATTATTCTCCCAAAATGTTTCTCTTTTAAATACCTTTCCCCATGAATATTTGTTGTGGAAGAGAATACTATGAAATTTCAATATATAATCCCTTATAAATCTATTTAAAAGGTTTTAGTCAAATATCTTACTAAACTATATTTCCTAATTGATAAAGTGTTAAATACAAGTCAATAGAGAAAGAAACATAATGTTTCATTCAAACAAAAAAATAGGTTTCTACCACTCAACCATAAGAACTTGTTCACATGGAATTTTTGGACCATCTCAAGTTTTATTTTTTGAAGGAAAACATTATGTTTACATAATTATTGATGATTATTCAAGGTTTACATATAATTAACTAGCCTTAAACATATATAATTTAGTAATTATTTTAGAATTCACTTCCTTACATCACCAAATATATTTTTAGTTTAGATTTTTAGTGAATTAGGACATAATTCATACATATCAACCCTCAAGAATACAAAGTGGGTACTAGTAAAATAGTAACCATTTCATTCATAATGATTTTTTTTAATAAAACAATAAATCTTTTAATTAAAAATCTTGACAACATTCAACATAGTTTCTTATTTTCTCTTAACCAACCTTTAACCTTATGAAAAACATTTTAAAATGTGGGATGAACACAAAAATATCAGTATGGGACATAAAAAAAAAGAAACATTATTCCATTAATACTTATAAATATATGAAATAATTTTCACAAATATATACTTCTCACCCTTAAAGTATCATATACTTACTTTTTGAAAACATGATATTTCCATAAAACATAGAGAACATAAATAAAACCATAAAGGTGTTGTAGGGAATTAATTACTTGGTATTATAACCCTCTTAGATACCATATGATTTTCAACCCTCATGGATACCTTACAAAATAACCCTCATGGATGCCTTATAATGTAACACTCATGACTACCTTATGGTGTAACCATCATATTTACACTTGGAGCAGCCATACGGTTGACCTCTGACATAAACATACCCAATAAAGTGGAGGGAGATATAGGTCCCACCTTTATCATAATAAATTCCCAATTACTAGATAATAATCATAAAATATGAAAAATAACATAAAAAACATTCCATTTTAATTTTTTATAATAGAAATTTAAAAGATGATTTTTAATGAAAATTATCTTACCTCAGGTTAGTCTTACTTAAAACATGTTCAAACCTAAGGTATAATGGTTTAAATAGTGTTATAAATATATTAAAGAACTATATTTATATATATAATACCTTATATGATCTTTTAATAACATCTTTCCACCCATTTATTAATAATATTTTGTTATTTCCATTGTTTCGGGTGCGTTCCTTTCATGGTTTCCATGGTTGGTTTGTTATGGATTTTCCTGTCAAATGGAAGAAAAACTCCAAAAGTGGAATAAAATGGTTTAAATATGTTCCCAAATTTTTTTATGATACCATATATCATTTTTTATGATATGATGATGATTTTTTAAAGGTTGGGTCCGAACACTCATTTATTATTAAAGCAAAGAAAAGACCTCTTTTAACTGGGTAAAGGGAGACCCATTACATTGCCAAAAGGACCAGTGGGCATGTAGCCCATTACATGGCCCATAGGCCCAATTTTTTGTCCCAAGGCCCAATATGTGAATAGTTCTGCTATAGTACTCGCCTGCTACAGTACCCACCGCTGCTATAGTGCCCTGTCGCCGCTACAGTGCCCAGTGTTGCTACAGTACCTTCGCTGCTATAGTATTCCATAGTACTTCTATAGTGACCTATGCCCAATTGGTTTTGAACACCCATTTTTCATTTAGTATTATGAGGGTTCTTACCGATTAATGAAAATGATTTAATTTATTTTGGTGGTTTTTACGACCGTCACAAAATTATTTCATTTTATTTAATATCACATTTATATGTTAGTTATATAACCTTATAAAACTTATATTATGTATAATACAATTCGATTTAACCATAATAATAGTTTTATGACCATCCTTGATTGTGGTAATGGAAAATGAGAGTGTATCGTCCACGATGGTCGTAAATCGACACATCACATACAATGTTCTCATTTTTAGAATAAAAGGGAGAGGATAAGAAGTTTGAGGATTAATTTTTCCATAAACATGATAAAATTACATTATATATAAAATTATATACTTTTCATTCCACTTGAATAAGGGTATGTGAAGACAGAATAAGAAAATAAAAGAAATTAAAAGGAAAATAAAAGAAAATAAAAGATGATTATACCTCTTGAATTATTCTCTTGGAGAACCTCCTTAAAGACCTTATTCTAGGCCATTTGGTGATATCAGAAGGTCTTGGATGTAGGGAAGAGGATTTGTAAGGGAATTGGGTATGAATTAAATAATATACAAGGCTTTATGGTGTGAGGAGACGAGGTGATGAGGGGTGGTATTTATAGTGGAGTATAGGGGTGTTTTTTCATTATTTTATTCATTAGTTTACTATTTTTGGGTTAATAATATGAATAGGTTGAGAATTATTAGTAAATATATTAAAATAATGAATTAGGATTCTAGATTATGGTTCTTACATCACTGATGAATCAAGGAATAGTGTGTTTAACTTATAATGTATATATATTGTAAATTATTATATTTTACTATTCACCAAAAGTTCAATTATTTTAGGAAAATCCAAAAACAATTCACCCGATAAATTTTTCAATGTGTAGAATTAAAAAACTAACTCCATTTTTAATTTTTTTTCTAGATATGATAAATTTAATTCTTAGTTATATTTAAAATTTACTTGAAACATATCAATTTTAAAATTATAACTGATTTTATAACACTTAGAAAAATTAATCGAGGTCTTATAAAATTATATTATAATCATAACAAAACAAAAATATTAATTTATGAATATATTTTATGAAGATAAATTTTCATTTAAATCATTATACTAATAATAAAATTGTAATGAAAAATTTATGTGTCGCGAAAAATACAAACACTTAAATTATCATTTTCAAAACCAATATTTGATTATTTCAAGATATAAATACATCATGATTTCACTTATAAGGTACATAAATTTTATTTATACTTTAATATGTGATGATACTATTCTATTAATAAATATTTCTTAATTTCTTTAAATATCCCATTTTTTATTATAAATTTATTGTGAATTTTACTATTTACTTCCAAAATGAAAATGAATTATTTTATAAGTACCTGGGTCATTACATTCTCCCCACCTTCTAGAAATTGTATCCTTGAAATTTTTATTCACTTGTTAAACAAGTGAGGGTACCTTTCTTTCATATAATTTTTAGATTCCCATGTTGCTTCTTCAACCATGTGGTTACTCTATAAAACCTTGACCTCGTGAATTGGTTTGTTCCCTAGTACTTGATATTTATAATCAAGAATCCAAATAAGTTTCTTTTCATAAGAAAGGATCTCTTCCAACTGAAATACTTCTGGGATCAAAACTTGAGTTGATTCTAGTACATTTTTTCTTAACATTGAAACATGAAAACATTATCTACTTGAGATAAACTAAGAGGAAAATCTACTCGGTAGGAAACTGGTCTATCTTTCTCCATAATTTCATAAGTCCCACTAAACCGTGGACTTAGATTTCCTTTATTACCAAAATGCATTACACTTTTCTAAGAGGAGATTTTAAGGAAAAAATGATCACCTAGATCAAAAGAAAATACTTTTCTTCTGTTATCTATATAACTTATTTTCCTACTTTGAGATTTCCTCATGTGTTTCTGGATCATCTTCACTTTTTCAGACACTTCCTCTACTAATTATAGTCCTATCAACTTTCTTTCCATGACTTCATCCCAAAATGATAGAGTTCGACAATGATTTCCATATAATGACTCAAAAGGTTTCATCTGTATATTGGAATGAAAACTGTTATTATAAGAAAACTCAACTAAAGATAGATGATGATCCTGAATTTCCTATTAATCCATTGAACAATCACATGACATGTCTTCTATGGTCTGAATTTTTCTCTCGGTTTTCCCATCAGATTGGGGATGAAAGGTTGTGTTGAAATTTAATTATACGCTGAACAACTTTTGAAGGCCTTTCCAAAAGTTAGAAGTGAAATTGGGATCATAGTCATAAAAAATGGAAAGAGAACTCCATGTAACCTAAAAATCACTTTGAGGTATAGTTGAAAAAGTTGATATAGAGAAATAGTTTCTCAAATAGGAAGGAAATATGAAGATTTAGTCATCCATTCAACAATATCCCAATTTGAGTTGTTACCACAAGAAGTCATTTGTAGTCCCACCACGAAGTCTATGGATATATTTTCCCATTTCCACTTCAGCACTAGTAAAGGCTGAAGCAGCCCCTTTGGTAATTATAGACCGACTTTAACCTATTGACAACTCAAACATTTCTTGGTGAAATCTGAAAAATATATTTTCATTCCATACCACCAGTAATACTCCCAAATTTCTTTATACATCTTAGTAAATACATGATGAATTGAAAATGGAGAACTATGAGATTCACTTAACAATTCTTGCTTCAGTTAGGGATCAAAAATCACACATAATCTCTTCCCAAATCTCAAAACACAATCTTTATCAATTTCCTAGAACAACAAATCCCATGCCAAAATTCATCAAATCATTAATCTAGGGGTCATTTTCCAAATGTAAAATGGTTACTGTTGAAATATGTTTTTGACTCAAGTCATCTGTAACATTGTTTTATTTTATAGAATGTTAATTGGTCATACAATAATAATAATTTATCAGTTCAATCCGTATTCTCTACCTGATGTTCAATTCTGTCTAAGTAAATATATACTTAAAACATTTATGGTCAGTATATATTTCACATTTGGATCCATATAAATAATTACTCCAAATTCTCAAAGTTAAAACCACAGATGCTAATTCAAAATCTTGTGTGGGGTTATTTAATTCATGAGGTTTCAGTTGTCTTAATGAATAAGTAATTACCTGATCATTCTACATCAGAATGAAACAAATTACTTTCAATGAAGAATCACTATACATGATAAACTCACCATTTTATGTAAGGAATAACCAAAACTAGATCATTAACCAATATTTTCTTTAGTTCCTAAAAAAATTTTCACATTCTTCTATCCAAATAAATTTAACCCTTTTCATGTTAACTTACTTAGCGGGCCAGATAACCACTCAAAGTTTTTAACAAACCATTGGTAATAGCCTACTAATCCAAGAAAACTATGAATCTTTGTAACATTTTTAGGTCTTTTCCATTATTATAATTTTTTTTGTCGGATCAATTGTTACTCCATCGTTATTTACAATGAGCACAAGAAAATAAATCTGTTGCAACCAAATATCACATTTTCTAAATTTTCCATATGACTTCTTTCATTGAGAGTTTTCAGGAAAAAAATTTATGTTTTCATGATCTTCATAAGTTTTTAAAACACAAAAATATCATCAATAAAAAAACAACAAACCTATCAAAATATTCACATAAGATTCTATTCATAATATCCATAAATACAACAAGATATTTTATCAAAACAAAGGGTAAAACAACAAACTCATAAGGCCCATATCTAGTTTGGAACGTTGATTTTAGGATTTCATCCCCCTTCACCTTCAACTAATGATAACTGGATCTCAATTCAATCTTGAAAAAAATACTAAACTCTATGGAGCTGATCAAACAAGTCATTGATATGAGTAAATGGATACTTATTCTTAACGGTAATGTTATTAAAAGATCTATATTCAATGAAAAGTCTGATTTAACTATCTTTATTTTTAATGAACAAAACAGAAGAACCCCATAGTGATGTTATTGGAAATATGAAACCTTTTTCAAGTAACTCCTACAACTACATTTTCAATCCTAAAAGTCCCACTTGATCCATTCTATTAGGGTATTTTGAAATTTTCTTAGCAGCAGGAACTAAGTCAATAATAAATTCAACTTCCCAATCATTTTTATCATCTAGAAGCTCATTATGGAAAACATCTAGGTATTCATTTACCACCAGCACACCATTGATCTGAATAGTTCAATTTCTTTCAAAAATGTGTTCTAGATAACTTTTATTTCCATCATTTAACAATTTCTCATCTTCCTAATATGTTATCAATGGTATCTGTTCATTATTGTATACAAACTGAAACTCTTTCTATAAATAACTTATTTATCTCTATAATAAAACTTTTCATGATAAACTAAAATCCAATCCATACCCAGAATATCATAAAACTCTAATAAGGGAAAACAATATGTTTTCCAGGTAATTTATTTCCACAGAAAACAACTAGAATATTCTTATAATGCATTTTTATGTAATATTTCCCCATGTGTTTTAATTATAAACCCTAGTTTAATTTCTTGATGTGAAATTTTTAATTTACTTGATAAATTATTAAAAATAAAGGAATGTGTAGAACCCATATCAAACACTACATTAGAAAAATCTGAGTAAACAAACAAAGTACATGATACCGCTTTATTAGATGGACTAACATCTGCTGATGTAGTCAAAAAGGATTTCACTACACCTTTATTCTTCTAACCTAGATGCTTTCCACCATTCAGATCTTTCTTTGGGAATGTATTTACATAATTCCCCATCTCACCACATTTAAATCACTTTATAGTGTTCTTATCAGAATTAATCTTAAGATATTTTTTATTGCAATATCAGTATATATTTCAAAACTTAACACATTAAAAACACTTCCCAAATTCATTGAGGTAATCCCCAAGGTTCTTTTTATCACACTTTTCACAAACTAGAAACTGTATTTTCTTATCTTCAGATCTTGTTGATTGATTATTACCTATTTCTTGCCATTTTTACCATTTCTTATACTTTTTTTCATATTACACTTAATCATCATAAATATCCACTTCTAACCTATAAAAAATCGAAAAATTTTCTCATAAATTTTGAATTCATGGGAGGCCAATTCCCTTCGATATCTTGGTTTCAATCATGAGTAAAAATGATTGATTTTAATATCAACATCTCAAATAAGATTTTGAGAATACCTCGCCAATCGGGTATAGTGTGCTTCATACGCGACCATTGCGTCTTCTTACTTTTATTTAAATTAAAGGAATTGATTTTACATCCTATGTCAAACAACCATAGGAAAATATTTTTCAAGGAACAAATTCTTAATTTCATCACATTTCAATGCATCAATCTCATCACTATCCATAATATTCTTGAACATTAACCACCACTATTCGTATTCACCTTCAAAACAATAAATATCATGACTAACCTTTTGATTATTTCAACACCCCATGACATCAAATATTTTTTCAAGGTATTTAATACATCCTTCAGCCACCACTGGGTTAAAAGTTCCACTACAATTAATTGGTTTTGTACTCATAAAATGTTCAACTAAGATAATGTTTCTTTGTGGTATATTTGGTTGTTATTTTTCATGGATTTTTCCGCCATTTATAGCCTGCCTAAACTGATCCATATCTATCGCAAACTTCTCAATTCCAATTCCCACCATTCTAGGATGTGGATTCAGAAATATATCATCATCTTGGTGCCTTCCTACTTCAGCATCTCAGTTTCTTCTCTGTAAAACCATTATAAATAGACATATTGTAGATGAAGAAACATGGTAATATTAAAATTAAATACCATTTAAAATTAATTTTAAGGTAAAAATATTTTATGGGTATACAATTAAAATCATCCTAACCACTATATTTATCTAAAATGTGTTCTGATTACAACTATAATGACCCAGCCTTAAACATATATAATTTAGTAAATTCTTTTAGAATTCACATCCTTGAATTTCCAAAGACATTTACAGTTTTTGAGTTTTTTAGAATTACAACATAATTCATACATATAAACCCGCAATCATACAAAGTAGGAACTACTAAAAAAGTATCCATTTCTCCTACAATATAAAAGTTTTTAATAAAACTTGAAATATTTTCATGAAAAATCTTCACAGCATTCATCTTGTCTTATTCTTTTCTCTTACCCATCCTTAAAACCTATGAAAAACATTTTAAAACATGGGATGATAAAAAAAATATAATTAAGGGAAATAAAAAGGAAAGAACCAGTAGTCCATGAATACCTATAAACATATGAAATAATTTTCAAAAAGATGTACTTCTCACCCTTAAAGTATCATATACTTTGTGAAAAATGGTATTTCCATAAAACATAGAGAACATAAATAAAACACTAAATGTAACATAGGGAATTAATTAATTAAGATTGTAACCCTTATGGATAGCATATCATTTATAACCCTCATGACTACCTTACAATGTGACCCTTGCAGCTACCTTACAATGTAACCTTCATAGCTACCTTATATTGTAACAATCACAGTTACACTTAGAGTAACTATACGAACGACCTCCAACATAAATGTACCGAATGAATTGGAGTGAGATAGAGGTCCCACTATTCATCATATATAATTTCCATTAAATAGATAATAATCATAAAACATGAATACATTCAAATTAAAAAAATATTTTTGAATTTTGTAAAAAGTAGTAATTTAAAAAGGATTTTTAAAGAAAAGTCCCTTGCCCTGAGTTTTCTTACTTAAAGCATTTTCAAAACTCTTGTATAATGGTTTGAACAGAGTTATTAATATATTAAAGAACTATATTCACATATATAATACATTATATGATCTTTTAATAAAAACATTCCACTCATTTATTTATAACATTTCTTTACTTCCATTGTTTCAGGTGTGTTCTTTTCATGGTTTCCTTGGTTGGTTAATTATGGATTATCCTTTCAAAAGTAAGAAAACTATAGAATTTAAATTAAATGGTGTTAAATTTTTTTTAATTATACCATATATAATTTTTTTATAATGTGAGGATGATTCATTAGATAATACATTAATGAAAATGATTTAATTTATTTTGGTTGTTTTAACAACCATCACGAACTTATATCATATTATTTAATATCATGTTTATACATTCATTAGAACATTATAGAACTTATAATTTGTATAATAAAATTTTATTTAAACATGATAATGTTTTTATGACAATACTTGAAGGCGTTAATGGAAAATGAAAGTGTGTCGTCTCTGATGGTGGTAAATTGACACATCATGGATGATATTCTCATTTTTAGAATAAAATGGTGCAGAGAAAGATTTTGGTGATACATTTTTCCATTAACATGATAAAATTATAGTATATATAGGATAATGGATTTTTCATTCCAATTTTATAAGAGCAGGTTAATAGAAAATAAGAAAATAAAAAAAATTAAAAGGAAAATAAAAGAAAATGAAAGAGGATTTTACTTCTTGAATTTTTCTCCCCAAAAACCTCCTTAAGACCCTTGATTTTGGCCTTTTGATGAGACCAGAAGATATTAGAAGTGGGGAAGAGGCTTGTAAAGGAAATTGGGGTGAAAATAAACAATATACAAGGTTTTGAGGTGCAAGGAGAAGAGGTTAAGAGGGGTGATATTTATAGTGGAGGAGAGGGGTGTTTTTTGATTATTTTATTCATTAGTTTATTATTTTGGCTCAAAAAAATTAATAGTTTTATAATTATCAATAAATATATTAAAATAATGATTTTGGATTATAAATTATGGTTCCTAAATCAACGATGACTCAAGTAATAGTTTATTTAACTTATAATGTATATATACCGTAAATTATCATATTTTACTATTCACAAAAATTCAAGTATTTAAAAAAATCCCATAAATTAAATCAATTTTTTTTTGAAATATAGATTTAAAAAATGAACTCTATTTTTTGAAAGTAATTTTATAGATATGATAAATTTAATTTTTAATTAAATCCTTCATTTACATGAAAAAATAAAAATTTTATAAATATAAATGATTTTATAACACTTAGAAAAATTAATTAAGGTCTCATGAAATTATATTATAATCATAATAAAACAAAATATTAATTTATTAATCTATTTTATGAAGATTATTTTTATCTTAAATCATTATATTAATTATAAAATTGTAAATAGAAATTTATGTGTCCCAAAAAAATACAAAAACTTAAATTATCATTTTCAAAACCTTTATTTACTTATGTCAAGATATAAATACATAATGATTTAAATTATAAGATACAAAAATTTTATTTGTAATTTCATAGGTGAGGATACTATTATATTATTATATATTTCTTAATTTCTATAAATATCACTTATTTCATTATAAATTTATATTGGATTTAACTATTTAATTCTAGAATTAAAACACATTATTTTATAAGTGCATGGTTCATTATATTATAAGGTTTTATTTCTTGACTCAAAAAATTGATGCACATAGATGTTTTGATAAGTATAAAAAATCAATTGAGATCCATAGTGGACTTACCATTAAGAGTATGAGAATTGATTATGGCCGCGAGTTTGAAAATCAAGATTTTGAATCCTTAGGATCAAAACATGGATATAATCATAATTTATATACTCCGAAAGCAATATAATAGAATGTGGTGGTTTAATAAAGGAATGGAACACTTTAAGAAATATCCTAGATCATTATTATTGAATATGTCTGACCGACCAATTTTTAGGCTTAAGTTGTAAATAATAGTTGTTATGTAATTAATAGAGACTTGATATGGATTATTTTAAAGTATAATCCATTTTAAATATAGAATGTGAGAAAGCCTATGTTAAATTATTTTAATGTTTCTTGCTTCAATGTTTTTATTCTATACAAAAGTTAATCCAGATAAATTTCTTTCCAATAGAAATGAGAGAATTTTTTTTTGGTTATTATATATCCATTAAAACATATAGAGTATTTAATAAAAGAATAATGTTTAGGGAAGAATATATTCATATCACATTTGATGAGACAGATCCACATGAACCTAAATTTTCTATAAAAAAAATATAGAATTATATGCCCAATTTGAATATCAATAACAACTCAAAGACTAATGAAGTTGCTTCTGATTTACTTGAAAAATCTCCCAAATAATACCATTTTGAAGAACCATCACCTGAGGAAAACCTAAAGGAATATAGAACACCTAGAACCATCAGAACTCATAGATACAACTTATAGATTTTAGTTTTAGATATCTAAATAGTAGAACTCAAAATCAACAATCACTTAGAAATTGGATTGAATATAAAGCCTTCTTTTTATAGCTTAAACCCAAAACAATTAATGAGGTAATTAGTGATAAATACCGGGTGATGGTTAAGTAGGAATATTTAAATCAATTTTAAAGGAATAAAGTATAATAACTAGTTGAAATACCTAATTATGGTTTAACAATTGGCACCAAATTTTTATCTGGAAACAAGGTTGATGAATTTGAAAATGTTATTAGAAATAAATCTAAATTATTAGAAAAAGCTTATAGTCATGTAGAAGACATTTAAATTGAGAAAACCATTGAACCTATAACTATACCACCATCCATTAGGATACTTATTTCTTAATCAACACATCTAAATATAAAATTATATCAAAAGTGTGTCAATAGTGATTTTCTAAATTGTTATATTGTTATGGAAGTTTTCTAATCAAAACCAAATATTTTCAAATCCTTATTTAACAAATCATTTTTAAAATTGAGAAAGGAACATTATAGTTAAAAAAAGCACCTAGATCATGGTATGATAGGTTAAACAGTTTTCTTATTTTAATTTTTTTTACAAAAGTTGTTACTGAACCTAGATTAATGATCAAAAGATCTTTAAAAGATGTTTTGTTTGAAAAAATATATGTTGATGCTATTATCTTTGGTTCATTAAGAAATTATTTATTCAATAAATTCTCATAACGAATAAAAAATAAATTTGAAATAAATTTGATGGGTGAACTAAAATTATTTAATGGTTTCTATATCTTTCAAAAAGAAATAATTATTTTAAAACCAAAGTAATCATGCTAGAGATATTTTGAATTTTTTTCCATGGATAGTTCAAAAGGAAGTGATATTCCAATGGGAACCATCTTTAAATTGTAACTTGATGAAAATTATAATCTAGTTGACAAGACAGTTTATAGAGTTATGATTGGTAATTAACTTTACTTAATAGCTAGATGACCTAGAATTGTATTTATTGTGTGTATGTGTGAACATTTTCAAGAAAACCCTAAGTAATATCATTTTACTTATATTAAAATGATTTTAAAATACCTAAAAACTATAACCAGTCTTGTACTATCCTCTTCTAGAGGACATGCTTTTGATTTAGTTATTTATTCTAAAACTAAATTATGTGTCTATAAGTTACATAGAAAAATAACCTATTGAACATGCCATTTTTCATTAAATCCTATAACATCATGTTTTAGTAAAAAAGAATAATTTAGTTGCATTATATTCTATTGAATCTAAGTACATAGCTATAAGAAGTTTTTTTGTAGATATTTTGTGGATGAAACATAGATTCCTAGAATACTAATATCAATTAAAAAAAGTCCCTATAAATTGTGACAACACAAGTGCTACTAAAATTTATAAAAATCTTTTATCTCATTCCAGTACAATGAACATTGATATTATAAATATATTTTTTAAAGATCATTTTTAAAAAGGAGATATCACTCTGGAATTCATTGCTATAAAACATTATCTTACTGAATTTTTTTAAGATTCTATGAATTGTGAGTGGTTAAATTATATCACACATGGGTTATGGATAAAAAATAGGTTTAATTATATTATGTTTAATTTGTTATATATTTAATGTTTTCAATTTTGAAACGCAATTTATTAGTATGTAACGTTATGTTTTTCTTATATTGAGTACTCAGTTATTTGAATTTATTTTCTTTTTAAGATACCATATGTGTTTTTAAGTATTTTAAGTATATTATATTTATCTTTCCACAATTTACTGTATATATATATAACTAAATGATTTTAATACAGTAAAATGGAATCTGAATCATCATGTTCACTTCCATCCTAAGTCGATCCCTCTTTTGAACCATTACCAAAACCCAAATCTTTTGACCCTTTAATCTCAATTATGAGTGCACTATATGAAGTGTTCCTTTATAGAAGATTCTATTTAGGCTTATGTTGTTTCCAAAATTTGAGGGAAATCACAAGTGGAACTAATAAACTCATAAAGAAACATATTTTGTCCTGTGAATTCGTTACAGAGAAGGAAGTAGATGTCCCATGGTTTAGAGAAAGTTGTTCTCTTGTTTGGAGAGTCATGCTTCAACAAGGATGGACTAACTAGTTCCTATATAATAATCCACTTTACTATCCCCGGTTTGTAAAGAAATTTTATGTGAATATGGGGATTGAATCCAAATATTAGTTGGATCTCATTAGAACAACTGTTAATAATCAAGAATGTGATATTACTTCCATATAATGGATTGAGATCTTAAAAGTAACACATCAAGGTAAGTATAAGTATTTTAGAAGTTATTATCTTTTATTTAATCTTCATTTTTAGATTAAAAATTATTTTTGAGGAACTAGCTATTGATAAAACCTCTTGAAGGCCAATTTCTAGTAAAATAAATAGTGAATTAAAGTTGTTTCTAAAATTTATATAACATACCATATTCCTCAAAAAGGTTGATTTTAGTACTATATGGAATCAATATATCTTCTTTATTTGTTTTATGGTTCATGTGATTCATATTAATATTCATATATTTTTTATGAGGCATGGAATATTTGAGTAAATATTCCTCAATATTTAATACTTTTCCTTACCCTAAGCTTATTTCATCTCTACCTGAACAGAACAATCTTATTTCTAAGGGATTATAAAAGTCATTACTTTTTCTAAGAATTTGATCAGTATAAAATAATTTTATTGATGATGGAAATTAGTCTAAATCCATGTAAAATATGTGGTTAACCGATGATGTAATGATTTATGAGCATTTATATCATGTAAGGAACCCTACCAAACCAAAGGATGTAATAGATATAGTCTCAAATCTTGACTAGATAGTTGAAGATGATTATTCATATGAATGGATAAAAGGCACTTTTTTATGTTATTTAGGTGAAAAAATGGATTATGAAAATAGAATGGGATGCTCTCATAGTCCATAACTTTTCAAGGATCCTGAAAACCTAGGAGATTCTGAATCATAAAGGGGAGGACTATTAAATACTAAGTGGGGGATACCATTGGTTCTATGATTTTTTTACCCAACATCACTTACTACAAGAGTGATAATGATGGACATCACAATGAAGATATTCCACCCATTTTTGAGATAGGGGAAAACCTATTTCTGATTCTACACTCATAACTATCATTTAATTAACATAGATACACCTGCTTTAAATGGTGATAGAGATGATAATAATTGTGATAGTCCACCCAAACTTGGTTTAGTTTCTATTTATATTATACCCAATGCCTCAGAGAAGGTTGGGCATGCTCTTTCCTCTCTAATTCTTCAGCATCAGGGTCACCTAGATCTTCTATAATATATTATTGGATATAATCCTCAAGGATAAGTTGTACCTTTTTCTCATGGAAATGACACAAATAACCTTTTTTAAGGTAATCCCATTTATGATTCATATTATATGACTAAATTTATACTCCTTTAAGATTCATAAAATCTAGTTCAAGAAGTTGAGAAGTTGAAGAATTATTCTTCATAAAATTAATGATCTATGTTGAGAATTTAAGAAGTTAGTGATTAGTGGCTAAACTCCTTAACTTATCCACATTTTACATCCTTAATCGACACATGATCCAATTCAACAATATGTAACTACCTCTAAATAATTAATTACATTAGGAAATTTAATTTAATTTAAAAATGATCTTTTTAATGTTCTAAAAAAATTCTTAGAATTAATTGTGCTAATGAATAAGATAGGTCAAAAATATTGACTTCACTATTGACAGTGTAGTTTCTCAAATACATCCATAGATATTTTTTAAATTATATAACATGGATCATGATTTTGGATGTTTTAGAGAACATATGAAAATTTACAAGGATAGATTGGATCACTTATAATATACTTGATAGATATTCTTGTTAAGTTTGATGGGAGATATCTCTATATTATCACAAGTTCTTCCAGGTATTCTATATATGATTCTTATATTCCTTGTGAATATGTTTCCATAGTTGGAGTTCTTATTAGAAGATTTTTCCATGAGTAAATTCAATTTCTAATCGACAGTGTTAAGGATGTAAGGAATTAAGTACAGATCGATGTTTCTTCCCATAAGGAAAAGAATTATGTAATTTTAAAAGATGAAACAATGAAGAACACCATAGAAAATAATGTCATCAAGGGTTATATAAATTACTACCTTAATAGAATGTTCACTAATGAAAACCTAAAAACTTAGTTTATATCCTTATACATGGATCTTTGGATTCCTCTCATAACTGTATCCCTCAATTCTGTTGGGGAAAAGCTATTGATCGTGTAAACTCTACTAGATTTGATTGTTTTAGAGAAGTATGTGATCTTCTATTGCATTGATCATGATTTTAGATCTTTTTAATACATTACTAGGCTCTTGGGGCCTTATATGTATGTTGTAGGTTCAGGGTGCAGTGGAAAGGTGTTGGTGGGTGTACCCAAATTTAATTTTTCCGTTAACAACGATCAATCCGAGATCCATCATGATAATAAAACTCCGGATCTTCAGAATAGAATGAAGAATGAAAGAAATTAAGGGAGTCCCATAACCATATAGAGGATCATCATATGTTGGTTATAATTAATTTAATTAAAAGACAAGAATTACCTTGATGGAATTCTATCCCCATTGATGTTTCCAGTCACAATCCGATGTGATCTGTCATTTCATAATAGAATCCATGTGTAGGATTCCTCTAACAGTGATCCACAAATGATCCATGTATCTCTAGACATCACCGAAGGGATCTCTGGGTGCTAGCATGGAAGAGCCTTCACTTTCTATATCCATCTTAGATCACCTTGAGAGCCGCATAAAAAACGCTCTCCTTGATCCGATAGAGGAGGATCTCTCTCATAGATTGAGAGTTTTCTTGGAAGAAAATAAATTCTCTCTTTCCTTGAGAGATTTCTCTTGATCCATTGTGAACAACCCCCAAAAAATGGATTGGATAATGAGAATTATATAATTGGGATTTTAATTACTTAGAATAATAAAATGAATTAATTGCCCGCAAGCATTTATTAATTTAATTTAATTCTTAGTAATACCCCATGTCTAATAATAATAGTTGAATATTATTATTACTTGACATGCACCCAGTGAATTACACCTAATATCATTTAATGAGATAAATAATATTATTTCTCACAAATCCCCAGAAAAACTACACGGTGTGTACTTTTCTGTTTTCTTTATTTCCTCCACCATATTTATAAGACCTTGAATAATGGATATTTATTTCTCAAATAAATATCACTGCATTACTCACTAATAAATATATTATTTTTCTCACAATATATTTTCTCTAATAACTAGTGTTGAAATAAATGTGATCAGTCATCCTTGTATAATTATTAAACCACAAGATGGAATAATCTTTATTCAAATTGTTAAATTAATATTTAACTAAGATACTTGGACACACTTAGTGTGTGACCCTCTAGACCTCTTTCTCAGTGGAATTATGTGGAGCCTACCTAAAGTCCAAGGTTAGCATCTAGAAACATTCCAAGGCACCCATAGAGAAAGAAGTTAATACCACAATGATGTGACACCTCCTACGAATGCTTACCGTGTAATATAATCCCTTTGTCTCAATATCTCGAATCAAGTGGGTTGCATGCTAGTGCCATCAACCCATGTGCTCGATTATTCATTCTTTGAATTTACGGAATTAAAATTTCCCATTCCTTACCATGGGCATGGATTTATTTAGGCTATATCGATTCCATCAAAGGGCCTGATATATCTACCTCTTTTATGAAAATGGAAGGGACAAATCCTTTCTATCATTATCTATTAATGTTGTATTACTCATGATGCACCCAACATATCCCACCTTGCAGAAAATAGTGTTTCATCGCTGTTTTTGTCAATACATCTAAGTGTGCGAGTTGTAATACCCATTAATAATAATCTTAAAGTCTAAGGACCAATACACACGTCTGCAGATAGGGACATCCAATGACACTGTGAAATGTGGATTTCCTTCTGACGGGTCTCGTTCTCATAATATCCTCCTAGATATTACCAAGGGCACACACCATGAGAAGGTTAATCAATGTTTTATGATTCCTCACCCCTAATGGAATGTATTATTTGTGTCCCTCAAATAAAATCATCCATCCATAGAACATATATTCAGGAACAGTGTTATAGCACTTCCAAGTTCTCATCATAGCAGGGATCCACTATGACCCTTTAATGCAACGGTTATCCTTAAGAAATTATCACATTCATTTTCATCCAAAAGAACAATCAAGATGTGATAAGGTATTTATTAATTAATAAAGTACAAAGTAGTTGGTTCTAGGCCACCAAATCCAACATAAACCCACTTGGACTAGAGACAACTACTAACAACCTTTAACCCGCTAGCTATCACATGATATTCATCTTTCTGCTGAGATGTGCCTTTAGTCATGGGGTCTGCCACATTCTCTTCTGCGGACACTCTACTCACCGCAACTTCACCACTTTGATAAAAATCCCTCAAGAGGTGATACTTTCAGAGTATGTTATTTGTCTGTTGATGTGACCTTGGTTCTTTCGCAAGATCCACCGTTATATTATTATCACAATACAATGTGATAGGATCTTTACTTCTAGGCAACACATCATGCTCCTGGACAAAGTTCTGAATCCATACGGCTTTCTTGGCTGCATCAGAAGCCTCTATATATTCTAAATCCACCGTAGAATCGGTGATAATTGGTTCCTTTGAACTATTCCAGCACAAAAATTATTCATTGAGAGAGAAAACATATCCAGATTGCGACTTCAAATAATTCTTATCTGTCTAAAAAATAGCATTAGAATACCATCTGATGACAAGATCCTTGTCTCCTCCATACACCAAGAACATATCCTTAGTTCTTCTCAGATACTTAAGCATAGTCTTAACAACATTCCAATGATTTTCTCCTGAATCTACTTGATATCTTACTACAATGCTCAGTGTACAGGAAACATCAAGCCTTGTATATAACATGTAATTAATGATGGATCCTATAGCCAAAAAGTATGGGATATTACTCATTCTATCTTTCTCTTGTTGTGTTTGTGGAAACATTTTCTTAGAAAGATATAGGCCATGTGAAACTGGAACCAACCCCCTTTTGTATTCTTCCATACTGAATCTCTTTAGTATCTGGTCAATGTATGTACCCTGGCCTAGTCCAAGAAGCCTCTTTGATCTATCTCAAATGATCTTGATCCCTAGAATGTAGGCTCCTTCACCCAAGTCCTTTATGTAGAAACACTTGTTCAACCAGTCCTTAACTGACTGTAAGGATGGTACATCGTTTCCAATAAGTAATATGTCATCAACATATACTACTAGGATAATGACTGCATTCCCATTAAACCACTTATAAACACATGGCTCACATTCGTTATTAATGAAACCAAATTCCTTTATGTCTTCATAAAATCAAATGTTCCATGACCTGGATGCTTGCTTTAATCCATAAATGGATTTCTGCAACTTGAAAACATGTTTGGATTCACCAGGTGTCACAAACCCTTCTGGTTGTGTCATATAGAAATCTTCTTGAAGGTTCCCATTAAGTAATGTTGTTTTGACATCAATATTCCAAATCTCTTAGTCATGGTAAGCTATTATGGAAAGTATGATTCTTATGGATTTAAACATGGAAACTGGCAAGAATATTTCATTATAGTCAAATCCTTGATGTTGTCTGAATCCTTTAGCCACTAGCCTTTATTTATAGGTGCTAACTTGACCTTCCATACATTCTATTGAATACCCATTTTCATCCAACAGGATTTACATAAATTGGATCATCAACCAGAAACTAGACTTGGTTCTGATACATGGAATCCATCTTAGAATTCATAACTTCTAGCCATCTTGAATCTTATGAGATTTTCACTACTTCTTTATAGGATAGAGGTTCATCATTGTCCAATAATAATGATTCACCATCCTCAATGACTAGGAAACAAAATATCTCTGGTTAACTTACCTCTATTGAGCTCCTACGCAGTTCTTGTGTTTCTGGAACTTCTTCCACGGGGATGTGTGGAACTTCTTCCTGTGCCAAATCCTGTGTATCTTGAGCATCAACTTCGTCAAAGTCAATATTGTTCCCACCATCCTTTTTCATGATGTTCTCCCTCTCAAGAAAGATGACTTGTTTGGTGACATTCACTTTCTTTTCTGAAGGGTTATATAGGTAATATCCTTTCATTTCCTTGGAATATCCTATAAAGATACACCTCATGCCATGGGGTGCTAGTTTTTTGCCTGAGAAGTCCTTAACAAACTCATCGCATCCCCATACACGTGTGTGTGAAAAAACGAGTTTCTTTCCATTCAATAACTTGGAGGGAATTCCATTTTACGCCTTTTTTGGTACTCGATTTAATTTGTATGATGTAGTTTGTAATGAATATCCACAAAAGGATAATGGATGATCGGAATGACTCATCATTAACCTCACCATTTCTAACAAGGTGGGGTTCCTCCTCTCACAGACACCATTCCACTGTGGTGTATATGGAGGAGTGAACTGAGATAGAATCCCAGACTCCCGTAGAAGTTCTATGAACTTTTTGTTCAGATATTCTCCACATCGATCCGATCAAAGCTTCTTTATCTTCTTACCAAGATGATTATATACTTCATTATTTAATTCCTTAAATTTATCTAAGGACTCTAACTTATACCTCATTAAGTATACATAGACATGTCTACTCAAATCATTAGTAAAAGTAAATAAGTAAGAATATCCACCTCTAGCTTCTACTGGAAATGGTCCACACACATCTATGTGCAACAATACTAGAAGCTTTGTGGCCATTTGACCCTGTTCACTGAAAGGGGGCTTGGTCATTTTACCTTGTAAACAAGCGTGACATCAATCAAGTGGTTTTAGCTCAGTAGAGTCTAAATAACCATCTTGGAAGAGCTTTGTCAAGCGCTTCTCATTTACATGACCGAGACGGTGATGCCACAACTGGGTGATGTATGAGTCATGTGATTTTGTTTCATTATCAATTTCTAACACTTGGTTTTTGTAATTTAATACATACAAACCATTATTTAAATGCGTCATACCATAATATACATTGTTCTTATAAAAGAAAAAACCCCTTATTTCCAAACTTGAAAACAAATCCATCCATATCCTAACAAGATAAAGAAATTATGTTCTTGGTAACACTAGTCACATAATAACTGTTACGTAAAACGAAAAGCATTCTAGTTGGAAATGAGAGATGGTAATTTCCAATGGATAATGTAGCCAGCCTCGTGCCATTGGTATCTCAAAGATCCACCTATCCTCTGGAAATCTTTCTAAATATATATGGTTCCTATATTTGAATACAGATGTGAGCCCCACAAGATGTATCTAACAACCAATGTGTATAAATGGAAATATTGCACTTGATAACGAGCACACCTTTAGCACCCCCACACTTTTGGGTGTAATTACTCTTCCAGTGGACTGGCTTTCCACATGAAAATCACACCACCTCCCATTCATTTCCCTGCCTCTGGATCTTCCCCTTCTTAGTAGGATAGTGCTCGGGGGGATTCAAATTGTTCATAAGTCCTTGGACCCTTTTCCTTGTCCTTCCTTTCCTTATTCACCATAAGGACAACAGGTTTGTCACGCCCCATGTCCTTATCTACCTGGCTAATTAAGGTCACAAGTTCTGATATAATCTTCTCATTTTTTCACATGTATTAGTTGACAGTAAATCTAGAGAAGGTCTTGGGAAGTGATGATAGGATGATATCTGTACGCAACTCATATGGGAACTTAATCCCTAAGATGGTCAGGAATTCAATGTAGACAATATGATTGACTACATGAGGCCTAGCTAGCATAGACTCTCCAAGCTTATTTGTGAAGAAAGAATTGGAGATCTTATATCTCTCTTATCTCTCCTTCTCTTGATAGAGATCCTTAAGGTGAGACATCATGCTATACACGTCCATGTTTTCATGTTGCTTCAAGAGATCATTAGACATAGCTGATATCATGAAACATTGGACATATGTGGAATTATCCATATGTTTCATATAGAGAGATATTTCCTCATCACTGTCCTCTTTTCTAGGTGAAATTGGGACAAGCTCTTCCAGCACATACAATTTACTCTCGTGGCGAAGGATGGTGCGTAAACTCCTCTACCATTCCTGAAAATTGGTGTTGATGAGAAGGTTTTCCTTTTCAAGTATGGTTCACAATGATATGATTGAAGTCATTTTTCTTTAGTTTCTACAAAATACTATGAGCAATGGTTTATTAATTTATCATGATAAAACTGAGACAAATAAATAAATTAATACTTATTAGTCTCCCACTATTTTATCAAAATCCAATATCCCTCACCATTGACTTCGAAATATTTTGTTTCCTGTATATTCTAGTGGAAAAGATCCATATTGACCTTCGCATTACCCCAAATAGGGTTGGTCAAGAAACTTGAAGGGTTTTAGGTAGGCATTGCAAATTCCAACTACATTAACTCGAAGCTCCTTGATCCGCTGAGTGGACTACCCAATCCTGAAATCCTTTTATTTTGGATTTCCTCAACCTTTGCCTCTGGGTTATACCAAGTCCTGCTATGGTAGTCAACCCTTGACGAGAACCAAGTTAAGTCAACCCAAAAACATGAATTAGAATTCCCTGATAATTGAATGAACCCCAACTAGGGTTGGTCAATCACTTTGAACTATGGTTCGACTATAACCAAGATTATGGAAGGCTATACCGAATTAATATTTCATTGAGGGATTTTATCCTTATACATAAATTTTCATTTTATTATCTTTCATACCTTCTTGTAAATATTAAGTGGGATATACTTAAGTGATTAACCATGTCTGAGATAATATTTACGCGTAAGCCGATCTTATTTTAGTTCCATCTTGCATGCTAGTTTAATTCATTAATTGTGTGATCATGACAAGGCACCAAAAATAATTAAAACATGCAACTGACAGAAATAAAATAAATGGTATGATCATGATCTTATTCTATTGGTCATTATATCTAGAAGTTGATAAAATAACCCAAGACCTAGGGGAAAAAACCTTGATCCTTTTGGGTTTGTGTTTACATCTTTCCACCTATTCAGCTTTGTATCACCTTGGATTGTGATGTGGATCTATTTTTGCATAGTCTTGCCACATCTTTTTACTTAATTTTTAATGATTTGATTAATTATTTAATCAATTTATTCTAACTATTTTTACTTTTGTATTTTTATAATTAAATTTGTCAAATATTCATTTTTTATAACATTTTATGTAATTATGGACCCTTAAATAGTTGATTTATTCCTTCTTTGTTTTTAATATGACTAATTTTCAATTTTTTTATTTAACCTATATTTGTTTATATTATTTAAATTTTTTCATCATTAATAATTTTTGAGTTTGCTAATTAATTTACTTTTATTTTTTTTAAACTTGATACAACTTAGTTCGGCTTGCCAGACTACCGGTAGCTTAGCTACCGATGGAAGGTTTCCGGTACTATCTATCGGTGACCTTGACTCTATCGGTGAACTTTGTCACCGATACCCTTCCCTACCGGTAGCTCTTATTTAACTATAACGGTAGCCTTTAAATTCTACCAGTGAGCCCCTTTAGCGGTGAGTATTTAGTTTGGTTATGATAATTCTTCTTAACTTTATAATAGGTTAATTTTTATTTAAACAATTATTTAATTGATGTAATCCTATTTAATTAATTTAGAATTTATTTTAATATTTAATCTTTTAATTAAGTTACATTAGAATTGGTTAATTTTATTATTTTATGTGTTTAGTCTTCCTGCCCGTTATTTAAGTAACTTGTGTTTTTAAATTAAATTAAATGGTTTGCCCTTAATTATGTGTCAAATAAATAAATAAATAATTAATTAATTAAGAGTTTTTAAACTTTAATTTTATTATTTTATGTATGCAGAATGGTTTTTAATTCATTTCATGATTGTTTTAGAGTATCGGTGAGGTAGACGAGCTCTAGTGGTGACCCCGTGCCACTTTCTTTTCTCACCGATACAACCCCTTCTATCGGTAGCTTTGCTACCGATCCACACCTTGCTTGTATTGGTAACTTCGCTGTATCGGGGACCTTGATTTTATCGGTGACCTTGCATTTACTGGTGACCTTTTCACTGGTACCTTTTCCAAACCCTAATTGCCTTGAATTCAATTTAGTTATTAATTTAATTTTATTTTCATCCATTAATATAAATTAACTTCATTAATTTAATAGTTTAGTTTTATGCTTAAAAGATTTAGGTTAGTCTCTAACATAACGTTTATTTTTTTAGTGCTACTTAATTAATTAATTTTGTTGTTTTTAAACGTTTAAAATAAGTTAGGTTTTATGCAGTTTAAATTTTTATTTCAATTAATTCTTTTAATTGTGTTATTTAAATTCATTCTTTAATTTTGTATTATTTAATCTTTCTGATAAATAAATTAGAAAATATTTTAGTATGTTTTTAGTTTTTTTGAATTTTTATTTGTTTTAAATAAATTAGTGGTTTTACCATTTAATTTTCAGTTTAATTAATTCTTTATTTGAGTTGATGTTTGTGGTGGTATTTTTACAGCTACGGATAGATGACCTCACCAGTAGCTATCGTTAGCTGCTTTCTAACCCTCACCGATACAACCTTTTTATTTTCTCACTAATACTTATTCTTATCCCTTGCAACCGATGCCTTTCCCATGCCTTTGTTTTTTTTCTCACCAATATTTTATTTTTCCTATCAGTAGCTTCAGCTACCGACACCCCACCTCACCGTTACTGTAGAGACCCGAAGCTTAACATACATGTACATTAAATTACTTTTTCAGAATACTTAATACATAACAAAAACAGACACACAAGGACCGTAATAGTTTAGTGTCTTTGGAAACTCGGAATATAATCTTCTAATCGTGGTGAAAGATCTTCAACATATCCCATAAATAACTTCCATTTTTTTTTACCTAAAACCTTTCTTTATATCATGGGGAAAAGAAAACATAAAAGGGTGATCTCAAATTCTCAGTAAGGGTAAACAAAAGAAATATCAATCACATCATATTCATAAGAACATATCTTTTGGAAATCTTAACCTGCAAAAAGATATCATAATTTCATAACATGGGATAAATCATAGTAGTGAAATGTATTCCCAATAATCATAACTTAAAACATGAAACTTTTTGGCATACACACATAATCATAGATAATCATTTCTTATTATTCAAGACTCATTTCCAAGACTATCTTAGTGGACAAAGTCCATTTCTGAACCGAGTCACCCTCGTTTGAGTCCTATTTCACTGAACCGGTATAACCTACCATTCCAGCCATGTCTATCTCATGAGATATAAAATCTTTACCCAATGCATTTGAGGGAGATATAGGTCCCACCCATCTCATAATGATACCATTCTTATGTGTGCCACAAAATCATAAATCATACATCATTGCATAACCCATGTAATAAAAATGGGAATCTCAAACATCATGACATCATAAAACAATTCATATAGGATAAAGGAATTCATAAAAATATTTCCATCACAACATAATCAAATCCATGTAATAATAGGGATAGAAACATAACCCTTTATTATCTTAGATGGAAAATAATTTTGATAAAACACTTGAACTCCATTCTTGAGGAAAATATCCTTTCTACTTCAAAAATACTTTTCCTTTTTTAACATGTCATACAATTTTAAACTGAAAGAAGTTTATTAAAAATAAACTTGAAAAATTGTAAAGGAAGCTTCTTCGAAATAGTGTTTTAAAAATCCATTCATTCCGTTTTAGTTAAAAGAAAACATTCTTCTCGTACTTTTGTCGGAAAAGTCAAAAAGTACCTTGTACGAAAAATGACAAAAGATTCCTTTCATATCTTTTACTAAAAACTCACCGAAGGGTAAAATTGGATTTAAACAATTGTAGGTGGATGGAAATAACATTACATATTGAGGAAACATGGATGTGGATGATAAAATACACCCCAGTAAATTTCAAAGTATAAACAATCTCGGATAAAAATGAGATTGTGATATTTCCCTTACCTTAGGTCCGATTTGCTTCGTAAGTGTCCGAACCTCATGTATAATGATTTAAATAATGTCATTGACTTATTACAGAATCATATTCATTATTATGATATCATATATGGTTCACTTATGACTTTATATTACCCGTTCTTTTGTAAATTCCATGTTAAATAGCGTTTTGGGTAAAATTGTTTCATTTGTCGTCCCTGTTTTGACTTGTAATTATTCATATGATTACTTAGATCATGATTAATTCCAGAATATAAAACATGATTTATATACATATATTCAGAATATACATATATATAATAAATCAGTAAATGGAAAGAAATACACCGTTCATGGAGACGGTAGGCCGTACGTACGCATGAACGCTGTTTTCGTTTCCTTATTGAGTTGAACGAAATTAAGTAGATGACATACATATATATACACATAAATCCAGTATCATTATTATGTCATATATTTCATGATTACTTATTATATATACTTTATAATCATTCATGAATGGTTAAAGTGGAGAATGAATCTCATCGCGTCGTGGAGACGGTAGTCCGTACGTACGCACGAGCGATGATATCATTCTCATGATCGTTGGACTGTATTGGAGTGTATGTATACTATTTCAGAATCAATATCACTTTAAAATAATAATATATAGTTATTATTTACACCATTATACGCATCCAAGTAAGGTGGTGGTGGAAAATAGATTTCACCACGGCGTGGAGACGGTATTCCGTACGTACGCACGCGCGGTGATTTCGTTTTCCATAGGATTGATAGATGGTGAAATAGGGTTGTTTCATACTTATAATAACATATCAGTATATGATTGATACTGATGTTATTACTTCATAATGAAACAACCTAAGAAGAAGAAGTGGAAGAAGAAATAAAGGTGAAAGAATCGGTAACAGAAATTACCTCTTCTTTGAAGCGCCTCTTTGAGACCTCCTCTTAGGGCACTAAAATTGGTCTTTTAGGGAGAAAGAAACCTATAGGATGTTTCTAGGGAAGTGGAGAAGAGAATTTGGAAGGGTTTGTCCGAGCTTGAAGGCTCAAAGTTGTGTGAGGAAGAGAGGGAGGAGGTGCCCTTTTATAAGGGAGGAGAGGGGCACCTTTGGAATAACAAAAAATATTATTTTATTAAAAAGTCAAGTTCGGTTTTAAATAGATCCAAATTGATTTATTTCGAGGCTAAGGTGGGGAAGGGTCAGAATTCTCTCATACAATAGAATTTAGACAAGTTTAGGTTCCTATTTTAACCTTATCATTTAGATTTAACATTAAGTTAAATAATTTTACTTTTACCGTGTCTTCTTGTGATCTTATACTATAAGGTTAATAAACTTACTATAACAAGACAAAAGAACCCCAAGTTGTTTATTATAGATATATATATTCTTATATAAGTCATTTGTCTGATCCTTAGATTTTTATGAATTAAATAACAATTAATAATATAATATTTATTTTAAAAACTAATTTATGTCAATTTCGACACTATTTGGTACATGATTTTTATGAAATTCATAACAGAATTATAAGTTCAAACCAAGTTACGTATATCAACAATAACATGTCATATTAACCTAGAAAATTAATTTAAGTCATAAAAAGTCTCAAATTACATTTATTTGGGCATTTATAACATCAATTATGTCAATATTTCATTAATAAGATAATTACTGCATCATCGTTGTGTCATAAATAAATTAAATTATTTAATTTCTAAAAATTAAAAATAAAATACCATTATGTAGGAAATATATTTATATTTCTAATGAATATTTATAGTCGAATATATCTTATGTATAACCCCATATTAAAAATGATTTACTTATTAAACTTTGATTTTAACTATTTTAACCCTTCTTTAAATAAATTAATAATAAATGTCCTAATCTAATCCAAGTGGGCCTAAATGGTCATATTTTATTCCTAAGGTTTTTTTTGGTCTAATTACACTTGTCCAATAGAATTAGGACATGTGTTAGGGTAATAATAATATCATTTTACCCTTAATTACCCTATTTACTTTTAACCGTGGTAAAAAAAAGTAAAAAGTTACTATTCACCAAAAAATTATTTTCATCTCATTGAACCACATTTTACTTACTGACATCAACCGTGTCTCTCGGATTTTCGAAATTCCACTCACAGAAGCGGTAAAATTATGTTTTATGAAAAATTCAGTTTTTTTAACTACCACTTAGTGGTTTCACTATTCATCAAAAAATGAAAGTTTCCAGAAAAATACCAAAAATTATATCTAAGCTATATTTGATATTATGAATTCAAAAATGATGTCTATTTTATAAAATTCAAAACATATCAGTTTCATTAATTAATTTAAAAATTAATTCCCGTCGTCAAAACAAATAGCGTGTTCTTAAGAGATAATAACTATCAAAAGATTGACCCTTGTTTATGACTGGTTTAAATGTGAAATTACATCCAATGACCAACATTGTATTACATTGTAAAAATATATTCTAAATATACTTTAAAACCACTCAAATTAATAATTTATCACTATTAATTATTTCGATTAAAAAAGTTGTTTTTAATTATAATTTAGTAATTTTCACTATTCATCAGAATATGAAAGTTATCCGAAAAGTACCAAAATTTCACCTTAGGCTAAATTCGATACTCCGAATCCAAAAATTAAGTCCATTTTGAGAGCTAAAATTTCTGAAATTTTAAAAGGTGGTTATTACTATTCATAACGGCTAGTTTTAATAATATTTTAATAGCATATCGTTGTTTAGTGAAACTCGGTATTGCGTACTACACACGCTATCGAGGAAGGTCGTGATTGCGTCTAATGCAAGGCAAGTCAAGGATGCGTGTTGAGCAAGCTCCTTTTGGTGTAGCGTACAACACAAGACATTAATGAAATTAAAAAGAATATTTTTCATAAAATCTCGGGGTGTTACATTCTACCCCCCTTAAAATGAATTTCGCCCTCGAAATTCGTTTGGGTTATAAATGGTTTACTATTCGAAAGTTTCTTTAATAGAAACCCACATCGTAAAGAGGAATACCAAAACCAATCTTTAAAAACAAAAGTATGAAACGTAATGGTTACCCAAATAAACTAATCACTGGGTTTCCACATAGGTGAAAATATGGATATGGAAGAGAAATATAACCATCATGTTCTGATGGAGAGTGGTAGAGAACATGGCTATGGAAAATCCAGCAATCACAAATCCATAAATTTGTGACGATCTAAGGTACCATCTGATTCATCGGATATTAGGGCACTAGGACAACATTTTTTTTTGGTTTTCAAGATCATTTCCCTAAAGTTGATGAATTAAAAGAAATACTTACATGATTTTGGTACAATCTCATTGTTGTTTGAGAATTGAACAATTTCCACTTCATCCCTTAAAGAAATGAAGTTGAATTTGTTATTCGTGATGTGTTAGAAGATCATGTGATAGAATGATGGGTCATTCCATCTCTTTCAAACAAAAGGTTAGCAAAAGTTATAAGTCCATCTTATGGTTAGATTAATTGTATATGGTTCCAAAAATGAAATTATACTTCATATATCATACCGCTTAATAAAATAAAACTAGTTTCTACTAACCAGGGACTTCCTGTAGGCCAGTGGTAGGTAATAAAAGCCTGTCGCATTTCGGTTGTGGGTTCGATTCCCACAGCCTTGTCTGACGCGATGGGTTGTCGCTTGTCCTGCAGGTTGTCCTTTTTCTAAAACTATATTACTATAACATCCCATCAATAATATCTAAAAACTTCTATCCTTAAAAAATACTAACTTATGTCCAACATAATCCATTCCAATCTTTATGCTTATCCATAATACTTCAGTCCACTCTCATAATATAGTGAAAACGATTACGAGAGATTTAATACCATCGTTGATCCTATATATCATAAGATATGTCTTGTTGGTCACATTCTAAACATTCAAAGGCCTTAATCATGTATTCTCTTGAATACCCATTGAACCTTAGTGAAAACATGAATGCAGTTAAACATTAACACTTTCCACATACCAAAATCCTCAAAATTCTATATACACAAATTATGATATAACCTTCTCCTTATATCAGTCATGAGCTCATGAATACTATCAAACATTTAATTTTCTCTTTATCCCTTCATTATGCGCATATCATCTACATTCCAAAAATATATGAATAACCTTTCATGGATACTGGTAACATTAATCATACACTTTCAAAACTCAAGGAAAGACAACAGTGTAACAATCCTTAGATGTCTCTTTATTCCATAGTACCATGAGATTACTTATACAACATTACACATGATAAACATGTAATCATTACACTACATTCTTAAACCATTGACCGAGCTTCAACAATTCTTTCATCTCACATATCATTTGTAGTCTCTTCATCATCATCCACATAAATACTACCCATACGACAATACTGATTCTCTTCATGAGACTTTCCCTTAGGGAATTGGTTTGCATAATGTCCGTAAATTCCACATTTAAAACATTTAACCATTTTTGATGTCATAGCAATACCATTATCCTCATCCCTGGTGTTAATTGAACCTTTTCCTTTGCACTTACTGGCTTTGTGTCCTTCTTTTCCACACCCAAAGCATCTTCCAGTTCCTTTGAAATATTCTTCTTGATGCCTCTTCCCACATGATTTACATAGGGGAAATTGAACTTTCTTTCCTCTATGATCATCATGAAACTCCATCTTTCTCTTATTAGCCGAGTCAGGAAACTTACCAAATTTTACTTTATTGATCATATTACGAGATTGCTGATTCGGAATAATAATGATGTTTGGACTTCCAAATCCCATTTCATTTGGTTTCTTATGAAGAATATCATTCCATTGTCCATAATATCCTCCATTATCGTGAATCATCTTGTTTCCAGCCATTTTCTAAAACCCAAAAAGAATAGTGTGAGAGGCAAAATTCATAATAAAGGGGGAGTAACTTAAATATCTAACATATTTGGTTTAATCTAATATCGTTACCATAGTTCTAGAACTATATCCTATACGTATACTTATCCTTAGAGACATCCCAAGACATACCTTAGAAATATCTCTAGGGATCTCACTAACGTTTTCGCATCCTAGTTTCCAAAGGCTGAGTAAACTTTTCCTCTGATACCAAATGTAGAGAACCAAAGCTTAACGTACATGGACATTACATTACTTTTTCGGAATACTTAATACATAACAAAAACATACACACAAGGACCGTAATAGTTTAGTGTCTTTGGAAACTCGGAATATAATCTTCTAATAGTGGTGAAAGATCTTCAACATCTCCCATAAATAACTTCCCTTTTTTTTACCTAAAACCTTTCTTTATATCCTGGGGAAAAGAAAACATAAAAGGGTGAGCTCAAATTCTCAGTAAGGGTAAACAAAATAAATATCAATCACATCATATTCATAAGAACATATCTTTTGGAAATCTTAACCTGCAAAAAGAGATCATAATTTCATAACATGGGATAAATCATAGTAGTGAAATGTATTCCCAATAATCATAACTTAAAACATGAAACTTTTTGGCATACACACATAATCATAGAGAATCATTTCTTATTAGTCAAGACTCATTTCCAAGACTATCTTAGTGGACAAAGTCCATTTCTGAACCGAGTCACCCTCGTTTCAGTCCTGTTTCACTGAACCGGTATAACCTACCATTCCAGCCATGTCTATCTCATGAGATATAAAATCTTTACCCAATTCATTGGATGGAGATATAGGTCCCACCCATCTCATAATGATACCATTATTATGTGTGCCACAAAATCATAAATCATACATCATTGCATAACCCATGTAATAAAAATGGGAATCTCAAACATCATGACATCATAAAACAATTCATATAGGATAAAGGAATTCATAAAAATATTTCCATCAAAACATAATCAAATCCATGTAATAATAGGGATATAAACATAACCCTTTATTATCTTAGATGGAAAATAATTTTGATAAAACACTTGAACTCCATTTTTGAGGAAAATATCCTTTCTACTTCAAAAATACTTTTCCTTTCTTAACATGTCATACAATTTTAAACTGAAAGAAGTTGATTAAAAATAAACTTGAAAACTTGTAAAGGAAGCTTCTTGGAAATAGTTTTTTAAAAATCCATTCAGGCCGTGTAAGTTAAAAGAAAACATTCTTCTCGTACTTTTGTCGGAAAAGTCAAAAAGTACCTCGTACGAAAAATGACAAAAGATTCCTTTCATATCTTTTACTAAAAACTCACCGAAGAGTAAAATTGGATTTAAAAAATTTTATGTGGATGGAAATAACATTAAATATTTAGGAAACATGGATGTGGATGATAAAATACACCCCAGTAAATTTCAAAGTATAAACAATCTCGGATAAAAATGAGATTGTGATATTTCCCTTACCTTAGGTCCGATTTGCTTCGTAAGTGTCCGAACCTCCTGTATAATGATTTAAATAATGTCATTGACTTATTACAGAATCATATTCATTGTTATGATATCATATATGGTTCACTTATGACTTTATATTACCCGTTATTTTGTAAATTCCATGTTAAATAGCATTTTGGGTAAAATTGTTTCATTTGTCGTCCGTGTTTTGACTTGTAATTATTCATATGATTACTTAGATCATGATTACTTAATTCCAGAATATAAAACATGATTTATATATATATATTCAGAATATACATATATATAATAAATCAGTAAATGGAAAGAAATACAACGTTCATGGAGACGGTAGGCCGTACGTATGCATGAACGCTGTTTTCGTTTCCTTATTGAGTTGAACGGAATTAAGTAGATGACATACATATATATATACATAAATCCAGTATCATTATCATGTCATATATTTTATGATTACTTATTATATATACTTTATAATCATTCATGAATGGTTAAAGTGGAGAATGAATCTCATCGCGTCGTGGAGACGGTAGTCCGTACGTACGCACGAGCGATGATATCGTTCTCATGATCGTGGGACTGTATTGGAGTGTATGTATACTATTTAAGAATAAATATCAATTTAAAATAATAATATATAGTTATTATTTACACCATTATACCCATCCAAGTAAGGTGGTGGTGGAAAATAGATTTCACCACGGCGTGGAGACGGCATTCCGTACGTACGCACGCGCGGCGATTTCGTTTTCCGTAGGATGGGTAGATGGTGAAATAGGGTTGTTTCATAATTATAATAACATATCAGTATATGAGTGATACTGATGTTATTACTTCATAATGAAACAACCTAAGAAGAAGAAGTGGAAGAAGAAATAAAGGTGAAAGAATCGGTAACAGAAATTACCTCTTCTTTGATGCGCCTCTTTGAGACCTCCTCTTAGGGCACTAAAATTGGTCTTTGAGGAATAAAAGAACCTCTAGGATGTTTCTAGGGAAGTGGAGAAGATAATTTCGCAGGGGTTGGATGATATTTAAATCTCAAAGTTGTGTGAGGAAGAGAGGGAGGAGGTGCCCTTTTATAAGGGAGGAGAGGGGCACCTATGGAATAACTAAAAATATTATTTTATTATAAAGTCAAGTTCGGTTTTAAATAGCTCCAAATTGATTTATTTCGAGGCTAAGGTGGGTATGGGTCGAAATACTCTCATCCAATAGAATTTATACAAGTTTAGGTTCCTATTTTAACCTTATCATTTAGATTTAACATTAAGTTAAATAATTTTACTTTTACCGTGTCTTCTTGTGTTCTTATACTATAAGGTTAATAAACATACCATAACAATCCAAACGAACCCCAAGTTGTTTATTATAAATATATCTATCCTTATCTAAGTCATTTGGATGATCCTTAGATTTTTAGGAATTAAATAACAATTAATAATAGAATACTTATTTTAAAAACTAATTTATGTCAATTTTGACACTATTTGGTACATAATTTTTATGAAATTCATAACAGAATGATAAGTTCGAAACAAGTTACTTATATCAACAATAACATGTCATATTAACCTAGAAAATTAATTTAAGTCATAAAAAGTCTCAAATTACATTTATTTGGGCATTTATAACATCAATTATGTCAATATTTCATTAATAAGATAATTATTGCATCATCGTTGTGTCATAAATAAATTAAATTATTTAATGTCTAAAAATTACAAATAAAATACAATTATTTAGTAAAGCTATTTATCTTTCTAATGAATATTTATAGTCGAATTTATCTTATGTATAACCCCATATTAAAAATTATTTACTTATTAAACTTTGATTTTAACTATTTTAACCCTTCTTTAAATAAATTAATAATAAATGTCCTAATCTAATCCAAGTGGGCCTAAATGGTCATATTTTATTCATAAGGTTGTTTTTGGTCTACTTACACTTGTCCAATAGAATTAGGACATTTGTTAGGGTAATAATAATATCATTTTTACCCTTAATTACCCTATTTACTTTTAACCGTGGTAAAAAAAAGTAAAAAGTTAATATTCACCAAAAAATTATTTTCATCTCATTGAACCACATTTTACTTACTGACATCAACCGTGTCTCTCGGATTTTCTAAATTCCACTCACAGAAGAGGTAAAATTAAGTTTTATGAAAAATTCAGTTTTTTTAACTACCACTTAGTGGTTTCACTATTCATCAAAAAATGAAAGTTTCCAGAAAAATACCAAAAATTAGATCTAAGCTATATTTGATATTACGAATTCAAAAATGATGTCCATTTTATCAAATTCAAAACATATCAGTTGCATTAATTAATTTAAAAATTAATTCCCGTCGTCAAAACAAATAGCGTGTTCTTAAAAGATAATAACTATCAAAAGATTGACACTTGTTTATGACTGGTTTAAATGTGAAATTACATCCAATGACCAACATTGTATTAAATTGTAAAAATATATTCTAAATATACATTAAAACCACTCAAATTAATAATTTATCACTATTAATTATTTCGATTAAAAAAGTTGTTTTTAATTATAATTTAGTAATTTTCACTATTCATCAGAATATGAAAGTTATCCGAAAAGTACCAAAATTTCACCTTAGGCTAAATTTGAAACTTCGAATCCAAAAATGAAGTCCATTTTGAGAGCTAAAATTTCTAAAATTTTAAAATGTGGTTATTACTATTCATAACGGCTAGTTTTAATAATATTTTAATAGCATATCGTTGTTTAGTAAAACTCGGTATTGCGTACTACACACGCTATCGAGGAAGGTCGTGATTGCGTGTAATGCAAAGAAAGTCAAGGATGCGTGTTGAGCAAGCTCCTTTTGGTGTAGCGTACAACACAAGACATTAATGAAATTAAAAAGAATATTTTTCATAAAATCTCGGGGTGTTACATTCTACCCCCTTAAAATGAATTTCGCCCTCGAAATTCATCGGGGTTATAAATGGTTTACTATTCGAAAGTTTCTTTAATAGAAACCCACATCGTAAAAAGGAATAACAAAACCAATCTTTAAAAACAAAAGTATGAAATGTAACAGTTACCCAAATAAACTAATCACTGGGTTTCCACATAGGTGAAAATATGGATATGGAAGAGAAATATAACCATCATGTTCTGATGGAGAGTGGTAGAGAACATGGCTATGGAAAAGCCAACAATCACAAATCCATAAATTTGTGACGATCCAAGGTACCATCTGATTTATCGGATATTAGGGCACTAGGACAACATTTTTTTTTGGTTTTCAAGATCATTTCCCTAAAGTTAATGAATTAAAAGAAATACTTACATGATTTTGGTACAATCTCACTGTTGTTTGAGAATTGAACAATTTCCACTTCATCCCTTAAAGAAATGAAGTTGAATTTGTTATTCGTGATGTGTTAGCAGATCATGTGATAGAATGATGTGTCATTCCATCTCTTTCAAACAAAAGGTTAGCAAAAGTTATAAGTCCATCTTATGGTTAGATTAATCATATATGGTTCCAAAAATGAACTTATACTTCATATATCATACCGATTAATAAAATAAAACTAGTTTCTACTAACAAGGGACTTCATGTAGGCCAGTGGTAGGCGATAAAAGCCAGTCACATTTCAGTTGTGGGTTCGATTCCCACAGCCTTGTCTGACGCGATGGGCTGTCGCTCATCCTGCAGGTTGTCCTTTTTCTAAAACTATATTACTATAACATCTCATCAATAATATCGAAAAAACTTCTATCCTTAAACAATACTAACTTATGTCCAACATAATCCATTCCAATCTTTAGGCTTATCCATAATACTTCAGTCCACTCTCATAATATAGTGAAAACGATTACCAGAGATTTAATACCATCGTTGATCCTATATATCATAAGATATGTCTTGTTGGTCACATTCTAAACATTCAAAGGCCTTAATCATGCATTCTCTTGAATACCCATTGAACCTTAGTGAAAACATGAATGCAGTTAAACGTTAACACTTTCCACATACCAAAATCCTCAAAATTATATATACTCAAACCATGATATAACCTTCTCCTTATATCAGTCATGAGCTCATGAATACTATCAAACATTTAATTTTCTATTCATCCCTTCATTATGCGCATATCATCTACATTCCAAAAATATCTGAATAACCTTTCATAGATACTGGTAACATTAATCATACACTTTCAAAACTCAAGGAAAGACAACAATGTAACAATCCTTAGATGTCTCTTTATTCCATAGTACTATGAGATTACTTATACAACATTACACATGATAAACATGTAATCATTCCACTACATTATTAAACCATTGACCGAGCTTCAACAATTATTTCATCTCACATATCATTTGTAGTCTCTTCATCATCATCCACATAAATACTACCCATACGACAATACTGATTCTCTTCATGAGACTTTCCCTTAGGGCATTGGTTTGAATAATGCCCGTACATTCAACATTTAAAACATTTAACCATTGTTGATGTCGTAGCAATACCATTATCCTCATCCCTGGTGTTAATTGAACCTTTTCCTTTGCACTTACTGGCTTTGTGTCCTTCTTTTCCACACCCAAAGCATCTTCTAGTTCCTTTGAAACATTCTCCTTGATTCCTCTTCCCACATGATTTACATAGGGGAAATTGAACTTTCTTTCCTCTATGATCATCATGAAACTCCATCTTTCTCTTATTAGCCGAGTCAGGAAACTTACCAAATTTTACTTTATTGATCATATTATGAGATTGCTGATTCGGCATAATAATGATGTTTGGACTTCCAAATCCCATTTCATTTGGTTGCTCATGAAGAATATCAGTCCATTGTCCATCATATCCTCCATTATCGTGAATCATCTTGTTTCCAGCCATTTTCAAAAACCCAAAAAGAATAGTGTGAGAGGAAAAATCATAATAAAGGGGGAGTAACTTCAATATCTAACATCTTTGGTTTAATCTAATATTGTTACCATATTTCTAGAACTATATCCTATACGTATACTTGTCCTTAGGGACATCCCAAGACATACCTTAGAAATATCTCTAGGGATCTGACTAACGTTTTCTCATCCTAGTTTCCAAAGGTTGACTAAAATTTTCCTCTGATACCAACTGTAGAGACCCGAAGCTTAACATACATGGACATTACATTACTTTTTCGGAATACTTAATACATAACAAAAACAGACACACAAGGACCGTAATAGTTTAGTGTCTTTGGAAACTCGGAATATAATCTTCTAATCGTGGTGAAAGATTTTCAACATCTCCCATAAATAACTTCCCTTTTTTTACCTAAAACCTTTATTTATATCCTGGGGAAAAGAAAACATAAAAGGGTGAGCTCAAATGCCCAGTAAGGGTAAACAAAAGAAATATCAATCACATCATATTCATAAGAACATATCTTTTGGATATCTTAACCTGCAAAAAGAGATCATAATTTCATAACATGGGATAAATCATAGTAGTGAAATGTATTCCCAATAATCATAACTTAAAACATGAAACTTTGTGGCATACACACATAATCATAGAGAATCATTTCTTATTAGTCAAGACTCATTTCCAAGACTATCTTAGTGGACAAAGTCCATTTCTGAACCGAGTCACCCTCGTTTCAGTCCTGTTTCACTGAACCGGTATAACCTACCATTCCATCCATGTCTATCTAATGAGATATAAAATCTTTACCCAATGCATTGGAGGGAGATATAGGTCCCACCCATCTCATAATGATACCATTATTATGTGTGCCACAAAATCATAAATCATACATCATTGCAAAACCCATGTAATAAAAATGGGAATCTCAAACATCATGACATCATAAAACAATTCATATAGGATAAAGGAATTCATAAAAATATTTCCATCACAACATAATAAAATCCATGTAATAATAGGGATAGAAATAGAACCCTTTATTATCTTAGATGGAAAATAATTTTGATAAAACACTTGAACTCCATTCTTGAGGAAAATATCCTTTCTACTTCAAAAATACTTTTCCTTTCTTGACATGTCATACAATTTTAAACTGAAAGAAGTTGATTAAAAATAAACTTGAAAACTTGTAAAGGAAGCTTCTTGGAAATAGTGTTTTAAAAATCCATTCATGCCGTGTAAGTTAAAAGAAAACATTCTTCTCGTACTTTTGTCGGAAAAGTCAAAAAGTACCTCGTACGAAAAATGACAAAAGATTCCTTTCATATCTTTTACTAAAAACTCACCGAAGGGTAAAATTGGATTTAAACAATTGTAGGTGGATGAAAATAACATTATATATTGAGGAAATATGGATGTGGATGATAAAATACACCCTAGTAAATTTCAAAGTATAAACAATCTCGGATAAAAATGAGATTGTGATATTTCCCTTACCTTAGGTCCGATTTGCTTCGTAAGTGTCGGAACCTCCTGTATAATGATTTAAATAATTTCATTGACTTATTACAAAATCATATTCATTGTTATGATATCATATATGGTTCACTTATGACTTTATATTACCCGTTCTTTTGTAAATTCCATGTTAAATAGCATTTTGGGTAAAATTGTTTCATTTGTCATCCGTGTTTTGACTTGTAATTATTCATATGATTACTTAGATCATGATTAATTAATTACAGAATATAAAACATGATTTTTATATATATATATATATTCAGAATATTCATATATATAATAAATCAGTAAATGGAAAGAAATACACCGTTCATGGAGACGGTAGGCCGTACGTACGCATGAACGCTGTTTTCGTTTCCTTATTGAGTTGAACGGAATTAAGTAGATGACATACATATATATACACATAAATCCAGTATCATTATTATGTCATATATTTAATGATTACTTATTATATATACTTTATAATCATTCATGAATCGTTAAAGTGGAGAATGAATCTCATCGCGTCGTGGAGACGGTAGTCCGTACGTACGCACGAGCGATGATATCGTTCTCATGATCGTGGGATTGTATTGGAGTGTATGTATACTATTTCAGAATCAATATCACTTTAAAATAATAATATATAGTTATTATTTACACCATTTTACCCATCCAAGTAAGGTGGTAGTGGAAAATAGATTTCACCACGGCGTGGAGACGGTATTCCGTACGTACGCACACGCGGTGATTTCATTTTCTGTAGGATGGGTAGATGGTGAAATAGGGTTGTTTCATACTTATAATAACATATCAGTATATGAGTGATACTGATGTTATTACTTCATAATTAAACAACCTAATAAGAATAAGTGGAAGAAGAAATAAAGGTGAAAGAATCGGTAACAGAAATTACCTCTTCTTTGAAGCGCCTCTTTGACACCTCTTCTTAGGGCACTAAAATTGGTCTTTGAGGAAGACCAGAACCTCTAGGATGTTTCTAGGGAAGTGGAGAATAGAATTTGGCAGGGTTTGGCCGAGCTTGAAGGCTCAAAGTTGTGTGAGGAAGAGAGGGAGGAGGTGCCCTTTTATAAGGGAGGAGAGGGGCACCTTTGGAATAACTAAAAATATTATTTTATTATAAAGTCAAGTTCGGTTTTAAATAGCTCCAAATTGATTTATTTCGAGTATAAGGTGGGGATGGGTCGAAATCCTCTCATCCTATAGAATTTAGACAAGTTTAGGTTCCTATTGTAACCTTATCATTTAGATTTAACATTAAGTTAAATAATTTTACTTTTACCGTGTCTTCTTGTGTTCTTATACTATAAGGTTAATAAACTTACCATAACAAGCCAAAAGAACCCCAAGTTGTTTATTATAAATATATATATCCTTATCTAGGTCATTTGGATGATCCTTATATTTTTAAGAATTAAATAACAATTAATAATATAATATTTGTTTTAAAAACAAATTTATGTCAATTTTGACACTATTTGGTACATGATTTTTATGAAATTCATAACAGAATGATAAATTCTAACCAAGTTACTTATATCAACAATAACATGTCATATTAACCTAGAAAATTAATTTAAGTCATAAAAAGTCTCAAATTACATTTATTTGGGCATTTATAACATCAATTATGTCAATATTTCATTAATAAGATAATTACTGCATCATCGTTGTGTCATAAATAAATTAAATTATTTAATGTCTAAAAATAAAAAATAAAATACCATTATGTAGGAAATCTATTTATATTTATAATGAATATTTATAGTCGAATTTATCTTATGTATAACCCCATATTAAAAATGATTTACTTATTAAACTTTGATTTTAACTATTTTAACCCTTCTTTAAATAAATTAATAATAAATGTCCTAATCTAATCCAAGTGGGCCTAAATGGTCATATTTTATTCCTAAGGTTGTTTTTGGTCTAATTACACTTGTCCAATAGAATTAGGACATGTGTTAGGGTAATAATAATATCATTTTTACCCTTAATTACCCTATTTACTTTTAACCGTGGTAAAAAAAAGTAAAAAGTTACTATTCACCAAAAAATTATTTTCATCTCATTGAACCACATTTTACTTACTGACATCAACCGCGTGTCTCGGATTTTCGAAATTCCACTCACAGAAGGGGTAAAATTAAGTTTTATGAAAAATTCAGTTTTTTTAACTACCACTTAGTGGTTTCACTATTCATCAAAAAATGAAAGTTTCCAGAAAAATACCAAAAATTAGATCTAAGCTATATTTGATATTATTAATTCAAAAATGATGTCTATTTTATCAAATTCAAAACATATCAGTTGCATTAATTAATTTAAAAATTAATTCCCGTCGTCAAAACAAATAGCTTGTTCTTAAGAGATAATAACTATCAAAAGATTGACACTTGTTTATGACTGGTTTAAATGTGAAATTACATCCAATGACCAACATTGTATTAAATTGTAAAAATATATTCTAAATATACTTTAAAACCACTCAAATTAATAATTTATCACCATTAATTATTTCGATTAAAAAAGTTGTTTTTAATTATAATTTAGTAATTTTCACTATTCATCAGAATATGAAAGTTATCTGAAAAGTACCAAAATTTCACCTTAGGCTAAATTCGATACTCCGAATCCAAAAATGAAGTCCATTTTGAGAGCTAAAATGTCTAAAATTTTAAAAGGTGGTTATTACTATTCATAACAGCTAGTTTTAATAATATTTTAATAGCATGTCATTGTTTAGTGAAACTCGGTATTGCGTACTACACACGCTATCGAGGAAGGTCGCGATTGCGTGTAATGCAAGGCAAGTCAAGGATGCGTGTTGAGCAAGCTCCTTTTGGTGCAGCGTACAACACAAGACATTAATGAAATTAAAAATAATATTTTTCATAAAATCTCAGGGTGTTACAGTTACTGCCTCATTTTTCTCTACCTCACTAATATATACCACTCACCATTAGTTAATTAATTTTCTCACCTCACCACTCACCGATACCCAATGTCGGTCTCTCTCACATATCAACACAACAATTGCCCTATTTTCTTTTTCTCACCGATAGCAATTTCCCCACCTCACCGTTACTGCCTTGGTGACCTACTGTAGGAGATCAAACCCTACCGTTGAAAGAAGAAGAGCCACTGGACACCACTGGAAGTGCTTCCCGATGGAGCTCGCGGTTGCTGGTTGCCGCTGAATGGAGAAGTGCGCTGCTGCTGTGGGTTTAGTCAAAGGTGCGAAGAAGGTGGCCACAAGGAACAACACTGGAGTCAGATGAACCAGCCATTGAGCCGCGCGCTGCTAGGGAGGAACCTCCATCGTAGTTCTGTTGCTTTCCACCATAAGGAGAAGCTGTTTTCGTCACTGAGAAGAGGAGACCGCTGCACCGGCTGTGGGAATCAGAGGAGGAGTTATCGCCATGCTGAACCGCTGGAAGGCGCTGCCATGGGCTGTTGTGCGACGCCTGGCTTGAGGAAGAAGAAGACCTCCTCCCTGTTGTGCGCCGATTTGGGGAGGAGGAAGATAACACATCAAAAATAAAAAACATATAATAAAAGAATATGATAAATAAATAATAACAAAAGTAAAGTAAAAAAAGAGGGAAATCAAAAGCAAAAAGAAAAAAATATAAAGTAAAGTATACTTTAAATTAAAGTTAATTTACAAAGTCAAATAAATATTAAATAATTATTAAAAATTTAAACTAATATAATATTAAATAGATAAATTATAAATTAAATTTTTAAACTTGATTAATAATAAAAGTCTATAATAAATTAATTTACTATTAATAGTATGATTATAAAATTAAGAATAATTATAAATAAACTATAAAATATACTTATTAATTTAAAAAATATTTGAACCTTAAGTAATAATTTTAGTTACTAAATTAAAATTAACTGAATAATAAATTAATCGAGAAGTTTAATTTCTTTAATGGTAATAAATAATTTATTAATACAATCTTAAATATTAACTTACTTATTTATTTATTTATGTTCTGAATTTTTGATAACTTAGTTTAAAAATGAAAAAAATAATAACTTAGTATTTATAAACCTAATTAAGGTAATAAATTTTTAATTAAATTATGTTTTATCATAGTAATATTTAGTGGATAATTTTATAAATAATATAAAATTAAATAAATTAGCAATTAATTCAAGTTAATTATTAATGAGTCAAAATAACACTTAACATTAAAAAAATAACAATTTTTCATCCTTTATGTTCGTTTTTATTTATTTCTCTTTTCTAACTATGAAGGTTCATCTAAGAGACGTAAATGCGTCCAAGTGCATGCAACTAACTCATCCAGTGTCAGTTACGTGAGTAAAACTCGCGCGACGTGCCAGTCGCGGAAAAAGCACACGTGTGCGGTGCACTCATGAAGGACATTCCAAGTCGGTGGAAATGGAGCTGTGACATGCAATATATGACAGCAGGGTACTTAAGCAGAGAAAGAAGTGTTCTTTCTAGGGATTCACTGGGAGGCATTCATTTGGGGAGGATTAAGACAGAGACATTCATACACTTACCCGGAGAGAGGATCGAGAGCAGCAGAGACGATGCTGAGTAGTGCAGTCCAGGAACTCAGGAGCAGAGCATTCTTAGGGAGTTCCTTCTCCCTCACATTTTAAACTTTTGTACTCTGTTTCTGTAATGTTTCCTATTACTGTAGTGATAATTAATAATATAGTTAGCTAAGTCTTCTAGTTCGGGGAGAGTTCTAGCTCTACTGGTATCTTTTTTATCCTTTTCACTTATCATTTTAATGTGTTTAGAATTGATCAGCAAGATCAGTTCTAAATACATACATCTGTTTTGTTCCACAATACTGAATTTCATGCACCTACATTCTTTTGGAATGTTTGATTGTAGAACCTTTTTCTAAAAACATTAAACTCAAATTTAAAACTTCAGTACTCACGACGAGTGTGTACTGTCGACTTTTAAAATCATTTTTTTGAAGTTGTACTTCTTTGGAGTGGTGAACTCAAAGTTGTAAAATTTACGCGACTTAACTCTTGGAGAGGGAGCTAATTCACCTTTATTCAGTGGTATGAAGCAGTACATTTACATGAATAGGAAAAATGATTTAAACCAGTAGACTAGAGAAATCCCCAAGAGCTCATCTCTTTTGTCTATTATCAACATTTTATTTTCTTTGTGCATCGTTCTTTTAGATGTACTCTGTTTTAGTGTAGGTAGCACAAATTTACAAGAGTTGTGTAGTTTTACATTGCAGTTTATTAAAACATTAAAAAAATATTAAAAGATTAAAAAGAAATAGAAAAACCACTTTGCTGCTGACAACAATGGAGTTTGCCAAGTTTTTTTAGTAATTACCGGACAGATTAGCCTTCCCTGTGGGTTCGACCCTGCTTGCCACATATATTGTAGTTAGTAGGTATATAAATTTCAAACTTTGACCGAATTCAACAACAGTTCAGGTCAAGTTTTTGGTGCCGTTTCTGGGGAAGTCACGAGCCACTTCTAAAAAAAAAATTAAAAAAAACACATATAAAAAAAATCTTTAAAAAAAATTGAAAAATTTGAAAACTGTTGTAAAAAAAACCGTTACATTTTGAACTATCACTACTATTACTGTCTTCTTCTATTTGTATTAGCACAAGAACATCTGGTGTTATATTAGAGCCTCTAAACCCTGAACTAGATAAACATTTAGCTTCTCTAAGAAGGAAAAACAAAATTGAAATGGAAAATCAAGATAATAGAGTTCCTAATAATAACTTCCAAAATCAACCATAACTCTTAGATGAAAATGAAAGGCCGAGGATGAGGGAGTTCCAACTCCCACAAGTTTCAAGCAACCCATCTTCGTTTAGTCTTAGTCCTAGAGCTCGCAACTATGAATTGAAACAGTCACACATTTCACTACTGTCTTCTTTCAATGGGCTCTCTAATGAGGACTCTTTAGACTTCATTAGAGACTTCTATAACACAGTGCAACAATTACCACTTTTAGGACTCACTAAAAATGAACTTAGGATGAGATTTTTTCCCTTTTGCCTTAAAGGGAATGTGATAAATTGGTTTTTGATCTTATATGAGAACATTTTTGAGAATTGGGATCAAGTTTACAACTCTTTTATTATGAAATTTTATCCCCAAAGATTAAAATGTGAATTGATAACTAATATTACAAGTTTTTATCAAGAGGATGGAGAAGCTTTTCATGAAGCTTGAGATAGATTCATGGATCTTCTTAGGCAGTGTCACCATCATCAACTCCCATATCATCTCCTCATGGATACCTTCTATGAAGGGATTTCCTCCTCTGGTCAGAACTTGGTGGATTCATCTGCTGGGGGTAATTACAATGATAAGACTGATGAGGAGCAAAGACAAATTTTCAATAATCTGGCCCTTAATTCTCAACATAAGAATTCAAGAAGAAATAGAGTCAATAGGAATGTTAATACTGGTTCAGGAGCTGATACTCAAAGTCAACTGGTTAAAATCACCAACCAACTTCAAACCTTAATGAACCAGAATTCAAAACAAACTGTTAACCAAATTGAAAATCAGAATCAGTATTAATCACTAAGGCAACAATGTACTCAATGTGGTATGTTTGGGCACTCTGAATTTTTTTTGTCCTAATGTTGATCTAACTTCCCAACAATCTGAAACTTAAAATTTTTTCAATCATGGTCCTAGGATGCCTCATAAAGAAGACCCTTTCTCAAATAACTACAATCAAGGCTATAGGAACCATCCAAATCTGTCGTGGAAGGATCAAGGTATTATAAAGCAACAAAATTCCCCTAAATATCAGAACCAACCAAGACCAAACTTTCAAAATCAACAAAGGGGAGAGTCTTCAAATGTTCAAGGAAGTAATGATAATCAAATTTCTTCTAAATTGGATTAGATCTTGAATAAAATAAATTCACAAGAGGAAAGGTACATTACTCAACTTAATAAATCGATAAATCAATATGAGTCAGACAAGATGAAAAATGATGTGAGAATGCAGAACATGGAAACACAGCTAGGATAATTAGCTAGAGATCTGACTTCTAGGGATAAAGGTAGGTTTCCTAGTACCACTGAAATTAATCCTAGGGAGAATATCATGGCTGATGTTACTAGGAGTGGGCTGAATACTCAAACTATTGCTGAAAAAACTGTAAAAAATGCCCAAAATACGACACTGTTTGAATCTAGAAATGAAAATATGCTTTGTTCACAATCTGGAAATTCACAGAAAGATGTTGAAAATGATGAGAATCTGAACCTGTCACCTGGATCTCAAGCTGAAAATTCTTCTAAAAATCAAAAAAATAAAGGAAAAGAAATTTTTTTGGAAGAGGTGAAGGACATGCCTACTATTCTGAAATTTTTTCCCCACCCATCCCTTTCCCAGAAAAGTTAAAACCTCAAAGTAATACCAGGGATGAACTTCTTTAGTTCCTTGGTCTTCTATCCAAACTTCAAGTGAACATCCCATTTATCCAAGATCTAATTCAAATTCCTTCTTATCTGAAATCATTAAAGAAAATTGCTTCAAACAAAAATACCCTTGAAGAATTTTCTACCTACAGCCTCACTGAGGAGTACAGTGCTGTACTTTAAAAGAAATTCCCACCCAAATTGAAAGACCCAGGTAGTTTTGTCATTCCTTGTACCCTAGGAAATTCAGGTCATCTCAACTGTTTATGTGATCTAGGTGATGGCATTAACCTGCTCCAATACTCACTGTTTCGGTAGTTGAGGCTGGGTGATCTTCAACCCACCACAATCGTTCTTCAGTTAGCTGATAGATTATTCACTCATCCTGTGGGTAGGGTAGATGAATTACTAGTTGGATTTGGGAAAATATTCTTGCCTCCTGATTTTCGTGTCTTAGATATGGAGTGTGATCAAGAGGTACCTATCATCTTAGGTAGGCCCTTCTTGGCCACAGGTGGTGCTGTCATAGATGTCTCTAAGGGTCAACTGATATTCAAAATTGGTGAACAAGAAGAAGAGTTCAATGTTTTTAAAAATATTAAGGAACCAACATATTCTGAAAACTATTCAAAAATTGAGTCTCTTGAAGCTGAATGTTCTTATAAAAATCAACTTGAACTCATTGAAAAATCTGAAAAACAATCCTTTGCTGAAGAAAACATTAGTGAAGCTAAAAATCTTTGTGAATATGTTCTAGAAGCTGAAAATTCTGCTGTGACAACTAAACTGGAAAATCTTCCAGAACTGGACAACTTTCCAGTTTCTACTATAGGAGATTCCTCTGTTTCTGATCTTAAGAGCCTTTTGAGTGAATTTGAGGATGTATCTGTAAACACCGACCTTGATGAACACTTTGATATTACTCGAGGAGAACTGTTAAGACAATTAGATGATTCTACTTTGATAAACCTGCTGAATTCTGATCTAGAAAGTCTGGACAACATACTTCCCACCTTGGACCATAGGACTATTATCTCTGAATATGAGCTTGTAATTGAAAATATTTCATCTTTCAATACTCATTACAAGAAATATGTTGAATATATTGTACCTCCCAGTCCTAAGAGTCTTCCTTCGAGTTTAGAACCACCTAATCTTGAAATGAATCCCATTCCTGATCATCTTAAATATTCATTTCTGGGTGAGAACTCCACTTTGCCTGTAATAATTTCTGCTGGACAGAATGAAAATCAAGAACAAAGACTGCTGAATGTGTTGAAAAAGTTTAAATCTGCCATAGGCTGGACCATAGCTGACATAAAGGGTATTAGTCCCTCATTCTGTATGCACAAGATTCCTATGGAGCCTGATCACAAGCCTAGGGTAGAGTGTCAAAGAAGAATAAATCCAAACATGAAAGAATTTGTGAGAGAGGAAGTAATCAAGCTGTTGGACACTGGAATGATATATCCCATTTCTGATAGTGCTTGGGTCAGCCCTGTTCATGTTTTCCCCAAGAAGGGAGGTTTCACTATAGTAAAGAATGAAAAAAATGAAGAAGTCCAAGTTAGGAAATCCACTAAATGGAGAGTCTGTATAGATTATAGGAAGCTTAATGCAACCACTAGGAAGGACCATTTTCCTATGCCCTTCCTTGATCAAATGCTTAAGAGGCTTGCTGGAAATGATTTTTTCTGTTTTCTGGATGGGTATTCTGGTTACAACCAGATTCCTGTTGATCTAGAGGATCCGGAGAAGACCACTTTCACATTCCCATTTGGAACATTTGCCTACTGGCGGATGCCCTTTGGGTTGTGTGGAGATCCATCCACCTTTTAAAGGTGTATGATGGCTATTTTTTCAGATTTTATTGAGAGAATCATTGAAGTTTTCATGGATGACTTTTCTATTGTGGGCAGTACTTTTGAAACTTGTTTAGGAAATCTTGAGTTAGTTTTGGAGAGATGCATTGAAACCAACCTTGTGCTAAATTGGGAGAAATGCCAGTTCATGGTTACTGAAGGTATTGTGCTTGGTCATAAAGTGTCTAAGAGAGGTTTGGAAGTTGATAATGCTAAGATTGAAGCTATTCAGAAACTCCCACCTCCTGGAAATGTTAAAGGTGTTAGAAGTATTCTAGGGCATGTCAGTTTCTACCGGAGGTTCATAAAATATTTTTCTAAAATAACTAAGCCCTTGTGTTCTTTACTGGTAAAGGATGCACCTTTTAACTTTGATGCAAATTTCTTGAAATCATTTAATCTACTTAAGGAGAAACTCACTTCATCACCCATCGTTATTGATCCTGATTGGAAGTTGCCTTTTGAGCTTATTTGTGATGCTAGTGACATGGATGTAGGTGATGTCCTTGGACAGAGGAGGGAAAGAAAATTTCATGTGGTGTATTATGCTAGTAGACTTCTAGATGAAGCCCAAAAGAATTATACCACCACTGAAAAAGAGCTGTTAGCTGTTGTGTTTTCTCTTGAGAAGTTTAGATAGTATTTGTTAGGGTCCAAAGTCATAATTTTCACTGATCATTCTGCTTTAAAGTACTTTATGTCTAAAAACGAAACAAAGACCAGGCTGATTAGATGGATTCTTTTGTTACAAGAGTTTGACTTAGAGATTAGGGATAAGCAGGGAGCTGAAAACTTAGTTGCTGATCACTTATCTAGGATTCCTCTTACCCAATCCGATTCTGAAAATCCTAGGGAGATTAACTCTTTTTTCCCTGATGAGAAGCTGCTCACTGTCTCAGTCAGGCAGTCTACTTGGTTTGCATATTTTTCCAACTTCCTGGCAGTAGGTGTCATTCCCAAAAATCTGTCGAATAATCAAAGGAATAAATTCATCTCTGAACTTAAATATTATCTGTGGGATGATCCCTTGCTGTTTAGGAGGTGTGCTAATGGTATTCTTAGGAGGTGTGTGCCTGAGGAATAGATGTTGTCTGTCTTAGAAAATTGTCATTCTTCACCTTGGGGAGGTCACCATGGGGGTGAGAGGACTGCTCAAAAAGTCCAACAGTCTGGTTTTTATTGGCCTACACTCTTTAAGGATGCTAGGAGTTTTGTGGTTGGGTGTGACAGGTGTCAGAGGCTGGGAAATGTGATTAGAAAGCAGGAGTTACCCCAAAAGGGTATTTTGGAGGTTGAAATTTTTTATGTTTGGGGTTTAGATTTCATGGGACCATTTACATCATCTCATGGGAATGATTATATTCTTGTTGCTATGGATTATGTATCTAAGTTGGTTGAGATATTAGCTCTTCCCAACAATCAAGAAAATAGTGTGATATAATTTGTGAAAAAGAACATCTTTACAAGATTTGGAATCCCAAAGGCTTTTATTACTGATAATGGAACACATTTTAAGAATTACAAGTTTAAGGATTTGATGGAGAAATATGGTTGTGTTCACAAAACTAGAACTCCTTATCATCCACAATCCAGTGGACATGTGGAAATTTCTAATAGATAAGTAAAAAAATACTTGAAAAAACTATTTCAAGCTCTAGGAAGGACTAGTCTCTTAAACTGGATGAAGCTTTATGGGAATATAGAACTGCTTTCAAGACCCCAATAGGTATGTCTCCTTACAGGTTGTTGTTTGGGAAATGCTATCATTTACCTGTGGAGTTGCAACATAAGTCATATTGGGCAGTTAATGCTCTAAACTTTGATTTTAAGAGTGTTGGTGAGAGGAGATTACTTGAGCTGAGTGAACTTGATGAGATTAGGAGAGAGAGTTATGATAATTCAAGGATTTATAAAGAGAGGACTAGGATCTTTCACGATTCTATCATTCAAACCAAAGAGTTGAAACCCAGACAGAAAGTCCTCCTCTTTAATTCTAGACTTAAAATTTTTCCTGGGAAGCTGAAGTCCAAGTGGTCTGGACCTTTTACTATAGTGAGAGTTCTGAAGAATGGAGCTGTGGAAATTTTTGGTGAAGATAATAAACTCATGTTGGTCAATGGGCAAAGATTGAAACTTTATTTTGAGGGGCAACCAAAGGGCTTGGCTGCCTTCACTGTTCTTGAATGAAGTCTAGCTGGGGACTTTAAATCTAGCGCTGCATGGGAGGCAACCCATTACAAAAATTATGATAACATAATGTCTAACTAAAGACTTTAAATTCAGTGCTTCATGGGAGTCAACCCATGCTCTTTCTTTGTGTTTACTTTTGTTCTGTTCTTGTTTCACTTAGAATAAAGTGCTTCTTTGCATTCTTATATATACTCTATCTCTACTGGTTACTTGTTCCTGGTTTATATACTCTTTGTTTCTAGGGATGATGTTGCTTGTGTCAAATAATGGAGTGGAATTTCCATGTTGAAAGAGTAATGGAAAACCTAGTCAGGAAGTATTTCAACTTGTTGCATTTATTTCTGCTCCGGTTTTTACTAAAAAAAATTCTGCTTGACTAAAGAAAATCTGCTACATGTTGCTGATGTTCTGCTGCATATCTTGCATATATATAAGAAATTCTGCTGCATGTCACTAAGTTGAACTAAAAAAATCTTCATGTACTTCACTACTTAAAGCTGAAATTCATTGTCTAAAATCTTTTCATTACATGAACTTAAGTGTGTGTGGGGGGGGGGGGGTTCGTGCATGCTGAAAAATATTGTTTTCAATCTGCTTGTATATTTGAGGTGTTTAGCATGAATTTTGTCTATTGTATTGAACATATTATTTAACTTATTGGTTAAAATTCTTACACCCATTTAACTGTGCATTTACACATCATATTCTACTTTTGAGATGAATTTAAAATCTTTGTAATTGGTCGTAAATGTTAATTATTGTGCTTGGATTTGAACCTACTGATTATTCATTGTGGCAAAACTAAATTTTTGAACTTCATTGAGACCCTTTATACATTCCATATTTCTACTTAATTGAAAATATATTTTGAACTTTAATTGATTAATTGTTATTTTCCATATTTAACAGTCAACTTTGGGGACAAAGTTGGGTTTTAAGTGTGGGGGAGGGGATCAATTATTGACTGTGCTCAACTGTGATTTAATGTAAACCCATCAATTCCCACTGCAATTTCAAACTTTTTGTAAAAATGGATAAAGTTTTTCAAAAATTATTGCATAATTTTAGGCTTTACACTTTTCTCAATTGGGTCTTGCCTTAGGATAAGTTTCTTGCTGGTAGTGAAGAGTTTCTTTGAGTCTGAAATTGATGTGTTTGGATGATTGCTGAGTGGTCTTACATAGTGATTTGATGGAAATTCGGTTTAGGACCTACCTCTGGAATTGATATGGGTACCCTGTTTGTGGAATTATGACCATACTCTTGGAACTGGAAGTTTGATTCTGATTCTAGGGGCCTCATTCATTTTTCTTTATATTATTAAAAGTAATTGCTTTAATGAGCCAATGTAAATGGTTTTCATAGAAATATTTTGAAACTGGAGTAGTTTGGGCATCTGGGATCCCACGGTGAGTCTTTGAGACCCTAGATGCTGGGAGCGTTTCTGTTAACTAAAAGCCCTCTGTACACTTTGAATAAGTGCATTACACGGTGCTTAGCACAATGATACATGGCTTGGGAAAAATAAATAAAGTGTCTAGGGTCAAAAATGATCTCATTAAGGTGAGGGGAATGATGAACGCCAAATGAAGAAGTGATCAAATGGTTTATATGGAAATCATTTAGGTTGTATCATTGAGGTGATTCACAAAGACATTATTTATTTTTTGAACTTAGGTGAAAAATTCAAAGTACAAAGTTACTTGGTTATGGTTTTAATTCAATTGATGTTTTATCTGACGTCATTCTTGGACTTAGAACCTGATATTGGATTGAAGTTAGTCACTAAGTTGTATCATGTATGAGGCATGACATCTTCATTGTTTGATGATTCATAGCTCTCTTAATTACCCGTGAGTATTTTCTCTAGGCATGATTCATATGTGTAAATAATTTTTTTGAATCCTATTGCTATGTTTTGCCCTCTGTTTTGAGTGCTGGACATGTTACAGTGTGATCTTTATCATAAATACATTTCCCATGCTTTCAAAGATAATAAAGTGTGGGATTGTCTATGGACAAACAATGTTTAAGTGTGGGGGATTTTTATGTGGCTCTATTTTTGCATAGTTTTCCACATCTTTTTACTTAATTTTTAATGATTTGATTAATTATTTAATCACTTTACTCTAAATATTTGTACTTTTGTATTTTTATAATTAAATTTGTCAAATATTCATTTTTTATAACATTTTATGTAATTATGGACCCTTAAATAGTTGATTTATTCCTTCTTTGTTTTTAATATGACTAATTTTCAATTTGTTTATTTAACCTATATTTGTTTATTTTATTTAAATTTTTTCATTATTAATAATTTTTGAGTTTTCTAATTACTTTAATTTAATTTTTTTAAACTTTATACAACTTAGTTCGGCTTTCCAGACTACCAGTAGCTTAGCTACCGATGGCAGGTTTCCGGTACTGTCTATCGGTGACCTTGCCTCTATTAGTGACCTTTGTCACCGATACTCTTCCCTACCGGTAGCTCTTATTTAACTATAACGGTAGCCTTTAAATTCTACCGGTGAGCCCCTTTAGCGGTGAGTATTTAGTTTGGTTATGATAATTCTGCTTAACTTTATAATAGGTTAATTTTTATTTAAACAATTATTTAATTGACGTAATCCTATTTAATTAATTTAGACTTTATTTTAATATTTAATATTTTAATTAAGTTACATTAGAATAGGTTAATTTTATTATTTTATGTGTTTAGTCTTCCTGCCCATCATTTAAGTAACTTGTGTTTTTAAATTAAATAAAATGGTTCGCCCTTAATTATGTGTCAAATAAATAAATAAATAAATAATTAAGAGTTTTTAAACTTTAATTTTATTATTTTATGTATGCAGAATGGTTTTTAATTCATTTTATGATTGTTTTAGAGTACCGGTGAGGTAGACGAGCTCTAGCGGTGACCCCACACCACTTTGTTTTCTCACCGATACATCCCCTTCTATCGGTAGCTTTGCTACCGATCTGCACCTTGCTTGTATTGGTAAATTCGCTGTATCGGTGACCTTACTTTTATCTGTGACCTTGCTTTTACTGGTGACCTTGTCACCAGTACCTTTTCCAAACCCTAATTTCCTTGATTTCAATTTAGTTATTAATTTAATTTTATTTTCATCCATTAATATAAATTAACTTCATTAATTTAATAGTTTCGTTTTATGCTTAAAATATTTAGGTTAGTCGCTAACATAAAGTTTATTTTTTATTGCTACTTAATTAATTAATTTTGTTGTTTTTAAACGTTTAAAATAAGTTAGGTTTTATGCAGATTAAATTTTTATTTCAATTAATTCTTTTAATTGTGTTGTTTAAATTCATTCTTTAATTTTGTATTATTTAATCTTTCTAATAAATTAATTAAAAAATATTTTAGTATGTTTTTAATTTTGTTTAATTTTTATTTGTTGTAAATAAATTAGTGGTTTTACCATTTAATTTTCAGTTTAATTAATTCTTTATTTGAGTTGACATTTGTGGTGGTGTTTTTGAAGCTACCGATAGATGACCTCACCAGTAGCTGTCGTTACCTGATTTCTAACCCTCACCGATACAACCTTTTTATTTTCTCACGGATACTTATTCTTATCCCTTCCAACCAATGCCTTTCCCCTGCCTTTGTTTTTTTTTCTTCTCACCAATATTTTATTTTTCCTATCGGTAGTTTCAGCTAACGATACCCCACCTCACCATTACTGCCTCATTTTTCTCTACCTCACTGATATATACCACTCACCGTTAGTTAATTTATTTTCTCACCTCACCACTCAGCGATACCCAACGTCGGTCTCTCTCATATATCAACACAACAATTGCCCTGTTTTCTTTTTCTCACCGATAGAAATTTCCCCACCTCACTGTTACTGCCTTGGTGACCTGCAGTAGGAGATCAAACCCTACCGCTAAAAGAAGAAGAGCCGCTGGCCGCCGCTGGAAGTGCTTCCCGCTGGAGCTCATGGTTGCTAGTTGCCGCTGAATGGAGAAGTGCACTACTGTTGTGGGTTAAGGCAAAGCTACGAAGGAGGTGGCCACAAGGAGCAGCACTGGAGTCAGATGAACCAGCCATCGAGCCGCGCGTTGCCAGGGAGGAACCTCCATCGTTGTTCTGTTGTTGTCCGCCGTTGGGAGAAGCTATTGTGGTCACCGAGAAGAGGAGACCGCTGCACCAGCTGTGGGAATCAAAGGAGGAGCTGTCGCAGTGCTGAACCGCTGGAAGGCGCTGCCATGCGCTGCTGTGCGTCGCCTGGCTTGAGGAAGAAGAAGACCTCCTCCCTGTTGTGCGCCGATTTGGGGAGGAGGAAGATAACACATCAAAAGTAAAAACATATAATAAAAGAATATAATAAATAAAGAATAAAAAAGGTAAAGTAAAAAAAGAGGGAAATCAAAAGCAAAAAGAAAAAAAAGTAAAGTAAATTATACTTTACATTAAAGGTAATTTACAATGTCAAATAAATATTACATAATTATTACAAATTTAAACTAATATAATATTAAATAGATAAATTATAAATTAAATTATTAAACTTGATTAATAATAAATGTCTATAATAAAGTAATTTACTATTAATAGTATGATTATAAAATTAAGAATAATTATAAATAAACTATAAAATATACTTATTAATTTAAAAAATATTAGAACCTTAAGTAATAATTTTAATTACTAAATTAAAATTAACTAAATAATAAATTAATCGAGCAGTTTAATTTCTTTAATGGTAATAAATAATTTATTAATACAATCTTAAATATTAACTTACTTACTTATTTATTTATGTTCTGAATTTTTGATAAACTAGTTTAAAAATGAAAAAAATAATAACTTAGTATTTATCAACCTAATTAAGGTAATAAATTTTTAATTAAATTATGTTTTATCATAGTAATATTTAGTGGATAATTTTATAAATAATATAAAATTAAAAAAATTATCAATTAATTATAGTTAATTATTAAAGAGTAAAAATAACACTTAACATTAAAAAAATAACCATTTTTCATCCTTTATGTTCGTTTTTATTTATTTCTCTTTTCTAACTATGCAGGTTCATCTAAGAGACGTAAATGAATCCAGGTGCATGCAACTAACTCATCCGGAGTTAGTTACATGAGTAAAACTCACGTGACGTTCCAGTCGTGGAAAAAGCAAACGTGTGCGGGCACTCATGAAGGACATTCCAAGTCGGTGGAAATGGAGCAGTGACATGCAATGTATGATAGCAGGGTACTTAAAAAGAGAAATCAACATTCTTTCAGGGGATTCACTGGGAGGCATTAATTTGGGGAGGATTAAGATAGAGACATTTATACACTTACCTGGAGAGATGATCGAGAGCAGTAGAGACGATGCTGAGCAGTGCAGTCCAGGAACTCAGGAGCAGAGAATTCTTAGGGAGTTCCTTCTCCCTCACGTTTTAAACTTTTGTACTTTGTTTTTGTAATGTTTTATATTACTATAGTGATAATGAATAATATAGTTAGCAAAGTCTTCTAGTTCAGGGATAGTTCTAGCTCTACTGGTATCTTTTTCATCCTTTTCAATTATCATTTTAATGTGTTTAAAATTGATCGGCGAGATCAGTTCTAAATACATACATCTGTTTTGTACCACAATACTGAATTTCGTGCACCTACAGTCTTTCGGCGAGTTTGATTGTAAAACATTTTTCTAAAAACATTAAACTCAAATTGAAAAGTTCAGTAGTCACAGCGAGTGTGTACTGCCGACTTTTAAAATCATTTTTATGAAGTTGTACTTCTTTGGAGTGGCGAACTCAAAGTTGTACAATTTCCGCGAATTAACTCCTGGCGAGGGAGCTAATTCACCTTTATTCAGTGGTACGAAGTAGTACATTTATATGAATAGGAAAAATGATCTAAACCAGTAGACTAGAGCAATCCCCGAGTGCTCATCCCTTTAAACTATTATCCGCATTTTATTTTCTTCGTGCATCGTTCTTTCAACTGTACTCTGTTTTAGTGTAGGTAGCACAAATTTACAAGAGTTGTGTAGTTTTACGTTGTAGTTTATTAAAAAATTAAAAAAGATTAAAAGATTAAAATGAAATAGGAAAACCACTCCGTTTCTGACAATAGTGGAGCTTTCCATGTTTTTTTAGTAATTAGTGGCCAAATTAGCCTTCCCTGTGGGTTCGACCCTACTTGCCACATATATTGTAGTTAGTAGGTATATAAATTTCAAACTTTGACCGACTTCAATGACAGTTCAGGTCAGATTGGTTTCACCTTGGCTCCTAACTTGATTTGCCTCCACTAGCTTGCGAGCTCCATCCATTACATATGGTTTTATCTCACTCATCCGTGAGGGGTAAAACTGGGTTTTACATTAAAGGAAACGTTGGGCATGTAGGCCCTATATATTAATGAGGAGAAGGCTCGTAGGCCAAAAAATTTAATTTAAATAAATAAATTAAAATAAACCATTCATATACAATGGTCTTTGTCTAGATCATGATCGTCCATACATGAAACAATATTTTCTCATAAATAAAACTATCATTAAATTCTTTAATCGTTCTTGTTTAAGATAAATCATGATCGAATAAATTAATTATCTTTAATTAATCAATCCTTTTATCTTAAAACCTTTTTATAAATTTCTTTGAGATTCTCATCCATCATAATTTCAAACAAATAAATTCATTTAAAATTATCTTTGTACAAAACTTGTACCTTGGAGGGAACCAGGTGAATTCCCGATCATAACTACCCAATGAGTAGAAATGAACATTACACATATGTTAAATTAAACACATGTATATAAAAAACCTATCACGTGTTGTGCCTCAGCTTTACGCCTGCACTATGGAACACGTCTCAAGGGTTTGTATAATATAATAATAAATTTTAATAAATCTGCGTAATTTGGATGAGTACACGGTATGTAGTTCTGACTACACGACATGTACATTTTTTCACCGTCCATCCGAAGAACTCGCTCGGGGACATGGCGTGTAGATGTACATCGTAAATATTTGGAGTACACGACATGTTTAGTGGGACACATGCCTTGTAGTATATGTGTTACACGGTTTCCATCAGGGCAATCCGTGTATGGGGTACACGGTCCAACCCAAACCTGAAGGAACTACACACCGTGTTCAATGGGACACATGGTGTGTACTCTGAAAACCGTGTGCCACCTGTTCCTGGTCAACACACAAAGTATTAAAGACTTATATATGATCCATTAACGTGACCTGGTTTGGCAGACCAGTCCGATGCATTGAACCTAGACTACACAGTGTGTACTGCCAAATACACACCGTGTGTTCTGGTATTGTACGACCAGGAACGCTTGGCACCTCCGGATGAGATCCTTTGTTTTTTTAATCAAAAATTAAAATAAAAAATAAAATTTCTATAAGGTGAATGAGAAACGAGAGAGGAGGAACAAATATCGAGATTCAGATTTGTCGAATGATTAAATTAAATTGAAAAAACTAAATTATTAAATTTTTAAATAATCAATGAAAAACTAAATAATTATAATCAACCATATGACCGCTCTAACACCACTTTTAGGTTTCGGGCATAGTGGAAGCACGTGGGTGGGTGTACCCAACTTTAATTTTTTTCATTAACAATGATCAAATCCGAGATCTGTCACGATAATAAAACGCCAGATATTCAAAATAGAAAAAATAACAAAAGAAAGTAAGGGAGTCCCGGAACCATATAGAGGATTATAATATGTTGCTTATAATTAATTTAATTAAAAGACAATAATTTCCTTGATGGAATTGTCTCTCCATTGATGTTTCCGGTCACGATCCAATGTGATCCATTGTTGCATTGTAGAATCCAAGTGTAGGATTCCTCTAGTGGTGATCCACATGTGATCCACATATCTCTGGACATCGCCGAAGAGATCTCCAGGTGCTAGCGTAGAAGATCCTTCTCTTGCGATGTCTACCTTAGATCTCATTGATATCCTCTTGCAAATTTCTCTCCTTGATCCGGTGGAGGAGGATCTCTCTCATAGCTTGAGAGTGTTCTTGGAAGAAAATAAAATCTCTCTTGGATTGAGAGCTTTCTCTAGATCTATTGTGCACAACCCCCAAAACAATTCTAGGATAATGAGAATTATATAATTGGGATTTTATTTACATAGTATAATAAAATGAATTAATTACCCGAAATAATTTATTCATTTCATTTAATTCTTAGTAATACCCCATGTCTAATAATAACAGTTGACTATTATTATTACTTAACATGAACCCAGAAAATTACACCTAATATTTTTTAATGAAATAAATAATAGAATTTCTCACAAATCCCTAGAAAAACTACACGACGTGTATATTAATATACAAAGTCTGTACTTTTCCATTTCCTTTATTTCCTCCACCATATTTATTAGACCTTGAATAATGGATATTTCTTTCTCAAATACATATCACTGCATTACTTTCTAATAAATATATTATTTCACCCACAATATATTCTCTCGAATAACTAGTGTTGAAATAAATGTGATAAAGCATCCTTGAATAATTATTAAAACACAATCGGGAATAATCTTTCTTAAACTTGTTAAATTAATATTTAACTAAGATACTTGGACACACTTTGTGTGTCACCCTTTAGGCCTCTTTCTCAGCGGCATTAGGCGGAGCCTACCTAAAGTCCAGTTTTAGTGTCTAGCAATAATCCAAGGCACCCATATAGAAATAAGTTAACACCATAATGACGTGTCACCTCCTATGAACACTTACCATGTAATGTAATACTTTTGTCTCGATATCTCAAATCAAGTGGGTTACATAGTAGTGCCATCAACCCATGTGCTTGATTATTCTTTCTTTGACTTTCAATAATTAAGCTTGCCCATTCCTTACCATGGACATGTATTTATTTAGGATATATCAATCCCATCAAAGGGACTGAGATATCTACTTCCGTTATGAAAACGGAAGGGATAAATCCTTTGTCGTGTTATGTATTAATGTTGTATTACTCGTGACACACCCAACATATCCTACCTCATTGAGAACAGTGTGTCCTCAAATTCTTCATCAATACATGTAAGTGCGCGAGTTCTAATACCCATTAATAATAATCTTAAAGTCTATGGACCAATACACACGTCCACAGATAGAAACATCCAATGACACTATGAAATGTGGATTTCCTGCTGGAATGTCTCGTTCTCATAATATCCTCCTGGATATTACCAAGGGAGAACACCATGAGGAGGTGCCTAAAATTTTTATGAGTCCTCATCCCTAATGGCCAGTATTATTTGTGTCCCTCAAAAAAAATAATCCGGCCATAGAACATATATCCAAGAACTGTGTTATGGAACTTCCAGGTTCTCATCATAGAAGGGATCTGCTATGACCCTTTAATGAAACAGCTATCCTTTGGACATTATCACAAGCATTGTCACGTAGAAGAACAATCAAGATGTGATAAGGTATTTATTAATTAATAAAGTACAAAATATTCGGTTCTTGTCCACCAAATCCAACATATGTTTCCAATGGTCTAGTTATATCACATATAGCTCTTAATATACCCATAATTTATCCTTCCACTACTTTTACAACTATTTTCTCCTCACCCACTTCTTCACCTACAAAACCTCCTAATGGACCTTTTAGTTTCAACCCAACTTAATTATTTTATTAGATCACACATGTTTTCAAAACCCTTTTGATTCTAGGACCATCCACTTATCCTCACCCTACATCTTCTCATGTTCCTACAACTAGAAAAGGGGAAGACCCTATTGATCCTTCTTCTATTATAGACTCTATTGACTAAGATTATAATTAGGGACTCTAATAAGGCCTTATGTGATAAAATATTTTTTAATCTTAATTAAATATCTTGTATTTATCATTTATATCTTAATATTCTGAACTTCATTATCTTTATTACTTTGTATTATTTTTTTGATGTCTACGTATAATTTCTTATCCTCTTTTATGAAATACTGTTGTTAATGCTAAAAGGGGGAGTAAATGATATGGGGAATGTTTTTTGACATGTTATGAAAACTTTTAATATTTTAATTCAATGGCCCTTTAGTGCATTGTTTGTAATTATTTAAACCATATTGTTTGTATTTATTTATTTCATGGTTTTTAATCATAAAAAATGGGATATAATTGACTTAGTAAAACAATTACTTGATTTAATAGTATTTTTTTATTTTGTTTCAAATAAATTCTATGTTTTATTAATTTTATATAGTTTTATAAAGATTATAGAAATTTTCCTAAGTATCATATAGATAGTAAATCTATAAAAGAGACTGTAAGGAATCAATCGAATGTATGAATACTTTTTATTAATCATATGACGAAATATGGGTAAGTTAAATTTCTCAAAGTGATAAACCTACTATATGAAAAAAGAATAATCTATATGACCATATAATTAAACATAAAATAAATCTCACAATGTACTCACTAGATCACAATGCAAATCAAAGAAACCACACATTATATATCATAGTGATTACAACAGTCTATCAAAATTTATACTAAGGGTTGAAGCGACCACACAACCAAGTGGATCGACCACATGCCTATTCGATTGACCATAGTGTATTTCCCATAAGATATTCAATGGAATATAAGGAAAAGTGAAGTGACAACATGGAATACCATTTATTTCAGAAAATCAAAAAGTATTTGAGTGACCACACATTAAATCCAACTGACCAAATGTTGAAGTAAAGTGAATGTAGGAAAATATTTTGATTTTGGAAAACTACTAGGGATTCAGTATGACATCAAGGTACCATACATTATAGTAAAGAGTCCACATGAGTTTTTTAAATATTGGTCAAGTATTGGATCAAAAAAAGACCAAAGCAAGAGACCAAAGGAATTATCAAGGGAATCCAACTAGAATTTTCATAAGTGTTGGAGTAACCATGGAGGATCTATTGTGGAACTCTTCAAGTTATGATGAATAATTTGAGATTATATTTTAACATAATATATTAGAATTACCTTATATAAACAATTAAATTCATGGATAGTGGTATTTAATGTATCTATATTCCACACCAATTATGTTTATTCATAATAATCCCTTTCTATTAGTTATTTTAATCATAAGAAATATTTTTAGAAAAATCTCATGTTAGAGAAAAAAGAAGTGTGATTTTTTTAAAATAGAAAAAATTAAAAATAGTGATGATTTTTCAACAATACGATGCTCTATTTTCATAATAATTTCATCACATGATCTGATAACACTTTTTTGTCCTCACATATCATCTCAAAGATGAAGGATGACCTTGATAAGAGAAGATACATTTTTGGAAAAACTAAGCTAAAACTTTTTTCTTCATCAAGATTTCACTTCTCTCTCTCCATATTTCTATTACACATGAGATGTGCTTGAATTTTATATAAAACTTTTAATAATCAATATACTAGATATCATAGATGATTACTCTAATACGCATTCATTATTTTCTTCATATGTAAACTCCCACCTAAACTATGAAAGTGGTTTTGAATTAGCCTGGATTGTTTTATGAGATGTTATATCCTATACTTGATCTAGGTCATAGATAATCTATTTATTTTTGAATAAACATTCTTGGTAGTGGGTGACTGTCAAGTGGGGAGAATCGGGTCTCTACTCAAGATTAAAATTATTTCTTTTTTTAATTCCACTATGTGATTTTGAGTTTTTATTTATCTATTTTTAAAACTGTTTTGAATCATTTATTTTGCAAAAATTTACTTTGATAGATATCTTTTACATGTGATATTTCTAATATTAAATTCAATTATTAATCTCAATAGACTATAAGAATTTATAAGTTATTATAACTAAATTTTGATTAAAATTTTGAGAGGTTATTTCAATGCATTAAATTTGATATACCTACTTATTCGTTCAGTGGGTGAATTTCTACATAGGTGGATTTTTTATGAGTTGTTATAAATATATTTTTTATCTCATACAGAATTAACCCCCTCTTAAGATCTTTACTCCTACTAATAGTTCAAATTTTCTTTTTGTGTATCTCTCCTAGATAGTCATCCATACCAAAACCAGGTTTACAGATAATTCATGTCATGTCTGTAAATGTGTGTGATATGATGTATGATCCTTATGTATAGAATCCACTCGAACTACATCCAAATCATATTGTGTGATAGGTGGTGGAAAATAAGTCTCCTTACCCTTGCTCTATCCAAAATAGAAATTATATTGACACTAGCTAGAAATATCTCCAATATGGGAAGAAGATGAATATTATGTAATGGGTATCACCACATCAGGGAAAAATAAATACTCAAGTAAGCTCCAATCACCATCTATCATTATACCATAATATTATATTGTAAGGGAGTGTTCATAAAAATAACTAATAAATGTTTATTAGACCTCTGTATACATAATATGTGGCTGTGGCTCATCTGTAACTTGATGTAAAATAGCATCCTGATGATTATGATAGAAATCATACTTGCATTACCCATCATCATGTGAAACATCCATATATGGCTCATCACCCTTTGATACATTTACCAAGAGCTCAACATTTTCTTATATATCCAACCATGATAAATCACATCAATATTCCAATGAAACTCTACTATTGTTTCTTAACAATTAATCTTTTCAAATTTGAATCTATCTATGGGATCAAAAAAGTATTTGAGGATTGTGATATGAGCATTTAATAAAAATAATTAATGTAATTAAAATTAATTAAAGATATATTTAAAAGGTTAATGATTTATTACCATTTCATGATAGCCTTGTCCATGTCCTATAAGATATTCCAACACGGCCATGTGGTACACAATCTCATAATATAACTATTTTGATAGATGCATTCACACTTTTCTCGCCCCTATAAACATGAATCACGACATTCATTCCACATATCAATATATTACACATGATATTTCTTTCAGTCAAAGTTTCATTTCCATAAAATAATTATAGAAATATGTGAATAAAACTATCTTGAAGGTGTAATAATGGGGATACAGAAGTCATATTTCCTCATAACTCAATTGATATGGTGTAACTCAACCATGTGAAAATGATTAAGATGCACCACATATGTTTTGGAAGCAATCATCATAATGTGGTAAGGAAGAAGACTTCATAAAATATTCCTAGAATATTACATCCATGAAACCTATAATAACAAAAAATGAGTATAAAAATTATTTATGAAAAACAATAATAATTTAGTTACATAATTAATAATCATGTACATCATGTGATGACATATCTTCCATCATAAGTGTGTGGATATCATGTATGGATGTATCTAAATTTCTATGGGTCTAGCTCTTTATAAAGATAACAATATTGTATTTATAGATTCACAAGATAAATTTACATACTTTAATTTCCTTGAATAAGGATGGATAAATATTCCATCATCTACGTAGATAGTATTCTATAATATCTATATGTAATAGTGCATGAATCAGTAGAACAAAGGGAGGGATGTGTTCACATACCCACATTTGAATATGAATAACACATCCTATAATATTTATCTTATCTTTGTGACATTCACTACATAACACTCTTTATGTATTAAAAATATATGCAGACCCCTATTTGTATCTCCATTTCTTTACTAGGTCCTCATGTATAGGTAAATACATTATATTGAAAAAGATCACATCCTCAAAATTCCGAGTATGTGTATGAAACCCTCTAGACAATGATATTTTCAACATCATCAGCTAAATTTATGAAGTTCTGATCTATCCATGGCATGTGTAGCTGAATAATGATAATGGACCTACCATTAACCTTGACCTGAATTCCTAGTTTCATCTAAACAAAATCAACCTATTTACAAAAAACTTGGCCTTCAAAAACTGCACTCTCGGTTGGGACGCCTAAAAAGGGACACATCATTGAGAGTAATTATAATATCTCCCTTTGGTAGATGAAAATTATGTTTCTCTTCACACCATCACTCTTCAAGGGTAGCAATGAGTTTTTGATTGAAGAGAATGAAATCATAAATCTCTATACCGTAGAACCCTACACATCAAAGACGTGGTATGATGGTAGTAAGGGGTGAAATGTGATGGAAGTGATGTGATATTTGTATTCTCGGAGTTAGAACTTGATGACCTTCTAAGTCAACACATGAAACATACATATTCTATAAGGGTGAAAAAATGAATGTTTGACATATCAAGATTTTATATAATCATTACTATTTAATAGTTAATGTAGTACATTTTTAAAAATATTTTTTAATAAATATAAATTAAAAAAAGAGGTATATAATTAGAATTCATATCAAAAGATGAAAGAAGATAGGATACTGTAAAATTTTTACAAAAAAAATAAAGAAATAAATAAAGATGATCTACAAGGATATGAAGTGTAACTCCTTCCTACAATGTTAGGAATTTTTTTAAAAGTGTTACCTTCTACCTAAAATATGCCCCATCTTATTCCCACTCCCCATTCTCATGGCCAACCCATCTCATTTCTAATACGAGTTGAATTTTCCCTTCCCAAGGGGTTCAATTTGGTAAAATTATATACCACAATCGACTAATCGAAATTATAAAATAATGAAAATCACCAACAGGGATCCAAGGCACACTATAACAGTCAAACTGAGTACTGAAGCGATATACTTGATTGATAAAGGGTTCCCAAGATAATTTAACCAATGCACAAGATTTAATGACATGTGCACATGAATACAATAGTTTCAGGAAATAATCACCACTATAGTACCTATTTTCTAGTAACATCACTAACACTAAATCCCTATTTACTTTGAGAGGGCTTTGACACTCTATTACCTCAAAGTGGACCCATTCATGGTTAAAGATCAAACATGAAATTATTACACAGCCTATAATATCTTATCAATGTATCTTTGTAATTTTTGACCAAGGTGTATCCCCTGATAATCCAATTGAAATCATTAGACAAAGTACATCAAACATCGATAAAATGAATCATACCCTAATAATTTGATTGGTAGTTTATAAAAACCCTTTAATTCCTCATTTATATACTCTATAGTATGAGTATTCATTTGGAAATATCTCCTTCCACCATCATATTCAAATAACGATTTATCCTTTGAAATCCACATCATTAAATCATACATGGCCTAATTATCCCTTCAAATTCCTTAAAGATTCTCATAGAATTTTCCATATTTCAACATTTATTATGAAACAAGAAGACACCAATGTATTTAAAAGTATAGATAAAATTATTCAAATAGATATAAATTTAAGGAATTATGCCCAACTTGATGATTAATTTATTTATTGCATCATCATTAAAATGATTATGGCAATTACTACCAATATGTCTACTTCAATATTGATTATAAGTATCAAATTCTCATCATGAAAGTTCATCACTATTAAAGGCCTCTACAACCTCTTTATTTTGATCAAATATAAATTTCACTCCTTGGATTTTCATAACATGGATGTTTATATAGGCCAAGAACCAACTCAATGATTCAAAGTTCTTTTTTCAAAAATGGAAAATGAATGTGGGAAAGGGGCATGATTACCTTCATGTAGGGCATAAATGAGTAATACACTAGTAAAATTTCAAAACAAAAATCTTCTAATGAACGAATTGAACTGCTTATAATAATGAAATGTGAAGATACACAACCTGGATTCCCATAACAACCTATGGAACTTGACCATTGTTTGTTCATCCCAATTATCCTATGAGACATACCCAATTGTGTCAATATGATAAATTACCTGAATGTTGAGTGAAAAAATACCATTAGACGTGGAAAAACCTTATATGATTTATCCTAATCCCTATATAATTTTATAGTATTTTTCATTATCCATGATTTTATATAGGATATCCTATATTTGAACAAATATTGTATTCATTCCTAGAAAAGGAACACAAGATTTTCCTAGAACATTCGTATCATCTCAAAAATAAAAATTGATATAAATTATTATTATAGTGTATAAAGATCATATGATGGTATTGAGTGCACACAAGTATGTGGGGATTAAAACATAGATATCTTCCAAAATTAAAAAAATATCATCATATATTGATCGCTTGTGAAATTTACATTGTTGTTAAAATTTTTAACAGAAGATGATGTATTTTCCCGTTTTTAACTTATAAGCCATGAATGAAAAAATTCTATTTATGTGGAATTTTTAACAATATTTTTCATTGGAATTTTACTTTCAAAATATTTTCTAATATGTAGTTTTTTATTAGCTGAGGAATATGTGTTACCTATAATGCCTATGAATTCAGTACTTGGTGTGATGATATCATAATAAAACTTCTTTTCACATCACATTTCCACCATAAATGATGTTAATAATAAAATTATGATTACCACTTTCTAGTTAGTTTCTATCAGTCAAAGGAACCTTAGAATATTCATTTACCACATCTTCCTCTTCTACACCATATCCTATCGCATAATCTGATAATTTATCATCACATAAAGTATCACTCATAAAATATAGAGTATTAATAATGATGTTTTCTATAGTTCTATCGATATTATGATCAACATGTTTATAATTAGTCTCAGTTAATTTTGTCACATGATATGAAATTGAATCATATTGTTATGAAGGATCAACTTCAACAAATATTTGATAGCATGGTTCTATATCATTAATATTCCCTTCATCAATAATAAAAATTTTTATATACAATTCTAGTCTACGATTACTACATTTTTGGATGAATATAGATTGTGCTTCCTCCAAAACCATACCATCAAGTAGAGGATATAATATTTTCCATAGGTGATAAACATATTGAATTTTTTGATAAATAATTATATTAATTAACTAATCGACACTCATTTTTAAGGGACTATTAATCCTTGTGTAAACTTCTTCTAATGTGATACAATCATGATGATTGCAAAAATATTTTTGGTGCTAAAATATATCTAAGACCTTGATTATTATAAATTACATCTCTGTTGAAATATATGGATGTAGAAATGATTACCTAGAAAGGAAATTTAGTAAAATGATATATATATATATATATATATATTTATTTATAATGGATAATTAAATTCCTAATTTTTTTAATTATTTATAGTTAGATAAATGTGATTTGATCTTGCGTATTTCTATGGATTTATTCATCTAATCCTCTTAGATGATTTACCAATCAACCTTTCTTCTCTACATAGAGAAAACAACTTACACATTCTAATTTTATTAAACTTATTTGGTTTCTATATTTGAATAGAAATATGTAAATGTTATATTTATTTTACTATCAAATAAGTCAAAAAGAAATATTAAATGCAATGATGAATATACCTATAGTATAAGCTTATACTTTCTTATTCTATAATTCTTTACAATTTACTTTCCTTCCCAAAGACACATGGGAAATTGTAACATAATCTTCATCCTATGAATAATATCATCTGATCACTTAGAATCTACCTGATGCATCACATCACCCCATCATCATCATCCACATCTCTAGATAGTAATCAAGTAGCTTCTGGGATCCACCATAACCCACAAGTTGTGTATTATACCTCAATCCATCGTAGACCATACACAACATACCTATAATAATCATTAGTATACTATATATTGAGATACGTGTGTGTGAAATAACCACTATCCATTATATCCCTTTATAAAAATATATATGATAAAGGTTTCCATCATTCATACTAGCACAAAATACTTCTTGGATATGAGAGAGAAGAGAGAGGGATTGTTAGATATCCATTCCTCACTAACCTAGATGTTGGGTAAAACACCCTCAAGAGTGTATTGGTGTGGGTCCACAAAACAACATAGGTGGGGTAGCATATGAAACCACATAACATAAGAATATACATATACCTCGTGACCATACTTTGAGAAATAATCCTTATACTCAACTGCAGCTAACAAAACACAGAAACACGACTCCAAATTCTAAGGACTAGATATTCTCTAAGCACAAAAATATTTCAGGATACTCCAATTTAATCCTTTCATTTATATATTTCCCAATTATGTTAATTATTAACCAATTATAATATGCCCTCTAGGCATAAACATACATCGTCCAAGGTTTCTCAAGATTAGAAACATTTATAATTCAGTTAAACCATTGACCCCATGGGTTTAAACATTGATTATTCATTAAAATTCCATAATTCAAGGAACTATAGGACTCAACCTAATCTAATAAAAGATATGTAAAACCAAGAACAACCAGATATGTCATGTAGTGGGTAAAGGAATTTTGAAACACGAAACTCAACTATATGGCATTTAGAATATATTCAAAATAATAAATTACCCCATCATTTATAAAAAAATGTAAATCCCAACTTCAACCAGCTCCATTAATCCAAATTCCATCCCTAACACCACTATATAGATCACTATGAATCTATCCATATCAGGAATCAATCTTTTCTAAAAAACTGAGCACAGACCCCCATATCTGATCAAACCATTAGAAATACTAGGATAACATTTCATCACATCACAAGACTCACATCTAGATAAAAAACAAAATTCAAAAAACAATAAACAAATAGAAAATAGGGAATAAAACTCTAAAACCAAGAAATCCAACCTTCACAACAATATAGACTCATTCAACTCTAAAAAATTATATCTTTAAAACAAATAATTATTCCTTATCTTGGATAAGTTGATTAATTTATCATAGGTTACAATCATAATAAACGAAAGGAATCATCTATAAACAGCTTTAATATATTTGAACATGTTTTCAATCATAACTTCTAGTTTTATCAAACTATATGGTAGAAAATTTTCAAATTAATCATGCCTCTTTGTTACTTTTAATGAACAAGAATCATGAGTTTATTTATTTTTTATCCAACTATAATTACCAACTTTACCTTATTCATCCTATTCTAAATATAACAAACATGATAAACCATATCATAAAAATATATATCACACTATCTAGAAAATCAATAGGAAAACTGTTATCATGATATAAACACATAAAATCACTATAAAAAAAACCAAATTATTTTCTTTAATTAAGTTTAATATTAATTATGTATAATTGAACTATTAAGAAAAGAGATAAATAATGGTAAATTTATGATTTACCATTAAAATAGGATAATAAATTCATCCCTTATCTTAATTTAGAAGTTCAAAGTCTTTTTACCAAGAATAGATGATCAAGGATCAAACACCACCTGAAGAAGAACCACCAAGATGAAGAAAGACTAGCCATAACCTCACATCCACAAGCTACCAATAACTACACATAAAACCGAGTCAAAGATAAAGATGATTTCCACAATGATCACCCGCAATAGAGGAAGAAAGAAAGGAGAAGAATAAGGGAAAGAAACCATGATCAAGAGAATTAAATTAACCATAGTATGAGTTAGAATCCATAAATAATCAATCAAATATCATCAAGGGATGATAGAGAAAACATCAATCAAGAAAAAAATGGCCCTGGATCCCTAATGTGGGAGAGTCCTCAAATACACCGAAGATTCATTGATAGATCTGGAAAAAAAGGAAAAATTAAAGAGGGGTGAACAGACCAATCAATAGGGGAAATATTTAAATAAAAACTCATTTTAAACCCCATAATGTTACATTCATCCCCCTATAAAGGCATTCAATATCTGAGGAAGAAGGTTTCTGTTTTGTTATTTCAAATTAAAAAATGATTGCCTCTATGGATTTTCTATGACTACCATCTTCTTAAAAATTTTAAACCAAAATAGCTTTCACTTGGTTTATTTCCAATATCTAGGGTGTTTTTCCTTCAATTCACCCATGTCCATGAGCGTTGTTTTGTCCTATTCCCATTTTGGATCGGACTTCACCCAAGGTGACATGCATGGTGCCACACCCTCACGTGGTGTTTCCTTACTGGTAATTTTAAATAGAGGGACACATCAGCCAACACGACCACCTAAATGGATTCAAAATCCTTGTTATAGGTTGTGGTTCACCAATGCCACATGAACACCCAAAAACATCCTCTATTATGACCACAAATAGGTGTGGGGAAACTTTTGAAGGCCAAAATACCCCACTATCCTACAAAACACCTCCAAATTCCCTCTAATCACTAGAGAGCCTTGGGAAAACACCAAGAAAATTCTAGAAAAGTATGGAACTTTTCATAATATACCTCTCAATATATTATCTACCTCATGAATTAAAAGAAACCTAGATAGAATGAAATGATAAGTGGTTAAAAAAACTACTTTGTGAGATACCCCTCAAGAAAATCACTATCATAGGTGCACAACCACATTACTTAAAGGAGAATGAAAAAAATATAAAACACTAAAAACCAACTCCCAAACACTACCATATGGTAAATAAATCTTAGAGAATAGAATGACAATAAAACAAGGCGTAAAAGAATAAAAAACCATTTCATAATAAAGATAAAGGTCACTAATGTCCAAAACATGATATAAAAGAACTGATAAGAATCAAATAACATTATATGTTTAGTGTGTAATTATAACTCATGTTCCCACGTACTCTCCTCCATGAAACTATAACCCCAAAGGACATGTACTAAAGTAATAGTATTCCCACACAACACTTTACCTTAAGGATTTGAGATCTAAAAAATCTACTCCATGAAGGTATCATCATCATAAAAGTTGGTATCTCCCCAATCGATGATGTGTGAATCATCATGATGATAGAGATTAATATAAGACACATGTAATACATCATGTAACTAGCATAACTACAGTGCAAGTGTCATCTAATAAAAAATGACTTCAATTGAAGACAAAACCTTGAAATGACCAAAAAACAAGGAAGAAAGCTTTCTCTAATGAACAAACATTAACTTCACATGATGAGGATTCACCTTCAAGAATACATGATCTTCAATGCTATCTTATAAAGGCCTCCTCCAATGGTAAACATAGGATTGTGATGATCCTGTGACACTTTTAACCTCCCATAAAATACTTGTACCATCTCTGTCATGATTTGAACTAGTTTTGGACCAAGAATTACTAACTCCCCAACCCCATTCTAGTACAACTAAGAAAAATAAATTTGATATATAAAGCTATAAATAGTGCCATACCAATGTTAGGTTGAAAACTTATAACAACCCTTCTCTTTATTATACATTAATTCAAGATTTATTGAATAATATTACACATAATACAACCTGATATATTGATAAGTCTAGTGTATTTTGTAATTAGTTTACTTAAATAAAAACATAAAATAGGAAAAACATCATCTTTATTGAAAACTTCCTTAACATTCTCTCATTTTAAACTACATGTGATAACATAGGGACATAGATAAGAAAGGGTTGATCTATAAAGCCATGTAAGGGAGTAAACATGGCATAAAATTGAGAGAATAGTAAATTTTAGATAGTATTAATATCAATGATGCATAAAATGAGTAGGAATTGTAAACATGAACAATGAGACATGATATATCATGATAATCATAAAGAAAACATGGAAAATGTGGAAACAACATAAGACACTGCATCATAAACATAGTTCAAGGATAATTTCCAAGATATCATGATGGAAAAAGTCCCATAATGTAATCATGTTAACTATTTATCCCAAAAGGACATCTCATGAGACTAATAATTATCCAATTAATTCAAGCGATATATAATTTCGTGCACACCTATTACTTTCATTTCATTCTCACGCTTAAGTGTTCCACATAGATCAGACAACATAGATTCATTCATCATCATATTTTATTCCCCAATAAAGGATTGTAGATTGAATAAATTATTATCCCCAATTGAAATAAGTATACGTGTATAAATGTGAACACCCTTGATAGGAAATGTTTGTGGTATTCACTACACAATTGTTTTGGCATGGAAAATCTTGGTGAAATTTTGACAGCATAATGACGTCACTTGAAAATTCATTAAATCGGATAATGGGAGAGAAAGGGGTATAAATTAATTTTTAAATAAAATAATTAGTAATAGGGACATGGAAATACATATCAAAACATTATTAATTCTAAATAGAAGGTGTATCATGGTAAATAAACTTTAATAAAGATGATAATGATAAGATCCCTTACCTTTAGAGTGAGACTTAAAATGATTGGGAGGAGCATCTTGAGAGTATGAGAGTCATTAGGATGACTATAGAGAGGGGATTTAATAGTAAGGTCATGCTACAAGGATTCTGAGAGAAGATAAATGGGGTCTTGGATAGTATTATATAGGAAATGAGTGGGGATTTTCTTAATATTTCTTAAACTTAGGTTTTGGACTCTATATAAAAAAATAACCAAAACCTCAAACCTTACCATGGTATTTTTCCATGGTATCTTCCAAATGGGAGAGTTTTTCATTACTTTATAATTCCAATGGACTAACTTAATAAAATAATTCCCTTACTAATGTAGAATCATGTCATACTCTAAAAGAAATGATTTTAAAAGATTAAAATATATTATTGGTATTTCCAGTTTCATAAAGGATTTATATAATTAATAAAATAAACTAAAAACACATTATTTAAAATAAGAAACATATATTTGGTCTTGGATACCATGTATAGTATTTATTAAATCATTTTTGGGTAATTATGGTGTCATAATACCCACCATATATTTATACGATATTTAATTTTCACAAAAAAATCGACTATCTCAGGAAATTTTGAAAAATTCACCATTGGATAATTTTGATGTTCTGATTTCAAAAAAAATATTAATTTTATCAAAATAATTTTATTAATATAATTATTTTCCATTTTAAAATAAGAATCAAATTTTATTGTGAAATTATGGGTATTTTGACAATAACAGTTCTTGAACCCTTATAAAAACTATATTTGACTTCAAAAAAAATTAACATTTATATTTAATAACAATTATTTAGAAATAATATTTTATTAAAATATTAGTTATTTCAAAAATCCATTAATTATTCAAAATAAATTCCATAATTGAAATTGAATGCTAATTAAAAACACAGTTTGTGTTTTATTGTATAAAATAAAAATCATTTATTAAGTAATGATAAGAAGAAAATATAAACATTATTCTATTGAAAACACAATATAAATTTTCATATTATTATGATCTTGATACACATCCCTTTAATACACTATAAATTCCCTAAGGGTAAGGTGCATGATGATGATATTTTCATTGGGTGGTTAGACGTACAAGCTTTGGGTCGTGATCTTGAGGAGCTTGAAATTATCCTATAAATAGTCTTAGTGCATGCTTAAGTTTTTAAATCTTAGCTTGGAATTAGTCAAGGTAAAATCCCAGTTATGCAACATCCATGGGAATCTCTGATAAATGGGATGCATTGGGTATGCTCTTACTGGTTGAGGTCATCACTTCCTTTGTCTATGTCTGTTGGATTTTTTAAAACCATATATTTATAATAATCATGTGATCACTATTTAATGGATATATTATCAACAATAATTATGATTAATAGTATTTTAAATCCAATATGATATAATAAAACAAAATAAATTCATTTTTTCTATATCAATAATATATAATAATGTATTTAATTAAATCACAAGGGTAATTTTATTTATAACAGATCAGGTCATTAAAAATTATTATTGTAAAAAAAATCAAGCAAGGGAATTTCCCTATTATAAGAACCTCCAAAATATAGGACACAAGTTCGCAACTTGTTCTCAAGAGTCTAATAGTTCTCTCTATTTGATCATCCATATGTGGATGAAAAGTATTGCTAAGACATAACTAAGAGACAAATACATGTTAGATAACTCTCCACACCCTAGAGACAAGACCAGGATTATGATTAGATATGACTATCCTTGGGAATTTGTGGATCTTCACCACCTCCTCTAGATACTTCCTTAACAAAACCTTCTCTGATCTCAATTCCTTGATTTAAAATAAGTGAACCTATTTTTTCAGAGAGTACACTATGAGAAAGATAGAGTCACAGCCTCCCAATGATAGTGGTAAACCATAGAAAAAGTATATTAAAATGACCTCCCATTTCCACTAAGGAACACCTAAGGTATAGATAAAACAACTAGGAACATGGTGTTCAACCTTCACCTTTTGGAAGACTAAACATATGGACACAAAATCTTTAACTGAATGCTTCAACCCAAAATAAAAAAATAGACATACTAGATCATGGTACATCTTTGTAATTCCAAGACGTGCTAATAATGGTGTTCTATCGAATATATGGAGAACCAACTCATGCAATACTAAAGGATAAAATATCCTCCCCTAGAATAACATCCATTGTCGATCATCCTCAGATCATCCGTTTGGACCGTCACTATAGACAACTCAGTCTCTCCAAACATCAACCTCAAAATATCCCAACTAGGAATCATCCACCTACTATACAAAATTTGACAGTAATGTTATATGATAATGCATTATATACCACCAACCTCTCCAAAATCAATATGAATCATGGAGATAAATTCTATCACTCTCCAAGAATCTCCAGATTCACGTAGAAAATCACTACTTGACTTCCTGATTAACAGATCTATTATAGAATTACCCTTTCTTAGAATATAATAAATATAAAATTTATAATCATATAATAAATCCAATCATAGTCACTATGAAAAGTTCTTTTTAGGTAGGTTTAAGGAATACCTAAATATATTTTTATCAGTAAAAATTATAAAATGTTCATCGATGAGGTAGTGTCGCTAAAACTTTTAGTAAAACTTGACCACTGCAAACATGAGATCATGGATGGAATAATTAAACTCATGGGGTTGTAACTATAGATACCCATAAGAAAAAACATTTCTCTATTTCTTCAAGACACTTCAAAATATACAACATGAATAATAATAGAAATCCTCAAACTGAACTCCTTCCACCAGAAAATAAACAAACCTATATGATAACAAACTTCAGCATGAGGTACTTGAAATATTCCAGAAAATGGATGGTCCATAATAATTCTCTATCCTTCCCATTCAAAGTTTTTATATGAGTCACAATATGAGATAATTTGGGTATGATCCTCCTCTAATTGGTTCTATGAATAAGGAAACTCTATACCTCGATAATAGTCTTGAGAGATTCCCCTGAAGCTACTACCTCAATAATTTAATTATACATGATTAAAACATGATGGGACATGAGATTCCCCAAGAAACAAACTTCATGTAATTCCTAGACCCGACATCCACTAAATGGTGTCAAAAGATATTGGGTCACATGGCCTCAACCTCACCTACCCATACTCAATTGGGTGATGACTAATAGTGAGAGTTGATAATAGTATGCTGGGATACTATAACCTCATGATCAAAGGAAAAAATTAGTATCACAAGTGAATAAAAAAGTGAAATCATAATATTAATCCTAAATATAAGATAAACATCCAGTTTAAAGTAGTAGTAAACAAAGCTGAAGGAAGTATCATATAAAAATGATGAATATGTCATGTGTCTATACATAAAGGTAGAAAATACATGTTAACACACATCTAGTGCAATATATTTATCACAAGTACAAAAAAGACCAAAATTACTATCTACAAATAGAATTTCAAGAAAAAACTTAGTCTTGTGCTCTCTTGATCCTATGCATAATCAATCAATCATCATAAAGCAGTTACTTTCCACAGTCCCTGCGTATATCCATGAAGTCTTTCTGGGTACCCCATGGAAAGAAGAACAGGGTGTCAAATAATAATCAATAATCCACCACCAATGGTTTCTATAAAAATTATATTCTATGTATATAAGCTGAAGTTGTGTACAAGATATAACTGGAATAAATTGATACAAGTATAAATTATATCATCCAGCCTTCCAAGGATCTCTATAAAAAAGAAAACGTAAATATGGATAGAAAAAAAAACTTGGTAAATAGTCATATATGGCCTATGATGGGTAATATAGTGTCAAGACCACAAAGATAGATCCAATGATTAATAATGTCCCAGGCATCCAATTTGATCTGGATCTATGGAGTAGAAATTTCCATTGAATCCCAACCAAAACTGGATCCATGGAGTATAAATTTCCATGGAATCCATAGTAATTTTGGATCCATAGAGAGGAATTTTTTTCCATCCAATATAATCCCAAATTCCACACAGATCCTTCCATCATCAACATCATCACATAAGGAAATCAAGGGTGTTTCATTAAATATTATCTTTATCATTTAACCCATTTCATAATTTATTTCATGATCATACAAAATCCATGATTTCATTCCACTCATTCAATATTGACTATTTAAATCATCTAACCATTTTAATAACATGTAATCAACTGGAAAGAAGGCACATTAACTCTCATAATATATCAATTATTTTAATAAGGCTCCCTCAAAAAAATAAAATCTCATACAACCCAACATGGTAGTATATCATGGTAAGATACATGAACCCATATAAAAGGTGGTTCAAATTGAGGTTGACAACCTCTAACCGTCACATGGTTCTAAGAGTTTAACCAAAAAATGGTTCAACCTAGATTTAATGGTTTCATTAAACCTTGTTCCCCACTTATTCTCCTTGAAACACCATGTAATGTTAGTAGTAACCTTTTGTCTTGGAATTCATGATTTTTACCAACTATACAACCAATCTAATTCATATAAAAACTGGTCCTCCAGGCTATGAACAAGATTTAGACACCTCTAAAACACTTATGACCTAATTAGTAACTCACATTTGGCCAAAAAACAATGAATTAAACTGAAATTTAAAATATCCATACCAGATCAAAAAATTCAGGATCTTGAAGTCTCCCCTATTAAGATAACTCATCCCTTAGTTTCTATACTAAGGGTGGTAAATAATTTGAAAATAGTTATAGACACTAAGAATGTACATATTCATCTCTCTCCTAGGTATTTTCCTACACATGGACATGTTTCCATATCACCTGAACTAAAGGAACTGACCTACTTCATAGATCTTTCATTCTCTGATCAATGATACATATATGATACTCCTTAGAGGATTCAACTAAATATAAATTAAACTCATTTGGATAAAGAGTTTGAGATGGTTCTGATCGATAACAATGTAGTTGAGATACATAGAAGATTCCATGCATGGATTAGTACCTCTTAGGTAACTACAACCAATAGGATATTGGCCTGACTCTCTCTAAAACTTCGATATGCCCAATATATCATGGCTAAAGCTTACCCTTTCGTAGAATTCATTTGTTCCCCAGCCTCAGTGAGATACATAAAAATAACCAATCCTCAACCTCAATATCTAGAGTTCATCAATAGAAATAAGAGTATGATTTCTAAATAGACTCTTCTATATCCATCCACTTTCAAATCATCCAAACCTACTCTGAAGTCTCCTAAACTATATGTGGTCCAAGAATTACTGCCTCTAGTGTATCTAGCCAACACAAAGTTAATTTTCATGGTCTACCATAAAAAATCCTCATAATGTTCCTTTTTTATATTATCCTAATATCTAGTATTGTAGGAGAATTCAACTAGGGGTATATGCATCTCCCATGAGCCCCCAAAATTGTGAACACATGCTCTAAGTATGTCCTCTAGAACCTATATTGTGTGCTCCAATTGGCCATCGGTGTGAGGGTGGTATGTACTGCTCAAAAGAACCTATGTACCCAATGCTCTCTATAAGCATTTCCAAAATCAAGATGTAAATTGGGAATCCCAATATGATAAAACATTATGAGGAACCTTTTGAAGATTCACAATATCATGGATATAAAGTTTCCCAAACTGATCTACTGAGAAGGTCTCCTTAATTAGTAGGAAGTATGAGACCTTTATTAGCCTGTCCAAAATGGCCCATGAAACATCACTACCATAGGGTGACCTCATCAACTTGATCTTGAAATCCATTGAAACATCATCCCATTTCCAATTAAGAATGGAAAACTACTGTAACCGTCAATATGGTAGCTGGTGTTTTTCTTTCACCTACCAAAATTTGGAGCAGCAAGTGAGAAATCCTACTATTTACCATTTCGTACTAGACCACCAATACTGGATGTATAAATTCTAATACATCTTAGTAATGTCCGGATGTACTAACCAAGTCAGGGCATGAAATTCCCTTATCTGATACTCTTGGGTGTCTACTGGAACCCATATATAACCATGTATACAGAGAATTCAATCCTCCCCAATGATCGAACCAGGAGGCAAGTCCTTACCATCCACACTCCCCCTTAGGTCTATGACCTTATAATCTAACAATTGTCCCATCCTCATTCTATACAGAAGAGTGGAAGTCACTGCCACATATTATAGATATGTCTGCGCATGACTATCCTGCACCTCCTAGTGCATCTTAGATATTATAGGAATCAATTTCCACTCACTAATAGCCTCATAAACTAGATTTTTCTATGTTTTCTGGTTCAGCGCACCCACTACGACATTTCATTTTCTAGGAGTATATGCTAGATCAAAATGGAATGATTATAGATAGTCAACCCCCTTCTCTATAAAAGGTTTTATTTATATTTCATAAATATGTACTTAGGGATTTTACGGTCCATGTAAACCAAAAAATGATCTCTCAGAAAATAGTTCCTTCAATAATGCAAGGTGTGAACCATGGATGCCAACTCAAGATCACGCATCAGTTAATTCTACTCATTTGATCTTAACTGGAAAGACATGTATAATATGGCTCCATCCCCATCCACAAGGAAATATCTAATATTGATGCCTGATAAATCTCAATAAACCATACATATTCTATCAAGCTTAAGAGGAATCAGAATTGGCAATGAATTCAACGTTCCCTTAGGCTCCTGAAAATCCTTTTTCACATGTTTTAGACCATAAAATTTTTACCATATTCTTGGTCAATCACATGAGAGTCCTAGCTATATGTGAAAAGTCTTGGATGAAGCAACTGTAATAAGCATCCAATATTAAGAAAATTTGATTATCAAATACATTCTTGGGATACTCTCAAGAAAACACAATACTCACCATATATGGGTCCACATATACTCATGTATCTAAGATTATATGACTCAAGAAGTGAGATTTATCTATCTAGAAGTGACATATTTCAAGAACGTAAAATAACTTATGTTATTTTAGTGCATTTACAATGATGTCAAAGTGTATTTAATGACCTTTTTGAGTCTGATAATACACCAAGATTTAATCATAAAAACCACCAAGAAACAGTCGAAATATGGGTGGAAAACCTGATTCATCAACGCCATGAAAATTGTTGGCATATTAATGAGTCTGAATGGAATAACCAGGTACTCATAAAGTCCTTACCTACTATGAAATGTTTAGTGGAATATATCTATTGGATTGACATGTAACTAGTGATAAACTAAACTCAAATCAATTTTTAGAAAACCCAATCTCCTCAAGGATGGTCAAAGTTTTCATCAATATGGATAAAGGATATCGATTCTTAATCATCAACTAGTTCAATGTTTTTGTAATCTATACCTAGAATAATGATTTCATCCACCTTTTTAGGAAAAAGATCAAATAACCCCATAAATAAGTACTAGGTTATATAAACCCCTTTTATTATAATTCATTTAGGTGTCTCTTGATAACCTATTGCTTAGTAGTGGAAATCATATAAGGAGGAACGAATATTGATGTAGCTCTTGGAACCAGCTCAGTATATAACTCCACTTCTCTCTTATTAGGTAAATAAGAAAATTAATCTGGGAAGACATCCCTGAAATGATTTACCTTTGAAGGGAATTTATCATGTCACATTCTATAATAATTCAAATAAAGGGTAGCAATCTAGGATATCATGACACATATCCCATGATGCTCTGGTCTAGCTTTACCCAACCAGACATCCTACTCCCCCTTTTAGATATACCAACTACCCATAAAGGATGGGAATGATACCCTCTACTAATAGAAATTGATAAGGGAATGATAAGGAACCAACCAATCCATTCAGAGTATGACAATAAAGAACAACAACTTGAGAGTATACAAATTCTATAAGAGGTGATGCATGCCTATCTCAATGGGGGATTCCATGAATTTAAATTTATTCTCCATTCGACTCCCCAAAGGTGTATCAGCTGTCATAATACCATCATAAAACTAAAAATTGAGCCCAATTATTCCCATAATATGTATAGATATGAAATAATTTGAACGTATTATATCAAAAAGGGAATATACTAGAGTATAACATACTAAGATCGTACCTCTCACTATATATGACCCGATACTCTTCTCCTCAGGTATAGGCTATACTGAATATATCTAGCTTGAATGGTAGCCCTAAGAAATATCTTGATTACATTGAGTAGGACCACTATACTGTTACAGTGAAAATGGTGTCTAACTCCCCCATCCATGACTACCCCCTCATCCTGAACGAACAATAATATTCTAGAACCCTATATGATGTAGATCAGTGAATCCCAGAGTCAGTGTTAACCCCCTCCCAATGGATTCTAGAGGGAAGGTCATATAAAAATGTTATAGGTGGCCCATCCCACCATAATATTGGAACTCAAATGGGTCTCTTTCACACCATATCCTCTTGTTTCCCCACATTCCACAATGATGATTGAAGACAAAACTACAAACACTCACACCCTGGAAAGTATTACTCTCATGAGAAGTCTCAAAACATCACTTCCTGCCACTTGACACTGAAGCAATGGGTCAAGCACCAACACTACCCAAATTTGGGACCCTGAATTCCCTTAGGTTATGTTCAATAATAAGCACTTGATTTATTATATAATATATATTATTCAACCAAAATATGTTCATCTATGATTGAACAATATGTTTGAGACCTTCATCATAGCATCTCACCCTAGATGGATCATCATAATGATAAACAAGCGCAAAATGATGATTCTCTATAAAGTGGGATGAGTACTCCATAACGATCACATCACCCTTCTCTAGATGTATAAACTCCTTGGCTCGTTCAGCACTCAATGTGTTATAAAGAAGTAGTCATTAAATCTGGTACTGAAATCCCTCAAAACCATATCCCTAAGCCCATCACCCTAGTTTATAACACCCCACTAGCTCTTAGTAGCTCCCCAAAGAATATATGTTGTGAGATTGGATCTCCTCTCTAGAGGAGTCTCCAAGTTCATGAAGACTAGAAGGATTGTATCAATCCACATCTCAATAGATTTCTGACCACCATCCTCAAGAATAGTGGGTAGATTCTACTATTGGAACACATGTGTCAACTCTTCCATAGCCGAGGAAGGTTGTGGGGATCTTGGAATAGTCTACATAAAGTGCATGAAACCCTATCAGAACTAGGAATCAACACCCATATCATGAATAATGGGTGGTGCCTCAAGTTTCACTACTATATGTTCTACTGTTAGCTTAGGTCCCACAACCTCTAGAGCATGGTTGTATCCTCCCTCTTGGTGCACGACTGAAGGTCGTCACAGTGCATATCTCTAAAAATTATAAACACCAACATAAGAAAATATTTGTTAATAAACTGATAAAAAATATAAACATATGATATTTACAATCCTTCCTATAATGAATACACACCCCTCTTCCTACTCCAAATGTCAGGACTGGGTAATAGGAATGAGCATAAAGAACACCAGATACATTGCCTACTACCCACTACTAAGGTCAGTTTGGGTGAAGCTATTTTTTTTCATAGCACGAGTCCCGATATATGTACTGTCTATTTCAATTTATATATGAAACACCCTTTATGTTTCAATTAGAAACTTCATTTAATAACTAACTATCCAATTCATAATTCAAAATCATTTAAATTCATATTTTCATTACAATTCTCTTCAAATGGTTGAATTTTATATATTACTATTTCCATTTTATAAAGTCCCATACAATTTATAAATTGAAATATGTAGTCCATTTAATCACAACCATAACATGTTCCAGCCTATGTGACCAATGGTCCATGACTCAACATGCCATAATTAACAGCTTAAGTCATACACATTAATCTATGCAGGAAAAAACTATTAGGTTAATTCTGACACTTTAATAGCCAATTATGTTTCTAATCCCCCTTAAAAAAATGTTAGATGAATAAAATTTATATAAAAAAAGGCACACATAACAATGCCATGCATTCAAGCAATGCATCCTATATGAAATTGAATATGAATTGAATGTGAATTTCCTACATGTCCAATATGATACATGATCAATGCTTCCATTCCATATCTGACTGAGGAATAAGTGACACCCTCAATCATAATAATAATAACCTAAAATATCACGTGCATCACCCAATTATGGAATTAAATCAACTGAAATAAGAACAATATATAATATAATATTTGATCACATGAAATTTTAATTTTTCTTATATGTGGGTTAGGTACTCCCAGTCATAGATCATTACCGAATTTAGACACATTCCTAATATACTGTCTAATTTCATAAACAATAAGACAAAATAAAATAAATCCATCTAATACAACTTTATAACATCCCATCCTAGGATCCACTAAATGGTTCCCCAAGCCAGTGGGTCACATAGCCTCAAGAACGCCTCCCCATACACCAAAGTCTACCAATTAGTATTGAGGGTCTATAATGGTATGATGGGAAGACAATACCCTCATGATTATATGAATTCCACAGTATCACAGTTAAATAAATAAGTGAATCCATAATATAAATTAGAAACTGAAGATAAACATCTTGATGAAAATAGTAGTAAAAAAAGTAGAAGGTTATATAATATAAAGATGATGAATATGAAATTTTTATATATAACAATGAAATAAATACATGAAAATATACATCAAGTACAATACATGCATCCAAAGCACAAAAAAGGCCAAAATTACTCTCTCTAGATGGCATCATGATCCACAACTCAGTCTCATGCTCCCTCGCTTCTATGCACAATCTGTCAAGTGTTGTACGATGAATGCTTTCCCAAGTCACTACCTATATCCATGAAGTGTTTCTGGGTATCCAAAGACACCCTGAATAGGGTGTGAGATAACACTTAGTATTCCACCACCAACAATGTCTATAATAAGTCCTATTTGTTCATATAAGTTGAAGTACTGTGTGATATATAATAGTAAAAAAGTGATAAAAGTGTAAATGATATGTTTCAACCTACCAAGGCTCTATTTAAATAATTATTTGTAAATATGGATAACTAAAAACCATGGTAAATATGTCATCCATATCCCATGTTGGGTAATCAAGTTTTAGGACCACATGACATGATCCAAGGAGTAGAAATTTCCCAGTCACCCAATGTAATTCAGATCTATGGATTTGAAATGTACATGGAATCCTATGTAATCTTGTATCCGTGGAGTAGAAATTTCCATGACATACAAAGTAATTCCATATCCATGGAGTAGAAATTTCTATGGAATCCAATATAATTTCTAATTCCATATTGACCCAACCATCATCAACATGATCACATAAGGAAATCAAGGTTCATTCAATAACTATTACCTTTTAATTTATCCAATTTCATAATCCATTTCATAATCATACACAATCCATGAGTTCATCCCACTCATTCCAGATTTCCCATTTAAATAATTTTACCATTTTAATAACATGTAATCACATGGAAAGGAGGCATAATCCCTCTCTGAATATCTCACTAAATTCAATAAGGATACCACTAAAAAAAGGTGATCTCAAACAACCCAACAGTGTGGTATATCATAGGTAGATACATTGACACACCACAAAGTAGGTTTAAGTTGTGGTTGAAAACCTCCAACCATCACCTGATGCTAAGTGGGAAACCTAAAAAGGTTCTAATAATTTAATCAAGGTATTAAATTCATTTAGGAGAAATGTCTGGAAGGTCCAGCATGCGGAATAACTAAAACAATATATAGAACAACCAGACATTGAGGGAAAAGGTATAGACAACCTTCCTCATTCCAGTGGTAGAAAACTCATCCACTATAGGATCCTAACTCGTTCTATATCAAAAGAAAATGAATGAAAGGATGAATACCTTGGAAATAGGTCATATAATATTGCACCAAAATAGCATCATCGATATGAAGAAAAATGAATAAAGGAGACTAAATAACAAATCAATTACTAAGGGATAACCAATGAGGTGATCATATCTTGAATCAGAGGTCAGACGAAGAAATTGTACCAAATCCTAGGTGTGGAACTTCAATGGGATAGAGGAAGGAAAAATAGTTGAGAAAATGAGAAAGTAGGAGGAGGGTTGACCTTAAAATAAACTATGGGAAAATGTTCAATTCCCCTTTAAAAACCAAGTCCCATGGTTTGGATGTATGGTTGGTCAAACCATGTGACAACTGTGCACCTTTCAATATCAATGGAGGTACCTCACATGGTTCATATGCATGGTTTTGGAAACCGTGCAGAAACCATGTTTTTTTTTGATTTTTTGAAAATTGAAAATCCTTCACATAGACATGTAGCATGGGTTTCACTATTTAATCAAACCATTAATCACAATTTTACTCTATAAAACACCCCAAATGGTGAGTAGTAACCAGGAGACCTGGGTGGCACAATTTCTATTAACCATATGACTAAGATGCTTCTCCAAAACACTGATCCTCCTAGCAGTGAAAAAACCTCATACACCACCAAAACTCTTGTAACCTCATTAGAAAGTCACAGTTTTCCAAAACAAAGGAATTAAACTAAAATTAAAAATATTCATATCTCATAGAAAAACCCAATATCTTACACATCATGACCCCAATAATCACACTTTAAAAAACATCCTAAACAATTGATAATGGAGAACAACTCCCAAAACAGCTCACTGATTCTCCATTTTCTCCTTTATAGACATGGATTACACAATTATTTCATTAATGAAATCCATAGTTAACTAGTCCATAAACACTCAATATATTCCATTCATCAATCCCATGAATACATATGGAGTGTTTGTTAGACCGAATAACATTATAATGAGATAATATTTCTTATAGTTACATCATAAGATAGTATTTGGTATATCCTCTACCTTCACCCATATTTGATAATATTCAAATTATAGACCAGACTTTGAGATCCGTGTAGCTCCTTTTAGATGATCAAATAGGTCATCAATATATATATAGGATATTTATTCTTCAATTTCACCTAACTCAATTAATGATAATCAATACACAAATTTATACTACCATCATCATACTTTATAAACAAAAATGGATCACCCTAAGGTGATATGATTGATCAAACAAAACCTCATTACATGATAGAATTATTCTAATTCCATATCTCCAATCATTTTTAAGGATCCATCCTCTATGGATACATCAAGGTTAGATAAGCACCAAGTTATAACACTATCCCAATCTCAATCTTCCATTGAGGGGGTAATGCCACAACCTCCTTTGGAAAGACATCAAGGTACTCTTCCAAAACCTTTGAAAACAATTTTAGATAAACTATTAATGATCTTATCATTAACACAACCATTAAAGAAGATAGAGATGGAATATGCCTATGACCCATCTCACGGTCTTTCTCACCAATGAACATGGTAAAATCATATTCGGCATCATAAAACCTGATCTATATCTAAATAAATCCATGTGATCTTACTCCTAATAAATAAAGTTCATAATAATGATGACGTATTATTAGTGTATCCATAGACATAAGAAATATACCCATTATTTGTCATTATACTTACTTCATACATATAAGTTCAACATCCAACTAGCATAGTCAATTCCAAGGGCATAAGAATCCTCTCATCCTCAAGTCCCAAAGCACAGACTCTGGTAGGTGATGTGAAGGAGTGAAAATCTTCCTAACCAAACAAAGTATGTACTCAAGTGGAAATCAATAAAGGGGTACCTTGAATGAAAAAGTATCACCAGGAACTAATAAATCAGCCTGAAACTGGCTACAAACTACCCCACAACCTCTCTAATATTGAGGGTGAAAACATATATTGATATGGTATTATCTTTGAGGATGAGGATCATCACCAGTATGAACTCTGAAAGAAGAATATCCCCTATTCTAATTGCAAACTGGATTACCATGCTGATACTACTACATCAACTGAAACTATCTCAATAGAAGAACCAGAATTGGAACACCTACCACACAATACCTACTCATAAAATTTTGAAATTATCATAACTAATAACCATATACTCCATAATAAAAACAATTACATGATACCTCATTAGGTTCCTAATTACTACCACCCCCAAGAAAACAAGATTAAGATGGATGGAACATACCCCTAATTGTTTGAAATCTCTTCAATATAAGAAACAGACAACCCCATACCACAACACTTTAATGTTTGGAATCTTTAAAAAAATCACATATTTTGACAATATCTTCCAATCCAAAATCCTCCAAACTACCTCAGATCTCTCCACCACCTTAATATACATTAGAAAAAAGAACATGGTAGAATGGAACTGGATCTATGTATGAAAATCCTCACACTAGCCTCCTCATCTGGGAAAATTTTAAAGTATATAGGATAATCATCCTAAAATGAATCCCAAATCCCACATGTAAGAAATACCATTTATAAGGCTAATAATCTCATGGTAACTAGTCTCCTTCATGGTAAAATAAAGAAACTCAACTCAAAACTGGTCTCAGAACTTCTCCTATGAGACATAAAAATCATCAAGATCCCCAAGGAACAAGAACCACCACTACATGTATAGCCAATGAAAAATTATTAGAAATGAATCCCTAATACATATGTAGACTTTGGAAATAAACACTTAGAGTTTTCTCCTCTAATTGTCTTCGTTGTTGACCTTAACTCTATGATGATCTACTGGAACATTTTTCTAAACATCTTTGGTATGAACCTAATGAGGACGTCAAACTAGATCCATTCTTGAAAAAGAAAAAATAGTGGATCCTAAACTGAGAATATGGAATTTTTAAGATAATTTTTTTAAGATAATTTTTTAAGGTTCAAGAAAATATCAATGTCTATCGATTTCAAAAGTATATGAAAATAATTATGTTTCATGATACATTCCTAGGTATCTACCCTAAAATAAATATCACTTTTATTTGTGGGCTCAATAAATATAAAAGTTCCTCACATTAGATTATAGGGGAATTAAATACCAATTTCCTAGATAGTATCCATTGTTTATATTTCTTACTAGGCTCAACTGGAACAATTTCAATACCAACCCATGAATTCCTCACCAGTTCCTACCTTCAAACTCCATCCTATCCCTAAAACAGAACACTTTATACAACTATTTCTTGAACCCCATCCCTTAAAGGTACCCCTACTTGGATGAAAATGATAGATTGGATATAGTGACACCTGAATCCCACCTCCAAAGGGACACAGTTTGGTGACAGAACCCAGTGGTATATCATACAAAAAGATGAGAGGAATTACTCTCCAAAAAGAACCATAATAATTAGAGACAAGATAAACCACCAAAAAACTCCTAAAAAGTAAAAAGGCCCTAAAAATTGTGTATAATTCTGTATATCTGGAACAATAGAAAAAAATAAACTAAAATTGCTAAACGATAGATCCTCAGTAGTGAACATAAATCTCAAATGACTCGTTACCAAAATCAGGATCTATTAATGTCAATTACATTCTCTGACTAGATCATATTAACCATAAAATAGTATATTTATAGGGTGAGGATATCATGTATACTCATTATGATCCTCCCCAAATACTCTTGTGAAAAATATAAATAAATCATACTAAATACTAGTGAACAACAAGTTATGCTAACTCATTAATTGATTAGTAATGCTATGTTCTCATCCACACCATATCTCTCCCATGAATTATCACATAAAATTAATCATATAATATCCATTATATATCAAAATAAAGTATCCTTATACCACTACTCCACCAATTTTCTTATTTTCCCCAACTTCACACATCCTGGTCCATCTCTCTCTAAAAGTAATCCTCCCAGAAGACACCTGGGAAACTATAAAATAAATCCATCTTATGCATCACATAATCTCATCATATAACATTCACCCCTGGAATCACATCATCCTAGAATAATCATCCAAATCTCTATAAAGTAATGGAGTATTTTCTAGGAGTCACCACAAATCGAACATAATGTATTACAACTCAATCCATCACAACCCATATACAACATACCTATAATAATCATTAAGATACTTTATTTGAATATACATAAGTGTGAAATAATTAAAATTCCTTATATCCGTCTACACACACACATATATATATAATGTGAAGGTAACCACCATGCATACCATCACATAATAATACCATGATAAGAGAGAAGGACAAGATGGGGTAGTCTCCATATATTCCTCTATATCCTGAATATTCCAGAAAACACCACAAAGAGTTCACTATGGAAAAAAATATATCCTTATACTCCACTATATCTATCACTACTCAAACACCAGGATTCCAATAATAAGGACTGAATATCCTATAGGAATACAAATATTTGAAGAGACTTCCATTTAAATGTTTATTTTAATCATTTCATAGTTACATTAATTACGATCCAAATATTTCATTCTCTATCGATATAAAACAATATCATCCAAGGTTCCTCAAGATTATCAAAATTTTTCATTCTATTAAACCTATAACCCCATGGGTTCAAACATTCATTATTCATTACCATTCCTTAATTCCACGTACTAATGGACTCATTCTATGTTACCATAAAATATGAATATCATGCATAACCAAATGATTCAATCAGTGTGGAAAGGAATTTAGAAACAAGAAACCTAATGAGGACATCATCCGGGATCCAGACATGCAAAGGAACAATTTATTAGGGAATCCTAAACTGAGAATATGGAATATTTAAGATAAATTTTTAGAATTAATTTTATAAGGTTCAACTGAAAATCAATGCCTACCCATTTAAAAATCAAGGAAAAAATAGTATGTTCCTTGATAATTTCCTTGGTATATACCCTAAAATCATTATTAATTTGATTAGTGGTCTTAATAAACACAAAATTCACTCATATCAGATCATAGGGGACTTAAATACATATTTCCTAGCTAGTATCCATTGTTTACATCACTTACTAGGATCATCTAAACCATTTCCATACCAACCCATGCATTCCTCACTAGTACCTACCTCTAAACACCATCCTATCACTCAACATGAAGCCTTTATACTAATCTTTCATGACCCCCATCTATCAAAGATACTCCTACTAGGATGATAATGAGTGATTTTAGATAATCAAACATCACACCATCCTCCAATGGGTCATGATTTAGTTACATGAACTCACCATATATCACATAATCATTTGATATGAATTACTCTATAATAAGAATAATAAAAGTGAGAGATAATACTAAAGAAGAAGAAAAATCCTACTCATACAAATTAAAGAGGCCTTTAAATAAGCTTGTTATGCCATATAAATAGAAAAATTGCAACAAAGAAACTACAATTACTAAAAGATAAATCCTCATCAGTGAACATGAATCTCAAATAGCTAATGACCAACACCACGAGCTATTAATGTCCTACCCGTTATATAACCAACACCTATGACCATGAAAACTAGTTTATATATATGTGTAGGGTTAGGATACCTTGTATACTCAGTAGGATCATCCCCAAATCCCCTCGTTCAAAAGAGAAAGAATGAAAACTAAATCCTATTGAATAATAAGTGAATTTGACCTTTTTTTAATTAGATATACTAAGTTATTATCCTCACCATGTATCTATCACCAGGTATTGAATACAAGTAATCATATAATATCCATCATCTATCAAAATGGGGTATCTAACTAACACTTCCCCACATGTTTTCTGATTTTCCCCAATGTTACACATCCCAATCCATATATCTCTAAAAGTATGGCTACCCAAAGACACCTGGGAAACATTAACACAACATCCATCTTGTTCATAACCTCATCTCATCACATAACATTCTAATCTATCATCACATCATCCCATAATCATCATCCACATCTCTAGATAGTAACCATCTTTTTTCTGGGATCCACTAAAACCCTCATGTCATGTATTATACCTCAATCCATCATAATCCATACAAAAATTACCTATAATTATCCTTAATAAACTATATTCGAAGATACAAGTGTGTGAAATAACATCAATACCTTACATCCCTTTATACACATATATATGGGAAAGGTGAGCACCAAACATACCAGTGAAAAATACTACCATGAGAAGAGAGGGGAAATATGGGGTAGTCGGCCATATATTCGTCTACGGCCTGGATGTTGGGTAAAACATCCTATAGAGTCCACCGGTGTTGGTCACCCTATTGACATGGGTGAAGTATTCTATGAAATAACATAAAATAAGAATATAAAAATAGATCACAACCACACTATGAGAAACATTATAGCATATACTCCACTATAGATATCATCACTCAAACACCTGGATACCAAAAATAGGGACTAAATATCCTATATGCACACAATTATTTTGAGATACTTCAACATAATTATTTCTTTTAAACATTTCACTGTTACATTAATTATGAGCCAAATAATACATGCCCTCTATGCATAAACAATTCTCATTTAGGGTTCCTAAAGATTATCAACATTTTCATTCTATTAAACCACTAACCCTATAGCTTCTAACAATAATTATTTTTATCCCCCACCAATTTTTTTTGATTTTATAAACACTTTGTGGAAAAGTGAGAACCACCATGCACACAAAGGACACACAAAAGAGGGATGGGCTTGAAACCCCACCCAAGCCTAGACCTTCCCAAAGGATAAATAGAACATCAACCAGAGCCAGCCAAGGAACATAGCCCAAGGCCTACCCGTCCAAAAAGAACCACCAGAAAGTCAGACCATCGAACACCGAGTCCATCTCAAAACCATCGCACACATTACCCATCCTCGAGATGTTGTGCTGCCACTGCACCATCGACCACCCATCCATGAAACTCCGCATCGGGAGACGGAATCCATATTTCCAGAGCTTCGAGGGAGGGGTAGGGTAACCCGAGCACTCAGAATAAGATGACAAATGGACACAGTTCCATTTTCACCGTTAGGGTGAGAAGAAAAACCACCATACCGGAGGACTAGAAATTTAATTCCATCACTGAGGATACCAACACCATTAAAATCTCTATGGGAACCGTCGAGTTGATCAAATTGGGGTTAGGATCGACAGGGCAGAGCGAAATGGAAGAGGAGTCTAGGGTGAGGTAGTACCATTCGAAGCTAGGAAAACTGGAAAGATGCAAAGGGGAATACCTTAGAACAATTCTGCAAGTGAAAAAGGAAGAATAAACCCTCATAAACCGACGACAGAGGGTGAGAGAAAGAGAAGGCTTCATCAATAGTACTCCAAATGTGGAACCAAGGCATGCAACAGTGAAATGATGAGAAGAAATTCCAGAAGGATCAAGAGAAGAACTATCATGGGGATGAATCTGGATCGAACCATTCTTGAGGTCGCCCTCTATGACCCCATAATGACCCTGGAGGAAGACAACTACCCTATCACATTCTGACACTAATGACCCTAACCACCCGAGGACCATATGATGACCACCAAACACTACTGGAACACGATCCATAAACCACTTAACACATAGGATCTAAATCATCCATTATGCACCGAGGAAGGGAGGAGAAGTTGCAGTGACCGGGACCTCACACCGCTAAGAAGAAGAAACCCTAGATGGGAAGAGCTTGTGGATAATGGAATGATGAAACAACTAACCTAGAAATCTCAACTTTATTAAAATTTCATATCAAGAAATAAGTCGAATTTTTAGAATACTAAAATGGGTAAGCCCAACTTAAACCCACTCCATCAGTCCAAGTTCTATCCCTGACACTATAATGAATATCACTATGTATCCTAAAATCTCTAACCTCAACTGCTGCCACAAACCCGAGCACCACTACCCAAGTCTTGGCATACCATTATCTATACAAGGATCACATCACATTTCATCAAAAGGATAACATATAATAAATCAATACAAGGATTAAAGAAAAAAATTATAATATGACACTTGGTCCCTAAAATTAAGTAATATATCCTTCACATGAAAACAGTTGCGCTTGACCCCAGAAATTTTTCTTTTTCCAAAAAACCAATTGTTTATAATCTAGAATTAATAGATTCATTTATCATAGGTTACAATCACTTGAAATATAAGACATCAACTATAAATAGCTTCAATATATTTGAAAATTATTTCAAGCCTAACTTCCAATTTCATCAAGTTATAAGGAAGAACATTTTCAAATTAAGTATGACTATTTTTTCTTTTAATCAAAAAGAATTACTAGATTCTTTGCTCATTATCAAAAATTAATTACCATATCTACATTAGTTATCGAATTATAAATATAAAAAACATGATATCCCATAATATAAAAAATATATCACACTATATATCAAAATAATAGTCAAACCATTATTAGGATATAAACACATTTGGTCACTACAACCAAATCCAAATTCTATTATTTACTTGAATTTAGTATTTGTTATGGTTAATACCACCATTACCCAAAGAGATAAAGAATGATAAATTTATGATTTCACATAAAATAGTAGAATTAATGAATCCCATACCATAATTTAGAATTTAAATGTTCCTATCACAATAACGGGTGATCTAAGATCAACCACCACCAGAAGAAGCACCACCAAGTCAAAAAAATACTAGTAAGAACTTAACATCAACACAAAACCAAAAAACATTCTCATAATAAAGCTTCAAATATAGAGGGTTTCCATAATGATCACACTTTCTATAGGTAGAACAAAATGAGAAGAAGGATGGAAGTGTACCTTGATAAAGAGAACACAATTCTCTATGGTCTAACTTAGAATCTATAAGGAATTGATCACAAAGCATAAGGGGTAAGATTGAACATTACCCAAAAACAATTTATGTCATCAATGTCTCAACGTGAGATAGTACTCAACCACACACTAGGTTCATTAGAGAATCAATAAAATGAATGAATAATTAATATTTTAGATTGGATCAATTAATAGGATAATGGAATGAAATAAAAAAACACATTCAAAACTCCCCGTAATGTCAAGCACATTACCCCTTCAAAAAATTCCTGACCTGAGGAAGAAGATAGTAGTTTCGGCCATTTAAAAGCAATCTAGACCAATACCATGGATTCCACCATGTCCTGGTATTCTTCAGTGCATTATCCAAAAACAAATTTTTCTAGGGTGTGTTTCCCACATCTAAGGCCTTTTTTCCCTTACCATGACAAAGACCATAGTCATGGTGTTCTCCTATTCCTTTTTTAGACAGGAGGTCCCACAAGGTGTCACACTTTGTTCTATTCCTTCACTGGTAATTTATATGTTACTAAATTTAGGTATATGGACATATCATCCAATACGACCTTCAAAATGGTCTTCACCACACCCACTACTGGGGAATGGTGACCATTTGAATGTCCAAAATACCTCTCTATCCTCCAAAGCACCACCAAAATCACTCTTGGTGCTACCAAGCCTTAATAAAATATGAAGGATGGAAAGGTTTGGACCATTACAATATGATAAGTAGATGAACGTATGTTTTTGGACCTATATATGAATCTTTTTTTGAAGGATGTTGTAAATAAACCTAAATTTGATCTTCCATGATATTTTCCACTAGGCCTTTTATTTTTATCACTAAATTTTTTAAGGAATAATGTTCTCACCATTCCTTATATACATGGAGAAACATATTGAAAAGATTGTTGAGTCGATTATCTGTACTGGTCATCTTACATTTATATATTAATATAGAGTATTTTGGTGACAAGGATGATAATATGAGATTAATTAATAATTTCTTATCCAAATGGAATCCCTAGTTTTTTAACTAATCAATGCACTTCAATATATTTAATGAAAGATCACTAGATAGGTACCCATCTCCCAGTTTACACTGCTATAGAGTAGTGACAATCTTATTTACCTTAAGCCTCTCTTCTTCTCAATAGATAAGAGATGAGATATTATGGTGTATACATTCTTGTATTTATATTAAATCTTCATGTCTTCATATTTAACTAGTAGCATGATGAAATTAAAATTAAAAGCATCCTATACATTTCTATTTTAGGCATTATTTCTCCTACACACACTCAGTGAGGTGGCTGATCAAGAATAGGGGACTCTAGTCCATAATATAAATTTTCTGAGAGTAGTGAAAACAATAAATGATAGTTCCACTCTTGGATATTCATACTAGAGAGGAAATTAATTGTGTCAATAAATTACTATATTGATCCCATGGTTTTTCTTGTCATTTTTTCTACAGACAAATAAAAACATATTTTAGTACCTTATCTTGATTTTAATGTATGACAAAATAAATAAATGTATTTAATTTTCTTCAATTAATTTTTTTATGTTCTCGATGATATATTTAATAATTTAATTTATTAAAAAACTGAATATTGTGATTATTTAACTTGAAAAAAGTTACATATTTTTTATTTTGTAAACATATATATAGGATAAATATAATTTTCAAAATATTTTTTTAAAAGTAAATTATTTTTAAATTATTTTGAAAATATATATGTATTCAAGATTTTTTTCATTCTTAGTTTTAAAATTATATCTATGTATTAATTTATAAGTAAATAAATAATATAAATGAAATTTAAAATAAATTGATTTTATATTTATTACTAAACTCATTACATACATTCACATTAATAACTAATAAATCATTATCATTCAAAATAGTATAAGGGTCAGGAGAAATGATTCTTGGGTATGGTTTGTCAAAAAATGATAAACTAATAAAAAAATAGTGGAAATATTCATATTTTTTGATCAACGAGACTAATAAAAGAAGTTAGTCTACTTAACCAAAATACATATATATTGTATTGAACATCATCATCTAATTTAAAATAATTATTTTTTTAAAACATTACTCACATGAATGTGAGGGGAAGTGGGATGTTGTGATACCTTAGATTTATAATTGACACATAGGTCCTACATATAAAGGAAAATATGATATGTATATCATTTAGACTAAAATATTACTAATAATTACAGATTAAAAATGAAAATAAAAAAATAGACTTATATTGGTCAGCCTAACTCATTATCATTATTCATTTATTAGAACTATTGATGAATTATATTTCATAATTCATTACTTCTTTAATTTATTTTTAATATTACATACAACAATCGATATAAATTTAATAAATCAACAACAACAATAAAAAATATGTATAAACCATTTTAATCTAGTCTTAGTCATCTTCTCATTCATCAGAGGCCCTCAAATTTTCTCTCAAATGCATTAATTTATAATATTATCCATATTTTAATATGTATATGTCTATTAGAACGTTTTCATTAATGCTACCCTTATTTTTTTGTTCAATATGTCCCATCAAATTCCATATAATAAAGAAACTATAACATACTACTTTTATATTAAAAAATTAGAATAAATATTATATGATAAAGGTATTACATGCATGTAGAATAATAGAAGAATCTAAATGGGAGTAATTGATGCACCCCACGCAAGTCGAAACCGATTTCGAAGCGAGAGTCCATGTTTCTAGATTTTTTATATCCATTTTCTTCATTACAATGCTCCCTTATAAATACATTTATATGGGAACCAATTGGATAAAAATTCCCCTAGGTGGAATAATCACCATTCCACCAAGAAGACTAGTTTTACACTTGTTCCGCATTTTAGAAGGGGCCTACCAGGTGTCCTTAGGACGTCCAGGTCTCTAACCCTCAACCACATTGAAAATAAATCTTTTGAACAAGCCCGAGGAAAGGAAACTCATTATGGTGAACCCTCAATTCACATAATATCTACTTAATTTCTCATATGATCATACCATATTTTTGGTACAAGAGAAATTGATATCAATTCACCCTATATTAACATATTTTCTTGGAAATATCCTAGATTGTCCTACATATGTTGTAGTCTAGCTTTGTTTTCTACTGCCAACTATACGGTGAGGCCCACCTTTTTTGTGCCCCCTTATGGGTTTCATATGATCATATAATGACCAATTATAGTATAAGACAACCCAAAACATTGGTAATTTATCTTCAAGATATAAACATGTTAATATTATCACAAAATGGAGTACCTAGAAAATGTGAGTTATATTAGCTTCCATATCTATCCCTCGATGGATTGTGCTTGAGGGAGAACATAAGGATTAGTGAAAAAATGAACCCTTTCTATAAGGTAATACATTGACCACTTGGATCCATGATCATATCACGAGAATACTCAAATACTGAAGGGGTACAAGAAACTTCTCAAATGAGATAAAATGAATATATGTAGGAAGATAATTTAGTAAAGGATTATACACATCGCACAAAACACCACCCAATAGTAGGGTATCATATCCTCTTAAATAGAGGAAGCTCTAGGCATATTAAATTAAAATATATGTATTTTTTGAATTATGGGGTATTAATATTTTAACTTATTCAATGAAATTAATTCAAAACCTTTAATTCATTCATAATGGATTGTATCTCATGGATAAACCATTCATAGGAAATAAATACTACATATATATATATTATCCATACATCACATGCATGAAAAATACATGCATCAGATTCATTTATTAAATATAAACATATATATATATATATATATATATATATATTTCATGAATCATATGAATGTGTGAATTCATCTCATGCATGCATATTTTACTACACATACTATAATCTCCCACTTTTACTAAAATCCAATAAGGATATTATAAAAAGTGTCAAACTCTTTGTGAATATTTCTAAACTATTTTTGATGTTATTTTTTTATCAAAAGATATTTAATATGAAAAAATTACAACATTTTATCCTTATTCAAGGGAATAACTATATGACCCTTCTTGCCTTAGCAGCATTGAAAAATAAAATAAAATTATATCCCACATAAATAAATGATAATTTGAGATTTCTTTTATTTACTAACATGATAAAATTAAAATAATTATAAATAATCTCCCATGTCTCTAACACCAATAGATTCCAAATGGACCTCATGTTTTTGTTGTAAATTTTTTTGCTTCAATGGATCTAATATAATCACTTTTTCAGCCACACAACTGATCTTTACATCACCCCTCTCAATGATCTCTTGTATGAGATGGTATTTTTAAAGTATGTTTATAGTCCGTTAATGATACCAGGGTTCATCATCTTAAGAAACAAAACCATTATTATAAAAATATATATAAATTGATCCCTTGATGATAGGAACTACACCACTCCTATAAATTAAATTCTTTATCCAAAAACATTCTTTATGGAATCTGATGTAGTTATTTATTCTTCCATTGTTTTTGAGTCCACTGTGGTGGCTTGTTCTAGAAATTTTGAAAACCATTTCTCCAAATTTTAAGACAATAAACAGTCCAAAATCGATATTTCATATCATATTTTTCATATTGGAAACTAACATTTGTGTATCCCTTTTCAAATTTCTCATCCTATCCTCAAAATATCAAGAACATATTCTTAGTCCTTCTTAGGTAATTAAGGCTATTCTTCATATTAATCCATTAAATTTCACTAGGATTGGATTGGTATCATTTTATTATACTTAAATCATATGTTACAAAAATTAAGGAAAACAACATGGAATACATGATAGATCCCATGGAGGAAAAATAAGGAGTCATATCCATCCTTTCTAACTGATTATAAGGATATTAAATCATCCTAAGATTCATTCCATGAAACACTGGTAAGAACCCCTTCTTGGAGTTATCCATTATAAATCACTTTATCACTTTACCAATATACGTGTTATAATGTAATCATAGATAATTTTTATATCTATCTATATAGATCCTCATACCAAGTATATAAGCTAGTTCACCCATGCCATTCATTTAGAAACATTTACTTTATCTTCACTGAGTGAAGTGTTGGGAGGTCATTTATAATAAGTAGCTTGTCAACCAAATATAACATTATAAATACTTCTTAACTTCCATTAAGCCACTTGTGTACACATGATTCATCATCATTACTATTGAAACAAAACACTTTGATGACATCACTGAACCAGATATTTCAACTTAAAGAAGCTTGTTTTTGTCCATAAATGGACCATTGAAAATTAAAAACCTTAAAATTATCATTTGGAACATCAAAAAATACAGGATATATTATATAACCATACTTTATGTGACACCCCAAGATTTTACGGTAAGTCACTTCTTAAAAAAATTATATTTCTTCAGTAGCTTATGTTACATAGAACATCAAATATAAACAAATGATTAAATATTATTATTTAATTGTGAAAGATATCACATGTACGTTGGAATGGAGGGACTGAATGAGATTAAATAAATTATAAAAATATATTTAATGAAATTTTATAAAATTAATTCATTGGTTACCAATTAATTAGAAATAAAAATGAGAAGCAATTGATCATAAATAATGTGTTTTTATAATAAATGTATTTTATGCCTATAATGGAATTTTATCTTAATGAATTAAAATAATCACTATTATTGAAATATATCAATGAAATTTATATGTTATATATTCAATATTTTTTTAAATTCATCCAATATGTTTTATAGTATTAATATATGAAATAAATCCCATTTTGAGCATAAAAAGCTATATTTTTCTAAAATACAATTTTTCCACCTTTTGATGGTGCACCCATTTTAAATATAAATTTGGAAACTTTTATAGATTTTATTTTTGAAAATAAATTTTATTCTTCAATTATGAATTTAATAATTATATTAGGGATAAATTTTGAGTAATTTTTGGAGAAGTTTCATTTTTTCATGAATAGTGAAGAATATTGAATTTTAATTGAAAAATATTTTTTTGACTACTTTATTTATCCAGTTAAATTATATTTAAAATTATTTTTAAAGTATAATTAATTTTATTATAAAAAAATAAAACCAATAAAGGTCATTACAATAAATTTCACAGTAAAATTGGATATAAAAACATTTCAATGTTTTGAACTTTTAACTTTTAAAACCTGTTTTTGTTGTTGTGCCTACTAGATTAATTTTAAATATAATTTATAAAATTATGTGTACTGAATTTGGTAAAATTAATTCCATATTTTGAATCATAGGGTCCAAATTAAGTTTTAAGGTCATTTTTCATTTTTAGACACAAACACGTTTCCGTTGTATAAAAATTATTTACCGCAGTATAAGTAAAATAATGAAAAGGGTTAAAGATAAAAGTTAAAATATTAAACTACCTAATAAAATAAAACTTTTAATAGGTTGTTGATGTATTTTTATACATTAAAAATCCTCCAAAATATTAATTAAAAGTCTACATCATTTAAATTAATTCCACCTCAATGTGGTTGGCTTTAATTATAAAATAATCATTATGTAATCACTTAAACCCACCTCTCATCAAGAATAAATACCACCCCTCGCCACCCCATTTCGAACCAAAAGGCTTTTAGCTCCTAAAATCACTTCAAAAACCTATTATCATAACTCTCCTCACATCCAAGTTGTGAAGTTATTACCAAAAGACAAAATCCAAGGCCCTTAAGGGTATCTCATGGATGTAATTTTCAAGAGGTAATTTTCTCAAAACACATTTCGTAATTTATTTTCTTCTTCTACTTACCACTCATATATTTCATACATCAAGGAATAATAATTATAGAATCATTTACATTCTATAATTTTATGTTTCTAATGAAATATCTTATATTCACCCTTTTTTTCCTCCTCTAATTCAAAGAAACAAAACGATTGTCAAAGTTATGCTTACTAACCATCTCTGTGAATAAATTTTTTGTTATTTTTCCATTTATACCTTCATGGTGGGACATAAAAATATTATTTTGGTTGAATAATATTTTAATAATTATATTATATAATATTTAATGTTCTGTAATTAATATATACTCGTGATAGTAAATAAAATGAAACTAGTTCTCGATGTTCGGAAAAACCACCAAAATAAACCAACCATTTATCATTTACATTTTATTAAATGAATTATCCTAATTTATAAAAGAAAAATGATAAATGGGACCATTAAAACATATTCAAATTCATTAATAACATTTAATTACAATTCTATATTTTTATTTCAATCAATAATAAAATCTGTAATTATACCCAAATGAACGGGTCATGAAACGAGCACACCCAAAACCGTGAAAATAATGAAATATTATTAATTAATGGGTCAAAATATGTTATAAAATAACCACATAAGGTATTATAAATATTAATATATTTAATTAATGAGTTTTTAACATTATTTAAACTATTTTAAATGAGTTTAATTAATGATACACTAAAAGTAAGTGTGAGGTAACAGTTTTCTCTTCTCACTTTTTACTTTTGTGTCATATATGACTTATTTACCACAAATTTGTTTTGTGTGGTGTATATCCCTATGATATATAATATAATTATTATCAATATAATAACGGTATTCAATTCTTAATTTTATAATTATTACTTTTTTCGTGCATACGATTTGACTGATTACTAAGTGTAAGGGGATTTCTTAGCTCGATTTCCACTCATTGGATTATACATCTACTTTGTTGATTATATTATTCCAAAATTATGTGTTGAATCCAATGATTATTTATTTATTATATATTCCCAATTATACATTTTTTAAATATACTTTTTTTACACATAATAAACCCATTTATTAATCCTCACCTCAATGATATGAACTTTGAAAGGGTTTTTTATCGTCTTTCTTTTTAAATTCTGTGACATATATTCCTTATTCTCTATTTATATCTTGTGTGTAGAGTATATATACTACCCTTTTATATATAATATCATGAATATAATAATCTTTGTGGTATTAATTGTTTAATTTGATAATTATTACTTTTATGGGGCATATGATTCGACAAATTACAAGTGGTAAGGGATTTCTTAAATCAATTTTCATTCATTGGGTTAAAATTATATTTCATCAGTTATGACATGCTATGTTTCTATGTGAAATTAATTTTTATTATATACTATTGCATTTACAATTATTTTTTTGGGATTTATATAGAATACACACAATCGACCCATTTGATTAATGAAATGATCTTTATAAGGGACTTCGTCTCAATCTCTATTCATTGAGGCATATTTTGATGTTATACACCCACCATATTTTATGAGGTGTATATAGAACCCCTTTTACATATCATATAATTATCATGTTATTTAATGATTTTTTAAATACTATTCCTTCATGGGACTATGATTCAAATGTTTGAAATTGGTATGGGACACTTTGATTGAACAAACTATCCATAAATGCATTATTTGATATTTAATGAATTCTTTTGATGCAAAAAGGATGGGGACCCTGTATAGAAAACCCCCTCAATGCATAAGTAGTATCATGAGATGAATAATTTTTAAAAATTAAATGGGTTTGAACCAAAATTATTAAATATTATTGTGAAAGATCTTAATTGTAGTGGTTCGTGTTACAGATACATGACGTATAATAATTAAGCATTGCATGCATTTAGAATTTAGTAAATATTATCCAGAGGATATTTAGTATGATAAAATATATGGATGAATTTCATTATCAATATATTGATTAAATTTCATGTTTTTTCAGTTTTTTACCTTTCTATATTGATTATTCTCATTGATTTATTATTTTTTCCGTTGTAATTAACTCTTAACGAGCACTCGATCACACCCTTATTTTGTTTCCTTTCACTAGGTAATAAAGAAGAAATACTTGAATGAGTTTAAAGGATAAAATTTAATTTAATTTATTATGTTATATGTTTTTTTACCAATTTAATAAGGGAACCATTTATTTAACTAGTTCATCAATAATAAAAAACTAGTCAATCTGATGGGATGTGATTCATTATATTCAATGATAATGTAATAAAGAAAGGAACCAGCTCTAAGATACTAGGGTTGGGGTCATAAAAAATGGTATCAGGGAAAGTTTAGTAGAAACCTTGGGAACTAGATTTACAAGAAACGTAGATTTGGTAACATAACCCTATGACAGACTTTGATGATAAGTACAAGTATAGGATAACATCCTATAAATTTTGATAACGAGCATGGAAAACCTAGATTAAACCTAAGTACTCATAGTTAGATAAGAAGGTGTCATGATTTAGAAATAATATGAGTAATATTATATGATCATTTGGTAACTAAATCTAATTTTTTACTTTAATTATTACACAATGAATTTTGGTTTAAGTCAATGGTAGGAATTAGAAGGGATTAGTTGAATAAAAATGTGTTGAAGAAGTATTTAACCAATTTTATTATGGTTAGAGGAATCATATAATTTCTAATGAATTGATTTCATTAAAATAATAGTTATATACACCATTATGGGTTTATGATTTTAATTTTGATCGCAAGTTTAAATTCTTAAATACCCTTTTTTCAAGTGATGGATTGTGAGGTGATTAATGATAGTTTTGGAGATCTAATTTAGAAGGGTAATAAATTTAGGTATAAATGATTTAATGGTTAAATAACTATGTTTTTTTAATGGTAACAAACCATTTTAATTTTAACATGTAATATTATTTTCATTCATTAGTGATGTTCTTTCTACAGATTAAAGGACATTTATTAAGATGAAAGGTAAAGGATCTCCCACAACCTTTTTATCACTACCAGATGATTTCATCATCACTAGAATATAAAAATCCTGTTCAAATGATTTTGAAAGTTTCTTTAAGATCAAAATCACTTACAATAAACTATTTTATCTATCTAATACAATTTAATTTCTCCAAAATTTCAAATTATCATAGTGTCTCTTTTATCTGATTTCAAATACTCAATTTATCCATCTCATTTTAAAATATAAATTCCACCAATGAATTGAAAATTTCTTTTATTTGGATATGAACTTCATCATAAAAGAGATAGGAGACCTCAATAGAATAATGCAAGACATTGATTTCTTGATATAATGTATGAATTAGTTTCTTATGATATATGTATGAATATTTTTGGCTTGATGAATCATAAAATTATATTCCATATCATTGATTTATACAGGAATAAAACAACAAAGCATGGTTAAAGATTTAAGAAGGATGTTGATTGAAGTATATTTTATCACAGATGTTCTAATATATTTTAAATATCATTATAATCATGAAACTCCTAAAGGATAATATGTAGTAGTATTTGTTTTCAAAACTTGAAAACATTTTTTTGATGAAATCAATACCTTTTAAAAAAAATTAGTGGAAAGGTGATAATCTTTGGGACACATTTATTGAGTTATTATAAATTTTTGAGGATAATGTAACCCTTATGTTTAACAAGAGAAAAAGGTTTATTTGGTAAAGAATGACTTTAGTTAATGTTGACATAAGTTTAAAGGTAAGCATAACCTTTAGAGTTTATATGATCTTTGATTTTAAGTTAATTAGGGGTTATTATATTTTTGGAATGAAAAATGAAATGTATTAGATAAATTTTTGAGGTTATAACAACTCATTAATGATAAATTAATTATGGTTATTTTTTTAAAAAAATGTCACATTTTTTTGGGAATTGTGTATGGATTATATTATTATAGTTTAATAAAAAGGAAAACCAAAAGGTCGGGTGATAACCCATCGCATCTGGTAAGGCTACAGATCTTTAACCCACAGCTAAAGGGTGATAAGGGGGTAGCTCCTACCACTAACCCACATGAAGTCCCCATAAGTTTGAAATTTTATTTTTTGTTACATGATTTGATAGATAAAGGATAATTCATTTTTGGAAACCTATATGATCAAAGTAAAAAAAATATTCTGGAATTTTATTTGTGGAATAAAGATTTAATGGTCTCTTGAGGAATATATGATTTTATTACGAATTTATAGTTATTCAAGTTATTTATGAAAATAGTTTCTGTATCTTGGAAATTTAAATTTTAAGGCATGCACATTTTTGGAGATAAATATTAAATTTATCATGGGAGACTATATGACCAAATATTTTTGATTTTTTGGGTTTCAATGGTAGGTTAGAATTTTGTTTTTGGAAATTTAAGGATACTAAATTATTGAATGGTCTAAGATGAATTTTTGGTTTTACTATTGAATTTTGGGAGATTAAAGTATCTTTATTCATATTAAGGTTTGTTCTTTCTGGGAATTATCTTATCATATTATAAGAATTTTTGTTTTCCATAAATATTTAAATGTTGAAGGAATTACATGGATATTATGATTCATAAAATTGTTTTAGTTATGAAAAATTCACCTTGAATATCCATTAATTGGTGTAATAGAATAAGTGAAAATAGATCAAAGCACAAACAAATGATAAGACTATTCATATGAAAGGGAAATAAATAAAGTAAGTTTATTTTATAAAGTGCTTATATGGATAGTAAAATAATATGTCAACTCTAGGAATGGAATTTGGAATTAAAAACACTATTCATTTAATTTTCATTCTGAGAAGTCAATGGACTCTTTAACCCATCACATATTTGGGGTTTTGTGATGATTGACATTATGATGACCATGGTATCTATCACTCTCCATCAGAACATGATAGTTTTATTACTCTTACATGTCTTGGTTTTCACTTACCACTGATGTTATCCTATTATAAAAACAATTTTTATTGTGACATTTTCATTTATCTTTGCCTCCTACAAATGAGATGTTTTATTAACCCTATTTACGATGTGGGTTTTCCACAAAGAAATTTTCAAGTATCATCCTTTGATTTTTGAAGTGAAATTTCAGATTTGGAGGATTTAATTTATTGAAGGAGTGGAAATGTATAACCCTAGTATTTTACAATAGTTATAATCTTAAATAAATTAAATTTCTCCAATAGCTTATGTTACATAGAACACATAGATTAAACAAATAATTAAAAATTATTATTTAATTGTGATAGATATCACCTAACCATTAGAATGGTGGGAATGAACGAAATTAACTAAATTATAAAAATATATTTTATGAAATTTTATAAAATTAATTCATTAGTTACCAATTAATTAGAAATAAAAATTAGAACCAATTGAACATAAAGGATGTGTTTTTATTACAAAAGTATTTTATGCCCACAATGGAATTTTATCTTAATAAATTAAATTAATCACTTTCATTGAAATATATTAAGGATATTTATATGTTATATATTCAATCAAATGTTTTTAAATTTATACAATATTTTTTATAGGATTAAGATATGTAATAAATCAAATTTTGAGCATAAGAAACTATATTTTTCTAAAAAGAAATTTTGATGTCTTTTGATGGTGCACCCATTTTAAATATTCATTTTGGTAATTTTATATTTTTTATTTGGATAAATATTTTTCAATTTTTAAATATTTATAAAAAAATTATTTTAGGGTGAAATACTGGTATTTTTTAGAGAAGATTCATTTTTTGATGAATAGTGAAAAATATTGAATATTAATTAAAAACTTATTCTTCATGTAATTTATTTATATAGTTAAATAATATCTAAAATTGATTTTAATTATTATTTTGTTAAATTATACTTAATGATAACCATTATAGTTCATTTTAATCAATTTTACATTGAAAATGGATATAAAAAAATTCCAAACTTTTCAACTTTTTATATTAAAACTCTATTTTTTCCTTGTGTCTGCTAGATTATTTTTAAATATTAATTTTAAAATTATATGAAATTAACTTTTTAAAATTGATTTTATATTTCGGATAAGAGGTCCTAAGTTAGGTTTTAATTTCCTTTTTATTTTATACCTAAAAATTTTACTGCGGTAAAAAAATTATTTACCGTAGTATAACTAAAATAAGGAAAAGGGTTGAAGTTAAAAGGTAAAACCTTAGACAACCAAAAAAATATAATGAGTGTTTGAGGTATTTTATAACCTAACCAGACTCTAAAAAATTAATTAACAATCCAATTTATTTAAATTAATTCCACCTCAATAAGATTGTCTTTAACTATAAAATACTCATTATTTAATCACTTCAACCCAACTCTTCTCATGTATAAATACCAACCCTCACCACCCCATTTCAACCAAAATGCCTTGTATCTCCAAATATATCTAAAAAAACTATCCTACTCACTCTCCCTAATTCCAAGAACTTCTGTTCTCACGAAAAGAACAAATCCAAGGTTTTTAAAAATCTATCAAAGCGGTGATGTTCAAGAGGTAATTTTCTCAAAAACACCTCTCCTAATTTATTTTATTCTTCTACCTTATCCTCATCAATTTCATCCATAAAGGCATAATAATTCTAGAATAATTTACATACTAGAATTTTATTTTTCTAATATAATATATTATATCCACCTCTTTGATTACCTCGTCTTATTCAAATAACTAAAACCATTGTCCAAGTCATGAAAACTAACCATCTCCATGATTTATTTTTGTTATTTTTACATTACCTCCTTCATGGTTAGTCATAAATGTAATATTATGTTTGAATATAATTTTAATAATTATATTATATCATATTTCATTTTATTTATCTACTGTTTCTGATGCTTTTGTCGGGGCATGCGCATTCGTCCATTATTCGAGGGAGGAAGCACTGACTGTGGTGCCCCACATTCTTGCTTTCCAAAGGCAGGCAACATCTGTCGCTGATTCAGGGATGTTTGCTCCTTGATCGAAATGGGATGATGGGATGTCGGTTCCTCCTTCTGTGGATACTTCCTCGGAACTTGTTACCTAGTCTGAGTCTCCCTCATATATTAAGACGTTTTTCGTGAAACTCTTCCCAGTTCCATATCTTCATGGATGCTGGTTAATTACACTACTTCTGTCAGGACATTCCAAGGGGTCCGGTTAGGGAAACAACCTTCAGTCAGGGAGTAGTCACATTGGACATCACTGGAAAGTTTGTACACTGGAACACTGGTGCGTCTGGGTTTCTTCCCCTTATGACAAGACTTCTTGAGGGAGCAGAATCCTGAGGCATCCCATGTCAAATGTGGGGAATTATATGCCATAGGCATATCTCTGAGGAATTCCTCAGCTTCCCATGATTAACATAGTGTATTCCATGAGTTTAACGTCTAGCGGAGATGGATCAGACTGAGCATAACACTGACTAGAGTGGATCAGATGGGTGTAACCCCTGGAGGGAACACTATTTCTAGGAGCAGTGAAAAAGTGGGTGACATGATTTCACCGGGATGTGGCGGCCCGGGTAAGAATCATGATAGACTTGGATTGTTGAATAGAGATCGAGATGGAGCCGACGCAAGGGTGATAGTGAATTTGGTTTTGAGCCTCGAACATACTTCCTATGTATCCCTGTGGCAGAGAATCAAAGTCCGTGTAGTTTGGTGAGGCGATGGGACACCTATTGAGGCAACCCATATGGATGGGACCTAGAGGAAGTGGAACCTCAAGGTTGGGATATGACCCTCCAGAAACACATAGGTTCAAGGGAGAGACCATGACAAGACATTAGTGATGGGATTGAGTCTCATGGAGGCTTCCTACGTACCTTGCCTTGGTGAGGATCAAAGACCACGTAGTTCAAAATGGGGGCATATAATCGGGGTGTATAGAGAGGATAGAGAACCAATGATATACTGGGGCTTACACGTGGTTAGCAGCCCTAGGTTGGTCTGATGCTCGATGGGAGGACCAATTCCCAATGAAGGGGACTGCAATAGCTTACCATCGATTGTGGACTATAACGGCTTACCACTAGTTTGGTGAAAACAATGGCTTGCCATTTAATGGGGTTCACAACGGCTTACCATCAACTGGGAAATAAAATGGCTTACTGTCGATTGGTGTAAACAACGGCTTATCGTTGATTGGGGTTGGACCTCAGGGAGGCTTCCTAAGTACCTTTCCTAGGAGACAAGGATCAAAGCCCATGTAGTTCAAATGGGAACAGTTTGACGTATTTCGGGACAAAAAGGGCGTACAGTTTAGCGTCACGCAGGATGATGGTGGACAGACGTGAAGGGGTCAGGACCGATGGGTGTTGGGCTTGAACCTCAGGTAGGCTTCCTACATACCTTGCCTTGGAAAGGATCAAAGCCCCCATAGTTTAGGAGTGGTGTTGGTGAATCTATGTGAAGGGGGTCAGGACTAATGGTTGTTGGACTTGAACCTCAGGGAGGCTTCCTACGTACCTTGCCTTGTCAAGGATCAAAGTCCATGTAGTTTAGGATAGGTGTTTGGAGAACCGACGTGAAGGGTTCAAGACCAATGGTTGTTGGGATTGAACCTGAGGGAGGCTTACTACTACCATGCCTAGGGAAGGATCAAGTTCCATGTAGTTCAGGAGAGGTGTTTGGAGAACCAACGTGAATGGTTCGGGACCAATGGTTGTTGGGATTGAACCTCAGGGAGGCTTCCTACATACCTTTCCTTGGCAAGGATCAATGTCCATGTAGTTTGGGATGGGTGCTGGGGCTTACACTCTAAGGCGGCCCGAAGAGGATGCCATAGTCAATGCTTACTCTAAGCCCATGTGATTCATGCTCAGTGTGAGAAATAAGAGGCAGTAAAGACATGGAGATCTCGTCGCGAAAGGTGCGTCCATGTAAAGTGGAGTGGGGTTTACACGTGGTTAGTCGCTCAAATAGGAAACAAGGGCTTATGCGTGGTTAGAGGCCCAGAGATTTGGAGATTGGGACTTACTCCAGGATTGAGTCCTCAGTGGCGACAAAGCCCAATGGGAGAAGGATTTGTAAATGAAGAGAGGATAGTTCGGGTGCCCATCCCCCATATGGTCCTTGTAACTGAAGAAGATATGAGGGGGAGTAAGGATACTACCTATGGCAAGAAATTCTAGGGTCTTACACCAAGATGGTTACCCTTCCCTGTAGATAGGTTCCGCTCCAGAAAAGAGGATCTCATTCAATGTGAGGAAGATCTCACTCCCGTGGAGACGAGCAAGCGTAGAGAATGTCTGAGACGAGGAACCCTACATAAAGGGCACGGGGTGAAGTCACAGTTTAACATCATGCACTGAGAATGATGGTTCTTGGCGGTTTAACGTCCTACATCTCAGACGAGGTGGGTTTACTTCATACCCCTAGGACTTACATAACTGATACCCTCCTTCCCTTGGGGAAGGGAAGGAATCAACGATTCCGTAAGGAGGGGGTGTCATGGAGTGATCCATTGAGGGGACTACGTTAGCGTGGCTATGCGAAAGAATCAATAGTTGTTAGCATGACTATGAAAAGAAGCATGAGTCTAATCAACAAAACATGAAGCACCACCCAAGGGACTTTGAAATGACTTTGTGCAAACCTATATGGTCGCACGAGAAAAGGGGTTGCAGAGAAAAGGGGTTCACAGGAAGAGGCCTTGTGAAGCTTTGGTGCTCTATGTAGTGGAAGGGATTTGTGATGGGGTATGCTTCGCGAAGTGAAGTGGCCTAGACTAGGCATAGAGCATAGGTGCATATGGAAGGTGCTTCGTGGAGTGGAAAGACTTTCATAGAGAATTTCTTCACGAAGTATGGGTGCCCTGTGAAGTGTAGCATTTTTAAGTAATGTGCTTTGCGAAGCACAGTGACCTTGCCTTAGAATGTGGGTTTCATGTGCATGGAGGGTACTTTGCAAAGCATGAGTGCTCTGTGAATAACCAAGTCCCCTTGGGGATTCCCTTAATTCGAAAAGGCCCATGGGCTTCGCGTAGGGAACCCCCTTTGAGGAGGGGTTGAATTCATGTCAAGGGAAAGGAACTTGGTGATGCTCAAGTACCTTGAAGAGGTCATTTCTCACAGAGCAGAAATTGCTTCATGATTTGAGAGATGAGAAGAAGAAGGGTATGAGGATCCAGCATTTGGGATTGAGGGGAGCATAGTATTTATAGGCAAGAGGCACTGCGAAGCAGAGATTGATCACTGCAAAGCTACGCGGAACTTTATTGTAACCGCAGAGCCTCCCGCCTTCTTACTCTATGGAGGATTCACAAACATCAACCGGTTCGCGGTGCCTCCCCCCTACTTGATCTATGGCCGCTTTGAAAACGTCAACCGGTTCGCAGATCCTCCCACCTCCTTTCTCCATGGAGGCTTTTTAAGCATCAACCAGTTCACGAAGCCTCTCGCCTCCTTGATCTGTGATGGGTGTGAAAAGGAGGTAGCTTCATGCCGGTCACGGTTCTGTGGTGCTCCATGAATAAGATTTGCGAGGCATCCCCAAATACTTTGCATTTTCTCTTACTATTACCAAATTTTGGTGCCAAGTAATCCCCCCCCCCTCAGACTGGGAGCTGAGGAGAAAACAAGAGTTAATGTTTGAGGTTCAATCACCAAAAATCCTTGGTCAATCGTGAAAAGGCTTGTGATGGAGGATCGCAAGGCGGAGAGGCGACATGTGGGATGAGAGTGCCGTGAAGCTCACCATGGTCAGATTCACTATGAAGAAAAATGGATCATCTCCTATAAATAGGGGAGTTTGACCTCTCTTTTTTCCTTTCTTACCTCCGCATTTGGGCATTCGTGCTCTCAATTTTCAAATCTCTGCGTACTCCACGATTTCTCTCCACGAATCAGGGTTTCTGCTTCACGGCACATAGTAAGTCTTTGAATCTGTGAGGGTGAGCTATGCGGATTGCACCTGCTAGGTTGGGGTAGGTCTTCGCGATCTCTTGCTGGGACCGAGATCCGCGAACGGGCTTCACGAATGGGCTTCATGAACGTGTTTTGCCAACCCGAACCAAAAAGGTCCAGATTTCAAAAACTGAATGGCTCCCGAGGAAGCTGCTAGGGGGGTCCTTGTGAATGCTGCTCGGAGGGAGGAAATAGCAGATAGCTCAGGTATAGGGGAGTTCATACGAATCCATTCTAACCATAATTCCCTGGTGGAGTTGTTTTCGGAAATCCAGAAGAACTATCCACTGTGCAGGAGGATGCCTCTATATGGATTTGACCTGATGGATGACGTGTTCATTCCGGAAGAAAGAAGGGATGAACCATCTTACTGGTTTAGGAGTATGTCATGCTAGCGCCAATGGTTCAGGGCGGCTGACGGCCATACCTGGGAGGATGTCACACCTGTCAATGATGATTGTCTATACAATTATGTGAATAACATTGATGGGAAGGAAATTTTTCCATAGAAATCTCCCCCGTTGTACCATACTATTTTGAAGGAAGCCCTGGGGAACCCGGAGAAGGGGTGGACCGATGAGTGGGATCTGCCCCAGGGCGGAAACTTCAAAGATGACTGGGCCTAGCCCTATTAGGTAGGTTCCTCGTGTGAAGAATTCAGGGCGGAGTTGAGGTGAATGGGCCTATATGAGGCGGCTTGGGCCTCCCAATTCCATATATATCATCCGAAGAATCTAACGCTGGAGTTGCTGTGTAGATGGTCATTGAGGACCAATACCTTCCATTTGCACCATGGAGTGGTCGACATCAGTCTATGTGACTTGCATCAGATCTCGGGGGTCCCAATAATGGGGGCAATGTATGATGAGTTCCTCCCCGTTATGAGTGCATGGTAGGACCCAGAGAAAATGTCACCATTGGAAACGTCATTGATAGACCTAGTGTTGGGGGAGGAAAAACAGTCCATGAGGGACCTCCATTTGAAATGGTGGTTCAAGCAGTTCATGAACTTCTTGAAAAATAGGCAGTTCCCTGTGAGGCATCAGACTTTCCCAAAGGGGGACCAACGAGGAAAGGAGCACTCATACTAGAAGCTTTTGGAGGACATCTAGTGGAAAACCTGGGGATTCAGCATCAGTACCGAGCAGCAACTGGTAGTCAAGTTGGTTGCATTCATTACGATGCTTATCTACGGTTGGATCCTACCGGTGAGAGACATGAACATGGGCGTGTGACCGAGCACATTTATAATGGCGTCCATGTTGGAGATAGGCGTGAGGGTCAACCTCAGCATCCCAATGCTCTCCAAGTTTTACAAGATGTTGTGGAATATCAGTGAGGGGGATAAGATGTAGAGGATATGCGGGCCATTCCACCTTCTGTACAGGTGGATAGCGGCACATATTAGAGGTATCTATGAATATCCGAACCCCATATCCCCTCCAAGATCGATTTTTTCCAAGCCATTCTAAATGCGATGGGGAGCTTTCTGACTAGGCTGAGCGTGCAAGTTGTGCTGAACCGAGTCTAGAATATAGACGAGTTCAATTTCCACCCATTCTCATTGACAACAGGTGTGTTCAAGGATGAAGGCCGGGTAACAGAAGAGAATTGGTCCCATCACTTGGCCTTTTCGGGTGGAGTCTTGAAAGAGCAGGTAGACCACGAGTCCCTTTGTGAGCCATACACACCGCACCTCTTTGTGAGGTAGTTTCATTTCATGAAGCGACTAACCCCACGGGTCTACTTGGGGGTGCACCACAAGGAGAAATCGTGTGTGATGAGGCAGTTATGGATCATGTTCAAGAGAGAGGATGGGAAGACGCGGAACAAGCTGCCTCCACCCACAGCCGTCTTCGGGTTGGTGAAGGAGTATGCCAAGAGTTAGATGGTGGCCTACCCTAGGAAGATGCTGAAGCAGCCAACTATTCGGGCCAGTGATGCGGTGACTCCCCAACCCAAAGGCCAGGGCAGAAAGGTGGAGAGGACATCTCATGGTGGTGGGGCTGATGTGGCGGCGAGGCCTGCACCGGTCGAAAGGGAGGAAACGGTAGCGGATCCAGCAGCGGCAGCGAACCCAGTGGTCCTAGAGGAGTAGAGTCATCCGAAGGGGAGGACACCTAGGGGGTTCCATAGGATATCCACTTGGGCTTTGGGTAAGCGGATGCGCTATATAGACATGTCGGAGAATTCTATCTTCCCAGAGGCCTGGGATATATGGGATGTCAACAGGAAGTTGCTCAACCTGTCTAAGATGTGGCAACACCTGAACCATCTCGGGATAGATTTTCTGGGGATTGGCCCTGTCAGGGCCGACTTTGTAGTATCCCAGGTGAAGGTGGAGCAATACCTAGTCGAGTTGGGGGACTTTGTGCACTCCCGGGGTCCCCGCGTCCAATGCCAGATCAAGTAAAGGTGTTGCGGGATCAAACAGACCCTCCATATTTGTCAGCTATGGAATTGAGGGAGCACTTCCCTCTGTTTGAAGAATCGAATGAGTCCTCCTAGGGGGAGGAGGCTATTAGAGGGAGCCCTCTGGAGGAGGGTGAGGTTGGTGATTCAGACCCAGAGTTGAAAGAGTTTGTAGAGGACATTAAGGTAAAATCCTAAATGACTTCCTTGAAGTCTTTATTCAGGTTATCTAGGACTTCTCAACTGACATTGGAACTGTTCCTGAGGGCCTTATACATAAAAACTGTTCCCAACCAACAACAGATGCAGCTGTGGGGCCTTCGGGATCTGCGCCCGCGGCTATGGTGGATACCATGCTTAGCAGGGCTGGGAAACCCAAGGTGGTTCTTCCAAAGTTTTCATACTTCCCAACAATATACAAAGGTCCAAGTCTCGAGGTCCCACTGGCAACAACCCAGGAGAGAGACCAACTATTTGATCTTTGTAAGTCTCCTTTACAGAATTCATGACTGCCACCCGTTGATCAGGTTAACTGATGTTTTTGAACTTTTTGCATGCGCAATTCTTCAAATGGTGTGGGATACCTTGGCAAGGTTGGATGGTACTCCCGATAGCACCTTTCCTAGGGGAATACCGGTGGTTTTGGATCCATATATCCAAACTAATCAAGCTATGACGCTTCCGATCACTGGTGGGACCATTAGCAGGACAGATCCTGATATCATTGAGGTGAGATCTGATAATGAGGATCAATCGGACAAGATGGGTCTTGACATACCTGATCAGACACTAGATGCAGACCCTTTTGATGAGTTCTTGAGTGTGTTTCCTATATACGAACCTACCAAACCTGTGGACAAGGACAATATGGCCTCTGATGTGGAGGATAGCAAGATCATCTATCACCGGTCATGGAAGCTGATCAGGTTCTTCGTCGAAGAGACCCCTCAAGAACAATGGATATACCAGATGGGGAGGCTTTGTTCCCAACTACGTGAACTGTGCACTGGGGGAGTGGATTCCCAGCGTCCTCACATGCTCTTCTAATATCTCATGGCGGAGAATATTCAAGAATATGATCGTTGCATTGGTGTGCGTTGGCAGCGGAGAAAAGCGGTGAACATAAAATTACTCCAGGAGGCTGAAAATGAGATTAAACAGCTGCAGGTCCAAGTAGATGATCATTACTCTTTCCTTAATGCGCAATCAGATCTTATATTGCGGCTAAATTCCCAGCTAGTAGAGTCTGAAGAATGGATGAATAAAGCCTCTGAGGAGATGGCTATCGTCCGGAGTGACGAGGAGTGGGCCCGGATTGTGGCTGAATGACTATTCCCTGTTGTTGCTGAGGAGGAGCGAGAACTAAACAGGAGACAAAAAATTATGGATGCCACAAGACATAGAGTGGTGGAGCAACAACTTTCTTTTGACAGGGTCAACCCATCCATGATAGGGGTTGATCCTCAGGTGTTGTAATGCATGTAACTTTTGGTTGTAATTTCATGCTTCGATTATTTATACTGGGCGCATGCATGAGTTCCATTATTTTCTTCGGCCTGCTACATGTCTATCACATTCCTGAAACATCCGTCGATCAATCCCTAAGCTCACATGGGTCAGGCCCGATGTGAGAAACAAGGGATGGCCACCTTGTTATTCCACCCGAATATGAGAGTGTCGACCAAGATTCGAGCATCCAAGGTTTGAAAAACCATTCTATATTTCTGGGGAAAAATAGGGAGTCCTGAATAGAGAACGAAGGTCTCAAATCAGTTGAATTTTCTTTTTCACAATGCAATCTAGTGCACGTGCGGGGAAAAACCAGGGGCGTTGTAATTAATCCGAATGGAGAGTAATGTAAGGTGTGAATCATGATACCGAAGATTCAGAACACTGTGGGGGTGGCATGATAATAAAGGATAACTGTTGACTGTATTCGAAATACAGTATCCTTATTGTGTTAGCCTAGCATGGTGGTAACAAATGAGGGCCGACCGCTGACCATGTTTGAGACAAGGGGCATGAATCAAAATGTTATCCATAAGTCTTCCAGAATGTTAGCCTAGAACAGTAGGTGAGCCATAGGCCAATAATATGTATTGTTAGGGGGTTACTTTAGACATGAAAGAGGATGAGGGCCTGAATAAAGGACCCGAAAAGCATGGAGGGTGGAGTGATGGGTTGTTCTAATGGATTCCAACACTCTTGAAATTACGCCACTGTGGTGAAAACGCATTAGTTGGATGCATCGGTATGATCAGGGATCAAACTTATTGCAAGACAGGAACTCTATGGCGAGGACCTAGAGTGCCTTGAAGTTTTACGTCATACTAAGAAGGAAAATGAACATGTTTCATGGACTATAGGATCCTAGTTTAAGGTCATAGAGACTGGACCGTGATTGGGGTCAATGGGCTATAATGGTTAATGACCCTGGGGATGGTCCAGAGGTGAAATGCCTGGGCTTCACTATGTATCCCATGAGGATAGGAATCAAGCCAAACGTAGTTCTCAAGCATAGCGTGGTCAGGGACCAATGTTGGTAGGGGGAATCCTCTCTGGAGAGGAAACTGGTGCATCCCATAATTATTATGGGGAGTCCTCAACTTTTCTAGGGTAGAGATGTAATTACATGGTTTCCCAAAAGAGTTTGGGCCAAGGGACTGAAAAAGAGGGGGTAGGATTTAAGATTCATGGGGCTGGACCCATAGACAGAATGTATGGGCGTTCTTACATATCCCATGAGGATGGGAATCAATCCATATGTAGTTATGAAGTAGATAATACATAGAGAGATCTTAGTTTAAGGTCTTAGAACTCATACCAGAGGCAAAGTGTGTGGGTGTTCCTATGTACCCCATGAGAATGGGAATCAAGCCATACGTAGTTTAGGAAGTGGCATGGTAAGGTAATAGTGCCAGGAATGATAAGGTCATGTGGGTCTAGTCCACGCACCAAAAGAAGCAGCATTTGATAGATCTTGTTTGTCCTTTAAGATAAATTTATGTTTTTTTGTGAAGCGGTAAACCTAGGACAGATAATCCTGGTATTTCTACAGGAATCAAGCTACATGTAGGCATTGACTAATGGTATGTTGGATGACCAATAACCAACATGATGTCCCCTTTAGTGAGGAAATCACGATGCAGTGCCATTTTTCTTCATGTGGCTAGGATGATAATGTCACAGTTTATGGTGGTGTGATACAACCAACCATGAATTTTAACTTCGTGAAATAAAGACACAATAGTTTAAAGTGATGTGGTACCATAGGGGGAATGCTCATGACATGATAAATCATACCCGATGTGAATGAGAATGAGGCCCACATCACACCATGTACGGTTCTATGGAAGAAACCTTGGGCCGAGGGGCCAGAAAAGGTCTTAAAATATGGGGTTGGACCTGTAGAAAAAACACCTAGGTGTTATTACGTATCCCATGAGGATGGGAATAAATCCATACGTTGTTCTGGGAATACAGTTTAACATCATGCGGGACATAACAGTTTCGGGTCATGTAGGGACATATATAGTTTAAAGTCATGCGGGATGACATGAAGTTTAATGTCATGCGAGATAGAAGGTAGGAGGGACTAGCTCCTAGAAGGGGATTACGTGGTGTGGCTATTGAAAACCCAACATTAATGAGGGCATAATCCCACACATGCCACACCACACAATCCTATAAGAGTCGGGGCCTAAAAGGCTGAACAGAATAGGTAATTAGTGGAACATGAGCTAGACTTAAAGACGAGATGTCTAGGAGTTCCTACGTAACCCATGAGGATGGGAATCAATCCATACATAGTTCTAAGGGTAGTAAGTATAAAGAGATCTTAGTTTAAGGTCTTAGAGTTCGGACCAAGGAGAAGATAAACTCTTCCAAGCGAGCGTAGACCTCGATCTGATCCCTAATCCCATATGAGTCCAACTCATCGTGGGAAACAAGGGAGGAAGAGTTTTTTCAACACATGGGACACACATAAAGGGGAAATTGGTGTGGAGCCCCAAATGACACCTTACCATGGCTTTGTCCTCCTAACGTGAAAATGTGCACTAAGGGATGGTACCAGGAGTGTCGAAATTCCACTTAGACATGATGGGGTGGAAAATTATGTGAATCATTAAACCAGTATTTACGTTTTTATGGGGTTGGAGTGATGATGGAGCATAACTGTTGACCGTGTTCAAAACATAGTATCTATATCGTGTGACCTGGAATGGGAACAACAAACGAGTATTAACCACTAAAAATATTCAAAACACAGGACTTGTATCAAATTTTTGTTCGAAACCCTCAAGGACGTTGGCCGGTAATGGTAGGAGAGCCCTTGGGCCGAGCATCCATGCCATTTGAGGGCACCTTCGGATGTGAAAGATAATGAAATCCCAATTTAAGGGTATCCAAAAGCCTAAAAAATGGGTGAGAGCATGTCCAGGTAGAATCTGACACTCCCGGTTCTGAACCGGAGTACTCTTGGGCACATTGTTGAATCGCCGAAGAGGTTCGAGGGGACCAACTTACGATCAGCTGACTCAAAAAGATGAGTGTAGGATAGGGGAGCGAAGGGCTCTCAGGAGGAAGAGGTATGTGGCGTGGTTGTTACAAAACCGACATGAAGGGGGCATAATCCCATACCACGTCATATACTCTTCTCCTAAAAGGTCTCAGGCCAAGGGGCCAAGATAATAAGGATGTTTCTAAGTGATGGGGATGGACCTAAAGACTATGTGTTCAGGCGGTCCTATGTATCCAATAAGGATGGGAATCAAGACACGCATTGTTTGGTAGAAGGATGTTGTGCGGTTTAACGTCCTGCAATAAGGACACAAATAGGGGCAAGGTATTCGATTGAGGGATGTGTACGACACAGTGAGTAGCCTGAGGTGAATGAGGACACAAGCTCACACCATATCATACAATCCCAAATGAACACTTGGGAAAAGGGGCTGAGAAGGTTGAGGGACTTGAAATGTGGAATCCCGTCCAGTTCGCAATTTAATGTCTTACAATGAGGATGATGGTTCTCTTTGTTTAAGGTCATAGGTCTCAGACCGTAGATGCCTAGTTTAATGTCATATTCATGGGAAAACTAAATAGAGAGGGAGAATCATCAAGCTTGTGGAAAAATCCGAACAGAAACAATGATAGAGGATAATTGTTGACCATGTTCGCAACATAGTATTTGTATTCGTGTGTTCAAGGTTTGGGGGAAAAATTGTGCTTCAACCGTTGACCGCATTTGCAACATAGGAATTGTATCAATTTGTCGCTCAAAATCCTTGGGGACGTTTTCCCGAAATGGTAGGAGAGCCCTAGGGCCTAGCATCCACGCTGTTTGGGGGTCCTTTTGGGTATGAATGATGATGGAAGCCCAAATTATGGGACGCACAGAGCATGGCGGGACGTGTCCTTGTGAAAAGATGATAAATGAAGGGGGGATATATCAAGGGGATATATGTGGAGTGGAAAAAATAGCCTGATGTGAATGAGGATGTAAGTCCACACCACACCACAAAATCCTAGATAAGGACTTGGTCCAGGGGGCCGATAGGGTTGAGGGATCTAAGATGAGACATCCTATCCAATTCACAGTTTAATGTCTTGCGGTGAGGACGATGGTGCTCCTAGTTTAAGGTTATAGGGCTTGTACCGGTAGGTGTGTGCCCTCCCCTTATGTGGTTATTGCCTTACCACAACTTTTAATACCATGTGAGCAATGCTCGATGTGGGAAACAAGGAGTAAGAACAAGATCTCCCCAGTATATATGGACACGACAGCTGGACTCACACTCCTGCCCAAGGCAGACTGCCGTTTGAATAGATAGCGAGACAGAACGAACCACTACACCCAATACTTGGGACACATGGGGGTGGTGACAATGAAAAATGATAGTTTTTGACCATGTTAGAAATGCATCATCCATATCGTGTGACCTGAAATGGGAACCAACAAATGAACATCGACTACTGACCATATTCACAACACGTGACTTGTATCAACTTTTCGTTCAAAACCCTCGAGGAAGTTGACCAGTAATGGTAGGAGTGCCCTTGGGCTGAGCATCCAAACCGTTCGGGGGCCCTTTTGGATATAAATGATGATGGATTCCCATGTACAGAGAGTGTGTGAATCATAAATGTGCTCGTGCAATTTAACATCAAGCGGGATGGTGAAAGAGGCATGGATATCTAGGGAAGGGGATATATATGGCGCAACAATGATGTACCTGACGTAAAGGAGGGAATAATCCATCACCACACCATGTTTTCCAACCCAATGGGAGACCTTGAAGTTTGGGGTAGGCCTATGGATGAAATATTCGATCATTACTATGTATCCCATAAGGATGGGAATCAAGACACATATAGTTCTTGAAGGCCATGTAGTTTATCGTCATGCGGTGAGGACGTGGGATAATAGAAGAACAAGGAAGAAAACATGGTGCGATCAGCGTAATCCTGACACAAGTTGGACCAAAGGGTACTACAAGACACCATGTGGGATCTTCCAAGAGAACTATACCCATGGGGGATAGTCAAAGAGGAACTTGGGGCTGAAATCAAGACAAGGCGCCTGAGTGTTCCTACGTATCCCATGAGCGTGGGAATAAAGACATACGTAGTTCTTGAAATTTAGTTTAACGTCTTTCAGGATGACATATAGATTAATTTCATGTAGGACATAACATCTTAAGGTCGTGTAGGACTGGATACAGTTTAACGTCATGCGGGATGACATATAGTTTAGTGTCCTGCGGGACATGAGGTACTTCTTCCACTAGTAATTTAACGTCATGCATGAAAAATGCTGAATAATTTTACGCCCTTTAGTTCAGACAAACCACACATTTTAACGTCTTGTGGTATGGATGGAATAGTTTAAGGTCACGTGGGATCAGGTACCTTTTAACATCTTGCGGGATGAAATACAGTTTAATGTCATGCAGGACATACCAATTTAAGGTCGTGTAGGACCAGATACAGTTTAACATTTTTTAGGACGACATGCAGTTTAATTCCACACATGAAATAACAGTTTAAGGTCATGTAGGACCCCTTTGGTCAGGAAAATTACTTCTTGAAGAACTTAGAATTGGTGGGAGGAGTTATACGCTCACCATCCATGGTAACCAGGGAGTATGTGCTATTGGGATAAACCTTGTGAATGATGTAATTTCCTTCCCATTTGGGCTCCAATTTGGGTGGTTTAGGAATAGTTGGTGTTATCAAGGCGAACAAGAATTCACCTAGAAAGAAAGAGTGGAGGAGAAATTTCTTGTCTAAAGCTCTAGCTATCTTGTTTTGATGCCTCTCCTAATTGTGCAGGGCACGAAGCCTGCTCTCATCGAGGGATTCCAATTCAGCCAAATGGACTTCATTTACTTTATCTGGTGATTACCGATCGTAGACAACTATACATAATGAAGGCAACTAGATCTAGATGGGCAGTACGACCTCTATTCCGTACACCAATGAGTATGGGTTACCTGTGTGGAATTACGAGTCATTGTCCGATAAGCCTAGATGGCATTGAGGAGCTTGTCCGTCCAACTATTCTTGTTCTGACCAACCATTTTATTCATAATGTTAGAGAGGGGTTTTTTAATGCCTCAATCTTCCCATTTGCTTGTACATTGTAATGGGAGGTATGGTTTGAACGGATGTTGTACTTGGTGTACAATTTCTTCAAATATGCTGACCGAAAGTTAGTGCCATTATTAGTGAGGACAGTATGAGGGACTCCAAACCAGTAAATGATACTGGAGCTCAAAAATTCGACGATAGAATGGGCCTTGACCTCCTTGATTGGAATCACTTCTGCCCACTTAGAAAATAAATCTGTAGCAGTCATGATGAACCTGCATTGGTGAGCTGTCACTGGTGGATATGGTCCCAAGACATCGAGTCCCCAGACCGCAGAGGTCCAAGAGTACATGGTAGTGTGGAGAGGATCTTGCGGCTGATGCACAAAGTTGGAATGAATTTGGCATGAATGACACCTCTTGGAAAACTCAATACAGTCACAGATCATGGATGGCCAAAGATACCCCAGTCTTTAGATCTGGTGAGATAACTTCGGCCAGGTCTGATGAGCCTCGTAGGAACCTGCATGAGACTTCTGCATGACTTGAGAAATATCAACTCCTTGAATGAAATAGAGGAGAATCCCATCAAAACCGTGCTTTTAGAGAATGTTCTCGAGACCAGGACCACCCTGAAGGGTAAACTGTAATGTGTGGCATCAGATTCACTCACGATCGACTCTATCTGCAAGGAGATTATCGTTTTTGATTTACTAGAAAAAGGAGGTTCCCCCAACAAGAGTCACTTCAATCACTACATCTAGGGGATCCGGAGGTCCTAACGTGGAGGATTTGGTGGTAAGGTGGCTTACCTGTGGTCTTTCATTGCCATCTGGAGTAACAAGAGTGATTACTCTCTAATGTGCCACATGGATAATCAAGTCATCCTGTTCAGGATCTGAAAGTGATGCAGTTAGGCTGCACCAGGCGTCAGTTTGACCATTCTAGGATCGAGGGACATGAGTAACTTCTGGCCGAGATGGGAACTGGTCTATTAGATGGAGGGTGCATTCCAAAAGTGGTACAATTTCTGACTTTATGACAACATAGTCACCGTTGATTTCCATGATGAATAGTTAGGAGTCCCCTTTCACATTTAAGTGGGGAATATCAATGTAGAGGTCCAAGTCGAGGCCAGTGATGAGAGCCTGGAATTCTACCTCATTGTTGGTACAACCCTCTAATAATAGGAATGAATACGGTAGAATGGCTTGTGATGGGGTAATGAAGACGATACCTAGGCCTACTCTGTTGAGCCTGGGATCATTGAACCTTTTGCCGGTAGAGCTTTGGGAAGTGCCATCAAAGTGAATTTTCCAGCACTGGGTGGCTTGATCTACTAAGAGGATGGACACATCGGGAAAATCAGGGTCCAGGTACTAGCCAACAAGAGTTGGATGGGTGGAAAGGAAATCTACCAATTCTTTCCCCTTAATATCCTTTTGAGGAAAAAACCTGATGTCTAAATGCTGTAGAATCACTGCCCACAGAGCTAGATGGTCTGTCAACATTGGGAGGTTCAGGATATACTTCAGTGGATCCACTCAGGACACCAGCTATACCTCATGGTGATGTGAATAATTTCACATTTTCTGTACTAGGAATACTAGCACGAGGCAGATCTTATCAATATGGGAGTATATGGTCTCCGTATCGAAGATAATTTGACTGATATAGTAGAGGCTATTCTCTTTTCCCTCATTGTTCTTCTGGGAGAGAAGGGTGATGAGAGATCATTTCAGGGTGGTCACATAAAGGAGTAGTGGCTTTCCGGAGACAGGTGGCATTAAGACCGAAGGATGTAGAATATACTGCTTGATTTCCTCAAAAGCAGTCTGACATTCTTCACCCCATTCATAGAAAATGCCTTTCTTCATGATCCATGAAAAGGCCTTACACTTGTTGTCCAAATTCACAATTAATCGGCGTATGTAGTCTATGTGGCCATGGAAGCCTTGAAACTCTAGAATGTTGCTCAAGGGAGACATCTGGATAATGCTTTGATCTTCTCCAGGTTGATTTTGATGCCCTTGTATCTGACAACGAAGCCAAGAAACTTCCCGGTGGTGACCCCAAAGGCACAATTCAACGAGTTCATCTTCATGTGGTGGGAACGAAGGAAGCAAAACACTTTCTCATGGTATTTGAGATGGTATTGGCACTGGAAAGATTTAACCACCAGATATCCCATGTAGAATTCAACCAGTGTCTTGATGATCGACTTAAATATGCGATGCATAGCCCGTTGATAGGTGGAACCTACATTATTTATACCAAAGGGCACGACTTGGTAACAGATTGTACCTTTTGGTTCCCTGAAGGTCGTAGACTCCTCATCCTCGGGAGCCATTTGGATCTGGTTATACACGAAGTACCCATCCATGAAGGAGAGGTCTTGGAACCCAGATATATAGTCAATTAATAATTCCATCATAGGGAATAGAAAATAATCCTTCGGGAAATGATGGTTGAGATCCCAGAAGTTGATGCAGACTCTGATCTTTCCATTATTTTTCCTGACTAGCATAATGTTGTCTAGAAATTTGGGGTAATGGACCTCCTTAATGAAATTTTCTCTGAAGATCTTATCAACATTGGCCTCGACCATGGAACCATGAGAAGGGTGCATCTTTCTGGGAGGCTTCATGAACCCGTGATAAATTTTCAGGAGATAGAGGCTATGGATGGATACCTGAGGATCTAGTCCTGGAATCTTGTTATTGATCAAAGAAAATACATCACTGTTTTGTTTTAGGAAGTCCACGTACTGATATTTCTCTTTGACATGTATATTGGTACTAATCAATGTGGGTTTCGGATACGACTCGCTACCGAGGTTCACCTATACCAATTCATCGACCGTGGTGGAGAAGACCTCTTCAAAGGCGGGAGGAGCATTCTCTAAATCCTCTTATTCACTTATAGAGGAGGTATCCTCGGCAGGAGGAGTTTCCTCTTAGTCAATAGATCCTGATGGGAGACTTGTACCAGCCTGAGTAGCGGTGGACACTACATCGGGGGACTCCTTTTCTATCGAAACCAATGCGATGAAGGTTGTCAATCTGATCCCATCTGGTCTTCGTACCAAGGGGCCACACACGATGATATCAAAGAAATAGTGAAACGTTGTCCTAATCCGGTTTATCCCAGCCTGGTGAAACAAGCAAGTATTTAATATTTTTGTTTCTATGGTGTGGACATCCCAGTACCTTATGGGTTTAGGGGCTCTGGGATCACCCAAGCCTGATTTTTTTAGGAGTACGAGGTGATCTTTCGACATTGCTTAGACTTGGGAATGTACTCCCCCTCATTCCAGAAACAACAAAGCATTGTCCCATGTTTGGGGTTGTAGCCTTCAATAGGTGGATTGAAAGATGTAGGCATCATCTAGATCTGTCCACGGGTTGGTCGCAGCTATAGCATGATCAACCTCGTTAGCCTAAATCTTCTTTTCCTTGATCTTGTAATACTCTCCATCTAGATAGTGGTCTTAACAAGAGGAAAAGGGAGACACTTCACCTTTAAATACACCCACTCGACCATTAAGGGAGTACTTGAGGCATTGGTGGTACGATGAAGGGGTCACCGTATGCGGGTGAACCCATGAAATGCCCATCAAGGCATTTTAGGCGGTGTCCTGCAAGACAACCATGAATTCAGTTTTAGATATCAGGCCACCAAACTGGGTCTTCAGGTGGATCTTGCTGACTGGTTTCTATTTTTTCCTATCATAACCATGAATTTTTAGGTCAAAGGGACTCAGATCATCATTGGACAACCCTAGTTTTCGCAGTGTCTAAGTCAGGATTAGGTTGATCCCAGAGCCTGTGTCGACAAGACAGCGACGAACCTTCACGCCATTGAAGTGTCCAGTGATATATAGTGGGAAATTTTTCCCCTGTATGGGAGAGCCTTAATCTTCTTCTGAGAACGAGATAATGTCTTGGCACTCAGCATGCTCGACTTCCTCAGTATGGAAGGCCTCTATGGCTGCTAACTCCGTCTCGAACTGGAGGGGGCTTCTTAAATCCTCGGCGAGGGCTTCATGCATATATGATGACATGCGAAGGGCTTCAAGTATGGAGAGCCTTACTAGAATGTTGGAAAGATGTTTGAGGACATCATACTTCCTTTCCAAGCATGAGCTTCTGATTACAGGAGGTCGCTCTGTGACAAGAGGTATGGTGGGCCCTACCGGCTGGACCGACAGATGACTGGTGATGGGAATTTCCTAGTTCTGACTAGTCAAAGTATGTGGAGTGACTACCGAATTTGGACTAGATGACTGAGACCAGCCTGTAGCAGAGCGTGGATGATCATGGCGCGGTCGAGATGGCTCTGCCTGATCAAGAAGCACAAACGGGGGGTGGAGGCGGGCCTGATGACACCAGATGAGAAGGATGCGCATGCTGAGATCTATGGTGGCACTGCTGCCTGGTTTCGGTAGCGTGTACAGGCTGGCTGGAAATACTGACCAAGACACTCTGACAACCCATATTTTCGCAGCTCTGTCGATGTTGACGACAGCTGGGAACATTGGGAGAATCCGCCTGGCGCTCCTCACCATCAGAAATCATGTATGGGTTTACCAGCTCTACGGTGTTAACCAAGGAATACCCTTGATTGTCACTTGAATTTTCATCCACTACTGGACGGATTCTGGGAGGAATCACCATCTCTAGGGGCAAGAAGTTTCCAAGAGTATGGGATGATGATGACATTGGTAGGGGGACTTTGTTTTCCCATGAGCTGCTGATGATTGCTCTTCTGGGAAGAGAAAGGCTGAGCTGTTGATGCAGAGGTAATGGATGCAGGTGAAACTACATCTTCTGAAGGTTTAGGTTGATTCAGGCATGCACGGATAATGCCATGGGCACTGGTGACTGCCTTATAAGCCATCCAGTCACCGAAATTCTGGGACTCACAATTAGAAACCTGATGTCACTTGCCTTCGCTGTCATTGCTACTATAAGGCTTCACGAACACACATGCCACATGTACCGGAGCTGGGCCTAACCTGACTACGTTGTTATCGACCTAGTCTTTAATGCAGTCCTTAAACACATAACACTGTTTGAGGGTGTTCCCCAGGATCCGATGATAGGGGCAGTAATTGGGGTGATCAATGAGACCCACCTCTTATGGCCTCCTACCTTCAGGATAACGTACAATCCCCTATTCCAAAGCACTTCAGAAATATCTAGAGACCTGAGCCTCATTAAATGAGTAGATCCATTTTCTCCTGTCTAGTAAGGGGGATTTGGGAGCCTGACCTTGATGAGGGGATGGAGGAGCCTGTCGAGTAGCCGGATCCTGGTTATCTCACCTAGGTGGTGGTGGCACATTTAGCGGGGGTTCCTTCTGGTTCTGAGGTGGGCGCTGCTGGGCCGGAGGCTGTGCCTGAGGTGGAGGGTCTCTACAAGGCTGTGGAGGCAACTCCACTAGTAACAACTCTAGTTTCTTGGGGGCCTCTATCTGTGCCACTATGGCAGGCTCATCCTTAGCGATCCTTATTGCGGGAATTGCATGAGACAACGGTCGTGCTTGTTTGGCCTACTGTAAAACTTCTTCTAGGTGCTAGTCCTTATCAGAGAAGTCTAAGAATCCCTCGAGGTAGTTTTCAATGATCAGAGAGTGGATTAGTTCTGTCCTGACATTCCCCCACACGCATCATCAACAGTTTCTCCTGAGTCGGTGGCATGTCAGGAGAGTATGTGAGCCCTTTCTACTAGGCGAAAAAGTCTGAGACGCGCTCATCAGGCCTCTACTTGCACTATAAGAGGTATTCTATACTTGTATTCCGAGTAGTATAACTGAACTGGTAAATACATTTCCTACGATGATATTCACATTCAGCTACTGATCAGATGGGTAGTTGCACTACGGGAAAAATGGGTATTTGCGACGGGGATAAATCCCGTCGCAAATAGCCCCGTTAAAAACTTATTTGCGACGGGGGTATTTGTCCGTCGCAAATAAGTAGCCTTTTGCGACGGGATTGCTTTCCCCGTCGCAAAAGAAATGGCGCGCTTTGCGCGCCAAATCGCGGGAAACGTATTTGCGACGGGCGGTTATTGCCCGTCGCAAATAACCGGCGGCGGTAAAAGGTATTTGCGACGGAAATATTCCCCCGTCGCAAATAGTATGTCGGCAGGTGGTTATTTGCGACGGGACCCGTCGCAAATAACTATTTAACTATTGACCGTAATAAATGATGGCTAAGGTATTTGCGACGGGTAGCCCGTCGCAAATAATCTAACCTATAAATACCCCCATCCGTTTTTTTCAATTCATTCTCAAACTCAATCTTCTTCTTCTCTCAAAATTCTATTTCTAGAGTTCAGCGTTTCTCAAGTTTAATTTTTTTCTCCGGAGTTGATATTGAAGTTTTCAAGAACGATCAGAGATCAAGCTCAGATCAATTTTCAAGGTATTTATATTCATTTTAATTTAATATTTATTTTAAAAATTTTATTAGTTTCAATTATTCTTAATTAGTTGTAATTTAATTATGTTTACATTGTTTTGTTACTTAATAAATTTAAATTATTAGTATTGTTCATAGTTAATGGTAATTAGGAATAATTAGTAATAATTTTCAATAATTAAGAATAAATATTAATAATTAGTAATAAATACCAATAATTAGGAATAATAACATTATTACATTATTAGTATATTTTATTATTAATATTAAAATAATATAATTTTTTATATTATATACAATTCTCCTTTCATCTGTGTGTTTTCTGTCTCCACATGTATTATTTGTATGTGGAGACAGAAAACACACAGATGAAAGGAGAATTGTATATAATATAGAAAATTATATTTTTTTAATATTAATAATAAAATATACTAATAATGTTATTATTCCTAATTATTGGTAATTATTAATATAATTACTAATAATTAAGAATAATTACCAATAATTAGCAATAATTAGGAATAATTACCAATAATTAGGAATAATTACCAATAATTAGTAATAATTGCCAATAATTACCAATAATTAGGAATAATTACCAATAATTACCAATAATTACCGATAATTACCGATAATTAGTAATAATTAGTAATAATTAGGAATAATTTGTAATAATTACCAATAATTAGTAATAATTACCAATAATTACCCATAATTACCGATAATTACCAATAATTAGAAATAATTACCAATAATTAGGAATAATTACCAATAATTAGGAATAATTACCAATAATTAGGAATAATTACCAACAATTTTAAATAATTAGTAATAATTAGGAATAATTAGTAATAATTACCAATAATTAGTAATAATTAGTAATAATTACCAATAATTAGTAATAATTAGTAATAATTAGTAATAATTAGTAATAATTAGTAATAATTACCAATAATTAGTAATACTTAACAATAATTAGTAATAATTACCAATAATTAGGAATAATTACCAATAATTAGGAATAATTACCAATAATTACCAATAATTATCGGTAAATAGTAATAATTAGTAATAATTAGGAATAATTACCAATAATTAGTAATAATTAGTAATAATTACTAATAATTAGTAATAATTAGTAATAATTAGTAATAATTACCAATAATTAGTAATAATTAGTAATAATTAGTAATAATTGCCAATAACTAGTAATAATTACCAATAATTAGTAACAATTAGTAATAATTAATAATAATTACCAATAATTAGTATTAATTACCAATAATTAGTAATAATTACAAATAATTACCAATAATTAGTAATAATTAGTAATAATTAGAAATAATTACAAATAATTAGTAATAATTAGTAATAATTAGTAATAATTAACAATAATTAGTAATAATTACCAATAATTAGTAATAATTACCAATAATTAGTAATAATTAATAATAATTAATAATAATTACCAATAATTAGCAATAATTACCGATAATTACCAATAATTAGTAATAATTAGTAATAATTACCAATAATTAGTAATAATTAGTAATAATTAGTAATAATTAGTAATAATTACCAATAATTAGTAATAATTACCAATAATTAGTAATAATTAGTAATAATTAGTAATAATTAGTAATAATTAACAATAACTAGTAATAATTACCAATAATTAGGAATAATTACCAATAATTACCAATAATTATCGGTAAATAGTAATAATTAGTAATATTTAGTAATAATTTGTAATAATTAGTAATAATTACCAATAATTAGTAATAATTACCAATAATTAGTAATAATTACCAATAATTAGTAATAATTACCAATAATTAGTAATAATTACCAATAATTAGTAATAATTAAAAATAATTAGTAATAATTAGTAATAATTACCAATAATTAGTAATAATTAGTAACAATTACCAATAATTAGTAACAATTACCAATAATTAGTAATAATTACCAATAATTAGTAATAATTAGTAATAATTACCAATAATTACCAATAATTAGTATTAATTACCAATAATTAGTAATAATTACCAATAATTACCAATAATTAGTAATAATTAGTAATAATTAGTAATAATTAGTAATAATTACCAATAATTAGTAATAATTACCAATAATTAGTAATAATTACCAATAATTAGTAATAATTACCAATAATTAGTAATAATTAGTAATAATTAACAATAATTAGTAATAATTAACAATAATTAGTAATAATTACCAATAATTAGTAATAATTATCAATAATTAGTAATAATTACCAATAATTACCCATAATTACCGATAATTACCAATAATTAGAAATAATTACCAACAATTAGGAATAATTACCAATAATTAGTAATAATTACCAATAATTAGTAATAATTAGCAATAATTACCAATAATTAGTAATAATTAGTAATAATTACCAATAATTAGTAATAATTACCAATAATTAGTAATAATTAGTAATAATTAGTAATAATTACCAATAATTAGTAATAATTAACAATAATTAGTAACAATTACCAATAATTAGGAATAATTACCAATAATTACCAATAATTACCGGTAAATAGTAATAATTAGTAATAATTAGTAATAATTAGTTATAATTAGGAATAATTACCAATAATTAGGAATAATTACCAATAATTAGTAATAATTAGTAATAATTACCAATAATTAGTAATAATTAGTAATAATTAGTAATAATTACCAATAATTAGTAATAATTACCAATAATTAGTAATAATTACCAATAATTAGTAATAATTACTAATAATTAGTAATAATTAGTAATAATTAGTAATAATTACCAATAATTAGTAATAATTACCAATAATTAGTAATAATTAGTAATAATTACCAATAATTAGTAATAATTACCAATAATTAGTAGTAATTAGTAATAATTAGTAATAATTAATAATAATTACCAATAATTAGTATTAATTACCAATAATTAGTAATAATTACCCATAATTACCGATAATTACCAATAATTAGAAATAATTACCAATAATTAGGAATAATTACCAATAATTAATAATAATTACCAATAATTAGTAATAATTAGTAATAATTACCAATAATTAGTAATAATTAGTAATAATTACCAATAATTAGTAATAATTACCAATAATTAGTAATAATTAGAAATAATGAGTAATAATTAGTAATAATTACCAATAATTAGTAATAATTAACAATAATTAGTAATAATTACCAATAATTAGGAATAATTACCAATAATTAGTAATAATTACCAATAATTTGTAATAATTAGTAATAATTACCAATAATTAGTAATAATTAGCAATAATTAGTAATAATTACCAATAATTAGTAATAATTACCAATAATTAGTAATAATTACTAATAATTAGTAATAATTACCAATAATTAGTAATAATTACGAATAATTAGTAATAATTAGTAATAATTAGTAATAATTACCAATAATTAGTAATAATTAGTAATAATTAGTAATAATTAGTAATAATTACCAATAATTAGTAATAATTACCAATAATTAGTAATAATTAGTAATAATTACTAATAATTAATAATAATTACCAATAATTAGTATATCGGAGGATGTATAGTGATCCTGCTACTGGGGAGCTCAGAGGTGATCGTCAGAATCACATCGTGGTCAGTATTATTTGTTTTCAAGTTTAAAAATTAACTGCATATAATATATTCATAATTTTAATTTTAAATTGCAACTACAGGAGTCATATGAGGCCGCAGCGTCATAGGCCCGGCCTGAGAGTCAGGCCGAGTCATCAGATCAGACCACTGGCCGTCAGTTTGATGAGGCGGCATGGATGCAAGCCACCCATTATGCCTTCGAGAAGGGCCGGGTAGTTGGTATCAGCTCTCGACTGACTCCCGGAGATTATTATGGCAGTGCTGCGATGTTGGCGTCCAGCTCGAGAGGAGCTCGTGCATCTTCTTCTGCTACACAATATGAGGATTAGTTGTGATCTCAGATTGCACTGATAGAGAGTCTCCGACAGGAGCAGGAGCAGATGCGTCAGCAGCATGAGGAGGAGCGTCGACGCCAACAGCAGCTGTATGAGGAGCAGACGAGTCGGTGGCAACAGCAGCATCAGGAGCAGATGAAGTACATGCGCTGACTCACTCATGCTTTAGGGATGGAGTTTCCTCCACCACCATCTGCAGATCCCCCCTCCCCCTCCTTCAGATTAGAGTTTGTTTTTATGTTATAAAATTTGTGAAATCAAAATATGATTTTTTTTCTATTCGTAGTTTCTGTCTCATTATAAAATATTAATAATATTATATTTTGAAACAACAATATTAATATGAATAATAATATTATTTATATTTTATAATATTAAATTTTATATATATATTAAAATTTTATAATATTATAATTTAATTATATTTTTTTTGTAATACTTGAATTATTTTAATATTTGAATGTAAAATAATTCTATTATTTTTATATTAATTAAAATAACTTATTAATATTTTTTTTATTTATGAATTATAATTCTAATATTATTATATTAATTAAATCATTTATTAGTATTCTATTATTTTTTATTTTTGAATAATAATTCTATTATTATTATATTAATTAAAATAATTTATTAATAATTTATTATTTTTATTTGTGAATTATAATTATGTTGTTATATTAATTAAAATCATTTATTAATATTTTATTATTTTTTATTTTTCAATTACAATTGGATTATTATTATATTAATTAAAATAATTTATTAATAATTTATTTATTTTTATTTTTTTCATAGTATTTGCGACTGGATACTATGCCCGTCACAAATAGTATTATTATTATATGCATTAAAATAATTTATTAATAGTTTTTTATTTTTTTTTAAATAGTTTTTGCGACGGGTCCCGTCGCAAAAACTATTTGCGGCGGGCCCGTCGCAACAGGTATTTGCGACGGGGCCCATCGCCATTACTATTTGAAAAGTTTTTTACAAATATACGGAGTAATATTTATGACGGGGAGAATCCCCGTCACAAAAAAAGGCTTTAGCGACAGGCCCGCCGCAAATAATTGTTATTGCGACACCGTTTTCAGCAACAGGCCATTTGCGACCGGCCCCCGTCGCAAAAATCCATTTGCGATGGGATCCTGTCGCAAATGACCCGTCGCAAATACCTATTTTTCTAGTAGTGTTGGTTGTACTAGAAAAATGCAGGCCCTTCCAAAGTCTCTATGAAGTATCGGAGTTTGAAAGCTTCTTGCTGCACTGGAGTCCCCAGTATGGGTCCACACCTTGAGATGAAATGGGCCAGATGCTGCAGCGGGTCACCCATCTCATTAAAGGGGAGAAGGTGGGATTTATAAAACTCGGGGTGCTAGCATATCATCCACCCAAGCCAGATACGACTTTCCATTAGGATAGATTGCCACTCTTCATGTTTCCAATGCCTCGAGGAGAGCAATTCATGCTGTCATGGGATCATCTGGCCGGGGGTTCCTGTCTTGGTAGGGATCCCTGAACACCAATGCGTTGGAGGGTTCTTCAACATGATATGTGGGCCCAGCGACTCATGGATCGGCCGGTGGGATGACTTGCAGAGCGGCTGGGGGGACTTGAGCCAAATCTCGTGGATTTTCTCGCCTCTCTGGTGGATTTGGCGACACATATCGTGCCCTCTTTCCGTAAGTTCCAACCTCAACCCTGTTTGTGTGGGAAGGATGGTCAAGGTCACCTAGAGGCAATTTTCCAGGGGGAAGCTGTTTCTGCCCCTGCTGCCCTAGCCGAGGATCAGTGTAGTCTAGTCGTCACTCCACGACACACTCAACATGGAGGTCATCGATTATATTCTTATGCTCTGTGAGCTATTGATGCAATGTGAATTTCTTAGGATCATCCTCCATCTTTTGTACTGAACAGTATGGGTAATAGGGTTTGATGTCTATGAGGTTCTCCTTACCCTTGTTGAGATTTTAGCTAAGGGCCAATGCCTTGGTGGGTACGGGAAGACCTAGTAGATTTCCCTACTGGTGAGTAACCCTTTGCAAAGGGTCCAAAAGTTTTGGCACTCCCTCGGGGGGTATTTTTTCCCCCAAAGAGTTCTGTCTCCATCTATTCCTCTCATAGATCATCCATGTTAACCGCAAATATACATGAATGCATATTCTTGACATTGCCTGACAAGTTGGGCTGGTGCTGGATAGAACTGAAGTGGAGGGTAGTGTACTACACCCAACCATGGATCACCATGTGTGGGGGGGGGGGAATTATTCTTGATAATACTGTGGAGCACATTAAAACTATGGATTCATCGTTGTTGGAGGGTCCTATGGAGGCCTGGTGACTCAGGGTGATGGCCCATGAGGAGTGAAACCAGATCAACTAGATGGAATTGTTGACCAATGTCCTCTAAGTGCACTTGGATCTTGTGTTAGGCCACTTTTTGATAACAAAGACGGAAATACATCACCCAGAGGGTTTGGCGAAATCATCCCATTTCCTCTTGGGTGAGTGATTCCAGCGCACTGAAATTAGGTGCTACAACTGGCCAAAACATCTCCAGGAATTGGTCCGCCACAATAATGTCCCACAATCTACTTGGATATAAATCGGGGTCTGGCCCTTCGTTGCCCCACTCTTCAACTGGAGGTGGATGGGGAACCGATAGTGGTACTGAAGCAGACAGTTGAGATGGCAGGATGGACGGTGGAGAATACGAAGAGCGGGATGAAAAACCACCACATCTCAGGCTATCCTCTAAAGAGTGCAGTCAATTGGACACCACATCACGATAAGATGGGATGGTGACCGTAGTTTCTGGAGTAGGGACTACGGATGATAGCGGTGGACCATACTGTTTCTCATTCTCCATCAGCCCGCAGAATAACTCTTTGTGATCTATGGTCGAGGTAGAGAGTGATCATTGTGATTATGGTGGCGATTGCATGGCTAGAACCTGGGGAGATTCCAAATCTTTTTTCCTCCTGGATTTATCTACGGCGGGTGGCAGGGATCTAGTGGACCTTGCATTCCGGAAGTATGAGGCTGATGCACCTTGCTCCTACCCCGGCCCCTAACTTAGAGGATTGAGGTGAGGGTTCCATTGCCGAGTCGTATTCCACCTCAAAATCTGAGAAATAGACAGGGTTAATCTCTGTATGAATCTTCCTGGAATTCTTTTTATTGTGGAGAAAAACTGCCTTTATACACTGGGATGGCTCTTTGGGACAGGGTAGACTTTTGTCTCGGGGAGTTCCTTCAGCCAAACTGGTGCTGGGACAGAGAGGGATCCCACCTAAATGAGCTGGGGTGTCAGGAGCACTTGGACAGATGTCAAAAGGAACACGGGGAGGACCTCTATTTCCACTGGTTGATCTTCGAAGAGGATATTCTTGGGAAATATTAGAGCAGGTAGAATAATGGTTAGGGCCTCCATGCTTACTTCCCCTGGCAGCGTCAGTGCGAGGATGGTCCTCGTACTAGTCAATACAAACTCGAGTTGGACCTCCGTGCTGGGTGTCGATGAAGTGAGGCCGACCTTCACTCCTCGGAATTTTGGGGTGAGGAGGACCTTCTCCGACCACTGTAAATACATTGGGAAGGCCCCCACCCCAGATATTGATCAGATGTGTAACATCTCCATGCTGGCAGCCTGTAGTAGGAGGAACGACTCCTTACCCGATGTCATGAGCGCGGAAGAGGCCTTCATACTGAGTGTCACTACCGTGGGGAGGACCCTTATTAGTATTGAAGGAGGAACAGGGAAGACCTCCACGTTGGTCTTGGAAGTAGGGAGGAGCTGCATTCTCAATGGTGGCGGCACGGGGAGGACCTCCGTACTGGGTTTCATTGCTGTGGGTCGGCTCGCGGTGGGCTCTACCTGTGTCGGAAACCAGGAGAGTCAACCCAGCCTGTCTGTGGGGTGTTTGGGGCCTCAATATGGGTTGGGTTTCCATATGACCCTACTTGGAATAGATAGGGAACTGATGGTATACTTCGGTGGCGGCATGAGCCACTGTAGTCTTTGACATTGAAGCCCCTTGGCGGGCGTCCTCCTCGGCCTTTTCCCGACGCTGGCGTCAGGTCAACTAGACCGGGGATAATGGTGCATGTGCATAGCTTACATGTTCCTCTGCTCATGGGGCCAGGTGGCAGCACTGGCGTGGCCTAGTGGGGGCCCTCCTTGGGATCCCCTAGAACGGGATCCTAGTAGGGCTGGCCCGGACACCCCCACCTCCTTGGCGTAGGGGAGAGAGTCATCGAAGTGTTCCAGGGAGAGGCTCCCAAAACGGTTGTGCCTCGGAGTGGGGATAAATGGATTCCTACATGGCCCTTGGGGGTGGCAGAGGCGATGAGGCACAAATGCCTCTAGGTCCTGTCAGTCCCTGTCCCTGGTTGGGATGAACCCCTCCTCATATCGGCAAAAAAGGTCGTTTATCACCCTTTTCTGAATGAACTCGGATGGGGAGATGGGGCATAGGTTCCCAACGGTTATGGACGTAGAGGCTGCCATGGGTAAAATGAGGCCACACAATATTGTCGCGATGACGTTGCCCCTACCCCTGCGTCGGTAAGTGGACGATGATCGGATTCCTGATACGACATCTTGTGTCCTGGAGGCAAGGAGATTAAACCATTAGTGCTAAAACAATGAAATTGGCGTCCAGTTCCCCAGCTCCATTCCAACTTCAATGGCTAGTAAGAAGGATCCACGAAGAAAAAGTCACATAATGGGATGTCCAACGTTAAAATGCCCCAACTTCTGGTGAGTTTCACACCAGGCCCACTATTTTCTTGGAGGGACCCAACACTGGATATATGGATATGGTGACATGATAGTCCACTAATGTCTTTAACTCTACTAATCTCCACATTGAGGAGAATAATTTCACCTCGGTTTCACCATTTTTGTTTTTGACACTTTCGTCAGGGTGTGCGCATCCGTATGTTATTAGGGGGAGGAAGCACTGACTGTGTTTCCCCGCATTACCTCTTTCCAAAGGTGGGAGACATCCATCGCTTATTCTGGGACGTTTTCTCCTTGATTGAAATAGGAGGATGGAATTTCGGTTCCTCCTTCATTGGATTCCTCCTTGGAACTCGTTACCTAGTCCAGGTCTCCCTCACATATTAAGACGTTGTTCATAAAACTCTTCCCAGTGACATATCTTTATGGACACTGGTTAATTACACTTCTTCTGTCAGGAAATTTCAAGGGGTCCGGTCAGGGAAGAAACTTTCGATCAGGGATTAGTCACATTGGACATCACTGTCTTGTCTGGATACTAGAACACCAGCGCATCTGGGTTTCTTCCCCTTATGATAGGGCTTCTCATGGGTGCAGAAGCCCGATGAATCCCACATCTAGTGTGAGGAATTATATTCCATAGGCATGTCTCTAAGGTTTTCCCCAGCTTCCCATGTTTAACACAGGGTATGCCGTGAGTTTAACGTCTATATGAGATGGGTCAGACTGATCGTAACACAAACTGGAGTGGATCAGATTGGTGCAACCCCTAGAGGGAACACTGATGTTGGGAGAAGTGATAAAGTGGGTGACATGATTTCACCAGGGTGTTGTGGCCTGGGTGTGAATCAGGATGGATGTAGATTGTTCAATGGAGAGCGAGATGGATCCAACGTGAGGGAAATGGTGAAGTTGGGATTGAGCCTCGAAGAGACTTCCTACGTATCCCCATGGAAGGGAATCAAAGTCCATGTAGTTCAGTGAGGCAATGGGACACCTGAGGAGGCAACCCGTATAGATGGGACTCAGAGGAAGTTGAACCTCGGGGTTGGGATATGACCCTCGAGAAACACATATTATCGAGGGAGAGATCATGATGAGACATGAGTGTTGGGCTTGAGCCTCAGGAAGGCTTCCTAAGTACCTTTCCTTGGCAAGGATCAAAGTCCATCCAGTTCAAAATGGGCGCATAGAATCAGGGTGTACACAGAGGACAACGACCCGATGATATATTGGGTCTTATATGTGGTTAGAAGCCTAAGGTTGGTCTGATGCTCGAGGTTCGGACCGGGTCCCAGCAAAAGGGACTAGAACGGATTACCGTAGATTGTGTACTACAACGTCTTACCACTAGTTGGGTGAAAAAAATAGTTTACCGCTGAATGGGGTTCACAACGGCTTACCGTCCACTGGGAAATGCAATGTCTCACCGTCGATTGGGGGACACAACAGCATACCGTTGATTGGGTTTAGACCATAGGGAGGCTTCCGACGTACCTTTTCTAGGATACAAGGATCAAAGCATGCGTAGTTCGAATGCGAAAATTTTAATGTTTTGCAGGACAAAAAGGGCATATAGTTTAACGTCATGTAGGATGATGGTGGACCAACATGAAGTGGTCGGGACTAATGGGTGTTGGGCTTGAAACTCAGGGAGGCTTCCTACGTACCTTGCCTTGGAAAGGATCAAAGTCTCAGTAGTTTAGGAGTGGTGCTGGTGAACCGACGTGAAGGGGGTTGGGACCAATGGTTGTTGGGCTTGAAACTTACAGAGGCTTCCTATGTACCTTTCCTTGGAATGGATCAAAGTCCACGTAGTTCAGGAGAGGTGTTTGGCTAACTGATGTGAAGGAGTCAGGACCAATGGTTGTTGGGATTGAACCTTAGGGAGGCTTCCTATGTACCTTTCCTTAGAAAGGATCAAAGTCCACGTAGTTTGGGAGAGGTGTTTAGAGAACCGATTTGAAGGGGTTGGGACCAATGGTTGTTGGTCTTGAACTTCAGGGAGGCTTCTTACGTACCTTTCCTTGGCAAGGGATCAAAGTCCACGTAGTTTCGGATGGGTGATAGGGCTTACACTCTAAGGAGGCCCGAAGAGGATTCCATGGTCAATGCTTACTCTAAGCCCATGTGATTCATGATCAGTGTGAGAAACAAGAGGCAATAAAGACTTGATGATCACGTCGAGAAAGGTGCGTCCATGGGAACTGGAGTGAGGCTTACACCTGGTCAGTCGCCCAAAGAGGAAACATGGGCTTATTCATGGTTAACAGCTCAGGGAGATGGAGATTGGGACTTACTCTAGGATGGAGGCCCAAGTGGAGACAAAGCCCAACAGGAGAGGGATTTGGAATAGAAGATAGGAGGGTTCTGGTGCCTATCCCCCCCTCTGGTCTTTGGCACCGAAGAAGAGAGGAGGGGGAGCAGGGATATGACCTCTCACAAGAAAGGCTATGTTCTTACACCAAGATGGTTTTCCTTCCCCGCAGATAGGTTTTGCTCCAGCAAAGAGGATCTCATTCCATGTGAGAAAGATCTCACTCTCGTGGAGATGAGCGGGCGTGGAGAATGTATGAGACGGGGCACCCTACGTAAAGTGCACAAGGTGAAGTCAAAGTATAACGTCAAGTGTTGAGGACGATGGTGCTTGGCAGTTTAACATCCTGCATCTCAGACGAGGAGAGTTCACTCCGCACCCTAGGACTTACATAACTGAAACTCTCCCTCCCTTGGGGAAGGGAAGGAATCATCAATGCCATAATGAGGGGTGTCATGGAGTGATACATTGAGGGGCCCATGTTAGCATGGATATGCGAGGAAGCAATAGCCGTTAGCGTGCCTATGAGAAGAATCATGAGGCAAAGCTATGCAACATGAAGCACCTCCCAAGGGACTTTGAAATTACTTCGTGCAATCCCGAGGGTGTCTTATGGGAAAAGGGGTTGTAGAGAAAAGGGGTTCACAGTAAGAGGCATCGTGAAGCTCTGGTGCTCCATGTAGTGGAAGGGCATTGCGTAGGGGTATGCTTTGTGTAGTGAAGTGGCCTAGCCTAGGCATAGGGAATAGGTGCATATAGAAGGTTCTTTGAGAAGTGTAAAGACTTTTTCAGAGTAGTGCTTTGCGAAACAAGGGTGCCCTATGAAGCGTAGCATTACAAAGCAATGTGCTTCGCGAAGCACAGTGCCCCTGCCTTTGCATGTGGGTTACATGTGCATGGAGGGTACTTCACAAAGAATGAGTGCTCTGCGAAGAACCATGTCCCCTTGCGGATCCACTTCCTTCATGAAGGCCCGTGGGCTCTATGAAGGTCACCCACCTTTGAATAGGGGTTGAATTCAAGTCAAGGGAAAGGCACTTCATGATGCTCAAGTACCTTGAAGAGATCATATTTTGCAGAGCAGGAATTTCTTCACGATTTTAGAGACGAGAAGGAAAAAGGTTGGAGGATGCATCCTTTGGTCTTGAGGGGATCCTGGTATTTATTGGAAAGAGGTTTCGTGAAGTATAGATTTCTTGGTGCAAAGCTATGTGCCACTTTATAGTAACTACGGTGCCTCCCAACTCCTTACTCCTCGGTGAATATTCAAACATCAAGCAGTTCGCGGAACCTCCCGCCTACTTGATTCGTGAAGGCTTTGAAAACGTCAACTGGTTCGTGGAGCCTCCCGCCTCCTTTCAAACTAGTTTATGGAGCCTCCCGCCTCCTTGCTCCGTGGAAGCTTTGTAAACGTCAACCAGTTCACAGAGCCTCCCTCCACCTTGCTCCACGGTGGCTTCACAAAATTTAACCGGTTCGTGAAGCCTACCACCTCCAAGCTCCGTGGTGGCTTCCCAAACATCAACCCGTTCACGGAGCCTCCTGCCTCCTTGCTCTGCGGCAGCTTCGAAAATGTCAACCGCTTCGCAGAGCCTCTCGCCTCCTTGCTCCACGGCGGGTGTGCAAAGGAGGTAGCTTCGCTTCAGCCGCGATGCTGTGGGGATCCGCGAACAAGCTTCACAAGGCATCCCTATAGGCTTTGCATTTTCCCTTCCTCTTCCCAAATTTTGGCACCAAAAACTACTATATAATCATAATGTTAGATAAAACGAAACTAGTTCATGCTGTTCAGAAAAAACTGCCAAAATAAACCAGATATTTATCATTAATATTTTATCAAATGAATCATACTAATCTATGAAATAAAAATGATAAATGGGAACATTTAAAATTTTGTAAGTGAATTAATAACATTTCCTTACACTTATATATTTTTATTTACAATATAGAATTAAATACATAATTATACACAAATGATCCGATCATGAAACCATGAATCGAACACACACAAAACAATGGGAATAATGAAATATTATTAATGAATGGGTCATAAGATTCAATAAAATCCACACATAAGGTATTATAAATATTAATATAGTTATATAATAATTTTATAATAGTATTTAAACCATTACAAATGATTTTAAAGAACACTACACTAAAGGGAAGCATGAGGTAAGGGTTTTCTCATCTCACTTTTTTTACTTCTGTGAGATAAATGACTTATTCAGTACTAATTTATTTTTTATGGTGTATATACTACCCTTTTATATATATTATCATGATTCTCATTATATTAATGGAATTAAACACTTCATTTTATAATTATTACTTTTACGGTGCATACAATTCTATTGATTACTATGTGTAAGGGGATATATTAACTCAATTTCCATTCATTGGGTTATACATATACTTTTTTGATTATATTATTCCAATATTATGTGTTGAATCCACAGTTTATTTATTTATGTTTTATTACCAATTATCTATTTTTTTGATAATTTTTTTGACACATAATCACCCCGTTGATTAAATCAAACCTCAATGACACGAACATTGTAAGGGTTTTTATCGTCTCACTTTTTATTTCTGTGAGGTATATGCCTTATTTAACACTTATTTATTATATGTGATTTATATATATTGATATTTGATATATCATATTATTAATATCATTATATTCATGGAATTAAATCTTTCATTTGGTAATTATTACTTTTATGGGCCATATGATTTGACTGATTACAAGTGGTAAGGGATTTCTTCGCTCAATTTTCATTCATTGTATTAAAATTATATTTCATCAATTATATCATGCTATGTTTATATGGGAAATTAAATTTTATTATCCCTTGTTGTATTTCCACATGTTTATATGGATTTACATAGAATATAGATAATTGATCTATCTAATTAGTGAAATAATCTTTCTAAGGCACTTTGTCTCAATCTCAATTCAATGAGGAATATTTTGTTGTTACACACCCACTTTTATGAGGTGTATGTACATCCCCTTTGACATATCATGTAATTATCATGTTATCTAATGTTTTATTAAACTTTTATTCATTTATGGGATTACGATTCAAATTTTTTAAAGTGGTATGAGACACTTTTGATTTAAAAATCTCTTTCTAATCTGATTATTTGATATATAATGAATGATTTGGATGCAAGAATTTTTAGGGGAAAGTATATATAAAATACCCAATGATGCATCAGTTGTCTCATGGTATGAATAATGTGGAAAAATTAAATGGGTTTTACCCATATTGATTATACCATCTTGTGAAAGGTCTTGATGGTAGTGGTTTATGTGCCAGATACATGATGTCCATTAATTTAGCATTGCCTACATTTAGAATTTAGTCTTTATTATCCAAATGATTTTACTATGAATAAATCCATGGATTAATTTAATTACCTATTTATTGATTACATGGAATTTTTTTCCAGTTATTTACCTTTGCATATTGATTTTTCTTATTGATTCATTATTTCATCTGATGTACTTAACTCTTACTGACCACTCGAACTCACTCTTATTTTGTTTCCTTTCCCTAGGTTATGAATAAGAGATATTTGAATGAATTTAAAGGATTAATTTTACTTCTATTTGTTATCTTATTTGTTTTTTTAAAAATTTAATAATGGAACTATGTATGTATCTAGTTCTTCAATACAACTACACTAATTTATCCTTTGGGATGTGATTCCTTATAATCATTCCAATGTAATAAATAAATGCATGAGATCTGAGATATTGGTGTCAAAGTAATTATACTTGACTAAATTCTCATTAAGTAATGCATCTTTGAAATCCATTTGATATATCTCAAAATCATAGTGAACTTCTATGGATAAAAAAAATCTGAACAGACTTTTACATCACAATAGGTGAAAAGGCAGCTTCGTATTCATTACCATGAACTTGTTTGTGACCTCTTTCCACTAGGTGTTCTTTATATGTAGAAACTCTACCATCCATGTCATTTTCTTATGAAAACACAAAATTTTACCTATGGGTATCACCCCATTAGGTGAATCTACCATTTTACAAACTTGGTTAGTGTATATGAATTCTATCTTAGATTAATTAGCTTTTAACCATTTCATAAAATCAGAACTCCCAATGGAATATTGGTAGGAAGTAGTATCATCTTATTTGAATGTTACATCATTATAATTATCCATGATAAATCCATATCTCTTGGGTTCATGATGAATCCTACCAAACCATCAAGGTTCTTGTATGTCTTGATTCAGTTCTTACTCCAAAACTCTTTGTGAAAATGGCTCAACCTTCATATTTAGGACACATCTAGTTTGATGGTATTATACACCACCTAGTACAATTTCACTCAAAATAACATATATATATATATATATGTTCCTTCTCAAGTAATGTAGAAAATTAATCCATGAACAATTTTTTTTGTATGCTTATAGAAATAATATCCTATAGTTTCTTTGGGATAACTAATAAATAAGCACTTATATGATTTTGAGTGAATCTTATTAGAAGATAATCTTTATAGGAGTGCTTCACAACACTAAATTTTATTGAAAGGATTTTTGAGATTTTTCACTGTCCATATCTCAAATGTTGTCTTCGAGAATGATTTATATTTAATTCATTTTAGTTGGAATACAATAGCCTCAAGATCATAACCCAAAAATTATATACAAAGTTCACATAAACTCATCATTGATCTAACCATCCCTAACAATGTATGATTTGTCATTTAAGATACACTATTCAATTGTGGTGTTCTAGGAGGAGAGATTTGTGAGATAATTCCATAACTACTCAGATGATCTATGAATTCCAAAATCAAGTATTCACCACCCTAATCTGATCAAAGAACTTTAATAATTTTTCCCAGTTGATTTTGTAGTTTTATATGAAACTATTTAATGTATCCATAAGTTTCGTACCTTTGTTTCATTATAAACACATAACTATATTGACTAAATTCACTGGTAAAAGTATCATTATATAAAACCAAAAATTTATTGAGTATTCATTGGTCTGTATACATTACTATGTATAATATCCAATAGTCCACTAGACCTCACACCTTTCCTCCCAAAAAGTGAAATTTTTATTTTTCCCAATAAAAAATATTCATATATATCAAATGTTTCATAATTTAATTATCCCAACAATCCACTTATATGGAGTCTCTAAACACATTTCTCATTTATATATCTATAGAGACAATGCCAAGGGTTTTTGGAATTATAATCAAATATGGACTTCTTGTTCTGAGTGTTACAAGAAGGACTATCTATATCTAGAATATATAAATATTTTATTATATTCCAAATTCCATAAACAATTTCTTTATTATATACAGAAGAACCATTTTTCTTAATATTGAATGAAAAATAATATTCTACAATCAAGATATAGAAATAAAATTACTTTTTATGGAGGGAAAATATTAACATTTTTCAATTATAGGATCCATCCACTTGGTAAAATAATATCATAAGTGTTTACCTATTATCCAACAACTCATTCTTGATTACCAAAAAAAGACATGCTTCACCTTTCATCAGTTTCCTCTTATCTATGAGTCTATGTATGTTAGCACAAACGTGTAATGCACACATGGTATCTAATACCCACAAGTCAGAGTTGAAAAAACTTATTTCTATAACATTAAAATTTGGGAACTCTAAATGTTTCTCTATGAGAACACTTCTCAATATTGGATTCCAATAATTAAGAAATTTACAGTTCTTAAATATTATTCTCAATATGATTATTTTTAAGGATTCCATAATCTAAAACAGAGATTTGTTATTAATGGTGTATCATTTATTATATCTATGCATTAATGTATTTAAATGAATGTACTCCCATTAAAAATGATGACCCCATAAATCATGTATATTTAGAGATCCAATATCCATATTTCACTAAGCAATGAGTCCAACTTATAGTTCCTCTCATCAAATAATTATTTAGGTAATAATTCATCCTAATCAAAATAGTTGTGACTTTTGGATAGTTGAGAATATAACTCTTTATCCAAATCCATCATATCAGTTCACTTAACTCTATTTCTCTGGTAACCAAACCCTATTAGTGTCCCCAGCTAGTGTTCCCAAATAAAATTCCGAAAACAATCTAAAAAGGATGATCCAGGTTAACCTATCTTTAGCATGACCCACCCAAAAAAATAAGATGGAGTTATTAATTTCTTTATTTCCTTAAAGAAGATAATCCATGGTCACCCACATTTATCATGACCTACCCTGTTGGATGATTGAGGTCTTGACAAGTGTCACTTTGGAAGAAATATCACACTAAGTATTTTAGAGGGTTTTAACCTCATAAATTTAATATATATCATATTCATATTAAATTAATAACTAATAAATCTTATTTAATAATTATATTTTAATGTTTTATTTGTTTTTTTGTATGCATGCTTCTATTAATTTATTTTTAGAAAGACCTATTCCAACCACGAAATTATTATGTTAACACCAAAAAAATGTGAAACTCTTTACCTAACCAATGTGTAAGTGTTAATAACCCCAAAAAAGAAGTGAATTATTTTCATAAATAACCAAATACATTATATGAAAAAGTTATATGAATTTTTCATTTAAATTCATAAAGTTTAGTGAGATTTATAAATTCCACATGAGTATGCCTAGAGCGATAGATAACTAACCCCATTCACTTTCCTAGCCAATGAAGGAATCAATGAATGTAGATGATCTGATCCCAAGTCCCTCTACTTAAGGACACATTACTTAAGAAATAATTTAATTCATGAAAAACTTGAACACATAATGTGAAAAAATTATAATCAATAACCATTCTTAAGCTCATGACAAAAATTATAAACAAAATTAATGGTAAATGAAAACTAATTTTTATGATATCAAACCTAGCATGACATGAAAGGTTATAAACTATAAGAAATTTATCATATAAATGGGAATATATAATATTCATATTTCAAAAATATTTTAGTAAAAATGAATATCATCAAAATTTAAAAGTGAAATAAACAATTTATTTATTTTCCAATACATGAGGCATTTAATAACTATTCATAAATAAAGTATAATTATAGACATTTTATATTTATTTCAATATGAACCCCTTCATATTTAATATTAAATTGAATTTATATGATATTTAATTAATTATAAACATTTTATAATTCAATATCTATTATATAAACATTTTATGTAATCTAAATATCATATGTTTTTTAATTTAATAACACTTTATAAATCAGATCTTATGAATTTAAAAAAAATATTATTTCTAGATCGTATGGCATACCATTTAATATGTTAAAGGGTGTTTTAAAATATTATCCTTTAATATTTTTGTAAAATGTTTCATGAAAATATATTAATTTAATTATAAACAATTTATAGTTTATTTATATATTTATAGAATCCATATGAATTAAATATTCCAAAAATACCTTTTAACATTATTTATATACAATTTATAAACCATAAAAACCATTTAATATTTTAAAAAATGAATAATTTTCTATTCAAACTTACGTAGAACTCCTTTTCTAAATAAGGTTGTCCTCTTATTAACCTTACACTAAATTTCTAAAAAGGGTAAATGATATTTTTAAAAGCCTACTTAAGGCTATCTTTAAATGTTACCTTCATGTAGCTCAATACCAATGCATAAAGGTAATATGAAGATTACCCTAATGAACCTCATTTGTATAAAGTAATTAAAAAATCTTATTCAATACAAAGGTAAGCATTTCATTATGTAGTATCTCAAATACCCTTACGTGTATGGATAAAGTTACAAACAAATTAATGGAAAAACCCTTGTGAAAGAGAACTACCTCTACGAAAAAGTTGTTAATATAATATATAGGTTACTCTTATGTGGTCTGTCTGCATAAGGATACAACCTTTATATAGAAGACATTTATAAGGGAAAATAAAATTTGACCTTATGTAGCTCATGTAGGGGTGAGAAATCTTCTTTTAGTTTTATGATTTTTTTTCATTTTTCCTTGAAAACCAATAATTTGAGCATGTTAAAAGTTTGAAGAACCTTACTCTAATAAACTGATAGGTTTCATATGATCATCTTATGACCATTTTCAATGGAAGACAACCCAGAAACATATGCAATTTATCTTCTATAAATAAACATGTTTAAGTTGTCACAAAATAGAGTACCTGGAAAACATGAGTTGTTGCATCTTCTATATTTATCCTTTGATAGAGTGTTCTTGGGGTAGATAAATAGGATAAATGAATGAAAACACCCTACCTACATGGTGATACAAGAACCATTTGTATCCATGATCATATCGTGAGGATTCTAGAATACTAATGGGGTTTTAGTGCTTTCTCAAACGTGATAAATAGAGTATCAAGAGGATAATAGTTTAGAAAATGCACATACGCATCTCACAACACACCACAAAATTGGAGAATATCATATCCTCTTAAGTATACAAATCATGATGCATCTTAAAAGCATCGTAATTGTTTTTTAAGATTAGGGTATTATTCATTGAACACTTTCAAAACATTTAATGCAAAGCCTTTAATCCATTCAAAATGTATTTTATCTAAGGAACAAACAATTTTGGAGAAATGAATAATATATATATATATATATCATATATATATATATATATATTATATCCATGCATCACATGCATGAAAAATTTATTCATCAGATGAATTAATTAAATTCTCATTATATATATAATATCATTATATATATGTATAAATATATATATTTTATGTATCATATGAATGTGTATATGAATCTAATGAATGTATTTTATTAGTGTACATCCAACACCCATGTCCATCTTGAAATAGCTATGTGGACCTCCCCCATGACCCTAGCCACGAATCACTATGCGTGACTCATATTGTGGCTCTATACCAACATAGAACTTTGTGTGAGAGAGATATTACACTAGGAGATCTTCCTCTTGGACCTCCACAGTTCTAAACAGTGTAGAATAAACCTTAGGCGACACTAGCAGCTAAGTATGTGTATTCTCCTCCTTCTGTGGAAATGATGTAGTGATAAATGTCACAAAAGTCAAATTAGGTAGTGTGGGGATCCGATTAGTCCCCTTATGTGGAAATGATATTTTATACATGGTTGGACTCTCCATGACTTCCAAAGTTTTCACATATTCACCCCTATCCCAGAACAAATCTCTTATATTGTGAATGAAGTCCCCTCCATGCCATGTAGCTACAATGTCACCAAGTCACGTAGAGTTCTGACATAAAAAATAAACAAACCTGTGTATCACCCATATGGAAATTTAGTCATCACTGGTGGGAGAAAAGTTTTCTCCTCATCATGACGTGGAAGGTCGACTAAGTGAGAACCGCTGATCCATAGTAGGCATTGTTCCACCTCATCGAGTAACCAGTTTGGGTGGTTTTTTTAGAATTTCCCCTTCTCTTGAAGTGCCTAGAAGAAAATGGAGTTGATCCACCTCATGGAGAAACATCATTATCATTTTGATTCTCTATTATTTTCTTTACCAAAAGAGTACTATGCAGGAAGTATCCCAACTGATAGTTCTCTCCACTCATATGAGATTAAGCGGTAGCACACCTCCTCCCATGGATGACATCCATGAATGGTGAAATCGGTATCATGCATCCTTTCATATATTACATCCATAAATATTATCTCCACGTCAAAGTGAAATTTTTTCATGTTTTCCTTTCAGTATTATATAGCTCATAAAGCTGAGATTTAGTAATACATTCCACTATCGAACGGGAAGAGAACTAATCATGTGTGACACTACTGGAAATAAACTGATTATGTTTCCTCCATGGAATGTGAGTTGTACATGAAGGAATATACTGAGTGAAATTTTGAGCTCTATAATTGGATGCAATCTAATTGTGAGCATCCACTAAATGTGATCTAATAGGATGATACTTTGTCAAATGATGAACCTGAGTGTGAACCTCCTCTGATGGAGAATAATTTTGAAACAATGTGTGTATAATAAAGGTAAGTTGGACCATTTTATAGAGAATCATCAAAACCTATAGGTATATTTCAAAATAAGAACAGAGCCTACATTCTAGAGGGAGAATTCATATGGAGAAGAAGATAAGAAGCTACATAGGAGGAACTTCAACTCCCCACCCAAGTTGAACACAATTTCCATGCTAGAGGCTGATTTACTATAATAATTATCTCTCCCCCATACCATATTCTAGTTATCCCTTATAAAAGAATTTACATAGGGATCAGTTGTATAAAAAAATCCTATAGGTGGCCTAACAACCCTTCCCCTAATAATACCATTCAACCCCTTATTCCCAATTCTAGAAGGATCCATCTAGGTATGTTATGGAATTCGAGTTCTCTGACACCAGCACTCGCTACCATATAAAATACTTGGTCTAATAACAATTCTCTAAAATTTACTCCTGAATTCAAAGGTAATTTTGGGACCACAAATAACCCTAGAAATTTTATCTATTTTATATATTTTTTAATAAAACTATGAGAAACACTTTCATTAATATATCAATAACATTAAATAAATGATTCTAAATATATAAAAAATTAACTTTTGAAATAATAGAGTCTTCCAATCTAATTTCCATTAAATTACTTGGAAATAATTTTATAAAATTATACTCCATATATTTTGTTTTATCCCAACTATGATGGAAACCTTCTTATTCTAAAGTTTTTTTTCCAAATCCCTACCTTTAAATTAATAATATATTTGAATTATATAATGATAACTATATAATATGTAAAAGTATGAAATTAGGTATCTCATATTGAATATGATTTATAAGTTCATCTAAGACCAATGAAAAAAGGTATAGTATAAATCCAAACCTTAATTCGGTATTACTGAGTCAAGGAAGTTTGAAGTGTCACATAATGGAGTTAAAACTCAAGTAAAACTTCCTATATACATATATTGGAAGAATTTGATAAACACCACCTTCACCTATTTTATTTAAATTATACAATCATATAATATAAATAGTTAAATAATCCAAATAAAATATGTAAATTTTATTAAAAAAAACTAAATATAAAAAAATAAATTTTACCTTATTGAGGACTATAAATAATAACTTGAGAAATTCATTTCAATCTTCTAGAGTTTTGCAGAAAAATCAGTAAAGGATAATGAATAATTTACAAGAGATATTATAATTTTTTCCCATGGGAGGATTAAACAATTTCTATTACTTTTTTATGCATATCTCACATAAAGGAATAGTGAACCTCATTCATGGATCCTCACTAAAGTGGGAGGGTGAATGGGATTCACCCTTCAACATACCTATTTTTAAAAATACTTCATGCCCTAACACATTTTAAAATATATATATTTTTAAAAATCCCTTAAAAATCCTCTACAAGTATTTAAAAAAACATTCTATTTTATATTTTCAATATAGAAGATGATCATTTATTTTTTTCCCACAAAAGTGTGAAATGATTTTAGAATCTTATAACTTATTTTTTCTATAATCTCTTATTTTGTATGAGTTCCTAAAAAATAATATTCATTTTTATAATTTCATGAGTGGTTGTTTTCTTCTAGATTATTTGGTTAACTATGGTTTCCCAAAAAATAATCAACTAATATTATTAATTGGTTGGAGATGGATTTTGATGAATTATTTCATTTTCTAATAAAAATAGAAATAATTTGATAATTATGTGACTATTTTTTCTATTGGGTTTTTTCATATATTTATATAATGTTTATATAATAAAATAAGTAGTGTTAGTGACTGTTTTTTAGGATACGGTGCTTCTATAATTTTGAATAGTGGATGATTGTTTTGTATATCATATCTTTACATTGTTTTACATATTGTTATAAATCAATGTCAATATTATAAGAGAGATAAGAATTAAGTCAATTGTTTCTTGGGTTTTTTGTATGGGTAAATCTATGAAATTATTTGTTTTAATTTCATGTTTGGAATATATGATGATGAGTATTCATATATTTAACACGCCATATTTGATGGATTTTTATGTGAGGAGGAAATATTTTAAGGGGTTTATTCATAATAGTGATTCACTTGTTATAACATGCTTCAAAGGCAATGTGTTACCCCTAAAGTACTTTGTGGTGAATATGTTGAGGATGATACTTAATATACAACCTCCAATCAATATCTATAGGGGTGTAGAAAATTAAGACCATAAATGATTGTCCCTTAGATGTTATGATAATTGAAAGATAAATAAGTGAAAAGAATTGGAAATAAAAGAACACTAGATATAATGTGGAAAAACACTCAAATATAGATGGGTAAAAACCCATTGGAAAATAGAAGGATCACTATAGGTAAAATGTAAGTAACCAATCTCTAAACACTACAGGGTGAATATACTCATAATTTAAATCTTTTTAATAATGGAAAAGCATCGCAAATACTACATAAATGAAAAAATATTGGAGAAAATCTTGTTGACTATTGATTGATTGACTATAGTTGGGGATAGCCTCCTTTTAAAGGCCTTTTGATCCTCCCCATATTATTCTTCCATTCGATTGTTGGTGGGATTTTTCAACCCACCACACAAAACCCTACATTCCCTTCCCCCATTGACAAAATTTTGGGGGTGGTGCCTATCTATTGAAATAAAAGGGTTGCTGAAATATCTCCCACTAGATGATTGATTGAGAACTAATCACATCACCAAACATTCCTTCTATCTACTAAACCATGTTTCCCACTTCTATGTGGGGATACTCAAGGATATTTACTATTTGAACTTATTAGAGTCACCTTCATTAGGAAAACTTCCATATTTTATTTATGATAAATTTTCAACATATCAATAATTCCTTCCCCCATCACATATTGATCAAAATTATATTTCAACCCAATGTGTTTCATCCAATAATTAAAAGATAGATTCCCTTAAATGTTCAAGGAACTTCGACTATCATAAAAAATGGAATCTACTCCTACCTATTCCTGAGATCCTCCAATACCCTTTTCATATAAATCACCATTTTTCAATCTTATTTAGATTCCATGTAATCTACCTGAATAATGGATAAATTCCCAATTGACTGAAACTATGAAACCCAGATAATAGATACTCTTGTAAGAGTAAACACATAACCAGTAGTGGATTTCCTCCGATCATAGTCTCATAAAATATTTGAATGAACATATCCTATGATCATGAAATCTGATCCTCCATAATACAGTGCGTCATCTGAGGTCTCCAAGATATATCTAAGGGTACTCACCACTATGTTCCAATGCTCTAATCAAAGATTCTCTATGTATTGAAAAACTGTTACCACTGCATCTGAAATAAATATCTTAGGGAAAACTACAGAAAACATCAGAATCCCCACTATTGATGCATACGATACTTGAGACATATCTATTCTCTCTATTTCTATTTTGGGACTCATCACAAAGGATAACCAGAAATTAATAGAATTATGAGTAGTGATTGTATTACAAAATTTCATGGTGAAGAATTTTAAGACTTTAATTAGGTAATTATTTTGTAATATCCAAATCTTCCCATTATTTTTATTTCAATAAATCTATAATCTAAGATTCATTTTTTTTTTCTGACGTCCATCATATCAAACTCCCTTGCTAATTATGACTTCTTCTCATAGAACTAATAATTGTTGGGGTTGGGAAATAGAATGTGATCCATATAAAAAATAATAATGATAAAATCATTACTATATAAACCTATTAAATATTAAAACGTATATAAATAAATTCCATTATAACCATAACTCATGATATAGGAATAAAATCTCTTATACTGACACCTTGGTGCCCTCTTGATATTATAAAATGATTTGTTCAGCCTACAGAAAAAGTTCATGTTTTTATAATTTGTAAAACCTTACAATTATAGAATATAGATATCCTCATAATGATAAACATGGATAAAATCTATATTCATAGACAATGACTCTAGATTCAAACTATATGTTGCACACGGTTCTAGAACTACTCAAATAGTAATCAATATAACGATAGAAGAAAATATTTCATTGAAATCAGTACCTTCCTTCTGAGAATTTCATATGACCACCAATTTCGTATGATATCATTCTACCTAATTATTTCCCTAATTATTGCTCATAAAGAACCATTTGTTTCCAATATCCTTCCATTTGAGAGGTAATGGATCAATATTCCAAATATTTTATCTTGTTTAGGGTTTCAAGTTCATCTTTCATTGCTACCGTCCATAACCATACATTTAAACTCTGAGTTTCCTCCAAAAAATTATATGTCTCTTATTTTTTAATTAATAATTAATATTAAATATTTCTCTCTGTGATATAGTCTGAGTTCCATATTTTATCTATTTTCTCCTGAGTTGACTATTATGGTCTAGAATCAACTATTTCTTGATCATTTTGCTCTGGTAATACGTTAGAGGAAACTTGTTCTTCAGGTGATTAATCATCCACCATGAATGTTATAGTTTTTTTCATTTTTTTTCTTGCATACAAAGATATTTATTCATGCCTTGTATTCAGTAAAAATGATTCCTCTACTGATGATATGTTTGTGGAAAGTGGGGTTCCTAAAAAATACCCAATCACACCCCAGCATGTCGTAAGATTATGAATCTCATTGATCTTGAATCCATGTTTGGTATTTCATGAAAAATAAATAATGAATATATAGGACCAACTAATTTATATAATTGAGAATAATCAGTAAGTTTATCAGTCCACATCTCTTCCAATTTTTCCAAATCAATCACTACTGAAGGATATTAATTGGTCACATAATATGTGTTCTTAAATTCTTTTTCCTAGAACAAAATGGTGAGTCTTGGAGTCCTAAAAATTTCCATTTTTTATACAATAGGGTTTTTTTATCCTCCCTACCACTCCATGATATTGGGGAGTTTATTCCACCATGAAGCTTCTCTTGATGGATCCCTATTGAAAAAATGTATTAAAATCCTCATTTATATATTCTCCACCGTTTTTATTCCTCAAAAACTTTATCTTCTTTACATATTCAAGTTCCTTCCATTATTTTATTGTTTTCAAGACATTAAAAACATCTTATTTCCTATTTCTGGGGTATAACCACTTCTCCACCATTTTTATTCCTCAAACTCTTTATCTTCTTTACAAATTCAAGTTCCTTCCATTCTTTTAATGTTTTTAAGACTTTAAAAATATATTATTTCTTATTTATTTGGTACAAACACTTATTCTAGAATAAAAAATTAATATACGATAGAAATAACTTTTCTCCTCCTAGGGATATAACTGGTTCTTTCCAAAAATTAGAATGAATCAAATATAATATGTCTACGATTCTTATTGTTTACATTCTAAAAATAAACTTATATTTATTACTCAAAATAAAAAGATAAAAAAAATGTAAGGATTGATTTTTAAGACCATGTAATAACATATGATTAAAAAGAATATCCAGGATTAATTCAGATATATGAATATGATTCCAAATCCACAACATCATCAACACTTCCATAAAGGAAGTTGATGTGAAAACTATCACTAACACCATGTATGTTTATTTTATAAGAATATACAGATTATTTGAGATCTTATCTACCATCATCACCACAAAATCACCCTTTATAGTCCTAATCACTCCTTTCTTGGTGCATGCCATACATTTTATTTCATCAAATTTTTTCCAAAGATAATATTATCTTCTTTAGTACCTTTACATGGTGTACTCATTCAATGGTTTTAGTAATGACATCATGCACCTTTAGTTTGATAATACCATCTCTAGTAATCTGTATGGTCAGATCTTTCCTATGTACAAAATTATTTCGCAGATAGATCCATACTAATCATACCATTCCCTTTGAGACATCAATTTCGATGTTTCTCCTGAGTCCATTATCCATGCATCGTTGATATGTTATCTATCTAGAGAATCCATTGCCACTTCACTGACTAGTATGTCTATATTTCCATATGTACTCACCATATTTCTTTGAGATTTTTTCCTACTATTATTCTTATTCCAATAATCCATCCTAACATGTCCCTTTTTTTCACAAGTGTACCCTGCAAATTTTTTCTTCTTTATCTTTGATTTGGACCTTCCATGATTTTGGATTACATTAGATCAATGCTCCATCATCATTCTTCTATCCATTGATAGAGCCTACTCATAATGTGATGTTTTATTCATATTTTCATTATTCTTGAATAGATATTATTCTTAATCAACAACAACTTCAATGTCATTAATGTGAAATAAGTCAATATAGATATTTTTAAGAGATTGATGTTGACCAGATCATATAGATCTAAAAATATGTGGATTAGAATACACACAGATTCAATATCCCCAATTCTATTACCCATTTTCATGATCTAAAAAAATAGGGTAATAAGGGTATTTTTATGGTCATTCAATGATGATGAATCTTCCATTCGATGAGTATAATTTTATCTATCAGAAAAAAAATTAACGGTGACTTGACCTCATATATCATCATTAAGTATCCCAAAATTCCTTTATTTTATCCCCTATAAAATTCCTGTAAAACCCCATCTATTAAAGAAAAATGGTTATTAGAAATTTAATTCCCATATATTCCATTCTATTTATCATCTATTATACCCACCAGTCTTACACCAATCTCGAATATTCAATTATCCTTCAACAACATTGGATTCATCTTCATTTTAGACAATAAAAAATTATTCCCATTGATTTTTTTGATCTCTAATTTCACCATAATCTAGATACACCATTGGTTTTGAACCTCCTCTATTTCATAATAGTTTATTTAATAAACTAGATAACTTTTTATGATGTGTAAAATTAAATGTACCTAAAATCAAAATTCATACTCCAATTTATGAGAATTGCTAATACCCAAAAAAGTGGACACCACTAGGCCAAAACCTTGCTATGATACAACTTTTTAAAACCATAAATTATTGGTATTTCAAAACATTAATAATTTTGAGTTTAAAATAATGTGAAAAATGAGTAAATAAAAGGGAACAAGATGTAATATAGAAAAAATCAAAAATAGATACGTAAAAAACCATAGGAAAATAAAAGGATCACTATAGGTAAACAATGAGTAAACACTCTCTCACTATTACGAGGAGAATATCCTCATAATATTACTATCTTGAATAACAAAAAATATCCTTACAAATACAAAAACATAAAAAATATGGGAGAAAATCTTGTGAAATTTTGATTGATTTATTAATATAGTCGAGGGGAGCCTCCTTTTATAGGCCTCTCGATCCCCCTACACCCTTCCTCCACTGGTTGGTTGGTGGGTTTTGTCCACCAACCACACCATCCTATACCTTTCCTCATAGAAAAAATGTAGTGGGAAGTTCCTATCAGATCAAATCAAGGGGTTTCCAAAATAGAATAATAAAAAATCAGTTGTGTTTTGGCAAAAACTGGTTCTAAACATTGTAAAATTGTGCATTATACTAAGGACATATATATGTGAGATAGTGAAAAAACATGTTTCAATGTTGTTGAAGAACCTAAATATGAATTTAATTAACTAGAAGATATTCCAAATGGTTATATAGGGTTTGAAAAATACTTTTCAATTTTTAAAATTTCATTTCCAAACATAAACAATAATTATTTAAAAAGAAGAGAAATATCTATAAAAAGAATCTAGTTCAAAATAGACCTGGATTATGTTACATTGAAGGGGTTATAAAACATTGAAAATATAATGTTATGATCCGTAAAAGGAATGCATGATTTTTTGGCCTTTGATGTTGATAGATTTTAGCATGAGAAGTTCATAGAAAGTTTGAAAGAACAAATTTAAAATATAATGTAGAACATTTTTGGAATAAAATGAGTTTGAGCGAGTTTAATCATATTTGAAGATTATATCTATTGAAAACTTGTTGATTGATTTTTTCATGAAACCTGACTTTGAAAGGACTATTTTATTAAAACAATTATTGGGATAACTATCCGTAATATCTCTTATGCACCTTAAATCAGTTATTTCATTGATGGTGTGAGTTGTTTTTTAAACATTAAAAGGTATCCAATATTTCTCGTTCATTTCAATAAAAGTTTCAATGGTGTGGGAAATAATGAATCATTATATATTGTAAAAAATATGTATGAATAGTTATTTTGAATAATTTTTAACTACATTATTCTCTAATTCCAGTTCCTTTTCATTGATATTGTTTCAGCGACTATTTTCCAGAGTTATTTTAATATAGTGTTAGAAATTGTTACACTGGTGGAACAAAAATATTATAGATTGATTTTTTTAATGTAGTAGTATTCATTTTTATATCTTTCATGCAATTAGATAATTTATTTTTATTTTCCACTATTTTGGGATTTCCACACCTAAAAAAACTACAAGTACCATATTATTTTCCCACTCATCCCAGTTCAAATCTAAACTCTCAAACCATATTTTTTATGTTTACATTTAATTATCTAAAAGTAGTTACAATCCAAGATTTTTTTCAATGTGGATTCTAGCAGGTAATATCAATTTATTTTATGTTAAAATTGATTCTATACGATATCATAGCTATTCAGTGAGATAAGGGGTTTACTGGTTATTGGATCAACTATTTTAGTTATTGAACCCGTTTTAAATAGAAATATTAATTTTAATAGTAATATGTTATCTTTAAAAATTTCTAATATATATATATATATATAATATATATATATAAACACATGTATGTCAAGACTTGTGGTCTTGACGAAACCTTTATATCCTTGTGGGTGGGGTTGAAATCTCTTATGTTGTGGATTTTTTTGATTTATGGAAGGCTTGATCGAGAAAGTGCAGGATGGAACTGGCGGGTTGGATGGATCAATTATATAATTGCTTCCTTGGTTTTGATAAAAAATTAATATTTGATTGGTCTAACTTCTTAAATGTTCTAGTATACTGGTTCATACTAGACTGATGGCTGGTCCTGGTGGATCAGTGGTTGGAACATTGGTCTACTCCATTTGTGTTAATTTTGGTCTAGGAACATCCTTCATATCCATGTGGGTAGGGTTTGATTCTTCCTTTTCATGGGATTTTCGTGGTCTATTTGGATTTATATCAGGTTGAATTTAGATTTATCTGGGTAGATATGGTGGGTTAAGTGTCCTAGTTGTGGAACTCTTTCATTTGGTTTGACAAAAAAATTAAGTATGTCCATTCCAATGGACTGAACAGTCCTATAGGTTAGTCTGGACCAAACAAGTGGTAAAACATGATGGGACCATGTTTGTACTAATGATCTGGTTTGATTTTGAAATTTTTTCATATTCATCATAATCGAACCCAATATTAAACCCTTCAGATGAGTGGTTCACTAGTTGTTACTTCATCTTGTGGTCTAATTGATTCTACTACTAAACAGATTTTAATTAGGAATATTAATTTTAATATTGCCTGTTATCTTTGAAAAATTTAAAATACCCCTCCCACAAATGTTCGATTTATGGGTCGATCCACTCCAATAATCAAGGTTGTGGTTTGATTCTCACTGTTTGACCGCTAGATTGTAATTTTGAACCAATTAATTATCCCTCTAGCTATGTCGGGGCCTGTAGAATTCGTTATTTCTACCTAGTCAATTTTTATTTCACATTAGTGACATGAAATATAGTATAGGGTTCTATGGGGGAGGGATATTCTATGAAGAGCATGAATTTCATGGGTCGAGGGAGGTTTCATTAAAAAATAAGTTAATTTAATTAATAATATGTATAAATAATATATATATAATAAAAAAGGATGCATACCTAGACCAGTGTTCTAGGTGCAGCCATTATATCCCCATGGGTATGATTCAATTATCTATTTCCATTATATTTTTGTGGGTTTTTTTATTTATGGTGGGTTAGGTCCAAGGAGAACAGAATAAAACCAATGAATTTGGTGGTTTAGTAGTGGAATTGGTTCACTGGGTTTTACTAAAATTTATTATTTGACCACCCTAACTTCTTCAATAGTTCAATAGGGAGGTCTAGGATGGACCAGAAGGTCTATACTAGATAGTTTTCTTGTCTCTGTGGAACTGGAATTGAATATTTATTCCAATCTAGTTGTGATAACTATGATCCAGGCACAACCCTCATATCCCCATAGGTAGGGTTTGATTCACACATGCAGTGGGATTTTTATGGGTTTTTATATATTTTTTGTGGGTTATACTCAACAGGTGTAGGGTGGATGTGACCAACTAGGTGTGTGGATTATGGAACTAGTTAATTTCGTTTGACAAAAAAACCGAGTTTAATCGATAGAAATACTTAAACGGTGTTGTAGATTGGTCAAGAACAGACATGTGTCTAGTCCCAATGGATATGTGGTTGGACTTTTGGTCTGGTCCTGTTGGGATAATTTATTTATAGTTATCATAATTGGATCATCCAATCAATTAGTGAGATAAGTTGTTCACTAGTTATTTGTTCAATGGGTGGTTCAACATGTTCAACCATTGAGTTGATTTTGATTATAAAATTTAATTTTAAAACTATGTTTTTTATCTTGAGAAAAATTAATATATATATATATATATATATATGATATAATAAATAAGTCACGTTCTTGGTCTAGTGGTATAGATTCCGCCTTTAGATCACAATAGGAATAGTTTTATTCTCCCGTTGTGGTGACTGGACACCAAGAACACACTTCCAAAGAAACCACAATTACAAGCCGGATCACTGGTGTTGTGCGCAGATGATCGAATAAGCAAGACACAATAAAACAGTGCAGAAAAATAAGGGAACACAAGTATTTACGTGATTCGGCCTCTTTAGGACCTACTTCATGGCAAGAACACTACCCCATGCATGCGATTTTATTAATTGCTCAAAAACAGAATCAGATTACAAGAACCGGACTGACCAGCAAGATAGAAAACAAGCAGAAAAAATAAAAATCTCAAATGGAAAAGAAATTGTAAACAATACTCACAATGCCGGATGAAAACTGGTCTGGAGGCCCTGATCGCTTCACACGGATGAAGAAAACGCAGCCTCCTGGATCTTGTTGAAGCTGCAGTGACTTGCTCCTCTCACGGTTCTGAAAATTGTCGCCAAAGGCTGCACATCTTCCGTCGGGAAGGGTTGTTGTCTCCACATAGATCTGGTTGCGGCGTATGCGCTGAAGGAGAACAACAAGTAAGGACGAGTGCTCCGAGAAGGAGGATTAAGCACAAAACCAGGAGTTGATCGCTAGGTCTCGCCGAGGAAGACCAAAACACACCACCGTTGGGAGCCAAGAAGCTGAATTTGGTCCTCTTTTTGGGAATGACTGAAGTAGGGGTGATGAAACCACCTAAGAACAGGTGAAAAGCCTAACCGCCTGCCCAATCCAGTGGTGCCACAAAAATAGGCTGTGAAGCCAAAACGCCGAACCAACTGAACGGTTCGAACAAACAGGGCGCAAGATGGACAACCAACAGTGAAAGGGAGGTGTAGGGAGATCAACAGTGGAAATAAAACCAGAGAGTAAAGTAGTGTTTGTCAGCGTGTCAAGTGGACAAGAAATTACATCCCTCAAACAAGCAACGCCCTGAATGAAAATACAGGCTCAATTGCACACATAAAATTTCCATCGGGTATCTCAAACAACCAGCCCCAATAAAAAGACACGGTCAAGTCTCCAACATGGAAAAAATTAAAAAAAGAAGGAAAACATATTAAACAAATTTAATATGAAAAAACAATTAATAAAAAACCTTAATTCATGAATCTAAACCTTTTTAATTAAATTTGTGATGTTCTTGAACATAACCTATGAATTGAATTGGGAAATTAAGCTAAAAAACCTACGCAAAATAAAATAGACCATATCCAGTGCTAGTCAAACTATACACTAATTATTCCCAACATGTGCATCAATGTGATACACACTTTCCCTCATCAATTCCATCTAAACTACTACTTAAACTTGCTTAGAATTAAAAAAAAATCCAAACATAGACCAAAAACATACCTGCACTTACATGAGCCGACCTCTGAAATGATGTCATCGATAAGGTCTCACACTGCTAACAAGTACCAGAACATAAGCAGCACACACAGTAGTACCAATCCTCAAAGAATAATGACAACACAAGATATGAACACAAACTCAGAAGTGCAAATTCAAATAGTAGTAGCAAAGAAAAAAGATCATGCAAATGAAGGTATACAAGAAAACAAAACATAAGACTCAGAGAAAGGAAATCACTTACTCCACCTAGATCTACGACAGACCTAGAAGACTATCCACCTAAGGAGAAGACACTGCCTAGAACCATGAAACATGTGAAGACACCTCCTAAACACAACCGTTGTATAACCCATATAGCCTCGATCCTAGAGCCAACTTGTAACCACGAGGAGACACACCCAACAAGCAAGGGAATCCTGCCACCGACCTAGGAAAAAACCATCCTAGTCTATCCCACCCGTGACATCAAGCACATTATTCCAAGGTACCCATCCAATGTTGATAAATAGATACCAGAAACAGCCCCATTATGAAGTCTGGTGATCATCCAGACACCTCCCATGACCTGCTTCTATTAACCACTGCCCAACGTTATATTGTCCTCACACCAGGTTACTTCCCGAGAGGCCTAACACACCTAGGACACCAATAAGGAAACAAACCCAGAGTTGGACCAACAACTCTGCCCCCCTGCAGCACACTAGACACAATATAGGACGAAGACATCGTCAAAACCAGGATCAACTACATTATATTGAGCCCCATCACCCCTCGAACCATTCCTATCAGGACAATCCCTTTAAAATTGTCCTGGTTTCCCACACTGATAGCACTTTAGTGTCTTAAACAGGCATGCACCTTTATTTTTACCTTTATCACTACTTTTCCCTTGTCCCATATCATTTGTTCTACCCATAACATTAAGCCCCTCTCCCTCTGATCCCAACCCATGATTAGCCTGCAATTCTTCTGAAAGAAGAGCAGACTTAACCTATTCTAAGGGTAGTGATTCCCTACCATACATCATATTTTCTACCAAAGAACTATAACTATTGTCATGAGAAATTAATAGAATCATTTCCTGATCCTCATCATCAACTGCTACATTTATATTGGCAAGATCTAGCATGATTTTATTAAACTCGTTAAGATTTGATTTGATAGAACTATCAAGTTTCATATTAAAAGTAAACATGCGATGTTTTTTATACAGTCTATCAACTAATGAAGTAGTCAAATACAATTTCTCTAATTTCAACAAAATCCCAGCAGTAGTGGACTCAAAGGAAACCTCTCTAGGGACCTTATCTCCTAGGGAAAGCAAAAGGGATCTATGGGCTTTAACTAGAATGTCAAGGGGTACATCTTGGTATTATACAATAGTCTGAACAGTTTGATTAACAGTCATAATGGGTTTCTTGGGCCCACATAAGGCATCAATTAAGCCTTTTTGAACGAGCAAGGCTCTCATTTTAATTCTCCAAAAATTGAAATCGTTGTCTCCATCGAATTTCTCAATTTCATATCGCATTGTAGTTATGTTTATCTAGATGAGTGGATATAGAGTGGTTGGGGACAACGTTAGGCGTAAACCCCCAAGAACCGACCAATATCACTGGGTAAACGTGTACCATGAGATACAAATATCAGAGGATTTCAATGAATAAAATGGTTTCTATTAAAAAATAGAAATCAATTTATACAAGCAGAATTAAAGAAACAGATATAGAAGCAAATAAAATGAATGAAAACCCAAAATTAATAAACTGTAGTCAAAACTCAGCAATGCAACTTAACATGACTGTAAGAAGAATATAACAAGGCCCGGTAAACAGAACATAGCAATGAAAATTGCAATTTAATGAACAACAGGAACAAGGAAAATAGCAGCAAACCAAAAAAACAGCAAGACATGACATGTGAATTCCAAGAACCTAGAGGAAGATAATGCTAAAAGATAAATCAAAAGGCAAAGCAGCCAGATTGGCTCTGATACCACATGTTGTGGTGGCCGGACAGAAAGAACACACTTCCAAAGCAACCACAATTACAAGCCGGATTGCTGGAGTAGTGCGCAGATGATCGAATAAGCAATACACAACAAAACAGTGGATAAAAAAAATAAGGAAACACAAGTATTTACGTGGTTAGACCCCTTTGGGACCTACTGCATGGCAAGAACAACACCCCACACACGCGATTTTATTAATTTCTCAAAAACAGAATCATATTACAAGAACCGGACCAACCAGTAAGACAGAAAATGAGAATAAAAATTACAAAACTCAAATTGAAAAGAAATTGTGAACAATACTCACAATGTCAGATGAAAATTGTTCTGACGATCCTGATCGCTTCACGCGGATGATGAAAATGCAACCACTTGGATCTTGTTGAAGCAACTATGACTTGCTCCTCTCACGGTTCTGAAAATTGCCACCAAAGGCCACACATCTTCCATTGGGATGGGTAATTGTCTCCACCTAGATCCAGTCGTGGGGTATGTGCCGATGGAGAACAACAAGCAAGGATGAGTGCTCCGAGAAGGGGGATTAAGCATAAAACTAGGAGATTATCGTTAACGCTCATTGAGGAAGACCAAAACACCCCACCGTAGGGATCCAATAAGTTGAATGTTGTCCTTTTTTCGACAATGACCAAAGCAGGGGTGATGAAACCCCCTGTGAATGGGTGAAATCCCTAAAATCCTGCCCAATCCAGGGGTTCCACGAAAATAAGTTGTGAAACTAAAACTTCGAACCAACTGAACAGTTCGAACAAACAGGGTGAAAGATGGAAGGCCATCAGTGAAAGGGCGGGGTAGGGAGATCAATAATGGAAATAAAACCAGATAGTAAAGTAGGTTTTGTCAGTGTGTCAAGTGGATAGGAAAATATAGCCCTCAAACAATAAGTGCCCCACATGAAAATACATGCTCAATTGCACACATAAAATTTCCAACGGTTATCTCAAACAACCAGCCCCAATAAAAAAACAAGTTCAAATATCCAACGTGGAAAAAAATAAAAAAAGAAGAAAAAATTATTAAAAAAATTTAATATGAAAAAACAATTAAGAAAAAACCTTAATTCACATCTCCTTTTCCATGGGATTTTTGGATATATTGATGGGCAGATCCAGTGGGTGTAAGGTGGATATGATTGATAGGTTGGATTGGAAATGGAATAGGTTCATCGAATTTGACCAATCCAATTTCTTAAATGGTCTAATAGGGTTTTCTAAACCAAATAGGTGTCCAGTATAGTGGAACCAAGGTCAGAGCACCTTTTCGAGCTAGGTGTTATAATTGTGTGGTAAATAATGAAATATGGTAAAATATAACACAATATATATAGTTTATTTATATTAATCATGTTAATATATGAATATAATTTGACCTATACATGTGACTAGGAACAAACATGAGTTGATAAGAAGGATAATTATGGAATCATTTTTAGACCCAATAGTAAAATATGACTAAATTTAAAAACCAGGTAAATAATAGGGCTAGGATCGGGCTTTAATAATTTACCTGATACTTTACCCGCTAAACTCGATTAAGTGATTTTATAAGTATATCCTTTGAAAAAACAAAATAGCATGTATTTTATATTTCAAATTAAAGATTACTATATATGAATGAGTTTTTTCAAGGCCTGGTTAGTAAATGGGTTAGGTTCGGCTTGATCTAGCCTGACCCGATTAATAAATGGAGTTTATTTCATGGCCCGATTAGTAAACAGATCGGGTCAAGATTAGTTCAGCCCTCAATTAATAAATGGGTCTGGTTTTTTCTAGTCTAATCCTGAAAAGTGATGATTTTAATTATTTTAAGTGATACCAATGAGAATATATAAGGATCTATATATTTTTAGGGATATTTATAATTACTTAAAACTAATTTAAATGCTAACACTTGAGCTCTAACTTGTCTAGAAATTTTTAAATTAAAATTATAAATTAATCCCAAAAATACATATAAAGGGGAATGATTCTTATTTTCAACATATCACCCAGATTGAAAAATTTCTCTCAATTAACTTATCCTTCCATTCCCCATAGTTCTCTCTTTACATTCTAAACACTTTTAAAGTTATTTCTCACCTAAACAACTCAATCAAAGTGAGAATTTTTTTATATTTATGAAGGTACGTGCAATATTTCAATAAATATATTTTACTTATATTTTCTATTTCAATAATGTTAAACTATATTTAATATGTTTATGATGTTTAAAAAAGGACTTAATCCATGTGTTTTTATTAATAAAATATAACGTACACAAATTACATCTCTATTATACATAACAATTAATTTAGTTTCCTTTTCTATTCTATTTTTTTTTCATACTATTTTATTTTTTATAAGACAATTTTTGAGTAGACTATACTTCTTATGGATGAGGCATTAACATTCATCAACCTTAATATTAAATCCATTTGGCATGATAACTACTCCCCATGGTGGATATATACTCATATAAATATACTTAATTGTGGGATGATTAAATATTTACATAATAATTTTCATAAAACATTTTATTTTTATTTTTATTTTATATTTATCTAGATAAATTTACATTGGTGATAAATAAATCCATGCGAGGAATTACGAAGTGTATATTACTATATGTTCACCATGACTTTGTATCATTACTGGAAGTGAGTTATATAATATCATAAATCATAAACTATGTAAAATATTAAACTTTCATGATATTTAATTTATAATTAAATAATAATTTGATGCTTAAATTTGAATAATAAGAAAACTATCTTGGGAATAAATATTATGGCTCCATAACATCATAAGATTCATTCCATAACGAATTTTAAACATTAAAACTATGATGACAGTAAATTCCATGTAAATGGAATTATAAACTGTTATGGTAGTTGAACATCAGTTACCTTGAATTCCATTGACATGGAATTTAATTCCAATAATAAAATATAATATTAAAAAAATTAAAATCATTATATAGAAATAAATATTAATTTCTTAATAGAACTATTTTAAATTTGTAACAAATTATAACAGACAACAATTCATTTATATACAAAAATAATTACAAACAATAATCTTAAAAATAATTAAGGATTTTATTCTTCTATATCACTATATATAGGAGCTCTTTGTTCATTTAATATCATATATTATGTTGTGATTATATCATATTATGGAATTATGTTATTTTGAAACATAATTATTTTAAATTGTATATTCATTTAAGACCTAATATGTTTGATAACATGTGATGCACACAACACTAAACCAAAAAGAACCTTGGAATGTTACATATCAAAAAAAATGTATTGGTACAATTGGTAGGTAAAAATATATGTAACCAAGTTATATAATATACGAATAAATAATAATAAATTTCATTAGTAAAACTTAGAAATTTATGAAAATTCAATTACTGTATCTAATTAACTAATAAGAATGATTTATTATTTAAAATGTCATCCTTCTAAAATTGGATTTTATTCACTTTATTTTAATAAAATAAATATATTATGGATAAAATATATTATTGATATGAATAATATATTCACACTAATTCAATAATAAATTTAGAGGAATGTAAAAGTATGAATGATTAATATTTTTGAAGAGTTATTTATCTATGAAAGCATTTTTAATTATATTTTTGCGTATTAATTTGAATGTTAAGTTATAAACTTATAGAATTTTAATTTTAAAAAATAAAATTCATTTTTAGATTCACATTTTCAATGCCATATTAAGATAAATTTTTTATATTTTTTGGAAATAGTCATTTTTAGGTGAGTAGTGAAAATATAGTTTTTTCCAAAACATTAAAATTATAATTATATAATCAAGAACTAGATGTTTATAAAACGTTTTAATTGATCAAATAAATATTTATGGAGTAAAAATATTAATTTTTAAACTCCGTTATGAAATTATAAAACCTATGTATAAAATTTTATGAACTTAAGTAATATTTCACAATAAAAAAAATTTTCTTGTATTTTATTTTAATTCAATATTATTTTGGAAATTTTAGGTTTTGACTTCCTCGGAAATCCACATAAATTTTTTATAATGAACTAATTAATTTTAGGAAGATTAAATACATTTATTACCTTATCATACACATAACCTTCAACAATTAAAATACATTTTCCCCCAAAATGGGTTTTCATGCATTACATGTATTAATTTTAATGTTATGTTTTCTTACATAGAGAATGTTTACCTGATAAAAGGGATTTCATATTTGGAAATAGTATGTCCAAATTACTTAAAAAATCAATTTGATTTTTAGGAATTAAAATTAAATTACCTTGGTAAAAATTAGTTACCACTATAAAACTAAAAATGGTAAAAGTGAAAATTATAAGAGTAAAAGAAATAAAATGTTGTTTAAAACATGCGTGAAAAATAATGGTTGAGTGATTCATGAATTTATCTCATCCTCTATCAATTATTATACATTTTGGAGCCACTTGACACATGAAACATGTTCCCTCGATATTAATATGAAATATTTACTAAAATTTAATTCTCACCACTTATAAAAGGAGCCCCTCACCACGAATTCACTACCAATAAAAAATTTGGGTTCCTATTGAAACTATACCCTTACTCCTTCTCCTATAATTAACTTTCAACCAATTAATCTTCCATTAACAAGATATTATTCTAATCCGAAACACCCCTGAATTAATTTATTTTTCTACTCTATTTATTTTTTACATTATGAAATTATCGAGTTATGTCTCGAGAAACTTCTTAACAGTTTTTGGATGGTTTTGAAATATTTTGGAGGTTTAATGGATTGATAGTTTTTAGATAAAAACATTAATGTTTTATAAGAAACCGTGTTGGATGGAGAGGGAAGTTTTTGGGAATGTGCATGGCTTTCCAAATTGTGCAACCTAACCATGCGATAAAGTTTTTAATATACAAAAAATGTATTTTTATTCCAAAACATACCCAAAAACATTCATTCCACTACCCTAATATTAGTTTCTAAAAAACAAGGGACCCTATAGGTGAAGTTTTATGATCTTTGACCACTAGAATCTGATTTAATATATTCTTTGAGCACTAAACCTTGAGAATCAAAGGTAAGAGCTGTAACACCCGAGATTTTTATGAGTAATATTTTGTTTTTATATCATCAATCGAATCTTTCACTACACACTTGCTTGGATTACTTTACACGCAATCACGACCTTCCTCGATAGCTTGCGTCGTACGCAATACCGAGTTTCACTAAACAATGATATGCTATTAAAACTAGCCGTTATAAATAGTAATAACCACCTTTTGAAATTTTATAAATTTTATTTTTCAAAATGGACTTCATTTTTGGAGTCAGAATATCGAAATTAGCCTAGGGTGAAATTTTGGTATTTTTCTGAAAACTTTCAATTTTTGATGAATAGTGAAACCACTAAGTGGTAGGTTAAAAACTGAATTTTGCATAAAACTTAATTTTACCTCTTCTGTGAATGGAATTTCAAAAATCCGACAGACACGGTTGATATCAGTAAGTAAAATGTGGTTCAATGAGATAAAAATAATTTTTTGGTGAATAGTAACTTTTTACTTTTTTTACCGCGGTTAATAGTAAAGAGGGTAACTAAGGGTAAATATGATATCAATATTACCCTAAAACATGTCTTAATTCTATTGTACAAGTGTAATTCGACCAAAAACAAACTTAGGAATAAAATATGACCATTTAGGCCCACTTGGATTAGATTAGGACATTTATTATTAATTTATTTAAAGAAGGGTTAAAATAGTTAAAATCAAAGTTTAATAAGTAAATCATTTTTAATATGGGGTTATACATAAGATAAATTAGACTATAAATATTCATTAGAAATCTAAAAAGATTTCCTACATGATGGTATTTTATTTGTAATTTTTAGACATTAAATAATTTAATTTATTTATGACACAATGATGATGCAGTAATTATCTTATTAATGAAATATTGAAATAATTGATGTTATAAACACCAAAATAAATGTAATTTAAGACTTTTTATGAATTCCACTAATTTTATAGGTTACTATGATATATTAATGTTGATTTAATCAACTTGGTTAGAACATATAATTCTGTTATGACTTTCACAAAAATCATATATCAAATAGTGTCAAAATTGACACAAAATAGTTTTTAAATCAAATATTATATTATTAATTGTTATTGTATTCCTAAAAATCTAAGGTTCGGCCAAATGACTTAGATAAGGATATATATATTAATAATAAACAATTTGGGGTTCTTTTGGCATGTTATAGTAAGTGTATTAACCATATAGTGAAAGAAAAACAAAAAGACACGGTAAAAGTTAAATTATTTAACTTAGAGTTAAATCTAATTGATAAGCTTAAAATAATACCCTAAACTTGTCTAAATCCTATTGGTTGATAGGATTTAGACCCATCCCCACCTTATCTTCTAAATAAGACCCTTTGGAACCATTATAAACCGATTTTGACTTTAATATAAAATAATATTTTGAGATATTCCTAAGGTGCCCCTCTCCTCCCTTATAAAAGGGCACCTCCTCCCCATCCTCCTCACACCAAATTGAGCACTCAAGCCCGGAAAACCCCTGCCATTTTCTCCTCTCCACTTCCCTAGAATAATCCTAGAGGTCCTGGTCTTCTCCAAAGACCAATCTTAGTTCCCTAAGTGGAGAATTCAAAGAGGCGTTCCAAAGAAGAGGTAATATCCATTACCGATCTTTTCAATTTCTTTCTTCTTCAACTTCTTCTTCTTTAGTTGTTTCATGATAAAGTAATAACATCAGTATTACTTACATACTTATATGTTATTATAAATATGAAACAACCCTAATTCACCTTCTATCCATCCTACGGAAAAATGAAATCACCGCGCGTGCGTACGTACGGAGTACCGTCTCCACGCCGTGGTGTAATCTATTTTCCACCACCACCTTACAAGGATGGGTATAATGGTGTAATGAGTAACTATTTATTATTATTATAAAGTAATATTGATACTGAAATAATATACATATACTCCAATACAATTCCACGATCATAGGAATGATATCATCACTCGTGCGTACGTACGGAATACCGTCTCCACGATGTGATGCGACTCGTTCTACATGATCATCATTACATAGTAATTATATAAATGAATTGAATGAATAAATATGATATATGTTACACTAATACCATTCTGGATATAAGGTATCTATAACCTTAAAAGAAGAATAAGAATTTATTCGACAAAACACGCATAAGAACAAAAGGCAATAAAGACCCGAGTAACAAGTAACAATGAAATATTACTAATAAGAAGCTAAGAATATGACCATATATGATATCATATCAATATGTATGATTCTGGAATAAGTCAATAACATTATTTAAACCATTATACAGGAGCTTCGGACACATACAAAGCAAATCGTACCTAAGGTAAGGGAAATATCACAATCTCATTTTTATCCGAGATTGTTTATTCGTAAGTATTTACTGGGGTGTATTTTATCATCCACATCCATGTTCCCTCAATATGTAATATTATTTCCATCCACTTAAAATAGTTTAAATCCAATTTTACCCTTCGGTGAGTTTTTAGTAAAGAATAATAAAGGAATCTTTTGTCGTTTTTCGTAAGAGGTACTTTTTGACTTTTCCGACAAAAGTACGAAGAATGTTTTTTTTAACTTATACGGAAAGAATGGATTTTTAAAACAGTATTTACAAGAAGCTTCCTTTACAAGTTTTCAAGTTTATTTTTAATCAACTTCTTTTAGTTTAAAATTGTATGACATGTTAATAAAGGAAAAGTATTTTTGAAGTAGAAAGGATATTTTCCTCAAGAATGAAGTTCAAGTATTTTATCAAAATTATTTTCCATCTAAGATAATAAAGGGTTCTGTTTTTATCCCTATTGTTACATGGATATTGATTATGTTGTGATGGAAACATTTTTGTGAATTCCTTTATCTTATATGAATTGTTTTATGATGTCATGTTGTTTAAGAATCCCATTTTTTATTACATGGGTTATGCGATGATGTATGATTTATGATTATGTGGCACACATAAGAAAAGATTAATTATAAGATGGGTGGGACCTATATCTCCCTCCAATGCATTGGGTAAAGATTTTATATCTCATGAGATAGACATGGCTGGAACGGAAGGTTATTTCGGTTCAGTGATACAGGACTGAAACGAGGAGTGAACTCGGTTCAGAAAGGGACTTTGTCCACTAAGATAGTCTTGGCAATGAGTCATGACTAACAAGAAATGATTTTCCATGATTATGTGTGCATGCCACAAAGTTTCAAGTTTTATGTTATGATTATGGGGATCTCATTTTCACTTCTATGATTTATTCCATGTTAAGATATTATGATCTCTTTTGCAGGTTTTGATTTTCAAAAAGATATGATATGATTTTTATTTCCTTTCTTTGCCCTTGCTGAGCATTTGAGCTCACCCTTTTATGTTTTCTTTTCCCCAGGTCAGGAAGATGGATATTAAGTAGAATATGCTAAAAGGGACCCTAGATATGATGAAATAGATGGGAGACACTGTAGAAGATTTATGAACCAGTTGTTTATGTTTCCCAGTTTCTAAAGACACTATACCTATACGGTCCTTTGTGGTTTTATCATATGTTGTAATAAGTGTGCTTAAATTTTTGAAGTATTAAAAATGTATGTAAATTATGGGTCGTTATAGTTGGTATCAGAGGAAAGGTATAGTCAACCTTTGGAAACTAGGATGTGAAAGCCTTAGTAAGAACCCTAAGGATAAGTCTAAGCATAGAACACAATCTTAGTGTTTTAGAAATGGCCTTGAATAACCTAGGATAAGACCTTAAGCATGAAAATTTTATTCTTGAATTATGTGGTTTTCCTATTATAATTAGTGTTTCTCACACTATTCTTCTTGGTTTTAGTCAATGGCTGGAACCCGAAGGAACCGTGTTAATGCGGAATGCGATGGGCAATGCAATGATTGTCCCCCCGAGCAACCAAACGATATGGGAGCTGGAATGCAAAATCTTGTAGCCATGCTCACACAACTTTCTCAAGCTATGAATCATGCAGGACTTCCAAACGAGCAAAGGAAGGAGCAACATTCTGTTGAATCCTTCACGAGGCAATGTCCACCTTCTTTCAGTGGGTCTACTGATCCATTAGTTGCTGAACAATGGATTAGTACTACTGAAAAGATATTTTCAGTTCTTCAATGTTCTGAACATGATAAAGTCACCCTAGTAGTGTATCGTTTGGAAGGAGATGCTGATCAATGGTGGAATCGTATTAAGAATACGAGGCAAAGGGATGAAATTGAGTCTATGGAATGGGACGAGTTCAAGAACTTATTTTTCAATAAGTACTTCCCTCGTATTCTCCGAACAAAGATGGAGAAAGAGTTTCTTGAACTGAAGCAAAGGGATGATGAATCTGTTGGTACCTATGAAGCAAATTTTACAACACTTGCAAGGTACGCTTCTGGTATTATTATCCAACCTGAGAGTAAGATCGATCGATTCTTTAGTGGCTTAAAACCAAGTCTTCGAAGGGCGTTAGCCATAAGGGACTTCAATAGCTACGAGGAAATCGTTCGATGTGCTCTCAAAGTCGAGATGGAGATTGAAGTAACCCATCAGTCACATGGGTTTGATAAGAAGAGGAAGATGGAATTCAAAGGAAAATCTAAAGAGCACACTGAAAAGAAGATGAACTTTCCCTTATGCTCAAAGTGTGGAAAGAAACATGGAGGGAGTTGTCTTAAAGGGACAAGTAAATGTTTTAAATGTGGAAAGGAAGGTCATCGGGCATTTGAATGCTGCGATAATGGGAAGAAGATGTAAAATGATGCAAACAAAGGACGGGATACAAAAAATGAACCTACTACACTTCAATGTTTCAAGTGCAAGGAGATGGGGCATTATGCCAATCAATGCCCAAATACAAGGGTTGATGATGATGGTCGACGTCAACAAAATCTTAAGGCTAAAGACAAAGGAAAGTCACATGCAATTTCTATCAGCGATGTGGAGTACGATAACGAAGTGGTGAAAGGTACACTTACCATCCACTCTAAAGTAGAAAATGTTTTATTTGATTCTGGATCCACCCACTCTTTTATTTCTAAAGAATTTTCTAAGGGTATCACCGTATTACCTCAACAATTAGATGTTGAGTTAGCTGTGACAACACCTAATGGCACAACAGTCGCATCAAAAGTTTATAATTCTTCTCCGATCGAAGTTTGTGGGAAAGTGATTCCTGCGAATCTTGTGATCCTTCCTTTAGTGGAATTTGATGTGATTCTTGGCATGGATTGGCTTTCTCTACATGGAGCTCATATCAATTGCCAAATAAGGGAAGTCACATTTCATATTCCAGATCAATCTACGATCGTCTATCAATGCAAGGATGCACATAATCTTCCAGTGGAAATTTCTTCCATCTTATGGGTATTGATTCCACTAAATGAAGGTTATTTATCTCAAATGGTTGGTGAGAAACTCACGATTAAGAATATTCCCATTGTACGGGAGTTTGATGATGTCTTTCCGGAGGAATTACCGGGTCTTCCACCAAATCGTGAAGTTGAGTTTTCAATAGAACTCGTACCGGGTGCTTTGCCTATTTCAAAGACACCTTATAGAATGGCCCCAATTGAGTTGCAGGAATTGAAGAAGCAACTCCAAGAGAATCTTGATAAGGGATTCATACGCCCTAGTGCGTCACCTTGGGGAGAACCTGTTCTATTTGTTAAGAAGAAAGATGGATCAATGAGACTCTGCATTGATTATCGAGAACTTAACAAGATCACTATCAAGAACAAATATCCTCTCCCATGCATTGGTGACTTATTTGACCAACTACGCGGAGCTCAATACTTTTCCAAGATTGATCTTCATTCAGGATATCATCAATTAAGGGTCAAAAGGGAGGATATACCAAAGACGGCTTTCCGTACAAGGTATGGACACTGTGAATTTATAGTGATGCCATTTGGTCTTACTAATGCCCCTGCTATCTTCATGGATCTAATGAATAGAGTCTTTAGAGACTATCTTGATCAATTTGTGGTAGTCTTTATAGAAGATATTCTTGTCTATTAAAAGAGAAAGGAAGAGAATGAAGATCACTTGAGAATTATATTGAAGACCCTGAGAAAGGATAAGATTTATGCCAAATTTACCAAGTGTGAATTTTGGCTTCAAAAAGTTGCATTTTTGGGTCACATAATCTCAAAAGAGGGGATATCTGTGGATCCAGCAAAAACAGAGGTTATCAAAAGATGGTCAAGACCAACAAAAGTAACTGAGATCCGAAGTTTTCTTGGTTTGGCTGGATATTATCGACGTTTTGTAAAGGATTTTTCACGATTATCTAATCCACTCACCAAGTTGACTCGGAAAGGAGTTAAGTTTTTCTAGACAGAGAAATGTGAAGAGAATTTCAAGGAGTTGAAAAGAAGGTTATCCAGTGCACCTGTGCTCACACTGCCTTGTAGTGGAGAAAGGTTTGTGATCTACAGTGATGCATCCAAGAAGGGATTGGGGTGTGTTCTTATGCAAAATGATATGGTGATAGCTTATGCCTCACGACAGTTGAAAATCCATGAGCAAAATTACCCAACACATGATTTGGAGTTGGCTGCGGTAATCTTTGCATTAAAGATTTGGAGGCATTACCTTTATGGTGAAAGGTGTGATATTTATACTGATCATAAAAGTTTAAAGTATATTTTCACACAAAAGGAGCTGAATATGCGCCAAAGAAGATGGTTGGAGCTGATTAAGGATTATGACTGCTCAATCCATTACCACCCTGGGAAAGCAAACAAGGTGGCAGATGCATTAAGTCGACAAGACCATGCTAGTTTATCCATCATGAGGATCACAAAAGATCCAATATTTATGGATTTACAAAGGATGGATCTTGGAATTATAATGGAAGGGGAAAAATCTTATCTTTCTCAAATGAATGTTCAACCATCTATACATGTGAAGATTAAAGAGGCACAGAAAGAAGATGTCGAGTTACAAAATAAGGTGAGAAATGTTCCTGAATTCAACCTTGATTGTGATGGGATAATAAAGTTCAGGAATCGGGTTTGTGTTCCTCCCATCCCCGAATTAAAGAAGGAGCTGCTGGATGAGGCTCATAGTTCTTCATTCTCTATTCATCCTGGATGCACGAAGATGTATAGGGACCTGAAAGAGTACTTCTGGTGGGATGGCATGAAAAGAGATGTTGCTGAATATGTCTCTCGATGCTTGGTTTGTCAACAAGTTAAAGCTGAGAGACAAAAGTCTAAGGGGATGTTACAACCATTACCCATACCCGAATGGAAATGGGAAAACATCACTATGGACTTTGTCACAGGACTTCCTAAAACTTCCAAAGGCAATAATGCTATCTGGGTCATAGTTGATCGTCTTACAAAGTCTGCACACTTCATTGCTATTAGAGAGGATTTCTCTCTAGATCAGCTTGCCAGGATATATGTAAAGGAAGTGGTAAGATTGCATGGAGTACCACTTTCTATTATATCTGATCGGGATCCGAGATTTACCTCGAAGTTCTGGCGAAGTCTTCAGCATACTCTGGATACAGAGTTGAGTTTCAGCACTGCTTATCATCCCCAGACAGACGGTCAGTCTGAGAGAACAATTCAAACCCTAGAAGATATGTTCAGAGCTTTCTCTATGGATTTCAAAGGAGGTTGGGATCAACACCTACCTTTGGTGGAATTTTCTTATAATAATAGCTTTCACTCCAGTATTCAGATGGCTCCTTATGAAGCTCTCTATGGAAAGAAATGCAGGACTCCAACTTGCTGGGATGAAGTTGGGGAAAGAAAGCTATTAGGACCTGATCTCGTTGATGAAATGGCAGAAAAGGTCAGATCTATTCAACAACACATAAGAGTAGCTCAGAGTCGACAGAAAAGTTATGCCGACAAACGAAGAAAAGACCTAGAGTTTGAAGTGGGTGATAAAGTGTTCTTACGAATATCTCCCTGGAAGAGGGTTATGAGATTTGGAAAGAAGGGGAAGTTGAGCCCTAGATATATCGGTCCTTTCGAAATACTGGATCGTGTTGGGAAGGTAGCATACCGATTGGCGCTTCCACCGAATCTCTCTCAAGTTCACGATGTGTTCCATGTATCTCTCCTGAGAAAGTACATACAAGATCCTTCACATGTACTCAGCTCAGAAGTTGTACCGCTGGAGCAAGATCTTTCTTATGAAGAACAGCCGATAGAGATTCTGGATCGTAGCGAAAAAGTCCTACGAAACAAGACCACTCGCTTGGTGAGAGTTTTATGGAGGAACCACCAACTTGAAGAAGTTACATGGGAGCTTGAGGATATGATGAGGGAGAAGTATCCTCATCTGTTTGTTACAAAGTGACGAATTTCGAGGGCGAAATTCTTTTTAAGGGGGGTAGAATGTAACACCCGAGATTTTTATGAGTAATATTTTGTTTTTATATCATCAAAGGAATCTTTCACTACACACTTGCTTGGATTACTTTACACGCAATCACGACCTTCCTCGATAGCTTGCGTCGTACGCAATACTGAGTTTCACTAAACAATGATATGCTATTAAAACTAGCCGTTATAAATAGTAATAACCACTTTTTGAAATTTTATAAATTTTATTTTTCAAAATGGACTTCATTTTTGGACTCAGAATATCGAAATTATCCTAGGGTGAAATTTTGGTATTTTTCTGAAAACTTTCAATTTTTGATGAATAGTGAAACCACTAAGTGGTTGGTTAAAAACTGAATTTTGCATAAAACTTAATTTTACCGCTTCTGTGAATGGAATTTCAAAAATCTGATAGACACAGTTGATATCAGTAAGTAAAATGTGGTTCAATGAGATAAAAATAATTTTTTGGTGAATAGTAACTTTTTACTTTTTTTACCGCGGTTAATAGTAAATAGGGTAACTAAGGGTAAATATGATATCAATATTACCCTAACACATGTCCTAATTCTATTGGAAAAGTTTAATTCGACCAAAAACAAACTTAGGAATAAAATATGACCATTTAGGCCCACTTGGATTAGATTAGGACATTTATTATTAATTTATTTAAAGAAGGGTTAAAATAGTTAAAATCAAAGTTTAATAAGTAAATCATTTTTAATATGGGGTTATACATAAGATAAATTCGACTATAAATATTCATTAGAAATCTAAAAAGATTTCCTACATGATGGTATTTTATTTGTAATTTTTAGACATTAAATAATTTAATTTATTTATGACACAATGATGATGCAGTAATTATCTTATTAATGAAATATTGACAAATTGATGTTATAAACACCAAAATAAATGTAATTTAAGACTTTTTATGAATTCCACTAATTTTATAGGTTACTATGATATATTAATGTTGATTTAATCAACTTGGTTTGAACATATAATTCTGTTATGACTTTCACAAAAATCATATATCAAATAGTGTCAAAATTGACACAAAATAGTTTTTAAATCAAATATTATATTATTAATTGTTATTGTATTCCTAAAATTATAAGGTTCGGCCAAATGACTTAGATAAGGATATATATATTAATAATAAACAATTTGGGGTTCTTTTGGCATGTTATAGTAAGTGTATTAACCATATAGTGAAAGAAAAACAAAAAGACACGGTAAAAGTTAAATTATTTAACTTAGAGTTAAATATAATTGATAAGGTTAAAATAATACCCTAAACTTGTCTAAATCCTATTGGTTGATAGGATTTCGACCCATCCCCACCTTATCATCGAAATAAGACCCTTTGGAACCATTATAAACCGATTTTGACTTTAATATAAAATAATATTTTGAGATATTCCTAAGGTGCCCCTCTCCTCCCTTATAAAAGGGCACCTCCTCCCCCTCCTCCTCACACCAAATTGAGCACTCAAGCTCGGCCAACCCCTGCCATTTTCTCCTCTCCACTTCCCTAGAATAATCCTAGAGGTCCTGGTCTTCTTCAAAGACCAATCTTAGTTCCCTAAGTGGAGAATTCAAAGAGGCGTTCCAAAGAAGAGGTAATATCCATTACCGATCTTTTCAATTTCTTTCTTCTTCAACTTCTTCTTCTTTAGTTGTTTCATGATAAAGTAATAACATCAGTATTACTTACATACTTATATGTTATTATAAATATGAAACAACCCTAATTCACCTTCTATCCATCCTACGGAAAAATGAAATCACCGCGCGTGCGTACGTACGGAATACCGTCTCCACGCCGTGGTGTAATCTATTTTCCACCACCACCTTACATGGATGGGTATAATGGTGTAATGAGTAACTATTTATGATTATTATAAAGTAATATTGATACTGAAATAATATACATATACTCCAATACAATTCCACGATCATAGGAATGATATCATCACTCGTGCGTACGTACGGAATACCGTCTCCACGATGTGATGCGACTCGTTCTACATGATCATCATTACATAGTAATTATATAAATGAATTGAATGAATAAATATGATATATGTTACACTAATACCATTATGGATATAAGGTATCTATAACCTTAAAAGAAGAATAAGAATTTATTCGACAAAACACGCATAAGAACAAAAGGCAATAAAGACCCGAGTAACAAGTAACAATGAAATATTACTAATTAGAAGCTAAGAATATGACCATATATGATATAATATCAATATGTATGATTCTGTAATAAGTCAATAACATTATTTAAACCATTATATAGGAGCTTCGGACACATACAAAGCAAATCGGACCTAAGGTAAGGGAAATATCACAATCTCATTTTTATCCGAGATTGTTTATTCGTAAGTATTTACTGGGGTGTATTTTATCATCCACATCCATGTTCCCTCAATATGTAATATTATTTCCATCCACTTACAATAGTTTAAATCCAATTTTACCCTTCGGTGAGTTTTTAGTAAAGAATAAGAAAGGAATCTTTTGTCGTTTTTCGTACGAGATACTTTTTGACTTTTCCGACAAAAGTACGAAGAATGTTTTTTTAACTTATACGGAAAGAATGGATTTTTAAAACAGTATTTACAAGAAGCTTCCTTCACAAGTTTTCAAGTTTATTTTTAATCAACTTATTTTAGTTTAAAATTGTATGACATGTTAATAAAGGAAAAGTATTTTTGAAGTAGAAAGGATATTTTCCTCAAGAATGAAGTTCAAGTATTTTATCAAAATTATTTTCCATATAAGATAATAAAGGGTTCTGTTTTTATCCCTATTGTTACAAGGATATTTATTATGTTGTGATGGAAACATTTTTGTGAATTCCATTATCTTATATGAATTGTTTTATGATGTCATGTTGTTTAAGAATCCCATTTTTTATTACATGGGTTATGCGATGATGTATGATTTATGATTATGTGGCACACATAAGAAAGGATTCATTATAAGATGGGTGGGACCTATATCTCCCTCCAATGCATTGGGTAAAGATTTTATATCTCATGAGATAGACATGGCTGGAACGGAAGGTTATTTCGGTTCAGTGATACAGGACTGAAACGAGGAGTGAACTCGGTTCAGAAAGGGACTTTGTCCACTAAGATAGTCTTGGCAATGAGTCATGACTAACAAGAAATGATTTTCCATGATTATGTGTGCATGACACAAAGTTTCAAGTTTTATGTTATGATTATGGGGATCTCATTTTCACTTCTATGATTTATTCCATGTTAAGATATTGTGATCTCTTTTGCAGGTTTTGATTTTCAAAAAGATATGATATGATTTTTATTTCCTTTATTTGCCCTTGCTGAGCATTTGAGCTCACCCTTTTATGTTTTCTTTTCCCTAGGTCAGGAAGATGGATATTAAGTAGAATATGCTAAAAGGGACCCTAGATATGATGAAATAAATGGGAGACACTGTAGAAGATTTATGAACCAGTTGTTTATGTTTCCCAGTTTCTAAAGACACTAACCTATACGGTCCTTTGTGGTTTTATCATATGTTGTAATAAGTGTGCTTCAATTTTTGAAGTATTAAAAATGTATGTAAAGTATGGGTCATTATAAGAGCACCGTTATTTCTATTTGTACTAGATCTTCTCATTTTCTCTTGAATGGAACCCTAGATTAAGGTTCTAATAACTAGATGTATGGGATAAGAGAAGTATTAATGGGATCTTAATCTAATTCTAAAGCGGAAGAAAGGAATGATCCTAAATCTGTGGATTTAATTTAGTTTAGTTGCATATAACTATTGGGAAAACATATATTGTTCTAAAAATTTCTCATTAAATTCTCATTGATTTTGATGTTCAAAAAACAGTAATTTTTTTTACTGATAAATATAATTTGAGTGTATTTTGGGTATATATTTAATTGAATACTTATTTTATTTTTCCTTAAACTCTATAATTATTTTATTTGATCATTGTATTCAGGTGAAAACCTTTCTATAAAGTATTCCATACATTGTAAAGAATTCATGAGTCACTATTCAAAAAGTGATTTTGCAACCTAACATCGATATCTAAGTCTATGTTTGTAACCCCAAATTTGGGATGAATTTTTTGTTTGAGAACCTAAATTATGATAAGGAACATCACGTTTGAGTAACTAATATAAGAAACCTCATGCTGGTACCATTCTCCTTGTTTTGGAACTGTATATTTGTTATCTACCAAACACTGACAACCATAGTTTTGAGGGTATCATCACACAGAGAAACCCGATATTGAACAATTAGTTTCTAGAAATTAAATATAGAATTTTTTCTAGGATTTATTAAATAATTTTTTTTTGTATTATATATCTCATTAATTTTATTTGAAATACATTTAATAGGATATTAAACAACAGATTAATTTGGTCCATTTCCTAAGGGAAGTTATGATTTTACATGGTTGATTAAATTCAAATTCCAAAATAAATTTTCATTTTGAAATCATGATTTATCATTCTACATTTTCGGATCTATTTGACCATAATTAAATTGGGATTCTTATTTAATTCTCATATGTAAATATCTGTAGGTAAATTGACTTATTTCAATGTCTATTTTCTATAAAGCTAAGGAAAAATATGAATCTCTTCACCTAAATTTATGTTGGATATTTATTATTATGGAATAAAATGTACATAATGTTGTAACTATTTATAATCAAATATGTTATTCATCTACTATAGTTTGTTAAATATTTTAAGGACTACACTTTAGTTACCTACATGTAATAGCTATTTTTGTATGTTTGTCCTGCTACTACAAAAGTTGATCTTCCTACAGCTATGTTATCTAAATATATTTTCTATAGAATATTAAAATATTCTTCACAGGTAATGTTCTTTAAAGTTATTAATCCATTAATTTGAAGATATATTCATCTTTATATGTCATCATTTTCATATGAATATTTTCTAAAAAAAATGTCTAACCAAAGGCAATCTGTTTTATTTTTTAACACTCAAGTGTTGGGTGTTTTGAGGTCCATTGATTGTTATGATTTAAATACCTGTAAAATATGTTGTAACAAGTTATAGTTTCTTATAAGTTACAATTAAGATCCCTTGGAAAATTTTATTCTCGTTAAAATCACCAATATCAAGGAATGAATGTTGGTCGAGTGGACTATGAGATCTATTTTCCTTAAACCATTCAAAAAAATAATTATGTTCTATTCTTTTATTTTTCATTTTATATTATATTAAAGTGAAGGGAACAACAATGGTTTACAAGTTACAAAGAGGCATCTATTCAATTGTTTTCAATTGTTTTTAATAGATCACAATTTTTCTCCTATTGTATATTCATCATCATTACAAACTTACAGTTAGTATCAAAGGAGTTATTTATTGATGATTTTTCTTAGAACAAGAAATACTAACTTAAATATCTAGACAAATAAAGATATCATTGGATGACCAAAAACAAGGTATTTTTTTGATTAGGGATCCAAATATTAATGGTGAAAATTATATATTTCAGAATGTTCAAATGCTTATATATTTGAAGAATCATGGTTTGAATGTTTATTTAAAGGATATAAAGAAGTATGAAATTGACAATGATGAATAAAAAATGGGATTATCTGAAATAAGGTATATATGGCTTAAATTCAATAGTTATGAATTCTATTGCTTTCATAATTAAAAAATATGAATTCAGTTGTGTTTCCTAATCTGTTACATGTTATTTAATGTGGGAAAAAATTATTTCTTATGAAGGAATTGATAGTGTTTTAAAAATTGAGATACAATAATTATAAATTTATATTTGACACTTTTATAATTTATGAAGTTGAAGGTATCACCTGGATGAATGGAATATTGAATTAAATAGTAAATGGTGTTGCATCCCTTAGAACACCGATTCCTGAACAAGAATGATATTTGAAATTTATTATATTTTTACTAGAAATATGGAATGGTGCTATTTCTTAAATCAAATGATGAACTATTATTAAATATTTAAATATGAAGAATTTTTTGGTAATCTTATGATATAATAAGTTGAGATACATACCAAGGATAAGGATCATTGAATGATCAAAAAGGAAATTATAACTCTTAATGTTTATATTTCTAAAGGTGAAAATATATTAAAAGAGAATTATATATTCACTAATGATTTAATCACATAAAATTATAGAGAATATATTTCATAGTTTTCAATAATATTCAATAATATTTATAAAAAGAAGACATATTTTAAGAAACCCTTTCATAAATACAATAAAAGTGATCACAGTCTTAAATAAATCATATTAAATGAATGAAATTATTTGGGACATATCAAAACTAAATTTCCACAATTGAAATTAGAAAAATGAAGAAGAAGGAAAAGAATATTAAAATAAAATATTATTATGATTAAAAAGGGATGAAATCCAAGAAGGCAACTAAGAGTGTATCAGAAGATTCAAAAAGTTCTTCATGTTTTGAATCTGAGCAAGATTAAACAAATAAATAAGAAAATATATTCTTTATGTATAAAGAATATGTGTTACACTCATATTATTATTCTATTTCTGATTTTTTTTTTATGAAAAATTCTCTATAAATAAATCAGTTCAATACTGATCTAGAAAAGTAGAAAAATGTGAATATATGAAGAAAAATCATAAATATCTTATGAATATTCAAAATGATATCCAATGTGAGAAATATAATATGAAAAAAACATTTATAATTGAAATAAAAATTAAAAAACATTGCTTCAAGAAGCAATAGACATGAAAGTAAAGTTAAAGAATCACTTACTAAAGAATAATCTTTAAAAATTGATGCCACTGTGTTTATTAGAAGATAAGAAACTTTAAATTAAATTCTTGGAAATAATGTGTGTAGAAATGAAAAATGTTTAAATGGACGTAATGTTGAAAAACCTAAACTTTCTAGAAATTATTTTGTTTGTAATTCAAAAAATTATAACATGTCTAATGTTACTTTTTTATTATAGAATTAATAGTCACCATGCCAATAATATTTTCTTGGGTAATCCTGAAATAAGTATTTTAAATAATGATTCTATTCCTAGAAACTTATCTAAAATTAATTCTAGAGTTTCTAGTATAATTAAACATATTTGGATTCCCAGATCATTTTTGTTGACACTACAAGACCCAAAAGCATTTGGGTACTAAAACAATTTTTTTGGCATTTTATTTAGTTGAAAATACATAGGAACAAAAATTATATATGGTATATGTATAGTGGTTTTCAATGTATATGAGTAGATATATTTCCAACTTTCATGAACCATATAAATTTTATAGAATTTTTACTACCTTTGGTGATAATTCTGAAGAGAATATCACTGTATTTGGCTTAGTTAGTAATGAAAAATAATATCTTGGTCAAAAGGGATCTCTATTTTCAAGGGTTGAATCATAATCTGATAAGTATCTCTCAACTATGTGATGATGGGTTTTCTATTTATTTCTCTAATTCTTCTTGTTTTGTTTTTTAGAATAAATTGCTTATGTTTAGAGAACCTAGAATAGAAAATGTTTATACTTTGGAACTTAGTTCCTTGTGTGAAAAAAATTGATCTATTTAAATAATGAAGTGAATCTTGGATATATCATAGAAGGATTCATTATTTTAATATATTTTCTATATCTAAATTATCATTGAAAAATTTAGTTTCCAATATACCTTTTTTTTGGATTGATGAGAAAATATTTCGTGATGCATGATAAATAGGAAATAAACAAAATTTATCTTTCAAACCAATCAAAAAAATTTCTATATATTATCATTTAGAACTTATCCTCATGATTTTATTTGACATTATAGAGTGGTAATTTTGGCTGAAAAATTCTTTATTTATGTTTTAATTACCAATTTTTCCATATTTAATTAGGTTTACTTTTTGAAGCTTAAAAATTAATATTTTTTTTAGTATTTATGATTTTTTATGACTTGGTTTAAAATGATGAATATTTTAATATAATCTCATTGAGAATTTGTCATGGAGGAGAATTTGAGAATCATGAATTTAATTTTTTTCAATCAAATATGTGTATAAAACATAGTTTTTATTCTCTAATAAGACCTCAGAAAAAATGGATTTTTGAAAGAATAAATGGTATCATTCCATAAATGAGTAGAAATAAATTGAATGCGTATAATTTACCTACTTATTTTTGGTAATATATTTTAGTAGAACATACCATATTATGAATATAATTTTAATAAGACCTCTTATTGAAAAGACACTTTATGAGTTAAGGAATAATTGAAAACATAATGTTGGATAATTTCATATTTTTTGATGTAAGGATTATATCCGGAATATTAAATAAAATCTTGGAAATTTTGATCCAAAGGATGATGAAGGAATATTTCTTGGGTGTTATGTTACTTCTAAATGTTCTCTAGTGTTTAAAACAATTTAAGTATTATTGAGAAATTTATTCATGTTAAGAATAATTAGATTGGTCTATTTGATCATAATAAAATACAATCTGATAAAGTCATTATTTCCTAAAAAACATGTGTATTGATTCTTCTAATGTCATGTTTGAATTTAAACTAAAAAACAGTCACAATTAATCCAATTTTTATGAAACCGAAGTGGTGGAAAATGAAAATTTATTACCTAGACAAACTAGAAAATTGATGGAATAATATTTAGAGACTATTATAGGAGATATATATGAAGGAGTTAGGATTTGGAGTTATTTTGGACACCTAGTGGAGTTATCTAAATTTATATCATAGTTTGATCCAAAGTTTATAAAAGAAGCCTTAGATGATGAGTATTGGATGTTGTCTGTGAATAATGAGATAATTTTTTTAAATATAAATAATGTTTTGGAATTATTTGATAAACCCTCATACCATTATATAATAGGAACTAAATGAGTTTAATGGAATACTGATCTTGATTCAGGTGTAATTACTAAGAATAATGACATGCTAGTTTCGAAGGGTTACAATTAGGAGAACGATATAGATTAAGAGAAGTCATTTCCCAAGTTTCTAGGTTTGAATCCACTAGAGTACTTTTAGTCTATGAATCTCACATGAATATTATATTACACTAGATAAATGTTAAATATTGTTTTTAAATCATTATTTAATTGAGGAAGATCATGTTCATCAGTCCCTAGGTTTTGAAAATATTCATCTACCAAATTCTATTTTTAACCTTACTAAATCTCTTTATGGTATTAAACAATCACCTAGGGTTATTTATGGGAGGTTGATATATTTTCTTATATAAAATGGTTTTTTTTCAGGTTTGGGTGATCCTACTCTTTTTATGAAAATATATTAATCTAAAATTTATATAGTTAAAATTTATGTAGATGATGTAATTTTTGGTTATACTAATCAAAATATTTTCAATTATTTTTTTAAAACCTATGGAGAAATTTTTCTAAATGTGTATGATGATAGAATTGGATTGATTTCTTGGATTTCAAGTATAATAAAAGGAATTTGGAAATATTTTGAACCAATGTAAATACATTGGTGACTTGTTGAAAAATATTATTCTTGAAAACAGTAATACATATAAAAATTCAATGTTTAATAATAAAAAATTTATATTTATTTGAGGATGATAAAGTAGTTGAAAATAATTTATATAGAGACATCATATGTTTTTTTTTGTATCTTACTTCTTATAGACCATATATTATTTTTTTTATATTTTATGATGTTCAAGATTTAAATCAAATCCAAAAGAGTCTCATTTAATTTCAGTTAAAGGTATTTTAATATATTTTAAAGGAACTACCTCCCTATCCTGTATTTATCCAAAACCACTGTATTTGATTTAACACAATATTTTAATGTTGATTTTTGAGGTTGTGGGTTATACTTAAAAACATCTTCAGAAACCTATCACTTTTTAAGGAAATACCCAGTTTCATAATCTAGTATGAAGTATTGTTTAGCTTTATTGTCAGCTAAAAAGCCAGAATATGTATCTGATGGTTAGTGTTATGAACTAGTGGTATAGATAAAATACACACTTTAAGACTTTGAACATCAATTTGATCTATTTTATGTTATAATTCATGTGAAATATATATTTCAAAAAATCCTGCAAGTCATTCTAGAACTAAGCATATTTTCATTTTTCACCACTTTGTAAGATATATTGTCCAAAAAGGGAATATTTCTTTGGAATTTATTTATTTTCAATACCATGTTATTTATATTTTTAATAAAACACTTCCCAATTAATTTTTTGATTTCATTAAGGGGGAGTTATATTTATTTAATTTCAAGTAAATATTATTATATTTTTTAAAACTATATTTAGTTTAGTAATTTTTCTATCTATTATAATGATTTATTGATTCTTTTTGTATTCATTTTGTAATTATTTTATTCATTTTAATTGTGTATTTTCACAAAAATAAGCTTTTCGATTTTAAAAATATAATCTGATTACACTGAATAATCAGGTCAAGAAAATGAAAAATCACCTAAAATTGTTAGAGTTAATTTATTTATCACTTTTAATACCCTTGAAATCTCACACGTTTTATACCACGTCCTCTCTATCTCTAAAAAACTATATATTTTAACCCTTAACCATATTCTATGTCTAATGGTGGTGAAAACTAATAGTACTGATGAGGATGGTCCTTGTTGTGTGAATAAGTAAAGAGTTTCTTTCACATATCATCGAGTGTAGGAGAGGATTGCTATCGAATTGGAATGTTTGTTTAAGGAAAAATTGATGTTGAAGTAGGAATTAAGATTTCAATTATTGGAGTTAATGTTCAATGGATTAAATTATAAAAATTTCTTCAAAAGGGAGGTAAATTAATTTTTCAAGTACACCCATTTCATCTTTGTTGATAATGAGGATGTTGTTTATTCAAAGGTGAATGACAAAGGGGTTTTCAGTTTCAATAGCCTCTATAGCTTGGAATTTTTTAGTGTCCCCATGAAGGAAATTATAATTTTATAGTAAGATTTATTATAGATATAGTTTAAAAGATTGAGGACATCATATCCTTTCTCTTTGAAACATATCAAGCTAATAAGAAGCGGTAAAATGATTTAGATATTTTCCATAAGGTACTGGGCATGTTTATTCAAATAACAAATTTTCCAAGGATATAAGAGTTAGTTAAACTTCTTTTTCCTAACATGTATATTATTTTTCTCATTATGAATGATATCATGTTCAACATGATATGTTACATCTTAATATGAATCAATAAATTCTTCTAAAAGGATATAAGGATTTAATTTTATCCCTATGGTAAGTTGGTTTCTCTTATTATTTATAAGACGGAGATGATTGATGACATCATTAATATTTCAAGATGTCATCATAGTGATGTGATTTATTCTAAAACCCTATGAATATTCATAATCTTTTTGAGAATAACCAAGGGAATTATTAAGCCTAATATTGTATAAGAAGATGATACATTAGGTTATCATGTTTAGGGGGAGCATAAAAGTTTGAAGACTGCTGGGTATCAATGGTTTGGTGTAGAGGAAATTGGATAATATTGAGTAGAAGGAGATGTTGTTAGGATATGAGTGGCTATAAGTTTATAATTCTATTTAGTTGGTGGTGAAAATATTCTATCAATCATAATAAGGAGGAATGTTATGGATGAGAACATTCCATCCATAATTGGGAGAATTATTCAGTTTACAAGAGCCTATCAAGAATCTTATGCTGAGGCAGATAGTGATGTTGTGCTTTTTCATAGACCTCAAAGAAGAGAGGAGTAGGAACCAATTGTTAAAGAATGATATGAGGAATAATTTAATGGGGGAGGATCATCCATTTGGGGAAGCCACTCATTCTCTAGTTTTTTAAAGGATATAGGATGCTCATTTAATTGAGAAATTTAGTTAACCTTTTTCTACTACAACAACATTGATTGGGGATCAATTAGTTTCTTTGTTTAAAAAATCTAGGAAAATGAATAATGAAGAATAAGAAGATGTTATTGAAGTTCTTATGGAGTTTTCATCTCTATCTAGTAAAGGTTATAATTTTAGTTTCTTATATTAGTTGAAGTTAGATAACCCTATACAAGGGTTGAGGTAGTGCTATCATCATCTAATTATGATTCCAGTTTTTAAGTTCATCCTGAAAACTTTTATGAAAGAATTTTCTAAAGATTTGATCTATTTAAAGATGAGATCCTAAATTATTAAATAGAGCTTGATATTTCTAGGGATTCTTTTAAATACTTAAGAAATGAATTCATTTCCAAAATATAATATTATTTTCTCTAGAATCAATATCAAAATTTAATGTAAAGATCAATATATAATAAATATTTTGATTTATTTAAGTAGGATATAATATACCAGATTATAAATCTCATACATCATATATTTTTAAAGTAATATTTCAATGATCTAAATTTGTTTTTGTCAAATTGGTATGAGTTTGTAAGAGTCTCTAGTTCTAGTTAGGTATGAGAATCCACATCTACTAGAGTATGACTTCATGATGCATTTTGAAGACCAGATCTTCTATTTAATGATATTTTTGTAATATATGAAAAGATTAAATGTTTACCGAGTGATAGTATTCCTCTTAAAACAATTATAAAAAATCAGATATAATAAATTGAAATAATTATTTCTCTAGAATTAAGAGTCATGGGTTTTCTCAACTATTTAGGGGAAATGATGGAGGAGTATGTTCAGTATTATGAGAGAGTTAAAATTTTTCTAAATGTTGATTTGGTTGAATTGATAAATGTGATTAAGGATTCAAGGAAACATATGAGAGATTGGGATACACTATTGAAGAATAATATCAGAGAATTGATAGGGGAGTCTATGGTTGTGCACCAAAATATTATAGAATCCTTGATATATGATTCTTCTTCTGAATAATATCAATGAGTTTTGAGCCCTTCTATCACCAAGAACCCCGTTTTTTACCCAAACCAAGTAACAAAGATAGTCCATTATAAGGATTGATAGGTGTTCCCAATCCTCCATAGCTAGTAACTAGTACTAGTCATAAAAATTCACTCAATTGGGGATTATTTATCCAATATTTAAGAGATAAAAGAAATTAAATATCATGAATAAAACAAAAAATGGTAATGGAAATGAAATGAAAAAAATATATTAACATAACTCCAAGTGGATTCGTGATTCACCACCAATCACAGCATCACAATCACATTAAGTGAAATATATAATCGGAATAACCTGACATAAAAAATGATAGATTCACAACGAGAATCGAGATGCTCAGTAGGGATTCCAAAAAAACATTCTATATAACTTAAACTTAAAAATAAAACCATTTCTATCTATGTTTAAATACAAATTTTTAAAATAGAGTTTAATTTCCTTTTAAAATATGAAATAAGAAAATAATTTCAAAATAACCATTTTATTTTTCATTTTCCAAAATGGTTTCCAAAGAATTAAATATTTTTCAAATAATTAATTTTACAAAGAAGAGACATGAAATCATGGAAATATCATAGTGAAGATAAAGCTGTGGAAAACATATCACAAGGTGATATCAAACCAAAGGAAAGAAGGTTACAAGTAAATATGTGTTTATATAATAATTTCAAGTAAAAATATAATAGATGAAATGATTATATTATAAAAATAACAAATTGATGGAATGTAGAATATATGTCAAATGGTTATCATGGGATATACCTAGAATCCAAGTGAAGATACCCTAGACATACTTGGTTCAGAATCATCTACTATCCTATAAAAACTATCCAAAGTTAGTAGTGAACCCAGCTAATCTCAACTAGAATCACCGATGGAATAACCCAGATTTCAACTCCATTAGGATATGGTCTATCTAATTAGGACTAAATATAAAATCTCCCTTAACTCTTACTACAACTCCTAGGATCCCATGGCTATAGAAAACATGGGGGTGAGGAAGAAAAAAATAATGGAACATCTCAATCATAAAAATCCATCATACATGATAATACCACCTCCCAACACCATCCATGAAAAAGTCTCCCAATAATACAGAGTATCAAAGGAGGTTCCCTATTTTCAATAAAATGTTCAAAGGTACCCAAAAATCCTTTTCATTTGAAAACAACCTATTACTATTTGATAAAACACTTTTATTCTCATTATAAAATCAATCATGTCCTCAATATTTTATAAAAAACCATCCTAATGTAAAAAACATATTCGGACATTACTAATTCACCAAGTAAAAAAAATTTAATAAACAATTGAACTTTTAGAATACTTTATATTTTGAAATAATCTTTAAAAACTACTTATAAAAAATAAACACATGTTTGATGCTTATAAAAACCCAAAAATATGTTAAAAAATATTTCCAAGAATCAAATCTATTTTACATATAATCTACACATTATATAATAATGAATAAACATTTCAAAAACACCCAATGAATCAAGGAATTAAATTTAAAGGGTTGGGCATAGGGAACTTACATCAAACATGTCACCCTTGATAATGACCACTTCACACTCACACACATATACACCATTACATATATATATATATATATACCTCAATGTATATGTTCCCATTTCCATGTGTGAATATGTAAAAATTGGGTACATATATATATAGATGTAAATATTTACCTTTGTATATGTGTGCAAGCCATCTTCAAGGAGAGACAAGACATCTCTTTCACTAAAAAATTTCCCAAAACTACCTCGAAGTGGTCCAATACGCACTCGAAAAATAAAAGAAACCAAATGGTTACAAAATCACTAAATATAATTGGGACAAAGAATATGTGAATAAGAAATATTACCCAAAACCGATGTATAAACCTCTACCATCAATGACCATGGATAGAACCGACCTTAACCGAGCCCCCTGAACACTGAGAATTGAGAATCAACAAATAGAATACCCAAAATCAGGTTATGTTAGATATGGGTTGCACACAACCAATTTAAAAGGAGAAAAAACATGAATAAAATTGACCAGGAAGAGATTGAAAGATTATGAATGTTTACTAGTGAAGATGACACAAAGAAATGGGAGGTGAAACAGCTAAAATTAAAGGGAGGAGGTGGAGGGTGTGTGTGCACCTAGTAGAGGAAAGGGTGATTGGGTCACCCGAGCATGGAAGAGGGGAGGGTGAGGGAGAGAACTCCCTTTTATGGGTTTAATAATTATAATAATAAAAAAACAACAACAACGACAACAACAAAAATAATAATAATAATAAAACATTTTGTTTTTTCCTTACATGGTTTGGCTACAGAGCTAGCCAAACCGTTCATCCCACACTAGTCCATTAGACACCCTACATAGTTAGGATACATTTTTATGGAAACTGTGTGCTAGCAATGTGGTTGTATCTACTAAAAGACACATACACCCTCAAAAAATACTTTCTTGGCTTCTACTAACCATGTGCCTTTGATAAAAATCAAATACATTGGAAAATTTATATCTTGTTCCAACATGAAACAAAACAAGTTAAAAATAATTAAATGATTACAAATAATTAATGTGTCATGGTAGGGTGTGAAAGTCTACCCACCGTGACACTTTTTCCCTAAAAAGTCACCAAGATTAAAAATGAATAATAGAGGAACTCTCCAGATGGATAGAAACCTCCATACCAAACCCAAAACCGAAGAAAGACACAAACCTGGTGTGATAATTCTTCATGAAAATTCATACCCAAAAATATTTAGAGAAAAGGATAAGTGTAATTAACATGGTGGGTTTGCCCCACAATTAAAACCCAATTATCATGGACCAACCCCCATCACAAGGGGTCCCCAACGAAAGAGAAAAAACCTAAACACCAGACCAAAACAAGATTCATAATTTCTATACAACACAAGCATATCCAAACAGGCACTACCTAGAAACTAAAATAATTCCAAAAGAAGTACAATCGTTAAATGGTTCTCATCCACAAGGAACAACCATATAAACCTAAATAAAACAAGACCACTAGAATCTCCAAAATAAGAAGTTCCAAAATCAGATAACCACTGCATGGGAAAACTCAAATGGATTTCGCTCTGAAATTAGGACAAACAAATTGGGTCAATAACCACCACACCCAGAAGCTACTTTACTATTTGAAAATATATACTATGAGGCCTATGTACAGATACTTAATATCCAGAAGCATTTGTTTCTCCATAGTTAAGAGTTTAATATCCTCAACTAAAACATCCAATCATGTAAAAGAAACCAAAAACCTATTTTGGTTTCCAATGTAGTTACACCATTTTTATACCTTTGGATAACTATCAAAAAATGGATTTTAATTCCCAAAAATACCATAATGGATATAGAAAATTGAGTATCCCATTGAGCGTGAAGCCAAAAATAACAATGAAGACGTCTATGGAATAGTTTCCTCTGGTTCACACTCCTCACTAGGATGGGGAATCCTTCATGAGAACCTCAATAAACTACAATTCCAACTACCACATGTTTCCCTCTACAAAAAAACTAATATAGGGAAACCTCATCCACCAACTTCCTGAATAAAACTTTACAAAATAAGAAAACATGGTGCTTAATCTTTGGACAGAGGCCCCATGAGAAGAAAAGAGATTTTAACTAATCACTTGTTGGTAACTTTGAGGAAAATAAACTAGCCTATTCAACATGGTCAACACAACCCTTCGCCAAATGTTGACCTACCTGAACATCTATGTTCTCTATTATCCTATGACCTATAATGATCCATGACCACAAAAAAGCAATAAAAAATAACCTGACTCCACCACTCCACTAGGAGTCTAGAAAAAACCAAAAAACTATAAGAGACCCCATAGAAACCTTTAGGACCGTTATGGGATACATACTATATATAACATAAAAACACCCAAAGAAATCAATATCAAACCAAACCTCAACCAAAACTCGATTGAGATAACATTTCAACTCAAAAAAAGATATTCAAAAACAGATCACCACAAAATAGAACCAAACTCCCTTTTTCGAAACCCACATTTTCTTTCCAATTTAAATCCATTTTTTACTTAAAACTTATTCCAAAATCAAACCCATTTAAAAATCCATTTTCTAGTTCAATTCATATTGTACAAAAAACATTTCAACAAACCCATTTATCAAAATATAAAAATTCATTTTTTTAAAAAAATTACATAAAGAAAATTAAATCTAAAATGGTTGGGCACTTACCAATGGTATACCATGAATCCTCATATATAAACACACTCATTTACCATCTTAGAAACACATCCCCACATACCACCGACCATCCATTTACCACACACACATATCTATATATATGTGATCATTCATAGGAATAACAAGGTTCAAACAAAAGGAACAATATCACTTTCCAAATGATTATTTAAACACCCCAACTAGTTTTAAAAACCACAACTTATCATCCAAACAAAACATTTCTAATTTAATTATCATTTTACATTTTACAAAAAAATTAAAAATTCAAAACAATTTCATTTCCATTTTCAAATCAGCCCAAAGTTTTCAATTTTAGAAATAAAACATTAAAAAAGCAGGCCTCATTTTATAACTCACGGGAAAACAATAAAAAACACTAAAATAAACACCAATAATAAAAAACCACAACACAATACTGAATGAATCAAAATTTAAACAACATAGATAGATTCTCTAAACAAATGTCTTTATCACACCATTTATTAGACCATGCACTATGCATGTGTTCACACTAGAGTTCAATATAGGTAGCTTCATGGTTTGTGTATATTTCTTATAGTAATCATGAACCCTATAAATCACTCCAACAATCCTCTCTAAAAAATTAGATTTCACCAAAAAAACACATGGATTCACAAATCCAATCACAAACAATAAAACAAAAACCAAAACCTCAAAACCATCAGGGAGAAAAGTTTTAGATTTTGATCCAGAACCATCCCATAACACACTAGAAATTAAAGAGCCTTTCGAATAGGTGGTGGCCATGAACCTACCCGAGACAGGCCACATGAATTCTGATAATTTTATCTTCGAACTGCCAGACATCTCCAAATAATAACGACTAAATTCTTTGACACTATTTTTTCATTAACCACACAGGGTTGTCCTTTGAAATTGGCACCTGATATGGCCCATTAAAAGTCCCAAGAGGTGTTATCAATCCTCTCAGTATAGAAAATATTGTCAACTATCAAGATTAAATCAAATTACAATGATTTATCCCATGAACAAAAAATAAATAAAGATAAATAGCATGCATAAAATGAACACTAGAAGCAGAAAATAAATAAGACTGAATGACTGAACATTCCTCCAAGTGACAACATGGGTAACCACTAATCATAGAATCAAACTCTCTCCAAGAGGGATCTAAACTGTAATAACCTAAAACTGAAGATGATAGAGTATCCATGATCACTGAGATTCTCAATAGGGATTCCCAAAGAAGTACCATGCCATATTTCTTACCTTTACAAATAAAACCATTTCATGCTAGTTTGAAATACACATATTTAAAATAAGTGTTTCATTTCCTTTTAAAACATGTGCAATGCTAATAATTTCAAATGAACTATTTTATTATCCATTTTTTATTTTTTTAAAAGAATGAAATATTTATCAAGTATAACATTTTACAAATAAGAAAGATGAAGTGAATAAAATATATTAGTGAGAAATACTTAGTTGAATATATCAAAGTGAAATAATTTCACTGGAATTTTTTTAGAAAACTACATGGGAACTTGAAAATGTGAAAAAGAAGTGGTATCCTATTTTTGTTTCTATCATAGTGATATAATTTATATGGAAAAATTATTATAAAGGGCTTAAAATGTTACACCCTAATATTTTGGAACATATTTCTCTCTAATAAATAAATGTGTTTGATATCTTATAAAGTGAAAATACCTAGACTAATGTGAATAATTATTATACGTTATAAAATAAAAGACATTCTATTGTATTTAAATGAAATAAAATTTTTTAAAAATAATTTCAAATTTATTTAGGCAATACTATTGATCCTAAAGAACTTTTTTGAAGTATTTTGTTTAGGAGTAATATTTTTTTAATATATGTTTTATTTAAGAAAAATTTATTCATAGTATTAATATAATGAATAACTATTTTTTAAACATGTTGAAAATAAATTCACTGGTTTTCAATTGGTTAGAAATGAAAATAAAATCATTTGAAGATTAAAGGAGTTGTTTTTTAAAAAAACCTCTTTTAATAACATAATGTGTTTTTGTATCAATAAATTAATTTAACAACTATTTATAAATTATTTTAATGAAATATTTATATAACATATTCATAAAGAATTTAAATTCATTTAATGGTTTTTACAAGGAAAATAATGAGAAAAAATTCAATTTTATGCTTAAAATTCATTTTTCTAAAAATTGTAATCATTACTTTTTTCATGCTTATTTTGAAACTAATTTTTTAAAATTAAATAAATTTAATTTGATAAAATGGTTTCCATAATTTAAATAATAATATCCAAAAAAATTAATGTTACCACTTTCATTTTTTGTCATAATGATTAGTAACTAGGGTAAAATGGTTCACCCCTATTAAGGTTAAGAGGGTTAACAAGGGGGTTAAGATAAAGGATAAGATTTAAAATATCACCTAAACTTGTATAAATTTAATTTTTAAAGATATTTTTACTTTAACTTATCTTATATTTTAATTTGGTTTCCATTTCTCTACTTTCTATTGAATATGACTTTATTTTATTTTAATGTTTTAAGTATTTACATTTTTCCACCCACTCACTTGTAAAAGGGTATCTCATCTCCTCTCTTATTTCCAACTTTTTGATCCACATAGTGTAACACCCCAAAATATTTATCAATGGAAATTCCCATATTATAATTATTTCATATATTATAAACCATATAAAATTACTTTGATAACACAATCAAAACTTTATAAATGAAGAATGAATGAAATAAGAGGTATTTCTATAAATTAAGGAACTAATCCCAGTGGAATAGTAACCTGACCCTTAGAATAGTAACATGACCATTAGGATTATTATTTCAAATAATAGAATGATAACCTCATATATGAAAGTTTAATTTAAATTTAGGTATCTTATCAATGATAATATGATAAAATTATATCATAGTATAATTAAATAAGTAATTTAAAAACTATTAGTTATGTGTTGGTATTTTTTATAAAATGTAAATGTTTATTTAGAAATTTTATAATTTATATATTTATTTAAAATAAAATTTATTTTCATAAAATTGATTAATAAATTAAATTTTTTTCCTATGGTTATAATATAATTTTATGAGACCTTAATTAATTTTTCAAAGTGTTATAAAATCTGTTATAATTTTAAAATCAATATTTTCTGAATTAATGATGATTTTAATTAAAAATTAAATTTAAGATATTTGTAAAATTATTTTCATAAAATGGAGTTTAATTTTTAATTATATACGTCTAAAAATAGTCAGGGTTAATTTTTGGTATTTTTCTAAAATAATTTATTTTATTGTGAATTGGAAAAATATGATAATTTAAGATAAAAGGTAATATATGAACTATTGATTCATAGATAATGTGTTGGTGATGTAAGCCTATAATCTATAACTATCATTTTTAATTTTAATATATTTATTTATAGGGTTCAAACTATTCATAGTCTTTAGCAAAAATAATAAACTAATGAATAAAATAATGAGAAAACACCCCTCTCTCCCCTTAAAAAACAACCCCTCACGACCTCTTCTCCTCACACATCCATAGCATTGAATATTTTTTAGATTCTACCCAATACTATTCCCAATACCATACCCCACATCCAGTAGCTCTTTGTCTCATAAAAATACCAAATCCTTTTCCCTAAGGACATTCTCAAGGAGGAGAAATTCGAGAGGTAAATCCTCTTTCTTTTTCTTTTAATTCCATTTCAATTTCATTTATTTTCTTACCCTCTCCTCACCTACAGTTATACAAGTTGCATGATAACTCCATTATATTTTATATACTATAATTTTATTATAAAATTAAATGATTTATATTTTAATCTCTTCTCTTTTCCTTTTATTCTATAAAAGAAAATATTGCTCATGGTGTATCGATTTACCACCAGCGTGGGTGATGCGTTTTCATTTTTTACTATCACCTTCACGGCTGGTCATAAAACCATAATTATGGTTAAATAATATTTTATTATACATATTTTATGTTATATAATTTTCTTGAACCTATATTTATGTATATTATGATATAAAATCATAATGGTCGTAAAAACCACCAAATAAATTAAATCATTTTCATTAACTATTTATCTAATGATTCATCCTCATACCATATAACCAAATTATATATAAGATTATTTAATATTATTTATTTTTATTAATAACATATAATTTCAATTCTGGATAACTATTCAAATTTTACAAGAACTTCCATTCTCATATACAAGAAAACCAATCATGTGATCCAAGAAAGCGAACACTCTCGAATGATGAAATTAAACTTTATAACTCATCATAATGGTAACAAATGAACTTAATAAAATTATAATAAATAAAATAAATATATAATATGTTTTAAATTTATTAATTAATGAATAAAATTTTGTTATCTAGTACATTAAAGTGACAAAATCATTCAGACATAAGGTAAGGGTATTCTCAATCCCAACTCTATTTCCATTGATTTTCCCTCTTTCACACAAATTTCATTATTTATTTTCATTAAATGATCCTTAAATGTAATTTTTTTATTCTCCCTTTAAATTTTCTAGGTTATAAATATTTTATATATTAGTTTTTGACAATCACAATGTTTTCTAAAAGATCTCTTCTTTCTAAAAACACCCCTTTTACTTCTCTTGAGATTGTTTCTTCTACAATCAATAATGATGATTCTTATAAAAAATATGTTATTATATTTTTATTTTGGGAACCCCAAAGTTTATTTATGAATGTATTATTTATGAAATAAAACTCATTCCTCTCCATGGGTTATATAATGTCCAAAATTGATATACGTTCTATGTGGCATGCATGATTATGTAAATGTTATGATATGGAGGGTGCTCCTAAAATTATATACTGCATGTAAATGTTATGATGTGATGGGTACACCTTGAATTATATACTGCTCTAATTCATTGGTTAATGAGATGTATCTAATGAGATAATGTGAAATATTCATGAACATGATGCTAGCTTTGTTCACAACTATGTGTGGTGGTTAACCAATAAGGCATGATGTTTCATTTTTATGAATTTCCACATTACAATCATTTATCTAATGCATCATCTCATGATTATGATGATGATACTTTTATTATGTTATGATGATGATGATCACCAAGGTTTCATTTCACTTATTTAACCACTTACTAGGATTTTATCTCACCCCTACTTTTGATGTATATCCTCAAGTGAATACTGATACCAAGGAGAACATGATGGCCAATAAGAAGATATAAAGAAGGAATTAAATAAGTGTTTATGTTTTATTATGTAAAAGTTGTATATGAACCTAATTTTAACAAGACACTAAACCTTTGGATCACGGATTTGTAGAACTATTATATTGTTTATCTTTAAAAAGATGTAATAATTGTGTAAAAAAGTTGGGTAACTATACATAACTTGAACAAACCCTAAATAAATCTATTATAAACTTATGTAGACACATTTTGGTGGTGTATTTCTACTTAAAATACCAAATTAAGTGTTCTTAAAAATAGTTCCAAAGGAGGGTCCTCGAAGAAGAGGCAATTGTCTTCACTAAATCCTTTTCACATTATTTTGCATTCTATATCCTTAAAATATTACATAACCATATTAACATGGTGAAATTAATATAATTTATATAATTATATGTTTTTATGTTAATTTTACAATCAATTTCTACCTTCTTTCAAACCTATGAGAAATGATAACATCATTCGTGCGTACATGTGAAATACCACCTCCTTGAAGTGATGTAATTAATTTTTCATATCCTCCATTCATGGATTTTTTATATGAAAAAATTTAATGAAAATATTTGATTTTTATGATATTATTATTATTAAAATATATATTATTATTTATCTCTCTTTATTTTCACTTTCTGGAAATGAATGAATTAATATTGCGTACGTACGAACAACCATCACTATAAAGTGATGAAATTAATTTATTATCACCACCTTATATGAATCATTATGAAAGATTATATGATGAAAAAATTTGACACTTATAAGATTGTTAAGATTATAGACATGATGAATCCATATCCAAGGTGTAATAATGATGTCGATTGTCATTGAAGTCGGTCAAAGTTTAAAGTTTATATTTCTATTAACTACTGTATATGTGGCAAACAGGGTTGAACCCATAGATAAGGTGATTATGACCATTATTCTTCTAAAAAAAATCAAAAGACCCCACGGTTGTCAGCAGTGGAGTAGATTTCCTTATTTCTTAATTTTTAGTTTTTTATTTTTTTAATTATTTCATGCTTTTATAATGTAGTAAAGAAACTACACTTTTTTTGGTGTTTTTGATCTAGACTAAGATGAATCAGAATACAAATTGAGAGCAGTGAACAAAAAAAATATAAAACGCTGATAAATGATCTATCAAAGTAATTCACCCAGAGAAGAATCTCTATTCTACTAGTTTTAGAAGTATTCAAATTCACTTAATAGTTATTGCAGAGTACCACCTTAAAGAGAATGACTAACCTCCCTCACCAGGAATTAAGTCTGACAGGTTGATCAAGTTCAGAGTTCGCCACTCTAAATAGATCAACACTGATAGTCATTATTTGAAAATGAAAACAATATGAACTCACCATAAGTCCTAAAGTCTTATAAATTTATTATCTTTTGAAAGGTGTTTCCACGAACAATCTCGCCAACTGACTATGAAAATTTGAAATTAAGTTCTAGTGGTACAAGCAATTGAATGAATTCCCCATTGATCTCGCCGATCAAAACTGATTACATCAAAATGATAAAGTGAAAATAAATTTAAAAGATAACCAGTGGAACTTAAATTTATCACTGAACTAAATTTTTTTACCAGAAAATATGTTCATTAACTTTACCAAAATTGTAACATAATAAATAGTGTACTAATACTATAATTAAGATGGAAGATAAACTCTTGAGACGATGCACTGCTCCAAAACTTCTCCAACTCCAGGAAGTGGTTCAAGAGTTTCTCTCTAATCTTTCTCTACTAGGACATGTGAGAGGATGTCTAATGTGTCTCCTCCCTGCTGCTTGCTCTGTTTTAAGTACCCACAGTCTTCTGCTGCTCGTCATCGCCACTCTTCTCCGACTTAAACTTGTCTTTTATTGTTGCACCGCACACGTGTGTTTTTTCGTGACTGACACGTCGCGATAACTTTACCCTTGTAACTAACTTCTGATGAGTTCTTTGAAAGAAGTTGAATGTGTTTTGGACTCTTGAATGAACCTGCAGAAGAAAAATACAACACAATTGAAAACAAGGAAAAAATTAAAATTTAAGAAAATATTGAAAAAAAATATTTTAAATGAATTAATAAAGTTTTAGATAGTGTAATTAGATAAATTATTTTTTTAGAATTATTAATAACTAATAATTTAATTATAATTAGTTATGATGAACTAAAATTTATTATTAAAATAGTTATTATTTAATTAAGAAAATTAATTTTTATAAGTTGATCGAATTTTTTAAAAGTAAATACATTATCATTATTCAAGTATAAAAAGTTTTATTAATTATTGATTTAAATGTTAGATTTGTATTAAGTAAATAATATTTATTAATTATCATTATTAATGTAAATTCTAAATTTTATTATTACTTTTGAAATTATATAATTTACTCATTTAAGTTAACTAGAATAGTTTTTTCTAATTTAATTTATAAATTATTATTTTTATTTATTTTATTGATACATTGTTAATATTAAACAATTATAAATATTTAAAATGAAATATTCAATTAATAGTTTATTTATTTTAATTTAATTTATAATTTTAACTAACTTAGTTTAATTAATGTTTTAATTTACTTAATTAAATTAATAAATCTCTTTAATTAATATTAGTTAACTTATATCTATAATTTATTTATAATAATTATTATTTAATATTTTAATTTTAGTTATTCTTTAATTTGGTTTTTTATTTTAGTTTTATTTTAATTTTATTATTATTATTTTTTAAATAACTTAATCTTCTCCTCCCAAATCGGTGCAACCCTGGGGGGGGCTCTTCTGGTTTCTTCCTGCAGGAAGTAGGTGACCAGCTCCTCTATCCGGCAGCACGAGGACAGAGGTCCACTGCAGCACCCATCATCATCACGTATCGGCAACGACGGCTCGTGGTCGAATCCTCCCAAGTGCGGCAGCGACCCAGATCTTAGACAATGCTCGGCGCACTGTCTCCATCATACGGCTCCTTCTCGTGGCTGCATCTATGGTGGTGCCGTTCAACATCAGCGGAACTCCTCACCCCGGTTCAATACATAGTGGCGCAACACCTAACTCAACCTCAGCTCAGGAATTCCTATTCTGACGGCGGCAAGCTCCTATATTTAATCTCTAGCTTCAAAATCCACAGCAACTTGGGTAGTAGTGATTCACATATCTGCGTAATGGAATTCGAGTGAATCAGATGTGCAGAAATGGTTTGTTGTTTTTTTAGTAACGGCTCTTTGTTACAATAACTCTTGGTTCGGGTTCGTGTCAAACTGGAGAAGGAGGACGAGGTTGAAGAAGTGGGAGGTCTGTTATGAAATATGGGAGTGAATCAACGTAAACGGTGGTGAAGATGTGATACCGATGAGGAATTGGGGCATCGATGAGTGCGTGGATGGGTTGAAGCAGAGGGTGGAAGTGATGTTCAATCCAGCGTCAGTCTTAGGGTGAGTGCATCGGCAGCAAGGCTACCGATATAAGAAAATGCATCGGTGATAAGGGCAGTCGAAAAAAGATCGGAAGTCACCGATAGGAAAAGGTCACTGTTGCCGAAAAATAAAAGGGTCAACAATGCAGTAAAATAAAAGGTTACTAATAGAAATAAAGATCACCGTTAGTTAGACGTAGGGGTTTTTTTTATTTTTATTTTTATTTTTATTTTTATGGGTTTAGGTTTGAATTTATTGGGAAAATGGGGCTGTCCAGCGCCACTTCAAGTGGCGCTCGGCCCCGCATATATATATAAAATTAACAAAATAAAATAAATACAATTACAAAAATATAAATATAATAAATTTAGATATAATAATTAATAAAATATAATATTATAAATACAAAATAAATTTTAAATATAATATAATTATATAATAAATTATAAATATAATAATTATTATATAATTACAAATATAATAAATATAGATATAATAAATATATAATAAATATAATTATATATTAAAAAAAATAATTATATGAATATAAATATAATTATAATTTTATATATATAAATATAATAAGAATTATATAATTATTATAATTTTAAATATTATAATAATTATGAATTATATAATTATTATAATTTTAAAAATTATAATAATTATAAATATAGTAAAAATTAAATAATAAATTACAAATATAATAAAAATTATATAATAAATTACAAATATAATAAAAATTATATAATAAATTATAAATATTATAATTATTATATAATTATTATATAATAAATATAATTATATATTACAATAATAATTATATATTTAAATTCATAATAATTATATAATTATATAATTATAAATACAATAATTAAATAATTATATTGTATTTATTATATTTATTATATATATTAATTATAATTAATAATTATATAATTATAAATTTAATTATTAGATAATTATAAACATAATAAATATAAATATAATAATTATATAATTAAAAATATAACAAATATAAATATAAATATGTATTTATTGTATATAATTATTAGATAATTATAAATATAATAAATATAAATATAATAATTCTATAATTATAAATATAACAAATACAAATATAATTATGTATTTATTGTATTTTTTTATAATATTTATAATTATAAAATAAATATATTATATTTATTATATTAGTTATATTTATTTTAATTTATTAAGTATTTCTAAATTATTATATAATAAATTATTAATATAATAATTATTATATAATAAATTATAAATATAATAATTATATAATTATATATTTATTATATTTATAATTATGCATTTATTTATAGTATATAATTATTCATAGATATGATAATTATACAATAAAGATAAATAATTACATTTTACATTTATTATATTATAATTAAAAAATTAATTTATTGTAATATTTATTATACATTTATTATACATATTTATTATAATAAATATACATTTATAATATCTATTATAATAAATTTTATTATAATATTTATTATAATAAATGAATAATAAATATTATAATAAATGTATGATAAATATTATTATAATAAATATTATAATAATTGTATAATAAATGTGTTGGACGGAGAAAGAAAAGGAGTGATGGCAAGAGGGGGGGTGAATTGCCTTTTTAAAAAATTAATTAACAATTTAAAAACAAATATCAAAGTGCAGCGGAAATAAAAGAGGCAAAACACTCAACTTGATAACGGAGTTCGGCTTAAACCCAAGCCTACGTCTCCGCTCCCAACTCAACCGTTGAGAGATTTACTACCGCTTGCTTTTTAATGGTTTTAGCAAGAAACCCACTAGACTTTAAGGTTAGTCTAGAACCTATTACAGCTTGCTTTTGTTGGTTGAGCAAGAACCCACTTGCTTTCAATGGTTGAGCAAGAACCCACTAGCCTTCTTACAGGTGAAGGCTAGCTCACCTATGATTCAAGCCTTTTGAAAGGTAAGGCTTGACTAACCTCTTCACACCTTGAAGGTGGTGTGAGAACCCAAAAGAGGAGATGAGAGAAAGAGTTGGGGGTTTGTAGGCACAAACCCAAAATGATGCTCAAAATAAATAAAACAATGAAAAACCGTAATGGGGAAGTCTTGGGCGCCAATGGATTGATGGAGCTGATGAAGGGCGCTCCCAAGTTTCTTTGGTGGTGCTCCTTGGATGTGGAAGTGTGTTGGAGCAAGTGGGGTTCCCTTGGAGGAATGCGCCGGAGGTTCGCCAAATGATCAAAATGTGTCCCGTGGGCTTCCTTGGCTTGGTTATGGTTCCGGTAATGTTCCGGAGCTTCCTAGTCCTTTATTTATAGAGGGGGAACCCTCATATGGCCTTTGGAGGTCTTCGGAGCCGCTGGAAAAGGCTTCGGAGCCGTTGGGAGGCAAGTGGACAGGTCTGGTCAAAGGCCGAACGACTAGTTTGACTGGCTCCACCGGCTGACCGGTGCAGAGCCACCGGTTGGCCGGTGCTTGCAAAATGGAAGAGGGCTCGGGCTCAGGCACCACCGGCTGGCCGGTGAGGAGGCCACCGGTCGGCCGGTGCTGAGGCAGTGGCTGACACTGTTCTGGCTGGGTGCCACCGGCTGGCCGCTGGTGTGACACCGGTTGGCCGGTGGTCTGGACAGAGGGATGCCTTCTGTCCAGGCCTCCATCGGCTGGCCGGTGGTCTTCCACCGGTTGGCCGGTGGACTGATTTTCAGTCCACTTCTGCTTTCAGCCTTCTTGCCCCAATTCCTGGGCAATCTGAAATTATGCCTATCAACCAAAAACACTTAAAACAATATTAGATAAAATAAGAGAGTGATTGTGATCATGAAAATTAAACCACGAGGGGTTCGAGAGGTACAACAATCTCCCCCTATTTTGATGATCACAATCACCAAAACAAACAACGTAAAAAAGAAATGAGAGGCATGCTTTAAAAGATTTTTCCCCCAATCAACCAAGAATTTCTCCCCCTTTGTGATTATCAAAATAGCACGGGGCATAAAACTTGATTGAGGGAATGAGTTGAAAATCAAGATAGAGATTTTAAACCAATTGAAATTTTTGAAATTTGAAAGTTTTGAATTGAAAGTTTTGAAATAAAAGATTGAATAACAGTTTGAATTGAAAGTTTTGAATCAAAAAAGATTGAATAACAGTTTGAATTGAAAGTTTTGAATCGAAAATTTTGAAATGAAAGTGCGAAAAGGCTTAAACAATCCTAACTCCCCCTAAATAAAAACAACAAATCACCGGGGAGAGATTTTGGAAACCGAGACAAATTTTGGCCCGGAGAGACTCGCTAAGAGGGATTTTTCAATCCACACTTGTCTAGTGGCGGGTCTTCTACTATAAAATTCATCGTTAAAGAAAAACGTTTTGGGCCTTCCATACCGGGCATTTTTGCAATTGCACTCATAAATTAAGTGCCCGTGTTTTTTGCAATAATTACAAAATTTAAATTGAGAGCTCCCCCTTACAAAAATAGTTGGAGCATGGGAAGAGGAAGCTTGCTTGGAATAGCCAAGTCCTTGGGTGGTCCTAGATATGCGTTGGGAACCTAGAAAATTGTTCAAATTTTGTTCCCCTTGGGTGAACTTGGCTAGGGATTCCCTTAAATCTTTGATAGTTGATTCCATGGAATCAACATCGGGAAGATTTTGGATTTTGAGGGTCAACTCTTCCTTTTCTTTGAGAAGTTGTTCCTTTTCGGAAGAAAGTTTTTTGAAATTCTTTTTTAAAGCAACAAATTTGGAAGAAAGTTCGTGAAAACCTTCCTCCAATTGATCTCTTGCATGTTGGAGATCCTCATAAGATAGATGATTAAATGAATTTGAAGAATTAGAGGATGGGGAGTCGGAAGATGTTACCTCATGAAATGCCATTAGGCATTTGTTACCGTTGTCACTCGAGGATGAGGAGGAGCTATCACTCCATGTGGCCTTGAAAGCCTTCTTCTTTTCCTTTTGCTTGGCCTTTTTCTTGTTGAGTGGACAATCGGGCTTGTAATGGCCTTTCTTGCCACACCCGTAGCATGTTACCTCGGGCTCGGATTTTTCGTCGTGTTTTTCTTTTCGAGCCTTGCGGGATTTCTTCTTTTTGTTCTTCTTCATGAACTTGTGCATTTTGCGGGCCAGATTCTCCATTTCAGAATCACCGCTTGAAGAGGAAGACGATGAGGAGGAGGAGCTTTCTTCTTGTTGAACTTTGAAGGCGATGTTCTTTGGAGCTTTGATTGGTTTGCCTTCTTTTTCAGCTTGCCTCCTCATGGTAATCTCATAAGTCATGAGGGATCCGATGAGCTCTTCTACCGGCATGTTTTTGATGTCCTTTTCTTCTTGGATTGCCGTCACCTTCGGTGCCCATGAGCTTGGTAGGATCCAAAGGATCTTCTTGACCATGGTTTCTACAGAAATATTATCTCCTAGAGATTTTCTTCCATTGCAAACGTCAGTAAAGCGTGTAAACATTTCAGAAATAGATTCGGGAGGATGCATGGAAAAAGACTCAAAATCTTGACGATACATGTCCAATCGAGTATCCTTGACTTTTTTGGTCCCCTCATGGGTAACTTCCAAAAGTTTCCAGATTTCGTGTGATGAGGTGCATGTGGAAACTCGATTGAACTCATTACGATCAAGGCCGCAATGAAGAGCGTTCATGGCTTTGCCATCAAGCTCGAAATTTTTAATGTCGGCTTGAGTCCATTTGGATTCATCGGGAGAAGAGAGAGTGTAACCTTGCATGACAATTTTATAAATGGGATAGCCAATGCTTCTAAGAAAAGTGGTCATGCGGGGTTTCCAATAATTATAGTCGGTTCCATCAAAAAATGGAGCACGACCCAAAGAATAGCCTTCGGGGGCGAAAGAGGTTGAAGCCATCACAATGGATCTTAAATTTGAAACCGGTTAGGGTATTATTCAAATTTTCCCTCTGATACCAATTGTTGGGCGGAGAAAGAAAAGGAGTGATGACAAGAGGGGGGGTGAATTGCCTTTTTAAAAAATTAATTAACAATTTAAAAACAAATATCAAAGTGCAACGGAAATAAAAGAGGCAAAACACTCAACTTGATAACGGAGTTCGGCTTAAACCCAAGCCTACGTCTCCGCTCCCAACTCAACCGTTGAGAGATTTACTACCGCTTGTTTTTTAATGGTTTTAGCAAGAAACCCACTAGACTTTAAGGTTAGTCTAGAACCTATTACAACTTGCTTTTGTTGGTTGAGCAAGAACCCACTTGTTTTCAATGGTTGAGCAAGAACCCACTAGCCTTCTTACAGGTGAAGGCTAGCTCACCTATGATTCAAGCCTTTTGAAAGGTAAGGCTTGACTAACCTCTTCACACCTTGAAGGTGGTGTGAGAACCCAAAAGAGGAGATGAGAGAAAGAGTTGGGGGTTTGTAGGCACAAACCCAAAATGATGCTCAAAATAAATAAAACAATGAAAAACCGTAATGGGGAAGTCTTGGGCGCCAATGGATTGATGGAGCTGATGAAGGGCGCTCCCAAGCTTCTTTGGTGGTGCTCCTTGGATGTGGAAGTGTGTTGGAGCAAGTGGGGTTCCCTTGGAGGAATGCGCCGGAGGTTCGCCAAATGATCAAAATGTGTCCCGTGGGCTTCCTTGGCTTGGTTATGGTTCTGGTATTGTTCCGGGGCTTCCTAGTCCTTTATTTATAGAGGGGGAACCCTCATATGGCCTTTGGAGGTCTTCGGAGCCGTTGGAAAAGGCTTCGGAGCCGTTGGGAGGCAAGTGGACAGGTCTGGTCAAAGGCCGAACGGCTAGTTTGACTGGCTCCACCGGCTGACCGGTGCAGAGCCACCGGTTGGCCGGTGCTTGAAAAATGGAAGAGGGCTCGGGCTCAGGCACCACCGGCTGGCCGGTGAGGAGGCCACCGGTTGGCCGGTGTTGAGGCAGTGGCTGACACTGTTCTGGCTGGGTGCCACCGGCTGGCCGCTGGTGTGACACCGGTTGGCCGGTGGTCTGGACAGAGGGATGCCTTCTGTCCAGGCCTCCATCGGCTGGCCGGTGGTCTTCCACCGGTTGGCCGGTGGACTGATTTTCAGTCCACTTCTGCTTTCAGCCTTCTTGCCCCAATTCCTTGGCAATCTGAAATTATGCCTATCAACCAAAAACACTTAAAACAATATTAGATAAAATAAGAGAGTGATTGTGATCATGAAAATTAAACCACGAGGGGTTCGAGAGGTACAACAAAATGTATAATAAATATTTATAATACATTTATTATAAATGTATATTTATTATAATAAATATTATAATATTTAATTATAATAAATGTATGTTTATATTTATATTTATAAGAAATATACATTTATTTATTATAATAAATCTACATTTATTTTATACATTTATTATAATAAATATGAACAATAAATGTATAATAAATATTATAATACATTTATTTTTTAATTATAATATAATAAATGTAATATGTAATTATTTATCTTTATTATATAATTATCATATCTATATTTATTATATTTATAATTATATAATTATATTATAAATAAATGTAATATGTAATATAATATAATAAATGTAATATGATACATTTATTTTTTAATTATAATAAATATATATTTATAATTATATAAATGTATAATAAATATAATAAATATAAATGTATAATTACATATTACATTTATTATAATAAATAAATAATTACATATTGCATTTATTATAATAAATAAATGTATATTTATAATTACATTTATAAATGTATATTTATTATAATAAGTATATAATTATTGTAGTTATATAATTATTATAATTATATAATTGTTGTAAATATATAATCATCGTAATTATATACTTATTATATATATATATATAATTAATAAGGTTTATTTATATAAAGATATGATTATAATATTTATATCATTAGAATAATTATATAATTATAAATATAATAAATATATAATTAAAAATATACTAAATATATAGTTATAAATATAATAAATATATGATTATAGTAATTACATAATTATAATAAATATGTAATTATAATAATTAAAGAATATTTAATAAAGTTTATTTATATAAAGATAAATTATTTTAATAATGTTTATTTAAATATAAATGTAAAAATTTTAAATATAAGGTTTATTTATATATAATTATTTATAAATTTATAATTATTTATAAATTTATAAATTTATATATAATTATTTAAATACATAATTAAACCATGTCAAATTTATTTATAAATTTATATATATATATAAATAAACATTATTAAAATTATTTATATTTATTATAATATATTATAATTATGCTTTTATTAAATTTATAATTATGTATTTATTATAATATTATATTATGTATTAAATTTATAATTATGTATTTATATTTAACAAGGTTTATTTATAATAAATATGTAATTATAATAATTAAAGAATATTTAATAATGTTTATATATATATATATATATTTATAAATAAATTTAAGATGGTTTATTTTTGTATTTAAATAATTATGTATAAATTTAAAAATAATTTATAAATAAATTTAATATGATTTATTTATGTATTTTAATACATAATTATAAATTTAATACATAATTATAATATTATAATAGATACATAATTATATTATATTATAATAAATATAATAAATATAAATAATTTTAAAAGGTTATATATATAATTTTAATAAGGTTTATATATTTAATTATATCTTTATTATATTTATAATTATATAATTATTGTAATTATATTTGTATATTTATTATAATTATACAATTATTATAATATTTATTATAATAATATTTATCATACATTTATTATAATATTTATTATAATAGATATTATAAATTTATATTTATTATAATAATATTTATTATACATTTATTAGATATTTATTATTGTAAATATTATAATATTTAATTATAATAAGTATTTATTATAAATATAAATGTATTATAAATATTTATTATACATTTATTATACATTTATTGTGCATTTATTATAATAGTATTTATTAAAACATTTATTAGATATTTATTATAATGAATATTATAATATTATAACATTATAATATTTGTAATAAATGTATAATAAATGTATTAAAAATGTATATTTATTATAATAATATTATAATATTTATTAGATATTTATTATAAATAATTAAATTTATTATAATTTTTGTATTTATTATAAAAAATATAATTATGTATTTATTGTATTTTTTTATTTTTATTATAATAAATAAATTTATTATATATATATATACATATATATATATATATATATCGGGTTTGGGGGTGTGGGGTCAAAGCGCCACTTCAAGTGGCGCTTTGCCCTTTTTTTCTTCAGCGCCACTTCATGTGGCGCCGAAGAAACCCATATCCCCAAAATTTAAAAACCCTGCCCCATAAAATTAAAAAAAAACCCACCCTCCTAAATTACCCCCGTTAGTTTCATGAGAAAAGGCCACCAGTAGGTTTAAAAATATTAGGTTACCGTTGCAGAAAATAAAAGATCACTGATGCTTTAAATTAAAAATGTCATCGTTAGGCTACATTGGTAGCCTATGGGTAGAGTCATCGGGGCTTATAAAAAATTTCACAGATAGAACAAAAATAAAGGCTACCGTTATCCATAAAAATGAAAAGGTCACCGATAGGGATAATAAAAGGTTACTGATGGTCAATAAGTGACTAGTACCGATACACAACAACATCAGTGACTCTTTAAAAAAATAAAGAACTGACGGTGACAAAATAAATAAATAAAACTTCATACTTAGGATTTAATAATTAATGTTTTAAAACTCTAAATTAATTAATTTAATAACTATCTGAAAACTTATAGTTTATATCGCACTATTTCATTTTATTTAAACTAAAATTCTTAACTTAATTAATTAGCAGGATGATTAGATGTATTAATTAATAAAGTTAAAATATTTTAATGAAACTAAATTAAAGGATAAAATATTATAATAAAGACTATGTTAGATAAATAAAAATACGATGATTAAATAATTGTTTAATAAAAATGTTAATTTATTAAAAAGTCAAGCTGATTTTAAATAACAAAACTAATTAAATTAGAAAATTAATGTAAGATTAAAATAATTAATTTAAAGACTAAAAAAACTTAATTAATTATAAAAATTTATTAATTAAAAAATTTAATTATAAAAATACAGAAGTACAATTATTTAGTAAAAAGTGCTAAAATAATTAATTAAATAATTAAAAAATAAGTAAAAATATGTGGAAAAACTATGTAAAAATAGAGACACATCAAATTCCCGTACACTTAAGAATTGTTTTCCTCAAACAATCCATTGTTTTATTATCTTTGAAAAATAGATTGCAGTATTTATGATTCAACTCAAACTGTAACATGTTTTGCACTTAAAAAACAGAGGAATGAAGTGTCAATAGGATTTTGAAAAGATAACTCAAATCAAGTCTTTCCTTAAACAAACTCTTATTTGTTAATCAATAAAACAATGAATCAAATATTAACGAAAGTGTCATACCTCATTTATGAATTTCCTTAGAGACTTATTTCAATCTGGGCTTAAGTCCAATGTCCAAGAGTGACAACAGGCTAAAAAATCTGTGAAATTAAGATCTTAACAGAGGAACCTTGTACTTTGACTCATCACCTAGGTTCCAACAATAAGTATTTTTTTAATCACCGTATTGATACAACCTAAATGAATCCCATATAAGCCAATTGAACCCTTTTTCATCCATTGTTCATCATTCCGCTCACCTTAATGAATTCATTTTTGACCCCAGAAACTTTATTTATTTATTTACTAAGCCATGTATCATGTGATAAGCACTGTGCATATGCACTTATTCAAAGTGTACAGAGGGCTTATAGTAAGCAGAAACACACCCATCATCTAGGGTCTCAGAGATTCACCGTGGGATCCCAGTTTCCCAAATTACTCCAACTTCAAAAGTTTTAAATAAAAAACATTTCCAATGTCTCATTAATATGATTACTCTTTATAATTAAAAAAATGAATGAGGCCATTGAGATCAATTCAAACTTCCAGTTCCAAGGGATATGATCATAACTCCACTAACAGGTCACCCATATCACTCTCAAAAATAGTTCCTTAACCAAATTTCCATTAAATCATTAAGAAAGACCACTCAAAAATCATCCAACCTCATTAATTTAAAATTCAAAGTAGTTATTAACTACTAGTAAGGCACTATCCTTATGCAAGACTCATTTGAGAAACAATGTAAAGCCTAAAATTGTACAAGAATTTTCAAAACAATTACCCATTTTTTTGACAAAAAGTTTTAAGTTGCAGTGGAAATTTATGGGATTTCAATTAAGCATAGTTCAGAACGGTCAAGAATTCACCCCCTCCCCCACACTTAAAACCCAAATTTGTCCCCAAATTTGACTTCCAAATATGGAAAAGAGCAATTTGACAATTTAAGTTCAAAACATATTTTCAATTTAGTACATCGATGACATGTATAAAGGGTCTTTTGGAAGTTCAAAAATGTTGTTTGCCACAATGAATAACTTAACAGTAGGGTCATTAGAAAATACATGAATTAACATTTATATCCAATGAATAATTTTCAATACATCTCAAAAAGTAACATGTGAGGTGTAAGTACACTGTGTACTGGGTGCAAGCATTTTAACAGATTGAGTGCAGTAATATGTTCAATAGAGCAGAAAAAAGAATGCTAGAATACCCCAACCTAAAGCAGATTCAATACAAAATCTTTCAGCCTGCAATTACCCCCACACACACTTAGTTTCAAGTAGTGAGATGATTTTAATAATAGTGAAATTCATTTTTCAGCAGTGAAGTACATCCATAATTTTTATTTACACAGTGACATACAACATAACTCCATTCCAATACAAGAATAATTTTAAACATATTCAGAATTTTTAAAATTTCAGTAGCAAGACATGCAGTAGAATTTTCAGTACACATGTAGCCGAATTTTCTAATACGAACAGAATTATTTTAATGTAGTAACATATAAAGTTGAATTTTTCAAAAAAAACATGATTTTTTTAAATCAGTAAGGAGCAGAATAATTAAATAAAAATTAATAGTAAGGTATTTCTCTGACTTTATATTTTTTCATTAATCCTTAAAAAATGGAATTCTACTCCTTTATTAACACTTGCAACAACATCCTAAAAAACACAGAGCATGTAAACCAAGAACAAAAATCTAGTAGAGATAGAGCATATAGAAGACAACACAATAACACTTTATTCAATGTAAAACAAGAAAAAAAAACAAAAATAAAAACAAAAGAAAGAACATCATTGACTCCCATGAAGCACTAAATTTAAATTCTTCAGTTAGAATTTATTAATAATCAGTTCTCAAGCACAGTGAAGGCATCCAAACCCTTTGGTTGTCCCTCAAAACAAAGTTTCACTCTCTACCCATTAACCAACATGGGTTTCTTTTCTTCACCTAAAATTTCAACAGTTCCATTCTTAAGAACTCTCACTACAGTAAATGGTCTAGACCACTTGGACTTTAGTTTTCCAGGAAAAATTTTAAGTTTAGATTTAAAGGGAAGGACATTCAATCCAAGTTTGAATTATTTGGATTAGATGATAGAATCATGAATTATTTTAGTACTATCTTTATAAATTCTTGAATTATCATAACTCTCTCTCCTAATCTCATCAAGTTCCCTTAACTCAAGTAATCTCCTCTCACTAGCACTCTTAAAATCAAGGTTTAGAGCCTTAACTGCCCAATAAGACTTATGTTGCAACTCAATAGATAAATGATAGCATTTCCCATACAACAACCTGTAAGTAGACATGCCTATTGGGGTCTTGAAAGTAGTTATATATGCCTATAAAGCTTCATCCAATTTAAGAGCCCAGTCTTTCCTAGAGGTTGACACAGTTTTCTCAAGTATCTGTTTCAATTCCTTATTTTAGATTTCCACTTGTCCACTAGACTGTGGATGATAAGGAGTACCAGTTTTGTTAACAAAACCATATTTTTCCATCAAAGATTTAAATTTTTAGTTTTTAAAATGTGTTCCATTATCAGTTTTAAAATCCTTGGGAACTCCAAATCTTGAAAAGATGATCTCTTTCACAAACTTAATTACAAAATTGGCTTGATTGTTGGGCAGCACAACTGCCTCAACCCACTTCGACACATAATCAACATCAACAAGTATGTACTCATTCCCACGAGAAGATGAAAATGGACCCATGAAATCTAATCCCGAAACATCAAAAATTTAAACTTCTAAAATTCCTTTTTGGGGTAACTCTTGCTTCCTACCAACTTTACCTAGCCTCTAACATCTATCACAACAAACCAAAAATCTCCTATCATCCTTAAAAAGAGTAGGCCAATAGAAACCAAATTGTAGGACTTTTTGAATAGTTCTCTCAGCACCATGGCGACCTCCCCAAGGTGAGGAGTGAAAACTCTCTAAGACAGGAAACATCACTTCCTCAGGCTAACATCACCTAAGAATACCATCAGCACATCTCCTAAACAGCATGGGGTCATCCCAAAGGTAGTATTTAAGCTCATAAATGAATTTTTTTTCTTTGGTTATTGGATAGATTTTTGGGGAAGACACCTACTACGACGAAGTTGGAAAAATCTGCATACCATGCAGATTACTTAATAGAAATAGTGAGCAAATTCTCATCAGGAAAGGAAGAGTTTATCTCCCTTGGATCTTCAGAATGGGTATGAGGAAGCCTAGATAGGTGGTCAACAACTAGATTTTCAGCTCCCTGCTTATCCCTAATCTCAAAATCAAACTCTTGTAGCTGAAGAATCCATATAATCATCCTAGGTTGAGTTTCCTTATTAGATATAAAGTACTTTAAAGCTGAATGATCGTTGGAAATAATGACTTTTGAACCATACAAATACTGTCTAAACTTCTTAAGAGAAAAAACAACATCTAACATTTCTTTTTCAGTAGTGGTGTAAGACTTTTGGGATTCATCTAGCAGTCTACCAGCATAATACACCACATGCAGTTTCCTATATTTCCTCTATCCAAGGACAACACCTACAGCCATGTTACTAGCATCAAAAATAAGTTCAAAAGGTAGTTTCCAGTCAGGTTCAGTGATAATGGGTGATGTAGTGAGTTTCTCTTTTAACAGATTAAACTATTTCAAACAGTTTTCTTCAAAATTGAAAGGTGCATCCTTGACCAACAAAGAACACAAGGGATTAGTTATTTTGGAAAATTCTTTTATGAATCTTCGGTAGAACCCGACATGACCTAAGAATATTCGAACACCTTTAACATTTTCAGGAGGTGGTAGTATTTGAATAACATCAATCTTAGTAGTATCAACTTCCAAACCTCTCCTGGACACCTTATGGCCAAGAACTATACCTTATGTGACCATGAATTGACACTTCTCCCAATTAAGAACAAGGTTGGTTTCAATGCATCTCTCTAATACTAATTCAAGATTTCCTATTCTAGTTTCGAAAGTACTTCCCACAATGGAAAAGTCATCCATGAAAAATTCAATGATTCTTTTAATAATTTCTGAATAAATAGCCATCATAAAACTTTGAAAGGCGGCTGAAGATCCACACAATCCAAAGGGCATTCACCTGTAAGAAAATGTCCCATAGGGACATGTGAAATTGGTCTTTTTCCTGATCCTCTAGAGCAATAGGGATCTGTTTGTAACCTAAATACCCATCGAGGAAATAGAAAAATTATTTTCCAGCAATACTCTCAAGAATTTGATCCAAGAAGGGAATTGAAAAATGGTCCATCCAAGTGTCTATATTCAGCTTCTTATAATCTATACAGACTCTCCATTTTGTGTCTTACCAAACTTGGATTTCTTCATTTTTTTTTCATTTTTTACTACAGTGAAACCTCCCTTCTTGGGGAAAACCTGGACAGGGCTGACCCAAGCACTATCAAAAATGTGATATATAATTCCAGTATCCAAAAACTTAATCACTTCCTCACTCACTAATTCTTTCATATTTGGGTTCATTCTTCTTTAACACTCTACCCTAGGTTTATGGTCAGACTCTATAATTATTTTATGCATGCAGAATGATGGACTAATACCCTTGATATCAACTATTATCCAGCCTATGGAAGATTTAAGCTTCTTCAAAACACTTAACAATCTTTCCTCTTAGTTTTCATTAAGATCAAAAGAAATTATAATAGGAAGAGTGGAATTCTCACCCAAAAATGGATATTTCGAATGAGTAGGGATTGGTTTCAGTTCAAGAGTGGGTGGTTCTACACTAGAAGAAAGACTGTTAGGCCTGGGAGGTCCAATCTCTTCAACATATCTCTTGTAAGGAGTTTGAAACTATGAAAGAGTTTCAATTTCATGTTCAGATTCTGAGATAACAGTGCTATTGTCCAAAGTGGACATCATACTGTCCAGACTTTCAAGATCATAATTCAACAAGTTAATCAAAGAAGAAAATTAAGTTGTCTTATAAGTTCTCCCTCAATATCATAAAAGTGTTCATATGAGTTTCTATTAAAATAATTACCCTCAAATTAACTCAAAAGTTCATGAGTTTAGAAATAGAGGAATCTTCTACAGCAGAAACTGAAGAGTTGTCCAGTTTTGGAAATTTTTCAAGATTTAGTATTAGAGCATAATTTTGAACTTCTAAGAAAGATTCAATATAATTTTCAGCTTTTAATTTATTTTCTTCAATAGAGGATCATTTTTTAGATTTTTCAGATTTTCCAATTGATTTCTCATCTTCTAAGGACCCTACCATTGAACTGTTTTCAGAAAAAGTTGGTTATTTAACATTTTAAACACATTTTACTCTTCTTTTTGTTCTCTAATTTTAAAAATAAGACGACCCTTAGAGACATCAGTAACAACACCACTTGTGGACAATAAGGGCCTACGCAAGATTATGGGAACCTATTGATAACACTCCATGTCTAAGAATAAAAATTCTGAAAGCAAAAATAGATTCCCTACCCCAACTAACAAATCATCTACCCTACCCATAGGATGAGTGAAATATCAATCAGATAGGTGTAGTATGACTATGGTGGGTTGAAGATCGCCCAATCCCAATTGTCAAAAATAGCGAGTAAGGGAGCAAATTAATACTAGAACATAAATCACACAAACATTTGAGCTAATCATAATTTCCTAAGGTACATGGAATGAAAAATCTACTTGGTTCTTTCAGTTTAGGTGGGATTTTCTTTTGGAGTACAACACTGCACTCTTCAGTGAGGCAGTAATTAGCAAATTCTTCGAGGGTCTTTTTGTTTGAAACAATTTTTTTAAGATATTTCAAGTAGAAGGGGATTTTAATTAAGGCATGGATGAATAGAATGTTTACTTGAAGTTTTTAAAGGTGACCAAGGAACAAAATAAGTTCTTGGTGTTACTTTTTGGTTTTAGCTTCTTAGGCAAAGGAATGGGTGGGGATATTTTTTTAAAGATAGTAGGTATATACCTCACATATTCCTCAATTTTTTCTTTTCTTTTATTATTTTGATTTTTAGATGAATTTACAGTTTGTACATAAAATCATAAATTGATATTTTGATCATTTTAAATATTTTTTTGTAAATTTCTAGCATGTGAACAAAGCAGATTTTTATTTCCAAACTCAAGCATATTATCATTTTGGGAATTTTCAAGTTCTTTTTTCGCAACAATGCGAGTATTAATCCCATTCTAGTTAAAATAGACATGAAATTATCTCTAGGATTAAGCTCAGTGGTACTTGGAATTATGCCCTTTTCCCTAGATGAAAAATCCCTAGAAAGTTGACCTAACTTTCTTTACATGTTCTACATTCTCACATCAGTTTTCATTTTATCTGACTCATATTGATTTTGATGTTTGGATAGCTGAGTCATGTATCATTATTCTCGAGAGTTAATTTTTTTTAATATTATATCAAGTTTAGAAGACATTTTATTATCATTGTTTCCTTATAAATTTTAAGACTCACCCCTTTGTTGATTTTTAAAGTTTGTTTTTGGTTGATTAGAGTAATTAGGGGCAGTGGATTGTTTAATTAGGCCTTTATCTTTATAGGACAAGTTTCGGTGGTTCCTATATCCTTGGTTGTAATTATTTGAAAATGGATCTTCTTTATAAGGCATTCTAGGAATATAGTTAATTTTTTTTGATTTCTCTTGTTGTTGGGATGACATATCAAAATTAGGACAGAAGTTTTTAGTATGCCCAAAAATACCACAATGGACAAACTGTTCCCTTAAATATTGATTGGTGTTTTGAAAACCAAGTTGATTAACAGTTTTCTTTGAGTTATGGTTCATTAAAGATTTCAATTGGATGATGATTTCATCAAGTTGTGCTTGAGTTTCATTTATTGAACTAGTGTTAACATTAAAATTTCTATTGACTCCTTTTCTTATTGAATTCTTATGTTGAGAGTTCAGGGTAATATTATCAAAAAAAATTATAAGTTATTCATATGTCTTGTAAATATAATTACCCCCAGGAGCATAATCAATTAGATTCTATCCATAGGATGATAGCCATTCATAGAAGGTGTCCATGAGAAGGTGAAATGGGAGTTGATGATGGGTACACTGCCTAAGAAAGTCCCGAAATCTATCCCAAGATTCATGAAAATATTCTCCATCCTCTTGATAAAAACTAGTTACCTTATTTCTATGTTCACCTTTAATTATTTAGTGATAAAATTTCATTGTGAAATAATTGTACACTTGATCCCATTTTTCAAATATGTTCTCATCTAGACTCAGATACCAGTTCCTAGCAATCCCTTTAAGGAAAAATGGAATGACTCTCATTCTTAGTTCATTTTCTATGAGTCCTAGAAGAGTTAGCTATTGCACGGTGTTATAGAAGTCTCTGATGAAGGCATGAGAGTCCTCATTAGAGATCCCATTAAATGCAGGCAGTAGTGAAATTTGTGACTGTTTAAGGTCATAATTTCTACCCCTAGGACTTAGTCTAATGGATGATGGATTACTTGAAACTTGAAGAAGTTAGAATTCCCTCATACTAGGACTTTTATTTTCTTCTAATAGTTCTAGATGATTTTGGAAGTTGATAGGATTAGGAACCCTGTTATCAAAATTCTCCATTTCAATTTTCTTTTTTTCTTAGTGCAGTGTGATGTTTGTCAAGTTCAATATTTAGGGGCTCTAAACTACCAGAAGAGGTTCTTGTTCTTATGAAAAGTGTGGTAATAATTCAAAATAGCACAATAGTAGAACTAAACAATAGACCAGAAATACAGATAATAGTAGCAATTCAGTAGAAACTGAAGCATATTTTTACAATTTTCAATTTTTCAAAAAAAAATATTGAGAGTATTTTATATGAATTGTTTTTAGTTTTCTAAAAGAAAAGAATGGTTTGTGCCTTCCCCGACAACGACGCCAAAAAATTGATTCCGACTGTTGTTAAAGTCGGTCAAAGTTTAAAACTTATATTCCCACTAACTTCTGTATATATGGAAAGCAGGGTCGAACCCACAGGGAAGGGATTATGACCACTATTCTTCTAAAAAAATAAAAAGACCCCATTTTTGTCAGCAGTGGAGTAGATTTCCTTATTTTTTATTTTTTAATTTATATATATTTTTTAATTATTTCATACTTTTATAATTAAGTAATGAAACTACTCTTATTTTGGTGTTTTTGATCTAGACTAAGATGAATCAGAAAAAAATTGAGAGCAGCAAACAACATAAATATAGAAAGATGATAAATAAACTATCAAAGTAATTCCCCTGGGGAAGAATCTTCATTATATTGGTTTTAAAAGTAATGAAATTCAATTAAAGTTTATTGCAGAGTACCACCTTAAAGGGAATGACTTACCTCCCTCAACGGGAATTAAGTCTGACAGGTTGATCAAGTTCACAGTTTGCCACTCTAAATAGATCAACTGTGATAGTCATTATTTGAAAATGAAAACAGGATGAACTCATCATAAGTTCTGAGTTCTTAGGAATTTATTATCTTTTGAAAGGTTTTTCCATGATCAATCTAGAAAATTGACTATGAAACATTGAAATTAGCTTCTATTGGTGTAATCAATTGAATGAATTCAGCAATGATCTTGCCGATAAAAATTGATTACATCAAAATGATAAAGTGAAAATAAATTTAAAAGATAACCAGCGGAACTTCAATTTATTCCTGAACTAAATGATTTAACTCGAAAAAATGTTCATTAACATTACCACAATTGTAACATACTAAACAGAGTAATAATACAAGAATTAAGTTGTAATATAAACTCATGATACAATGCTCTGCTCATGAACTCCTCTAGCTCCAGGAAGTGGTTCAAGAGTCACCCTCTGATCTTTCAATTATAGGACTTGTGAGAGGATGTCCAATGTGTAACCCTGGATTCTTTCTCTGTTTTAAGTACCCATTTTCTTCTCCTGCTCGTCACTTCCACTCTTCTCTGACTTAAACTTGTCTTTTACTGTTGCACCGCACACGTGTGTGTTTTCATGACTGACACGTCGTGCTAACTTTAACCTTGTAACTAACTTCTGATGAGTTAGTTGAAATCACTTGGATGTGTCTTGGACTCTTGAATGAATCTGTGCAAGAAAAACAAACAACATAATTAAAAACAAGAAAAAATTTAAAATTTAAGACAACATCCTAATTTTTTTTAAAATAATTAATAAACATTTAGATAATGTAATTAAATAAATTATTTTATTAGTATTATTAATAACTAATAATTTAATTATAATTAGTTATGATGAGATAACATTTATTATTAAAATTGATATTATTTAATTACAAAAATTAAGTATTATAAGTTGATCGAATTTGTTAAAAGTAAAGTCATTATCATTATTTAAGTATAAAAGGTGTCATTAATTATTAATTTAAATTTTACATTTGTATTAAGTTATTAATATTTATTAATTATCATTATTAATGTAGATTATAATGTTTATTATTACTTTGTAAATTAAATAATTTACTAATTTAAGTTAACTAGAATAGTTTATTCTAATTTAATTTATAAATTAATATTAGTATTTATTTTATTGATAATTTTTTAATATTGAACAATTAAAAATATTTTAAATTAAATATTAAATTAATTGTTTATTTATTTTAATTTAATTTAAAGTTTAACTACCATAGTTTAATTAAAGTTTTAATTTAGTTAATTAAATTAATAATTCTGTTTAATTAATATTAGTTAACTTATATCTATAATTTATTTATAATTATTATTATTTAATGTTTCAAGTTTAGTTATTCTTTAATATATGTTTTTTTAGTTTTATTTTAATTTTATCATCATTATTTTTTAAATAATTTAATCTTCTTCCCATCCCCCCCCCTCAAATCGGTGCAAACTTTGGAAGGGGGGGGATCTTCTAGTTTCTTCTTGCAGGAAGTAGGCGACGATCTCCTCTCTCCGACGGTGCGAGGACGGAGGTCCACTACAACACCCATCTTCACCACGCATCGGAAACGATGACTCGTGGTCAAATCCTCCTAGGTGAGGTGGTGACCCAGATCTTCAGCAATGCTCGGCGCACTGTCTCTCTCATGTAGCTCCTTCGCATGGCTACATCTAAGGTGGTGCGGTTCAACAGTGGCAGAACTCCTCACCCTGGTTCAACACATAGTGGCACATCACTTGACTCAGCCTCACCTTGCGGCTTCCTATTCCAACGGAGGCCGCTCCTATCTTCAATCTCCTACTTCAAAATCCACAGCAACTAGGGTGGTAATGATTCAAATATCTGCATAATGGAATTCGATTGAATCAGATGTGCAGAAATGGTTTTTTTAGTAACATCTCTCTGTTGCAATAACTCCTAGTTTGGGTTCATGTCAAACTGGCAAAAGAGGACAAGGTTGAAGAAGTGGGAGGTCTGTTCTGAAATATGGGAGTGAATCGGTGTGAACTGTGGTGAAGATGTGAGACCGATGAGGAATTGGGGTATCGATGAGTTCGTGGATGGGTTGAAGCAGATGGTGGCAATGATGTTCAATCCAACATCAGTCTCAAGGGGAGTGCATCAGTTTCAAGGCTATTGAAAGAAGGATATTCATCAGTGAGAAGGGCAACAAAAAAAAGATCAGAATTCACTGATAGGAAAATGTCACTATAGTGGAAAAAGAAAAGGGTCACTGATGCATTAAATTAAAAGGTTACCGATAGAAATAATGATCACCGTTAGTTTCAAGAGAAAAGGTCACTGGTAGGTTTAAAAATATAAGGTTACTGTTGTAGAAAATAAAAGGTCACCGATGCTTGAAATTAAAAAGGTCACTGTTAGGTTGCATCGGTAGCCTATGGGTAGAGTCACCAGTACTTATTAAAAAGGTCACCGATAGAACAAAAATAAAGGCTACTGTTTGCCATAAAAAAGAAAAGGTCACCGATAGAGATAATAAAAGGTTACCGATGGTCAATAAGTGACCAGTACCGATACGCAACAACATCATCAAATTTAAAAAAAAATAAAGAACTGACAGTGACACACAAAAATTAAAACTGCATACTTAAGATTAAATAATTAATGTTTTAAAACTCTAAATTAATTAATTTAATAACTATGTGAAAACATAAAGTTAAAATCACACTATTTCATTTAACTTAAACTAAAATTCTTAACTTAATTAGTTAGCAGGATGATTAAACGTATTAATTAATGAAGTTAATATATTTTAATGAAACTGAATTAACGGATAAAATATTTTAATAAATACTATATTAGATAAATAAAAATACAATGATTAACTAATTTTTTAATAAAAATGTTAATTTATTAAAAATTCAAGCTGATTTTAACTAAAAAAACTAATTAAATTAGAAAAGTAAATTAAGATTAAAATAATTAATTTAAAGACTAAAAAAATTTAATTAATTATAAAAATACAATATTACAATTATTTTGTAAAAATTGCTTAAATAATTAATTAAATCATTAAAAATTAAGAAAAAAATGTGGCAAAATTATGTAAAAATAGAGCCAAATCAAAGAACTAGAGCCGTTAAACTCCAACATTCATGGAAAACAAACCTATTTTCACCAGAATGTTTATTTTTATGAATAATTATTCATAAATTGGTTATTGGAAATTATAATAGAAAGTTATATTATAATAAAATTATAAATATTTTTATTGTATATATTTATAATAAATCTAAATTTATTATACATCAACTTATTAAAACATATGATGAATGTAATGATTTTAGGAAAGGGTTTCACCCTCATTTTTAATCGGTAATTTTTATGATTGAATCTCTATTGGGGTAATTATATGCTATTTATCTATTAAACCAATATATTTTCTTCTATTATGGTTATTTATGAGGCTTTTTCAATCATTTTCCTCTCTTTGGTGCTTAAAATGATCAAGAAAATGTTTTTTAATAAATGTTAACCATATTTTCACTTTGGTAGATTATATTTTTATTCCATGTACATGTTCTTTAAAATGTTTTAAATAATGTTATTTTCTATGGTAAAATGATCATTTAAAGCAATTTTATGCTATATTTGACTATTTTCACATTTGTAAAATAAATATTCTTGTCCATCCAATATGACCATGTTTTATTGAAAACAGAGGGGTGTAATTACTGAATACAATCACGAGGGCCTAAAATAATGCAGTCCAAGAGAATCAGCTCTCACATGATTAGCAAACTTCGGGGGGAGGGACCCTATGGTATTAAAGATGATACAAGAGTTATTAGGTGAGTCCTGGGAGGCCAGGAAGTCCTCAACCATATTCCCTTCCCCACATGTGTAAATAATAACAATGTGATTGGAGATACGACTCCTACATCTATGAACTAGATAAGTGATACTCCAAAGAATTGAGATAGACTCTGTGATGGCTCTATGCTTTATAGATGAATCAGTTTCCACACCCTCTAGTGAGATCCCATGGGAGAGTCATAATTCCAGACCCTTGTACATGGTTGAAGCTTCTTCTAGGAGAGATTCCCCACAGCTAAAAGAAGCACTGAAGGAAAAAAGGATAGAGCCATCCTAGTTGTGAACAACTCCTCCCCCTCTCATGTTACCAGTATTGCACTACTCGTCAATATTCAAATTCAGACCACCAACTGGAGGAATCCATCAGACCTAGTTTCCTTAAAAGGGAGACATGTAAACTGAGTTTTTAGATACCTTAACATCCATGAGATGAAAGAAGGAAGGGGATACCTCCAAATGTTTAAGAACAGAGACAAGATCAACGACTATGGAGTGAGCACAGACCAAGATCGACAGCCACAAACTTGGAATCCCCTCATGAAAAATCCTATTTCACACATTCCAAATTCCCTATAATCCAAAAGCCATGAAAGGTTATTGTGCTTTGCATTCATTGATGTTATCATGCGAATTGTGAAAACAATCATGAAGAAAATTATTGTGGGGAACCTCATGTTTGAAATGTCCACTGTAAGCACCTAGGGTGAGCCACATATAGGATTCCCATTCCCCTTTAATGAATATGTGGTCAATGGACTCTTCTCTAGGATGATGGTAATAGTTTCATTGAGAGACAAGGGAAACACCCCACCACCGCACTCTCTCATCATTAGGAAGGGCTTGATTGCGTATCCTCCATAATAGGAAGATAATTTTAGCTGATAATTCTTTTCTGCATAGATCTTCCCCTATGTATCATGCTCGTGATCCCCATTCAAAACCCAATTGTAATATTTTGTTGAGTGGATCCCAGATGAAGATATGGTATGAGCCATCTTGTCTGGGTATGAATTGAGGGAGATGATGTTGAATACTTCCTACTGATTTTGGTTGAGAGTAGCGCAAATAAAAGAAGGGTACATGCTATCCCATGTGAAGGAAATATTTAGCACCAGACACCCTAAAAAATCCAAAACATTTCCCACCATGTTGGTATCCTATTAATTAATTTACCCACAAACAATGATCCATCGAGAATGATTTTGAATGATATTTAAATGGATGCAGATTGATCCCCATAATTTGGAGATCCTACCCCCCAATCCTCCCAAACTGATACATACTTTTTGGAAATGATTTTATCCCACAATGAAGTTCCCTCCATTAAGTCCCATGAAATCCTTACTTGAAGACATTTCATAGAATCAGTGACACTTCTAAAACCAATTCCCCCACTCCCCACATCCCGATCCATCATATGCCATGATTCCTAATGATGACGACCTTAGGCATGTACATCCTAGATAAAGGAAACAAGAATACGTTCAATACATTGGATAAATGATTTAGGGGAAATGAGAATTGACAAAACATGCATGGGAATGGAGGAAATAATTCTATTAACTTGGTTGATGTGTACAGAAAAGGAGAGAATTGGTTTTTCCAATTGTGAATATGGTTGTAAATTTTTTCAACAAGGCCATTAAAATGATGAATTGAAACTCTACCATGAGAGATTGGGGCTCTAAGACACTCCATGGGAAATAATCTTTTTTTAATTCCCACCCTATCAACAATCTTCTTCCCCCTTACACCAGGACATGATTTTTAAGGTAAACACTACACTTGTCTTAGTTAATGGATTGTCCTCTCCATTTTCAATACACCCCAAGGATTCAGTCGAGCTCTTGAATAGACTTGAAGTTTATTTTAAGGAAAAGAAGAAGATCATTTGGAAAGAAAAGATGGGAGGATCCCATGATGTTAGGCTTGCACCAAAAAAGAATTATGCGACCATCACAAATTCTTTTGTTTAAGTATTTACTGAGCGAGTACTGAACCAAAATAAAGACATTGTGAGAAAGAGGTTCACCTTGTATTAATACTAGACTGCCTTGAAGAAACTGTATATTTGACCCATGAAATTAATAGAGAACTAGGGGTAACTAATTCACCTAAAAAGGAGGTCGATAACCTGTTCCAAGAAGCCCATACTCTACATGACTTTTATTATGAAACTCCACTCCATAATTTCATAATCGTTGTGTGTATTAATCTTGATTGTAATGTTAGAACTTGTAACCTTTTTATTAATATCATTAATCATCTCATGTTCAATGGAAATGAAGTATTGGGTGGATCTAACCCTAACGAAGCTGTGTCATTCCTCTGAGATCCTTTTTTGAAGATGTGAAGAGATTCTTCTATTGATGACTATTGTAAAAACCATATACGGAAAATTGAACATACTAATTGGAAAAATCTATTTGAGAGAGGAGGGGTTTGTGACCTTCATAATGAGGATTAAGGTGGTGCACATGACACTCTAGGAAAACAACCACCTCAGAAAAATTATTGGATGGTCCTCACAAGCCCGTTTTTTGATGGTTTCCTATGAGTTTGTGTAGAAACATCTAGGGAAACCTTCTGGGCCTGGGGAACTACCAACATTAAGTGAGAAAATTACCTCAAAAACCTCTCTCTCATCCATAATTCCCTAAAAAGGAAGTTGATATCCGGGGTAACACAATGGGGGGATGTTATAAAAATGGCCTGAATGTCCTATAAGATAACTATTCTATATGAAAGGGTTAACTTCAGCAAGTAAGGAACCAAAGTAGGATGCATCCATACGTCCAACCATTTGTTGTTCATTGTTGTAGGAACCATCCTAAAGAAATATTTTAGGAGCAATGTAACATTCCATATATCGAATTCATTCTTGGAAAAAGGAAGTGTTCCTATCTCCTTCTTTGAGCCAAGTCACTCTAGATCTCTCCCTATCTGATTTTTCCTTCTCAAGAAGAATTTCAGCAAGATAAAACTTCATGCCAACCAAATTGAAAAATAAATGATCATCCCAACAAGATTCAAGGTTCTTCTCGGTATACTCAATATCATTTTTAAGATCATCAATATCTTGGAAATGAGATGGTTTGTTGGACTCCCAAACAAGGATATCACCTTTTATCCATCACATCTTATTATGAAAACCAACCCATGAACCTTCAATCATAGTCTTATCCCATGAATCACGCACGACCGTATGATACTCTGGGTCAAAAGACCATCGACCTGAGAAGAAGAAGTGGGTTCTGTGAGTAACAATACCCACTAAACTAATGAGTAGTAGAAAATGGTATGACATTTCCTGAACCAAGTGGTCAACTATCACATTAAGAAATGGGTCAATGACTTGGATGTTTTCTAGGAATCAATCAAGACAGCACCGCCTTTGGCAGTTGCCCCTCTAATTATTACACTATGGGAAGGGATCCCCTATGAAACCCATGTTTAAGAGGCCATTGTGTGCTGAGAAGTGAATGAACTCTTCTATGTATTTCATTCGGTAGACTCTTCCCTGCTTCTTCTCTGATGGTTATATAATGACATTGAAACCCCCTCTGGCAATCCATGAAAAATCTCCCATATTGAGATTGTCCAAATACTTCCAAAGGAGTTCATGCTCCCTAGAATTTCAATTTTCATTGAAAAAGGAAATGTAGAAACAAAAAATATCTGAAATAACCTTTACTAATAAAGGTTGATAAAGAATAGTTTCCTTCTCCACTAAGATAGAGTTATTCTAGAACATCAAGATGTGAAGATAGTCAGGCTCTCCATGCGTGCAGTTACAAAGACCCATTTTGGAAGCAAAGTTCTCTATATTCACTGACTGTTGTTTGTGCTTGAGGATAGGAATTAAGGAGGCCATGTGATAATGAAGTTATGAATAAATGAAGTACAAGTTCACATGATAACCCAAACCTCAGTAATTACAGATGATAAAGTAAATCATTGGAGAAGATCCCATGGGAAATTGCCCCCCTATGAATATAGGCACGTAGACATAGAAGAGGATTGCTCCTGTTCCCATATGACATGCCATCTGGTTTGCATGCTGCAATGACGTGGAGATAAAAGAGAAACCATTTCAGATTCCAAATGGGATAAACTGATGAACCCATTAGAAAGAAAGATAGGTGGTGAACAAGAGTGATCAATGCTGGAGGAAAATGGGGCATGGAGAAGAGGTTCCTTTTCCACTTTAGTGACAGACTTCCTTGGGTCTAGAAGGAGGTGAAATCTCTACCAAGGGAGTCTGATCTAGATTTATACTGGAGTCGATACATGAATCTAGAGGAAAAACCACAATTTATATGCTTTCTCCTTGTGTCCTGAAAGAGGAAGACCCTAGTTCTAAGTTCGAGGACTTCGACCGGGGATCCACAGGACTGGGGTCCAAGACGACCACTAGATCCAGCTCATAGGGAATGGAGATACCTTCCTCCCTGGACGAGTCCTTAACTGAAAGATCCATGTGCTGCAAGAATACTATTTTCAAGGGGGGGATTCCACTCTTGGATCGATGATTCCTACACATAGGGAGGGAGTGACCCTATAATTGTAAACCTGTGCAGAAGCGTGATAGAGAGAGAAAACCCAAGGACGAGAACCACGAAAAGGATTCACCCACACAGAGTAGGACGTGGTCTGGGAGAGGATGATAAATATCCAACTCAAGGCATATCTGAGAAACACATGTATCTAGAAGTTGTAAAATGTGCTCATCCATGAATGGGAATGATCCAAGGGAATTACCAATACCATGTAAAAAATTATGACTGTGCAAAGGAAGGGGAAGACCAGGTAAATTGATCCAAACCACAACTTGAGGAGAGTCCGATACAAAGTGGGAGTCCATCATCCACCAAATGAGAGTGAAACTCCATTTACCTACAGAACGTGGACCTCTAGGCCCTTCATTTTTTACTTTGGAGTTTTTATGTTTTAAAGATATGAAAATAAAATAATATTTTCCCCTTTTCTAGTAGAAATGTTAAAATTATATTTTAAAGTCACTTTTCTACTATATAAAAATATTTTAATGTTTCTTATGATTAACATGATATATTATCTAATGATACCTTCCATGTTATTTATACGGCTAACATGTGACTATGTCATTAAGAAATTCCTGTGAAACTTGTTTCTTTTTCACGAGTTATGCTATGATGAATTGATGATTGTTTTTTTAATCTTGTGGAACACATGCATGGTTTTAATTTTTTGATTGGTGATTTCTTCAAGAACATACAATGAAATGAGTAATGATTGATATCTCATGAGATTATATGGATTGGAATGGGTTAGAAATCCATTCCTTATGGTAATTTTTCTAATATAATAGTCTTGGGAGTAAACCATGTCTAAGAAAATGATGGAATGAGGAGTGAACCTAATCCACTGAGATTTTTTCTACCATGATAGTCTTTGAAGTGAACCTTGATTGATAAAATTATTTTATATGCTTATTATTATGTCACAATTCATATGACATGCTCTAATGCTTAGGATATTATCTCATGGATCGTGACTAATTAATTATGATTACTCCCTCTTATGACTCATGAATTTTGAAATGATAAATCACTATGTTATGGATAATGATTTGTAATATATGATTGATTGGGTATGAAATTCATATGTTATTATCATGATCTCATACTCTTATTCTTATCTTATGTTTTTATATGTTCATTGATTAATGTCTCTCATGTTTACCCTTACTGGTCATCTACCCTCACCCTTTATTATGTTTTCATTTTCCCATGTTTAGGAAGAATGGGTTTAATATGTTTATAATAATGTTACTATGGGGGAAGAAATTTGTAGGATATATTGAATATATTTCATGAAATAAGTTTATTATGCACTTTTTCTTCAAATACACTAAACATTTATGCTCCTCGAGCATGTATTATAGTGTAATGTATTGAATATTTAATTAAAATTATGCAATGTTTATGTATTCTATGATCAGGTCACCTCACTAATCATATTAAGTTATAATTATAATTCCCCACCTAAAACCACTTGTAAGTGCCCATACTAAAGACATTATAAGACCTCAGGAATGCCTCCTTATACACTAATGACTACTGACATGTGATGAGGGATTAATCCGTACAATGGTGAGACTATGTCCTTTAATAAGAGTAAAAAAACAGTATAAAATAATCAAATAATCCATCCATACCTAGATTATTAATGATCAATAAATAAACAAAATAATATCACAAAATTTACCATGCTGAAGTCATAATTCCATACAACAAATGATTTCCAACATGGTTGGTCCTAAATAAATAAAAAAGATGAAAAAATGCAACACTAACACACTGAACCTACTTCTATCTTTGGGCCTCACACACCTTTTCATCACAATTCATTGAGTTTCACCATCCCAATCCACTACATGTCATGTGCTAAAAATGAAAGGAAACATATGGTTTGCATGCGCAACTGGTTTCTTGTGAATTGTGTAAGAATTGAATCTCAATAGAGTATCACCATGTTCCTATAGTATTAACTATAATATACATGTATGTATGAGGAAAATAAACATTCCACACAAGTGCCTTATATGTGATGTGATAACCATCCCACCATGAATACCCACACATAAGGTCACTATGTGCTAACTAGGCCACCACATCACCCAATCATACCTATTTTGGTTTCATAAATAAATACAAATTTTCATCTCATCTCATGATAATGTATGATTTTCCTACACATAATCTAAGGCATAGGGTAATAAGGCATCCAAACCTCGACCCTCTACTCAAAGGGACATGGAACAATCATACATACAAATCATTAACCACTAAGTTATCTATCAAGGAAGTGTCAATTGGTCATACATCGTGTCATCCCATGACCCTTTCCCTCATATGATGTCCACAACCATGAACCTATCCTCTAAAGTAAAGCTCCAATTTATGTTCATGAACCATCCACCATGGAATACCTTGACCCAAACCTCTCATTTAAAGGTCTATTATCCACACTGACATATCCCCACACATGCATGGGAGGTCATAAGAAACCTAAACCATCGCCATTGACTCTAGGGATGTTACAAGAACACCAAACCATCCCCAAAGACTCTATAGAGGTCACAAGAATACCAACCCATCCCCACAAACTCTAGGTAGGTCACAAGAACACTAGCCCATCCCCAAAAAACTTTGAGGAAGTCACTTCAAGCACACATGACCATAACCTGTTATACTACTATAAAGACTATATGTGATAACCTGTTACTAGAGTCCTACAACTTCATTGGTAACATGTATCACCAACCCCATTAGGACATCCAATGGGTCCTCTAGGCCCTTCATGGTCTATTCTAGTCAATACCATCCTACACTCACCACCAATCAATGACAACACTATCTGAAGTCTCCTATGACCTAGAACGTAAGCCCTTGTCAAATACTCTCATAAAGTCTCTCAACACAAATTATCCCAATTATTAGGCTCATACCAATATACCATGATATAAAACCCTTTTAATCCTAATTATTAGTCCTGAAATAATAATTACCCACACCTAAGCCCCATATTTCTTCTCCTAAGGGGATTTCTCAGACCATCACTTAGAAGAAACCCCTCTTCATCAAACCTCATCTTATCCACAATTACTCTCCATTATTATCAGGCTCACTATATTTAAAATCACTATTTTAAGGGTTTCTCTCATTAGGCATGTCATAATTACCATCTCACAAGTTTTCCCTTGGCCAAAGCTATTAGAAAAACACTAGGAGAGGCCCCTTTGAGAAGAAAATTCCATCCATTGTATTTAACATATGGACTTGGTGAGAAAATGGTCAACGAATAGAAATATTCATTCGGAGACATGATCCTTAATTGTGTAACAACTTAAAAATGTTTTATTGGATAGATAGTTCATTCGATAATCAACCCCTCATAAGTTATGGGAACTATAACTAGAAAGAGAAGAATCAACTTAATTGCCACCGATAATCTCAATAGTTTCACTTCATGAAAAATTAAAAAATAAATGGACAAAAAATGATTTAATATGGTTTAAATATATCCCTACCTCTACAGAAGAACACTGAATATATTTTAATTTTAGGAGATACAAGCGATTACAATCACACATTCACAAACTCTCTACTTATCAGTTACAAACAATTTATATCAAGAAATGAATTGTTCAAATAGTTATCTTTCACTATCATAGAACTTGGACACCGTCTATTTATATATGTTTTTTTCTACCAACAAGTTTGCACCATCCTCTAATTATTTTAGTCAAAATTTTATTTACTTGGGGAAATATTGATGCCCAGTTGTTTCTTCCATCACAACTGCAAATTTTCAGTGATTATGGAGAAAAAAACAACTATGAGGATTGTAGAATTTTTCTTATTACCATAAAGGGGTATCATTTATCCATTTTATGATCTATTTCTGATCATCCCTCATTCCGATAAAACTATATCCACTGCACTCTGTCTGATGGAAGTTTCATATAGTAACAAAATTTGTTCCCAAATGCACGGACCCACGACAGTGGGAAACATCCATGTGGTCTGTCTGATAATCTATGTCTGATTATCACCATCCATGTGGTCTGTCTGATAATCTATATCTGATTATCACCAAGTAGGCATATCCTACAAATGGGAGTCATTTTCCTATATACCTATACACAGGAACACATCTCCAAACCCAAAATGATGAAATGTAAAAACACTAAGTAATCAATGCATGCATATAGTAAGATACCAACCAAATAGTAAGATAGTATAAAAAATGAAAAGTAAACATGAAGAGAATACAATACAACCAAAAGAAAGATTCTAGGAAGTGAATTCACAAGTTCCTAGAGCTCATCCATATTAAACCCTACCCGAAGGGTAGGTACATAAACAACTGTCTGAAGTCGTTGAAGAACACCTCGTTTGTCGGGTTTCTCTTTAAGAACCACCTAGCCCCGATCCACCAAGGTCTCCTTTGAAGCATCAATAATATACAAAAGACATTACATGTGTAAGAAAATACAATGCAGGGGTGAGTAAAACAATACTCAGTAGGACACCTCGATACCACAAAGGAAATACCACTAAGAAATACACGAAGTATACCACAAAGGAAACACATGAATTACACCACCAAAGAAACAAAATAAGAACAAAACAAAGGAAAAACACAAATTATAGTCAATATGGTAATCTCACACAAGTATAATTCTAAATCATGAAGATAAGTATTTCCAGTGTAGTCTACAGGTCTCTCCATCTCCATGAAACTAGAGGTGTCGACAGCACACTAAGTGGCGATGGAGCGTAGGGCATTGATGGCGCACGGAGCATCGATGGAACACGAAGCATCAATGGGTCATTCATACCCCAAGTCACATATTATCCAAGATCACATAGTAAAAAATATCACATAATCACAAAGATAAAATATTCACAAATATCCCATAGTCACAGTCAACCACAAGATTCCACTCATTGCATGCACATTCCAGGAGCACCTGCTCCTCGATCCATTAGAACATATTCCAAATTCCAAAAAAAACTCACTTAGAGTATCTTAAAATTAATTTTTCATCACAATTTTCCCAACATCATAAACATATTTTCAAATGGACACACTATTTGAAAGATATGGCCAATTTAGTAAAAGGGTTTGATTTGGTTTGGGGCTGACCTGACCTGGTCTGGCCGACCTGACCCGACCCAGTTTGGCCTACCTAACCTGACCCATCCAGTCAAGGCTAACCACAACCATCCCAACCCATTGGGATGATGGAGCGGCCCAGTTCTCCAACCTGGCCTGAGCTGCACGGTCGGTTTTGCTTCATCAGACGTGGCCCGCCCAAGTCGCATCCCTCTGGTTCATGCGGTTGCCTGACCGCATGCCCAACCATCTCCCCCAGTCAGTGCAGCACCGTACCACATTTTACATGGTTGGCCTACTGTGTCCATTGGGTTATATGGATTTCACTACTGAAGGGTCCTCCATCTGATGTAGCTCCATCCCGCGTCCCTACTGCCGCTGCCACGACCTCCTATCGCAGCCCCTGGTCACTGCCCGCAGCCTACACCTTCACGGGCCTTATCAAATGTGGTCCCTCCCAGACCGCGTCTCACTAATATCGGTGGCCCGTATTACCGCACTCCTCCTGGCCTGACCTCCCCTACCAAGCAGGTACTGCCTCTACTATTGACTGCCCCACCAGAAGCCTTGCCTTACCGCGCTTCACCTGAACCACCGTAGGATCAGATCCCTGGTTTCGGATCATTGCGTCATCAATCAAAGTCACATTGATCATATTATTATTATTCACAAGGAATGTGGAGTGATGAATTAATGGGAATGGTGGAAAGAGACAAATCACATGAATTCCTGAATCGATAGATCTTATCCTTGTTCGTGTTGTCCTTGATCCGTTCATGTTAGAAGGTTTAACGAAAAACAATCAATCGATATTCACAAAGACTTATCATCCCTTTAATCCCCATAATAAATTTATCCATCCTGTCAGAAAAATGAACCACAAATCAACGTATTCTTGGGTTGGTCTGTGTTTTTCATTTGAATATAAGAAGCAATAAGAAATCAAAAAAGATTTCAACAACCTACCTCAAGTTTGTATTAGTTATTGATGAAGAATGGAAGTCTGTGTCATCGTCGATCCTTGATCCACTAGCGTTCGTCAATTGGATTTGCTTTGATCAGATTCCAAATATTTATTCATTAAAACTCTAGGATATCCTTCTTCTCTATGCATCAGAGAAACTCCAAGGTTATGAAGATAACCCTAGATTTCTGATAAAGTATCATTTAAGAAAAAGAATCTCCACTGCATCAAACAAATTTTTTTTATTAAAAATATTTTAATGACATCTACGTCCAAAATCTAACTTTCATCGTCGACCCACATTGGTCGATATTATGAATCACTTAAGGTAATGTTGTTGTTCTGAACACAACGATGCCCTTTAATTTATAATCTGATCACCCGTTTAGAAGTTATTCCAATTTTAAATATAAATAATAAGGGCAATTTATTAAAAACATAACATTTTTCAATGAATCATTCTGGGAACACTTGACCTTGGAATCTCATTCCATATCATCACCTGGTCTTGGAATTTTCCCAATTAATTTATAAAAAATAAAACCAGAGAAAATAAGAGTCATTAAAATCTCCCCACCTAAGGGATTTACGTCCCTGAAAGCCAAAACAAGGGCTACTCAACAAAAAGATGAGGGTACTGAGCATGAATATGAGCCCCCCACTCCCAATTTCTCCTTTTGAGATTCCCATGATGCCAACAAACATCCACCAGTGGAATCAATTGTAAAGACCCGTAAATTTCAAGGAAATTTTTTTCTTAATTTTCTTTGGAATTTTACAAGAGCGCAGTTTCTGACGGCACCTGATTCCGAGGCCCGGTGTGCCCGGAATCATTTTCCGAAGTTTGGCTCGGGTACGTTCCGTGAACGGACGAGCGGGTTTTTCTAACTTTTGAATCGGTGCCCGGAATCGAATTCTGGGGGCACCGATGAAATCGAAGCGCCGGTATTCGCTTAGAAACGCCTCTTCTGGAGTTGTGTTTGCTCGGGTGTGGTTTTTAAATTTCGGGCTTAAAGTTAAGAAATAAAATAATTTTGCGACAACTTTATTTTATTTCACTTAAGCCACTTGGAAGCCACTTATTGACGGCTTGAACTGAGTTGAACCGGATAGGATTCTATCCAGAAATATCCTACCCCCTTGGTAGGATATTTGTGAGGTGGGGCCCGCACGAGCCCCGCCGTTTCTTTCCGCTAAGAAACGCACCCACGAAAACCTGTCTTAATGAAAGTCAACTGACGCGTTTCTTAAAATCTTAACAGACCATTTAATTGGGCGGTTTATTTCGTGAATTAAATGGGATGTTTCTTTCATTGAATTAATTCAACGAATTAATTCAATCGTTTCTCAACCTGTTTTTGTGTGTTGGCATATTAATAAAATAAGACCAACGAAAACCTTTTGGGGGATTACTCGTTGAGACAGAATCCTTGTTCCTTCTTCCTCCTTCGCGAAGAACGCGAAGAACGCAAAGAACGCCGAACCCGGAAATCGACGACGCGACACCGCGATCCACAACGCCGAAAACGTTCTTCTGCGACGTCTCTTCCTCCGCGACGGATCTTCGATCGGCTGCTTGAGGTAAGAGTCTCGGACCTTCCTTTTTATCTCCTTCGTGGTTCTTAACCAAAAACACGGATTTAATTAATTAAATTAAATCTTCTATTTCATGGTGCGTTGAGTTCGCCGACTCAACGCCGGATTTCACGACGACGCGATGCCTCCCCGCGATGACGCGACGATCCCTCTCTTCCGCGATGAGCTTTTCCACGAAGAACGCCCGCGCGTGACGATCGCCGAGGTAGGGATTTATTATGGGAATTACCCCTTTTTATTATTACCGTCAATGTTTCTTTAAAGAAATTAAAGAACCGAATTGTGAACAATTTTAATCTTATTAAAATTGTTGTTTCCTGTGTGGAATAAAATTCTCCCATTTGTTTATCTCTAACGCGGAGGGTGCAGGCCAAACGAACACGGCCCGTCGACCCTCTGTCGTTCTTCGTTTTGTGCGGATTTGACGGGCGACGACGGAATATACCGCAACGGATGTTTGATGATCCCGTAGTGAAGAACGAGTCCCGGGAGGAGCAATGGCGCAGAGGGGAAGAGAATCGGACCACCGGAACGATCCCGGTGGCCCGCGGAACTCGCCGGCGGCCGGGAGCGGCGGCGCCCCGGCGCGCCGCCGGACAGGCCGCCATGACTCAGCGCGGCAGCGGCGGCACCCGTGGACCCGCGGCTGCGCGGGTACGGTGCCCTCGGATGCGGCTGAAGCCGCGTCCCGACTCAGCGCGGCCCCACGCGGGGGGCCGCGGCACCACCAGGCCCGTACCCCCCGTATTCGGACGGTCTTCGTTCAAACGCCCGTAACATGAGCCACGGGCCTCCAAACGACTCGCTGTCAGCGGCAACACGATCCTTGGATCGAGACGGTCGTTTTGGTATATTGCACTCAAGGTTTCGGAATACTTTGAGTTCGGCCGGGTTGGTTCGTACACGAAACCAACCGGGCCCTCGGAGCGGAAACACTCATAACTTGAGCTACGGACGCCCGATTGACGTGCCTTCAGCTTTGTTGTTTTCCTCTAAGTGAGAAGGATCTTTTGGCATTCTCCGCCCGTGGTTTGGACGCAGGTGGAATGCGGTCGGGTCGGTTTTGCCTTAAAAACCAACCGGGCCCCTGGGACGAAAATGCCAATAACTCTCAGACCGGGCGTCCGATTGACGCGCTGTCTGCGACGTTGAGTTCCTGTTGACAATACAGAACTTTTGGATACATCAACTTCGGACTTTGTGTCAGTTGATGTATCAGCCTCTCATCTCGTGGAGCGGACCCTCCCGAACGAGCTTGCTGTGTGCAGGAACCCTAGGCTGGCTGCGACTGCTACTTCGACAGCGACGACTGTGCAGAGATCCTCCGTGGACTCCGACGACGACCGTGCAGAGATCCTCAGTGGACTGTGGTGACGACTGTGCAGAGATCCTTAGTGGACTGCGACGACTACTGCACTCAGCGATCCTCCGTGGATCAGTGCTACAGGTCCTGTGTGGGCCCGGTCCTGTGTGGGCCCGATCCTGTGTGGGCCCGATCCTGTGTGGGTCCGCGCTCAGCGGTTCTGTGTGAGCCAGCGCCTACAGGTCCTATGTGGGCCCGATCCTGTGTGGGTCATTGCGGGGGTTAGTTACCTATCGATCCTTCGTGGGTCCGACGACTTAGATGGATCAGTGATCATCTTTATCGTCATCCGAAGAAGTATACCTGTGTGAGCTGAATCTTGTGTTACTCTCTTTTGTGGATTGTGTTGAGCTATCCTGTGTGGATTTACTGTTTACTCTCCTTTGTGGATTGTGTTGAGCTATCCTGTGTGGGTATACGTTTGCTTTCCTGTGTGGACTGGGTTGTGCTTGGGCTCGGACGTTGGAGCCGAATGGGAATTGATGACTTAGGTATATGTATGGGCATATACCCAAGCCGTGTCAGATGTTACTTCGTGATTGTATCTTTCCTTTATGGATTATCCTTTGTGGATTTCGGGAGACCTTCGGGGGTCTCGGGGTCCCTACTGAGTAGATTATACTCACCCCTGCACGGGCTTTGCCCGCACTACGTTGTGTTGGTTGCAGACGACGGACAACACTGATCGTGGTGGAGGCGTGCAGAGCAGGACGGTACTTGGAGGTGGACCACTGGGCGGGACGTACTCGGAGCGGTCAGGTGGACCCGAGGAGCAGTGGAGGCTATCTGTACCCACCCTTCAGGTGGGATTTCCAGAGGACGGCTCGACGCTACAGGTTTCCCTTTCAGTTGCTATTTTTCCTTTCAGTTGTACTTTACTGTTGGGCTTGTATTTCCGGCCCCTTTTACTTTCAGCACAGCTTGTACAGTTTTTACTTAGTGTTTACTTTTCCGCTTGCTTACTCTGTGGTGCTTGTTTACTTTTCAAAGGCAGTGCCTTCCCTTTTTGTTGGGATTTACACCTTGGTGCTAGTCGCCAGCCCCTGGCCTATGGAAGGCGGGCTTGGGGTAGTCACGGAACGGGCCCCGAGGGCGGGTCGTGACAAATTGGTATCAGAGGTGGTCGGTTCTACCGCAGACTCTGATCTTTCTTCTATGTGAAGAAAAAGTGTTTAGCATATTGAGTGTGGTTATCAGTCTAGGGAGTCCAGTGTTGGTGCGGCGGCCGACGTATCCATACACCAGGACCCTGACTTCTGATTTCCGACTTAATGCACGAAAACATTGATTGCATGTGTGTTTCAAGTTTTCTTCGTGATTACTTGTGTCAGCTCACCAGGTATACTATTCTGACCGTGGCACACTTGTTTCCTTTTCAGGATGGCACGACGACTGCAGCCAGCTAGGGTTCCTAGAGTAGAGCACGACGACAGCCTGCCGAGCGACGAGGCCTCGGTACAGGGCCCGTTGACAGCAGAGGCACCGGCGGTACCTTTACCCGCCGAGCCCCCGATGCTTCTAGCACTGGAAGCTGACGACGCACGATGCCTCGGAGCTCTTCACGAGTTCCAGCGCCAGTGACCACCCAGGTTCCGTGGGGAGTCGGACCCCCAGGCGGCCGAGGACTGGCTGGAGGTGGTCGTCCGAGTTTTCAGGCTAGTGAGGACACCAGCAGACCTCATGGTGATCCTCGCGGCAAGCCTACTGCACGCAGCGGCAGGACGATGGTGGAGCCTGATGCTCCAGGTACACGATGAGGCCTCCCTCATCTGGATGGACTTCGAGAGCCTCTTCCACTCAGAGTTTGTCCCGGCCACCCTCCGTGCGGTGCGCATTCATGAGATTCTTCAGCTGCGGCAGGGCAGCTTGACGGTCGCCCAGTACACGGCGAGGTTCACCGACCTATCTCGCTATTCGGCAGACATGGTTCGGGACCCCTTCTTCCGGGCCCGTACCTTCGATCAGGGTCTGAGACACGAGATCAGGGCATCACTGATCTCCCTCAGCATCCCGACCCAGGCAGGAGTGCTAGAGCGAGCCCTTCTGATCGAGAGCTTCTTGGCTGAGTCCACAGCGAGACCTGCCGCAGGGCGGCAGATAGCGGAGTCTTCGGCAGCAGGTAGACGACGGATGACTCAGGGTTCCAGGCAGACCAGGCCTTCCGACAGACGACCCCGGGACACTGGCTCAGCGGTGTGGGGCACACAGCGCGGAGCCAGCCTTCCGAGAGGCAGACAGTGCTACGAATGCGGCGGGCAGGGCCACATGGCTCGTGACTGCCTGACCCGTCGTACCGAGGGGCAGCAGACGGTGGAGGGACCACCTAGGCAGAGGCAGAGGGTCGACCATGGCGGTCCGTAGGGAGGAGGCGGACGAGGCAGAGGAGATGGCCGAGCAGTAGGTGGTGGGCGACGCTTTGAGGCTCTGCCACCACCACCACCAGGAGGCCCGCCCCGACCACAGGGAGCTGGCGGGCAGAGACAGGCGCAGCTCCAGGTAGCAGAGGCCTACGACCACAGTGCGCCAGAGATGATTCGAGGTATGATCTGTGTCTATTCCACCCTTTCTGCAGTTCTGATAGACACAGGAGTGAGTCACTCTTTCATAGCCACTGCCCTTGTTCGGAGCTCGGAGATTCCGACAGAGCCGTTGGCTCGATCCTTACGGCTAGAGACTCCTAAGGGAGTAGACTCGACGATTACGCACTGGTGACGGCAGTGTGAGCTTACTCTAGGAGGCCAGAGCTTCGGCTGGGATCTTCTTGTAGTGGCGTCGAGGCCTTACGACGTCATCTTGGGCATGGATTGGTTATCTACGGTCCATGCTCAGATTGACTGCATTAGGCGCAAGGTGCGATGTGTGCGCACCGACGGGAGCAGGTTCACCTTCACCGGCGAGAAGGGAGCCTTAGCAGCACAGGATGGACTCACGCAGAGGAGAGGTCATCCCATCACTCATCAGTTGGCTAGCCTCATCCTGGGAGAAGTCGACGTGCGGAGTCCCAGTTTTCCTGCAGTGGTGGATCAGTACGCGGACGTCTTTCCCGACGACGTTCCAGGACTACCTCCTCGCAGAGAGGTAGACTTTTATATTGACCTGTACCCCGGGACAACCCAGATATCCACTCCATCATATCGGATGGCCCCCACTGTGCTTCGAGAGCTGCGGGTACAGTTGGAGGACTTGCAGGGCAAGGGGTTCATCCGACCCAGTGTTTCACCCTAGGCTTCCCCGATATTGTTCGCCAAGAAGGAGGATGGGAGCTTGAGACTGTGTGTCGATTATCGTCACCTAAACCAGGTGACAGTGAGGAACAAGTATCCGCTACCCAGGATTGATGACCTCTTCGATCAGCTCAAGGGAGCATAGTGCTTCTCGAAGATAGACCTCAGGTCAGGCTATCATCAGCTCAGAGTTCGAGACGAGGATGTGCAGAAGACGACCTTCAGATGTCGGTATGGCCACTATGAGTTCTTGGTTATGCCTTTCGGCATAACCAATGCTCTAGCAGTGTTCATGAGCCTCATGAACAGGATCTTCCAGCCTTACGTCGATCGATTTGTCGTGGTCTTCATCGAAGACATCTTGGTTTACTCGACCACGGAGGAGGAGCACGCCTACCACTTGCGTGTTGACTAGACACACTCCGAGAGCACCAGCTTTATGGCAAGCTCTCGAAGTGTCAGTTCTAGTTACGTGAGGTCCACTTCTTGGGGCACGTCATTTCTGAGGAGGGAGTTGCAGTGGATCCCGCGAAGATCGAGGCAGTGCTAGATTGGGATCCACCCAAGAGCGTGACAGAGGTGCGGAGTTTCTTGGGCCTAGCCGGTTACTATCGGAGATTTGTGCCGGACTTCTCCAGAGTTGTGTCCCCACTCTCTGCATTGATGAAGAAGAGGAAACCCTTCGTGTGGTCAGACAGATGTCAGCAGAGCTTCCAGGAGCTGAGGCAGAGGTTGACCAGCGCACCTATCTTGAGGTTGCCTGAGGAGGGAGTTGGATACGTAGTCTACTGCGATGCATCAGGGACCGGACTCAGATGTGTCCTGATGCAGGAGCGGGCCGTGATTGCCTATGGATCACGTCAGTTGAGGCCACATGAGCAGAACTACGCTACCCATGACTTGGAGTTGGCAGTAGTGGTCTTCGCCCTGAAGACATGGCGACACTATCTGATGGGCGAGCGCTTCACAGTCTTTTCTGACCATGAGAGTCTTAGGTACATCTTCTCTCAGAAGGACCTGAACCTAAGACAGCGACGATGGCTCGAGTTCCTCCAGAACTATGACTTTGAGATAGTCTATACTCCTGGAAAGGGGAACTTGGTAGCCGATGCCCTCAGCAGAAGGACGGGCATCCAGCTGCTTGAGGAGGCGACAGAGCAGCTAGCCGCCTTGCAGATATCCTTCGTGGATAGAGATGGAGTAGCCTTCCTTCAGTCTCTCACAGTCTCTCCTCCACTTCTACAGCGGGTCAGAGAGGCACAGCGTGGGGACGCTGACTGTGAGACACGGCGTGCACAGATATCCTCGGGACATGCACCTGATGGTTTCTCCCTTGGAGCAGAGCACGACGTCCTTTTCAGAGGACGTACCTTGGTACCAGTCACTTTACGAGAGGAGGTGCTGAGAGAGTTTCACACTTCTCCTTTGGCGGTACATCCGGGAGTGGCGAAGATGTACCAGGATCTCAGACGACAGCACTGGTGGCTGGGCATGAAGAAGGCTGTGGCAGAGTTCGTTTCACGGTGCCTCACCTGCCAGCAGGTGAAGGCAGAGCATTAGGTACCAGCAGGCTTGGTACAACCCTTGGAGGTCCCGGAGTGGAAGTGGGACGGGATATCTATGGACTTCGTGACTGGACTTCCACGCACTTCCAGAGGTCACGACTCCATTTGGGTGATTGTTGACCGACTCACCAAGTCGGCACACTTCTTACCCATCTGAGAGTAGGGCTCAGTGGAGAGCTTGGGACGTCTCTATGTTCAGGAGATTGTACGGCTTCACGGTGTGCCATCGACTATCGTCTCCGATCAAGACGCTCGATTTACTTCCCGGCTTTGGAAGGGGTTGCAGGAGGCATTCAGGACGCAGCTACGTCTGAGCACCGCCTTTCACCCACAGACGGATGGTCAGACGGAGAGGACCATTCAGACTCTCGAGGACATGCTCCGTGCATGTGTCCTCGACTTTGGTCGCAGCTGGGAGGACCACCTACCCTTGGTGGAGTTCACATACAACAACAGCTACCACTCCAACATCGGGATGACACCCTAAGAGGCGTTGTACGACAGGCCTTACAGATCTCCTTTGTGCTGGACAGACCCTGGGGAGTCAGCACTTGTGGGACCAGAGATGGTCCAGGCCACGACAGAGAAGGTCCAGGTCATCCAGAAGCGGATGAGGACAGCACAGAGCCGACAGAAGTCATATGCTGACAGGAGGTGGAGGCCACTAGAGTTCGAGGATGGCGACCACATCTTCTTGCGTGTCTCACCTCGACGTGGTTTGCGGAGATTTGGCCGAGGCGGCAAGTTGTCTCCACGCTTCATCGGGCCTTTCCAGGTCCTCAGCAGGATTGGCGAGGTGGCTTATCGCCTGGCTCTGCCACCTCAGTTGCACCGGGTGCACGACGTCTTCCACGCATCCCAGCTGAGGAGATACGTGCACGACCCGACACACATCATTGACTATGGGGAGCTAGACGTGGATGATGGGGCGACTTTTGTGGAGGTCCCAGTGGAGATAGAGGATCGACAGGAGTGGGTCCTACGTGGGCGATCGATTTCTCTTGTGCGCATCAGATGGCAGCACGGGAACCTCCGGGAGAGCACTTGGGAGCGGGAGGCTCAGATGCGTGCTCAGTACCCACATTTGTTTCCCTAGTTTATGATATATCTTTACGGGGACGTAAAGTCCTGAGGTGGGAGTAATGTAAAGACCCGTAAATTTCAAGGAAATTTTTTTCTTAATTTTTTTTGGAATTTTACAAGAGCGCAGTTTCTGACGGCACCTGATTCCGAGGCCCGGTGTGCCCGGAATCATTTTCCGAAGTTTGGCTCGGGTACGTTCAGTAAACGGATGAGCGGGTTTTTCTAACTTTTGAACCGGTGCCCGGAATCTAATTCTGAGGGCACCGATGAAATCGCAGCGCCAATATTCGCTTAGAAACACCTCTTCCGTAGTTGCGTTTTCTCGGGTGTGGTTTTTAAATTTCGGGCTTAAAGTTAAGAAATAAAATAATTTTGCGATAACTTTATTTTATTTCACTTAAGCCACTTGGAAGCCACTTGAAGCCACTTATTGACGGCTTGAACTGAGTTGAACCAGATAGGATGCTATCCAGAAATATCCTACCCCCTTGGTAGGATATTTGTGAGGTGGGGCCCGCACGAGCCCCGCCGTTTCTTTCCGCTAAGAAACGCACCCGCGAAAACCCGTCTTAATGAAAGTCAACTGACGCGTTTCTTAAAATCTTAACAGACCATTTAATTGGGCGGTTTATTTCGTGAATTAAATGGGCTGTTTCTTTCGTTGAATTAATTCAACGAATTAATTCAATCGTTTCTTAACCTGTTTTCGTGTGTTGGCATATTAATAAAATAAGACCAACCAAAACCTTTTGGGGGATTACTCGTTGAGACAGAATCCTTGTTCCTTCTTCCTCCTTTGTGAAGAACGCGAAGAACGCGAAGAACGCCGAACCCAGAAATCGATGACGCGACGCCGTGATCCGCAACGCCGACAAAGTTCTTCTGCGACGTCTCTTCCTCCGCGACGGATCTTCGATCGACTGCTTGAGGTAAGAGTCTCAGACCTTCCTTTTTATCTCCTTCGTGGTTGTTAACCAAAAACACGGATTTAATTAATTAAATTAAATCTGCTGTTTCATGGTGCGTTGAGTTCGCTGACTCAACGCCGGATTCCGCGACGACGCGACGCCTCCCCGCGATGACGCGACGATCCCTCTCTTCCGTGACGAGCTTTTCCGCGAAGAACGCCCGCGCGCGACGATCGACGAGGTAGGGATTTATTATGGGAATTACCCCATTTTATTATTCCCGTCAATGTTTCTTTAAAGAAATTAAAGAACCGAATTGTGAACAATTTTAATCTTATTAAAATTGTTATTTCCTGTGTGGAATAAAATTCTCCCATTTGTTTATCTCTAACGCGGAGGGTGCGGGCCAAATGAACACGGCCTAACGACCCTCCGCCGTTCTTCGTTTTGTGTGGATTTGACGGGCGACTATGGAACATGCCGCAACGGATGTTTGACGATCCCGCAGTGAAGAACGAGTCCCCGGAGGAGCAATGGCGCAGACGGGAAGAGAATCGGACCACCGGAACGATCCCGGTGACCCGCGGAACTCGCCGGCGGCGCGAGTCGCCGGCGCGGCGGCGCCGACAGCCGAGAGCGGCGGCGCGCCGCCGGACAGGCCGCCGCGACTCAGCGCGGCGGCGGCGGCACCCACGACTCAGCGCGGCGGCGGCGGCACCCGCGGACCCGTGGCCGCGCGGGTCCGGTGCCCTCGGACGTGGCTGAAGCCGCGTCCCGACTCAGCGCGGCCCCACGCGGGGGGCCGCGGCACCACCAGGCCGCGGGGGCGGCGCCCCGCGTGCCTCGACCGTTCGGCCGAACCGGGCCAGGCCGGACCGGTCCGGGTCGGACCGGGTTGGGTCGACCCGGTTCGGCTGACTCCCGGGGGGGGGGGGGGGGTCGGGCCGGGTCGGCCCGGGCCCGTACCCCCCGTCTTCGGACGGTCTTCGTTCAAACGCCCGTAACTTGAGCTACGGGCCTCCAAACGACTCACCGTCAGCGGAAACGTGATCCTTGGATCGAGACGGTCGTTTCGGTATATCACACTCAAGGTTTCGGAATACTTTGAGTTCGGCCGGGTTGGTTCGTACACGAAACCAACAGGGCCCTCGGAGCGGAAACACTCATAACTTGAGCTACGGACGTCCGATTGACGTGCCGTCAGCTTTGTTGTTTTCCTCTAAGTGAGACAGATCTTTTGGCATACTCCGCCTGAGGTTTGGATGCATGTGGAGTGCGGTCGGGTTGGTTTTTCCTTAAAAACCAACCGGGCCCCTGGGACGAAAATGCCAATAACTCTCAGACCGGGCGTCCGATTGACGCGCCGTCTGCGACGGTGAGTTCCTCTTGACGATACGGAACTTTTGGATACATCAACTTCGGACTTTGTGTCAGTTGATGTATCAGCCTCTCGGCTCGTGGAGCGGACCCTCCCGAATGAGCTTGCTGTGTGCGGGAACCCTAGGCTGGCTGCGACTGCTACTTCGACAGCGACGACTGTGCAGAGATCCTCCGTGGACTCCGACAACGACCGTGCAGAGATCCTCGGTGGACTGCGGCGACGACTGTGCAGAGATCCTCAGTGGACTGCGACGACTACTGCACTCAGCGATCCTCCGTGGATCAGTGCTACAGGTCCTGTGTGGGCCCGGTCCTGTGTGGGCCCTATCCTGTGTGGGTCCGATCCTGTGTGGGTCCGCGCTCAGCGGTTCTGTGTGAGCCAGCGCCTACAGGTCCTGTGTGGGCCCGATCCTGTGTGGGTCATTGCGGGGGTTAGTTACCTATCGATCCTTCGTGGGTCCGACGACTTAGATGGATAGGTGATCATCTTTATCGTCATCCGAGGAAGTATACCTGTGTGAGCTGAATCTTGTGTTACTCTCCTTTGTGGATTGTGTTGAGCTATCCTGTGTGGATTTACTGTTTACTCTCCTTTGTGGATTGTGTTGAGCTATCGTGTGTGGGTATACGTTTGCTTTCCTGTGTGGACTGGGTTGTGCTTGGGCTCGGACGTTGGATCAGAACGGGAATTGATGACTTAGGTATATGTATGAGCATATACCTAAGCCGTGTCAGATGTTACTTCGTGATTGTATCTTTCCTTTGTGGATTATCCTTTGTGTATTTCGGGAGACCTTCAGGGGTCTCGGGGTCCCTACTGAGTAGCTTATACTCACCCCTGCACGGGCTTTTCCCGCACTACGTTGTGTTGGTTGCAGACGACGGACAGCGCTGATCGTGGTGGAGGCGTGCGGAGCAGGACGGTACCTAAAGGTGGACCACTGGGCGGGACGTACTCGGAGCGGTCAGGTGGACCCGAGGAGCAGTGGAGGCTATCTGTACCCACCCTTCAGGTGGGATTTCCAGAGGACGGCTCGACGCTACAGTTTTCCCTTTCAGTTGCTATTTTTCCTTTCAGTTGTACTTTACTGTTGGGCTTGTATTTCCGGCCCCTTTTACTTTCAGCACAGCTTGTACAGTTTTTTACTTAGTGTTTACTTTTCCGCTTACTTACTCTGTGGTGCTTGTTTACTTTTCAATGGCAATGCCTTCCCTTTTTGCTTGGATTTACGCCTTGGTGCTAGTCGCCAGCCCCTGGCCTATGGAAGGCGGGCTTGGGGTAGTCACAACACGGGCCCCGAGGGCGGGTCGTGACATCAACCACCCAAAAAGGATCCACTCATGTCGATCCTTTATATCCACTAGGTACTATGAAAAATTCACCCCATCGTCAATGTCTAGATCACCCCATTCGATGACGTGTGATGGATAATGAATGTAACTCCTTAGATGTGACATATGGAAGACATCATGCACCCAATGAAACTACAAGGGTATATCTAGGAGATATGCCACCTCACCAAATCTACTCAAAATCTTAAAGGGGATGATGTATCTCAGAGATAACTTTTTTCCCAGGAAAAATATCTGCAATCCCCATCAATGTGAGACCCAAAGGAACACATGGTCTCTCTCCATGAACTCTATAGGCATCCATCTCCAATCAAAATACAACTTCTCCCTGCTCTGTGCAGTCCACATCCACTCCTGGATGATCTGCACCTTCTCGGTGGTAGCCTATACCAACTCTGGACCCATGAGTGATGACTCCACTCATTCTTTCTTGCATAGTAGTGAACTATATGGTCGCCCGCACAAGGAATTGAATAGTTCCATACTAATGATAGATTGAAAATTTTTATTGCAGGAAATCTCTACCAGTGGTAGGTGATCCTCCCAACTGTGGCCAAATACCAGGATACAGGAACGTATCATGTCCTCTAAAATATTGATGGTCCTCTTCATCTGGAAATCCATATGGGGATGAAATGTCATGCTTAAGAGAAACTGAGTCTCGAAAGCCTCATAAAATCCGTTCCATATCCAGGATGTGAAATGAGAATCATGGCCTGAAATGATCATAGATGGCACTCTGTGATGTCGAGCTATCTCTTACACATAGAACCGCCCCATGATCCCTACTGAACTCTTCTCACAGATTGCTATGAAGTGGGCCACCATGGTGATTCGGTCAAAAATCACCCATATGGTATCATGTCCCCTGTATGTGCATGGTAAAACCATCACGAAGTCCATAAATATCCCATCCCACTTCCACTTTGGGACCTCAAGTGGTTGGTTCAAGCCCACTGGAACCTAGTGCTTGGACATCACTTGCTAACAAGTGAGGCATCTATAAATGAACTCTTCATATGTATTTTTCATCCATGTCCACCAAAACTGATTTTAGAGGTCCTGATACAGCTTTTCCACTCTTGGATGTACCACCAAAGGGGATGTATGGAACTCTCTCAAGACCTCCTCCCCCAACATCACAGACACTACTGTGTGCCCTCTAAAGAGAATGATGTTCTCCCCACCTTTCAAATATCCATCAGGGGCATGACCTGTGGAAATCCGGGAACATAAATTCCCATAGTAGGTGTCTCCGAGTTGTGCTTCCCTAACTCGCTGTAAGAGTAGTGATGCGAAAATCATCGATTGAAGGTAAGATTATCCATCTCCATCCATAAATGGATATCTGTAACACGTATAACTACTCTGATGCCTCACTCAGCAACTGCAAGTGGGATCTTCTACTAAGAGCGTCTTCCATGACCTTCCTTGGAGTATAGATAATCTCAAATTCATAGTTCTGGAGGAACTCTACCCATCGTCTTTGTCTCAATTTCAGATACTTCTGAGAGAAGATATATTTGAGACTTTTGTGGTCAGAGTAGACAGTAAACCTCTCACCCATTGGGTAGGGTCACCATATCTTCAATGTAAAGACTACCGCTACTATCTTAAGATCATTGGTCGCGTAGTTTTTTTCATTATATTTCAACAAGCACAAACCATAGGCAATCACCATTTTCTCCTGCTTTAGGAAACAACCAAGCCCAGTCCCTGATGCATGACAGAACACCACATACTCAACACCCTCCTCCTATAATCTAAATATGGGGGTTCTCGTCAATATATGACTCAGCTTCTAAAAGCACTACTAGAACTTCTCTGTCCACAGGAATGGCAGCCCCTTCCATGTCATGGTCGTCAAGGGTGCTGCTACCCTATAAAAGTCAGATTCAAACCTCCGATAGTAAACAAAAAAACCTAGGAAACTCCACACCTTGTTAACACTATTGGGTGGCTCCCAAGCAAGCATCACTTCAATCTTCATCGTATATACTGAAACTCGAGCCTCTAAAATGATGTCTCCCTGAAATTGGACATCCCAAATCTAGAAATGACACTTTTAGATATTTCTATAAATATGGTGTTCTCTAAGTGGGCCCATGACCATCCTCAATTTCATCACGTGCTCCTCCTCAGACACTGAGAACACTAGGATTTCATTAATAATGGCCACGATGAACCGATCTAAGTATGGCCAGAAGATCCTGTTAATTAGTCCCATTGACACTGTCGGGGCATTCAACATACCAAACAGCATCACTAAGTACTCGTAGTGGTCGTACCGACATCTAAAGGATGTCTTCAGTACATCCTCATCTCATACACAAAGTTGCTGATAGGAAGATATGAGGTATATCTTTGAGAATCACCTTTCTCCCTTCAGCTGATCTAAGAGGTCTTAAATCCTTGTTAGTAGATTCTTATTCTTCAAAGTTACCTGGTTCAGGTTCTATAAGTATACACATAACCTCAAGCGCTTTTCTACCTTTTTGGAAAAAAAGAATTGGGTCGCCCAAGGAAAAAAACTGGGTCACACGAAGCCCTTCCACTACAAGTATTCCAACTATACTCTCAACTCACGAAGCTCTACAGGAGCCATCCCATATGTAGGTGTAGATATTGGTGTCATCTCAAGGTACATATCAATAAATAAATCAACATCCCTACGAGGAGGTAATACCAGAACATCTTCTGGAAGGACATCCTCATACTCATCCACCACTATAGGAAACTGAGGACTCATCTCATCCATTTTACTAAGGTTCATGCTAGCCAACTAGTGTGTGATTGGATTCACCTTCCAACGTGCGAGTCCATCCTACGCTGCTTGGGTTTCTTTTTTTTTTGAAAAATTAAAACCTGGTCCCATATCCATGGAACACCACACTATGTGCCTAAAACAGTAAATCTAGGCATGAAATGTAGATAAAAAATCCATATCGAGAATGAAAATGTAAGTCCTCGATGCTACCACCAAGAGATCCCAACTGAAACTCTTGTCCCCTAGAGAAAGGGAACACTTTCGGAATTAGTGTGTGAACGTTGAATCTCCCCTGTATGAGTCTCTAAACACAATAATTGAGTCAATGGTTACACTGCAATATCTGAGTCTCAAACAAGGTCATGGGGAGAAAAGAGTGACTATAAATAGTGTCTATCAAAATTGAAGATAGGGTGAAAATGACATAGTTACTACCTCTAATCATCTCTAGAGCACCAGTTTCATAAGCCTCCATTGCTTGAAGTTAGAATTTTCCCCTCGAGTGATTGACCCACTTCGATCCCTCTGTCTACTGTTGGCTACCCACCACCAAAGACTCAGTTTCCTGGTGCCTGCTAGTAGCCCCCACTACTCGTGTCTACTCCACCAGAAATCTCTCCACTGGCAGGGATCACTCCATTACCCCATCATATGTAGGGTTGATAAGGGATATCATGGATTCCCTGATCTCCCAGTGTAGCCTCTACTCAAAGGTTCCATCCCTAAAGAAGTAGTCCCACACCATATCCTTGGATTAGCCAGAACGATCTGTAAATATTTTCGAGTACTCTGCTACTGTCTGACTGACCTGCTACAGGTACAAGAGCTCATGTATGCGCATTGAGTGTAACATTACCATAAAGAACTCCTCCCTGAAGTGGCGCTCAATGTATATACAAGTATGGGTTCTCTCATCATGTGTATGGATCACTAAGCTCCACCACTACCCCATTGATCCCTATGGAAGTCTTGCGGCTAAAAATTACATCTAGACGAGAGGCATCCTCACTAAGAGAAAGACACCTATAACTGCCTCCAGCCAATCCTCAGCTTCCTAGGGGCCGATTTTTACCCTGAACATGGGAGCTCACTGCCTTTGGAACTCATGAAACACACTAAGCCTGTGTGCATCCTCTACCATTAGAACTAGTACTAATTGCTGCTCTCCGAGTGGTGGTATCACTGGTACACCACCCTGGGGTTCTCTCTCTGGTACTGGCCTCTGTAACGATGCCTCATCGCTAGGCGTATCATCATTGTGATCATACATCAGAATCCTGGCTGGATATCTGCATTGAGGAATCCTGAAATAGATCAAGATTTACAACATTCAATAGATTATACCAAGTGAGATGACACTGAATCAAGGAGGTCATAAGAACACACTCAATCCTATATGATAAATGTACCATTTATTGTCTCTATAACTAGTTTTTTCATGAATTGAGTCAAAAAGTAGAATTCAAAGTCCTAGTGTATGGATACATCCATCGCCGCACTAACACTGGAGTCCCTGGTCTGAAAGATGAACTCAAAACACACTAAACTATTTCCCAAACCAATATCATACACTCTTTGTTCATTAGGTAGAACCGACCTCCTTTGATACCACTCTGTCATGACCCATCGCAAAGGGGCCTATGTCGTGACTACCCCAAGACCACCTCTGATAGGTCAGGTGCTTGCGACTAGCACTGAGTAAGCATATCCCACAAATGGGAGGCATTTTCCTAAGTACATACACACACACGCGCGCATCTCCAAGACCAAAATTCTAAAATATAAAAATACTAAGTAAATAATGCATGCATACACTAAGATACCAAAAAAAAAGTACGATAGTAGGAAACCTGGAAAGTAAACGGGGATAGAATACAATCCCACCAAAAGAAAGAGTCTTCCAAGTGAATGCACATGTTCCTGAAGTTTGTCTGTAGAAAACCCTACCAAAAGTGTAGGTATAGAAATAGATTTCTGAAGTCTTTGAATCATACCTCGCCTTCCAAGTCTCTCTCTAAACAACACCTAGGCCTGGTCCACCAAGGAATCCATCAAAGCAAAAATCTTATGCACAATACATGACACTTGTAGTAAAATCTCGTGCATGGGTGAGTAAAACATTACTCATTAGAAAACCCTAAAACCAAAAAGTAAATACCACTAAGAAACAAAAGAAGTATACCACAAAGGAAACACAAGAAGTACACCATAATGTAAACACACGAAGTACACCACAAAGGAAACACACAAAGTATAGTCAATATGGTAAGCTCACACTGGTATAAGTATAAAGAAAGAAGATATGGATTTATAGTGTATTCCAAAGGTCTTGCAGTCTCCATGACACTATAAGTGTCGATGATGCATGGAGCGTTGATGGTGCATTGAGCGTCGATGGAGCACGGAGTGTCAGCAGTGCATAGAGCGTCAGAGGCACCCAGAGTGGCGATGGCGCCCAGGGCGTCGATGGTGCATGAAGCGTCGATGGAGCATGGATTAGAGATGGGCCATGAATCCCCCAAGTCACGTATTCACCAAGATCACTTATTCACTAAGATCACATTGTCACAAATTTTCCATAGTAACAAAGATCACATAGTCACAACCAGCCACAGGATTTTGCTCTTATCGCGCTTGTTCTGGGAGCACCTGCTACTCAAGCCATTAGGTCATATTCCAACTTCCAAAAAAACTCACTTATAGTATCTAAAAATGACCTTCCCATCACATGGTTCCGAACACGAAAAACGGATCATCAAACAGATGCATAGTTTGAAATAATTGGACAATTTAGTAAAAAGGGTCTGGTTTGGGTCCAACCCCACGCAGCCTTGTTCGACCGACCAGAACCAACCCCATCGGACTAGGCCGACTTGAACTGACCCAGACCACTGGGCCATCAGAGAGGCCTGATTCTCCATCTTGGACCACGCTGTGTGGGATAGTTTTTCTATATTGAACGCGACCCGCCCTGGTCCCATCCCTCTAGTCCACGCGGTTGCTCAACCGCATAGCCAGTTGGCTCCCTCAGTCAACACGACACTAGAATGAATTTCACATAGACATAATGCGTGATCCCCCTAGTCCCATGGCCGCCACTGCCGTGGGGTCCTTCGTTCGACGCAACTACGACCCGTGTCCCAGCTGCGACCACCACGACCTCCTTCCGTGGCCCCTGGTCACCGCTCGTGGCTTTCACCGTTGTGGGAATCCTCCGACACAGTCCCATTTGGACTATGCCTCTCCACCGCTATCGGTCTCCCTATTGATGGCTCATCCTACCATTCTCTTCTCGGCCCAGCCTCGCCTTCTGGGAAGGTGCTTCCTCTACCGTTAGCCTCCCGACCGTCAGACATGCCTTGTTGTGCTCTGCCTAAACCACCACCATATTGGATCCCTGGTTATAGATCATTACACCATGGATCGAAGGCACAATGATCCTCTGATTATTATTCACGAGGAATGAGGAGCGAGGAATGTAAGAGATTGGGGGATAGAGAAAAAGCACAAGAACTCAAAAAATGGATAGATCTTGGCCTTATTCTTGTTGACCTTGATTATTTCATGTTATAAGGTTTAATAAAGAACAATAAACCAATAATAAAAATGACTTATCATCCCTTTAATCCCCATAAAAAATTTTATCATCCCACAAGAACGAACGAACCACAGATCAACATATTTGTGGGTTGGACTGTGTTCATCATTTTAATCTAAGAAGGGATAAGAAATCACAAAGAGATCAACATCCTACCTCAAGGTTGGATAAGTCATTAATGAAGAATGGAAGTTCACGTTGTCCTTGATCCTTGATTCGCCGGTGTTCGTTGATCCACCTTACTCCGATCAAATTTCTGATCTTGATTCACCAAAATGCAGGGATATCCTTCTTCTCTCTTCCTTAGGGAAACTCCCAAGTTATGGCAATAAACCTAGATTTATTAAAAAGTCTTGTTTAAAAATTAAAAAAAATAGATTCTCTATTTTGTAAAACAAAATATTTTTATTAAAAATATTTTAATTTCGTTTACGTCCAAAACATTACATTCACCATCAACCTGTTCCAGTCAATGTTAGACCCCACCCAAGGTAAAGTCGCAACTCCAAATGAAATGGTGGCCTCAGATTTTGGATTCAGACACCCATGTATAAGTTATTATTGTTTTAATGAAAAACCATATACGTGATTTATTAAAAACATAAGGTTTGTCACCAAATCATTCTAGACAGACCTAGTCTCAGAATCTCAAGCCGTCTTAGTGCATGGTCTTAGAATTTTCCAAATTAAATTATAAAAATAAAACCTGAGAAAATACGAGTCATTACACTTCACTTTTAGTACCCCAACCTAAAACCTTTCTTTATAAACCGAGGAAAATAAAAAATATAAAGTGGTGAACTCATATTCTCAGTTAGGTAATAAAAAGGAAATATATAGGCATGTCATGAGAATAAGGGTATGAGAACATGATCATGAAACAAAAATGTCATACCTGGCATATTAAAAAACAAGGAATAAATTTTGACAGTTCATAAGACATGAATCATAAGGAAATAAAAGAACATAATCCATGAGATCATAACATTTACATAATACATGAAATTGTGGTATACACATAAAATTGTAACTTTGTGAACATGTATAAATAGAAACATGTTTACTCATTAAATTATGGACATTAAATCAGGACATTTGTTAAACATATAGACTTGAAAAACTAGGTCCATGCATAAAATTATAGACATGAAAACCACATCCACACATATAATTATGAAGATGAAAACAGTCTCACACATAACATATATACCTCATTAGTAATCCATCCTTACCTAATGCATTGGAGAGAGATATAGGTCTCACCCATCTCATGATGAAATCATTCTTATGTCTTCAAAAAAAAACACAATTCATTCATCATATTATAATCTAAGAATTAAAATGGGTTTCTTAAACATAATACCATTATCACATAATCCATGTAAAACTGACAGATTTTATAAATAGCATTATATCATAAACATAATCACACCATAGGAATAATAGAGATAATATACTTGAAACAAATCCATATTAAATAATTACATCTTAGATGGAAAATATTTTTTACAGAACACTTGAAATTAATTTTTGAGTTAAATATCCATTCTTCTTCAATTTTTTTTTATTTTCTTAAAATACCATGCATTTTTAAAAGAATAGGATTTCTTGGAAAATAATCTTGAAATATTGTAAGGGAATATTTATGTAAATAAGGCATTATGAAAGTGTAAAAATCCATTCATTCTTTATAAGTTAAAAAAATAATAATCTCAAAAATTTTCCAGAAAATTCAAAAAAATACCTCATTTGAAAAATGAAAGAAAGTTTCCTTTCAAACAGTGTAGTAAAAGTAAAAAATGTGAAAAAATGACTTTCAACAACCATAGGAGAATAGTAAAGTATTTTATTGAAGCATTTTTAGAAAACATGTACATTGATGATAAATACACTCTAGTAAATAATCATATATAAACAATCTATGATAATAACTAGATTTTGAAATTATCCCCTACCTTATGTCTGGGTTCCTTCATCCAAGTACAAATCTCCTTTTTTCAACGAGCTCCTCCTAGGTCTCCCATTAAAGGAACTAGAGTTGATATTTGGAGAAGATCATCACCAATATAATGTGACTAAGGAATTTGAGAAGGAAAACTGGGTAGGTTATGGCTAATCTTGAAGGCTCAAAGTAATGTGAAGTTGTGATGGTGGATGTGCGCTTTTATAATTGAGGTGAGGGGCACATTTGGAATCTCCAACATATTAATTTATAATAAAATCAAAACTCATAAAAAAACTCCAAAATTTCTTATTTTGGAATATTATATGATATTAGTTTGGAATATCATCATACAATAAATTTTAGATAAGTTTTCCTATCAATTTAAACCTTATCCTTTTAATTATCACTTAGTTATACTATTTAAATTTTAATTAAGGTAACAAATATTTCCATATTAAAAGGGAACAATATTTACTTATTTGATGTCAACTAGACCATAAATAAAAAAATTAGACCATGTTACACCATATCATAATTATTTTATATTTTTATAAACGTTTTATGATTTTTAAATAATTTAATAATACATTATTTTGATAAACAATCAATAGTGTCAATTTTTACACTATTTAATTTATTGATTTTTAAAAATACCAAAATAAGATTTTATCCTTGAATAAAATATTTTATTATATTCCTATGGGGTCAATAAAATCTATAAAATTTTTAGGATATATTAATTATCCCAAATTTTATTTATTTTAATATTTTTAATATTTTTAATAACATTACTTTGATATTTTCATTAATAAAATAATTACTATATCAATTTTGTGTAATTATTTAATATACCTATTTGTTGGGTAAAAATTAAAAATAAAATACATACCTAATATAACTATTCAAGATTTCATAATATTACACATAGTTGAATATATCTCCTTGAAAATCCAACATTAAAAATGTTTTATTTAATAAAATCCAAATGTGACTACATTAACATCACTTAAAATAAAATATTATAAGTGTCATAATATTTTCCATATGGATCCAAATTGTCAACAACTCGACACTTGGATGATTATGGTTGGGATATAATTTACCAATATGATTTGGTCAAGTTTTTTATTCTTTAATTCTTATTATCATTTTAATAAAAATTATTTTTTTGATTTTTCATCAATTAAATAATTTATGAATCATCAATGTATAAGACTTTAAAGTAATTATTTATTTTCTAAAAATTAAAAATATATTTTAATGATAAATAAAAAAAATACCTTTAAAATGAGTATTTATAGTATAATTTTGCTTCTGTACAACCTTATTCTAAAAATTATAATGTTATTAAAATTTGAATAATACATATTTAACTTTTCTTTAAATAAAATATATTAAATGTCTTAGTCTCATCCAAGTGTCTTTAAAAGGATACCATTTTGAACCAAATATGATCTAAGGGACAATCTGGTTCATCAGTAAAGAAGGTACTAGGATAACATTTTTTGTTTTCATGATCCTTTCTATAGAGTTGAATAATGAGAAAAAATAATTACTTTATTATGTATAATCTCATCCTTTCATTGTGCCTTGATAAATTTACACTTCATCTCTTATTCTATGAAATGAAGGTGAATTTTCCATTCCTTAAGCATTAGCAAATCATGAGATCCATAAATGTAATGACAGGCCATTCCATCTGTCTATGTCAAAACAAAAATGTTATAACAAGTTACCAAATATGCATAAGTCCACCTATACTGAGATAAAACTTTATTCTAACAAAATTCATCAGAATTATGACTTAAACATTCCATAAATTGATAACCTTACAATCCCTCTAAAAAATGAAAATCTAAAACTTTAGAAAGAAGTGAAATAAATTGTCTTACCATTTATCTGACATGTCTCATAAGGTATCTCTTGTTGGTCGCATTCCAAACATTTAATTCCTTCATCATGTATTTTTATTCTATATACAATAAATCAAAAAATTATAACTCAATCCATGATTTCATCATATTAATCCCAAGGTCATTAATAACATCAAACATATCTTTATTTCATTATCCCAACATTATGTACCTATTAAGGCTTATCCTTCCCTTAATCATGTTTTTTCCAAAAATATCTGAATTACTTTTCATAGTTACTGGTACTATTCAACATATAATCTTAAATGAATATAGAAAAACCACAATGGAACAATTATTCCATAATACCATAAAAGTGATTCAACAGTATTATTCTGGGATACCATTACATAAACACTCAATCATTCCAATTTTTTTTATTATACTCTACATCACCAATAGTGATCGTATATGATTTTCCTTTGTCTTTGACCATAATATGTTGTTTAAATATATATCTATCTCAAAAAATTATTAGGGTGTTACAAAATTAGTATTCCCATTCCATCCTAATTTCCCCTTGAACTATCACATTTTTAAAAATATCTCTAAGATTTTTATTCCTAGTTATCTTATAAATATTCAAAAATTTATCCTAAAAAGTACTTTGTATAAATTATATTTTATATAAATGTGTTTTTTTTAGTATGAAACAATATGTTTACAGTAAGATGGATGGAACTCATACTATACGAGAATAACGTTCCTCTATCCATTCCCTTTTTGAGTTCATTTAGAAAGTGAATCAACAAAATCATCTCTTTACCGACTTAGTAGTATCAATATACACTTATTCCATTGTAGATAAATTAACCACTGATTTCAACTGAGACATCCAACTTACAAAAATTCCACCAAAAGTAAATGCAAACCCTATAATAAATTTTCATTAATCTTTATCTTCTAAAAAATCCATATCTGTGAAACATTTCAAATGATCATCATCCCTAAAACATAAAGATGCATCACCCAACCCGTCAATGTATCATAATATCCAGATCATAGCTTCCTAATATTTCCCCCTATATTTTACATGAAATAACAAAAAACTCCCACTGAAATTTTTTTATTTGGTTTAGTGAAAACCATCATATACCTAAATCTCCCTAAAAATGAATCATTTGGAACCATGTCTATGCCACAAACATTTCTTTCCATTGATGGTGCTTGAGATTTTGAATTTTTTAAGCATCTAGTGGGGTGGGGTTGAGAAAGGCGTACCAAAAATTATTCTCAATATTTCATTGACATTCCTAATTTAATCATTATGGGATAAAAACAATGAGCCAACATTCATATAACCCTTAATTATCATCCGTAATATTTTATTAACATTCCCAAGATCCTTCATCCTGAACAATCTTGATTTATTCCTCTTAAGTTGCTTAATATATTTGATCATTGGACCAACAATCAATATATAAACCACATATAAGAGAATTATGAGATATAATTTATCTTTTCATTTCCTTTTGAAATATCATTGTTTAGTCTTACATTGACTAAAACATCCGTTATCCATAAAAGTTTCAAACATATTATTCCACTATCTTGGAACCTACTTCTAGACATAAAGACTTCATGTGAACTTACATACCAATTCATTTTTCTAATGAACTTTAAAACCCTTCGGCTAAATGATGTAAATTTATTCCACAAAATCTCTATATAGAAAAGATATTTTTACATCTATATACTCTAAGTGTATATAATTATAGTAAACAATGTTGATCACTATCTGAATGGTCATGGGTTTCACCACTGGTGAGAAAATTTTAGAAAAGTAAATTCTATATTTTTCATGAAATCCTTTCACTACAAATTATACTTTATATATCCTTATTCCATCAGCTTCCACTTTCAAATCAAAGAATTTTTTTTACAAATACTTCTTTCCATTTGGTAACTCAGCCAACTCCCAAGTATTTTTTAGATTTACAGATTTTATATCCTCTTCTATGGATAAATCCTTCTGTTTAGAGTCTTCAAGAGTAGATACTTTTTCTAGAATATCTAGATCACCTATATCCATTAGAATTAAGAAGTTCATACAAACCCCAAACCACTGCCTAGGTTTTATGATACACGTAGATATCCAAAACATAACCATATGTTCATCCCCCAGAACCTCTTTATCCTATAATCTTCCCTTCAGTGGAGGTTTTTCCAATCATTCTATGTCTGATACATGTCTATCTGAAATTTCACCATCTGAAAATAGTATATATGATCAAATTTTTTTTGTTAACATAAATAATGGAGTGAATGCCTATGATGTTTCATATGAACTTTATAGATATAATATTTTTTAGTAACTTCTGTCTGATCATTCGGAACTTTGACGGTTGAACTATGCTCAACTTACTTCTTAGTTATATTATAATCTTTGCATAATAATTATTCTTTGAAAATAACATATTATCTCTAAATGAATTTTTTATTTTCATCATTCCATATATAATATGTTCTCATCACCATATTTAACTGGAAAAAACACTTTGGATTTTACCTACAAAATATCACTATCTTTAGCATCAATATGAACATGTGCGACACTCCTAAATATTTTGAGATGGTAAAACTCTAGTATCTTAATAGACAAAAGTTCCTCATGAAGTTACTATCCCATACCTAATGTATTGATATTATTCCAAAGAAAATCTACTTTATTCAAGACCTCTTCTCAAATTCCCTTATGAATTCATGAGTATATCCTCATACATTGATCTTTCTCTTATAGTGTCTGATTTAGTCTCTTAGCTATTCTATTTTTTAAGAAGTTCCTAAAATAATATTCTCATGCCTAATTAACTTATTCTTATAGAAGTTATGCAAAACATTTCTAGTGTATTCCCCACAATTGTCTATCTAGAGTCATTTTAAAATCCATTCAACCTCATTATTGGCCAAAAATTTCCACTGGATAAAATCCTAAAACAAATAAAATTTATTCTTTAGAGATTATGTTTATTCTTGAAAGTGTAAGAATAAATGAAATTCAAAAAATATAGTGAACCAAAATATAATTTAATGGGTTTAGGTCCCTAAACATCAGAATGAATAAGTTCTAATTTTTTGGTTCATTAGTTTTCTCCTATCTAATTTGAATGAAACTCTCTTTTTCTATAATATCATACAACTATAACATCTTTTATGGGCAGGGTGATTGATTTCACGTATACCATTTTCAAATAAAACATTAATATTTTTTTCATTGAGGTGGCCAAACCTATAGTTCCACTTTTTTAGATCATCCGATGGAGTGATTCTGATAGTTGTAACTTCATCACTTCATCCGGTACGATACATGGTATCATTTTCTAAATCACAAGAAGTCATTGTAGAACCTCTACTAATCTTCAAAATATCATTCAAAAAATTCATTCTAAAGCATACATCACCAAGATATCCAATTGATAAGAGGTTCTTCTAGAGACCTAGAATTTGTATAATATTTTCAGCTTCAAGACACTTCCATTTTTCATCTGAAATCTCACATCCCCTTTCCAAGCTATATCAATAGCTTCATTATGTACTAGATGAACGCTTCCCAAGATTCTTTGTAAATAACCAACCATGTACCCTTTCCATCCCATTGAATGTAAATATTCTCCAAAGTTGATAACCTATGAATCCTATGGAACGCTTATAATCAGTATCAATTTGAAACCTCCCAATGCTAATCTGACTAAGTTTTCCAATCTAAAATTTAATGCCTCTAGAAAAATTCTAAAAACATTATTGACATATACCTTATTATTAAAAAGATATTATATGGGTAATGAACCTATCTATTTAGTTAAAATTCATTATTGGTGTATATCCCTGAAATATTTCTTTTCCTAACAGTTTTTTCATTGAACTGACCATCCCTATCTGATATCATTGAGAAAATTTATAGACAAACCTTGAAATTCATTCCACCACAACTCTTCATTCCAGATAAATTCTCAAATATCACCTAACATAAGATATACCTTCGCACATGAGTTTCTAAACATTATCACCATGGAATCCCATATATTTATAAGTGAAGGAAGAAGAATCAAATCCCAAAAAACATCTATGAATATAATCATCATATATTTGATCATCCCTATGATCATGTTGAATTCATTCACATGATCGTCAGTAGGCCTTCCATTAGATAACCTAAAGTAGAACAATCTACACAATGTGAAAACTTTGTTAAGATATATTGGATTCTAATACACTTTATCTTATGCTTTCATAACCTTAGCATAATATTTTAACTCCCTAATATAGAATACAAAATTTTGGGTAAGAGACATCATAATTAAGTCCAAATCCTTCCAATACACCAACCTAATTCTTATTTACTCTTTTCTTCATGTAATTTTCGAGAAAAAAAAGCATCAATATCCTTCTATTTAAGAATATCATTCAACTAAATTCTCTAAAAGTTAAAGTCCGTCCCATTGAATATATCAATTAGAATTTTCTTTCCTATGAAGTTATTTTATCGATAACAGTAGACCAACTAAAATAAAATAACATTCAAGGGAAGGGTAAAATCAAATAAATCATATGAGTAAATTATAATCAAACCATAGATACCGTTGATAACACTTTTTGGGAATGACACCCAGAGATACCCATTTGAGAAAAAACATCAATATGTTCTATTCAATAGATAAACATGGAAATAAAATGTTCAACAAATGGAATGTTTCATCCAAAAACTTTATCCTATGTTGTAGAACAATATTAAAAAGGTTTATAATAAAAAGATTCCATTCCATAATCTCCACATCCCATGTTAAGTTCACTAGAAATAGGGAGATTAACACCAACCAAATCACCACATATAAACTCCATGGTTTCAATTCACACAAAAAATGAAAGGAAATGGAAAAAATAATATTTAAAGTAATTAAAAAAAATTACAAGATCAAGGGAAGAACATTATAGAACTTCTAATTTTTGGAGATACAAATAATTAAAATCACTCACTCACAAACCCTACAGTTATCAATTAATGACAATTTATGCCAGAAACATGCACTGTTCAAATATTTATCATACACCTATCAGAGATTTGTGCCACCACCTCTTTATAGATATATTTTTCTGGTCAATAAGTTAGAATCATACTTTGATCTTCAAGTTCAACCTTATATTGAATTGAGAAACTAATAATACCGAGTTGTTTCTTCCTTTGAAACAACCAATATCCAGTCATCTGGAAACAAGCAATACCTATAGAGATAGTATCAAGTTTTTCCCTACATGTTATGTGGTAGCAGTTCTCCATCTGGTGATATCTATCTAATCACCCCTTAGTCGTATCACACTGTATCTGTTGACCTATGTATAATGGAAGTTATATATGGTAACAAAATTTCCACCCAAATGCTCCAAACCACCACAGTAAGAAACATCTATTAGGTCTATATGATATCTTTGTTTGATTATCCTCATATGGAAAACTAAATATAGAAAATATTATTGAGAAAAATTGTTTTGATAAATCCTAAATAAATTACACAAACCCCACACAAGCCACTCTTTCTTGTCCAACTAGCCTTAGGTAAACCCTTCATAGGATATCCACGCGTCACCTCACATCTTGATACCACCGAAGGTCTCCTGTGAACTCAAACATCATTTTTATCCCATAGATGCATAGTCTTTGGGTGATCTTAATTCACTTAAGTGTTAAAGTGAAATTATCATGAGCAAAAGAGGACATGTGTTATCTTATCTATTCTTCCTAAGTAACCCCCAATCCATATCCATATACTCAAAACCATGAAACCTTTGTGTAGTAAGAAATCATGCATAAACATGAATATGAGCTTGTATTTGATGGGTCGGAAAAAACAGGGAAAGAATGGCAAGAGGGGGGGTGAATTGCCTTTTAAAAAATGATTAACAAATTAAAATCAAAGTTGAAAGTGCAGCAGAAAGTAAAGAGGCAAGACACAAGAAATTGATAACGGAGTTCGGCCAAAACCCGGCCTACGTCTCCGCTCCCAACTCAACCGTTGAGAGATTCCTACCGCTTGCTTTTCAATGGTTTTAGCAAGAAACCCACTAGGCTTTGAGGTAGCACTAGGACCTATTACAGCTTGCTTTTGTGGTTTAGCAAGAACCCACTTGCTTTTGATGGTTTAGCAAGAACCCACTAGCCTTTTTAACGGGTGAAGGCTAGCTCACCGAAAACTCAAGTCTTTTAAAAGGAAAGGCTTGAAGAAACCTCTTCACACCTTAGTGGTGGTGTGAAACCCAAAAGAAAGGGGGAAGAGAAAAGGGTTGGGGTTTGTAGGCACAAACCCAATTTTAAAGCTCAAAAGAAATAAATAATGAAAAACCATATTTGAGGAAGACTTGGGCGCCTTTGATTGATTGGAGATGTTGAAGGCCGCTTCCAAGCTTCTTTGAAGGTGCTCTTGGATGTGGAATTGGATTGGAGCACGTTGGGGTTCCTTGAGGTGGCTCGCCGGAGGTACGCCAAATGATCCAAAATATGTCCGTTGGCTTTGTATATGTTCCGGTTGGTGTCTGGGGCTTCCTCAGCCTTTATTTATAGGCATGGAACCCATTGGGGGCCTTCGGAGCCGTTGGAGAGGCTAAAAGAGCCGTTGGGAGCCAAGTGGGCCAGCCTGGTCAAACTGCAACGGCTAGTTTGACTGGCTCCACCGGCTGGCCGGTACAGTCCCACCGGCTGGCTGGTGTTTGGAAAGTTGGAGAGGAATTCTGTCCAGGGGCCACCGGCTGGCCGGTGCTGAGGCCACCGGTTGGCCGGTGGCAAGACAGTAGCTTGCACTGTGCTGGCTGGGTGCCACCGGCTGGCCGGTGCTTGGCCACCGGTTGGCCGGTGGGGAGGCAGTAGCTACCCCTTGAGTCTGGGTGCCACCGGCTGGCCGGTGACAGAGCCACCGGCTGACCGGTGCTATCACACCGGTTGGCCGGTGGACTGAATTTCAGTCCACTTCTTGATTCTTTCTTGGGCCATTTTCTTGGCAACCTTGTGCCTATCATTCAAAAACACTTCAAACAAGATTAGACAAATAATAAGGTGATTGTGATCATGAAAATCAAACAACGAGGGGAACGAGAGGTACAACAATCTCCCCCTATTTTGATGATCACAATCACCAAAACAATCAAAGTAAAAACTTAAAAGAAAGACATGCTTAAAGGATTAAGAAATTAAATGCTAAGCATGATAGAAAAAGATTCTCCCCCAATCAATCAAGAAATTTCTCCCCCTTTGTGATTATCAAAATAGCACGGGGCATAAAACTTGATTGAGGGAATAGATGAAAAACGAGATTTTAAATCAATTGAAAATGATATCAATTGTTGAAAATTTTGAAATGAAAATTGAATTGAAAATTTGAATAACAGTTTGAATTGAATGTTTTGAATCAAAAACCAATTGAAATTTGAAATTTGAAACCAAAGGAAAATTTTTGAAATTTTTGAATCAAAAAATGAATAACAGTTTGAATTGAAAGTTTTTTAAAAAAAATTCGATACCAACTGTTGGAAATTTAGAAATGAAAATTTAAAAGAAAATTTTGAATTGAGAGTTTTGAAGCCAAGTTTTGAGTTTGAAATGAAAACTTTGAATACACAAAAAGGCTTAAAAAGATCCTAACTGCCCCTAAATAAAAACAATGAATCACCGGGGAGAGGAAATAAATTTTGGCCCGGAGAGACTCGCAAGAAGGGATTTTTCAATCCATACTTGTCTCATGGCGGGTCTTCTCCTATGGAATTCGTCCGAAAAGAAAAAACTTTTGGGTTGACCATACCGGGCGTTTTTACAATTACATTCATAAATAAGGTGTCCGGGTTTTTTGCAATAATTACAAAATTTAAAACTAGAGCTCCCCCTTACAAAAACAGTGGGTGCATGGGAGGAGGAAGCTTGGTTGGTGTAGCCAAGTCCATTGGTGGTTCTAGAAATTCGTTGGGAACCAATCAAATTGTTCAAATTTTGTTCACCTTGGGTGAACTTGGCTAAGGTCTCTCTTAGATCTTTGATGGTTGATTCCATGGAATCAACATTTGGGAAATTTTGGATTTTAAGGGAGAGTTCCTCCTTCTCTTTGAGAAGTTGGTCTTTTTCGGAGGAAAGTTTTTTGAAAGACTTTTTTAAAGCAACAAATTTTGAAGATAGTTCATGAAAACCATTTTCAAGTTGGTCTCTAGCGTATTGGAGATCCTCATAGGATAAATGATTTAAAGAATTTGAATTTGAAGAACAAGAGGAGGAGTCGGATGATGTTACCTCATGGAATGCCATTAGGCATTTTGTACCTAGGTCGCTCGAGGAGGAGGAGGAGGAGGATGAGGTGTCACTCCATGTTGCCTTGAGGACCTTGTTCTTTCCTTTTTCCTTGGCCCGTTTCTTGTTGAGTGGGCAATCGGGCTTGTAATGGCCCTTTTCGCTGCACCCGTAGCATTTTACCTTGGGCTCGGATTTTTCGGTGGGTTCTTGATTTCGCGCCTTGCGAGATTTCTTCTTCTTCTTATGCTTCTTCATAAATTTATGCATTTGGCGGGCGAGATTCTCCATTTCCGAGTCGCCGCTTGATGATGAAGAGGATGAAGATGATGATGATGAGGAGGAGCTTACTTCTTTTTGTACCTTGAGGGCAATGTTCCTTGGTGTCTTGATTGGTGTGCCCTCCTTTTGAGCTTGCCTCCTCATCGTGATCTCGTACGTCATTAGGGATCCGATGAGCTCCTCGACCGGCATGTTTTTGACATCCTTAGCTTCTTGGATTGCCGTCACCTTTGGTGCCCATGAGCTCGGAAGGACCCATAAGATCTTCTTGACCATCATCTCGGCTGAAACATCATCACCAAGAGATTTCCTTCCATTGCACACGTCAGTAAAGCGAGTAAACATATCGGAAATAGACTCATTTGGATGCATTGAAAATGACTCAAAATCTTGTCTATACATATCCAATCTAGTGTCTTTGACTTTGTTAGTGCCCTCATGAGTTACTTCTAAAAGTTTCCAAATTTCATGTGAGGAGGTGCAAGTAGACACTCGATTGAATTCATTTCGGTCTAGGCCGCAATGGAGAGCGTTCATGGCTTTGCCATCAAGCTCAAAATTCTTTATATCGGTGGGGGTCCATTTGGATTCATCGGGGGTAGACAAAGAATAACCTTGCATGACAATTTTGTAAATAGGATATCCTATGCTTCTAAGAAAGGTAGTCATGCGGGTTTTCCAATAATTATAGTCGGACCCATCAAAAAAATGGAGCCCGACCCAAAGAAAAGCCTTCGGGTGCGAAAGAGGTTGATGCCATCTAAATGGATCTTAAATTTGAAACCGGGTTAGGGTATTGCTCAAATTTCCCTCTGATACCAATTGATGGGTCGGAAAAAATGGGGAAAGAATGGCAAGAGGGGGGGTGAATTGCCTTTTAAAAAATGATTAACAAATTAAAATCAAAGTTGAAAGTGCAGCGGAAAGTAAAGAGGCAAGACACAAGAAATTGATAACGGAGTTCGGCCAAAACCCAGCCTACGTCTCCGCTCCCAACTCAACCGTTGAGAGATTCCTACCGCTTGCTTTTCAATGGTTTTAGCAAGAAACCCACTAGGCTTTGAGGTAGCACTAGGACCTATTACAGCTTGCTTTTGTGGTTTAGCAAGAACCCACTTGCTTTTGATGGTTTAGCAAGAACCCACTAGCCTTTTTAACGGGTGAAGGCTAGCTCACCGAAAACTCAAGTCTTTTAAAAGGAAAGGCTTGAAGAAACCTGTTCACACCTTAGTGGTGGTGTGAAACCCAAAAGAAAGGGGGAAGAGAAAAGGGTTGGGGTTTGTAGGCACAAACCCAATTTTAAAGCTCAAAAGAAATAAATAATGAAAAACCGTATTTGAGGAAGACTTGGGCGCCTTTGATTGATTGGAGATGTTGAAGGCCGCTTCCAAGCTTCTTTGAAGGTGCTCTTGGATGTGGAATTGGATTGGAGCACGTTGGGGTTCCTTGAGGTGGCTCGCCGGAGGTACGCCAAATGATCCAAAATATGTCCGTTGGCTTTGTATATGTTCCGGTTGGTGTCCGGGGCTTCCTCAGCCTTTATTTATAGGCATGGAACCCATTGGGGGCCTTCGGAGCCGTTGGAGAGGCTAAAAGAGCCGTTGGGAGCCAAGTGGGCCAGCCTGGTCAAATTGCAACGGCTAGTTTGACTGGCTCCACCGGCTGGCCGGTACAGTCCCACCGGCTGGCCGGTGTTTGGAAAGTTGGAGAGGAATTCTGTCCAGGGGCCACCGGCTGGCCGGTGCTGAGGCCACCGGTTGGCCGGTGGCAAGACAGTAGCTTGCACTGTGCTGGCTGGGTGCCACCGGCTGGCCGGTGCTTGGACACCGGTTGGCCGGTGGGGAGGCAGTAGCTACCCCTTGAGTCTGGGTGCCACCGGCTGGCCGGTGACAGAGCCACCGGCTGACCGGTGGAACCTGGCAGTGGGGAATGCCTCTGCCAGGTCCACCGGCTGGCCGGTGCTATCACACCGGTTGGCCGGTGGACTGAATTTCAGTCCACTTCTTGATTATTTCTTGGGCCATTTTCTTGGCAACCTTGTGCCTATCATTCAAAAAAACTTCAAACAAGATTAGACAAATAATAAGGTGATTGTGATCATGAAAATCAAACAACGAGGGGAACGAGAGGTACAACAGTATTTAATGGACCACCTACCTCTATCAAGGATTTACCACCCAAGTGCTGATTAGAACCACATTGGCCAAGCCCATTCATTTCACGTCTATGATCATACTACAAGATGATATATTGTCTCACATAACATGACATAACTAAATATTTATAATAAATTATTTAATTTAAGTAAAAGTGGAATAAAGTATGAAAAAAACATTTTTCACTGTCATCACACTGAAACGTTGAACAACCACCCATAGAAAGTTCATGGAATGCCTCTACACCATCCTAACAAAAATATTTATCACCATACACTTGACCAATCATAAATTTAATATTTTTTTTAAAAAAAACCCATATAAATTAGGGATATATTTTACCTCAACTGAAACCAATTCTGAAGGTGCACATAAATTGCCCCAGGTTCTACACTAGCCACTTCGTATGAAAACCCCTTTATTTTTTGTTAGATTCTAGTATGCTCAGGTGGAATTGACACTGAATCCAAACCATAATTAGAACGAAGTAAAGGATAGAAATAGAAAACTAAACAAACGTTCAAAAAAGTCATATGCATAACAATAATAACTATAATTCACCCATAGAATCACCCCATGAACAAGGGGATGAAGAGGGGGGATCCATCCATTAGGCCCTCCCCGCACAAGCTCCTGTGGCCAAAGGAAATGGGGGGAAATACCCAGTTTATTTTAAAAAAAATATATTTCCCCTTTGCTGGAATGAACCTCTAGCTCATGATTTGAACCATTCATATAATGGGTCTCTCCCTATATTCCAAATATTTATAGTGTGAATCATGGGTTCACTCCATGAAGGGGATACTACTGTAATTTTGTAGAATATTAGTCACCTTTCTATTCTTTGACCTTCGCCCAGACCCCTTAGGTGTCCCCAAACTATAAATTCTATGTAAAAACACTATTATAACACATAAATCCCTCAAAAATATTGATAAGATTCAAAATTTCAAAAATTAATTTCTCACCAAATAGAAAATTTAGATTCCTTCTCGAAATAATGGCCCATAGGATATATGGGTCATAAAAAACTCCTCATCATAATGCTTATCATCCCTTAAAAGTTGTGGAAGTCCTTATACCATGTCTTTAGACATTCCACATTGGTCAGAAAAATATGAACTTTCCATGTCCCATTTTCAAATTCTAAGTGCACTTCCACTATATGACACATAACATCATGCCCAGATTCATCAGTTTCCTTCAAAACTCCCAATTTGATCCCAAACTACCACAACCACATCCCAAAGGAAATACCTGATATAGTAACCATTTAACTGAATTCAAAATTATATAAGAACTCCAATCAGTTTTACTCCATCCAAATTTACCAAAAAATGATCGGTCACACCCACCAATGCATCCTCAAAATAAAACCTACCTATAACTCATCATTTTTTCTAAAGAACCCCATACATAGGGTCCTACTCATAACTTGATTCAAAAAAACAAATTATCATTCTTAACTAAGTTCTTAAAAATAAAATAAAACATTCACAATATTTCATCACATGAGTTACCCCCCGAATCATGAGATGAATCTAGTTTACACCTGAATCATGTGACAAATTGGGTTTATACGCTAAATAAAATCAAGATTCATGTTTCACCCCCTCAACTATGTAGTTAATTATGTTTCACCCCTGAACCATTTCTTGAATCATGATTTCACCTCATGAATCACCCTATGACTACATTAAATACCACATTGAGCATCTGTTCACCCCTGATATGAGTTTCTCCCAATGAATTCAAATACTACCCCAAAGCTCAATGCTAACACATCGACTCAACCCATCACCTGATATGAATTTAAATTTTTGTAGTACCTGAGGAACCAAATATTAGTATATCAAACCACACAATAACAATTCAGTGCCACCTTGATCATCTACTAACCAGTTTAACTGCACCCATAACCCTTTCAACACAACATTCATTCACCAATAGCCAATACGATGTCCCCCCCATAAGAGTATCATTATCATCACTACAAAAAAAATCATATCTCTCTCAATAATGATCCTTCCATTACGCCATTTAATGGATTGATGTGGAGGATCCACTCATCTCCAAGAGACAACATGAAAACCAACTGTTTCCCATTCCCATATCACCGAGAAAGAAATTATAAATATCATAATTTTTTTTGATCCACACTAAATGTACTCCCTTATGCCACTCCTTGAGTCATAACCAAAATAGGTCCCATAAATTCATGTATTTCTCTCCTCTTGAGCTACACCCACCCATTATGCCAACCCTTGGCACCCCCATAAAGGTTCAACATGGATCAATCATGATACCCTACCTGATCAGTCCATAATTTCACATATCACCATAGAGATATCTAAAATCCATCTGAATCTCTAGGATTACATGATTTTTAGCATCTCACCAACACACTACTGAATAGGTACTTCTTATGTTCATCCATAACCTGTAAAATTTTCAACTGAACAACACATGGGTCACTTTCCGATCTAAAACGTAACTGGTCACCATGCGTACATAGTGTACACATTCACTCACACCTTGATAATTTTACTAAAAAGTATTATGCTCAATGTTCTCTTATAAAGTTAGAGTTTCCCCCTAATAAAATGCTGATAGGATCTCTCCTGCTATATATCTAGGTCTTAATCAAACCTAATAGTTGTATGCTGTTGTGAAACTCAATCACACATCTTGACTAATTCTAACATAAGTCATATCCCATATAAAAATATATCCCACACATAACTCCCTAGCCATTACCCACACACATTTCAATGCCATACAATACCCAATGTATCTCACTCATACAAACTTTAACTTCACAATCATCTGTTACACGAGCATTGTTCAAAAACTATGAGTTTCAACCCATGATGCCACCGTGCTACAAAAAACATATCCCAATAACCATTAGTCTAAGAATATAATTGATCCCACCCTCTCATCTCACTTTGATACCATGCACATGGAATCATCATTCAATTCATTAACCTACTCAGGTTTACTCACATAACCACCATGTTTATTTATGTAGAATGACACTAAAAGGATGGTTGGGAAAAAACCATATAGGTTATTGTTGACACTTTATGTAACTGAACCCTATACTCAAGGAAACATATTCATATCCTTGGATCATTATTCATGAAACACATACCTGTACCAAAAAAATTAGGGTTTAATAATCTGGGCATAAAATACATACAACGACCAACTAATTGTCTCCATACATCCCTTGAAAAATAGAATGAATATATATCATCACCAGAGAACTCCTGCACTAGGATCCACATGACCAACCATCAGAGAAAATACTGTGATCTGAGTATAATTCCTCCAAACTTTTATATCAGAGTATTACATATGGGCTATTTTAGAATCTTTAAACAACTAAATCGTCTTGTAATAATTCCAACCATAGACAAGTAGTCACTTTTTATGTGAGCCCTATATAACTATTTTTGATGCATGTATATAATACTATTTTTAATAGGAAAATATACAAAACCATAAAAAATTATCTTTTAAACACCTCATATTAAATAAAAATCATAATCATAATAGTGTAAACCAATAACAATATTATTGTACCCATGTTAACCAGGAATTCCCAATGGAAAGGTGTTCTTGAATCCCCAGTTTGAGGTCTATCATAATCTCTGACGCATTATTAGACCACTTTTTTAGCATTTCCCAAAATCATTAAACAAGATAAAGGATTTCACACCATTTTTTGATTCCCCACCTCATACCACCCACCAGTGATCGTATCAAAAACATAAAATGACTTTAGGAATTAGTCCTCATACAACAGAGGCTGCCAACAATGGATTTTTAGGAAATAGGGAGTTTCTAGTGGGAATTAGTAAAATTGATAGTTTTATATATTTTTGATGAAATGATAAATTCACATTAGACTTTGGGGAAACACGATGATTCTAGTAGAAATTGAGAAATCACAGATATTTCTAAAGGAATGATTTTCGACCAAAAAATGGATTATAAATTGATTTAAACTAAAGGAATTTGAATTTTTTTGTTATAGAAAATGTGATTTATCAAATAAATAGATATACATATTTTTAATAATTATTTTTTAATTTTTTTACATGTAAATGCTTTGGAAAAAAATTATTTTATTTTTCATTATTATATATTTATTAGAGAAATTAGGTAAAACCTATCATGTTTATAATAATTTTCTACATGTGTACTTTAGTGGACATGTAGATATTATTGGACATGATGCAACGAAAGTGAATGATTTATACTTCATCAATGGTTATCCATGGATCCACAATGAATATATTAGTAGAGGAGTTGGAGGGTTGGGATTGAAGTGAATTTATTTATTTATTTAGTATAGATACTAGAATCATTATCTTATAGTTTGTTTTGTAACATTGATTTTGTTTCTTATTTAAATTAAATAATTTTTATAAATGATTTTTTATATCCACATCCATTTTTATAAATTTGGATTATGGAGTTAAGAAAATTAACCCTTAGGTGGTTTAATTTATCCATAAAAACTAGTTTTAGTCTCGGGATATCCGTGGTACACACTTGAGGCCTTATGAAACTTTGATTTAGGTATATAGTTTAGGTTTTTAAAAATTAGTATAATAGCATTGTTTTTAATGTTGAGTATTTGGAATTCTATTGGATGTGGAGAATAATATGGTTGAGAACTTAAATTTATCCATAAATGGTATAACAATTCTATTTATGATAGAATTTCAGTAAACAATAAATTAATATAAATTAGTGATCGATAATGGACTTATATGATTTTTATTTATTTATGCCAAGTTAATCTATGGTGGGTAAAGAATGGGAAGAGTTCATATATATTGAAAGTAATGGTAAGGTGTTATATCACATGGATATGGTTTTAAAATAAAGGTATTTTCATTCATGAAAAGTTTATTTTGAATGTCTTAGTGATTTTGGGTTTTCAAAAGTGAGTTTAAAAGGAAGATTAAAAATATTTATTGCATTTTTGTTATAATGTGATGGGAAATGAGGTTATCTTAAATAAAGGGATAATAATCCATCTAGATGTATTATGGAATAGAATTTTTTTGAGATGATAAATTGTTAAATTAAGTGATTTTGACTAAATTATTCTATATACTATAGAATTATAATACATATAAGAGTTCATTTTATAGATCATAATGTGAAGTAGTGAATGTTTATACTATAGATACTCATATGTTTAGAATTAGTTTGTATAATATTAGGGAATTAGGTAGAAAAAATTATCATTTTTGTTTGAAAGAATCAAATTAGGCATTAAAATTTTGAAGGTAGACTTCACCATCATTTAGAGGTGATGTTGGACAATAGATAATAAAAGAATTATTGAGTAATATAAATTTTATATTCTTGTTTATGTGAATTACAAAGTCCTCAATACCTGAGTTCACGTATTATTTTTTTGGAAGGAATAGATTGAAAATTGAAGGAGTTTGTGATATTAGAAGGAATTCATACGAGTATTGACCAAAAATATTTATAAAATATCTTTTATTATTAGTATTATCTATAGAACTCAAAACATCCATTCTAACATCAAAAAAATGTACATAACCTCTTTACTCTCATCTGAATTTAGAATTTTATATCCATATCTATTCTAATTTCACTAGAGATAAACCTTTATATAATCCCATTAACACCCAAAAAATGGGTCAATATAACATATCTACAATACTATTTCTTATTTCTGAGAATCAACCTCAGGTATTTCAAGAATACTATATAAATATCTATGATATTGTGCACACTCCACATCTATGGTGTCATAATGGTTAAGGTAATAACAACACCACAAATGAACAAATGAAACTATTCATTCTCTATAATCATCATAATTGAATACAATTTTATAAAATGATTATTCCTCAAATGAAATACACGAGTTGAATTTATATTTACTATACCCAGTCACACACGAACCATACCAATTAGTACACCACTACTGTAGCTTCTTCTAATAACTCATTGCCCCATGAACTTTATTTCCAACTAGATTCACTAACTAATTATAAGTATATTATAAGTTTTATTTTAAATTTTTTGAGTTAATAACTCATATAATTTGAGGCAACATTATTCATGGGAATTATTCACTCAAAATATTCGCATAGATGGTTTATAAAATATTGATGTTGAAAATATTGACATTGGTTTTCCTTTGGAATCTATTATGCTAGACCAATGACTAGTTAAGATATAAATAATGACTCCACAATAATAAATGACATCAAGATATCACATTAAGTGATATAGAAATTCTTCATTCATAAGGTTGATTACTGTTTACAATTTATTTTTATCATTCATTATAATTAGTGAAATTTTATATACATTCTCAATCACTACCATTTATATCCATATTTCATCAAATATGATATGTTTTTTCTTTTAGTGAAATATTTAATCATCAACCAATCTAGGATTCCCTTAAATTTTAATCACATTCAAATCATCAATGTATAAGTATAAATGTTCATCAATATCACTAAATTCAAAAATAATAAATAAATTAATGAATTTTTTCATTTTACCAAAATTAAATTTAATTTTGAAAAAAATTATCATAAATGTGATTAATTAAAATATAATATCAGTTATATATGGATCATTTATCATTAAATACCAAGGTAAAACATATGAAACTATAACTCCATAAATTCTCCTATAAATTATTATTTTTCTTGTGGGAAAAAATAAAATGTTTTAATAATGATTATCTACAAATACTATGGTAATAAATTACTATTATTTTTTTAAAAAATCATCATGATTCCATTATGAAATTTATTCCTCTTAACTTACTCTCCTCTGATTCACAATCGTATTAAACTATTATTTCCATACATGCCCCATTATATTACCAATCTTCTATTTAAATATTTTTTTCTCTTTGTTCAATATAAATTCATATCAAAAGTTATGCTCCATCCTAAGATGTGAAATTTTTTCCATATGATTAATTTTTTTAATTATCTACCCAAAGTGATATGAAAATTTAATAATTATAAGGATTTTTTATGGTCACTTCTAAGGATAAGAGTTGGTGGGTAAAATTGAAAAATAAAGGTTTCACAAGGGGTTTTATCTTTAATGAAAAAATATGGTTAAATATTCAAACTTAATGAATATATATCACTAATAAAATTTAATCACCTAAAAAATCACTTTCCTTTTCACCACTAATAAAATCAGCCTCAATTTTTTTAATGATGAGGAGATTTATCCTTAAGTATAAAATAAGGTTAAATATTCAAACTCAATGAAAATATATCACACATAAAAATAAATCAATTGTCTTTTCATTTATTTCTTATTTTTGTTCATATATATATTTTTATATTTTTTTGTTTCTACACTCTAGTATAGAAATAAAATAATTCAACTTGATAGAATTAAATGATTTCTATATATAATTTCTACATCCTTAAAATTCACTAATACATATGTTAGATGTCCCAAACTCCAGAAAATAACCTTCACAATACACTTTTATTGAAATATAACCATAAGAAATAGTAAGATTATGGTTATAAAGGGAATATTGTCATGAAATATGTCTTAAACTATATGTTCATTCAAGAAATATATGGTTTTAATATAAGGATAAATGATAAGCTTGGTCTCAATGGAAAACAGGTGTATCCAAAAATTATGCCACAATAATATTAACATATAATCATTATCTCAAAGGTTTTGAAAAATAATTGTGTCAACTTCTATATTACTAAACACATATCATGATCTCTCATGAAAATGAGGATATTAGAAAAACACACTAAAAATTAAACACATGAAAAATGAAAAATAGAAATAAAATCTAATATAACAACATGATACAATATACCTTTACTTATCTAATTAATTATCCATAATATATATCATATATATATTTTTTAAATTAATATTAATATAATACAATAAAACATTATCAAATATTTTGGAAAGAGAAAACCTAACTTATTATAGAGGAACAATTAGGAAATAAAATGATTTCCTCATTTATGTACTTCTATTGATCTTCTTGTTGTGAAGAATCTACTATCATCTTATAATATTACTTTAATACAAATAAGTATATTAGAAATTTATTAAATTTAAAATTCAAATATTGATAAAAAAATTGAAAAATAATGAAAATACAAGGTAAACCTCCATGATATGCTATATTTTTTATGTCTAAAACTAAGAAATATATTAATCATCCCCAATAATAAGTGGGTATGGTTTACTTGATATGAACCACCACATATTTTTAACATTAATGGGTATTCAAGAACACTGCCTCCTCAACACACCTTCTTAAATATTCTTATTGAGTTCCCCATATACAATGTATGATTCAGTCTCCAACCACCATTTTCATTACAGATGTACTTATGATCTAAGGAGGGTTGAATTATAAAATATGTTTCCTCAATATTTTATTCAATATTCTCCTCAATAATATCTTTATAAAATTACTTAAAAAACTTTTAAATAGGTTCCTCTATATATTTATGAAATTATTTATTTATCACCAACTCCTCAATGGTCACATCAACTTCTTCTTCATCATCTAGAAAAAGAAATGGCGTTTCGTAATATTCACTATCCAATATGGGATGATTAGGTTGTAATTTAGATTGTAGATTATAATTATTAGTATTCAAATTATTCTTAATTTCCTACTATTATATTAGGTGGGAAAAATAATCTTTTATTTCTATTAGAAATATAATAAGAAATATAGGTAGTAAGAATTATTGAAATTATTATTTATCCTATAAAAATTATTATTTAAATGTGAGTGATGAATTTTTTCATCATCCTCTATATTATGGGGATTCTTCCTCTACCCTAATATATACAAATGGAAATTATATTATCATATCATCAATGGAAAATTTCCATTTCTTCATCAACATGTATATTCCCTCTTGTTGATTGTAGCCCTTAGCAACAAGTATTGATTTATTTATTACAATGATTCCATTTTAATCACATTTGTTTCTGAAGACCCATTTAACACCAATTACAGTTGTTTCTTTAGGTCTTTCAACTAAAGTCCAGACTTGATTCCTTTAAAATTCATTTAGTTCATCTTGCATTGCTTTAATCCAATCTTCATCACCTAAGGCCTCACTTGGACTTTTAGGTTCAAATTGGGAAAGAAAAGAAAGATGTTCTATTTCATTTCTTAAGGAATTTCTGGTCCTTACAGGTTGATTTACATCACCAATGATGTTATCACTGGGATGATTTCTAAGAAACAATTTATTTGGGTTTTGTAAAACCTGTTTATCAACATATGGTAGAAATTCTTTTGGGGTAAAAGTTTCAGGAATACTTTATTGAATATTTTCCTTGTCAGAAGAATATTCTAATAGAGGTTGATAATCATTTTTAGAAAACATATCCAAGGATGTAGGTTGGGATGATTTAAAAACAAAAGGATCAATTTCATCAAATTTTACATGTACTGTTTCCTCAACAGTACAAGTGTTTTTATTGAAAACTCTATATGCCTTAGAAGTTGTAGAATAGCCTTGAAAGATTCCTTCATCCGATTTTGGTGCGAATTTGTGAAGATTCTCTTTAGTATTGAGAATGAATACTTTGCACCTAAAAACTTTGAAGTATGAAACTTTAGGTTTTCGGCCAGTCCACAATTCATAAGGTGTTTTATTAAGAAAAGGTCTGGTTAAAACATGATTTATAGTATAACAAGTAGTACTAGTAGCTTTAGCCCAAAAGTTCTTAGCAATTGAGTATTCACTCAACATGGTTCTTTTCATTTCCTAAAGAATACGATTTCTTCTTTCAACAACACCATTTTTCTAAGGAGTTCTTGGAGCTAAGAAATTGTGAGTAATACCTTTCTTACTACAAAGAGTTTCAAAAAAAAAGTTTTGAAATTCACCACCATGATCAATATGAATAGTTATCAATGGTAGGGTTTTCTCATTTTTAGCTTGGGATATAATGGTTTTGAAATAGGAAAAGGCTTCAGATTTCTTTGTTAGAAAATAGACCCATGAAAATCTTGTAAAGTCATCAACTAAAACAAATACATAGTATTTTCCTCCGATACTTCCAGTTTGTGAAGGACCAAAAAGATCCATATGCACTAGCTGTAATGCATTTGAAGTTGAGACTTCATTAATTGATTTAAATCTAGTTTTATGTTACTTGCCAAATTGACAAGGATCATAGACTTTTGAATAATCATATCTAAGATCCGGTAGTCCCTTCACAAGTCTTTTCTTAGAAAGTTTACAAAGGTTTCTCTGATTGTAGTGTCCTAGTCTTCTATTCCATAGCCATGAATGGTCTTCTATTGCACTTAAGCAGGGTATGTTTTGGCTCCTAAGGTCTTCTAAGTTAATAGTGTATACATTCTCTTGCCTATGGGTAGATAGAATGAACTCATCCTTGGAACTGTGAACTAGACACTTATCATTTCAAAAATTCACAAGGTAACCTTCATCACATAATTGACTTATGCTAATGAGATTGTGCTTAAGACCTTTAACAAAAAAAACATTTGAAATAAGAACTTTTCCAAGAAAAACAATATTACCTATTCCAAGAATTTTCCCTTGAGCATTATCTCCGAAGGTAACCTTTCCACCTTTTGTTTCGATGATCTTTTTAAATAAATATTTGTTTCCCATCACGTGTCGAGAACAACCACTATCCATGTACCAAATGTTCTTGTTGGTACACTTCTTATTTTCCTGAAAAAGAAACAATTAGGTTTTCGGAATCCAAACTTGTTTGGATCCTGAATGGTTAGATAACAGAATTTTAGGAATCCACATTTTTTTGCAAAATGGGATTTATGAAAGCCTAAAGACAGAGTTCTATTAAGAGAAAAATCTCTTTTCCAGTGTCCTCCATATTCACACTTAGATCAAAAAGTGGTATTTTGAGGAAACAAATAGTTATTACTAAAAACTGGTTTAGAATGAGTATAAGAAACACCAGAATGATTCCTCAAAGGTCGAATTTAAGAATACATTTTATCAAAGTTTTCCTTGCCATGAGTAAAGTTTGACAAGCATTTTTCACGGAAAATATTTCTGACTTTAGTTTCAAAACTAAGTTCTTATCCTCCAAAACATTTGATTTTGAACTAGTGTTAGGCTCTAAAATATTTTTCTTAGAAATTACATTTTTAAGATCCTTAGAATGTTTATCATTATCAGATTTGACTTTCTGAAGGGTTTTTAAAATACTTTCAAAATCAAAAGTTTTCATATCAAGATCATTAAAAAGATCTGATACTTCTTTAGTAAAAATTGAAATTCTAGAATTTTATTTATCAAGATTTTTCTTGAGTTTAGAATTTTCATTCTCAAGTAATTTAGCAAACCTAGACACTTATTCAAAAGAAGGTAAATTATTATCTTCTGATAATGAGGACTCATCGTTTGAAGATTCATAATATTTATTATGAATATAATTTTCATTCAAGGAGACATTTGTAATAGCTTCTGCATTGTGTACCTTAGCCATGAGACAGTGATCTTCAATTGGTAATATAGCTATAAGTCCAATATTCCTTTGACTTGAGGATTCATATTCTGAAGAATTATCTGATGAATCACTACCACTTGCACTCCAAATATCATTTTCCTTCAAGACTTTCTTTGTCTTTGTCTTGTAATATGTTTTCTTATTCCTTTCAGAATATTTCTCCTTTCTGTCTTCTCTCTTTAGTACAGGTCAATCAGGCCTTATATGTCCTACCTTCTTACATTCGTAACAAGTTACCGCTGAATCTTTCTTGTCCTTCTTATCTTTCTTTTTGAATTTTTATTGGAAGTCTTTCTTTCCCACAATCTTGTTCATCATTCGAGCAAGATTGGATAACTAATTATCCGAGTGATTACTATCACTTGATTCAGATATAACAACTTTCTTGGCTTTGGATCTTGTTATTCTTTTAGGTGTTTTAGATTTGGATGTTTTAGTAAAAGCTACACTTCCATTCCCTTTTTTATTTTTGTTGAAATCAGCATCTCTTTTCATTCTTGTCTCGTGCTGTAGAAGAGTTCCAAAGAGTTCACAAGAGTAATCTGGGAAACTTTTCTGTTTTCATCAATAGCTATCCTTTTTGACTCCCATTCATTTGGAATTATATCTATAATATTATCTACAAGAGATTCATCATCAAGAAACTTTTCTCCCAGAGACTGTAAACTGTTGAAAATTGTCATAAATCTTTGTTGCACTTTACATACTCACTCTCTATAAAGAAAAACATATCCATGATACTCTGCTCGAAGCATTTCTCTTCTTGTTACTATAACATTGGATGTACCAAAATGTGTGAATTCCAATTTCTTCCAAATACAGTTGGATACTTCACAAGAAGATATCTGACTGTATATATTCCTGGTCATAGAACATAATAAAGTACTGCGTACCTTGTAATTCAGTTTATATTCTTTCTTCTCTTGGTTAGTGAAAGTACTGACTTCTTTGTCAGGAATTTTGTAACCTACAGTAAGCATAATAAAATTGTCTGCACCAGTATTGATAACGAATGTCTTAATTCGATCTCTCCAGTACTCATAATCATTCCCATCAAAGATAGGTGGTCTAGAAGGATTTAGATTTTCAATTGACCCAATATTTATTCCTGCCATCTAATAAAACAAAATCTTTTCCACTCCACACATTAGTGTAGTTAAAATGAAAGATTGAAAGAAATAGAGAAAGTAATACAAATTTGTGGAAACCTCCTTTGATACCAATTGTTGGATCGAATATATAGATTTATATGTATATTAGATGGAACAATACAATAGGGGGGGTGAATTGTCGGTTTAAAAACATTGTGTTTAAACACTTAAGAAATTAGTTTAAATGATCTTAAACTAATACAATTAAAAAAAAACAAACAACTACAATTGTATTGAATATAAAGATATGATGTGATGTAATAATATTAGAAAAGTAAAGCAATTGTATTCAAGATGAATACAATAATCAGAGTAAAACAATAGTGAAGGATTCTACCATAAAGCGTATAGAATCAATCGATACAATATATAACAGTAAGAATGTAATTGATACAATTACAAATGAAATATAGAATGAAGAAGGGAAAACAATACAATTCCCTTTCTTAATACAAACGATAGCAAAAATGTAAAAGTATTACAATTATTTTGACCCAAAGAGAAGGGTTATACTTTCACCTAGGATAAGATGTCTGTCTTACCACCACCTTGATAAGCCCTCAATACGATGATCGGTACGTCTGTCTGCCTATCCCCGACAGCCCTCGATACGATGATCGGTTCGTCTATCTGCCTATCCCCAACAGTCCTCAATTTTGTAGGTAATCGACACCTCTATCTTTCAATCACTTGAAAGCACTTGATACGATGATCGGTCTCACAAAGCACGAACAAAGCACTTATAGAAATACAAAAACCTAGAATGAGCTATTCACGTTTTGTAGTTTCAAGGATTTCGCACGAAGCAGGAGAGAAGTCACAGAGTCTCTCTCTAGAACTTGATAGAGGTAGTCTCACACACAGTTGTCTTCTTGTTTTCAAATAAACTCCTATTTATAGGCCCCAGGTCCCAACGGTCATATTTCCTCCAACGGTCATTTTTCTCCGAAAAACTCTAAGGGACTTGGACACCTGGCATTATAATGGTCATATTGAAACAGAAAAGACAACATTGTTTTGATTAGTTTACAACTAAATCAATGAAATAGTTTTGGTTAAAACAAAAGATATATGAAGAAGATAATAATGAGTACGATTAATAGATTCAATAAAAATTCCTGTCGGTGAGAAAAACTATAGTCAATATGATCAGCATGGTCAGTATGATCAACATGGTTAGTACGATCAGCATGGTTAGTACGATCATCATGGTCAGTACGATCAGCATGATCAACATGGTCTGTACGATCAGCATGTTTAGTATGATCAACATGGTCAGTACGAACAACATGGTCAGTACGATCAGCATGGTTAGTACGATCAGCATGGTCAGTATGATCAACATGGTCAGTACGATCAGCATGGTCAATATGATCAGTATGTTCAGTACGATCAGTTATGGTAAAAGACATTTTTGATTTACAAAACAAGATATAAAATTCAAAAGAGGAATTTTGACTCAATAATATATCCCTTTTTGGAAAGCAGGAAACACAATGTAAAAAAAAAACGAAATACTTATCTCCCCTCGAGTTATTGGAAATTATTCTGAATATGAAATTGAATAAAACTAACTCCCCCTTAGGTATGTACTTTTCCTAAGTATTGTATTCATAGATTTTCCTTGATTTAGAAGTTTTTTCTTTAACACACTCCTCCTTTATAACATTATCCCCCTTTGTAAACTATTCTCCCCCTTTGTGATTTACAAAAAGAATGGGGTAATCTTTAGTTTCCTGAAAGAGTTAAAGAAAATAAATACAAGACAATGGGAAAGATAACATTAATCTCATTACGATAACAAAGGTTTATAGAGTTCATGAAATGAAAACAAATACAATAGTCATTTTTTTCTCTTTACTTTTCCTTCTTTATCATCTCATGAATAACTGCTTTCATCTTCATGATTTCCTTCTTGTCTTCAGAAATGGAATCACCCTGATATCTCAGAAGCCCTTGTTGGTTGTCCAAAAGATGATCTTGATTATTGATTGTCTCCTCCTGAACTCTGATTACTTCCTCAAGAGTATCAATTCTGTCTTGAAAATTCTTGTTATCTTTGGATAACACAGAGTTTTGTTTCATCAACAGAACTATTTCATCTTTGAAAGATGAAACCTTCAAAAACTTAGACTGAAAAGCATTCATCCTCTCTTTAAATTCTTTCACTGAAGGAATATAGGCTCTATGAGTTACCTGATTCAATATTTCATCAGTTTATTTGTAATGTTTATTGAAATCAATCAAAAGATCATTTGATAACCTCCTTAAATCTTCAATTGCGATCTCATGGTCATTCACTGAGCTCTCTGTTTTGTTTGACAACTTGGTCATCCTATTGCAAGCCTTCTTATGAGCAGCCAAACTTTCAGATAGAACTTTCAAATTAGCTTCAACTGACAAAACTCTCTTTCTCAATTCTCTTACAGAGCCGAACTTCTTTTTCTGATTGTTAGTAATGAAATCAATTTTCCCTTCTATCCTGGGGAAATAGGGAATAGTCTTTTCAACCCTCCTTAAATCATGAACAATGTAATCACTTTTCTTAAGATAAATTGTCTGTTCTGAATCGGTATCCTCATCGTATGAATCTAGTTCATTTGATCGGCTTGAGTCAAGAAATGGCTGTTTTCCTTTTTCTTTTTATTTATCCCTTCATTCTTCTTCTACTTTTTCCCTGATGAAAATATTTTTTTTAGTATGAGAAGATTGAGCACCTTGCTTTCCTTAAGAAGAAATTTTATCCGTAGTTTCAGAAGTTTCAACAGGTGCTTGATCGGCATGAGGAACATGTTGAATAACTTCATTTTTCTTTTGAACTGATTCTTCTCTACTCTTTTTCGAAATCTGAAGGAATTCCAAAAGGAAATCTCCTTCCTCTTCTTCAACTTCCTGAATTTCTTCCAATATCTATTTCCCTTTTTCTTTCTCTGGTTGACTCTGTACAATAGGTTCTTGATGCACTTCATCCGTTAGTTGAGCACTAGCATCCTCAAACATTCTTAAGACTTTAGAAATATCAAAGTCTTGAGCCTTTCTTTTCAAAAGAGTCTTCTTTTTCTTTTCATCTTGAAGGGTTTCCTCTACCCTTATTCTTTCCACAAAAGCTTCAGCTGGGTCAAGACCGAACTTCGGATCACCTTCTTTTCTCAGTTCTCTATCTTTTCTACACTTGGCCACAACCTCCTTACTGTACTTCGGTTTCTTCTAAGACTTTGAACTGGTTTGTAGATCAGACTTTTGGGGAGCACCAACAGATGGATTGTCTTTGAATGGTATAGGTGCCGATTGATTCTGAGCCGATTCAGCTTCTACATCCTTAACAACAAGATTTGAATTTAGATCAAAACATACATTCAACTTTTTCAATGTGCTTTTACTAATCCATGAAGGCTTCGGGTCTTTCAATTGTCCTTTCAAATAAATGTTACAAAACCTCATACTCTCGAGAATGAACATTGTAATAATAGGTGGATATATGATCAAATGAGATTTGATTCCTCCTGACTTTACATTCTTAATTGTTTCAAAGATGTATCCCATGAGATTTACTTTTCTCATATTGACAAGATAGTCCAACATGAAGATATCAGAAACCTTCAAAGTCTCTCTATCCCCTTTCCTTGGGATAAGAAAACTTTTCATCCAAAGAGTCACAAATCTGTTATCTGGAGAAAGATGATCCACTTTCCTCTTTTCTTCATTTATGAGAAACAACAAATTTTCATCACATTACTTATTAAACGTACCAACTTCCTCTGGTAGTTTATGAGAGGGACAAAAAGAATCACCTTCTATTGGAACATTTAGAAAGTGGGCTGCTTGTTTCACATACATAGATAACTTTCTATCGTACACAACAAAAATGATACTCATGTTTTTATCAAAAGATACGGTTTTGTAGAACTGACTGACTTCATCAAAAAGAACCGGATCTTGAGAACCAGGTTTTTCTACACATAAATGCTCTCGACCTTGAAACAAAATAATTCTGATTGTAGAATCGTATGAATCAAAGAAGTCCTGATAAACTAACCTTTCTCTGAAAAAGTCTTTCTCTGAAAAAGTATTTGAAGACATTTCGGCGGGAGTATTAGCAGAGGACTGAGACATGTAGGTGATGCCACTTGAAAGATCGTACAAAGTCTTAAATCAATGGGCCAGAGCTTCGGCAAAAATCCTGAAAATCCGGTTTGGGTTTGGGGAGGGGGGATATTTATAGGCAGAAAAATAATGACCGTTGGTGCTCTACGGTTGAGATTAGAAGAAAAGAAATCAACAGAGAGGATTAAAGCGAGAAAAAAAATTAAAAAAATGGAAAGTATGTACCTGCCAGAGATCATATGGTAATTATTAATTTAGATAGTATTAATAGTGATAGAAAAACACAAGCATACAGAGAATAAGAATACCATCAATCGTCATGCCGATGGGAACCAAATTCATTACCATGAACTGACAAGATGATGGAAAACAAACTTGTTACCATGAACAGACGTGCCGACAAAAAAAATTGATAACCATTAATGGACATGATGATGGAAAATAAATTCATTTCTATGAACGGACGTGCTGATGGAAAAGAAATTCATTACCATGAACGAACATGCCGATGGAAAAGAAATTCATTACCATGAACGGACATACTGATGGAAAAGAAATTCATTACCATGAACAGACGTACCGAAGGAAAAGAAAGTCAATACGATAAATATAAAGTCAAATAATGATAATTAAACAGTTAATACGATAAACAGAAAGTCAAATAATGATAATTAAAGAGTTAATACGATAAACAGAAAGTCAAATAATGATAAGTAAACAGTTAATACGATAAACAGAAAGTCAAATAATGATAAGTAAACAGTTAATATGATAAACAGAAAGTCAAATAATGATAAGTAAACAGTTAATACGATAAACATAAAGTCAAATAATGATAATTAAACAGTTAATATGATAAAAGGGAAAAAAATAAAAACTCAAACTAGGAGAAAAAAATGTTCTCCCCCTTTTGAGAGGAGTTTTTTTTAAAGTAAGGAGAGATATAAAACATGAAGTAGACATTAATGATTACTTTAATTTATTCATTCCTAGATTCAGTTTTATAAATTCAAATATATCGGAAGGTAATGGTTTTGTAAAGATGTCAGCAACCTATTCTTGCGTTCCGATGAATTGTAAAATAATATCTCCTTTTTGTGTGTGATCCCTACGAAAGTGATGCCTAACATCTATGTGTTTTGCAAGAGAGTGATGTACTGGGTTCTTACTAAGAGTTATGGCACTAGTATTATCACATAGAATTTGAGTTTTAGAAAAACACAATCCATAGTCAGCGAGTGTGTGTTGAATCCACAACACTTGAGCACAACAACTTCGAACTGCCACATATTCAGCTTCAGCTGTGGAAAGTGCTACAAAGTGTTGTTTCTTGCATGGCCAAGAAACCAAGGAATCTCCTAAGAAATTACATGTTCCAGATGTACTCTTTCTATCCATTCTACAACCACCAAAGTCATCATTTGAAAAACTTTTTAAAACAAACTCATTTCTAGGGGAGTAAAAAAGACCTTAATTGTTAGAGCCTTTTAAATACTGAAAGATTCTCTTTACAACTTTTAAATGAGACTCTTTTGGATTAGATTGGTATTTCGCACATAATAATACTGAAAACATTAAGTCTGGTCGACTGGCTATCAAGTATAACAAAATTCCTATCATACCTCTAAAAGTTTTTTGATCTACTGGTTTCCCAGTTTCATCCAGATCAAGTGTATTTGAGGTACCAATTGGAGTGCTAATACTTTTAATCTTGTCGTAACCATACAGTTTGAGTAAATATTTTATATACTTATGTTGAGATATATATGTTTCTTCTGGTTTTTGTGAAATTTGAAAACCTAAAAAGATTGTTAACTCACCCATCATACTCATTTCAAACTCAGATTTCATTAAGTTGGAAAAAGAATCAGTTAAAGACTGCTAAGTTGATCTAAATATGATGTCATCAACATAAATTTGAACAATCAAAACATTTTCATTATCCATTTTTATAAAAAGGGTTGCATCTTCTGTACCTTTTGTATAATTGTTTTGTAAAGGAAATCCTATAAGTCTATCATACCATGCTCTAGGGGCTTGTTTAAGACCATATAGAGCCTTGGTAAGTTTTAAAACATGATTAGGATGTTTTGGATCTAGAAAACCTGGGGGTTTTTCGACAAACACTTCTTCTTGAACAAAACCGTTTAGAAAACAACATTTAACATCCATTTGAAATTGTTTAAAGTTAAAGTAAGATAAAAAGGCTAATAGAATATGAATAGATTCAAGTATATCCATCGGAGCATACATTTCTTCGTATTCTATTCCCTCTTATTGATTGTAGACCTTAGTAACAAGTCTCTCTTTATTTCTTACAATGATTCCATTTTAATCACATTTGTTTCTGAAGACCCATTTAACACCAATTACAGTTGTTTCTTTAGGACTTTCAACTAAAGTCCAGACTTGATTCCTTTCAAATTCAATTAGTTCATCATGCATTGCTTTAATCCAATCTTCATCACCTAAGGCCTCACTTGGACTTTTAGGTTGAAATTGGGAAAGAAAACCAAGATGTTCTATTTCATTTCTTATGGAATTTCTGGTCCATACAGGTTGATTTACATCACCAACGATGTTCTCATAGGGATGATTTCTAAGAAACAATTGATTTGGGTTTTGTAAAACCTGTTCATCAACATATGGTAGAAATTCTTATGGGGTAAAAGTTTCAGGAATACTTTCTTGAATATTTTCCTTGTCAGAAGAATCTTCTAAAAGAGGTTGAAAAACTTTTTTAGAAAACATACCCAAGGATGTAGGTTGGGAAGATTAAAAAAAAGGACCAGTTTCATCAAATTTTACATGTACTGTTTCCTCAACAGTACAAGTGTTTTTATTGAAAAGTCTATATTCCATAGAAGTTGTAGAATAGCCTATAAATATTCCTTCATTAGATTTTGGTGCGAATTTGTGAAGATTCTCTTTAGTATTCAGAATGAATACTTTGCACCCAAAAACTTTAAAGTATGAAACTTGAGGTTTTCGGCCAGTCCAAAATTCATAAGGTGTTTTATTAAGAAAAGGTCTGGTTAAAACAAGATTTATAGTATAACAAGTAGTACTAACAGCTTCAGCCCAAAAGTGATTAGCAATTGAGTATTCACTCAACATGGTTCTTGTAATTTCCTGAAGAATACGATTTCTTCTTTCAACAACACCATTTTGCTGAGGAGTTCTTGGAGCTGAGAAATTGTGAGTAATACCTTTCTTAATACAAAAAGTTTCAAAAACAGAGTTTTGAAATTCACCACCATGATCACTATGAATAGTTACCAATGGTAGGTTTTTCTCATTTTTAACTTGGGATCTAAAGGTTTTGAAATAGGAAAAGGATTCAGATTTCTTTGTTTAAAAATAGACCCATGAAAATTTAGTAAAGTCATCAACTAAAACAAATACATAGTATTTTCCTCCAATGATTCCAGTTTGTGAAGGACCAAAAAGATCCATATGCAGTAGTTGTAATGCATTAGAAGTTGACACTTCATTAATTGATTTAAAGCTAGTTTTATGTGGCTTTCCAAATTGACAAGGATCATAGTCTTTTGAAGAATCATATCTAAGATCCGGTAGTCCCTTCACAAGTCTTTTCTTAGAAAGTTTACAAAGATTTCTCTGATTGTAGTGTCCTAGTCTTCTATTCCATAGACATGAATGGTCTTCTATTGCAATTAAGTAGGGTATGTTTTGGCTCCTAATGTCTTATAAGTTAATAGGGTATACATTCTCTTTCCTATGGGCAGATAGAATGAAGTCATCCTGGGAACTGTGAACTAGACACTTATCATTTCTAAAATTCATAAGATTACCTTCATCACATAATTGATTTATCCTAATGAGATTGTTCTTAAGAACTTTAACAAAAAAAACATTTGAAATAATAACTTTTCCAAGAAAAACAATATTACCTATTCCAAAAATTTTCCCTTGAGAATTATCTCCGAAGTTAACCTTTCCACCTTTTGTTTCAATGATCTTTTCAAAGAAATATTTGTTTCCTGTCATGTGTCAAGAACAACCACTATCCATGTACCAAATGTTCTTGTTGGTACACTTCTTATTTTCCTGAAAAAGAAACAATTAGTTTTTCGGAATCCAAACTTGTTTGGATCCCGAATGGTTAGATAACATAATTTTAGGAATGCACATTTGTTTTGCAAAATGGGCTTTATAAAATCCTAAAGGTTGAGTTCTATTAAGAGAAAAATCTCTTTTCTAGTGTCCTCCACATTGACACTTAGAGAAAAAAGGGGTATTTTGGGGAACAAAATAGTTATTACTAAAAACTGGTTTAGAATGAGTATAACCAACACCAGAATGATTCCTCAAAGGTCGAATTTGAGAATACATTTTATCAAAGTTTTCCTTGCCATGAGTAAAGTTTGACAAGAATTTTTTCAAGGAAAATATTTCTGACTTTAGTTTCAAAACTAAGTTCTTATCCTCCAAAACATTTGATTTTAAACTAGAGTTAGGATCTAAAATATTTTTCTTAGAAATTACATTTTCAAGATCCTTAGAAAGTTTATCCTTATCAGATTTTACTTTCTCAAGGGTTTTTAAAATACTTTCAAAATCAGAAGTTGTCATATCAAGATCATTAGAAAGATCTGATACTTCTTTAGTTAAAATCGAAATTCTAGAATTTGCTTTATCAAGCTTTTTCTTGAGTTTAGAATTTTCATTCTCAAGTAATTTATCAAACCTAGACACTTCATCAAAAGAAGTTAAAGTATTATCTTCTGATGATGAGGACTAATCATTTGAAGATTCATAATATTTATTATCAATATAATTCGCATTCAAGGAGACATTTGTAATAGCTTCAGCATTGTGTACCTTAGCCACGAGACAATGATCTTCAATTGGTAATATGCCTGTAAGTCCAATATTCCTTTTACTTGAGGATTCATATTCTGAAGAATTATCTGATGAATCACTACCACTTGTACTCCAAGTATCATTTTCCTTCAAGACTTTATTTTTCTTTGTCTTGTAATACGTTTTCTTATTCCTTTTAAAAATTTTCTCCTTTTTGTCTTTTCTCTTTAGTAAAGGACAATCAGGCCTTATATGTCCTACCTTATTACATTCATAAAAAGTTACCTATGAATCTTTCTTTTCCTTCTTATCTTTTTTTTTGAATCTGTTTTGGAAGTCTTTCTTTCCCACAATCTTGTTTATACTTCGATCAAGATTGGCTAACTCATTATCCGAGTGATTACTATCACTGGATTCAGATATAACAACTTTCTTGGATTTGGATCTTGTTATTCTTTTAGGTGTTTTAGCTTTGGATGTTGTAGTAAAAGATACAATTCCATTATATTTTTTATTTTTTTTGAAATCAGCATCTCTTTTCATTATTGTCTCGTGTTGTAGAAGAGTTCCAAAGAGTTCATCAAGAGTAATCTGGGAAACTTTTCTGTTTTCATCAATAGCAGTCCTTTTTGACTCCCATTCATTCAGAGTCATATCTATAATCTTATCTACAAGAGCTTGATCATCAAGACCTTTTTCTCCCATAGACTGTATACTTTTGACAATTGTCATAAATCTTTTGTGTACTTTACATACTGTCTCTCCATAAGGAAAAAGAAATCCATGATACTCTACTCGAAGCATTGATCTTCTTGTTTCTATAACCTTGGATGTACCAAAATGTGTGACTTCCAATTTCTTCCAAATAAAGTTGATTGCTTCACAAGAAGATATCTGGATGTATATATTCCTGGTCATAGAATATAATAAAGTACTGCGTACCTTTTAATTTAGTTGATATTCTTGCTTCTCTTGGTTAGTGAAAGTACTGACTTCTTTGTCAGGAATTTTGTAACCTCCAGTAAGCATAATAAAATTGTCTACATCAGTATTGATAATGAATGTCTTCATTCAATCTCTCGAGTACTCATAATCATTCCCATCAAAGATAGGTGGTCTTGAAGGATTTAGATTTTCAATTGACCCAATATTTGTTCCTTCCATCTAATAAAACAAAACATTTTCTAGTCCACACATTAGTGTAGTTAAAATGAAAGATTGAAAGAAATAGAGAAATTAACACAAATCAGTGGAAACCTCCTCTGATACCAACTGTTGGATCGAATATATAGATGTATATGTATATTAAATGGAACAATACAAGAGGGGGGGGGGGGGGTCAATTTTAGGTTTAAAAACTTTGTGTTTAAACACTTAAGAAATTAGTTTAAATGATCTTAAACTAATACAATTCACAAAAAAAACAAACAACCACAATTGTATTGAATATAAATATATGATGTGATTTAATAATATTAGAAAAGTAAAGGAATTTTATTCAAGATGAATACAATAATCAGAGCAAAAAAATAGTGAAGGATTCTACCATAAAGCGTATAGAATCAATCGATACAATATGTAACAGTAAGAATGTAATTGATACAATTACAAATGAAATATAGAATGAAGAAGAGAAAATAATACAATTCCCTTTATTAATACAAACAGCAGTGGATATGTAAAAGTATTACAATTCATTTGACCCAAAGAGAAGGGTTATCCTTTCACCTAGGATAAGAGGTTTGTCTTACCACCACCTTGGTAATCCCTCAAAATGATGATCGGTACATCTATCTACCTATCCCCGACAGCCCTCGATATGATGATCGGTTCGTATGTCTGCTTATCCCCAGCAGCCCTCGATTTTGTAGTTAATCGGCACCTTTGTCTTTCAATCACTTGAAATCCCTCGATACGATGATCGGTAGCACAAAGCACAAACAAAGCACTTATAGAAATACAAAACCTATGAATGATCCATTCTCGTTTTGTAGTTTCAAGGCTTTCGCACGAAGCAGGAGAGAAGTCACAACGTCTCTCTCTAGAACTTGATAGAGGAAGTCTCACACACAATTGTATTCTTGTTTTCAAATGACCTCCTACTTATAGGCCTTAGGTTCCAACGGTCATATTTCCTCCAATGGTCATTTTTCTCTGAATAACTCGGAGGGTCTTGGACACCTGACATTATAATGATCATATTGAAACAGAAAACACGACATCATTTTGATTAGTTTATAACTAAATTCACAACATTGTTTTGGATAAAAAAAAAGATATATAAATATGATAAACATGAGTACGATTAATAGATTCAATAAAAATTCCATTAGGTACGAAAAACTATAGTCAGTATGATAAACATGGTCAGTACGATCAACATGGTTAGTACGATCAGCATGGTTAGTACGATCAGCATGGTCAATACGATCAAAATGATCAACATGGTTAGTACGATCAGCATGGTCAGTATGATTATCATGGTCAGTACAATCAGCATGATCAACATGGTCAGTACGATCAACATGGTCAGTACGATCAGCATGGTCAGTACCATCATCATGGTCAGTACGATTAGCATGGTCAGTATGATCAGCATGGTCAGTACGATCAGCATGGTCAGTACTATCAGCATGGTCTGTACGATCATCATGGTCAGTACGATCACCATGTTCAGTACGATCAGCATGGTTATCACGATTAGCATGGTCAGTACGAGCAACATGGTCAGTACGATCAGTTATGGTAAAAGACATTTGTGATTTCTAAAACAAAATATAAAAGTCAAAAGAGTAATTTTGACTCAACAGGTGGAATAGGACTTTAAATGGATGTACCGTAGAGATACCTCAGGGATGGGCCAAGAATCCACCTTCAAAATTAAAGTTATTAATATAAATGCTTCAGATAATTTTATTCATATTGCCTAGAGTTTCATTATGGGTTGTGATACATCTCTTGTTCTTGCAGAACACTTAGTTTCTGACCCATGGATTAGACCCCAAGTCGAAGAATAATCTTGGTGGTATGAATTTTTGGGTTTCCATTTTTACATTGGCTTGTGTGTACATATTATTTCTTACACATGTACCTCTTTCAGACATAAGGATTAGGTCGAATTAGGTGGTATAGGACAAGTTTCTTTTTAGGAACCCAGACCAAGGTATTTTATTTTTATCTGTTATTTATTATAAAATTTCTATATATGGAACACTTTATTAATTTCATAATCACTACTGCATTGGGCTAGATACAGATGGTGCCAGCCGACCGAGATTTATGTCTCATTCCCAACTCAGGTCACCATTTCACTAGGGTACTCAAGTAGACTGTGTATTTTTAAGATGTAGGTTTGATGCTTTTGTTGTTTTCTTTTACCTAAGGAGCTAGGAGAATATAAATGATCTAGACCTCCGGATGCTTGTGGAGATCACATTCGGTCTAGAGTATTTTATTTGAGTCTTATATTTGTTCTAAAATTTAAAGCATGATCATTGTGACTGATTTCAACTATGTACCATCACCATAAATTGAATTCATTTGTTTTATAATATATAATTTTCCACTTTAATAAAACTTTTAATTATTTTCTTCCATTTCTTTTTCAATTATTTATTTCTGTTTCTCCTACTATCTATTCTAATTATGCTCATGTTACCTATTATATATTGTTAATCATTCTGCATACTATGATCTATGAGGGAATAATATCCACATGGACACACCCTAGGTCCTCACTTCTAGTTGTAATCCTCTAGAATTTGGGAAGATGCACTTGAGTTCATATGATGCACTGGTTTAGCCACCGTCTTAGAGGTGAGCCGGGATGGGACATTACAAAGTGGTATCTGAGGTGTTTTCCTTTCTCTTACTGTTTTGGGTTGGTATATAGGAGACTAGGAATGCATCATTTCTTGGTTAATAGTCATGCATGGGACTGATCACCCCATGTATGGGGAATGAACATGTGGTCAGTGATGGGAGTTGATCTTCAGGATTTTCAATATTATAGTTGATATGATTTCACCTTGAGTGATTGGTGTAATTTCCACTACTTATGGATTTATGGAGTTTATGGTATTTTACCCTTACCCTGTTAAGGAAATAATGAAGAATTACATTCATCATAATAGGCACATAGGGATTCATATGTCATCCATATGCAATGTCTTTTAGCTGCATTCATAGTTTTACAATTGATATGATCAAGTTCCTTCAATGCCATTCCATGTTGTTATGTTCATTATCTTGCCTATTTGTATAAACTACTTAGGTTTTAATATGCTAGGCTTATATTCCTATATCATTCCTTCCTTATGTCGGATTCTTGTGATGACTTTCTATTTTTTTATGTAATTGATTTCATGGCCTAAATGGTTTGGTTTCATTTAAATGGGAGCCAAATTCCCCATGTAAAGTGTATGGGTGCTTTATGGATTGGTAGATGAACTCATATAGGAATGGACTGTTGAAAATAATCATGTTGTATTATGATTTTTTTTAAATGTAAAGGGCTTAAAAATGGAACATGTAGTGGTGTCCTTTGTTTAAGACCCTCATGTAAGGGTAGATAAACCTTATGTGAGTTTCCTTGGAATAAAAGCATGACTATTTTTCGTAGGTTCTCTTTCTTTTTGAGATGGATTAGATAATTGGATTTTGATCCCAGTGACTTATTTTAGCATGACCTGGTGTTGGGTTCAAAAAATTTTCTTCATAAGGGGATAAACCGTGGTAGTTAGAACCCTTAGAACTTAAAAGCCTTTCTAATTCCAGGAGTTTTCTATCTTTCGGTGTTGTCCACATGTCATTGTCACTAGTCAAACCCCCTTTCTTAAAATGAAACCCTTTTTCAGATTGGTGTTCATATTTCTTTGACCTTTGATATGGGAGTGAGCATTGAGTAATGATCAGTTTTAGTTGGTTAGACATTCCTTAGGCATGGTCAACCGTTTTTTGGTTACTTAACCCTTTATTTTACTTAGTTATGGATGAATTCAAATGACATTGTCTAAGTTAATGATTGTGTGGGGAAATAAGATGATGGGTTTAATCCCTTGATATGATACTTGAATTCATATGGTGGAAAACCTAATGATAATAATCAGGATGTGCTGGTCGCTTGGGAAATATCAGGGTAGTATGCATCGGTATACAAGGTAATACTCAAGTGTTTAATGTTCTAATGAACTGGTTAAGTTCAGTGAAATTTTTGAGACTTGTACTATTGAGTGTAGTCTCGAGTCATATCTGGAGAAGAGTGACCTAGGTGTAAATAAATAAAGATCGTACCAATTTTCATAATGAATTCCAAAGAATCGGGTGTTTTGACACTCTGGTCAATTTGGTTTTGGTTTTCATGCCAATTTTTTAAACATTTGTGTTTATGGTTGTTCTAACCTAGAATGATTTTTATTGGCTAATCTCTCTCTTCTTTTGACGATTATGACTCACCAAAGGTGGGAATTGTCATTTCAGTTCTATTAAATAATTGTTCTTTTGAGTAGCGGGGAACACAACCAAATAGGTCTGTTGGAGGATGATCGGTCTTACTTAAATGATCGTGAGGATTGTCAACTTTAAATCAGGACAATGCTTTCTTGGAAGCACAATGTTGGTGTTATTGGAGGTGTGTTCAACCCATAAGAAACATCTTTGGTCATGGGTGGACTTTAGTGGTTAATCTTGAATGATCATGGTATGTCTTAGGTGGTTAAGGCATTGTGGGTTGGTTAATGGGGGTGCATCGGCAGGTGAAGTCGAGATTTTTCTTCGAAGTTGACCAGTGGTGGTTCAACCATTTTTATTTCCAGTAATTGGGTATGATTTAATGGAAACAATTTCAATCCTCCTAGTGTACTCTGGTTTATTGAAGATCATGTCCCATATCTTGACATCGTCCTTGATGTACTATGAGAGCATCAATCTTACGTCGCGCTAAATTTTAAAAGTTTTTGGGTGATCTCTGTCTGCTTTCATGTTGAGCATGTGGTTCTTATTGATGCTTGGTTAGTCTTGAGTGACCCTTGGATTCCCATGTAGGAATTCCTTGGATGAAATATTTTAAACCAAGAGTTTCTTCTTACTTAACCGCCATGTCAATGTAGCTATGGGCTCGGTCAATGTTCTGATGTGGGAATCTTGTCTTTTTACTAACATCTCACTCGTAAATATAGAGTATGGACTACCTTTCATTAGTTCTTTTCACTATATTCGTTCCAATATGAGGTTATCCTGAACTTGTTTTCTAGTTTGGTGATGCTTAAATCAAGTAATGTCACTAAAAGTCAGGTATATGCACTTCGGTGGACATGTACATGGGGAATGTGAGATTTCTTGAAAGAAGGCATCATATTTTAGTTTATAAAAATGTTAGTCATCTTATCCAAGCATCTTCTTGAATAGTTTTCTAGAGTGCATCGACTAGTTTCCTCTCTTGTTTAATGTAGAGATCGGTGAAGGACCATTTTTGGAATGACATCAGTTTTGATGAGTGTGGTTTGTGTTAGCTGTGGGTTTTCATGAAATGTTAGCTCTACATGGGCTTTGAGTTCGATGGGAAATTGACTGTTTTAACCATTTTGTAATTCATTCCAGAAGCGTTGCCAGAACGCTTAAGGGTGTGTCTTTAGGTAAATCTGACGGTGGAAGGTTTCTTGGCTCTGAATTTTCCCCTTTATAAAGTTAAATCCTAAGGTTGGAAGTACCTTTGGACTGATTTTAACAAGATGATGATGTGGTCTAGTCTCTATCTAAAAGATCTCAGGTAAGTGTCGTCTTGATGTTTCGGTTGGAAAAAAAATCCTTTCCTCAGGCTTTGAAAACTTAATTTTCGTGTGTTTAAGAAGTTCTGAAAGGTGAGTTGGGGTTTGGTAAATGAAACATGACAATTTGAATGAGACTTCATGACCTCAGTATGCTGGGAGATGTTTTCACTGTTCCCGAAGGATTCTTATGGACAAGAAGTTCTAATGTGGAAAGGTTGTAATGTATTTCATTTTGAACCTGATGAAAAATTCTAGGGGAGTTTTTAATATTTCGTTTTTTTGCATGGGTTGTTTTTAAAAAACATGCCTCATAAAAAAATTTCAGAAGTTGGAACACTTGAAAGCAATGAGTTCTTATTAAATAAATAAATAATAACCAATTTAAAATTACAATAAACGTGACATGATAAAAATGGAAAATAAAAATAAACAAATGTTTTAATAATAATAATAATAATAATATTATTATTATTATTAAGATTAATATTATTATTAATTTTTAATAATATTATTAATTTTTAAAAATATTATTGTTTAATTTTATTTTTAGAGACACCCCAAATGGGTTATCTTAATTACCCTCACATGACCCCCCCTGGCCGAGCCCCTACCACGCACGATTCCACCTCATGACTACCTCTTGTTCATATATTTTTCCCCCAGACGACTCGTGTTTTCTCTCTAAATCTTTGAGGTATGGTCTCCGCATCTTCGTACTTGAATTTTATTGGCCGATTTTCTCATCCTCATTTCCCTATTTGGTTAGGCTGAACCTAGGGTTTTCTAACCTGAGTATTTGATTTCCTCTTTCGATGTTAGGGCTTGAAATGTGTTCCTTGAGTCAGATTCATTATGTTCTTACAACCAGTGCCGAAGGAAAGGCGGTTTGGCTCAATTTATATTCATCAATCTCTATCCAAGGTAAGGGTTTATACCAATTTCTTGGTTTCATAACTTATAATTTAGGTTTTTTTGTGTTTATGAGTCCTTAGTTTTTAATTGATGTGTGTTGGTCCTTGCCACATTAATTTCATAGTGCCTTGTATTTTTTTACTGAGTTTTGGTCATCCTTGTGGTGGTTTCGGGTTTCCGTTGTAAAAGGAGGATTTCTTTCATATTCATAAGTAGGAATATATCTATTCGATTTCCCTTGTTATATATTTGTTTTCCCATGGCAACATACATATTTATATGGGGATAGGTGTTATCATTTTAGAATATGAAAAATGCATATGCAGGTAAGTGTTAACGGGTATGTGCATGTAAGATATATGTAAGGATCCCTTAGTATGTGTTCATGGACATGAGAATATGTACATAGGGGCTATGTTTCCTTATTTATATGATAAATTACATATTCTTGGAGTAAGGGTGGAGCAACTTAGAGTTATCGATGATAAAAGTGTCAAGCATCGAGTGTTCGGCTTGGTTCTTCTTTTGAGGTAGGCGTATCTTCATTTTCCATTTTAAATTAAGGAAATAATTTAACTGTTAGTTTAAATTAAGTTGAATTATGTTATGATGTTGAGAAATTGAGATTCCAAATTTTTATAAAATTTTTAAATTGGAAAAAGTAATTTTTTGAATAACAAGTCATGTTTTCTAATAAAACTCCTCCAATGGAGGTGAGATGCCTTCAAGAAAAAATGAATTGATAGAATTTTATACTTTATTTTCTTATTACATTGTTATTATTTTGAACTTGATATCAATGTCAGTTATGGCATGATTTTTATTTTTACCTCTGTGGTTATTCCAAAATGATGTTTCCCCTTTATATATAAGTGTTAAATGAATCAAGACTCATTTTAGGTGTTAAGTCCTTTTATAGTTGGAATTTCCCAAGTAGGAAATTCCATTGTTTCCCACATGAGTTAAATTAAAGTAAAACCTTCATAGTTGGCCAATTACTTGAGTTATCATCTTAGGTGAGATGTTTAGGAATGGTTCTTGGTGTTTACCTTGACTCATTAAATCAGTTTGATAAAAAAATTTGAATAGGGTGGTACGACCACGCCTCTTAATATAATTGAATGGGAACAATTATGAACAATTTTATCAAATGGAATGGAATGGTCATGATGATATAATTTTCCTTAAATTAATTGAATAATTGGTTGAAATTTAATTTATCATGGATTTTGAATTGCATAATAGGTACTACCTTATGCATTTTATATTAAATGTAATGAATCATTTACAATGGTTTATAAGGGTGGTAAGACCTTGTTTTTTTATTATATTTTTAAACTGATTATGTGAATTGATATATTCGTTGACTGTATGGATCACTTGATACAATCCGGGGAGAGAACATGGGTTCCAAATTAAGGACTCATGGATGGACTCTCTGTGCTTGATGGGTTAGAACCCAACGCATCAGGGAAGCGGTGTTTTCACTTTCCTGGAAATGAATTCCCTGAGAAATTTATAATACCACTATGTGATACTGGTTCCATAAGAAGAAAATGAGGAATGGCCCGCTAGAAATATGGCTATGTCATGCCTCGGGTGATTCTCGATCACTTACATGTGATATCGGGACAGACTCAAGGTTCCTATACAACATGTGATACATTGGATTTTGAAAGGATCACCTTGGACGGTCCCAGTGGAAGTGGAATTTAAATGGACATACCATAGAGATACATCAGGTATAGGCGCAGACTCCACCTTTATAATTGAAAGTCTTAATATATATTCTTGAGATACTTTTATTGATATTGCATAGAGTTTCCTTATGCATTGTGATACCTCTCTTGTGCTTCTAGAATGCTTAGTTTATGAAACATGAATTAGACGGCAAGCCGAAGCATAATCTTGGGGGTATTCCTTTTTGGGATTCCATTCTTACTTTTTCCCATGTATACATATTTTTTTTTCATAGGTACCTCTTTCAGACACCTAGCTTAGGCCGAAGCAGGTGGTATGGGATGGGTATCTATTTAGGAACCCATACCATGGTGTTTTATTTTTATCAATTGTTTGTTATGTACTTTATATATATGGAACATTGTCTTAATTTTCTAATCACTACTTCATTAGGCTAGACACTAATGGTGTCGTCCAATTGAGATTTATGTCATACACCCTACTCGGGTCTCCATTGAACAAGGGTACCTGACTAGACCTTATATTTTTAGGACCTAGGTTGAATTATTTTGTTTTTTTCTTGTACCTAAGGAGTTAGGATCATATGAATGAGCTGGAGCTCATGATTCTTTTCTTTATTAGATCCTTGTATTTGTTCTAAAATATAAATCATTCTCTTTATGACTTCTTTCAGCAATGTATCATCACAATGACATGCATTCATCTGTCATTTAATCTAGCATTGGCCACTTTTATTAAATTATTAATTATTGTCTTCCACTTCTTCATCAATTATTTATTACTATTTATCCTTCTATCTAGTCTTGTTATTCTCTCGTTATCTCTTATATATTGTTAATCGTTTTTCATAGTCTGATCTATGAGGGCATAGTCTCCCCACAGACACACCCGAGGCCCTCACCGCTATTCGACAGCCTCTGGCATTTGGGGAGATGCGCTTGGAGTTACGTGATGCACCAGTCCAGCCACTATCTTAGAGGTGAGCCATGTTGGCATGTTACAAAGTGGTATCTGAGGGGTTTTCCTTTCTCTTACTTTTTTGGGTTGGTAGATAGGAGGATAAGAATGTGTCAGCACTTGGTTAAT